>CM066031.1:1776406978-1777750311 GCA_033557465.1 Ichthyophis bannanicus | reverse complement strand
GTTGATTGACAAACACAGTGCTGTCTCTCGATGCAAATAAGGCTTTTGATTGCTTAAAAAGTAGCTTCTCTTGTTGATAGTCTTCCAAGGGCACGCCTTCTTATGAACAACACACTCACAACTCCATTTCCTAGTCAATTTGGCGCCCAGTAGGGCTTCTGTCTTTCCCAGACATTTTTGATTTTGCGATACAGCCTTTGGCCTGTAATATCCAGGCTTCTCCTGATTTTGTTGGGCTTTGTGCAGACCAAATGGAGCATGAGGTTGATATATGCCAATAATATGCTTTTGTTCTTGGGTCAGCTCTGGCCCAGCCTTGATACAACTCTTAACCGATGTTGGCGAGGTGGCTGGGTATCACTTAAATTTGGATAAATCTGAATTTTATGTTCTTGGCTTCCAAAGGAGCATACCTTCTGCTCAGTGTAGCTTTTGGAAGATCTCTGGCTTTACATACCTTGGTTATTACAGTTCCTCCCCACCTACGCAACCTATATAAAGTTAAAATTACTTACACTTGCTTCTTAAAATTGAAAGTGATTTGCCCATTTCTTGGGGAAGGGGGAAGAAACAATCTGGTCAAAATGAATATTCTCCCTCGTTTGCTATATCTTTTCCAGCACTTACCTTGTATGATTTTGGGAGAGGTTTTTCAGAAGCTGAACAGTCAACTTTCTAGTTTTATCTGGCATAATAGAACTTATACGATTACTTTCTCTCTTTTTCTCTTCTGTGGTGTTGTCGAATCTCATAGCATATTGTTGGGTATCATGACTGGTGGGGGTTAACACTGGCTCCATGATTCGAGCTGGCTGCAACTGGAGAAAGCTCAGATAGAGGGCTTCTTTCTTTCTCTCCTACTTACGCTGGACCGAGAGAATCCAGTGATGCCTTAAATCCTTCAACAGAACTTTATTCTTGCCCATAGGATATGGGTGTGGCATTGTGTGCGCAAATTTATGCAGATCACTGGGGAGGTGACGTCACTATTGGCGCCCCTCAGTAAGAACTCAAAGTTATTGTATTGTACCTTTTACCCTGATACAAGTCACTGGGAGATTCAGGGCCTCCACTTACTTTGGCAACTGGGTGTTGGAGACAAAAAGCATGCTTTTGCCACTTTGAGGAAGGAATTCCTTCCAGATTCCTATATCTTTCATCTCTTTTTTCAGGTACATGAGGCTGTGGATCGATTGCAATTGATAGGTAAGTTTCCAAAGGAGTAGAAGGTCAACAATACCAGTCTCTATACGTTAGATAGTGGAAGGAAATGGATTTCTTGTATAAACTGCTTGATTACAGACACAGACTCTATTCTGCCTAAACTACATCACCTTATAGAGCACTGAAATGCAGCTTTATGGGAAGATTTATTTTAGACAATTCTGAGTGGGAGGTTATTTTGGCAATCCACCCATTTGATTTCTATGTGCTGCAGGTGGCCGACACTGATGGTGCAGCTCTATCACCACCACACCTACTGCTACTCCCCCCCCCCCCCTTTTTAAATTTTTACATGAAAACACATGGTGCTCTGTCCGATAGGTGCTAGCAGAGCAGCAGTCTCCTTCCACATGTGGTGGAGCTGTCACTGTAGCGTCTTTGTTTTGTTTTGGAAGCAGTTGAGCAAGGCAGTTGGGGAGATCTGGGGCAAAATCTGCAGTTTATCCCCTTGCTTTGCTTGGAGGGCTACTGGTAAGACGTAGCACTCTCTCAGTCTGACCAGGCTCTTTTTGGAAAGATGCCTCTGTTTGCTTACTGGCTGAAACAGGTGATGACAGGAGCAGCGTGGTGGGTTTACTCTTCCTGCTTAAATTTCATTATTAGACAATCAGAGATTTCTGCCTTACTGTACATATCTCCTCGATCGTTTATGGTGAATTTGGCTATATTTCTTCCTTTTCTTATTACTTTTGTGCCTAGAGTATTACACCCATCTTGTTAAATTTATTTTTTTTTAAATTGTGCTGCATCGGGAGTGTCTCCCTTCCTATCAGCAGAGAGTGGCTCAGACACTGACAGAAAGGAAGACATTTAAAAGGAAAGGCCAGATTCCCCAGTCCCTCACCATGCAAACAATCCCTAATAGCCTCATGGGTCCCAGACTCCCCTCACCCCCTTCAAGACTATCTGGTCTAAGCACTTGACACGCAGAGCCTTTATGCTACTGCTGGGAGCCCCCGGGATATCTAGGGAAGCATCCAGTAGTGTGTCTCTGCTCCCGCTGCCATCTTGGAAAATGCACATGTCTGACCCTTAGCAGTCAGGATGGACTGCTAGAGGCTACTCTGCCAACTAAGGGGTTGTGTCTTTTACTGAGAAGCACTCCCTTATTTAGAAGGCTGCCTCAGATGCTGCTATTTTGGAAGATGGTGATGCAAGTGGGCTTCACTCCTGCCTCCCTCCCTGGAGATGGATGGGTCAGGGAGAGAGTCAGGGGTCCAGGAGTCTACTAGGGCCACCAGGGATGATTTTGAGGGTTTGTGGGCTGGGAGGCACAGTGGAGAGTCACCAGAAACAATTTTGTGGAGGTTGGCAGATGGGAGGTTCGAGGTCCAGGCACTCACTTGGGCCGACAGGGAGAATTGCTAAAAAGAAGTGCCACACTTCACCTCACATGCCCCTTTGCTTGGGTGCTGCATTGTTATTCCTGCCCTGAACTAAAGAACTGCTCGAAAGGGAGTAAAAAGTCACATCAAAATTTAGTGCATTTTTTTCCTGAATCAGCCATTTGCATGTGTTTTTCATGCCCATCACACTACCCTTTAGCATGGTGGTTGTACTTTTGATTTTTCTATGCACGGGAGTAAGCTTAACATGGGAAAATCAGAAGTAAACCGCTGGGCTAAAGGATAGTGCAACTTACTGCATCAGGCCCTCAGTTTATAGCCTGCACGCTACACTCTAATGTAAATCATTAAAGAAATTTGCCCTCACATAATTAGAAGGTCCCTGGCTTATGAAATTGTAACTAGGACCCTTCATCTTTTAAATCTCAAGGCAGCTGGTTTCAAAGGAGACGGACCAACTAAAGCCCACAGCATATTACAACTTACACCTCCGCAAGGACTCGCTGCAGTAAAGAGTGCTGTCGTAAGCATAGGCACTAACGTAATGTTTGTGCACTTTTCTGTGCCAGTGTGGGTACAGAACTGGATCTAACGTGGTCATCATCAGTGCACAAATGGCTGTGCTGACAGCCGTGCACAGTGCATTTATATCCATTCAAACTGAAGTCATGAAGCAATTAACTATGCAGGGCAGATACTGTGAAGCGCACAGAAGACCAGAAGGCTGATCTCAATACTGGGATTTGAATGCAAGGTCTGAGAAGGCATTTAAGGTTTAACTCATAGATCTGTGGTCAGTGCTGGTGAGGAATTTATGCCCATTTCTTTAACTGAACAGGCCCCAGAACTTTTTTCTGGCTTAACTGAAGAGAATGCTGAAAAGAACAAAATGGCAAAGGAAGCGTGCTATAACAATGTTAACACGCAGCATATGCTGGATTGCTGTCTGGTGTACAAATAGCAATACTATTCTAAGCAGAAGTTCTTTGCAGAATAATATTGGTGTTTATGCGCCAGATAAAATTCCAGCACATGTGCACATACCAAACTGTTTTTTTTTTTTGAGCAAGGATATAGGTGCTACTAAAGCAGGCCCCGCTTGCTCTCCTTGTTTAGCATTTTTTGAACACAGCTCATTTCCATGCTATTGCTTACAGCAAAACTTCAATACTAAATCTGCATTAGGAAACCCTACACTAAAGTGCAGGGTTTCTGTATCAAGCCACAAATGAGATAGCTGAAGATGTTGCTGCAGTGACAACAGAAATCATTTATGTTCTTACTGCACCATTTCCCCTGCTAAATAGGAAGGCAGCCCCGTAAAACACCTAGGGCTGACCCATCCACTAGGCAGCTGCCTAAGACAACAGGTCCTAGTAGGCAGCATGGTGACTCCAGGGCCCTCCACATTCCTTAAAATTGGTGGCTTTCTGCTGCCATGGTGGGCCTTGAAGTGCCCACATGGCCTGATCCTGCCCCCTCTTCCGACACAACTTCCTATCAGAAGAGAGAGGGCAGGCTGTGAGGGAATGCGCACACATAGACCCTTTAAAGCCTGCTGCGGTGCTAGAAAGCCACTTTTTTTTTTAAACAGCATGAAGGGATTGGCTTGCCACCCCTTCTCCCAGATGAGTAAGGGGGGGGGGGGGAGGAGATGGCACAGCGTGGCTATCTAGGGCAGCAAAAGTCCTTGGGCTGACCCTGAAGACACCACCTACAAATAAGTATCAAACTTGTAAAGCTAATGTTCCTTTCTTCAAGTCACATCAATAGTAATAATTATACTACTACCATTTATCATTTGTTATTCCTGCTGAAATTCTGCAAACCAAATTCAAATTCCTGTGTCAAAAGGTCTGAATTATGCAAAATTCTGCATGCTTTGTTTGTCAAAATAACAAAGTATATTTGTCATGTATATATGTAAATACACCCCCATGATCAAGTGTAAATAATGTAACCAAAGGTCTGTGCTCTGTGAACCCCCCCTGCAATCGAATTGTATATCCTGTTGATTATCCCCTTCTACACCCCCTGATGTGGTGTAAAGTAAACCGCTGCTGATCGCTGGAAGTAGCAGTATACAAATGCTCTCCAAATAAATAAACTAAACATTGTTTTTGAGTAATTCTTCATTTAAAATACAACAGCATATTGCAATCAATAATAATAATAAACCGATTTGCAACTAAAATACAATATAGAAAACCCCTCAAAACAAAACAGTGTAAACGTTTGAACTACTGTGTGCAGAACTCCAGCCGTATGCAGCATTGTATGGAGACATACGACAGCTCCTGCTCATAAGGGCTTACAGTCTAGTTAAGACATAGCAGTCAAGGGGGGATGGTAAGGAAAAGAACGATTGGACGGTAGTTATACCACATCCCAGTAAGTACCTAGCACTGAGTTTTCCCTGCTTTGCTTTGGGCCGGGCAGGCTGCTAGAATGCTGATACTCCCCAAACCTAAGCAGGCACGGTTACCTCTCCGAGGGGTCTCTTGTACCACTGCTTCTGGAAACCTTCATCCCTGCACGCCGAGGCATCAGCTCTGAAACTCCAGATGCCGCCAAGCTCCTTGCGCTCCCGGGTGGGGGTCTCCCTGGGGTACAGCATGCCCCCCTGCAGGGCCCTGGCCGCGAGAGGGCAGAGGAGCAGGAAGGGCAGAACCCAGAAGACATGCGCCGGGGCTCGCGGCATCCCGCATGTACCTGCAGCCAGCTGTAGAAGAACGCGTCCCGGAGATCACGTGAGTCAGGGCCAGTTCTCCGGCAGCCAAGGGCCCGCCTGCTGAGGCCTTGCGTTTGATTGGCTGAGGACAACTGTCAGTCACAGATGAGAGGAGGGTTTCAGCGATCAACGCCTCCATTCATCAGTCAAGTCAAAGAAACTTTATGAGCATGACAATTTTACACCAGTGAAGTAATACAAAAGGTGATTAAAGTCAAAGATTTTTATTTTCCTTTCCCTCTCCCACAGCTCCATTATGAATCGTTCACAGCTGCAGTCTCTCTCTTAGCCAGTATGGCCCTTTGTAACCTCTCTTCTCCCCTCCCTCTCATATTCTTCTCCTGCTTTCTAAGGTTAGGGGAAAAGGGGAACTCAGTCTGTCCTTCAACATTCTGCAACGCATTGAGTATCTCAGACTGCAGAGGGAGCAGGGGCAGATTGCCCGAAAATACCAGCAGAGGAATTTTTTTCACAGTAGCTCACCCTACTGTGTATTATCAGTCCCCCAGAAGGATCGCCGCAGCACATTGTAGTTGGCGTGCATTAAGGTGTAACAATAAAGCATGGGGCCTTGTGTGTTGTGTGGATTTTTTGTTCTGGATGTTTGTGTGTGCAAGGGTTTCTGAGGGGCTGTGGATTGGTCCTTGACATGTGTAAAAACGTAACGCCCGTCTTGTGTCAGTGCTATGTCAATTGACTGATGACAGCACAAAACATGGCACCGAGCCTGCCCATGCTTTTCTCTGATCAGAGAAGGGCTGAACTTTTACAGAGCTCTGCTAGTGAGTGGATATTTGCCTCCTGGGACATCTTACTGTGAGTTCTAGCTGTTTATTTAATTATTTACTGTTTGTCTACCTGTTTGTTTGTTTAATTATTTATTGTTTGTCTTAGTGGTGTGCTAGTTCAGCCTTCTCAGCTGTACTTACCTTGCCTCTCTCAACTAACTGGGCTTTGTGTGGTACCCCCATCCCCCTGCTGAGGGTTCAGGACAGGGTACCTTGTAACTGCCCTCTTTAATAGGACTTATTCTCCCTCCCTCCCTCCCTCCCCAGCACCCACCCCTGGGGTAATTGTAGTTTTATAGGTACTTGCACATCTTAGAGGAAAGGGGCTGCTCTCAGGTGCAGCTCTTAATCCAAATCAGTCATACACAGAGGACCTGAGATTAATTAAGCTTCAGGTACACAGGGTGTATTAGGGGTATTAGATACACTTTTATTAGTATAAGCATCTACACCAATCCTTATTATATACCGAATTTAAAAGACCTAAACACAAGCTTTAAACTAAGATGCAGACAGAGGTCCAGCAACAAGATGGGGGTTCTCCAGTCTTTTGCATTGAGTATCACATGTATGATTTTCTCCCAGTTGGTGAGAGGTCCTACATATGCACTAAGTGCAGGGAGCTCTTTGCTCTCAGGGAACGAGTCGTTCTCTAGAGGCTAGAGTAGCAGACCTGGAAGACATAAGAAAGACAGAGAAGTACATGGACGAGACCTACAGGGATACAGTCCTGAAGTCCCACCTCCAGTCTGGCAGCATCCCTGTTGCCATGGAGGAGAGAGGTCACGTGACAGGAGAGCATCACCCTGGTGTGGCAGGAAGTGATCCTGTAACTAGGACCTGTCCTCCAGGTGATGTAAAACCCTCTCGCACCGAGGACGTTTCTCCAGGGCCATGTCCCCATGAGAGGAGGGTCAGGACAGCTGTTATAGTTGGTGATTCAATCATTAGGAATGTAGATAGCTGGGTGGCTGGTGGACGTGAGGATCGCCTGGTAACATGCCTGCCTGGTGCGAAGGTAGCAGATCTCACGCACCGCCTAGATAGGATCATAGATAGTGCTGGGGGGGAGTCTGCTGTCTTGGTACATGTTGGTACCAATGACATAGGAAAATGTGGTAGGGAAGTTCTGGAGGCTAAATTTAAGCTTTTAGGTAGGAAGTTGAAATCCAGAACTTCCAGGATAGCGTTCTCCGAAATGCTTCCTGTTCCACGTGCAGGACCCAAAAGACAGGCAGAGCTCCGGAGTCTCAATGCGTGGATGAGACAATGGTGCAAGGATGAGGGTTTTGGATTTGTTAGGAACTGGGGAACATTCTGGGGAAAGGGGGGGCTCTTCCGAAGGGATGGGCTTCACCTTAATCAGGATGGGACCAGACTGCTGGCATTAACCTTTAAAAAAGAGATAGAGAAGCTTTTAAACTAGAAAATAGGGGAAAGCCAACAGTCACCCAGGAGCGCATGGTTCAGACAAAGGTATCCTTGAAGGATACTACCAAAAGCAGTGAGGTTCCAAAAGGGAGTATAGTAGCCCAAATGCCCTTGAGTAAGGAGCAGACAGAGCATAAGGATTCCCAATTACCTATGCCTACCAATAGCCAGATTAATATTAATAAAATACAGTCTCTAAAATGCTTGTATGCCAATGCTAGAAGTCTAAACAATAAGATGGGAGAATTAGAATATATAGCACTAAATGAGAGGTTAGATATGATTGCACTCTCAGAGACATGGTGGAAGGAGGATAACCAGTGGGACACTGTGATACCTGGATACAAACTATATCGTAATGATAGAGCTGAACAAATTGGTGGAGGGGTTGCGCTCTATGTTAGAGAGGGCATTGAGTCAGAAAGGATTAAAGTTTTGCAGGGAACAAAATTTGCTGTAGAATCTCTATGGATTGAAATTCCATTTATGAAGGGGAAGGTGATGGCAGTGGGAGTATACTATCGACCACCTGGCCAGAATGAACAAATGGATGATGAAATGCTCAAAGAAATCAAGGAAGCTAACAAAAGCCACAACAGAGTAGTAATAATGGGTGATTTCAATTACCCCGGTATCGACTGGGACAGTGTCACAGCAGGACAAGCTAAAGAGATAAAGTTTCTAGATGAAATAAATGACTGCTTCTTGGAGCAGCTGATTCATGAACCGACCAGAGGGGAAGCCATACTGGACCTAGTCCTTAGTGGAACGCCAGATCTGGTGCAAGAAATAAGGGTGTTGGGACCACTTGGCAATAGTGATCATAGTATGATCATGTTTGATTTAATCAGTGGAGGACAGATAGTAAAGGAATCCACAGTACTACCTTTTAACTTTCAAAAGGGAGACTATGATAGAATGAGGAATATAGTTCGGAAAAAACTAAAAGGAGCGGTTCCAAAGGTTAAAGACTTACAGCAAGCTTGGGTGTTATTTAAAAATACTATCCTCGAAGCCCAGACCAGCTGTATTCCACGCATTAAGAAAAGTGGAAGAAAGTCCAAAAAACTGCCAGCATGGTTTAAAGGTGAGGTCAGAGAGGCTGTTGCTGCCAAAAGAGCAACCTTCAGGAAATGGAAAAAAGAGCCAAATGATGAAAACTGGAAACAGCACAAGCACTGGCAAGTTAAATGCAAAGCATTGATAAGGCAGGCAAAGCGGGAATTTGAGAAGAAACTTGCTACGGAAGCAAAAACACGAAATAAAGACTTTTTCAAGTACATTCGTAGCAAAAGGCCTGTGAGAGAGTCAATTGGACCATTAGATGATAGAGGGGTAAAAGGGGCAGTAAGAGGAGACAAGGCTATAGCAGAGAGACTGAATGAATTCTTTGCTTCGGTCTTTACTGAGGAAGATGTAGGGATGTTACCCAAGACTGAAGTGGTATTTAAAGGTGATACTGCAGAGGAATTGAGAGAAATATCGCTACACCGGGAAGATATATTACAACTATTTGATAAACTGAATAGTAGCAAATCACCTGGACCGGATGGTATACATCCCAGAGTGTTGAAAGAACTGAAATATGAGATTGCAGACCTGTTATTGGTAATCTGTGAACTTTCATTTAAATCATCTGTAATACCTGAAGATTGGAGGGTCGCCAACGTAACACCAATTTTTAAAAAGGGTTCCAGGGGTGACCCGGGAAATTACAGACCGGTGAGCCTGACGTCAGTACCAGGGAAAATGGTAGAAACCATCATAAAGAACAAAATTACACAGCATGTAGATAGTCATGGCCTAATGGGAGACAGCCAACATGGCTTTAGACAAGGAAGATCTTGTCTTACTAATCTGATCTGTTTTTTTGAAGGTGTGCATAAACAGGTAGACAAAGGTGAGTCGGTTGATATAATGTATCTGGACTTTCAGAAAGCTTTTGACAAGGTCCCCCATCAGAGACTTTTGGCGAAGCTAAAAAGTCATGGGATAGGAGGCAGTGTACTATTGTGGATCGGGAACTGGTTAAAAGATAGAAAGCAGAGGGTAGGGCTAAATGGCCAATATTCCCAATGGAAAAAGGTGAATAGTGGAGTACCCCAGGGATCTGTACTGGGTCCGCTACTTTTTGACATATTCATAAATGACCTGGAAAAGGGAATAACTAGTGAGGTTATCAAATTTGCAGATGACACAAAACTGTTTAAAGTTGTTAAAACCCAAGAGGATTGTGGAAAACTGCAGGAGGATCTGGATAAATTGGAAGACTGGGCATCCAAATGGCAGATGAAATTTAATGTGGACAAGTGCAAAGTTATGCACCTAGGAAAGAACAACCCACACTATAGTTACACGATGCAAGGCTCCACATTAGAAACCACCACCCAGGAAAAAGATTTAGGAGTCATCGTGGATAACATGTTAAAACCCTCCGCCCAGTGTGCAGCGGCGGCCAAGAAAGCAAATAGAATGCTAGGTATCATAAGGAAAGGGATGGAGAATAAAACAAAGGATATTATAATGCCTCTGTATCGCTCCATGGTACGACCGCACCTTGAATATTGTGTGCAATTCTGGTCACCGTATCTTAAAAAGGACATAGAGTTATTAGAAAAAGTACAGAGAAGAGCCACCAAATTGGTGAAGGGGATGGAAGGCTACTCCTATGAAGAGAGGCTAAAAAGGTTAGGGCTCTTTAACCTAGAAAAGAGACGGCTGAGGGGAGATATGATAGAGGTGTATAAATTAATGAATGGAGTGGAACGGATAAACGTGGATCAATTGTTTACGCTATCAGAATATAGAAGGACTAGGGGACATGTAATGAAGCTACAGGGTAAACTATTTAAGACAAATAGGAGAAAATATTTCTTCACTCAACGTGTAATCAAACTCTGGAATCTGTTACCGGAGGATGTAGTAAGGGCTGTTAGTATAGCTGGGTTTAAAAAAGGTTTGGACAAGTTCCTGGAGGAAAGGTCCATAAACCACTATTAAAAAGGGACCCAGGATATCAATGCTTGGCCTAGTACAAGCACTGCAGAACCTGTGTCTTTTGGGGAAACTGCTAGGTACGTATGACCTAGATTGGCCACTGTTGGAAACAGGATACTGGGCTTGATGGACCTCGGTCTGACCCAGTATGGCATTTCTTATGTTCTTATGTTAACTCTCTACCACTTTATATACAAAGAAACAGTGCTTTTCAAACGTTTATCCAGCATTTTATTCAGAGGAGGTAGACACAGACATACTTTATATCTCCAGGAACAAGCAGGAATGTAATCTTCACATATGGGTATCGTCGGTACTAACAGAGCCTGCGTGGGAATGCTCCCCAACGTCCAATTACGAAGCTTTTGTGAGCATCCCACAGCGCCTGCGTGCTGCCTTCCCACCTTTCCCAACTGCCTCGCTCCAGTTCTTCGTTTTTTTTGCGGAGCCATCAGAAAATTGTTTCCTTAATCTTTTTTTTTTTTTGTGGTCACATCTGCCTTCGACGCTATACTGCTACCGCCAGTTCTCTTTTCTTTCTTTTGTTTAAAAATAATATTATTCTTATTTTTTCAAAACTTTTCTTTTCAGGTGCACACGCCATTTTGGGCTTAGGCCCAAAAATTTTCCACCATGGAAAAGACCACCTCGGGTTTTAAAAAGTGCACCAAGTGTGGCAGTACCATCTCCGTCACCGACACCCATGAGTGGCGTCTTAAATGTTTAGGTCCTGACCACTCCCTCACCGAGTGTATGGCTTGTGCCATGATGTCCAAAAGGGGTCGACAGAACCGAGCTGCCAAGCTCAGTGCCCTTTTTCCTTCCGATGCAGCTTCTGTGGCATCAACGTCTTCCAGGGCTTCGTCTTCCTCCCATGGATCTCAGGTAACCAAACATAAGCCTAGCCGGTCCTCAAAGGGTAGATCTCCTTCTAAGCATTGAGATGGCTCTGGCATTGCCCTTGAGGGCTCCATACCGGCAAAATTGCCCCAGCGGGAGGCTTTGGCTTCCAAAGCATTATTGGGGCTCCAGGATGTGCTCAAGGCCTCGACCTCGGTAGAACTACTGGTGCCATGCTCTGGGGTACCGGCTGCCTCCAGTACTGATACCCAGGCATCGGCAGCATCGATAGACCAGGGATTCCTGGCTATTGAACACAGTCTAGCAGCTCTCCTTGCAGCATCAATCTCCTCAGAACCGCGTCAGACAGTTCAACCGGTACTGATAGCATCAGCGTCGGCTTTGCCAGCACCCAGTCATACGATGCCATCCAGTACCAATACACCGGTACCAATGCCCCTCGGTACCGACTTCGATCGGTACGAGTATCGGGCTTTTCAAGAGCATCCGGACAGACGGTACTTTGAATCCTCGGAGGACTCCAAGGATTCTGACAGCTCTGCCAGAGCCAGCATACGTCTCCCGGAGGAGCCGTCCTCTCCTAAACATAGGATGTCTCCTCCTGAAGATATTTCCTTTCAGGATTTCATCAGAGAGGTGGCTCAAGGTCTGTCCATTACTGTGGCTCCTGAAACAGAGCCCAGGGCTAAGGAGTTGGAGATTTTACAATATCCCAAAGCTCCTAAGGAGGCAGCTACTCTGCCTATCCATGAGATTCTGCATGATCTCATGTTAAGAATGTGAGAGACACCTCTTACCACCTCTCCTCACTCTCACAGACTGGATACCATGTATCGAGTCCCTCCTTGTCCTGGTTTCCAGAAAACTCAGCTTCCTCACCACTCTATTGTAGTGGAATTAGCTATGAGAAGGATCAGAAGTGCAAAGAGGCATGCCTCTAATCCTCCAGGACGTGAGCGTAGAACTTTGGATGTCGTACGTTCCAGGCTTCTATGCTTTCTGTCAGGATCAGTTCCTATATTCTGTATATGGGAATGTTCCTTAAAGAAGTCACAGGAGACTTGGAGGTTTTAAGCCCTCTTCTTCCTGAGGACAAGAGGCAGGATTTTCTGACACTAGTTAAACATGCCCAGGATGTTTCTAAGTTTGTCAATCGTGCAGCTTTTGACCGTTTTGAGTGCATAAGCAGAACCTCTGCCATTGCCATAGGTGCACGAAGAATTGCCTGGCTCCAGGCATCCCATTTGGAGCTCTGGGTGCAGGACAAACTGGGAAATATCCCTTATACAGGTGAAAATCTATTTAGCAAGAATTGGCAAGAAAAGGCCAATGAGATGGATGCTGACAACTCCACTTTGGACAGATTATCCAAAGCGACAGCTGATCCTGCAAGAAAGAAATCTTTCAAGAAGCCTTTCTTCTCCAAGAAGAAGAGGTTTTATCCCTTTTATTCCCAACAGGGACGTTCCGCAGGTCAACTTGTCCGGAAAGGTCAGCAGCCACCTCACCAAAGAAAAGCAAAGACTGCCAAACCTCAATCGTCTCAGCAGTCTCAGCCTCCACAAGGCCTTTGACTTTCATCTAGAGAACTTAACCTTCCTGGAATGGTGGAAGGCTCTGGACCATTGAGGGCCAGGAAGGTTATGTCACTTTGCCCCCAGATGGGGGCAGATAACAGCAGAGCATTGGACACTCTCCATTATAAAAGAGGGGTACAAGCTTCACTTTTTGTGCATGCCCCCTCCAACAATGGTAAGACAGTTCAATTCTCAGAACTCTCTTGTCAACCTGTTAGGTCAGGAGGTCACTATGCTTCTTGCCCAAGGGGCAATAGAAGAAGTACCCATTCATCAACAGGGTACAGGGTTTTACTCCCCTTATTTCCTTATTCCAAAGAAAAAAGGGGGACACAGACCTATTTTAGACCTCAGAGAATTGAACAAATTCCTGTTCAAAGAGAAATTCAAGATGATTTCTCTGGGAACTCTGCTGCCATACCTTCACAGTGAGGATTGGCTTTGTTCTCTAGATCTCAAGGATGCGTACACTCATGTTCTCATCCATCCAACTCACAGAAAGTTCCTTCGGTTCCTTTTTCAAGGAAAGCACTACCAGTACAGGGTGCTTCCTTTTGGCCTGGCCTCAGCACCAAGAATGTTCACGAAGTGCACGGCTGTAGTAGCAGCATTTCTCCGTACTCTAGGGATATTCGTCTTCCCTTACTTAGACGACTGGCTCATTCGAGCCCCATCAGAGTCAGAGGCCAGGACTTCCCTAACCTGCACAATGCGTATCCTTCAGTATTTGGGTCTGGTCATAAACATCCCAAAATCCAGTCTAACTCCCACTCAATCTCTAGAGTTCATAGGAGCTTTGCTGGATACCAGAAAAGCAAGGGCCTATCTCCCCCAGGCCCGTTGCCTCCACATGGTGCAGTTAGCTTCTCAAGCAGTGCTAAATCCTCATCTCACTGCCAGAGAAATGTTACAACTACTAGGCCACATGGCATCTACAGTGCATGCAGTCCCCTATGCTCACCTCCATATGAGAGCAGCCCAGTGGACCCTATCCACTCAATGGACCCAGGCATCAGGGTGCCTGTCAGACAAAATAACAAACACAAATCATTTTATTTTGTCTCTCCAATGGTGGCAGTCCACTCAGAACCTGTTGCTGGGGTCCCCGTTTCAACAGCCTTTACCCCAGGCAACTCTCACAAAAGATGCTTCACCAGTGGGTTGGGGAGCTCATCTACAAAACCTCTCCATCCAAGGCACCTGGACTCCACAGGAGACTCATCTACACATAAATCTTCTGGAGCTCAGAGCAATCTTCCTTGCTCTTCGAGTGTTCCACACCCTGCTCAGCTACAAGACAGTCTTCATTCAGACGGACAATCAAATAGCCATGTTCTATGTGAACAAGCAGGGAGGAACAGGCTCTCTGTCACTTTGCAACGAAGCTTTGCGACTATGGGCCCTCGCCAGAGAGCATCAGATTCACCTCTTGGCAGTTTATCTTCCAGGCATACAAAACTCTTGGGCAGACAGACTCAGTCGAGTTCTGCTTCCACACGAATGGTCTCTACATGCAGACCAGGTGGCCAAGATTTTTCAAATTTGGGGAACCCCAGACATAGACCTCTTTGCAAGTCCATTGAATGCCAAACTTCCCCTGTTCTGTTCCAGAATTCCGGCTCAGGGTTCTCAGGCCAGGGATGCCTTCCTCCTTCACTGGGGTCAAGACTTCCTTTATGCCTTTCCACCCATTCCCCTAATTCCCAAAACCCTGTTCAAGCTTCAGAGAGACAGAGGGCGGATGATTCTCATAGCTCCACATTGGCCATGGCAAGTGTGGTACCCTCTACTTCTACATCTCTCTCAAGCCCCCTCCCTGGAGTTAGGGTCTACTCCAGATCTCCTGTCACAGGAGGACAGAATGTTATGGCATCCCAGTCCCCAGTCTCTGCATCTCATAGTTGGTTGCTGAAGGCCTAGATCTTCATGATCTTCACCGCCCTCAACAAGGAAAGGATGTCCTTTATGCTTCCAGGAAGCCTTCCACTAGACGCTCTTATGCTTTTAAGTGGAAGAGGTTTACCATATGGTGTTCGCAGAAGGGTCTTAACCCCCTGGCGATACCTCTGGAATCATTACTTGAGTATCTCCTTCATTTATCCAATGCAGGACTTAAAACTAACTCAGTAAGAGTCCATTTGAGTGCTATTGCAGCTTCTTTCAAGCCTCTAAATGGACAACCTATTTCCTCCCATCCTCTTATAGCAAGATTCATGAGAGGCCTTCTTCTAACTAAGCCTCCCATTAAGCCACCACCGGTGGCATGGGACTTAAACCTGGTTCTTGGTCAGCTCATGAAGCCACCTTTTGAACCCTTAGCTACTACCTCATTGAAATTCCTTTCTTGGAAAGTTATCTTTCTCATTGCAATTACATCAGCACGTCGCATCAGTGAGTTGCAAGCACTAGTAGCTGATCCACCTTATACAAGGTTTCATCATGACAAGGTAGTCCTTAGGACTCATCCACACTTTATGCCAAAGGTGGTCTCGCCTTTTCATCTTAACCAAGCAGTCTACCTGCCTGTGTTATTTCCAAGACCTCATGCATCAAATGCAGAAAGGAATCTTCATACTTTGGACTGTAAAAGAGCTTTAGCCTTTTACTTGCAAAGAACACAGCAACATAGAAAGTCCTCTCAACTCTTTGTTGCTTTTGATCCTTCTCATTTAGGACTTCCAGTCTCCAAGAGAACACTGTCCAACTGGATTGCACAGTGTATTTCCTTTGACTATCAGAGTAAGAACCTTCCCCTGGAGGGCCACGTCACAGCTCACAATGTGAGAGCCATGGCAGCTTCAATGGCTCATCTGCACTCTGTGTCTATCGACGACATCTGTCGAGCAACCACTTGGGCCTCGGTTCATACCTTCACAGCCCATTACTGCTTGGACAAGGACTCCCGCCGGGATGCCTTGTTTGGTCAGGCTGTTCTCCAACACCTGTTCCATACCTAATCAACTCCTACCCACCATCCCTGGTTGGATGCCAGAGATCTATGGGGAGAAGTGGAGCCCTGTCGCAGGGACACACAACTTCTGGGGTCTCTCCCTGCCATCTAAAGCTAGGGAGTCCCCATATGTGAAGACTACATTCCACTGCTTGTTCCTGGAGATAGCATAGTTACTCATCTGTAACAGGTAATCTCCGGGAACAGCAGGAATTTAGTCTTCACAACCCACCCACCTCCCCTAGGAGTTGTATCTCTTTCTCTTTCCCTATCTGTATTGCCAAGTTCTACGCTTTTCCTTTGACCCTGTCACTCACTTAGCTCACTGACTAGGCATAAATATTCTGGCAAATACAGTATGAGTTAACTCTGTCACTCATTAGCTCACAGACTATGCATAGACACTTTAGTAAATGCAATATGAGTTTTATTAAATTAAGTCCTTTTGGAATAATGATAAAGCACAAAGGTAAGCATTAATACTTTTACCGGATATTATAGCTCATCACTCCAGGTGGGGGACTGTTTAGCAATCACTCTCAGGAGGAAAATCCGGAACGCTTGTCTCGTATATCAGTTGCAGTCCCATCTTTCCTTCTGAGAGTCCCCCTAAAGTACCTTAACTAAGATCATGCCTGCTGCATGATATTACAATTCATTGGATAATAGGCTGCATGCTCAAACCAGGATTGGCCAGGGTCAATCCTGTGCACATGGTTCACACCAGGATTGGCCAGGGCCAAATCTGTGCTCGTGACCAGCAGTGTTAGCTGCTGAGTCACTGCATGAGTCACTCATCTAGTTTTGTCCGGCCAAACCTGTTTGCCTGCTTAGAGAATTTTGACCTACAACATTCTTTGCTGGTCAGACTCACATGAACTTCTCTCCACCCCATCCACCTTTTTTTGCTTTGGTTTCCGGGCAGGCTTCTGATCACCCCCCTTGTGGTCAGACATCTGAGAATGCTCAAAGGACACATCCCCCATGGTCTACATTCAGAGGCTAGATGAAGTGTTCTTTTGTCATCATTAATGGGTTTAAGTTTGTTTGCCTTAAGGACTCCTTGTCAAGGGAGACACCCCCCATGGTTTTAGAAGCAGCTCAAGGCTTCTACATTACAATTGATGAATTCTTATCCTGTCCTCACAGGCAGAATGGCTCATGAGTTCAATTTCTTATAATAAAGTACAATATCTTTGCTGATCCAAAAAAAAAATCCAAATAAATCTTTAATTAGTAATACACTATCTCTCTCTCTCTGTCTCAGCTTTAAACTCAACTGGAGAGAGGCAGTTGGGAAAGGCGGGAAGGCAGCACACAGGCGCTGTGGGATGCTCCCAAAAGCTTCCTAATTGGATGCTGGGGAGCATTCCCGCGCAGGCTCTGTCGGTACCTACGATACCCATATGTGAAGACTAAATCCCTGCTGTTCCTGGAGATCACCTGTTTCAGGTGAGTAACTATGCTTTATTTATTTAACAGGGTTTTTTTATACCTCCTTATCATTAAGTCAAAGCAGTTTACAATGAACATTGTAGCAACAAGCTTTCACAGAGAACAGGGTATTACAACTTGGAGGATTACCTGGGACAATTAATGCATTTAACTATATACAGGTACATTGTAGCAGTGTGGGGTATAGCAGAGTTACATAACAGGTATAAGTTATGAAGTTGTATTATTGGTTTCTGGCCCTCACTCTTCTGAGGTAGGACCATAGTATTCATAGAAAAGGTGGGTTTTTATGGCTTTCCTAAAGTCCATTAGGTCTTTAATTGCATGTATTGCAGCAGGGAAGTCCTTCAGTAGTTGGGGGATGTATATGGAGAAGGCTGTACAACAGGTGGATTGTCTCGCTGTTCTGAAGCTTGGTGGAGTTACCAAGATGGTATTGTCTGCTCCTCTTCTCGTTCTGGTTGGGTGTGCTTTTGTGATCAATGGTTGAAGGGCCAGTGGAGATAGGTTGTTTAGTATCTTGCAGATTATTATGATGATCTTGTATTTAATTCGTGAGTTGACAAGGAGCCAGTGTAGTTGTTGGAGAGTAGGGGTTATATGACTATATTTAGCAGTTCCAGTAATAACTCTTGCAGCTGTGCTCTGCACCATTTGGAGGGGGAATTGCGTTTTCTTGAGTAATCCATGGTAGATGACGTTGCAGTAATCTGTTATGGGTGGTACTATGGCATGACACACAGTCCTGAAGTCACTGCTGGATAGTAGTGGTTTGAGTTTGTGTAGGGTTCTCAACTTGTGGTAGGCTGTTCCAGTCGTCCGCTTTATATGTGGTTAGAAGCTGAGATATTGATCGAAGATTACTCTGAGGTACTTAACTTCTTGCTTGTTGATTAGGGTGTGATCTAGGATCTTTATAGAGTCGGGGGGGGGGAGAATTTGGTGTTCCTGGTGATATGCATCAATTCAGACTTTTTGAAGTTAATGGAAAGGTTCTGACCTTTGAGCCATTTTGACATTGATTCGAGGCATGCTGTGATTTGTGAATAATCTGGATGATTGATATTAATGTGAGTGGATATCATCTGCATATATTCTGTAGTGGATGTTGTGTTGCCTTATGTTGCAGATTGGTTGGATGCATATATTAAATAACAGTGCAGAGAGGGCCAAGCCTTGTCGGACACTCTGGTATTGTCTGAAAGGTTTAGACTGGTTGTTTTTGGTTCTGACTTGTTGGTTACAATGGGACAGGTAAGAGATAAACCAGTCTAGTACTGTATCATTTATTCCTGCATCTTGGAGTCTTTGTAGCAGAGTATTGTGGTTCACGGAGTCAAAAGCCGCAGTGATATCAATGAAGCACAGGACAAAACCATGAAGTATGTTGTCTATGCCTGTAACAAGGGTGTCCATTAGTGATGTAATGAGTGTTTCTACACTGTGATTGTGTTTAAATCTATACTGATGGAGGTCCAGCAGCACGTATGTGTTTATGTGCTCCGGTAGCTGATGTTGTACTATTTTCTCAATTATTATTTTTAGAAATGTGAGGCTGGATATTGGGCGGAAGGAGCTTGGGTCCCTTTTATTGAGGTTATTGTTCTTGATGATTGGTCTAATAGAGGCTTACTTGAGTGGGGGGGGGGGGAGATATCCTTGAGTGAGTGAGGATTTGACAATCTTTTGTAGGTATTGTACTAGACATTCTCTTGTTTGTTTAATCCAAATAACAGGGCATAGGTAAATGGGCGAAGTTGTTGTGTTAATATTGGCTATGATAGAGTTGAGCTGTTTTCGTGTTGGAATTTGGAATGTGTCCCATGCTTCACAGGTGTTGTTTTGTAAGTTGGACTTGGCTGTTTTTTTGAATGGTTCTTATGTATACTTCAGTTGTATAAAGTCCGCCATGTCTTGTGGGGATATGGAGTTTGGGTAATCTGATTGCACAGGTTCCTTTATTAAGCCATTTACAATAGCAAAGAGTTCCCTTGGCGTGTTAATGGAGTTCCTTATTAGGTTCGAGTGGTATTCCTCTTTGCAGATATTTTATTGTGTTCTGGTATATGTCTTGTATTTTGCAACATCGTCTTTGCTTTTAGTTTGTCGCCATAGTCTTTCACTTTTCCTTTAGCTGCTTCTTCACTCGAGTACCAGGGGGCGTTGTGCTTCCTTCTTATGTTATGAAACAGTTTGTCTGGTGCAGTTACAGCATCATGGAGGGTGTTGTACCATTTTGTGATGGAAGTGTCCAGGTCTGTTGTACATTGTTGCTCTAGGCCAGGAAGCACTTCTGCTAGAAAATTATCTTTGAAGAAGGTGCAGAATCTTCTTTTTTCCTTGAGGGTCAGTCCAGATGTGCCCTTCAATGTGGGCAGGATTACAGAGAAGTTGATCATGTGATGATCAGACCATGGAATTGGAGTGACTGTTCCTTAGCGTCTCTCTAGTCCAGTCCCGGAACCATAGAGTTGTGAACCTCCACCAGCAGCTTTGGAGACTGAATATCTTCATCTCTTTGATCATCCAGCTATATGCAGCCCCAAGGACCGCCCACACATCAGTATCTCAGTCTCCAAGCAGCTTGGAGGTCAGAGCCCAGAACTGGGCTCCTTAGGAACAAATAAGCAGAGCTTTAGTGTTTTATTATTTTCTAGGTTTAGGTGCTGGGCTGCTGCTGTGGAGGAATTCTTTGGCTGTGTCCCTTCTGCCTTTATCTGATCTGTTTTTTTCTCTCTTTCTCTCTGTCAGTCTCCCCATAGGTCAAACAAGCAGGAGAGCTGCAAAGGACACAGGTCTCCTTTCTACTGGTGGGTGAGGAGAAGGTTGAAGGCAATTAACTGCAGCAATTAAATACAGCAGTAGGCTCTGAGGGTCCCCTAACTGATTTAGGGGTTCCCCGAGCTGCCCTGAGCGGTTATTAACTCGGATGTTGGCTCTGATAACTGCTACTCAGAGCTTGTGGCAGGCACGCTGGACAGCACTCACAGAGTTTTGACCCCCCCTCCTCTCCTGTGTGTGGGTGAGTAGAGTTTGGGGCTTTTTATTTCTAAAGGCAGTGATAGAGGCCTTGGGGTAGCCTGGAATCAGCTCTGGGGACTTTGTTTAGACCTTTTGGGTACTTTTTATAGTCCTTTTTTTGGCGGGATCGGGTCCGGCGGCCATCTTGGATTTTCAAAGTCATTTTTTCTTCGTGTTTTTTTTAGGGATAGGAGCTTCGTTTTTGAATTTTTTGGTCAGATAGCAGCTAATTGACCCCAGCTCTATCTAATCCTGCGATTTGGAGCGTTTTTGAGTACTTTTAAAATCGCGATTTTTTTTTCTGCTCTGTTTGCTTCAGCAAGGTGTCTCTGCTTTGCTGGTAGAGGGCTGTGTGCATAGGCATGCCTCCTAGTCCTCGGTGTCTGGTTTGTGGCATTCGTAGAAGTAGTAATTTGGAAGCCAGAGTCTGTGCCACTTGTTCTGCTGTGGGTGCTTTCATAGAGGATCCTCTGGAGGGCTCCAGTGCAGATCTCCCTCCTGTCTCTACAGAAGGGACATCAAGGCAGGCAGAGACGGTCCTTGATCCGGGGATTTCTGAGGTGCCAGAGCGCCTGTTGGCGGGGGGCGTCCAGGAGGGATCCCTGGGAATTCCACCCACCTTTTTCTCTCTCATGCAGGAGGCTCTGGCTCTCTTGCAGCCGGCGGGTGGGGGTTCGGTCCCACCCCGCCATGGGCTAAAGCGCCCACTTTCAGTAGAGGGAGACACCGGTCCACAAAAGAAGAGCCGGCCCCCGAGTGTTGCGGATTCTGCGCCTCCTGGGGATGAGTCCCACGAGGGGCTGGGGGAGGCTCTCAGGCTAGAGTCTGCGGAAGATTTAGAAGACGGCGAGTTGTTTGACGACGAGCAGAGTAGTGCGTGTATTTCGTAAAGAGGAACTTCCGGCACGGATTGCCGAAACCCTCAAAGTATTGAACATACCCGTGGAAGATTCCGCTGCGGAGGACCAGTTGGAGGATCCCTTGATGCAGGCGGTGCGCACTTCCCACAGAGTCTTTCCGCTCCATAGGGTTTTTAAGGCTATGATCCAGGAGGAGTGGAACAGTCCAGAATCCACCTTGCGCGGGGCTAGACTGTTGCCTAAGTTGTATCCTCTATCGGAGGCTGATAGAGAGCTTTTTCGTTCGCCGAAGGTGGACGCGGCAGTTTCCGCGGTTACTAAACGGACTACTATCCCGGTGGAAGGTGCTGCGGCGTTGAAGGACACGCAGGATAGAAAGGTCGAGAGCTTGTTGAGACAGGCGTTTGATGTTTCTGCCCTGTCAATGCAGGCGGCGGTGGCCGGGGCCTGGGTGGCGCGCGGCTGCCTCCGCTGGTCTCAGCAGTTGCAGGGGCCCCAGTCGGCGGAACAGGAGGCCGCGGTGTCCAGATTGGAGTCTGGTGCCGCTTATTTGGCGGATATCTGCTATGACCTCATTAGGGGGTTGGCTAACGGCATGGCGTCGGTGGTAGCGGCGCGTCGTTCTCTTTGGTTATGCAATTGGGCGGCTGATGGTTCTTCTAAAGCTCGTCTTAGTAAGCTGCCGTTTAAGGGCAGGCAGTTATTTGGAGAGGACTTGGATAGGTTGGTAAAAGATCTCGGGGATTCTAAGGGGGGTCGGCTTCCGGAGGATAAGCCCAAGCAGGGGAAGCCGACCTTCACCTTCCGGGGGTCTCAGCAGTCCTTTCGGAGATTTCGTGCCTCCCGCTTTGGTCAGTCCCAGCGTTCCAGATACCCATGGCGCGGACAGAGTTTCCGCGGATTTCGGGGGGCAGGTAGAGGTTTTGGCTCCTTCCAGGCGCAGGTCCCCAAAAAGTCACAATGAAGCGAGGCCGGCTCCGGTGGCGGTGATCCCTGTAGGGGGCAGACTACGGGATTTCTACCCTGCCTGGGCCGCTATCACATCCGATCAGTGGGTGTTAGAAGTGATACGAGAGGGATATGCGCTCGAGCTGCATCGACCGGTGCTAGATTCCTTCGTTATGTCCCCGTGCAGCACTCCCTGGAAACGAAGAGCCGTATCAGATACACTTTCCCGGCTGCTTCGGCTCCGAACAGTCGCCCCCGTGCCGGAGGGGCAGTTAGGGTCCGGTCGATACTCCATCTACTTCGTGGTGCCGAAAAAGGAGGGCACCTTTCGGCCAATCCTGGATTTAAAGAGAGTGAATCGGTGCCTCCGGGTGTCGCATTTTCGCATGGAAATGCTGCGCTCGGTCATAGCGGCGGTCCGCGAGGGGGAATTCCTAACGTCCCTAGACCTTACAGAGGCCTAGTTGCACATTCCCATTCGTCGGGAACATCAAAGATTTCTGCGGTTTGCACTGCCGATGGGCCATTTTCAGTTTCAAGCCATGCCCTTCGGCCTCGCGACGGCGCCACGGGTCTTCACGAAGATCATGGTGGTGGTAGCGGCGTTCCTGCGGAAGGAGGGTGTCCTCGTGCATCCCTATCTCGACGACTGGTTGATCTGGGCGAAGTCGAGGGAGGAGAGTCTCCGAGCGACGGCGCGGGTCGTACAGATTTTGCAGTCGTTAGGCTGGGTGGTCAATCGGGCGAAGAGCAGCCTTCTTCCCTCGCAGACCTTGGAGTATTTGGGGGCGCGTTTCGAGACCGGCAACGGGAAGGTTTTTCTCCCAGTTCACAGAGCGCGGGCCCTGAGGCAGCTGGTGGAGCAGTTTCTAGCGAGACGGTCATCCTCGGCTTGGCAATACCTTCAGCTTCTCGGCACGATGGCGACGACCATCGAGGTAGTTCCGTGGGCAAGGGCGCACATGCGGCCCCTGCAGCGAGCGCTGCTGCGTCGATGGTGTCATCAGTCTGACTCGCTAGCTCGTCTGTTAGTTTGGAAATGAGAGCCATGTGGTTGGCTCTGACTGTGTTTCAGCCTTGGCTGCAGGGAGCGGCGGTCAGGGTGCTGTCCGACAATGCCTCCACGGTAGCCTACATAAATCGCCAGGGAGGCACAGGCAGCGCGGCGTTGGAAGCGGAGGCGGATCTGCTTCTAGAATGGGCAGAGCGGCATCTTCAATGTCTGTCGGCCCAGCATGTCGCGAGGGTTCACAATGTGGAGGCGGACTTTCTGAGTCGTCGCAGAGTAGACCCCGGAGAGTGGTCTCTACAACCCGAGGTATTTGCGTTGCTGGTCCGTCGTTGGGGTCTGCCGATAATGGACCTCATGGCGACCTTCGAGTCCGCGCAGGTCGAACAATTCTTCAGCAGGCGTCGGGAACGCATGTCGGAAGGCCTCAATGCATTGGCACAAAGGTGGCCAAGGTACGGGCTGCTCTATGTCTTTCCTCCGTGGGCTCTGGTGGGTCGCCTGGTGCAGTGGATCGAGCGGCATCCGGGTCCCGTGGTTCTGATTGCCCCGGACTGGCCTCGTCGGCCTTGGTATGCGGATCTGGTGCGGTTGAGCGTGGCCGATCCGTGACTACTTCCTCCTCGTCTGGATCTCCTTCGGCAGGGGCCGCTGCAGATGCCTCAGGTGGCTCGATTCTCGCTTACGGCATGGCTATTGAGAGGGCGCGAATGAGAGCCAAAGATTATTCTCCGGAGGTCATTGCTACCTTGTTGCGGGCACGCGTCGGTCCACGTCGCTAGCGTATGTCCGGGTCTGGCGTATTTTTGAGAGCTGGTGTGCGGATCGCGAATTGCGGCCTTTGCGGACCTCCGTTCCTCAGATCCTCTCCTTCTTGCAAGCAGGGGTGGACAAGGGCCTGGCGGCCAGTTCCTTAAGGGTACAACTTGCAGCTCTTGCGTGTTTTCGAGGCAAGGTTCAGGGCCAGCTATTGGGGTCCCATGCTGCTGTGAAGCGCTTCTTGCGAGCGGTGTTGCTTATGCGTCCTCCGTGCAGGGCTTTAGTTCCCTCGTGGGACTTGAATTTGGTGTTGAGGTCTCTGGTGGCTTCGCCGTTTGAACCCTTGGCGCAAGCTTCGTTGAAGGACTTGACGTTGAAGACGGTGTTTCTGGTGGCGATCTCGTCAGCTTGCAGGATTTCGGAGTTGCAGGCTCTTTCGTGTAGGGAACCCTATCTGTCTTTCTCGGCCGACAAGGTGGTATTGCGACCGGTTCCCGCGTTTTTGCCTAAGGTAGTTTCGGCGTTTCACATGAATCAAGTGGTGTCTCTCCCGGTGTTTGCCAAGGAACGCGGTAAGCACGCGGATAACTCCTTGCACGCGTTGGATGTCCGTCGAGCGCTTCGCCGGTATTTGCGGGAAACGGCGTCCTTCCGTAAGTCCGATCGTTTATTTGTCGCCTTTGGCGGTCCGCGCAAGGGGGAAGCGGCGTCTAAGTCTTCCATTTCCCGCTGGTTGAAAGAGGCGATTTCGTCGGCATACCTTTTACATGGCAAGATGGTTCCTGCCGGGCTTCAGGCTCACTCGACTAGGGCACAGGCGGTGTCTTGGGCAGAAGTTAGCTTGGTGCCGGCGGTGGATATTTGTCGGGCAGCGACGTGGTCGTCCTTGCACACCTTTGCTAAGCACTATCGTCTGGATGTGCAGGCGGCGTCGGATGCACGGTTTGGCTCTCGGGTGCTTCAGGCTGGACTAGCGAGGCCCTCCCGTTGAGATATACTGCTCTGTTACATCCTCTATGGTTCCGGGACTGGACTAGAGAGACGCTAAGGAAAGTAAATTAGACTTACCTGCTAATTGTTGTTCCTTGCGGAACTCTAGTCCAGTCCCGGATCCCTCCCTGTCTCTCGGTTCTCGCTGCCAGCCAAGAAGATACAGTCATTATAGGAGTCTGCCAGGGTTTCTGTTCTCTATGCTTTCGGTCAGAGCTCCTCTGCTTGCAGCACGCCTTAGTTCCCTTTCGGGGCCAATTTGGAGGGTGAGCGGTGGTGCCTCTTGTTGCTTGTGTTTTGCGCAGGGGTCGCCACGGCTGTTCTGGTCCGCCTTCCCGTAGGCGGGAGATTGTTCATAGGAAATACAAAAAAAAAAAAAAAAGATTTTCGCTAGTAGTGGGATCTTTAGGATCAGGATCCTTTTTTCTAATGTATGGTTATATCTACTTATTTGTTGCTCTGCTTAGTATGCTTTGTCAATAGGTACTGATGTGTGGGCGGTCCTTGGGGCTGCATATAGCTGGATGATCAAAGAGATGAAGATATTCAGTCTCCAAAGCTGCTGGTGGAGGTTCACAACTCTATGGTTCCGGGACTGGACTCGAGTTCCGCAAGGAACAACAATTAGCAGGTAAGTCTAATTTACTCTTATGTGTCTCATGAGGTCTTTGATAGATTGTTGACTTGGCACAAAGATCAGGTCTAGGGTCCCCCCCCCCTCTTGTGGGTGGGGGTATTTATTAATTGTTTGTATTGGAGGTCTTCCATTGCTTCTAGAAAGGTAGCACCTGCCTGAGGAGGCAGTGATGGGAGATCTATTCCGAGTGGAATGGGAGCAGACTTGTTTCAGAATGTTTGAGAGTTCCTCTCCATTTGCACTTGGGGCTCTGTATATAAGGCAGAGTGCTAGTTGCTTGGTTGAGATAGTTATAATAGTGCTTTCTGTGGATTGTGTGGAGGAGTTAGTAACACAATTTAGGTGTGACTTTGCAATGACTAATACACCTCCACTTCTTCATATGGGTGTCGTGGAATAATGTCTCGGTGACAGATAATCCCTGGAAAGGGAAGAACCAGAGCTTAAGTACCCCAAAGTTGCAGAATCAGTGACCACAAGGAAGCGAAGGACAGTGGTGGTTGGTGACTCTTCTGAAGGGTAATGAGGCGTCCATCTGCCGACCAGACTTGATGGCCAGAGAGGTATGCTGTCTGCCAGGTGCCAAAAATCAAAGACATCACAGAGAGTTTGCCGAGACTCATCAAGCCCACTGACTATTATCCAATGTTGCTAATCCATGTCGGAACAAATGATACTGCCAGGTATCCCTCTGAGCATATCAAAAGTGACATCATGGCTCTGGAAAAGAGGGTGAAGTAGATAGGTGCACAGGTGGTGTTCTCTTCAATTCTCCCTGTTGTGAGTAAAGGCTAAGGTAGAGAGGCTCACATCCTGGAGATGAATGCATGGCTGGTGTCATTGAGAGCATTTTGGTTTCCTGGACCACAGGATACTGTTCCAAGGGTTGCAGAGCAGAGATGGCATCCATCTGTCCAAGAAAGGTCTACACAGCTTCAGTAGTAGACTGGCTAATCTACTGAAGAGGGCTTTAAACTAGATTCGTTGGGGATGAGTGAAGACAGCCCCCAGGTAAGTGAAACATTAAATACCTTTATGGAAATGGGTAAAAGGGGTAACATATGGAAAGCAGTGTGTATAAATACCCATAGAATGGGAAATAAGATCCCTTATGTTGAAGCTTTGATGGGAATGGCTGACTTGGATTGAGTGGCAGAAAACCATGACCAGGCTGTAACTATACCAGGCTCTACTTTATTCAGAAAGGACAGGGTAGGAAAAAGGGGAGGAGGAGTGGCACTATATGTAAAAAATAATATTAAAACTTTGGCATTAAAGAGCTTAAAAGGGAGAGAGGAGGCACTGTGGGTTTAACTAGAAAGAGGGAAAGAGAAATCTCTGTTTGCATTGGTGTGATATACAGACCTCCCTCACAAGAGGAAGAAGTAGACAGAGGTAATTGAAAACCTATGCAGTATTGCTAGAAAAAGGGAAGTGCTACTGCTAGGGGATTTCAATATACCAGATATTAATTGGAACATTCCTGCTGCAGTATCAACTAGAAGTAGAGATCCTGGATTCTCTACAGGGAGAACTATTGAGACAATTGGTAACAGACCCCACACATCAAAGGGCCATATTGGACTTGGTACTTACCAATGGTGAAAGTGTTTCTGATGTTATAGTAGGAGATCATTTTGCTTCCAGTGATCACCAAATGGTGTGGTTCAGTATTAGGGCTAGGGCTGTTAGAATTCATTCAAAAGCAAGGGTCTTAGATTTCAGGAAAACCAACTTTGCCAAGATAGACCAATACCTCAGGGAGTCGTTAGCAGGATAGGAACAGCTGGGGGATCTAGAAAAACAATGGGCAAAACTGAAAGGGGATATTTTAAGGGCAACCAACCTTTTTGTTAAAATGGTAAATAAAGGTAAAAGGAAAAGGAGACCGCTATGGTTTTCAAAAGAAGTAGCTGAAAAGGTGAAGAAAATGAGGGAGGCCTTCATGAAATACAAGAGATCACAGAGAGAAGAAGACAGGCAACTATATTTGGAAAAACTTTGAGAAGCTAGGAAAGTAGTCAGGAAAGCAAAGATTCAAAAAGAGGAAATAGCCAATGCAATAAAATGGGGAGGGGGTGATAAGACATTATTCAGATATGTTAGTGAAAAGAGGAAGGGCAAAAGTGGTATTGTCAAATTCAAGGGGAGGAATATGTAGAAGCTGATGAAGATAAAGCGGAATTGCTTAACAAATATTTCTGTTCTGTGATCACAGATGAAGAACCAGGAACAAGACCTCAGAAAACACCCACAAACAGGAACAGAAGCAAGGGGCATCTTGAACAAGTTTCAGAAGACTGTGTTGATGAAAAACTAGCTCAACTTAAAGTAGATAAAGCGATCGGACCGGATGGGATACACCCGAGAATACTGAGGGAACTTGGGGACGTTCTAGCAGCTCCAATGACTGACCTTTTCAATGCCTCGTTGGAGTCTGGAATGGTGCCAAAAGACTGGAGAGAGGCTCATGTGGTGCCTTTACACAAAAGCGGAAGTAAGGATGTGGTTGAAAACTACAGGCCGGTTAATTTAACTTTGATGGTGAGTAAAGTATTGGAAAGGTTGCTAAAAGAGAAAATAGTGAGGTTTTCTGGAGTACAGCAGATTACAGGATCCGAAGCAGCATGGATTCACCAGAGGCAGGTCTTGTCAGACAAATCCGATTGATTTCTTTGACTGGGTGACCAGGGAGTTGGGACCAAGGGAGAGCCCTAGATGTGGTGTATTTAGATTTCAGTAAAGCCTTTTGACAACGTTCCTCACAGGAGACTTATAAACAAACTGAGCACCCTAGGAATGGACCCTAAAATTACTGTTTGGGTTAGAAATTGGTTGAGTGGGAGGCGACAAAGGGTACAGGTAAATGGAGCTCACTCTGAGAAGGAAGTTACCAGTGGTGTGCCCCAAGGATCTGTCCTTAGTCCAATTCTTTTTAACATCTTTGTTAGTGATATAGCAGAAGGGCTGTCGGGTAAGGTTTGCCTCTTTGCAGATGATACCAAAATCTGCAATAGAGTAGACACCCAGGAAGGTGTAGATAACATGAGGAGGGATCTAGCTAAGCTTGAAGAATGGTCTAGAATTTGGCAGCTGGGATTTAATGTTAAAAAATGTAAGGTCATGCATGTGGGCTGCAGCAAACCAAGGGAGCAATATAGTATAGCAGGTGAAGTACTTTTGTCCACTAAACAAGAGCGGGACCTAGGCATGGTTGTGTCTGATGATCTTAAAGTGGCTAAATGGGTCGAAAAGGCAACAGCAAAAGCTAGAAGGATGCTTGGGTGCATACCAAGAGGAATGGCTAGCAGAAAAAAGGAGGTGATAGTGCCTCTGTATAAGTCTTTGGTGCGGCCTCATTTGTAGTATTGTGTGCAATTCTGGAGATCGCACCTTACATAAGAACATAAGATATGCTATACTGGGTCAGACCAAGGTCCATTAAGCCCAGTATCCTGTTTCCAGCAGTGGCCAATCTAGGTCATACGTACCTAGCAGTTTCCCCAAAAGACACAGGTTCCACAATGCTTGTACTGGGTCAAGCATTGATATCCTGGGTCCCTTCTTAATAATGGTTTATGGACCTTTCCTCCAGGAGCTTGTCCAAACCTTTTTTTAAACCCAGCTACACTAACAGCCTTTACTACATCCTCCGGTAACAAATTCCAGAGTTTGATTACACGTTGAGTGAAAAAATATTTTCTTTTATTAGTCTTAAATAGTTTACCCTGTAGCTTCATTGCATGTCCCCTAGTCTTTCTATATTCTGATAACATAAAGAATCGATCTATGTTTACCCGTTCCACTCCGTTCATTAATTTATAGAGTTCTATCATATCTCTCCTCAGCCATCTCTTTTCCAGGTTAAAGAGCCCTAACCTTTTTAGCCTTTCTTCATAGGAATATCCTTCCATCCCCTTTACCATTTTGGTGGCTCTTCTCGGAACCTTTTCTAATAACGCTATATCCTTTTTAAGATACGGCAACCAGAATTGCACACAACATTCAAGGTGCGGTCTCACCACGGAACGATATAGAGGCATTATAATATCTTTTATTTTCCATTCCTTTCCTTATGATACCTAGCATTCTATTTGCTCCCTTGGCCGCCGCTGCACACTGAGCCAAGGATATAAAAGGATATAAACAGGATGGAGTCAGTACAGAGGGTGGCTACTAAAATGGTTAGTGGTCTTCATTATAAAGCATATGTGGACAAACTTAAGAATCTTAATATGTACACCTTAGATGAAAGAGGATAGAGATGATATGATCGAGACGTTTAAATACCTCTGTGGCATAAATGCACAGGGGGAGAGCCTCTTTCAATTGAAAGCAAGTACTGCTACGAGGGGACATAGGATGAGGGTGAAAGGGGATAGATTCAGGAGTGATATGTGGAAATATTTCTTTACGGAAAGAGTGGTGCATCCGTGGAATAGTCTCCCAGTGGAGGTGGTAGAGATGAGGACAGTATCTGAATTTAAAAAAGCATGGGACAAACACAGAGGATCTCTAAAGGAAAAAAGGGGACTGTTGTAGTTGTTGATATGGAAGGACAGACTAGATAGGCCATGTGGTCTTTTTCTGTCATCATTTTTCTATGTTTCTATAATATCTATGCTATGGTTTTGTATGCAGTCCAATATAGTGTTGAACTTGGGGATTGAACAGGCATTCACTAGGGCACAGTAAAGAGACATATGAAGTGGTATCTTGGAGGGAGCTAGTTACTTGTGGTTGGAGAGGGGTATGCAGATTAATCTTTGTGGCCTGTTCTGGTGACTTGGAGTTATATTGATATTTATCTTATGGGGTGGATATGGGTCTGATTGTATAATTGGTATGGTCCCCCCCTAAAGTACACATAAATCAAATCCCCTAAAGACATTAGTTGAGCCCCCCACTTTTGTTTAGATACAGAGGATAATTCTAGTCTGGGCATCTCAAGATGTAAGAACTAAAGGCACTAGGGTAGTAGGGTCAATGCAATCAGGCTGGATCCAAACCCCCAGAGTACTGATGTCAAATACAGCAGTACTGCAGGTCAGTGATTATATGCCTTAAAAGCAACATACAGTCATGATCAACATTATTGGCACCTTTGCAGTTCAACCCTTTAATGTCCAATATCTAAACAAAAAAAAAAGTGGTCAGTGAAATGACTTTGGACTATTTGAAACATAAAAGAATCAAATAAAACAAAACTAATTAAAAAAGGAAATAGTATAAATACTGGGACATTGCCAGGCAAATTCAAACACAAGTATTGAGCATGGGTCTATCCTTTGTACCATCATCACAATATGATCCGTTTGGAATGCAGGTTGCATTGTACCGGGTTTTTTTTGCAAGTTACAGGTGTCTCACTTTTTTCGAGCAAACACCGCATCTGTACTATTGTCAGATGATTCTTTATGTAGAAATCCTTCAAGATGGTTGCCATCTGGACTGATAGATCCAGCTATAGATACTTTACAACAGCGAGTATTGCGTGATTTATATTCAATGGAGAACACACCAGCTTCTTTTTAAAATATAACATGTGTTCAGTATGAAGCATTGAATTCATTACATGATCGGAGGGATATTTGCATTCGCCGAGCAGATAAAGGAGGGGCTATCATAATTCAGGATATGGTTCACTACAGGGAAACTGTATTGACTCATCTTTTGCATGTGAGATATTATAAATTGTTGGATAGCAACCCTACGGGTGATCTAAGGATAAATATCAAAAATTACACAGAACATGCTTTGACATATGGTTGGATTACAACAAGGGAATATAAATTTTTGAAAAAGAACCACCCGGTTTTACCGGTTATGTACAGTGGTGTGCAAAAGTCTGGAATCACTTGTAAATTTGACGTTTTTGCAACTTCGTGACCTTATATCTTAATTTCTTTTTCCTCCCAGTGGCTTTTTCTGTATATCTCATGATAAGTGATAGATTTGGCTATTAGGGCCAACTTTTAGTATTGGTTTGGCCCTTATTTTATGAGTTTGTTCCCCATAGTTGTCTTGTTGATTGATTTTCTGTGAAAATTGCATAATGTACATCGTTGGCAACAATATATTATTGTAAGTATGCTTTAAAATATTATGGATGCACACCAGGTTTCCATCAAATTAATGTATGTGGCCTTGAAAAAGGCCATTTTTTTTCAACTTTTATTTATCAATTCATAATACATGCCGACAACAAGCCTTCGACAGGTAAACTCTGATCCCCATCGAGAGGCTAATGATCTATACAGATATGGCAATATGAAAACATAAAATCATTCAAACTGGAAACAATTTTTATGTTAACTCACCTAACCCCCTCGCCCTCCCCCCCCTCCCGATCGCACACCTAGAATCCTACCCCCTCGGTCCTCATTTACCCATAACAATATCCCACCTCCCTACCATATCAACTCCCTAACACCCTGCATTCAATATTTCATTACATCAGGTTGGGCCCAAATTTTGGATGTATGGTTCCCAGATCAGCAGGAAGTTGGACCACCTCTTCACATTACCCCTTGCCCTCCATCGTTCTGCCATCATCAATTGATGGAAACTATTTCGCCACTCCCAAAAGGATGGTGGTTTTTGTTCTCGCCACCTCCGGAGTATGGCCCCTTCCCCACCAAACATGCCTTCCTAACCCAGAGCTGCACCCACCTTCCCTGGGGGAGAATGGGGTTTAACTGATCCAACACCACCAAGGGGCCAGACCAAGGAACCCTCTGCCATATTCGCCCGGCAATCCAGGAACAGATCCGTGTCCAGTATGGTCGGATATACTTACACTCTCACCACATATACAATAGATTAGCCAATGGTTCCGCACATCTAGGACAGGTCCCATCAGCAGTAATATGACTACGCAATGCTCTTCTAGGGGAAAAATACACTCGTATTATACATTTAAATTGAATTTCTCTCCAGCGGGCCCCTTCCGCCAGCTTGGGTATTTCTCCCCAGTGCCTTCTGGATAGAACCCGGTGAGACCTCCTCTTGTAAATTCTAAGGCCCATGCCTTTTCTACTCCCCCATAGTCCGGCATGACTCCATGAACCTCCAGCCGTCCCTTCAAATTAGCTATTGTTGGAGGATCCCTCCTCCTCCCCCCCCCCCGATCAAAAAAATTCCAAAATCTGTGCTGAGCATTCTACGGCAAGCTCTTCTTCCGGCAATGTGGCCACGTAATGAGCCAGCTGCAAATAAGCAAAGTAATGTTTATGCTGTATGTCATATTCCCCCCATATCAGAGGAAACGATTTACATTTCCCAACTAGGTCGACCACATGCCCTATTTGTCAGATTCCCTTTGCCTTCCAAGATAGAAATATGCTCGACTCAGAACCTGGGGTAAAGCACGCATTACCCTGCAGCGGTAGCCAGCTAGAAACCATCCAATTCCGTTTCCAATAAAGGTTTATTTGTCGCCAGGTACAACGCATGGAATTCAGCAGTCCACTCTGCTTAATATGCACGGGTAGTCTGGAACTCTCCATTTGTAGAACTGCCAGTACTGTATGGGGAGGCACTAAGGCTTCTTCCAATGCCCTAGGCGTGTAAACTTCCGTCCCACCCAGCCAGTCTCCCAAATGTCGTGCCTGACAAGCCAATGCATAAAGCCTGAAATCCGGGAGACCGACACCTCCCGTCTTCCAAGTACCCACCAGACGGTTCCGAGGGATACGGGCTCTGGCCCCTTTCCATAGAAATCGTTGTATTTCCCTCTCTAATTTACACAAGTCCCTATTCAACAACCAAACTGGTAGAGTTTGCATCCAATAGAGAAGCCGCAGAAGTATCACCATTTTCACCACGGCCACTCTACCCAGTAATGATAGTGGCAGAGAATACCAGGCGTTCAATTGAGTGCACATTCTAGAGCTAACTCTTTCTAGGTTGCTAACATATAACTCTTGAGGAAGCCTTGTAATCACAATGCCCAAGTAAATAAACTGGTTCGTGGTCCATTTCAACGGGAACTCCCCTCCCCAATTCCCCTGGAGTTTTCCAGAGACATCCAGTGCCTCTGATTTGTCTCTGTTAATACGGAACACTGCAAAACTGCCAAACAAAGTAAATTCCGCCAACAATCGGGGTAAGGACTCCCTCGGGGCTAGCAAATGAACCAAAAGGTCATCCGCGAAAGCCGATACCTTGAATCCCTGTCTACCAACCATCACTCCCATTATACCGTTATCTAGTTCCATCCGACGGATTAAAGGATCCAACGAGAGAACAAATAGTAGGGGGGATAGAGGACAACCCTGTCTCGTGCCGCGCCCCAAAGGAATGGGCTCTGAAAGTACTCCATTACACAGTACCCTAGCCGTCAGATCCACATATAGGGTCTTCACCATCTCACAAAAGGGCATCCCAAGCCCATAGAGTGGCATCAGATGATGTAGATAGTTCCAATTAACCCTGTCAAATGCCTTTTCAGCATCAAAACTAACTAGTAGTGATTGCAAGCGCTGCTCCTGCACCCACTCTAATGAAGCCACGATCTTACGCACCGCATATCTCCCCCTGACAAAGCCTACCTGTGAATCATGAACGAGGTCTCCCAGCACGTCTGCTAGACGCTCCGCCAGTATTTTGGCAAACAACTTCGAATCAAAATTCAACAAAGAAATAGGTCTATAGCACTGTTCCCTCTAAGCTGTGCGCGTGTGCGCGCGCACACACCTCGCCGAGCGAGCGCACATACTTTACAACAGAGCACACAAAAATTACGGCTCTGATTCTGATAGAAAACAACACAGACGTCTTAAAATTTAAAAGTAATGATTGTAATTACTAGAAATTTCCTGCTTCATTTAGTAATCGTCTATTTTCATTTAATTTGATTAAAATCAGTGTGGTGTACATACTGTATTCTGCTGTGTAGTCAAATTTTAAAGTATATAACTCAGTGTCGTTATGTGGCGCACAAAAATTTAACCTTCCTTCAAAAGCTGCACACAGCTGATATTTTATGCGCACACAGCCTACAGAAAATTAGAGGGAACATTGGTCTATAGGAGGCCGCTTGGGTCAGATCTTTACCCGGCTTCGGTATCAAAACAATGTGTGCCTGATTTGTCCCCCACTGAGAGGAACCCACCGCCCTTCGTTGATCAAAAGTCGTGACCAATAAGGGACCCAGCAACTCTGACAAACTTTTGTAAAATTCAGCCCCGAACCCATCGGGGCCCAGGGATTTGTAACAGCTCGCCTTCGAAATAACGTGATGTACCTCTTGAAGGGAGATCGGCCGCCCCAGTTGCATCCCCTGCTCCACGCTCAGTTTGGGCAAGTCAAGGCTTTGCAAATACTCCATGTTAGTAGGAGACCCCCCCATCAGCGGTGTATAAGTTCTGAAAAAAGTCTTTAAACACGGATACTACTGCACCCTTTTCCTTTCTGAGGATACCTTGAGCATCACGTATGGCCGCCACCGTTCTCCCAGCCCTTGGGCCCTTCAAACACCGTCCCAGTAATTTACCCGGTTTATCTCCATAGCAGTGTAATTTATATCGGTAATACATCAGCGACTTTTTCGCTCACCAATGTAAAAGCTCATTAAGCACCACTTGTGATTTCCATAGCTTCTGCTTATTCTGGGCAGTGGGGTGTACAGCGTTAATGCGCCTCGCCTTTGTCACACATCCTTCTAATTTAATGATCTGTTCGGCCATTAATCTCTTCCGCCTTGCCACATACCCAATTATGTCACCTCTCAAAACCACTTTGGCAATTTCCCACAACAGTTCCGGATCATCTAAATGTCCTTGATGATTCGCCTCAAACTCCTGCCAGCGTTGGCGGAGAAAGCAGGTGAATTGAGTATCTTTATATAGATCTATGGGAAACCGCCAAATGCAGGTAGAAGTATCGCCCCCCTCCCCCCATCCAGTTCAGATCCACCCAGATCAGGGCATGATGAGAAATCTCTGTGGGTCCTATTTGCGCATCTCCTGTAAAAGTAAATAGAGTCTCTGAAATCAGTAAATAATCTATCCTGGTGCTGGTACCATGTGCCTGGGATAGATGGGTAAAATCCCTTTCAGCTGGGTGGAGCAACCTCCATGGGTCCACCAACCCACATCTATCCCGGAAGCTTTGCAACACACGGGCAGTCACCTTCCTTTCCCGCGACCCGCACCCCCTAGAGGTATCAATATCAACATCTAAAACCCCATTGAAGTCCCCCCCCCCAGGATCATCAGCAGCTCGGCTAATTGCTCCACTTTCGCTGCCAGGCGATTATATAAGTCCTGATCCAAGGTGGTGGGGCTGTATAGGTCTCCTAAAATTACCGCCTTACCTTCTAAGTTTCCTTGCAACAACACAAAGCACCCATTCGGATCAGAGACCACTTTGTCCAATGTGAATCGCACTCTTTTATGAACCAGAATGGCCACTCCTCCCTGTTTACCTACCGCAGGGGCTCCCCATACTTGCCCCACCCATTCCCTACACAATTTGTTATGTTCCTCAGCTGTCTGGTGAGTTTCCTGTAACAGCACAATGTCACAGTGCTGTCTGGCCAGGGCCTTCAATATTTTCTCTCTTCACTGGACTCTCCAGTCCGCAAACATTCCAAGATATGATCTTCAGAGTTCAGCTTACCTTATCAAATCTAAACTTCAGTATTAAGTTCTTATTCATATATGGGTGAACCCCCCCCCCCCCCAGCCTAGAGCCTCCCCATGTGTCCTCAAAGCCATCTAATCTCTGCCCTCCTTAGATTCCAGGAATGCGATCCTCCCCCCTTGAAAAACCATTCAGCTCGAACCTCGTGTTAATGCACTGTCCCCCCTCCTTCTCCTCCCCTTCCCCTCCCAAGTTCCCCCCCTATATTCCACTTCCCCCACCACCCAAAAAAACCCTCCCATACTCTGTAAACCTCCCCTCCGCACAGTCACTATAAATGTGACCGGGCCCCCCAGTTCCCCGTGAACCAAATTAGACTCCCACCCCCCTAAGTTAACCTTACAACTTTAAATACTCATATCAATGCATCCAACAGTAACAAGCTTAATACTATAGGGTAACAAAAAAAAAAGATATATATATATATATATATAAATAAATAAATAACCACACTATACAGGCAATCCTTGGCTCAGTAATTTTCAATGAACAGTAAAACAGGATGCAAAAAGAGTCAGGAGGCAGGCACGCTTATGTTTCCCATCTGCTACTCCACTCCCCAGACCAGTTCAGCCGTTGCCAAGAAGTCTCCCCCTCAAATCCTTCAGAGCTCTCAGGTAGGCGCCTGCCTCGAGGGAGAAAGTTGTTTCTCGAGCTGTTCAATGTAAGGTGCCGCCTCCTCCACCGACCCAAAGACCCGGCACCTGCTCTCATGCACCACATGTAACAGGGCCGGGTATTGGACAGAGAACTTAATGTTGGCTGCAAGGAGTTTTTGGCATAGTGGTGCATATGGCCTACGGCATTTTCTCACTGCTGCTGAGAAATCCTGAGTGATTCTAATCTTTGCATTATCTTGTTCGATAGTGCCCCGCTTCCGGGCCTCCCTCAAGACAGACTCCTTCTGCTAGAATTGCAGGTACTTTGCCAGCACTACTCTAGGCCTTGGGTCTGTGGACGTTTTAGGGCCTACTCTATGGGCCCGTTCAATGATCACCGGGGGGGCTTCTCCACTCTCCCCTATTAATGAGGCTGAGAGGGCTGCCACATAATGCCTCAAGTCCCTGTCCCCCCCAGAGTCCGGGATGCCCAAGAATCTAAGATTACTACACCTCAAGTGATTCTCGAGGTCCTCGAGCTTTTCATCTTGGGCCCGGAGCACATAGTTCTCACCAGCTGTAGCTCCTGGGAGAGCTTCTCCACATCTCCTTTGGTATGGGCAATGCGGGCTTCCGCCTCTTACATGCGGGTGCCGAACGCGTCCACCGACATCTGCAATATATCCAACTTACTCCGCAAAGTTTCAAATTGAGCGGAGAGTGCCCCGGAGACTGCTGCTGATATTTCCTCTGTAGAGACCACTGGGGCCAAGGTTTGCATAACACTAGTGTGAGGTGGGGACTCCGCCATTTTCTGGCCCCCTACCATGCGGTCTTTCTCCCTCCTCGCGGTTCTCGCTGCTGCCGCCATCCTCCACACTCGTCTGCCGGCAAGTCCCGTCAATCTCCGGTACTGTGGGGGGGTGAAAGTGCCATTTTCGTGCCTCTAAGGCATAGGTGTCAAACCTGTCCTGGAGGGCCACAATCCTGCCAGGTTTTGGGATAGCCCTAATGAATATGCATGAGATATATATGCATTAGAGATAGCCTGCCAACCTGACTGGTTTGTGGCCCTCCAGGACTGGATTTGGAGACCCCTGCTTTACACCTCTGTCATTTAAGATTGTGAGTGGGCAAGGTGCAGATGTCCAAGACATCAAAAAGGTTAGATAGAATTTGTCACATTCCTCCTCACTTCTCACCACCACTAAAATATTGTCCATTAGACATCTTTTTGGTGGTGGTGAGAATCGAGGATGAATGTGACACATTCTAGCTACCCTTTTGATGTCTAGGACATCTGTACCTTGCCCACTCACCATCTTAAATGACAGAGGTGTAAAGCAGTGGTCTCCAAATCCAGTCCTGGAGGGCCACAAACCAGTCAGGTTGGCAGGCTATCTCTAATGCATATACATCTCATGCATATTCATTAGGGCTATCCCAAAACCTGGCAGGACTGTGGCCCTCCAGGACAGGTTTGACACCTATGCTCTAAGGCACTATATCACCGTTTTTGAGCTGGGGAGCCCAGAGCTCAGCGAAGATACGTCTTCCCCCAAGCTCACCACATCACGTGACCCCTGAAAAAGGCCATTTTTATGTCAGTGATGGCTTAGTATTTGATGGACCACCCTTTGTTCTTGATCACCTGACTGCACCTTGTCAGCATTGAATGAACCAGTCTGACAAGGTGATTGTTGGTGACAACGCAGTTCCAAACTGCAATGAGTGACTCAATCAGCTCATGCTTTGATGTTGGATGCCTCTTGGATATTTCCAAGGCCACCTTGTGCCACAGGTTCTCGATTGGATTCAGATCTGGAGACTGGGCAGGCCAGTCCATTGACTTGATGCTGTTCCGCTGCTTCCAGCTGATCACCTGCCTGGAGCAATGGCAGGGTGCATTGTCATCTTGGAAGAGGAACTGGCCAGGAAACAGCTGGTGTGCTGATAGCACCATGCACTTTTGCAGTATGGTGATGTACTTGGCCCCGTTGACCATTCCATTGACGATGTGAAGACGTCCAACGCCACTGGCAGCCATGCAACCCCAGACCATGACCTTCAAAAGATGCTTCATAGTGAGGTTTATAAACAGGGGTGCTTGTTGTGAAAGTTCCACAATCTTGGCAAAGGCATGAATTTACTTGACTTGCAAAGGATTGTGAGTCATGTAGTTCCTTCACATAAAACTAGCCATTTAACAAGAATAAATAATTGTAGTAGCTCAAGTGTAAATCAGAAAACAGATTTTATTTATGAGGTGTTATTCCCTCGCACAGATATGCTTGGTAACATCAACAGGATAATTTTCTTCAGGAGTTTTATTCAGGAAAAAAAACAAATAAGGCAACTGAATTACTTATGCAACAACTTAGTAAAGACCTTGATGGAACAGAAAAGGTCTTTCTATTAGCCCCTCCTAATAAACTTTCTTAGCAGTGCTGGAATGAAAAATAAACCCAAAAGGAAAGTTCTCTATCAAAAATAACAGCTTTCTTCCATTCACACAGAGAAGCAGCTTTTTCTCAAAGTCCCACGTGCACTTGTGCCTTTCTCTAATCACAGGTGCTTAACCAGCTGCAAACCATTGCTGGTCCACTTTCCACGTGGCTCCAACTTTCCCCAAAGCTTTCTCTCAAAGAAACTTTTCTGGGAAGTTAAAAATCAATACAGTTACTTTTGGTGTTTGATCCTTATCTGAGGATTACTTTAGAACAGCAGCTTAGAGAGAGAACAATCCATACATTCAACTTCCTCATTTGATATTTCCCCTTGCTCTTGAAATATCATAGGATCACTTTCAAACACTGGCTCAGAGGATTTCTCTAACTGATCTCTACCAGGATAGAAATTGTTTCCCTGCTGTCTTCCTTGTGCAAAGCTAGGGAACAGATCAGAGTTCATACCTGAGATCACGTTGTCATTAGGTTTCCTCTCTGGGTATTTTGGCCAGTAGGTAGCAAAACCTCTGTGCCCAGCTCTCCAGTCAGAATCTCTGGACTTTAAGGAGGTATGGGAAAAGAGACCTAAATAGGTATTAGAGCTCCTTCTTTCTGTAGATGCAGCCGTCTCCTTTACAGGTGCTGTCCGAGGGTTCCTGGCTGTATATCTCCAAGCTTCGGGCTTCTTCCAGTCCAATGAAGAATGCTTGCCCCAGGAATCTCTCCCAGTATACGTACTGCCTTGGGCTCCTCTTAGACCTTCTGGACATCTTGCTGTTCTTCCTTCTGTTCACGATCAGTCTCTCCTTCTCCAGCTCCCGTTGCTGTCCTTGCTCTTCTTGCTGTCTGTATGCTGAATTTCTTCTAGCTTTAAAGTGCCTAGATGGCCGCTCCACCCTAGCACACTGCAGGTGTTCTGAATTAAGCCCTGCTCTAGGAAATGTGTGATTAGGGATTACATCATTGCTTCTCTGATTAGGCACACGTTTCCCTACTTCAGCTCTCCTAGAGGCTTTCTGTGAACCAGTGCATTCTGGGTCTGGTAGTCTTTTAGGTAAACACCGTTTTACTGCTTTTACCAGCCAGCACGGGTTGCTTATTCAGAGCCAATTCACCTCTTGTATTATTTCTTCCTGAGCTATGATAAGCTTTCCTTATCACAGGTTGAGACACTCAGGCTTGAATTCCTCTCCAGGAAATCTCCTCACATAGGTGTGGGCCTGGTTACTAAACAGGCAGAAGGTGCTTTCATCGCTGAATAGCACCTTTTCCCACATTTCAGTCGACCAGGTTGAGTGCTTTCTCGCCCACATGATCCGGTTGCACCTTTGTATGTTAGTCATCAATGGCTTATTCCGTGCTTTGCAGCCCCGGAGACCAAACTGCAGGCACCGGTGATGAACTGTTGATGAGCTGACACTGACCTCACTCTTGTCTGACCACTCTCGAAGTAGCTGAGGAGAGGTCAACTTGCGATTAGTCAGTAAAATGTGTCATAGTGCATGGTTCTGGCGTGATGTTGATGCACATGGACGACCTGAATGAGGCTTGTCCACCACTAAACCCATTTCTTTCTTCTTCTGTACAATCTTAACAGCAGCGCTCTGACTGCAGCCAACTTTCCTGGCTATCTGACGGCTTGAAAATCCTTCCTCGCTCATAAAGGACACACGAACACGCTCCTCCAACGTCAGGGTCCGAGTCATCTTCATGGTCAATCCAGAAAGCTATGAAATTCAAAAATTCCGCATGTTTTTATAGCTGCACTGTTGGCTAGATATCTGCATTGTGATTGGTTAGTGAAACCAGCCTCCTGATTGGTCAGAAATAACGTGTGCATATTGGATCAACTCGATACAGTTTTGATGCAGGATCCACAAAAATCACAGTAGCTATCTCCCAGTGTCTGTAAAGTATTTAAATTGGAAGCAAGGAATGCAAAAAGAGTCAACTCTAATAGCCAAATGTATCCCTTTTAACGTGTTAGAAAGGTGAATATTCTGGGCTAATGCAAAAAGTAAAAAAAAAAAGCACGTTAGAAAGTACGAAAAACACAAAACTCACAAGTGATTCCAGACTTTTGCACACCACTGTATATGGTTCCCAAAATTCATAAAAGTTTAATAGATCCCCCGGGGACAGCCAATCGTATCCTGAAGGGGTTCCCTTTTAGAACCATTTTCACAGTTTTGTGATATGTTTTTGTCTGCTTTTGGATAAGATTCCATCACTTCTTTTCACTTTTTGTCTCTCTTACAACAATCACACGATGATATGACTACTGGCATTCCTAATAGGGGCTATACAATTCAAACAGTAAGAATTTGAGGGGGGGGGGGTTTATTAGCTCTCTGACATGGAGCTCTTAAAAGGGTTTTGGTATATTTTTACCACAAAGTTACATTCTTTTTGGTGCTTTAGTAGAGATATTATCTTTAGTAGGGTAGGTTTAAAACTCTGCTTTTGTAACCTTCTCAGCTCTTGGGAACTGTTGACACCTAAGCAGTGTTAGTTCCCTCCCTACCCCCCCAACTCCCACCCACCCACCCCTAGTAAGCAGTCTTGCTTTGTAGGGCACCTCCCCCTTTAACAAACCACAGGGTCTTGGAACAGCACATTTTGAATGTAATTAAAGATTTAACTGCTTTTTTCTGTGAAAGGACAGCAGGGAAACCAGCTGGTACTTTGGTAGGTCTCTCTCTTTTGCTTTAACAGATACCTAAGCTCCACGAACAGAACAATGGCTGGGAAAAATCGTATCGCTAAAGCTGTAGTCCCCATTACAGCTTCTGCCTCTTTCCAGACAGAGGTCCCAATGCCAGTTGAAGGACCGGTTCCATGTGCAGGGTGCCTGCATGCTGAAGCTCTGAGGAAACAAGTGGAGGAACTCAGAGACGAGGTGGCGAGGCCGAGGAGCATTCAAGACAATGAGAAGTACATTGATGAGATGCTTTTTGCAGCAACCAAGCTCTCCAGCAGAGGAGAAGATGGGTGCTGACAGAATGACGAAGGTTGGACACAAGTCACCAGGGCCTGCAGAATCACCAATCCAACTTCTCCAGCCCTTGAATTGAAGAACCATTATGCAGCCCTGGAAGTGGAGGAGGTGAAAGCATCCCTGGAAAGGGAAGAACCAGAACTCAAGTACCCCAAAGTTGCAGAATCAGTGACCACAAGGAAGCAAAGGGTAGTGGTGGTGGTTGGTGACTCTCTTCTGAGGGGTACTGAGGCATCCATCTGCTGACCAGACTTGATGTCCAGAGAGGTATGCTGTCTGCCTGGTGCCAAAATCCAAGATGTTACGGAGAGTTTGCCAAGAATCGTCAAGCCCACTGACTATTACCCAATGTTGCTAATCCATGTCGGAACAAATGATACTGCCAGGTGTCCCTCTGAGCATATCAAAAATGATGTCATGGCTCTGGGACAGAGGGTGAAGCAGATAGGTGCACAGGCGGTGTTGTCTTCAATCCTCCCTGTTGAGGGTAAAGGCCAAGGCAGAGAGGCTCGCATCCTGGAGATGAATGCATGGCTGCGTGGATGGTGTCATCGAGAGCGTTTTGGTTTCGAGACCATGGGATGCGGTTCCAAGGGTTGCAGAGCAGAGATGGCATCCATCTGTCCAAGAAAGGTTGACATCTTCAGTAGCAGACTGGCTAATCTACTGAAGAGGGCTTTAAACTAGATTCGTTGGGGATGGGTGAACAAAGTCCCCAGGTAAGTGATACATTAAATACCTTTATGGAAATGGAAAGCAGTGTGTATAAATGCCCGTAGCATGGGAAATAAGAGCCCTGATGTTGAAGCTTTAGTGGCAGTTACAGAAACATGGTTCACAGAAAACCATGATTGGGATGTAACTATACCTGGCTATACTTTATTCAGAAAGGACAGGGTAGGAAGAAGGGGAGGAGGCGTGGCACTATATGTAAAAAATACTATTCAAGCTTTGGAATTACAGAGCTTAAAAGGGAGAGAGGAGGCTTTGTGGGTTAAACTAGAAAGAGGGAAAGAGAAATCTATTTGCATTGGCGTGATATACAGACCTCCCTCACAAGAGGAAGAAGTGGACAGAGTTAATTGAAGACATACACAGCATTGCTAGTGTAAAAGGGTGTGCTTGTTATGAAGGTACCATCATCTTGGCAAGTATGTAAATTAACTGTCTTGCAAAGGATTGTGGTTATTGAAGTCCATTCATACAAAGCTTGCCTTTTAAATAAATGAAGAAACTTGTAGTTGGTCGAGTGTAAGGCAAAATTAGAGTTTATTTATGGGGTGAATATTCCACACACAGATATACTTGGTAACATCATCCAGATAACATCTCCAGGGTTTATTCAACATAAACAAGGCAACTGAAAAGCTTATGTAAATAAGTATCAAAGTCCTTTATGGAACAGAAAGGCTTTCTTACAGCCACTGCTATCAAACTTTGTAGCAGTGCTGAGGTGGAAACAAACCAAAAAGGAAAAACTTCTTTATACAAAGAAAACAGCTCTCTTTATCCACACAGAAAATAACTTTTACATTCCACGTGTGCTTGGCTTGTGCTGTGCTCTGCTCTAGCAACAGGTGACACTCCAAATGCAATTAACAGCTTGTTCTCAGCACACGGGCAAACTTTCCCAAAAGTCTTCTCTCTAAGAGAACTTTCTGGGGAGCCAATAATTACAATGTTTCCTTTTGATGTTTGCTCTTAGTTGGAGGATTTTTCTAAACTAACAACCTACACAAGGAACAGTCCATACAAACATTCTCTTCATCAGACATTAAACCTTGCTCCTGGAATTGCATGGGTTCAATTTCACTGTCTGACTCAGAGGGCTTTATTAACTGACCTCTATATGGAGAGAAACTGTTTCCCTGCTGTTTGCAATGCTCATAGCTAGAGAAACGTTCACAGTTCATACCTGAATCCAGGCTGACATCAGGCTGATTCCTTTGGTATTCTGGCCAGTATGCAATAGAGCTTCGGTGTCCTGCCCTCCAGTTATTATCTCTGGACCTCAGGGCCTTTTCTCCATAGGTCCTCCAAGAGGTATTTGGGCTCCTTTTCTCCTTAGCTGCAGCAGTATTCCTTCTAGGTGCTGCTTGAGGGTCCCTGGCTGTGGATCTCCAGACCTCTGGCTTTCTCCAGTCCTCTGAAGGTTGTTTCCCCCAGGAATCTCTCCAGGCATACGTACTTCTCGGAGCTCCTCTCTTGGACCGTCTGCGTCCTTGTCCTTGTTCCTTCAGGTTCCGATTGTTCCTGTTCTTCCTGCTCCCGTCCTGGTTCTTCTTCTCGTCCTCCCCCCCCCCCCTCCTGAAGATTCCCTTCTAGTTTTAGTTTTAAAGGGCTTAGATTGCAACTCCTCCCTTGCATACTTCAGGTGTTGTGGATTAAGCTCTCTCCTAGAAGGTGTTTGATTAGGGATGACATAATGCTTTCTCTGATTAGACTCATGCTTTTCCACTTTAGCTCCTCTAGGGGCTTTCTGCAAACTGATGCATCCTGGAACATGTAGTCTTTTAGGGAAACAAGCTGTCTTATTTCTCTGACCTGCCAGCACAGGTCCCTTGATCAGAGTAAATTCCCCTCTTTTGTCCTTACTCCCTGAGCTTTGATAAGCTTCCTTATCACACTAGGAAAGGGGAAGTGCTACTGTTAGGGGATTTCAATATGCCAGATGTTGATTGGCACATTCCTGCTGCAGTATCATCTAGAAGTAAAGAGAGCCTGGCTTCTCTACAGGGAGAACTATTCAGGCAATTGGTAACAGACCCCACATGTGAAGGGGCCATACTGGACTTTGTGCTTACCAATGGTGAAAGTGTTTCTGATGTTATAGTAGGAGATCATTTTGCATCGAGTGATCACCAGATGGTATGGTTCAGTATTAGGACTAGGGCTGTTAGAATCCATTCAAAGGTGAGGGTCTTAGACTTTAGGAGGACTAACTTTAACAGGATGGGAACTGCTGGGGGATGTAGAAAAACAGTGGGCAAAACTGGAAGGGGATAGTTTAAGGGCAACCAACCTTTTTGTTAAAATGGTAAATAAAGGTAAAAGGAAAGAGAGACCCCTATGGCTTTTGAAAGAAGTAGCTGAAAAGATGAAAAAAGAGAGGGAGGCCTTCATGAAATACAAGAGATCACAGAGAGAGGAAGACAGGCATCTATCTATCTATATAAGATCCATACTGGTATTTATCTGCCATCATTTACTATGTTAATATAGGCAATAGCAGGAAATATATCTTTTCACTGAGAGGGTGGTGGATGCTTGGAATGCCCTCCCGATGGAGGTGGTGGGGGCAAATACAGTGACAGAATTCAAAATGGCATGGGACAGACACAATGGATCCATTTATAGCTGGGGTCACCAACCTCCAGAGGGCCGCGGGCCGCACAGCCGACTACCGGTAGCCTCGCGGGCCGCACCCCACTTCTCCCCGCCCCGCGAAAAAAAACAACAAACGCAAAATTATGAAAACAATGGCTGATCACCTTTATTGAATTTAATGAGATGGCTGATGATTCATGCTAGCAGACAAACGCTTAAAGTCCGGCTTCACAGATGACACTGACAGGAGAAGGGACGCTTGCAGGTGGTCGTCGGTGAGCTGCAAGCGCGTGGATACAATGGCGGGAATCCTTGGCGGGCCGCACGTAATGTTAACCGGGGTAGAGCCTCGCGGGCCGCACAAAGGGACCTCGTGGACCGCATGCGGCCCGCGGGCCGCAGGTTGGTGACCCCTGATTTATAGCAACAGAATAAAATCAAAATAAACTGAACCATCTAACTTCTCAACAAATAGGGGTGTCCTGCATGGAGCGGTGGGTTCACCCCTAAACAAAGACATGGAGAGGGGTGGCCTGCACAGAGTGGCACCTACTCCGGCCATCTTACTGGGCAGACTAGATGGACCATACTGGTCTTTATCTGCCGTCATTTACTATGTTACTATATTATATTTGGAAAAACTTAGAGAAGTTAGCAAAGTAGTCAGGAAAGCAAAGATTCAAAAAGAGGAGGAAATAGTCAAAACAATAAAATAGGGGGATAAGACATTTTTCAGATGTGTTAGTGAGAAGGGGAAGGGCAAAAGTGGTATTGTCAGACTCAAGGGTGAAGGGGAGGAATATGTAAAAGCTGATGAAGACAAAGCGGCATTGCTTAACAAATATTTCTGTTCTGTGTTCACAGATGAAAAACCAGGAACAAGACCTCAGAAAACACCCACAAACAGGAACAAAAGTGAAGGACATCTTGAACAATTTTCAGAAGACACCGTTTGAGAGAAACTAGCTCAACTTAAAGTAGACAAAGCGATGGGACCAGATGGGATACACCCTAGAATACTGAGGGAACTTGGGGATGTTCTAGCAGCTCCATTGACCGACCTTTTCAATGCCTCATTGGAATGGGGAGTGGTGCCAAAGGACTGAAGAGAGGCTCATGTGGTGCCTTTACACAAAAGTGGAAGTAAGGATGTGGTTGAAAACTACAGGCCGGTTAGTTTAACTTCGGTGGTGAATAAATTATTGGAAACGCTGCTTAAAGAGAAAATAGTGAGGTTTCTGGAGTCCAGCAGATTACAGGATCCAAGGCAGCATGGATTCACCAGAGGCAGGTCTTGTCAGACAAATCTAATTGATTTCTTTGACTGGGTGACCAGGGAGTTGGATCCGAGGGAGAGCCCTAGATGTGGTGTATTTAGATTTCAGTAAAGCCTTTGACATTGTTCCTCACAGGGCGACTTATAAACAAACTGAGCACCCTAGGGATGGACCCTAAAGTTACTGCTTGGGTTAGAAATTGGTTGGGTGGGAGGTGACGCGACAGAGTACAGGTAAATAGAGCTCACTCTGAGAAGAAGGATGCTACCAGTGGTGTGCCCCAGGGATCTGTCCTTGGTCTGATTCTTTTTAACATTTTTGTTAGTGATATAGCAGAAGGTCTGTCAGGTAAGGTTTGCCTCTTTGCGGATGATACCAAAATCTGCAATAGAGTAGACACCCAACAGATAACATGAGGAGGGATCTAGCTAAGCTTGAAGAACGGTCTAGAATATGGCAGCTAGGATTTAATGTTAAAAAATGTAAGGTCATGCATTTGGGCTGCAGCACTCAAAGGGAGCAATATAGCATAGGGGGTAAAGTACTTTTGTCCACTAAAGAAGAGTGGGACCTAGGCATGGTTGTGCCTGATTATCTTAAAGTAGCTAAACAGGTAGAAAAGGTGACGGCAAAAGCCTGAAGGACGTTTGGGTGCATACGGAGAGGAATGACTAGCAGAAAAAAAAAAGGAGGTAATATTGCCTCTGTATAAGTCTTTGGTGCGACCTCATTTGGAGTATAGTGTGCAGTTCTAGAGACTGCACCTTCAAAAGGATATAAACAGGATGGAGTCGGTTCAGAGGGTGGCTACTAAAATGGTTAGTGGTCTTTGTTATAAAGCATATGAGGACAGACTTAAGGATCTTAATATGTACACCTTAGAGGGAAAGCGGGATAGAGGTGATATGACTTAAATGTTTAAATACCTCCGTGGCATAAATGTACAGGGGGAGAGCCTCTTTCGATTGAAAGCAAATTCTGCTACAAGGGAACATGGGATGAGGGTGAAGGAGGATAGATTCAGGGGTGATATGCGGAAATATTTCTTTACGGAAAGAGTGGTGGATCCATGGAATAGTCTCCCAGTGGAGGTGGTAGAAGATGAGGACAGTATCTGAATTCAAAAAAGCATAAGACAAACACAGAGGATTTCTGAAGGAAAAAAGGGGACTGTTGTAGTTGTTGATAAAGAAGGACAGACCAGATAGGCCATGTGGTCTTTCTGTCGTCATATTTCTATGTTTCTACTTGTTTTTTTGTAACAATGGTTGTGAAGGCTTTGTATACCAACATTAATCAGGAGGAAGCATTATCGATGGCTGCTCAATTACCTTTACATTTACTGGAGCGTTTACCCAAGACGTTTGTGTTACAACTTCTTTTGTTGGTTTTGACTAAGAAGTTTTTTCAATTTGAAGGAAAGTATTACCAACAGGTTCACGGGGTAGCCACGGAGGCTACAGTAGCCCCATCAGTAGCGACATTATACATGGCTCAATTTGAGGAAAACTTTATCTATCCTTCCGATTGGTTCTCTTATATATGGATGTGGTCCCGATATTTAGATGACATTTTCTTCCTTTGGACCCATTCTGAATCACAGTTGCAAATATTTTTTGAATGGATTAATACTTTGCATCCAGATATACAGTTTGTACCTAAATATCATATAGATTCAATTGAGTTTTTGGATTTAAAACTTTATAAACAGAACTTTACCATTCAGTCAATGTTATTTCAGAAGGAAGTACAAAGAAATACATTATTACATTATCATAGTTATCATCCCGGTCCCTTGCGAAGAGGTTTGCCTGAGGCGGCTTTGCTTTACGGAGCTAGAATTTCAGAAACAGGCACATTGTTTGAAACAACTGATACGGGAACGAGGATACCCAGAGGCAATTATTACAAAAGCCTATAAGAGGGCAAGAGTTAATCGTGCAGAATGGTGGGGGTCTACAGCGATTCAATTACAGAGGGAGTCTGAGAAAGAAAAAACATTTGTGGATATATTACCATTTGTGCCAAACACCACCGTAGTCATGGATATTCTAAAGAAACATTGGCCAGTTTTGGCATTACATTCATGTTTCAGCAAGCCTCTAATGATGGCCTTTCGAAGAGAACGTAATGTGGCAGATTGGGTGGTGCACACCATACAAGAACCTGTTTATAATGGAGAGGAGGAGCATTTCATTGTGTAAATTGTGATTTTTGCATATCCACATTAGAAGGGACGAGTTGGGAACATCCTTCTCAGAAGCAACTTGTTTATAGCAATTTTTTTTACCACTTGTCAATCTGCATTTGTGGCATATATTTTGGTGTGTCCATGCAAATAAAATTTATGTGGGTCAGACATCACGCCCGATGAAGTGCTTGCAGGAACATTGTTCAATAATCACTGCTAGAGTGTTGACAGCACCAATTGCTCTTCATTATGAGGAATGTCATCATACCTTTCAGGATTTACATTGGCGAATATTGGATTTTGTGCCGGAAAAGGTTAGAGGTGAAGATAGTTTATCCCGCTTGCTGTATCGGGAACAGTTTTGAATATATAAATTACAATCATTAGCTCCCTTCCAGACTGAATTCATCACAAGACTGGTGGAGTTTAATTTGATTGCATTAAATTTGATGTTTGGGATTCTGTCAGATGGCCATCGCCTATAGGGTGACTGCAAATCACATGACCCTTTAGGGCATAGGTGTCAAACCTGTCCTGGAGGGCCACAATCCTGCCAGGTTTTGGGATAGCCCTAATGAATATGCATGAGATATATATGCATTAGAGATAGCCTGCCAACCTGACTGGTTTGTGGCCCTCCAGGACTGGATTTGGAGACCACTGCTTTACACCTCTGTCATTTAAGATGGTGAGTGGGCAAGGTACAGATGACAGATGTCCTAGACATCAAAAGGGTAGCTAGAATGTGTCACATTCATCCTCGATTCTCACCACCACCAAAAAGATGTCTAATGGACAATATTTTGGTGGTGGTGAGAAGTGAGGAGGAATGTGACAAATTCTATCTAACCTTTTTGATGTCTTGGACATCTGCACCTTGCCCACTCACAATCTTAAATGACAGAGGTGTAAAGCAGGGGTCTCCAAATCCAGTCCTGGAGGGCCACAAACCAGTCAGGTTGGCAGGCTATCTCTAATGCATATATATCTCATGCATATTCATTAGGGCTATCCCAAAACCTGGCAGGATTGTGGCCCTCCAGGACAGGTTTGACACCTATGCTTTAGGGGTTTATAAGAAGGGCAATAACGTGATGATGCTCTAGATACGCAATGTGTTTGAGGAAGAGCCAGGAGGTTCAAGGGCCTGAAACGCAACGTTGTGTTAATTTAGGTTGCGATGAAGTGGAGAACATTCTGGCCATGGAGTAGATTCTGCATGTATGTACGTCGTCTTTGCGGGACTACTACAATCTACCGGGACCTAGCCGGGATTGAAGCTGGCCAAGAGTTCCAGGAGGTCGGACGCCCCGAGCGCCTCAACCCGGTGAATGTTGGGGGGGGGGGGGTTCCGGGAAGGAGACGGATGGTCCAGGGAGGACGGTGCTCGGTGCGCAGGAAGCCCGGACCGAGGGCTTTGCGATGAGCCCGGACCCGTCCTCATAGCCACGAGGGGCGAGGAGCAAGGTGCTGTGGAAGGAGGTGCCCTCCTCTCTCCGGAGCTCCGACCGGGACCTAGCCGGGATCGAGGCCGGCTGAGAGTTCCAGGAGGATGGATGCCCCGAGTGCCTTGACCTTGTGAACGTTGGGTGTTCCAGGAAGGAGACGGACGGTCTGGGGAGGGCGGCGCTTACTGCGCCGGAAGCCCTGACTGAGGTCTTCGCAACGAGCTCGTAGCACCGGAGGGGCGAGGAGTGAGGTGTCGCAGGAGTCGTCGCCCCCCTCCCTCTGGAGCTCCGACCAGGACCTAGCCAGGATCAAGGTCGGCCGAGAGTTCCAAGAGGCCGGATGCCCCGAGCGCCTCGACCTGGTGAACGTTTGGTGTTCCGGAAAGGAGACGGACGATCCGGGGAGGACGGTGCTCAGTGTGCGCGAAGCCCAGACTGTGGGCTTCGCGACGAGCCCAGACCTGTCCTCATAGCCCCAAGGGGCGAGGAGCTAGGTGCCTTGGAACGAGGTGCCCCCCTCTGACCGAGACCTGCCAGCCGTGGTATCCGCCTACCCCCTCTTCGTGCATGGATAGGCCGAGAGCCTCCTCCCGGTGGACTCTGGGGGCTGCCAAGGGCGTCCCGTAAAGCTTTTTCGCCCCAAACACGGTGGTCGGCATGGGCGTGGGAATCCTTATGGGACCCCACAGAGGGTGCAGCCCCTCCAGGTCGCCATTCACGGAAGTCCCGATGAGGTCGTGTCGGCAGCCCTCGCCTGAGCGGGAATTTCTGGGCCCGGGCAGGGGCGGAGAGCTTCTCATGGTGCCATCGGCGTCCTGATTTACAGAGGTGGACTTTGCGGAGGGGTCCTGCTCTACGTATGTCGGTGGCACGCAACACCGCATGCCGGTCATTCCACGGTCTCCTTCATCCGCCCTGGCCACAGGCGCCAACCCCTTCAGAAGTCCCGATGAGGTCGTGTCGGCAGCCCTCGCCAGAGCGGGAGTACCAGGACCCGGGCAGGGGCTGCGCGTTTCCCCCGGTGCCGGCAGCGTCCTGATATACAGAGGTGGACTGGGCAGAGGGGTTCCGCTCTACGTATGTCGGCAGCACGCAACACCGCATGCCGGTAGCTCCGCGGTCTCCTTCGTGTGCCCCGGTGCCCCCCCTTCAGAAGTCCCGATGAGGTCGTGTCAGCAGCCCTCGCCCGAGTGGGAGTTCCAGGGCCCGGGCAGGGGCGGCGCGCTTCTCATGGTGCTGGCAGCGTCCCGATTTACAGAGGTGGACTTTGCAGAGGGGTTCCGCTCTACGTATGTCGGCAGCGTGCAACACCGCATGCCGTTGTCCCACGGTCTTCATACGTCATCCAGAGTTCCTGCCACACCTATTGGTGGGCCATCCGTGCCCTGCCCCGGTCGTAGGCCTCCCTTTCTTTCGAGCCGCATCTCTCCCGCTCCCCGCGGTCCTACACGATACTCTCCCACGCGATCGATTTGGCAACTCAGTCCTGAAGAGAGAGTACCCTTGCAGACCGGCACATCCGGTGTTCAGGCAAGGTGTTTCCTCCCTGCCCTTTCGGGACCTCCCACTCCTCCGTGGGCAAGGCTGGCAGCGCGTCCCACCGCTGCCCCCAGCTTGCGCCCATTCCATGCGAGTCAGTCGTCCCTCAGCTCTCCCAGCTGCCCGCATCATGCAGGGGCACACGATCATCTTCCCCCGCCCCGCGTCCAGGGTGGATGTTCAGTGCTCCTGCCCTCCAAGGTGCCTACGTTCCTCCGGCAGCCGCTCCTCTGAGACACCCCACCGCATCCTCTCCCTGGCTGTGCCGAGGCCCGTGCTGCCGTGCAGAGCGGAAGTCGGGCCGTGATGTCGTCGTCATTGTCACGTCTTCCCCCCCAATGAGACGCACGCACACACACAACACCGACCATTCGGCGCGGCTACCTGGTTGATCCTGCCAGTAGCATATGCTTGTCTCAAAGATTAAGCCATGTACGTGTAAGTACACATGGCCAGTACAGTGAAACTGCGAATGGATCATTAAATCAGTTATGGTTCCTTTGATCGCTCCATCCATTACTTGGATAACTGGTAATTCTAGAGCTAATACATGCCGACGAGCGCTGACCCTCCGGGATGCGTGTATTTATCAGACCAAAACCAATCTGGGCTCGCCCGGCCGCTTTGGTGACTCTAGATAACCTCGGGCCGATCGCACGTCTGCATGACAGCGACGATACATTCAGATGTCTGCCCTATAAACTTTCGATGGTACTTTCCATGCCTACCATTGTGACCACGGGTAACGGGGAATCAGGGTTCGATTCCGGAGAGGGAGCCTGAGAAATGGCTACCACCTCCAAGGAAAGCAGCAGGCGTGCAAATTACCCACTCCCGACTTGGGGAGGTAGTGACGAAAAATAACAATACAGGACTCTTTCGAGGCCCTGTAATTGGAATGAGTACACTTTAAATCCCTTAACGAGGAACCATTGGAGGGCAAGTCTGGTGCCAGCAGCCGCGGTAATTCCAGCCAGTTGCTGCCTGGCTGCCCTGCTGTGCAGACGTGTGGTCTGAGCTCTCCTGCGGTCTGGTGCTTGGATTGCTTCACCCCAGCTTGGATGTCGGGTCCTGGGCCACCTCCGGTGGGAGAGGCCCAGGCCCGGAGACCTACCAGGCCTGGTGGGCCTCACTCCTCTACTATGGAGCAGGGAGCTTTCCTGAGGACAGTGCCCCAGACGGGGGCCCCCCAAGGATAAGGTAGGACTGCACAGGGCCGGTGGGGAGGGACCCACACGCCCGGGGGTTAGGCCAGCTACCCCCCGGAGAGGGCCCGCTTTACAGGCCTGGAGAGGGCGTGGAGGCTGGGAGGTGGCAGGGGGAGGCCCTGGAGCTCTGCAGTGAGCCACCAGGGAAGTACTGGGGGTGATGGGGTTCCCCCTCCACCTTGGGTCCTGGAGGAGGCCTCTACCTCCTCCAGTGAGGATGAGGATGGGGGGGATGGGCCCACCACCCTTCCCGGAGCCTGCAAGGGCCCCAGAGGAAGTGGTGGCCGCTGTACGGATGTTGAGGGGCCTCCAGGAGGCGGCGACCCTGCTGCAGACCCCGTACTCCCACCTGGAGAGCTTGCAGGCCACGGTTCCTGGAGAGGACTGGGTGGCCTACTGGAGGCAAGTGCGGGAAGTGAAGTGGGCCCTTAAGGTGAAACAACAATGGATCACTTACCTTAAGGCACAAGGATGTGGGTCCCTCACAGAGGTTCTCCAGAACCGGGAGAGATGGGCAGACATCGCCACTGCAGTCCAGGGGGGGGGGCCCTCGGGGGTGGGAAGGCTGTCCAGGTCCCGGTATCAGCCCCTGCATTTCCGTGATCAGCAAAAGACAGACCCACTACAAGAAGTTGATAATCCTTTATTGCTGGCTACTCACCAGCATGTTCTCCGAGCTTCTGAGGTCCAGGGAGGAGCAGCCATCAGCAGGAGGAAGGTTGTCAGTGTCCAGGAGGCCGGGAGTGCTGTTTCCCCATCAGCAGCATTGGATTAAAGATGGCGCCTCGGCGTTTGGGGGCAGTTTCCGCCCGCCCTGCTGTTTCCGGTGGTTCCCTGTCTCTGGCGGCCCCGCGAGCATTTGCAAAACCCCTTGAATGTGGCATCACTGGAAAGCTGACGAGCAGGGGAGTTGAAAGCACTGCTTTACAATTTGTTTTGCTGCTGCAAAAGCACCTTCCGATGCCGTTTTTCCCCCTCTGGGTTCCACAAGATGGCCACCGCAATGACGCAGCTGCAGATGCGGCTACTGACGTTGCCGGAAGGGGTGTCCCGCAGCCGCAGGTTATGTGAATGGGGGCATCCCTGCAGGAGGAGGAGCCCAGGGGTGCTTTCCCCATTGAGAACGCTGGGCAAAATGGAGTTCGCAGCGTCACTTCCGGTTCTACCTGGAAGTGCCATGGCGGTCCCGGTGGTGCTATGTGTGCATCGGGGAGTACTGAGATGCTGCGTCCTGTGGTGTTGGCTGAGCTGCCTCAACGGAGGGGTGCTGAGATGACCTTTTTGCCTGTTTTGCCAGTGTTTGGGTCGTCAGCAACTCGGAGCGCATCGAGGTACTACAACAAAGATGGCTGCTGGGATCCTGACGTCACTACCGGTGGCGTCCCGCAGCCTGCAGTTCACAGCAAAGGACGTTCAGGGGAAGCCTTTCCCTGCAACACCTCTTACCCAACCAACGCAAGCAGCAAGATGGCCCCTCGGCGTCTGAGAGGTCTGTCCCCAAAAACCGGAAGTCGGCCCGGAAGGGGGCGGAGGAAGCCCGGAGCTGTACCGGATTGGTTGGGGCCTCCTCAGGAAACCGGGATGTATTATCCACTGCCGCCATTGTTTCTCTTTCAGCTAAGCAGGGTGCACATGCCGCGGGATGCTGCCCGAATGCCAAGAGGCCTCCGCGGTTGGGGAAGCCTGCTTGTGCCGCATCCCGCGGTTTGGGGGAGGCAGAGGGGGGCCCGGCTAGCATGGAGGGCACTCCCGCTGGAGCCAGGGCTGAAGAGCCGCAGCAGAGGACGCAGACCGGTATTCCTGGAGGCACTGGCAGCAAGGTAGGACCTGGGAAGGGGGAAGAGGGGGGGGGGAAGAGGGGAGGGGGGGTCGGGTGGCCCTGCCGTGCTGCCAGAGGCCCCAGAGGGTGGGGGGATGGCTAGAGGCCTGGTCGTGGGGGGGGGGGGGGCTGATTGTCATGTGCAGGGGCATGAGTGCCCAGTGTTCTCTGGAGAGGGGGGTAGGGACCAGAAGGTCCAATCACAGGGGCCTGTGGTTGTGGGGGTGATAGACACTTCTGGGAGGCCTGAAGGGGCTGGGGCTCACCCCGAGGAGGTGGGAGGGATGGTGCATGGGGAAGGGGGAGGGCCTGAGGCCTCACCAGTGCTTGTGCCTCATACCCCGAAGGTGGCTTTGGGCCCTGAGGGGAGAGATGGGAGTGGGGAGGGGGTTGTAGGCCTTCAAGACCTCACCGAGGAACAACTACAGACTGCCCTCATGTTGGCCCTGGAGAGCCCAGAGGAGCAGAGGGGGTCGGGGCCCTGTTTGAGGTGGGGCAGGCCTTGGCTTTAAGGCAGAAGGCATTGGGGGCAGGGTTGAATGGGGCACAGGAGGGTCTGCAGGAGGAGGTGTTAGGGAGCATCCCTGACTCACTGCTGGCCCGGGTGGTGGTCCGCAGTCCCACGGACTCCCAGTTGGTGGCGGCTGGGGACTATGGGCCATTGCAGGGGCCGGCCTCACAGGCCCCGGTGACAGATAGGGAGGAGGGAGGTACTGTTTGTGATTGTCAGCCTGGGCCTTCACGTACATTTTCTGAGGCCTTGCAGGGGTCTGGGGGGCCTGCGTGGCCTTCTGGTGCGGCAGGGGGTAGGGGGGTTCCCCCGAGGAGGGGTTCCACTGGAGAAGAGGGGGGTGGGGTGGGGATTCCGAGGAGCGGGGATGAGGTCCGGCGCCGCAACGTGGCACAGATCCGGTGGGCTGGGGAGGGGCCCCCTCCGGCCAGGGAGGATGTCCTGAGGATGGTCCTTGGGCTGGGGTTTCTCCCAGGGGGATCTCTACGCCTTCATCCACATGAGCAACACCATTGAATATGATAGCTTCATGCTGTGACGGGGGCTGGAGGTCTTCTGGGACCGATACCAGCAGCAGAGGGGGCAGGATGGGTGGGCCAACTTTCGTGTTATGCCTGTCTCTCGCCAGGGGACGGTACCTGTGACCATCCTAGCTCGGAATGAGTCGCTCCCAGGGCAAGACATACAGTTCTGGTTATCACGCCACGCAGTGCTTCTCGCACCCCTGGTCAAGGGCGCTGGGCCCCTAGGGGTGTGGGATGAGTCGTGGAAGAGTAGGATCCGTTTGCGCAAGGTGGGCAATGTTGTGCAGCACGTGCCCTCGGCCGGTTTCATCGGTTGGGATCGCATCTTGTGCTATTACCCCGGACAACCCCGCGAGTGTCACCGCTGTGGCTCTTTTCAACATCCGAGCATGAGCTGTCCCGAGCAGGTCTGCACCCGTTGTGGTGGACGATGGCCTCTTTTTGGCTGAGATGACCCGGACGGCTGACCTGGTGGATGTGTTCCACCAGGCCTTTCCACAGTCGCTGGGCTTCACCTACCACCGTGGGGCCTGCAGGAGTCGTATTGACCGGATATATGTGAGTGCCCGGGTGGAGTGTTCCCCACCGCAGCTGCAGGCGGTGGACTTCTCGGACCACTGCGTCCTCGCCGTGTCCTTCCAGGCCCACGAGGAGCTCAGCAGGGGTCCTGGCTTGTGGCGACTGGAGGAAGTGGTGGCTGCTGTCAGGATGTTGAGGAGCCTCCAGAAAGAGGCGACCCTGCTGCAGGCTCGGTACTCCCACCTGGAGTCTGCAGGCCACAGTCCCGGGAGAGGACTGGGTGGCCTACCGTAGCCAAGTGCGGGAAGTGAAGCGGGCCCTTAAGGTGAAACAACAATGGGTTGCTTACCTGAAGGCACAAGGATGTGGGTCTCTCATGGAGGTCTTCCAGAACCAGGATAGATGGGCAGACATTGCCATTGCAGTCCGGAGGGGGGGGGGGGCCCTCAGGGGTGGGAAGGCCGTCTGGGTCCCGGTATAAGCCCCTGCAGTTCCAAGCTGCAAGCAAAGTAAGAACGGTGCACAGCCACAGCCTTTATTACAAGGTACTCACCGGGGCGAAGTCGGCAGTCTGCAGGCTCTGGACAGTGCTGGTCCCAGAAGGGAAGATGTTACTCGTGGTCAGGAGGCTGAGAGTGATGCTTTCCTGCAGTTCCCCTGGCATAAAGATGGCGCTTCGGCGTTTGGGGGCGGAGTTTCCACCCGCCCTGCTGTTTCCGGTGGTTCCCTGTCTCTGTCAATGGCGGCCCCACGAGCGTTTTCGAAACTCCCCGATAATGGCATCGATCGAGAGCAGAGGAGTTGACAGCGCTGCTCAAAAATCTGTTTCGCCGCTGCTAAAAGGACTTTCCGACACCGTTTTTCCCCCTCGGGATTCCTCAAAATGGCTGCCGCGATGACGCGGCCGATGTCAATGGAAGAGGTGTCCCGCAGCCGCAGGCAATGCGAATGGGGGCATCCCTGCAGGAGCTTTCCCCATTGAAGCTGCTGGGCAAAATGGCGTCCAGAGCGTCACTTCCGGTTCTACCCGGAAGTGGCATGGCGATCCAAAATGCTGCTGTTCCTGCATCAGGGAGTGCTGCGATCCTGCGTCCTGACGGGATAGAGGAGCTGCCCCAGCAGAGGGGAGGTGAGCGGACCGTTTTACAGCCTGTTTCGCCAGTATTTGGATCTTCAGTGAATCGGAGAGCATCGCTGGACTACAAACAAGATGGCCGCCAGGATCCTGACGTCATTGCCGGTGGCGTCCAGAAGCCTGCAGTACAGATCGGAGGATGTTCGGGGGAAGCCCTTCCCTGTGGCACCTCTCGGCCACCACCACTAAAGAAGCAAGATGGCCCCTCGGCGTCTGTGAGGGCTGTCCCGAAGAACCGGAAGTCGGCCCAGAAGGGGGCGGAGGAAGCCCGGAGCTGCTCCCGATTGGCTGGGGCCTCCTCAGGGGGCAGGAATGTCCTTCCCACTGCCGCCATTGGTAATGTGATAGCAGAGCAGGGTGCACACGCCGCGGGATGCTGCCCAAACACCAAGAGGCCCCCGCGGTTGGGGCAGCCTGGTCGTGCCGCATCCCAAGGTGTGGGGGAGGCAGAGGGGGGCCTGGCTCATGTGGAGGGAACTCCCGCTGGAGCCAGGGCTGAAGAACCGCCGCAGCGGAGGAAGCAGACCGGGACTCCTGGAGGCACTGGCAGCAAGGTAGGACCTGGGGAAGGGGGGGGGGAGAAGGGAGGGGGGGGTCGGGTGGCTCTGCTGTGCTGCCAGAGGCCCCGGGGGGGGCCGGAGGCTGGGGGGAGACCGGAGGCCTGGTTGTGAGGGGGGCTGCTGTTCCGTTGCAGGTGCAGAGGGGCCCGGCTTCATCTGGAGAGGGGGGTAGGGACCAGAAGGCCCGATCTCAGGGGCCTGTGGCGGAGGGAGTGGTGGACACTCCTGGGAGGCCTGAAGGGGCTGGGGCCCACTCTGCGGAGGTGGAGGGGATGGTGCAGGGGGAAGGACAGGGGGAGGGGGAGGGGGAGGACCTGAAGTCTCCCCAGTTTTGGTGGCTGACACCCCGATGGGGGCCTTGGGCCTGGAGAGGAGGGATGGGGAGGGGAATGTAGGCCTGCAAGGCCTCACAGAGGAACAATTGCAGACTGCCCTTATGTTGGCCTTGGAGAGCCCAGAGGAGCAGAGGGGGTCTGGGGCCTTGTTTGCGGTGGGGCAGGTCTTGGCTTTGAGAGAAAAGGCATTGGGGGCAGGGCTGCAGGGGGCACAAGAGGGACTGCAGGAGGAGGGATTGGGGAGTATCCCCGACTCACTACTGGCCCGGGTGGTGGTCCACAGTCCCACTGACTCCCAGTTGGTGGCGGCTGGGGACTGTGGGCCATTGCAGGGGCCGGCCTCACAGGCCCCGGAGGCGGATAGGGGGGGGGGGAGGTAGTGGTCTTGATAGTAGGCCAGGGCCTTATCGTACATTTGCTGAGGCCTTGCGAGGGTCTGGGGGGCCTGCGGGGCCTTCTGGCATGGCAGGGGGTTTCCCCCGAGGAGGGGTTCCATTGTTGGGGAGGGGGGTGGGGGGGATTCCATGGAGCGGGGGGTGAGGTCAGGCGCCGCAATGTGGAGCAGATCCGGTGGGCTGGGGAGGGGCCCCCTCCAGCCAGGGAGGATGTCCTAAGTATGGTCCTTGGACTGGGGTTTCTCCCAGGGGATCTCTACGCCTTCATCCACATGAGCAATACCATCGAGTATGATGTTAGCTTCATGTTGCGACGGGGCTGGAGGTCTTCTGGGACCGATACCAGCAGCAGAGAGGGCAGGGCGGGTGGGCCAACTTTCGTGTTGTGCCTGTCTCTCGCCAGGGGGCGGTACCCGTGACCATCCTAGTTCGAAATGAGTCGCTCCCAGGGCAAGACATACAGTTTTGGTTGTCGCGCCATGCAATACTTCTCACACCCCTGGCCAAGGGCGCTGGGCCCCTGGGGATGTGGGATGGGTCTTGGAAGGGTAGGATCCGTCTGCGTGAGGTGGGAAACGTCGTGCAGCACGTGCCCTTGACCGGTTTCATCGGTCGGGATCGCATCCTGTGCTATTACCCCGGACAACCCCGCGAGTGTCACCGCTGTGGCTCCTTTCGACACCTGAGCATGAGCTGTCCAGAGCAGGTCTGCACCCGTTGTGGTGGACGAGGGCATGCCTCGGCTGGGTGTTTGCATATCCAGTGCAACCTTTGCGGGGAGTTGGGCCACCCATTTGCCCGCTGCCCCTCCACGTCACACAATGGACCGGGGGGATGTCGTTGCCCCACCTCGGGCTCCTGTGTGGGAGGAGGTTGTGGAGGACCCTCTCCCTCAGGAGGAGTCTGGGGGCCCCAGGGTGGAGTCCGCCATTGAGCCGGGGAGGCTCCCAGGGAAGGGGGCCAGGATAGGCCGGAGGAGAGGGTTGATGTGGTGGTGGTGGATGTTCCACGGCAGGATAGTGGGCTGAGGGTGGTGCCGCCTGAGGAGTGGAATATGGTCTCTCCTAAGCGCGGTAAGGCCAAGAAGAAGAGACGGGCAACATCCCCATTGTTGGATGCACAGCCCGTGTTGGACTTCAACCGTTTCGTCTTCTTGGCTGACGATGCGGCTGAGGCTAATGAGGGACTGCCGTTGGAGGCAGGGCCCCCTGTGCGGCGCCTGGTGCAGTTTGTGGCGGAGCCAGTGGCTCTTCCTCAGCGGCCGCCTTTCGTACGGAAGGCGCGTTGCAGCCAGGGTCCTCCACAGAGTGTGGATTCTGGCGTCCGGCTCCCGGTCGTGGTCCTGGAGAGGCTGCCGGGGTGGGTGAGGGAGGACGGCCTGTTGTCTCCGCCGTTGGGTGCTGGGACTCGGCAGAAGCCCCCTGCTGACCCAGCCGTCCCGGCCTCCCCCGAGGGGGCGGACACTGTTGTGTTGTCGGAGTCTGTGTCTGGGGAGCGGGAGGCACTGGAGGTGGACCCCACTGAGGAGATCATTTCTCCGAGCCCCGACCTGCCCCGGCCCCCTCACCCCGGGGGGGCTGAGCTAGCCCTCGCGACAGCTTTGCCTGGTGGTCCTGAGGACACCAGTGTTCCCTGGGGTGACAGGGTGGAGCAGGAGGCGGCGGAGATCCTCGAAGTGGTCGACGTGGACCCCGATGAGCTGCTCCAGCTTGCGGGCCTGTCCTACAAGCAGGACTCTGGGAATCCCGGGGTGGGTGAGAAGAGGAGGAAAGGGCCAGAGCACACAGAATAGACATGGCGTGCACCCCTGCGTTCTCGTGTGCCACCATCAACGTGGCCAGCATTTTACGGAACAGGCGCAGGCTATGGCCTGCGATTTTCTTTCCACAAACGGGCTTGATGTCATCTTCTTGCAGGAGACCAGGCTCACCTCGCTCGCTCGCCTTCACCGGGCGAAGCGGGAGTGGAGGTGGGGCCCTTCCTTCTGGTCTCTTGCGGCCGAGCCCTACGCAGGAGTGGCCGTTTTGTTCACGTCTAGCCTATTCCGGGTGCAGTACGTGTGGGAACTGGAGCAGGGCCGGTGTTTGCTCTTAGACGGCTGCTGTGGGCCTCATCGGTTTTGTTTCGTGGTGGTCTACGGCCCCCAGTCTAAGTTGGCTCGGAAGGCCCTATTTCAGGTTGAAATCCCCTGCCAGAACCACCAAGCGGGAGGTGTGTACACCTCCCGCTTGGTGGTTCTGGCAGGGGATTTCAACACCACCACCCTGCTGCAGGACAGAGGGGGGGAACGATGCCCACCCAGTTACGATGGCCTCTTTTTGGCTGAGATGACCCGGACGGCTGACCTGGTGGACGTGTTCCACCGGGCCTTTCCACGGTCGCCGGGCTTCACCTTCCACTGTGGGGCCTGCAGGAGTCGTATCGACTGGATATATGTGAGTGCCCGTGTGGAGTGTTCCCCACCGCAGCTGCAGGCGGTGGACTTCTCGGACCTCTGCGTCCTCGTCGTGTCCTTCCAGGCCCACGAGGAGCTCAGCAGGGGTCCTGGCTTGTGGCGACTGAATGTGGAGTTGTTGGCTACATCAGAGGTGGCCCAGGAGTTCCTGGCCTTCCTCGCTGACCAGGAGACCCTGTTGGGCATTTTTCCTTCCCATGGTGCATGGTGGGATGAGGTGAAGACTCGTGCCCGCGAACTCTTCCGCTCCCGGGGTATCTCCATTGCTCGGTCCTGTTACCTCACCTATAATGTCCTCCGGAGGTCGCTGGACCGTTTGGTATCCTGAGGGGCAGCACCAGAGGAGGTGGAAGAGGTGCGCGTCCAGCTCCGCGGCCTGCTTTATGATCGCCACGCCTCCCTTTGCTTCAAGGGGGCGACTGGGAGGGTCGCCACCCCAGACCCCTTCCTCACTTGCAGGGAGTGGGTTTCAGCGTAGGGAGGTGGTGGCCCTGCGGGGCGAGGACGGCACCCTTCACAGCTCTCAGGAGGAGCTGTTGCGTATGGTAGGGGGAATACTTCTCGGACCTGTTTGGGGATCACCCTGTGGACCTCACGCATATCCGGGAGCACCTGGGCCTTCCCCCGGTGTATTTGGCTGTGGTACAGGCGCAGGTTGATGCACTTGCTGCTCCGATTCAGCAGGTGGAGGTAGAGAGGGCGATTCGTGCCATGCCGTTGGGGAAGTTGCCTGGGCGCGATGGGCTCCCTGTGGAGTTCTATCGCACTTTCATCGCCCAGCTGGCCCCCTTCCTGACCTCTCTGTTTCAGGAGATCATGGACACAGGGTTTCTCCCACGGTCATTTCGTGAGTCGGTCCTGTTGCTGCTTTCAAAGGGGAAGGATGATAGCTCCTTGGACTTTTGGCGACCGCTCTCTCTGCTGAACGCGGACCGGAAGATCCTGGCCAAGTGTTTGGCGAACCGACTGGTGGCGGTGTTGGGCGCTTTGCTGTCACCGTCCCAGTACTGTTCCGTTCAGGGGAGATGGGTTCTGGACGCTGTCGCCACTGTCCGGGAGATGGTGGAGTGAGGCCGGTCGGTCCAACGGGATCACTGGTTGGTCTCCTTGGACCAGTCCAAGGTGTTCGACAGAGTCAGTCACCGGTACCTGTGAGTGGTGCTCCAGTATTTCAGCCTCCCCGCAGGTTTCCTCTTCATCCTGCAGGTGTTGTACTGAGGGGGGGTGAGCTTCCTGTTTATCAACGGGTGGCTTGGACGGCTCTTTCGTGTCGCCTCGGGGGGTGCGGCAGGGGTGCCCTTTGAGCCCCTTGCTGTATGTTTTCTCCCTCGACCCCTTCCTCAGGAGATTGTCCTCGGGTAGGTTGCGGGGCCTGGAGGCACCTGGTGCGCCCCCGGTGTCTGCGGTGGCCTACGCCAATGACATCTCGGTTTACGTGGACGGCACCGAGGGGGTGGAGGCCCTGCAGGAGGCCGTGGCAGAGTACTCTGCGGTGGCCCATTCCATTGTCAACCACAGCAAGTGCCAGACGCTGTGGTTGGGGCACATCGGGTCCTCCCCGCCTTCCTGCGTCCCTTTCCTCCTCCCGTGGAGGTCTGCGTTTTGGGCGTCTTTGGCTCGGAGGACTGCGCGGTATCCAACTGGGCCCGTTGCGTCGAGGGTGCATGGTGTCGGGTGCAGCGATGGAGGGGGTGGAGGTGCACGTTCGAGGAGAAGATCAAACTCCTCGGGATGTTGCTGCTTCCCCTCTGTCGCCACTGTCCCCTCTGTCGCCACTGTCTTTGTCTTGCCGTCGGTCTTGTCAGGCGTCTGTGTGTGCTGTTTTCTTCTGCTTCTTGTGGGGCAATCGCTTGAACCTGGTCCAGCGCAACATTCTTTGCCTGAGACGGGCGCAGGGCGGTTTGGGGATGTTGCACCCCCTTGTCTTCTTGTGTCTTGTCGATGGCGTTTCACTTGGGCAGGTTGCGGGAGGGGGGATGGGTGTGGTGGGTGGCCTCCTACCGGGGGTTGTTCTCCCGCTTCTGGGAGCAGTGGGAGGGGGCATCCTTGGTCCCACGTGTGTGCCAGAGCGGGGAACAGGCCCCATCGTATGTGTTTGCGATGGTGGGGTTCATTCGGCGGTGGGGGGTGACCGACCCGCTCGCCCAGACCTTGGGGCGGAAAGGACTGTACCGGATGGTGCTCGCCTCCCACTTTCAACCACAGTGGGCCCTGCAGGACTGTCCGGTGGCTACGATGCAGCGGGGCCTTCGGCAGTTGAACTCCCCTCGGCTGCCGAAGAAAGTCTGGGATGTAGCCTGGTTCGCCTTCCACGGGCATTTGTACGTGAGGGACAGCCTCAAGTACAGGTCACAGGCCGATTGGGACTGTCCGAGGGCGGGGTGCGAGGGGCAGACGGAGACCATGGAGCATTTCCTCTGGCAGTGCCCCTTTAACGTGGAGGCCTGCCGGTTGGTGTCCGCTGCCCTCCACCTGCGTGACCTTTCCCGCCTTTCATATGTGGAGTGGGTGTACGGGGCCTGGTCCTTTCCCCCAAGGCAGGATCCCGAGACCCTCTACCTTGTCACGGCTGTAGTTCGCTACCATCTGTAGCAGGCGTGCTGTCACGTCTCGGCCCGGGGGTTGGTCTTGCCCCTCGGCGAGGTGGTGCGGGACATTCTGGAGGAAGTGGCTAGCATGACACAATGCGAAAGGAGGGTGGTAGAGGCCCATCGTTGGGAGCTTCTGTGGCGTCACCTCACCCTCCGCCCCCCTGTGAATCCGGGGGGGAGACGGTTGATATAGGGTCCTTTTGGGTTTTCCGGTGGGGGTAGGGGTCATCCCTAGTTCCGGGGGGGGGGGTCAGGGGGGATTCATGGGAGGTGGGCGGCAGGGTCCAGCATTTGGGCCTCCTCTCCCTCTCTCTCCTCTGGGCTGTTGCGTCCTACTCCTCCCCAGTTGAGGGTTGCCTTGGGAGTCCTCCAGCTCTTACCCTGCGTCATCTTCAGGAAGGGTGGGGGTGGTGTTCTCATTTGTGCATTCTGCTCCGGCTGTCCTGCATCGCCAGAACTGTCTCCTGTGGGGTTATTGTTGCGGGACTATGTTGGGGGGGGTGGGCCATTTGCGGGCACAGTGCTATTGTTGTTTGCTGGGGGAGTGGGGGTGGGGGGTGTACAATGCCTGTTTTGGGAGTGTATTGCTGGAGGGTTTGTGGGTGTTTGGGGGTGGGAGTGGGTGGGGGTGTTTTTGGGGGTGGGGTTTGAGAGATTGCTTTTGTGGGATGGGTCTTGTGGGTTTGTATCAATGGGGATAGGGGCTTATGGGTGTTGTTGGGGGGACTGGGGTGGGGGGGTTGTGGGTGTTGCTGTAGGGGGGATGTGCGGGGGGGGGTTGGGTGCCTGGGGGAGGGGCGGGGTGTGGCAGTGGTTTCTCTGCAACAGCTTGGACTATTTGGACTTGGACATTCGCCGGGCTGGGGTACGCAGTTGCTGAGTGGGGGTTGGGGCATGGAGAGTTGGTTGTTGTGCATGGTGGTGGGCTGGGGTGGGTCACGGGGGGGGGGGTCTGGTTCCTTGTTTCTGCCATGTCGGGGTGGGTGGGGGTTTGGGGGGAGTGGGACTTGGTTGGATTGTTTGTTGTTTGGTTTTTCTGTCTTGTTTTTGTTGCTTGTTCTTCAAATAAAAATATACAGAAGCTGTCTGGCCACGGAGGAGTGAGGAGGTCCAGACTGTGCTCTTGCAGGGCTGAGTACGTGCCAGAGGTACTCCAGCGCTGATGTAAAAAGGGGAAGGCGATGGCGGTGGGGGTGTACTATCAACCGCCTGGCCAGAATGAACAAATGGATGATGAAATGCTCAAAGAAATCAAGGAAGCTAACAAAAGTTACAGTGCAGTAGTAATAATGGGTGATTTCAATCACCCCGGTATCGACTGGGTCAGTGTCACGGCAGGACATGCTAGGGAGATAAAGTTCCTAGATGAAATAAATGACTGCTTCTTGGAGCAGCTGTTTCATGAACCGACCAGAGGGGAAGCCATATTAGACCTAGTCCTTAGTGGAACACCAGATCTAGTGCAAGAGATAAGGGTGTTGGGGCCACTTGGCAATAGTGATCATAGCATGATCGCCTTTGTTTTAATTAGTGGAGGAGGGATAGTAAGGAAATCCACAGTACTACCTTTTAACTTTCGAAAGGGAGACTATGATAAAATGAGGAAAATAGTTAAGAAAAAACTAAAAGGAGCAGTTGCAAAGGTTAAAGACTTACATCAATTTTGGGTGTTGTTGAAAAATACTATCTTGGAAGCCCAGACCAGCTGTATTCCACGCTTTAAGAAAAGTGGAAGGCAGTCCAAAAAACTGCCAGCATGGTTTAAAAGGGGAGGTGAGAGAGGCTGTTGCCAAAAAAAGCATCTTTCAGGAAATGGAAAAAAGAGCCAAACGACGAAACCTGGAAACAGCACAAGCACTGGCAAGTCAAATGCAAGGCATCGATAAGGCAGGCAAAGGGAGAATTTGAGAAGAAGCTTGCTACAGAAGCAAAAACGCGAAATACTTTTTCAAGTACATTCATAGCAAAAAACCTGTGAGAGTCAGTTGGTCCATTAGATGATAGAGGGGTTAAAGGGGCACTAAGAGGAGACAAGGCAATAGCGGAGAGAAGTGCTCCTTGGTTGGACCGGATCCACAAGCATGTTCTCTCCGTGGAAGGATACCCTTAGCTTTGGAGATGAAGCAATCGAGAAACTTTTACAGAAAGAATCACTGATAGATTCCTCTGAAGAAACTGTGGATGACATAGGACTTCAATGGGAGAACACAGTTTTATTAACACAGAGGATGACCAAAGAGGACATACATGCAGCTTATCTCCTGGAATGCTGCAAGGCTAAGGATCATTCCCAGGGGGCTCAGAATGAACAAACCTCCAGGACTTTATCGCAATGAAGAAGGGTTTGTCCGCTGTTGGAACGCTATATTAAATAAATGCTCCCTGGATCTAATGATTCTATTAATTACAACAGCCAATAAGAAATTTGATTTATTGAAAACAGAAATTGATGACAAGTTGAAAATACTGAAAGGGTGTGACACCAATTTTGCAAAGACACATGCAGAATATGAGAAAAATATTCAGCTTTTCAAAAAAGAGATGAAAGGATTTAAAATCGATAAATTTAGGAGAGATGAAGATGATTATAGGATAGGCTATGTGTACCACTGGTGCAATAAAGTTGAAAATGAAAGGATATGGATTAAAAAGAGACCTTCAATATTCGACCAGAGAGAAGATGATATAGAGGATGACGATAGAGAAATTGTACATGAGCAAAAGAAGAAACGGAGCAGGAGTCAGTCGGTAGAGCAAGTGGATGCGTCAGCATCGCTCTTTTCCTCTCAAGAAAGACCCAAACCACAGAGGGCGAGGGAACAGAACAATAAAGGGAGGAACAATAATAATAATGACAATTATAAAAATAATTTTTTAGATATGGACGCAATGTGGAGAGGCGGTGGCCGCAACAAGTCATATGCACGACCGCAAGAAAAAGATCAGGACAGAGAATACGATCGCCCCCGAGAACAGAGGCACCATCAAAATTATCAGTATCCCAACTGGGGGAGGGGAAGAGGGAGAGGCCGCGGGAGACAGATGACAGACAGGTCATGAGAACGGTGGTATTAGATGACATTATCGACAATAATGTCATAAATATATCAGAATATGTTTTGACTTCAGATGAACTCTCAGTATTAAACAAAGGCCTGTCATTTGTCCCAATTAGAAAACCAGATCCTTTTGAACTAGAGATAGATTTGTACAAATTTTTTCAGAAAATACGTATCAAACAGTTCTTTATGGCACAACCGAATAGCCAAGTAGATGGGTCTATTATTAGTAAAAAGTCCTCCTGGATCCCTCCCCCCCATACAGATCCTGTAATTGAGACATTTGAGAGAATAGTTTTGAAAGAAGTTAGAAAAGTGTGCACACATTCTAACAAAAAGAAGAAGGATTTTAACCTCACGAGAGGAGAGAATGAAGCACTTAAAGCATTACAAAAGAATGATCAGATAATTATAAAACCGGCAGATAAAGGTGGAGCGGTAGTGGTGCTGGATAAAAATAGATATATTGCAGAAATCAATAGACAACTGAGTGACCGGTCTTTTTACGTTCGGTTGAATAATGATCCTACAGAGACATTAAAGAGAAGCATAGACAGCTTGATAATCACAGCTTTTGAAATTGGTTATATTACTAAGAAAGAGATTTTTTGATCGTACCCGCACCTATCATTCCGACTATATACGTAAATCCAAAAATTCACAAATCTTTGATTGATCCTCCTGGACGCCCTATCATTTCGGCGATAGGGTCCCTCATGGAACCTATTTCTAAGTTTTTAGATGTGTTATTACGCCCCTTCATAGTTCAGATGTGGTCCTATGTTAGAGATTCAACCCATGTTATTGAAATTCTGTCAACATTCCAAGAGCCCAACAGTAACATTATACTAGTCACGTTAGATGTGGAATCTCTATATACTAACATCCCGCAGGCAGAAAGTCTAATAATTATGGAAGAATATTTGTTAAAAAGGACTGCATCCAAGCGTATTCCCACAGAGTTCCTTATGGCAATAGCAAAATTTGCCTTATGTGAGAATTATTTTTGTTTCAGAGAAATTTTTTACAAGCAAATAAAAGGTGTAGCTATGGGGTCATCAATGTTGCCAATTTATATAAGTGCGTACCAGGATAGTGGAACATAGGAGTTGCATCCACAGAGGAATACTTGATAAGCCCCTAGTAGCCCATTGGAAAGAAAAAAATCATAATATCAGTGACCTAAAATATTCAGTTCTCAGAGTAGTTATACCAAATTGGAGAGGAGGTGACATAGATAAGGCACTATTGAAACTAGAACAACGTTACATCTTTGAGTTAGATACTTTAGAACCCAAGGGGTTAAATCAAGAACTTGACCTCTCTGTTTTTTAATAAAAATTTTTAAATATTTTTATATGTATTTTTTCATCAATTGTTCTGTGCATTTGGCCAGCGGTCTTATATGCCTCCTTTCTCTCCATTCAAAAGCATCCCAACAAATATTTTCACACAGGGTCCCACTCCAGTTTGTTTTTCAAGTTCCATGTTATTGATGTATTATCAATTTTTTTATATGGTACATATACTGCTTTTACTGTTCACACACATTGCCCTTGAGCAAACACCCCGCCTTGTAATTTGATGCTAGCCACGCCCCCTTTTTTTGGCACGAGTTTCAGCGTCTTTATAGACTCAGTAGCAAACGCAGTTCCATTTACTATTTTTTCGGAGACAGTGCTGGCAGTACACTCACTCTGATGGTAAGTACTGAATACCCACGTTTTGTCTGACCTTCTGCGTACAGTTTATCAATCACAATTCTCCTTATAATGCACACTTACGTTCAGAAGACAATCGCACTTTGCTATGTCCCTGCAACGCAACTTAAGTAGTTTTCATCTGACCTCACATGCCGCGATGGTTTGCATAGACATGTTAAGGATTTTACATTTAAAACTGTTCGGTTTTTAAATTAGCAGTTTTTTGCTGGGTTTTAGCACAACAAACCCTTTCAACACTATAAGATATTGTGTTTTAATTTTACCCGTATGAGCCACCGACTTTGGTATGCTGACACATATTGGGTATTTCCTTCGTCTTTAAAGAGCCTGCTATATATATTTTAATACACCGGTTTTCATGCTGTATATATGTCTCTTATACATTACAGTGAGCATTCTTTAACCCAGTATAGTTTTATATCATGTTTTAATGAATCGATCTTCTCCATTAGTTACATTGACTTCCCTTAACTACTGCTGCAATTTAGACATACGAGACTGTGTTCGTGACCATTTCATCACACAATGTGTGTGGGGCTGTGAATATGGTTTTCCCTTATTACCACCAACAGTTGTTTCTGAGACTACTTTTTAGAGTTATTAAGGAATATATCTTCCACCTCTCAGGTTCACTCCCTTGCCTACACATTTTCTCCCAGTCGATCGAGACTTCAACATTGAGACATGACCTCTATCCTCTACACCAAGTATGCTTCTCCCAGTTAGCCTCACTATTATATTTTTCAAGACTATTTTAAGATGTTTTCTTTACTCATTTTATTCAACTCAATGTACTCATGTTTGGACATTGAATGTTGCAGGCCATAGCCGTTTGTCCATCTTAATCTCATTAAACTGAAGGTTGCTATCGTGTGTGCGCTGAGTGAGTATGTTTCAAATTCCCCTCTCATTCACAAATGCGTTCATTCCACATACAGTTTTTTATATGGGTTTGAATCCTAAGGTTTCAATTTTTGGTTTCATCCACTTCTGCCCTGCTATGTTTTTACACATTGTTTATGTAACCGTATAATGAGTATTGTTTTATTTAAACTATCTATGTTTTATTCATCGGTTCTTTTACATTAAAACATGTTGATAAAAAACATGAATAATGACCATAGTTTCTTATTATTATATTTATTTATATTATGACTATATCATCATGTCGTCATGTTTGGTTATTAACTAATTTATATATATGCTTTTAATTATTATTTTATACTCTCTGTATTATTTATTATTTTATCATATTTGTGTATTTTGAACATCTTAACTACGAACAAGCTATTATTATTGTAATGATTTTTATGTATATATTTATTATTTATTATTTTTTATCACATATATATATTATTTTATTATATTTTTTTATCATTTTTGTCTCTAACATGCCCAGTTCCAGCTTTAATCTATGAGTTATTATTTATTTATTATAATTATATTTTTTTAAATTAATTTTTATTATTATATCATTTTACTATTTACTGCTATTATTGTTTTTAACATATTGTGTTTATTTTTGTAAGTTACATAACCCCCTGAGGAAGGCAATCCTGCCGAAACGCGTTGGGGATTCCAATAAAAGCGCTTGTGTCACCTACACTCTTGCTCCGTGCGTTTCCTGCTCAACTTTGCAAGAGCTGCTGCTCTTTTTGTGCCGTACCTTGGTCTTGAGCCATGTTTGCCCCCTGGAGGGACGTCCTCAGCTTTAAAGAAGATGAACTTAAATCCTTATTACCTGAGGACCCCTTCTTCACTGAAGAGGAAGCAATCCCAGATATAGAAGAGTAGGGGAACCTTATACGCATGACACAACGCTATAATCAGAGAGGAGCTCCATGCTGCATCCCTACTAGAATATTGTCGTAGGAAAATTATCCCTAGAGGACTCCGAGTTCAAAAAGCTCCGGGCATGTTTAGAGATGATAAAAATTTTATGACAGATTGGATCAAGATCCTTAATAAATGTTCTTTAGATTTAATGATTTTAATTATCAACACATCTAGACGCAGGGCAGAAGTCTTAAAACCTTTAATTGATTCCTCTGTAGAGAAAATAAAAAAAGAGGATCCGCATTTTGAATCTGAAAAGAAGAAGTTTGACAAAAACACCACGGAATATAGAAAAGAAATTAAAGATATGAAAATCAACAAGTTTAAACGTGATGAGGAGGACTACAAATTAAATACAGTTTATTACTGGACCCATGATGGCACTGATTTTAAGAACAGACAGAGGAACACCTCCCACAGGAGGCCTCCTCCCTCTCCTAGGTCTCAACCAAGAAACCGGTCTAGGAACCAAGACAGGTCTAGGGGAAGATCTCCGTCGATTTCACGCGAAGAAAAAAGAAACCACAAGAGAAGTAGGCGACACTCAGGTGATGTTATCGATCCTTCAGGCTCACTCTTTTCAGAAGCTCCCCAACCGGCCCGAAAACAGCCACCCAGCCCTCGCCGGGGTTTTCAGATAGACAACCTATGGAAGGGAGGGGGACGGGAACAATATTATCCACAATACAAATCAAGAACCGAACACAGAGATCAACAGCCTTATCCACAACGAGGGAGAGGGAGAGGTCGCGGTCTGATGACCAAGAGACGCCTAGACTGGGATCTGTAAGCGGCATTATCAATCTTTCGGATCACCCCCTTACCAATATAGAGTTACGCGTTTTAGAAAAAGTTTATCTTTTGTCCCAACAAAAAAACATGACAAATTTACTACTCGAGTGGAATTATATAAATTTTTTCGGAAGCTCAGGATTATTGATTTTTTTCACAATGTACAAGAGAACACTCCAGATCCATCTGTTATTAAAAGACCCTCCTCCTGGATACCTCCATCCAACGTTAACCCACTGCTCATAGCATATGAAAAGGTGGTATTATCAAAAGTGGATCAGTTATATCAAAAGAAAAGAAAAATTTATTACAATTTCACAAAAGAAGAAAAATCTGCTATTCGGGACCTCCGTAGCAATAACTCCATCATAATTAAGCCAGCAGATAAGGGCGGAGCATTAGTTATACAAAATCGTGCTTCATATGTCACTGAAGTCTTACGTCAACTTAATGACAACCAATTTTATTTAAAAATTTATGATGATCCCACACACAACATACAACAACGGATAGATACACTTCTCTATATAGGACAGGAAGCAGATTATTTAACACCCAAAGAGAAAGCTTTTCTAACAGTTTCACATCCAATCATCCCGACAATATATATGATTCCCAAAATACACAAATCTTTACAAAATCCACCAGGACGTCCGATAGTCTCTGCGCTCGGGTCACTTCTTGAACCCCTCTCTAAATTCCTTGATGTTTTCCTGAGACCTTTTGTTATCAAAATCAATTCATATGTTCAAGATTCCACACATATCAATATTTTACAGGACTTTCCACATTATCACGACCAATTGTTGTTAGTGACCTTAGACATCAATTCCCTCTATACTAATATTCCCCAAAAAGAGGCTTTAGAAGTATTAGCAAACACTCTTATTCAGAGACCGAAACCTATTCGTATACCCACATTTTTCCTGACACAATGACGGCTGAGCCGTCAGGCCCCGGTCCCGCGGCTGGCCGGGTAACCGGGCTCCCGGGGCTCGACCGCGTGGCAGCATTTGTCTCGGCGGTGGGGGTCGGCGGGGGGGGGGGGGGGTGGGCCTCAGGCGGGCTGGCGTGCCGGCGTGGCCCCCCCCCATGTCCCTCGTGGTGACAGCGGATTGGTCCGCATGGGCGGTGTGGGGGCGGGGCTGCAGGAGCAAGGAGGGATCGCCGGCCGGCGATCGCCCTCTTCCTCCTTGCTCGCGCCCGTTGAAGGTTCCCGCCCTCCCTCCCTCGTTTCGGCTGGGATGGGGGGTAGGGCGTGGGTCTGTTGCAGCTGGTGGGGGAGGGTGAGCGGGGTGGCGAGCGGGTGCTCGTCGATCCGGTAGCTCATTTCAGCTTTATGCCGCTTCCCAGGTGAGCGGCTCGGCTCTTCAAGTTGGGGGAGACGTCCCGGCTGGGGTCTCTACCCGGAAATAGGCAACCCCTTCAGCCAGCCTTTGCTAACACGGCGAGGCGGGCGCCAAGGGGTAATGGGGCGGGGTGGGTTGGATGGTCCTCCACTTTGCTACTATGGCTGGTGGGGGGCACCATCCGGAGGACGGGTGGGGGGGGGGTGTGGTATGCTGTATTGTTGATTACTGAGTTGGCCCATGTTGGGCCGGTGTTCTTATTGTTAATAATAATAAAGCTGCGACCAAGCTATTTGCACCAATACCTGATGTCTGTATGCTTTGTCGGGGGGGGGGGGTCGGAGGGGGGGGTGGACTGTGGCTCGGGTCGGGCATCCGGATGCCTCGGTTACTAGCAAGTTTAGCAATGACTGAGAACTACTTTGCTTTTAAGGGAATTTTCTACAAACAAATCAAGGGGGTGGCCATGGGGTCCTCCATGGCCCCAGATGTCGCTAATCTATACTTGGCAGACTTTGAAAGTAAATTTTTGAAAATGCATCCATTCCAATACAATATCCGACTCTGGAAGAGATATATTGATGACGTTTTAGTTATATGGGAGGGCACTGAAGATACACTTTTAGCATTTTTTGAGTGGCTTAACACACTAGATTCCAACCTTCAATTTGATGGCACATTTAGTGATGCACAAATATCATATTTGGATATTAACATTAAAAAAGGAGAAACAGGGTTCCTCACGGAACTCTATCGTAAACCCACGGACAGAAACACACTGTTACAATACAACAGCTTTCACAATGCTTCCCTGAAAAATAACTTACCAGTTAGTCAATTCCTCAGAGTCAGGCAACTCTGTACCACGGAAGATGATTTTAAGAAACACGCAATAGATATGAAACAGATTTCAACAGCGAGGTTATCCCAGACGTTACATCAAGGAGGACTATTACAGAGCAAGCACCACAGACAGAGCATCTTTACTATGTAAAAAACAACGCACAAAACAAGACAAGGTCGTTTGCCCTCTAACCTTCACTAACTACACTAAAGATATAACTAACATTCTAAAGCAGCAATGGGATCTACTTTCACCTCTATTACCATTTGTAAATAAGAGAGTGTTATGGTAGCATACAAAGGGAATCCAAATTTGTCTGATCTATTAGTACCATCTGCTCTACCGCTATACAGACCCATTGCGACATTGAAGGGCCATTATAAATGTGGTGGATGCTCGGTCTGCACTCATGTAATTACAACAAAAGAGGTTTTCACCCATCCAGTTTCACATCAAAAAAATATATTTACAGTCTTTCTCCAATTGCAAAACTGAGCATGTTATCTATGTAATCATCTGTCCTTGTAATCTACTTTACGTAGGAAAAACTAAAAGACAAGTGCGTACCAGGATAGTGGAACATAGGAGTTGCATCCACAGAGGAATACCTGATAAGCCCCTAGTAGCCCATTGGAAAGAAAAAAATCATAATATCAGTGACCTAAAATATTCAGTTCTCAGAGTAGTTATACCAAATTGGAGAGGAGGTGACATAGATAAGGCACTATTGAAACTAGAACAACGTTACATCTTTGAGTTAGATACTTTAGAACCAAGGGGTTAAATCAAGAACTTGACCTCTGTTTTTTTATAAAAATTTTTAAATATTTTTATATGTATTTTTTCATCAATTGTTCTGTGCATTTGGCCAGCGGTCTTATATGCCTCCTTTCTCTCCATTCAAAAGCATCCCAACAAATATTTTCACACAGGGTCCCACTCCTGTTTGTTTTTCAAGTTCCATATTATTGATGTATTATCAATTTTTTTATATGGTACATATACTGCTTTTACTGTTCACACACATTGCCCTTGAGCAAACACCCCGCCTTGTAATTTGATGCTAGCCACGCCCCCTTTTTTTGGCACGAGTTTCAGCGTCTTTATAGACTCAGTAGCAAACGCAGTTCCATTTACTATTTTTTCGGAGACAGTGCTGGCAGTACACTCACTCTGATGGTAAGTACTGAATACCCACGTTTTGTCTGACCTTCTGCGTACAGTTTATCAATCACAATTCTCCTTATAATGCACACTTACGTTCAGAAGACAATCGCACTTTGCTACGTCCCTGCAACGCAACTTAAGTAGTTTTCATCTGACCTCACATGCCGCGATGGTTTGCATAGACATGTTAAGGATTTTACATTTAAAACTGTTCGGTTTTTAAATTAGCAGTTTTTTGCTGGGTTTTAGCACAACAAACCCTTTCAACACTATAAGATATTGTGTTTTAATTTTACCCGCATGAGCCACCGACTTTGGTATGCTGACACATATTGGGAATTTCCTTCGTCTTTAAAGAGCCTGCTATATATATTTTAATACATCGGTTTTCATGCTGTATATATGTCTCTTAAACATTACAGTGAGCATTCTTTAACCCAGTATAGTTTTATATCACGTTTTAATGAATCGATCTTCTCCATTAGTTACATTGACTTCCCTTAACTACTGCTGCAATTTAGACATACGAGACTGTGTTTGTGACCATTTCATCACACAATGTGTGTGGGGCTGTGAATATGGTTTTCCCTTATTACCACCAACAGTTGTTTCTGAGACTACTTTTTAGAGTTATTAAGGAATATATCTTCCACCTCTCAGGTTCACTCCCTTGCCTACACATTTTCTCCCACTCGATCGAGACTTCAACATTGAGACATGACCTCTATCCTCTACACCAAGTATGCTTCTCCCAGTTAGCCTCACTATTATATTTTTCAAGACTATTTGAAGATGTTTTCTTTACTCATTTTATTCAACTCAATGTATTCATGTTTGGACATTGAATGTTGCAGGCCATAGCTGTTTGTCCATCTTAATCTCATTAAACTGAAGGTTGCTATCGTGTGCGCGCTGAGTGAGTATGTTTCAAATTCCCCTCTCATTCACAAATGCGTTCATTCCACATACAGTTTTTTATATGGGTTTGAATCCTAAGGTTTCAATTTTTGGTTTCATCCACTTCTGCCCTGCTATGTTTTTACACATTGTTTTTTATGTAACCGTATAATGAGTATTGTTTTATTTAAACTATGTTTTATTCATCGGTTCTTTTACATTATTCATGTTTTTTTATCAACATGTTTTAATGACCATAGTTTCTTATTATATTTATTTATATTATGACTATATTATCATGTCATCATGTTTGGTTATTAACTAATTTATATATATGCTTTTAATTATTTATTATTTTATCCTCTGTATTATTTATTATTTTATCATATTTGTGTATTTTGAACATCTTAACTACGAACAAGCTATTATTATTGTCATGATTTTTATGTATATATTTATTATTTATTATTTTTTATCACTTATATATATTATTTTATTATATTTTTTTTATCATTTTTGTCTCTAACATGCCCGGTTCCAGCTCTAATCTATGAGTTATTATTTATTTATTATTAAATTTTTTTAAATTAATTTTTATTATATCATTTTACTATTTACTGCTATTATTGTTTTTAACATATTGTGTTTATTTTTGTAAGTTACATAACCCCCTGAGGAAGGCAATCCTGCCGAAACGCGTTGGGGATTCCAATAAAAGCGCTTGTGTCACCTACACTCTTGCTCCGTGTGTTTCCTGCTCAACTTTGCAAGATCTGCTGCTCTTTTTGTGCCGGGCAATTTTTTAGAGCCAGGAGAACTTGCACTACTCTACACGATTTTGAGACACATGCTGGAGTAATGAGAAATAGGTTCATAGCAAGAAAATATCCAGCACAATACATTGAGCAAGCATATTGTAGAGCCAAAGATACACCTCGGGACGTGTTGCTTCAACATCGTGAGAAGAAAGAAGTAGGGATGGTTTGTCCATTGCTATATTCAGTCCATTCCAAACAAGTTACAAGAATTTTGAAGAAAGAATGGCATCTCATACAGACATTACCAGGGTTCGAGGAGACTACAATTACAGTAGCACACAAGCGGAATGTCAATTTAAAGAACATGCTAGTGCCGTCAGCACTCACTGACTGGAAATTTTTATCTAAATATAAGGGCCAATACCAATGTGGACGGTGTTCGGTGTGTACGCATGTGATGCCAGTGCGAGATAAGTTTATACACCCTATTACACAACAAACATTCAGGATAGATGATTTTTCAAACTGCGAATCATCCCACGTAGTGTACGTCATAATGTGTCCCTATAATAAGATATATGTAGGGAAGACAATTAGGAGCGTGAGAACGCGTATTATTGAACACAAGAGTTGCATCAAGAGGGGTATTCTTGAAAAGCCACTTGTAGAACACTCTCTAGTAGGAAAATTTCTCCACTATAACTTTCTAATATAGATCTATATGGGAGGGTAATCACTTTAATGAAAATATTTATCCTGGAACTGTCTCAGATCAAGCGGCTGCCTTTGAGCTGGGGTGTGAAGATTCAAATCCACCAGCGGCGCCTATGACATCAATGACTAGTTCCAATGAATGATTTCTAATTGATAACCCCCTCTTGATGTGTTACAGACAACCTCGAGTTTATGCAATAAAACCATCCGTTGTGTTTGGCGACGTAATAAAAACTTAAAGGAGAGATTGAGCCCCTCAATTTTGCGATCTTTTCCTCATCAAATTACAGAAGTTGAAATTCCAGGTCATTTTAAATGTGGACACTGTTCTGTTTGTGCAATTACCAAAGAAATACAAAAATTTACTCATAATCAACGGGAATATACTTTACGCCACCATACAACCTGCGCTTCAAAATCTGTAGTCTACGCGATATTGTGCCCGTGTGCACTTCTCTATATAGGTAAGACCAGCCGAGCCTTTAGAACACGACTTTTTGAGCATAAAAGCCGGTTAAAATGTCAAGTGATACAAGCACCATTAGTTGCACATTGTTTGGACTTGGGCCACACGTTCGAAATGCTACAATGTTTTTGCATTGATCAAGTTTCAGTCCCTACACAAGGGAGATCGCTGATGCAATCTCTGCTATTCCGTGAACAGAGCTGGATTTTTCGGCTACAAACTTTAGCCCCTAAGGGGCTCAATCTAGAGATTGAATGGGGTGCATTGCAAGCCATCAATTAATTAACAACAGGAAATGAAGGGGGAAAGGACATTATAAAACCGTCCGGTTCCGTTGTTTCTACACATGCGCAATGCTCATTGGAACTTTGGACTGTAAGAAGAATACCAAACAAAAGCGAAAATCAAAGGAGTCAAAGTTCGAGTTATGTGTAGTTTCAGCTACCATTTTGGGTATGTTTTGAACAGTAGTGCTAGACTTCATGTTTTTAATGAAAGGAAAATAGTTTTAAACTGGTGTAGATTCACATAATATTTTAAAAGATCTTTTTCATTCACTAATGATGTTTTTTTCAGTTAAAGCCTGGCGTCATGTTCCATCTCCTGAAGAACCTCTAAAATTAGAGTGAAACGCGGTAATAACGTTTAGTGTGAAGCGTTGGGAACAACTAATACGCTGTTTACAACTGAAGTCAAGGCTTTGAGAAGAGAAAAGGTTTTTCTGAGAAGCACAAAACCTACAAGATAAGTGTCTACCAACACATCATTAGAGACTGTTAATTTGTCTTATAACACTAGGGAAAGAGGGGGTTATCAATTAGAAATCATTCATTGGAACTAGTCATATTAAAATAACAACCTGCAATGGAGCATAGCAGATATCGTCAATGTGCATTCATATTACTATGATTTTTATGAAGATGGAAAAGCAATTATAAATCGTCACGCTGAGCGGAGGGGACTTGGTGGAAATAAAAATCGTCTAAAGACTCAAGGTTTTTAAATGCTTGTAATTTTCCCTAGTGACCGCTGACATAATTAATTAGAACACGTCATTTTTCGCAGGTGCGGGCGTCTCAGATGGTAAATAATTTCCCACGCGAAGTTGACAGCAGTTCTCCCTCGGACATCGTGACAGGAGGCGCCCAAAAAAGGTTTGATGATTTTAGTTACATTAAGACACAAAGGAAAAGAGTTTTTAAGATCGGGGTTGATCAGTGGATAATGACGTGATAGGAACTCGAGATAGTATAACCTTGTAGTACGCACAGATTGGATGTCTAGAAATTTGGGACCTGTGAAGATACAAAAATAACTTACCAGGTAGCCCACGCCTTCGGGATGTGTTTGATAATAGTGCACTGAATATACGTCGGGTAGCCAAAGATGACAAAGTTTGCAATCTATTAATAGCGAGGTATACCGGTTGCCCACCATCACAGACATGAACAATTTATTCTAGTATACTCTATTGTGGTTAATTAATTCTTCATAGATTCATTATGTAAAAAGCTATAACAAAGAGGGAATCAGTTAATATTGGATAACAATCGGTGTCATGAAACTGCCCCAACATACTGAAGAAGTACCCATAGACTGACATACAGATAGAGTATCTTGGAAGAAAAGTGGGTTTTTTTTAATGAAAAAGCTTTTTTTAAAATGGAAAAGTTTTTAAATGTAAGGTTTCATACTGAGAGGTATTCGCTTTATACTTAAGCCAATGTCATATATCTGATATATTTTAACAATAGGTTTGACGGTTCAAATTCTTCGTACAGATTCAACTCTGATGAATAGACCACATTTCAACGGCGATGAGTTATACATAGAGAAGGGTATGGCATGTTTTGGACATAGTTTTTAGATATATAGATAGGCTCTCAGTTAATGTCACATGTCTGATATTTTCATAATAGATTTTATTTCCCTATCTTCCATAGAGAGCAAGTACAGACTCATCCGTGGAGAAGAGTCCACGGTTCTACAGTGCACATTAGCACATAGATAAGGGTATGGCAAAAGTTGACATACACATTACAAATACATAGTTTTGTGATAATGTATAATGAGATTTTCAATAGCCCTGGTTTCACAATTATGGTCAGTACCAATTTAGTAAGTTGTTCTACTCCACTTCCTGCTCCGACGTATTTGCATGCAGTGGTTACACATAACAAAGTCTCTATATTTGTTTTTTATAATTAGTTTTTTTATATTTAATTTGTATATTCAATATTATTATTTTAGATATTTGTTTTATGCATGTTTTTTTGAATTATGTACAAATGATACCTATAATAAATTGTAGACAGGGTGTGTAGTATTTAATTAATTTAATTTATTATATAATATTTATTATCTTATTGGTTTTATAAGACTTGTAATAATAATTGATTATCACAATTATTATTTAATGGTTTTAAATTTTATTTCAGTTATAATTTTTATTTTTATTTTTCATTTTAGATGTGTTATAGGTTTTATGTATTTGTGTTTTGCAGCAAACCTGTATCCCCTGATGAAGTGGTAATACGAAACACGGCCTGTGTCGGGCTTTCAGGTTTAGAGTAATCAATAAAGTATCCTTGTTTGATCACCACGTATCATAGACTGGGATGTTACCCATGATTGAAGTGGTATTTAAAGGTGCAGAAGAATTGAAGGAAATATTGATACATCAGGAAAATGTATTACAACTATTAGATAAACTGAAGAGTAGCAAATCACCTGGGCCGGATGATATACATCCAAGGATGTTGAAAGAACTGAAATATGAGATTGCATATCTGCTATTAGTAATCTGTGAACTATCATTAAAATCATCTCTAATACCTGAAGATTGCAGGATCGCCAATGTAACACCAATTTTTAAAAAGGGTTTCAGGGGTGATCCGGGAAACTACAGACCGGTGAGCCTCACGTCAGTACCGGGAAAAATGGTAGAAACCATCATAAAGAATAAAATTACTCAGCATGTAGATAGTCATGGCCTAATGGGAGACAGCCAACATGGCTTTAGACAAAGAAGATCTTGTCTTACTAATCTGTTATGTTTTTTTGAAGGTGTGAATAAACAGGTGGACAAAGGTGAGTCGGTTGATATAGTGTATCTGGACTTTCAGAAAGCCTTTGACAAGGTCCCTCATCAGAGACGTTTGGCAAAACTAAAGAGTCATGGGATAGGAGGCAGTGTACTACTGTGGATCAAGAACTGGTTAAAAGATAGAAAGCAGAGGGTAGGGCTAAAATGGCCAATTTTCCCAATGGAGAAAGGTGAATAGTGGTGTACCTCAGGGATCTGTGCTGGGTCCGCTGCTTTTTGACATATTCATAAATTACCTGGAAAGTGGAATAACGAGCAAGGTTATCAAATTTGCAGATGACACAAAACTATTTAAAGTTGTTAAAACCCAAGAGGATTGTGGAAAATTGCAAGAGGATCTTGATAAATTGGAAGACTGGGCATCAAAATGGCAGATGAAATTTAATGTGGACAAGTGCAAAGTTATGCACCTAGGGAAGAACAACCCAAACTATGGTTACACGATGCAAGGGTCCACATTAGGAACCACCACCCAGGAAAAAGATTTAGGCGTCATTGTGGATAGCATGTTAAAACCCTTGGTCCAGTGTGCAGCGGCAGCCAAGAGAGCAAACAGAATGCTAGGTATCATAAGGAAAGGAATGGAAAATAAAACAAAAGATATTATAATGCCTCTATACCGTTCCATGGTGAGACCGCACCTTGAATATTGTGTGCAAGTCTGGTCAACGTATCTTAAAAAGGATATAGCGTTATTAGAAAAGGTTCAGAGAAGAGCCACCAAAATGGTAAAGGGGATGGAAGGATACTCCTATGAACAAAGGCTAAAAAGGTTAGGGCTCTAACCTGGAAAAGAGACGGCTGAGGGGAGATATGATAGAAGTCTATAAATTAATGAACGGAGTGGAACGGGTAAACGTAGATCGACTGTTTACATTATCAGAATATAGGAAGACTAGGGGACATGCAATGAAGCTAAAGGGTAAACTATTTAAGATTAATAAAGCACAGTTACTTACCTGTAACAGGTGATCTCTGGGAACAGCAGGAATAAGTCTTCACATATGGGTTCATCGGTACGACGGAGCCTGCGCGGGAACGCTCCCCAGCGTCCAGTAAGAAAGCTTTTGGGAGCATCCCACAGCGCCTGCGCGCTGCCTTCCCGCCTTTCCCAACTGCCTCTCTCCAGTTCGAGTTTTAAAGCGGAGACAAAGAGAGAGAGAGAGGAAAGATAGATAGAGAGATACAACTCCTAGGGGAGGTGGGTGGGTTGTGAAGACTTATTCCTGCTGTTCCCAGAGATCACCTGTTACAGGTAAGTAACTGTGCTATCTCCAGGAACAAGCAGGAATGAGTCTTCACATACGGGGACTCGCTAGCTGCAGATGCCAGGGAGAAACCCCAGGTTGTGTGTCCTTGAAAAGGACTCTACCTCCCCCCATGGATCGGTGGGTAGGAGTTGATTAGGAATGGAACAGGTGTTTGAGAACAGCCTGACCAAACGAGGCATCCCGGCGGGAGTCCTTGTCCAAGCAGTAATGGGCTGTGAAGGTATGAACCGAGGCCCAGGTGGCCGCTCGACAGATTTGGTCGATGGACACAGAGTTTAGATGAGCCATTGAGGCTGCCATGGCTCTCACATTGTGAGCTGTGACATGGCCCTCCAGAGAAATGTTCCTACTCTGGTAGGCGAAAGAAATACACTGAGCAATCCAGTTGGACAGTGTTCTCTTAGAGACTGGAAGTCCTAAATGAGAAGGATCAAAAGCAACAAAGAGTTGAGAAGACTTTCTATGTTGCTGTGTTCTTTGTAAGTAAAAAGCGAGAGCTCTCTTACAATCCAAGGTATGAAGATTCCTCTCTGCATTTGATGCATGAGGTCCTGGAAAAAAGACAGGTAAATATACCTCTTGGTTCAGATGAAAAGGTGAGACCACTTTAAGCATAATGTGTGGATTGGTCCTGAGGACTACCTTATCATGATGGAACCTTGTATAAGGAGGATTAGCCACCAAAGCTTGCCACTCACTGATGCGGTGTGCTGAGGTGACTGCAATGAGAAAAATAACTTTCCAAGAAAGGAATTTCAAGGAGGTGGTGGCTAAAGGTTCAAAGGGTGGCTTCATAAGCTGGCCAAGAACCAGGTTTAAGTCCCATGCCACTGGAGGTGGTCTAATGGGAGGTTTAGTTAAAAGAAGGCCTCTCATGAATCTTGCTGTAAGAGGATGAGAGGAAACAGGTTGTCCATTGAGAGGCTTGAGGGACGCTGCAATAGCACTCAAATGGACTCTTACTGAATTTGTTTTCAGACCTGCATGGGATAGATGCAGGAGATACTCTAGTAGAGAATTCAGAGGTATTGCAAGAGGGTTTAGACCTTTCCCTGAAAACCAAATGGTAAATCTTTTCCATTTGAAAGCATAGGAACGTCTAGTAGGAGGCTTTCTAGAGGCATAAATAACATCTCTGACTTGCTGAGAGAGATGAAAATCTTGAAGGTCTAGGCTCTCAGCAACCAAGCCCTGAGATGGAGCGACTGGGGGTTTGGGTGCCACAAAGTTCCCTCTTCCTGGGACAGAAGGTCTGGTGCAGAGCCCAAGTCCAGGGAAGGAGCTTGAGAGAGATGCAGAAGTAGAGGGTACCACACTTGGCATGGCCAATATGGTGCTATGAGGATCATGGTCCCTTGATCTCTCTGAAGCTTGAATAGTGTCTTGGGAATTAGGGGAATTGGTGGAAAGGCATAAAGGAAGTCTTGACCCCAGTGAAGGAGGAAGGCATCCTTGGCCTGAACTCCATGACACTGAATTCTGGAACAGAACCGGGGAAGTTTGGCATTCCACGGACTTGCAAAGAGGTCTATGTCTGGGGTTCCCCAAATTCGAAAAATCCTGGCTACATGGTTCATGTGAAGGGACCACTCGTGTGGAAGCAGAACTCAACTGAGTCTGTCCGCCCAAGAGTTTTGAACGCCTGGAAGATATACTGCCAGAAGATGGATGTGATGCTCTCTGGCGAAGGCCCACAGTCGCAAAGCTTCGTTGCAAAGCAACAGAGAGCCAGTCCTGCCCTGTTTGTTTACATAGAACATGGCTACTTGGTTGTCCGTATGGATGAGGACTGTCCTGTAGCTGAGCAGGGAATGAACACTCTGAGAGCTAAGAATATTGCTCTGAGTTCCAAGAGATTGATATGCAGAGAAGTCTCCTGTGGAGACCAGATGCCCTGGGTGGAGAGATCCTGCAGATGAGCTCCCCAACCCATTGGAGAAGCATCTGTTGTGAGAGTTGCTTGGGGTAGCGACTGCTGAAAAGGGGACCCCAGCAACAGATTTGGAGGGGACTTACACCACTGGAGAGACCAAAATAGCCAACTGGAGTTTGCTATTTTGTCTGACAGGCAACCTGATGCCTGAGTCCATTGGTTGGACAAAGTCCATTGAGCTGCCCTCATGTGAAGGCGAGCATATGGAACCACATGCACGGTGGATGCCATGTGGCCTAATAGTTGTAACATCTCTCGAGCAGTTAAATGGGACTTTAACTGTATATGGGAGGCTAACTGCACCAAGCGTAGGCAACGGGCCTGAGGAAGATAGGCCCTTGCAGTTGTGGTATCCAGCAAGGCCCCTATAAACTCCAGAGACTGGGTAGGGGTGAAATGGGATTTTGGGATGTTTATTACCAGTCCCAAATACTGAAGGACACGCATTGTGCAGGTTAGAGAAATCTGGGCCTCTGACTGTGATGGAGCTCGAATGAGCCAGTCGTCCAGATATGGGAAAACGAATATTCCTAGAGTGCGTAGAAATGCAGCTACTACTGCCATGCATTTCGTGAACACCCTTGGTGCAGAAGCCAGACCAAAAGGAAGCACCCTGTATTGGTAGTGCTTTCCTTGAAAAAGGAACCGAAGGAACCTTCTGTGTGTTGGATGGATGAGGACATGGGTGTACGCATCCTTGAGATCTAGAGAAAGCCAGTCCTGACTCTGAAGGTATGGCAGCAGAGTACCGAGAGAAATCATCTTGAATTTCTCTTTGAAAAGAAACTTGTTCAATTCTCTGAGATCTAATATGGGTCTGTAGCCCCCTGCTTTCTTTGGAATAAGAACAGAAAAAGTCCAAGCCTCCCAAAGTCCTGAACTAGAGGTAAGAAGGAAAGCTCCCCATGAAAATACCAGTGTAATGTGGCAAGTCCTGCCATAGGAATTAGGATATAGGCAACTTGTCAAGGAACCCACTCATGCGAAAGGAGGCATTTTGGACCTGGTATTCGCCCCACAGACAACTTTCAATTCAACCAACATCCCCAAGTTGTCCATTACCGCAGTCCCCTGGTCTGACCAAACTGATCGTATTCTAAATACCCTTGCCCAGCAACAGTTAGAAGGAAGCCAGAAGACTGAGCAGTACTGCCAAGGCACCACCACGAAGATTCCAGGCCTTCAACAAGGACTTGATTCTAAGTACGACTCGCCCACTACTCACCTTGACAGCACACAATCCTGAGGATCTGGTCTCCAACTGGAATAAAACCCTCAGGACGATTGCTCTACGTCCACCATCTAACAAGCCTCCAGGGAAGCAAACCACCGCAGCATGGTACTCCACTGAGTTGAGATCCTCACTCACCCTCCTAAGGAAGCTGGAAAGACGCTGGTGTCGATCACACTCTGCAGACGATCAAAGGGCATATAACCCCCACCTGGCAACACACCGCAAAGCAGTAATGGAGAACATGAGACGATTCCACACAGACACTTTAAAACAATCACTGAACAAACCACATGACTTGTTCGCTCTCGTCAAGAACCTAACAAAGGAACCAGCCCCTGAACCACCAAGCGAGATCCACCCCCAAGTCCCCAGCACCTGCCGTCCCACTCGAGCCAAGCTAACACCCCTAACCATCTTTTCCATGCCACCCAAGCACATCGAAGACACTATTGCTACAATCAACACGACCGCTGCTCAAACCGACCCCTGCCCTGCCTTCTGGATAAAAGAGCTACGGTCTGACTTTAGCACTTTTATAGCCAAGCTCATGGACTGATCCTTCACAACAGGTGCATTCCCTCAAACACACGTCCATCAGACCATTGCTAAAAAACAGCAAGCTTGACCCCCAGAAGGTTGACTCGTACAGACCGATATCGAGCATACCACTGCTGGCCAAAATAATTGAAAAAGAAGTCCAAAGACAAATCCAAGAACACATCGAAGCATCCGCACCACTGGACCCCTGCCAACATGGCTTTAGAGAGTCTCACGGTGTTGAAACGCTCCTCGCCACACTCATCAACAACATAATAGTGGGAATTGACAACATTCGTCAAGGCTTTGTCCTCATTTTCATGGACATAGCAGCTGCCTTCGACTCAGTAAACCACGAGCTCCTCCTGGAGCGTCTCAAGGAGAAGGGGATCACTGACAAAGCGCTAGATTGGTGCAAGTCTTACCTTTCTGACAGATGGCAGTATTACGATCAGGGGCTACAACATCGGATCCATTCCACCAGAAGCAAGGTGTCCCGCAAAGATCCTCCCTCTCCGCCCTGATGTTCAACATATATATACATGCAGCCCATCTGTAACCTTATCCGGTCTTTCAGTGTTAACTGCTTAATATATGCAGACGATGTGCTACTTTACATGCCTTTCTTGACAGAGAACCTGGACCTCTCCCCCACTGACAAACTGCTTTAATGCAGTATCCAACTGGCTCCAAAACCTCCGAATTCAGCACAAGAAAACAGAGGTCCTATTCATCACAAGGAACTAGAACTTCACCACGCCGCCCTTTCTAAAGGTCAAGGAAGCAGAACTACAGTCCAAACCCACGATCAAGTACCTAGGAGTCACTTTAGACCAGCGCCTGGACATGAAGGTGCACATAAGCAACATAGTGAAAGCTGTGTACCATAAGATCCGAACCCTCAGGCACCTACGCTTCCTGCTAGAACCAGATGACTTCTGGACAATTTATCAAGCACCGATCATACCACATTTTGATTATGCAAATTCAATTCTGCAGGGAATCCCCTCAAGCCACCCTAAACCCGCTGCAACTCGCGATGAACACAGCAGTGAGAGTCCTACATGGAGCATCTAGGAAAGAGCACATAACACCCATTCTGAAACATCTCCACTGGCTCCTGATACATGCTAGACTCACATACAAAACCTTACTGCTGACTTTCAAAGCCACCAACAGGCTCTCCTCCACAACACTCGAAGAGCTTATCCAGACCGCGCCCCCTAACAGGTCCAGATCGGTAGCAGTCAATACACTGGTAGTCCCGAAATCAATAACCCAATGCACCCAGGCAACAGCAAACAGGGCGTTCAAATTCTGTGCGCCCAGATGCTGGAACACCCTACCTCTCAGCATCCAGGCAATCCCTGACCTAGCCCAGTTTAGGAAAGCCTTGAAGCACCATCTCTTCCTCCTGTACTACCCGGCAGATAGTGCTACAATAGCCCCTCCCACTACCTAGCCTATGCAATACAATTGAACCTTATCACGCAAAACACCCATGACTACGACTAGTGAAATACGACTTGTCATGTCGCATAAATGTAAATAGTTACCCCTAGTTATCCAAGTTTTAGTACCTGTTCCTTGTAAACACAGATCAGCTAATGAAATGTGTAAGTTTCTATGTTCCATGTAAACCGCACTGATGTTGAATAGCACGGTATAAAAGAGACTGTAAATAAATAAAAATAGAGTGGATGTATTAGAATAGAGGCCCTTGAGAGTGGTACAAGCTGTTTTTACTGTACCTCATGCTTTTCTGTTCCTCTGTGCCTGTATTTGGAGTTGGACCGAGGGAGAGCTCTAGATGTGGTGTATTTAGATTTCAGTAAAGCCTTTGACACTGTTCCTCACAGGTGACTTATAAACAAACTGAGCACCCTAAGGATGGACCCTAAAGTTACTGCTTGGGTTAGAAATTGGTTGGGTGGGAGGCGACAAAGAGTACAAGTAAATGGAGCTCACTCTGAGGAGAAGGATGTTATCAGTGGTGTGCCCCAGGGATCTGTCCTTGGTCCGATTCTTTTTAACATCTTTGTTAGTGATATAGCGGAAGGGCTGCCGGGTAAGGTTTGCCTCTTTGCGGATGATACCAAAATCTGCAATAGAGTAGACACCCAGGCAGGTGTAGATAACATGAGGAGGGATCTAGCTAAGCTTGAAGAATGGTCTAGAATTTGGCAGCTGGGATTTAATGTTAAAAAATGTAAGGTCATGCATTTGGGCTGCAGCAATCCAAGGGAGCAATACAGTATAGGTGGTGAAGTACTTTTGTCCACTAAAGAAGAGCGGGACCTAGGCATGGTTGTGTCTGATGATCTTAAAGTAGCTAAACAGGTAGAAAAGGCGACGGCAAAAGCTAGAAGGATGCTTGGGTGCAAACGGAGAGGAATGGCTAGCAGAAAAAAGGCGGTGATAATGCCTCTGTATAAGTCTTTGGTGCAACCTCATTTGGAGTATGGTGTGCAATTCTGGAGACCGCACCTTCAAAAGGATGTGAACAGGATGGAGTCGGTGCAAAGGGTGGCTACTAAAATGATTAGTGGGCTTCATTATAAAGCATATGAGGACAGACTTAAGGATCTTAATATGTACACCTTAGAGGAAAGGCGGGATAGAGGTGATATGATTGAGATGTTTAAATACCTCCGTGGCATAAATGTTCAGGGATAGAGCCTCTTTCAATTGAAAGCAAGTTCTGCTACGAGGGGACATGGGATGAGGGTGAAGGGAGATAGATTCAGGAGTGATATGCGGAAATATTTCTTTACGGAAAGAGTAGTGGATCCATGGAATAGTCTCCCAGTGGAGGTGGTAGAGATGAGGACAGTATCTGAATTCAAAAAAGCATGGGACAAATACAGAGGATCTCTAAAGGTAAAAAGGGGACTGTTGTAGTTGTTATGGAAGGACAGACTAGATAGGCCATGTGGTCTTTTTCTGTCATCATGTTTCTATGTTTCTATTTAACTTTCCCTAGATACAATTTTTAAATACATTTACAGATAAATAGATACACAATATCTTAGGTCCTTTTTATTTTGCTAGTGTAATATTTACATTATAACTTTTAGCTTATCAGAACACATTTCATAATTAGTTCCTTCTTCGCTCCTGTTGCGTTATCAATTCCTTTGGTTTTCTTTACGTATGCCTTTTTGCATTATTTGATAATTCCTCATCCTCTCTTTATAATTGTATTGTAGATTACAAGGAAGTATACATTGAATATTCAGGTATGCTTTATTTTATCAATTTTACAATGAACACAGCAATGTCACTTACTTTTTTGTTTATTTGTTCTTATTTGTCTATATTTATATTTTGTGTTTTTAATGGTGATATATTTATGGTCATCTGTTTTTAACTATTTATAAACATACGTTTATATATGCATGTTTATAGCTGTATTTGCTATCTACAAGTTTCTTCAAAGTTTTTTATTTAATTTATATATTTATAACCAATTGAGGTATTTATATATGTTTTGTATTTAATATGCATCATTTATATATGTATGTTTTATTCCTTTGTTGTTAATTTCAACTTTTGTGCGATGTTTTATGTATTGTAGCCAATAACAGCCCCTGACGAAGACATAGCATTACACGGCCTGTGTCGGGCCTTGGCTTATATTTGTTCAGAAATAAATTATCCTTCCTTTGCTACCCACGTTTCTATACTGCATATTCTATTCCGCACGTGGTTTTTGTGCTTTTTGGTAAAGACATAGCTTGTCACCATGGCACGCACCTAAGGAGCATGACGTGCTCCTTAGGTGCGCTCCTTGGGGCGGCTCTGGCGACATAGGCATAAACTCCTGTCTGGGGTCTCTTCATCTTAAGATACTTTGGATTATCCTTTGGCTCATTTCTTCCTACATTTATTTCTCCAGTCCTCTGCCTGTGCCACCCCAGGTAAGTTTGCCTTCCCTTCTTCCTATTTTACCTATGCTCTCCACAGCAGTACCTACTGGGCCCTCTATGGCCTCCATTCCTGTACTATGGGGAAATCGTTCTTTTCCTCCAGTCTACCCTCTTAGGCCTGAAGGATCCTTGTACCGCTGTCCCAGAAACCTCATTTCATGCTTACCCTCTCCTCGTCACCACCATTCTCTCAGATCACTACCCATCCCTTCTCAACTGTCACTCTGTGAGAACAAAAAACCCCTCCTACAACAGGATCTTGTCCTGCGGGAATCGCTGGATCTACTACTCCTCACCGAGACCTGGCTTAAAGAAAGTGAGGATGCTCTTCTTACTCGTCTCCCCCCCCCCCCCCCGGCTTTGCTGCAGCCTTTGTCCCCCATGTAGATGGTGGTGTAGCGGCTCTTATCCATTCTTCTCTTCCCTACTTTTATATTACCCAGAAGCCCTGCTTCTTCGTCTCCAGCCCTCCCCAGTCTTACACATTCTCATCATTTACTCTCCACCCTGACCTCTGGGATTCCCCTTCTGCTGATCATCTCTGACCTGCCTTTGACTCTTCCTCACCTGGTAATTGCAGGGGATTTTAACCTTCATCTCAATTCACCTTCCCCTTCCAGGGATCACTCCATCTCTCTCCTGCAGGATCTGTCCCTTACCCAATATGTCACTTTTTCTACTCACTCGGCTGGCCACACTCGACTTACTTATTTTCCCAACTCACTCTAATTCTCTCCTTCAGTGCCTATGCTCTATACCACTACCCTGGACAGATCACTCCTCTCTGACCTTCCCATGTCTCTTTCCCTCCTCTAGTTCTGCTTCCTTCTCTCGGATGGCTGATCCCTCACCCTCAGCTCCTTTGTCCTACTCCCGTCAGATCACCCCTCCTACCCTTCAACAATTTCCTGCTGCTGAGGACCTCCTCTCTGCAGAGTTCTCTTCTCTGTCCCCTGATTCACAAGTCTCTCACTGGTCCTTCTGTCTTTCAGACACCCTAGACCAACTGGCTCCTCTACAACCACGCCCCTCACACCAATGTCCTTCACAACCCTGGTTTCACAGTGGCCTTCACTTTCTTTGTACCCAACTCCATCGTGCTGAGCACCTGTGGCGGAAAGCACCCTCACAATCCATGTTAACTTTCAAGGCACATCATTCCCACTATTGCACTCAAGTCCACAAGGCCAAACAAACTTATTTTTCTGTAGCTCTCATCTCTGCCCCGAACCAAACTCGTCAACCCCCAAAACAGTTCTCAAGTCCCTCACAACACTTTGGCACAACTCTAACCCCATATCCTCTCAGTCAATTCCCTCTCAACTGGCCTCTTTCTTTAACACCAAGATTCTTGACCTCAGGGCGTCACTTCCAACTGTCCCCCACCTATTACCTCCCCTCTTCCTCCCCCCCCCCCCCACCTGTCTCTCAGCTTTCCCATGTCTGAGTCTCTTTTCACCCACTTACAGCTTCTGAACTTATTAAACTCATCTCTTCTTCCAATAAGACTACATGTTCACTTGATCCCATACCCTCTTCATGGCCTCTCACACCTTCTCTGGCCCTCATTACCTCAATTCTTACCATGATTAATACCAGCCTCTCCACAGGCACTTTTCCTCACGCCTGGAAACATGTCCTCATTCGTCCTATTCTCAAAAAGCCCTCACTTGATCCCCTGGTTCCTGCTCATTATCGTCCTGTCTCCAATCTCCCTTTTCTTTCAAAAATACTTGAGAAAGCAGTTTTTGCACAGCTGTCCCACCACTTGGTTTCTACACACTTCCTTCATCCCCGACAATTAGGCTTTCGACCAGGCCACAGTGTTGAAACGGTTCTCGTATTTCTCAATGAACTACACGTTGCTCACGACCATGATGATTTTTCGGTGGTGGTATCTCTAGACCTATCTGCAGCTTTCGATCTGGTTGATCACTCCCTCCTCCTTTCCCACTTGCAAGAGGCTGGTCTCTACAGCACGGTCTATCGTTGGTTTCACTTCTATCTTTTCTTCCAGTCCTGCGCTGTGCTCTCATTCCACTCCAACGGTTTCTTCTTATCCCTTTCCTTTGCTCTGTGGGATGCCTCAAGGCTCCGTTCTGACACCCCTCCTTTTCAATATCTTCTTGGCACCTCTCACTCTCCTGGTACAATGATTTGGGATCTTTTTATTATGCTGATGACCTTGTTATTTTTATTTATTATTTTATTTACATTCTCTTATATACCGCGCTATTCTGCATCAGTGCGGTTTACATTGAACAAACTGAAATTACATTGAACAGGGCATTATAACTTGGAGATAACTATTTTACAGGGAACATGGGCTATGGAGGGTTAAGTGGCTTGCCCAAGACCACAAGGAGCACCTGTGGGACTAGAAACCCCAGTCCTTCCGGCCCAAGGTTGCTGTCCTCTAGTGGGATTTGAACCCCTGACCTTCCGGCCTGAAGTACCTTGCCCCAACCACTAGGCCACTCCTCCACTCCACTTGTTCTTCTACACCACACTTCCCCTATTCATCCTGATCTTTCCCCCCTTAATTCTTGTCTTCTCTCTGTCGCTGAATGGTTAACCACAATATCTACACCTAAACCTAACTAAAACACTGGCTATCTGGTTCACTTATGGTAGTCCCTCTCCTCTGGCAGCCCCATCTTTCTCTGGCTCACCCATACCTTTGGTTTTCTGCTTTCGCTATCTTGGTGTTTTCTTTGACTCTGATCTTTCTTTTCGGTACCACATCTCCCATATCACTAAGACCTCCTTTTAATTTCTCTGTCAGATCCGTGCTATTCAACCTTTCCTCACTCCACAAGCCCTTACCACTCTTATGCTGTCCCCTATTATGTCATGTCTTGATTTCTGCAACTCTGTTCTCGTCGGTCTCCCCCCAAATACAGTTACACAGATTACAACGTATTCAAAACACAGCTGCACGCATCATCTCTCACTCTACTTGCCAGGAACACGTAACCCCTCTTTTCATTCACCTTCACTGGCTCCCAATAGACTTCCATATTTGCTTTAAAATCCTTACTTTGGTACATCAGGTCCTTTACACTCACCCCCCTCAGTACTTGGCGGATCTCACCCAGTTTCACATCCCCAATCGCTCTCTCTGGTCATTGCACATAAATCGCCTCCACCTCCCGTGCGAATCTACAATCAACTCACACCTCTGCCTTTTTCTTTGTTGGACCTGCACTCTGGAACTCCCTTCCCACCTCCCTCAGATTGGAACAACATTACAGCACCTTTAAGAAACACCTGAAAACCTCTCTCTTCTCTTCTGCGTTGGACCTTCCCTTTCCCTTCTTGTGACTGTCTCTCCTAGTCCCTCAATCACTATTTCTCTCTTCTGTCTGTTATGCTTGATTGTACTATCCACCGTTCTGTCATTTATTGTAACTTTTCTTTTTCTCGGCCACTGGCCTTCTTTGTAAGCTTGAATATTGTACACTGATTTGTTTATTACTGAATTGCGGTAAATCAAATAAATAAACAAACATAAAATAGAGCAACCACCCAGACAGTGGATTGGAGGGAGAAGGGGGTACACCAGGAAACCGTGGAGAGAATGTTCCTAAGTCAGTGGGAGAACTTGAAGAGGCTAACATTGTAGAGTCTGGAGGGAGTCCAGAAATGAACTTCAAGCCAGGGGGCGGGGATAAGGAAACCCCTGGCACCTTACAATCCTGTCAGGAGGAAGCCACAGATGGGACACAAAAGCCCATGGGTATAGAGGGGAGAAGAGTCCCAGTTGAACCCCAAGCCAGAAGGTGGGGGATAAGGAAACCCCTAGTACCTTAGAACCTGGTCAGGAGGAAGCTGCAGATAGGACACAAGAGCCCTTGGGTAGAGGGGGAAGAGTCCCGGTTGAACACTAAAAAGCCAAAGGGAGTAAAAGGTTCTGAGGAGATAGCTGAAGAGCTGAAAGTGGAAGTCTTAGGAGTGCTTGCAGACCCCACCGCATAACACTCAATCCATAGTTCTAACAAGTGTAAAGACAATGACTATGTCCTGAGTACACAGGACTCACAAGCTAAGGGGCAGCCTGAAGGAAGGTTGGAAACCCTCCCAGCTAAAGAGGGAATACTACAGGAAGGTCCCTCAGGCAAGAAGCTGTTAAGGACTCTGTGCAATTGGAGCAGACCCCAATGACATCTGTTCAGCAGTCCAAGGGGACAGACTTGCAGGCCACAGTTGATGAGGCAGATCCTGGGACAGGCATGGCCTCAGGAAAGGAGGGATGTCCAGTTGGCCCAAAGATAATGGGAGTCCGAGGGAGAGAGAGACATCTTCCATAGAGGTTACTCAATAGGGCTATTGCCTCAGTATAGATCGTTATCCCATTAAGTAATACAATAGGAGGATGATGAGGTGGGAAAAGTAGCCCGTCCCCCAGCAAAGCTCTTTCTTAAGAATTGAGAGAAAGAAAACCCCTCAAGAAATGAAGAAAAAGCTGTGCAACAGTCTGTGGCTATTACGGGGCTAGAGGACATGTTACAAGGTGGTGTCTTCGGCCTTGATTGTGGGAGGATTAAGTATGCATCTGAGGGAGGGATGGTTGACTGAGGAATGAATCTATGTTCAGGTTATACCACTTATCCAGAATGTGAGTTCTATCAGCCGGTGATAAGCCTGATAGAAACTTAAGGAGTAGGGTATGTGACAGGGTCAGTCACAAGTTCCAGAATCCCTTAGGATGAGAGGGCCCACCACAGAAAGGATCGGGTGATCCAATTAAGACAACACACAGGTAGTAATAAGCAACCAAGGCCTTAGGTTATAGCCGGTGCATGTGTTTGCAAAGCAGTGCAGGGGAGCCTGGGAAGGAAGGAAGCATAGCCTTCAGGAGTCTGTTCCTGCTTCTGGAAAGGTCTCTGTGTCTCAGTAAGGAAGGCAGATACCCAACAAGGTGGAAGAAGCTATGGAAACTCAAGCATATGAGGACAATAAGGACCAGGAACTCATGGAGGTACTGTGGATGGGACAGTAAAAGCTCTAGCTCTGGGGCAGGTTCAGCCAGTTTATAGCGAACCTGAAGGGTGGAAGGGAGGGGCAGCTACACAGCTATTTACTGTGCAGCTTATTATTTTGTTCTGAGAAAGACTCTGGATTTGAACCTGGATGATTTGATTTGGCTACTTTTGACTATGTGCATTTCTGTTCTGAACTATCTTTGAGAAGTTGAGACCACACCCGACCCTGGGGCTGAGGGAAGCCCAGGGTGTGGGAGCTGGCATATCAAAACTATTTGCTGGACTTTGCTATGGACCAGAGGGGAACACTTGTGGGTGTTGTTTGGAAAGCCCAACCTGGACATGAGGCTGTGGAACCCAGAAAAGTGCTTTGACCGCTCCCGTTGCCTTGGAACCCACTCCGCGGCATCACAGTACTCATATAGAGTAGTTACTCACCTGTAACAGGTGTTCTCCAGGAGTAGCAGGAATCAGTCCTCACATATGGGTGTCATCGATGTCGATGAAGCCCCTTGCGGAGCATTTCCCCAGCTTTCCATGAAAGCCTTTGGGAATGCAGGCACGCATGCGCGGTTCCCTTCCCGCCTAAAGGTGCCATCTTACCTCAGTCAAATGACATAGCTAAGAACAGAACACAAAAATGAAAAAATATAAACTATGTACAACTGCAACTCCAAGGGGAGGAGGGAGGGTTGCGAGGACTGATTTCTGCTGCCCCTGGAGAACACCTGTTACAGGTGAGTAACTACTCTTTCTCCAGGACCAAGCAGGAAGTCAGTCCTCACATATGGGTGACTCCCTAGCTCTGGGCTACCAGGAACCCAGGCTGAACAAGAGAACTCCCTCTAGTCCCAGCATCAAAGAAAGGCTTTTCACTGACAGAACCTCCACCGGTAGCCCAACAGAGGGCAGGAGTTGCCTAAACCTCAAAGAGATTCCAGAGTACTGCCTGGCCAAAAGCACTGTCCCTACGGGACTCCCTTTCCAGACAGTAATGGGCTGCAAATGTCTGGCTTGAGGACCAAGTAGCAGCCCTGCAGATGTCTACCAACGGTACAGAGCGGAGATGAGCCACTGAGGCAGCCATTGCTCTGACACGATGGACCGTGACCCAACCCTGCAAAGGAAGGTCAGCCGCCTTGTAAGCCCAGGTGATACAGTCAGCCACCCAGGTGGACAAGGTACGCTTGGACACAGCTAACCCCAAATTATTAGGGTCAAAAGAAATGAAGAGCTGAATAGCCCTTCTGTGCCCTTGCGTATGGTCAAGGTAGAAGGATAAGGCCCTCCTACAGTCCAGGGTATGCAGAACTGCCTCAGCCTGGCTTGCATGAGGCCTAGGGAAGAATGCTGGAAGAACCACTTCCTGGTTGAGGTGGAAAGAGGAGACAACCTTTGGGAGGAACTTTGGATGAGTCCTGAGGACTACCCTGTTCCTATAGAATCTGGTGTAAGGCCTGTCACAGACCAGGGCCTGAAGTTCGCTCACTCACCTAGCCGAGATTAGGGCTACCAAGAAGAGTGCCTTCCAGGACAGGAAGCATAGAGGACAAGTAGCAATCGGCTCAAAAGGTGGGCGAGTAAGTTGCTGCAAGACCACATTCAGTTCCCACTCAGGAGCAGGACGATGGATTGGAGGCTTTAGCAAGAACAAGCCTCTGATAAATCTGGACACCAAAGGATGAACTGATAGAGAATGTCCTTCCACCAGTGAGTGGTGAGCTGCTAGAGCTGAGAGGTGGACCCGAACAGAATTGGACTTAAGTTCCTGATTGGACAAGTGCAGTAAGTACTGAAGTACCACAGGTACAGTACAGGAGAAGGGATCCTCCGTACGTAACTGACACCACACAGAAAACCTTTTCCATTTCAGGGCATAGGTTTTCCTAGTGGACTGCTTTCTAGAGGCTAGGACAACCTCCTCAACTTCCTGAGGCAGGCCCCAGGGAGTCAAAACTACCCTTGCAGCCTCCATGCCATCAAATTGAGAGATTTGAGATTGGGGTGTAGAAGGGAACCCTGATCCTGAGAGAGAAGGTCGGGTTGCAACCCCAGAGGCAGTGGAGGATCCACCGCCAATTGAAGCAGAAGTGGAAACCAAGGTTGCCTCGGCCATCTGGGAGCTACCAGCAGGACCGAGGCCTTGTCCCGAAGAATCTTGAACAGAGTTCGGGCCACCAAGGGCGTGGGAGGAAACGCATACAGGAGGCCCCGAGACCAGGGAAGCAGAAAAGCATCTGCTGCTATTCGCAGAGGATGCGGTTGCCTGGAGCAGAACTTTGGTAGCTGCTTGTTCAGAGGACTGGCAAACAGATCTATGGATGGAAGTCCCCATTTCCGGAAAATATTTTGAACTACCAAAGGATGGAGCAGCCACTCGTGGGGCTGCAGAATCCTGTTCAACCTGTCTGCCAGGTAGTTCTCCTGGCCAGGTAGATACACTGCTTTGAGGAGCATGTTGTGTCTGAGAGCAAAACAAGCAAAGGTCCTGTGCCTCCTAACAAAGGAGCCTGGATCCAGTTCTGCCCTGCTAGTTCACATAAAACATGGCTACTTGGTTGTCTGTTTGAACTAGGACAGACTGATGAGCAGGGCTTGAGAGAAAGTCTTGAGGGCTAAGCGAATAGCTCGAAGTTCCAGTAGATTAATCTGCTGCTGGGCCTCCCAAAGAGACCACAGGCCTTGGGTGCCCTTGCCCAGACAGTGTGCTCCCCAGTCCTGTAGAGAGGCATTGGTGGTCAATACCACTGTGAACCCAGGTGGTTGAAAAGGCATCCCTTTCAGCAAGTTGGGGGGGATGTAGCCACCAGCTGAGGGAAGTCAGAAATTGTCTGGACACCCTTATTCTGTCTCTGAGGCTGCCTGTGGCTTGACCACTGAGTCCGAAGGCACCACTGTGCAGGCCTCATATGGAGTCTGGCATTGGGGGTGACATGTACTGTCGAAGCCATATGGCCAAGAAGTCTCAGACAGAGCCTGGCGGAGACCAGTGACCTGCTGAGAAACTGATTTGCCAAGCCTATCAGTCTGTGGGCTCTGTCTTCTGGCAAGAATGCCCTTGCCAGGAGAGAGTCCAACCTTGCCCCTATGAACTCCAAGTTCTGGGAGGGGAGCAAAGTGGACTTTGCAAAGTTTATGACGAACTCCAGGCTTTGAAGAAGAGCAATAGTTCTGAGGGTGGCTTGCCTGGCCTCCTGGCATGTCTGACCCCTTATGAGCCAGTCGTCCAGGTAGGGGAAGACAAAGATTCCCTGATTTCTCAGGTAGGCCGCCACCACTGCCAGGCATTTAGTAAAGACCCTGGGAGCGGAGGTGAGGCCAAAAGGCAGTACTCGGTACTGATAATGGTTTCCTCCCACAATGAACCTGAGGTACTTTCTGTGGTCTGGATGAATGAGGATGCGAGTGTACGCATCCTTTAGATCCAAGGAGCATAGCCAATCTCCCTGCTGGAGGTAGGGCAGAAGTGTCCCAAGAGTAAGCATCTTGAACTTTTCTTTCTCCAGGAACTTGTTGAGGTTTCGGAGGTCCAGAATAGGTCGAAGACCCCCGGTTCTTTTGGGTACCAGGAAATACCTGGAGTAGAACCCTCGACTGTGCAAGTGGGGAGGCACAGGCTCCACTGCTTTGTCCACCAACAGAGCTTGTAACTCCGGAAGGAGAAGATCTGTGTGCAGGGGAGGTCTTGGAGGCTCCCCTGGAAAGTATGGAGGAGGCAGTTGTTGGAAGTGTAGTGCATAGCCCCTGTGGACTATGCTTAACACCCAACTGTCTCCAGTGATGAGTGGCTACTGGTGGACAAATAGAGCAAGGCGACCTCCTGTGCAGGGTTGGGAGAGCAGGGACGGAGAGGCTATGCCTAAGGAGTCAAAAAACCCCACCCTGCTGAGTGGGAGCAGGGGCCGGAGGCTTGGGGGTCCTCTGCCTACGGGGCCCATTACCCTGCCCCTTGGCCTGCTGACCCTGAGGGGCAGCTTGGGCAGCCTGATATTGTGGGTAGTGTTTGTAGGCAGTGCCCTTCCTCGGGTAAAAGGACTTTTTACACGAGCCCTTCTTTTTGTGAGAAGGGGGCAGACGTTTTCCTGGACAGCCTTGTCCTTGTGAGGTGCTCGGGCTCGAGCTGTGCGGCCTTCTCGGTCATGGGCTTGCCAAACAGGTTCTCACCTCGGTAAGGGACATCGACCAACTTGTCCTGAACCCATGGCTCGAGGTCCGATGACTGCAGCCATGCCTGGCGTCGAGCCGCGATGCCGGCTGCCGCAAAACGGGCCGAAGCCATTGTAGGCAGCGCGGGACATAAATTTTGAACATTCCCGAATCCCCGAGGACAAGGACTTGAACCTCTGCAAGGGTTCCCCGGAGAGACCAGCTGAGAACCTGGCCAGCTCCTTGCCAAGGTCTCGCAAGTACATGCCCATGTATATCTGGTAAGACTGGACACGGCAAGCAAGCATCGAGCCCTGGAAGCACTTTCTACCAAAACCATCAAGGTTTTGGGCCTCCCTGCCAGGGGCACCGCGGAGTGCATCTTCTGACTTTTCAGGAGATGCATGGCTGATTCCACAACCATGGAATGATGTGGTAGCTGCGCCTTCTGAAAAACAGGGCTCTTCTGGAGTCGATAGATCGAATAGACCTGCTTGCTTAAAACCGGCACAGAGGCCGGTGCCTCCCACATCCGGAAGAGGAGCCGTTCCAGCATCAGAGGGACCGGTACAGTAAAGGCCTCCTTCAGAGGAGAGTCATACTGCAGGGCCTCGAGCTCCTTGGCTCGAGGCTCCTTCTCGGGGTCGGTAGGGATAGCCAACGCGGTGGCCATATCCCGGATGAACTCCGAGAACCGGGTATCCTCTGGAGGGGGATCTACTCTGGGGTTCAGACTGCGGTGAGTCCGACGGGACGCACAGAGTCTTGAAAGTGTCGGGGGACTCCTCGTCCTCCGTCTCCCATGAGGACTCATCCGAGGAGGAATCGGGGTCCGACCTCGTGGGGCCTGCAAGCACCTGCCCCGACGCCGAAGGCACCGGCGTCGACACCCTTGGTCCTGAACGGGAGGTTGAGGGAGACCGCGACTGAGATTGACCTCGAGCCTGCATGGTCTCGAGTATCGGCTCGGTCTCCGGGGTCGACTACGATATCGATGTCCCGGTGGTCGGGGCAGATGCGCCAGACAGGCTGGCCATCAGTGCCCGCTGCTGCTCCATGAAGGCAGACAGTCTGCTCTCCAAGGCTGTCAACCTGAGACCCAGCTCAGGAGACTCAGCAGCCACCGACTCGGGCCCCGGCGGCGCCGGGCCCGACGTCGGCTCCCTAGGAGGAGAGTCCATGAGGACTACAGGGCTTATGTGTCCAGCAGACTCCGGCTCCAGTCGAGGGACTTTGGAAGGCTCCTCCTGTTCCACGGGCCCGGGGCGACGGTCGGGGGTCTGAGACCTAGCTCTTGAGGAGCCAGGGACCTCTTCCGATGACGCCCTCGCGAGCCGCTTCTTCCTCTTCTGTTCCCGGTCGGGGGACCCCCTGTCCGAGGAGCCACGACAGTGCTCGGGATCCGATTCCCGAGATGTCGAGGCCTCAGACGAGGTCCGGGCCCGGCCGGAGGCCGAGTCAGAAAAAAGCCTTTCTTTCTGATGCTGTCGACTACGCAGTGCCTTGGAAGACATCTTCCCACATGGTCCACACGTCTGAGGGTCGTGATCAGGACCGAGGCACCGGAGGCAGCAGTCGTGTTTGTCGGTGAGAGACATCAACCTCTTACACCGATCACACTTTTTGAAACCGCTGGAGGTCATCGGGGAAAAAACAGACCCCGCGAGGTCAAAGGACCGGCCTTCCAGGGAAAAAGAGAAAAAAGGGCGTGAACGCCAGCCACGAAGGGCAAAAACCGAAAAAAAGAGGATCGGGCTCGATACCGGTGTACCGAACCCGGCGGGAGGGGAACTGGCATCGAACCGGGAAGAAAAAACAGCAAAAAATCGCAAAAATCTGACAATTTTCTGGGATGACTAGGACTCACGTCCAGTGGGCTTCACGGAAAACGAGAGACTGAGGTAAGATGGCACCTTTAGGTGGGAAGGGAACCGCGCATGCGTGCCTGCATTCCCAAAGGCTTTCATGGAAAGCTGGGGAAATGCTCTGCAAGGGGCTTCATCGATGTCGATGACACCCATATGTGAGGACTTCCTGCTTGGTCCTGGAGAAAAAAGGCTCTCACTCCAGTCCAGGAGAAAAGCATCGGGTGCTATCTGATGGTTGCATGGCACTCTGGAGCAAAACCACAGGAGCTGGGCATTTTGAGGAGAAGCAAAAAGATCCATCGACGCTATGCCCTACACCTGGAAGATACGGCTAGCTGGCCACCTGCCTGTTGAGTTCACTTATGTGGCTGAAGAACTCTGCTGTGGCGATCTGCCAGAATGTTGTGCTCCCCTGACAAATATACTGCCTGGAGAAGCATGCCATGTGAGACAGAAAACTTCCAAAGGCGAACCACCTCCCAACAGAGGAGGTATGACTCTATGCCACCCTGTTTGTTGCATAAAACATGGCCACTTGATTGTCCATCTGAATAAGGACCACCTCGTTGGAGAACTGTTTTTGAAAAACCCAGAGGGCATTGGCAATAGCTTGGAGTTCCAGGAAGTTGATTTGGTGGAGGCTCTCGTGAGCCATCCATAGGCCCTGTGCACATAGCGTGTAGACAGTTTAGGTGAGCACCCCAGCTTGTCTTGGAGGCATCGGTCATCAAGACTAGCTGATATGGTAGGGGCTGGAAAGGAAGCCCTATGCAAAGGTTGGAGGGCTATTGTTCCCAGAAAAGGGACTCCTTGAGCAGGCGAGTCACCCTGACCATGTCCCCAAGTCGGCCAGTCACCTGATGCCACTGTGTGCAGAGTCCACTGCACCTAATGCATGTGGAGTCATGCTGTTGGTGTGACATGGACTGTGGAGGCCATGTGGCCAAGGAGGTGGAACAGATGTCAAGCTGTCACAAGGGGGAAGTGCTGAATTTCTTGAGCCAGGGCAACCAAGCTTTGGGCCCTGACCTTCGGGAGGTACGTTCGAGTCAGAGTAGTATCGAGTAGAGCCCCAATGAACTCTAGCCTTTGAAAGGGCTGAAGATGAGACTTGGGGTATCTTTACTGAAGACTTAATATACCGCTTACACAAAAAGCGTCAAAGCGGTTTACAATCATTGAAAGTAAAGGTAGAGCTGCTGTGAAAAGGAAAAGGAACGCCAACAAATGTAGACAGGAAAGAAGAGATAAGATCACAGAAAAGAGCAGATAGTAACTGTGCTACATCGGGGAAAGGAGAGAAGGGTGCTTAATATCAATGGGGGGCTGGGGGGAAGGGGGGAGGTCGAAGGCGGAGCAGAAAAGGTGGGTTTTTAGTCTGGCCTTGAAGGTGGGTTCCAGATGGAGAGAGGAGGGGAGCGAGTTCCAGAGCCGGGGACCTGGGAAAAAGAAGGCTAAAGAGCGGATGGATTCTAGATGGGTAGTTGATTAAGAAGCCCAGGTGCTCTAGGACTTGTATGGTCAGCTCTGGCGAGTCACCCTTGATTAGCCAGTCATTCAGGTAAGGGAAGACAAAGATCCCCTGGGTGCAGACATAAGCAGCTACGACCGCTAGACACTTTGTGAAGACCCTGGAGTTGGAGGCAAGACCAAAAGATAGCACTCGGTATGGATAGTGCTGTCCTCTGAGCATGGACCAGAGATACTGCTGGTGAAGGGGTTTAATGAGGATCGGGCAGTGCTGTTGACAATGGCCCTGACCCTTCTGCTGCTGCTGCTACCCTTACTGAGGCACCTCGTAGGAATGATACGGGATATAGGCACCATAGTACTATTTTTTCTTTGGATAGAAAGACTTCTTTCCTGAAGATTTTCGTCTGGAGTGGTCAAAGGTCTTCTTAGAGAGTCGCGTTATCATGAGTTGTTCCCTCTCCAGCTCTCTCCTCCATTGGCTTTCCAAAGAGGTTTTCACTTCTGCAGGGGACATTGGTTAATTTGTCCTGGACCCACTGTAAGTCCAAGGACTGCAGCGAAACGAGGCAGTGGTTCCTGATGCCCATGGTGGCCACAGACTCAAAACCATTGTAGGCAGCTCTAGTGATGTATTTTGAGCATTCCTGTGTTTTGGAGACAAGGGCTCAGTAATGCTGCAGCTATTCAGGCCAGTGGGGAAGCCGGTGAGGTCCCCCACGAGATCTCAGAAAGACATCCCCCCATGTACAGCTGGTATGCCTGGATATGGACCACTAGCACTGAGCCTTGATAACACTTCCATCCAAAACCATCCATGGTACGTGTCTACCGGCCTGGGGAAACCAAGGAGTGTGTTTTTGAATTTTTGATCCAGAGCATGGCCAGTTACACGACCATGAAGTTATGTGGAAGTTGCAGCTTCTCGAAGCCGGGGCTCCTGCTCCCCTGATATTGGGAATCAAGACAATGGCTCACAGGCAGATGCGAAAGAGGCAGCATTTGAGGATGTGCTGCATGGGCACCATGATGGCTTCTTTTGGGGGAGTGGGGTATTGGAGGATATTGAATTCCTCCACTCTGGGTTCCTCCTTGGCCTCAATGGTAAATGGCAAGGCCTTCCCCATGTCTCACACAAACTCATGAAGATAGGTCCTCCGGAGGGGACTTCCATCGGTCGTGTGCTGGGGATGGCTTGGAGGGGACATCCCGATGAGTCTCTGGTGAGTCCTCTGTGGTTTTCCAATCATCATAACCAAATTCCACAAGGAAATCAAAATACCAATGCGATTCCTCATGGCATTGGTGGCGATCAGGAGTGGAGGGAGACCGAGGCTCCCTGCAGTCTGACTCCAAAACACTCAGAGGAGAGTCTTTGCACCGAGATAGACCTTGAGCATGTACTGGAAACACTGTCCTGTTGAGGGACAGTATGCGAATCCAGAATGGGCTGCACCTCCATCAGTAAAGCTGCCACAAGAGATGGCATCAGTGCCAAGAAACCTGAGGTTATTGGGACTCGGGCTGCCTGCTGGGTCAGGAATGCAGACAGGTTATGCTCAAGGGCTTCCATGCACTGCACAAGGAGTGCGGTTTTAGATGTCAGCAGGGACTCTTTGATGGTGAGAGGTTCAGGAGTCTCACGCCAGCCCTCCTGGACCTGGGAAGTGGCTCCTCCTGGCCCTCATCCTCAGAGTCCCATCAAGGACTATGATGCTGGTGCCCATGGATTTTCATCTGGGACTGGGTTTCAGTCCTTCTGGGGGCACTCATCATCAAAGAAGAGCCGCCAATCTGATGCGCCATGACCCTTCTGCTCCGAATGGGCCCAGCCTCCAAGCAAAGACAAAGCCTCAGCAGAAGTCTTCAAGGGCATCAATACCAATGCTGCAGCTGTTCAGGGCAGTGGCCGATGACTTGGAGGAATTCAACAGCGATTCCTGCTGTTTTTCCCAATTCCGGAGTCCTTTGTGCATCATCTGAAGACAGAGTGCAGGTGAAGGGCTCATAGTAAGGCCTGAGGCACTGAAGGTACCAGTTGTGGCAGTCGGTAACCAAAATATGTAGGGACGTTATCCGTGCCTGGAATGGTATATAAAGCGATGTAGTGGACGAATTAAAAAAATATTGATAAACTGGGAGGATGTGTTACAATTGTTTGATAAACTGAAGAGTAGCAAAATCACCTGGACCGAATAGTATACATCCAAAAGTGTTGAAAGAACTGAAATATGAGATTGCAGACCTACTATTAGTAATCTGTAAACTATCATTAAAATCATCTGTAGTACCTGAGGATTGGAGAGTGGCCAATGTAACTCCAATTTTTAAAAAGGGTTCCAGGGGTGATCTGGGAAACTACAGACCGGTGAGAGAGCCTGATGTCAGTACCGGGCAAAATGGTAGAAACCATTATAATGATTAAAATTACAGAACTTGTAGATAATCATGGTTTAATGGGAGAAAGCCAACATGGATTTCTTGTCTTAAGGCAAATCAGTTGATAAAGTGTATCTGGATTTTCAGAAAACCTTTGACAAAGTCTCTCATGAGAGGCTCTTGGCAAAACGAAAGAGTCATGGTATTGTGGATCAGGAACTGGTTAAAAGACAGAAAACAGAGAGTAGGACTAAATAGCCAATTTTCTCAATGGAGAAAGGTGAATAGTGGAGTACCCCAGGGCTCTGTGCTGGGCCTGCTGCTTTTTAACATATTCATAAATGACCTGGGAATTGGAACAAGTGAGGTGATTACATTTACAGATGACACAAAATTATTCAAAGTTGTTAAAATGCAAGAGGATTGTAAAAAATTGTAAGAGGACCTTGAAAAATTGGAAGACTGGACGTCCAAATGACAGATGAATTTTAATGTGGACAAGATCAAAGTTATGCACCTAGGAAAGAACAACCTAAACTATGGTTACATGATGCAAGGTACCACCTTAGAAACCACCACCCAAGAAAAAGGATTTAGACATCGTCGATATGTTGAAACCCTCTGTCCAGTGTGCAGCGGCAACCAAGAAAGCAAATAGAATGCTAGGAATCACAAGAAAAGGAATGGAGAATAAAACAAAGGATATTATAATGCCTCTGTATCGTTCCATGGTGCAATCACACCTTGAATACTGTGTGCAATTGTGGTTGCCATATCTTAAAAAGGATAGAGCTGAATTAGAAAAGGTACAAAGAGCAACAAAAATGATAAAGGGAATAGAAGAATACTCCTAAGAAGACAGGTTTAAAAGGTTGGGGCTCTTCAACTTGGAAAAAGTTAGATTAGACCTTACCTGCTCACTGGCATTCCTTGAGTAACTCCAGTCCAGTGCTGCACCTCTGGGTAGTTAACCTCCTTTAGCAACTTGGAGACTAAGCATGTCATCTTTTGATGACATCAGTGTACTAAGGCAGCTGGCACCACCCACAAACCTCAGTAAGCTATTGACAAGGGCTCACAAGAGAAACAAATAAGTAGCCAAACAGCATAAACCACGTGGGCCCTAAATCCCAGTAGGGACCCTACTTCATCCCTCCCCAGAACGAGGAGGCTTACCTGTGGACTGCATAGCAGAGATGACCTAAAGGTCCTAGAAATGATGCTGCCACCAAAATGGCAATTGAAAATCTTAGAGCGAAAGGAAAAATGACAGGCAGTACTCCTGTCAGGACCTACGCCCCAACACCCATACTGTCTCGCAGTAATTCTCCTGACCACACACCACAGTAACATTCTTCAGGCCTGGGGTCACGTCGCTGTATATTATAACAGAACAGGGAGGATTCTGTGATTGGACTGGAGTTAGTTAGGGAATGCCAATTAGCAGGTAAGGTCCAACTTAATTTTCTTTATCATCCCTCCAGTCCAGTCCAACACCTCTAGGATGTAACAGAGCAGTTCTATCGAAGGGAGGGGCCCGCGATTCCGGCCTGAAGTACTGCCGCCCCGAATCTAGCATCCTCTGTCACCTGCACATCCAGACAATATTGTTTCGCAAAGGTGTGAAAGGAGGACCAAGCGGCCACCCTACAAATATCAGCCAGCAATACCATTACTATACTTGTCCACGAGGCTGCCTGTGCCCTGGATGAATGAGAATACAGACCCGCTGGCACAGACTTCCCCTTCAACACGTAAGCCGATGCGATAGCTTCTTTAATCCACTTGGAAATGGAAGCCTTGGCCACTGCCACCCCTTGTTCGGGCCCCCAAACAGCACAAACTATCAGATTTACGAAACGGCTTTGTTTTCCTCAAATAACGCCGCAATACTCTCCTTATATCTAATAGGCACAACTGCGGATCTACATCTTCCCCAGACCCTTTCAAGAGTGCAGGCAGGGAAACCAGCTGATTCAAGTGAAAGACAGACACAACTTTGGGCAAAATGAAGGCACTGACTGGAGAAAGCACAGTTACTTACCTGTAACAGGTGATCTCTGGGAACAGCAGGAATTAGTCCTCACATATGGGTACGTCGCAACCGACGGAGCCTGCGTGAGAAAGCTCCCCAGCTTCCCAGAAAGGAAAGCTTTAGGGGCCTCCCACAGCGCATGCGCGCTGCCTTCCCGCCTTCCTGACCAACTCTCCTCAGTTCGAGTTTAAAGCTGAGACAATAGAGAGAGGAAAGGAAAGAGAGAGAGAGAGAGAGATACACAACTCCTAGGGGAGGTGGGTGGGTTGTGAGGACTAATTCCTGCTGTTCCCAGAGATCACCTGTTACAGGTAAGTAAATGTGCTATCTCCAGGAACAAGCAGGAATGAGTCCTCACATATGGGGACTCCCTAGCTAAGATGCCGGGGAGATCCCCCTCCAAGGGTTCCTCATCTTCCTATGGATCTCAGGCATCCATTGAGGGAAGGTGGGCAGGAGTTGCTTAAAAATGTAACAGGTGTCTGAGGACAGCCTGACCAAACACGGCATCCCGGCGGGAATCCTTGTCCAAGCAGTAATGGGCTGTAAAGGTAGATATACCTCTTGATTAAGATGAAAGGGTGAGACCACTTTAGGCATAAAGTGAGGATTTGTCCTAAGGACTACCTTATCATGATGGAACCTTGTATAAGGTGGATTAGCCACTAAAGCCTGCAGTTCACTGATGCGGCGATCAGAAGTGATTGCAATAAGGAAAGTAACTTTCCAGGAAAGAAATTTCAAGGAGGTAGTAGCTAAGGGTTCAAAGGGTGGCTTCATAAGCTGACCAAGAACCACGTTTAAGTCCCATGCTACCGGAGGGGGCCGAATGGGAGGCTTAGTTAAAGTTAGGCCTCTCATAAATCTTGCAATAAGAGGATGAGAGGAAACAGGTTGTCCATTGATAGGCTTAAGAGATGCTGTAATAGCACTCAAATGGACCCTTACAGAATTTGTTTTAAGATCTGCATTGGAGAGATGCAGGAGATATTCGAGTAAAGAATTCAAAGGTAGTGCTAGAGGGTTAAGACCCTTTTGAGCACACCAAATGGAAAATCTTTTCCATTTAAAAGCATAAGGACGCCTGGTGGAAGTTTTCCTAGAGGCATGGAGGATATCCTTCACTTGTTGAGAAAGATTGAAGTCTTGAAGGTCTAGGCCTTCAGTAACCAAGCTCTGAGGTGAAGGGACTTGGGGTTTGGGTGCCACAAAGTCCCCCCCTCTTGAGACAGAAGGTCTGGAGCAGCTCCCAGATCCAGGGAGGGGGCCTGGGAGAGGTGCAGAAGTAGAGGGTACCACACTTGGCGTGGCCAGCGTGGAGCTATGAGGATCATAGATCCTTGATCCCTCTGGAGTTTGAACAGAGTCTTGGGAATCAAAGGAATGGGTGGAAAGGCATACAGGAAGTCCTGACCCCAATGAAGGAGGAAGGCATCCTTGACCTGAACTCCCTGATACGGAATTCTGGAACAGAACCGGGGAAGTTTGGCATTCCACAGACTTGCAAACAGGTCTATGTCCGGGGTTCCCCATTTCTGAAAGATTCTGAGTACCTGATCCATGTGCAGGGACCATTCATGTGGAAGCAGAACTCGACTGAGTCTTTCTGCCCAAGAGTTTTGGATTCCTGGGAGATATACTGCCAGGAGATGGATTTGATGCTCTCTGGCGAAGGCCCACAATTTTAGAGCTTCGCTGCAAAGCGACAGAGAGCCAGTCCCTCCTTGTTTGTTGATGTAGAACATGGCTACTTGATTGTCGGTATGAACAAGGACTGTCATGTTGATGAGGAGGGTATGAAAGACCTTGAGAGCAAGGAAAATTGCTCGCAGCTCCAAAAGGTTGATATGAAAGGTGGACTCCTGTGGAGACCAAGTGCCCTGAGTGGAGAGGTCCTAGAGATGAGCTCCCCAACCTGTTTGGGAGGCATCTGTTGTGAGGGTTGCTTGGGGTAACAAAGGTTGGAAGGGGGCCCCCAACAACAGATTTTGAGTGGACATCCACCATTGGAGAGACCAAAAGACGTTTTGAGGTTGCTATTTGGTCTGAGAGAGCTCCTGATGCTTGAGTCCACTGGGTGGACAAAGTCCATTGAGCTGCTCTCATATGTAGGCGAGCATAAGGCACCACATGAACTGTGGATGCCATGTGGCCTAGCAGTTGAAGCATTTCTCTGGCAGTCAAGTGGCTCCTGGACTGAGTTTGAGAGGCCAATTGCACTAGACGGTGGCAACAGGCCTGAGGAAGATAGGCCCTTGCAGTGGTGGTATCTAGCCAGGCCCCTATGAATTCTAGGGACTGAGTAGGGGTGAGTTGAGACTTTGGCAGATTTATGACAAGTCCCAGATACTGTAGTATGCGTCTGGTGTGGTCCAGGGAGGTCTGAGACTCGGACTGAGATGGAGCTCGGATGAGCCAGTCGTCCAGGTATGGGAAGACAAATATTCCCAGAGTGCGTAGAAATGCAGCCACTATTGACATGCATTTGGTGAACACTCTTGGAGCAGAGGCTAGACCGAAGGGGAGTACTCTGTATTGGAAATGCTTTCCCTGAAACAGAAAGCGTAGGAATTTTCTGTGGGATGGATGGATGAGTATATGTGTGTACGCATCCTTTAGATCTAGAGAACAAAGCCAATCCTGACTCTGTAGGTATGGAAGGAGAGTACCTAGAGAGAGCATCTTGAATTTCTCCTTGCACAGAAATTTGTTCAATTCTCTCAGATCTGGAATGGGTCTGTGCCCCCCTGTTTTCTTGGGGATAAGAAAATAAGGGGAGTAAAACCCTGACCCCTGTTGAAGAGGAGGAACCTCTTCTATTGCCCTTTGGGCAAGAAGGGTGGTCACCTCCTGACCCAACAGGTGCAGGAGAGATGGGGGAGAATTGAACTGTCTCACCATGGTATGGGGAGGAAGGCTGGAGAAATGTAGTTTGTAGCCCTCTCTGATGATAGAGAGGGTCCACTGTTCTGATGTGATTTGCTCCCATCTGGGAGCAAAATGAGTTAACCTTCCTGGAATGGTGAGAGGCTCTGGTTGTTGCAGAGCCAGAAAGGTTAAGTTCTCTAGAATCAAGTCAAAAACTCTGAGGGGGTTGGGACTGCTGGACTGTAGCAGCTCCTGCAGATTTTACTCTGGCCTGTTTAGATTGCTGACGCTTAGGAGCAAAGCGAACTTGGGAAGATTGCTGGCCAGTATTTGTGGAAAATCTGGTCTTTTTATAGAAAGGCTTCTTAAAAGATTTTTTCTTGGCAGGGGTAGAGGTAGACTTAGAAAGTCTATCTAGAGCAGCATTCTCTGCATCCATTTGAGTGGCTTTGACTTGCCACTCCTTGCCAAACAGATTTTCACCTGTATAGGGCAGATTGCCCAAGCCATCTTGTAACCAGGGTTCCAAATCAGAGGCCTGGAGCCAAGTAATTCTGCGAGCAGCTATGGCAATGCCCGAGGCTCTGCTAGCTCCCTCAAAGGAGTCAAAGGCTGCTCTGTTGGAGAACTTTGAAACATCTTGAGTATGTTTTAGCAAAAGAAGGAACTCCTCCTTTCTATCCTCTGGGATAAAAAGGGAGAAAATGACGTATCTTCAGTGCAATCTCTTTCAGAAACATGCTCATATAGAGGCTGTATGAATTAATTTTGGCAATAAGCATACTAGCTTGGAAGATTTTCCTACCAAAAGCATCCAAAGTCCTACATTCTCTTCCTGGAGGGGTAGAAGAGTGTCTTTTGGTACTCTATCTTTTTCATAGCAGACTTCACCACTATAGAGTGGTGAGGGAGCTGAGTTTTTTGAAAACCAGGAGAAGGAGGGACCCGATACATGGTGTCCAAACGACGAGAATGTGGAGATAGGGTAAGAGGAGCCTCCCACAAGTCCATCATGTGTTCTTGAAGAATTTCATGAATGGGAAGGTGACTGCCTCTTTGGGAACCTTAGAGTATCCTAAAATATCAAATTTTTTTGCTCTAGGTTCCTTTTCAGAGGTTACTGAAATGGAGAGTCCTTTAGCTACTTCAATAATGAAGTCTTGAAAGGACAGATCCTCTGGAGGAGACATTCTCCTCTTTGGAGAGGAGGGCTCCTCAGGAAAAGTAAGAGATACTTCAGCAGGATCATCTGAGGTATCAGAATCCTCAGAAGACTCGAAGTACCGCCTGTTAGCTTCCAGAGATCGATATGCGTACCGACCAGTATCGACATCGGGCGTACCGGGAACCGGATCGGTATCGAGAAAACCCCTGGAACCGGGGACCGGAACCGGCATTCTACTGGAAGTAGATGCTCTGGGTACCGGTATCGGTTGTGGTACCGGAACCGGAGTCGGAACCGATTGTTGCGGTACCGAGGGCGTTGCAGCGTTAATGAAAGCCAATATGGCCTGCTGCATGGATTGTACAGTAGTACCCATAGACGCCACAACTGCCTGGATGTCGGTACCGGTATGGGCCGGTACCCCAGAGCAGTCTAACAGGTGATCGGTCGAGGCCGTGCCATCGATGTCAACCTGTAACCCCATAGGAGGAGGTTTGGAAGCCGGAGCTTCCCGCCGGGGTTGTTTGGCTGGGGCAGGGTCCTCAGGGTCAAACCCAAGGGCCTCTCGCTGCTTAGAGGGAGATTTGCCCTTTGAGGACCTGCCTGAAGAATGTTTGGTTACCTGAGATCCATCAGGAGAGGAAGACCTGGAGGATGTTGATGCTGGAGTATCTGTAGAAAACAGCATATGAAACTTGGCTGCTCGGTTCTGTAAGCCACGTTTGGACGTCAGAGAGCAGGATGGACAATCCGGAATGGAATGGTCAGGCCCCAAACATTTAAGACACCATTCATGGGTATCTGTGACTGAAATAGTACCGCTACACTTGGTGCATTTTTTAAAACCAGAGGCTGGTTTCTCCATGAGGGAGAATTTGTGAAGGCCTAGAGGCCTCACAGAACACACACACCAAGTGGGGAAAAATAATATATATATATTTTTTTAAATAAAGGAAAAAAGACCGGCAGTACCGGTCCGGAATCGGGGAAGGCAGACACGCGGCCAAAGAAACAAATTAAAATAACAACTTCTTCAGCGGTGACAGGAACACGACCTGCTGGCTCCGCGGAAAAAGAAGAACTGAGGAGAGTTGGTCAGGAAGGTGGGAAGGCAGCGCGCATGCGCTGTGGGAGGCCCCAAAAGCTTTCCTTTCTGGGAAGCTGGGGAGCTTTCCCGCGCAGGCTCCGTCGGTATCGACATACCCATATGTGAGGACTCATTCCTGCTTGTTCCTGGAGATACACCATTTCCTTTGAGATGGAGAGGAAGGGCTACCTGCATGAGAGAGTTTGGAGTTCCGAAATTCTCCATACTGAACAAATCGCCAACAGAAACACTGTCTTAAGAGTCAAATCTTTCAAAAGGAACTGCTCAAAGGCTCAAAAGGCTCCTTTGCCAGAGTTGCCCACGCCAAATTGAGATCCCAAAGAGGAACAATCAGTGGCCGGAGCTACTTCGCTGCCTTCAGGAACCATACTACATTCCGGTGCATTTCTAAGGATACTCCCTGGATCTGGCCACAACAACAAGAAATGGCCACCACTTCCACCCTCAAGAACTAGAGGCTAGGCCCTTCTCAAACCCTGCTTGCAAAAAGGCTAACATGTCTGGCACTGTAGCCAGGAATGGTCGACACTGCCTTTTTTCACACCAAGCCTCAAAGATGAACCAGACACGGATATAAGACAGAAAAAGTGGACCTTTTCCAGGCCTTCAGCAACATTGCTATCGCTGGACCGGAATAGCCGCGCCTCCTCACCGAGCCCTTTCAAGAGCCATGCCGTAAGCCAGAATTGATCCACCTGAGACATTCACTGTGGCCCCTAGGGCAAGAGGTATCCCCCTGACCGGCATGCCAGGGGCCAGTCTGCTGCCAGTTGCACCAGGTCAGCATACCACAGGCATCTTGGCAATCCAGGGCAATTATGACAACTCTACTCCGGTGCACCTCGATCCACTGTACGACACAGCCTACGAGTGTCCACGGGGAAAACACGTATAGGAGTCCCTCCATAGGCACCTCTGCACCAGAGCGTCCAGGCTTTTCGACATCCTTTATCTTCTGCTGAAAAAGAGGCTCACTTTGGATGTTGCAAATGTCACCATGAGATCCATGATGGGCATGCCCCATCTTCTCACCACCTGCAAGACCTCCTCCTGGCAGAGCATCCATTCTCCAGGGTCCATGTGAACCAGGCTCAGGTAGTCTGCCGTCACACTGTCAGTTCCTGCAGCATGCGCTGCCAACAGTGCTTGAAGGTGCTCTTCTGCCCATGTTAGCAGTGCCTCAGCCTCTGCTTCCAAGCACATGCTGCTTGTGCCTCCCTGCCAATTGATGTAGGCCACTGTGGTTGCTTTGTCCGTTTGCTGAACGGCCTTCCCCTGCAGCCAAGGACAGGACCTCTGCAGCACCAGGATGATTGCTCGCATTTCTAGCCTGTTTATGGACCAACTGGATTCCTGCAGGTTCCACTGCCCTTGAGCAAGGTATCCTTCACAGTGGGCACACCAGCCCAAAAGACTGGCATCCGTCATCAGCGAGACCCAGCACAGCGACCCGAGAGGCATCCCCACCCCCAAGCTCTCGGGTCGGAGCCGTCACCCGAGCGCTTTCCTGGTCTCCATTGGGCAGGGCAACCACTGCGACAAGGGATGTCTCTGGTGTGTCAACCTGCGAAGCAGCGCTCTCTGCAATGGTTGCATGTGTGCTCTTGCCCACAGCACAAGTTCGAGAATTACTGTCATGGTTCCTAGCAGCACACAGTCAAACAACGTGATGAGAAACCAAGGACAGGAACATTTGTCAATAAAACTTTATTAAAAATAGGCACAGTTATGCCAACCCAGGCACAAATTTGCCAACCTGACACAGGCCGTGTTTCGTGAGTACTTCTTTAGGGGTGAAGGCAAAGTGTGCACTCTGTGAAGATCTTTTGGAGATAATCAGTTATAATAGCTGCTACATTACATTTCGATATAAATTGTAAGTGGTTTCTAAGACAGTTATAATAAAAGCCGTTATGGTATGTACTGAGTTAATTCACAAATTACATGATTTTATTAGATATCCATTAGTATTAGTATTTTTAATTGGAAGGAGTTAGCCTGCAAGAAGTTACTATGTGAAGAGTTTGATAATGTTATATGGTGCAGTTTAAGTGCACATAACTTTGCTATTTTCAAGTTATACATTTTTATTTACCATATGTATATATACTTTTTTATCATGATATGTTTGTCCACAATTTTATTGTATTATGTTTTACGTTTCTATGTCCTGTGTTTACAATATGAGTTTTATTATGGAGGTTTTATCTATTTATATTATGTAATGGTTTATTTATATGTATATCGTTATAGATACCCATATGGGGCTTTCTGATTTGATTAATTATTGATATATATATATTTATTCAATTTTGTTTTATGTTTTTAAGCTGTGTACCCCCTGAAGAAGGCGATTTCGCCGAAACGCGTTGGGGTTTTATGAATAAACATCTGTTGATCATCCATTGACGACTACGTCTCTTGCTTTTTTGTGTATCCTGGTTGGCGTTGCAAGAGCGCTGCTCCTAGTTGTGTCTGTCCAACTTCCTATCCTGGACATCCTTGAGCGCTATACTGCCCTCTACCGGGATTGTTTTCTTTGTAACGGCCTAGACTGCTGCATCCACTTTTGGAGACTAGAGAATTTCCCGCTCTTGTTGTGGTAGTGGGTAGAGCTGGGTCATGGCCCTCAACCCCCCCCCCCCCCACGAACCTGGCCTCTGGCAGATTCCACTCATCCTGGATCATCTGCTTGACCACTCTATGCACAGGAAACACCTTCTGCATCTTCCGAACTGCCTGGAGTAGTGGGTCCTCCAACACTTCTTCTACCAGGAGATCCGCTGGCATATTAAGCATCTTTAGTGATTCCGCAATGAGCGCCTCTCAGTGGAATACTTGGACTATCCGTGACGACGACTCCTGTGGAATCTCTCCTCATAGATCTTCCTTGTCTGCATCCAACTCTGCTTCCAGGTTCAAAAGTTCTGGGTCCTCCGACTATGGGGACTGTTCCCCCCTGTCCCCCTCTAGCCTATGCAGTTTAGACACTTCCCCGTTCAGCTCTGGCACTCACATGGCTGAAGGCCTCTTTCTGCCCTGCTCTTATGCCAAAGAGTGGCTACATACAGAATGCCTTATGCATAAAAAGGAAGAATTCATGCAAAAAACCTCCTGGGGCACCTCGACCCCTAGATAGAGGGTCTGGGAAAGGCCTGGTCCCTACCATACGGTTCTAATAGAGGAGGCGCAGCACTCAAATCCCTGACCTCCCCTGCAGTTTAGCTCTGGGAATGCGAAGTACTCGCCATCACCCCCGATGAGACTGCTCGCCCCAATAGTGCCCTCCTGCAGTTCATTTTCCATCATCCCAGCCTCCTTCTCGCAGTTGCAACAATTGTCCGCATGCTACACACCATGGCCTGGCCAGCATGGTCCACTTTTTCTGACAGACCATGTACCCTCTTCTGGCTAACTAGTCTTGCAGCTGAGCAGGACAGAGGAGAAAAAAACCCTGCTTCCACCTCCTCAGCGCTGCCCTTTCATTCAGTTGATTTTTTTTTTTTTTTGTAAGAAGAAACATGGCCCAAAAAATGAAACACAAACCACAGGAGTCCCTACCTGGCATCCGTCAAATCCACTCCCTCGCCTGAAGTAAACTGCAAATGTTCCGCTTTAAAATGCCACGCTTCCTGTGCTGCAAAAGGAACCGCTATAAGCCATGCGGTCAGCAGCTTGTGCGCAGAGAAACACTCCTGGGGTTAAACAACTGCTGCTACTCTCTCTGCAGCCAACCCCTACCCACTGGCCTGAACGGAGCTGCTTCTGCCTTCCTCGCGCTCAGCATGTGTTCCCTGGCTTCAAGGGGGAGTGCTGAAAGAATGCTACCTGCAGGCCTCTTCTTCCACTTGCAGCTCCTCATCTGGTAACGGGCTTGGGAGCTGCTGTTGATATCTGGCTGCATTTGGAATGTACAAGCCTCCTCCTAAATACCGGGGGGAGGGGAAGCAGGGGAACCTCTTTTTCCCTTTTTGTTTTAACCTGCTCCCCGTGGCACTCTAGAATTTTTTTTTTAAACTTAATATACCAAGAACAATCCAAAAACAAGAAATAAAGCCACTAAAGCTACCTAAACACTCCTTAGTGTGTCCCTTCAGTGAGTCCAGCCCTCTGGATCACTATCTCCTCCAGCTGCTTGGAGACTGAGCTTACTGGGGCTGGTGCCAGCTGCCTTAGTACTCTGATGTCATCAAAAGATAACATGCTCAGTCTCCAAGCTGCTGAAGGAGGTTGACTACACAGAGGTACAGGACTCGACTGGAAGGATAAGGAAGAGATGGCTGAGGGGGGATTTGATAAACGTCTACAAATTAATGAATGGAGTGGAATGGGTAAACATAGATCGGTTGTTTATGCCATCAAAAAGTAGAAAGACTAGAGGACACAAAATGAAGCTACAATGCAGCCCATTTAAGACACATAAAAGAGTTTTTTTTACTCAATGCATAATCAAATTCTGGAATTCGTTACCAGAGGATGTAATAAAAGCTGTTAGCGTAACTGGGTTTAAAAAAAGAGTTTGGATAAGTTCCTGGAGGAAAGATCCATAAACCATTATTAAAGATGACCCGAGAAATCCAGTGTTTGCCCCGGGACAAGCATTGTGGGAACCTGTCTCTCTCTTTGGGAACCTGCCAGGTACTTGTGGCCTGGATTGGCCACTGCTGGAAACAGGATACTGGGCTTGATGGACCTTGGTCTGACCCAATAAGGTACTTTTTATGTTGCACGGTTTCCCAGGAAATACGTTGGGTATTTGGTTGGTTTGCTTTAAAGATTTACTATTGCATCAGGCCTAAAAAAAAATACTATTTACATGGAGCTAATGTTATAATATTAAACAGCAGTGGCACAACAGCATTGGGCTTCCAAGAGGGCTGGGGGAGCGTTTTATTTAGCAATAGCCTCAGCATCTCTAGTAGCAATAGAGGGTCTGAGTATTGGTTTAAATGTAGCAGGTGAACCCTAGTAGTGGAAGTTCCACATATTTGGATGGAAGTATAAGAGTAGATGGTTTGGGTGGGAAACAGACCCTTACCCCCCAAGAGCCCAGAGATGGAATAGATGGACGTCAAGGTCTTCCATGGGAGAAGCGGAATCCAGGAAAGGGGGCTTCCTTAGTAAATCCCTGGAGAAGGAGAAAGCTTACCACAGAACACATTGTGCTCAGAAGGTAAATAGAAGGGATCAGCATAAACAAAGAAGAAAAGGAGTCTAAAGTGAGCTAATGAGTGGAACAGAGTGAGAGTCTAGGAAGAGGACCCAAGGGCTAAGGAAAAGGTAGGACCTGAGTTCTGGGTGAATACTGCTACCTTAGAGTCAAGAGGAAATAGACAGAGATGTTCATCCTAGAGCAGGGGTCACCAACCTGCGGCCCGCGAGACTCTACCCCGGTGCGGCCCGCCAAGGTAAACTCACCGACTCCTTCTGCAGCCGCGGCTCCCTGCCTCTTAGGGAACCGCGGCTGTGCTTGTAAAATCATCGCGGAGCCCTTCCTGTCTTGACGGGCTCCGTGCAGCATTGTCCCGCCTCCAAAGGAAGTGGTAAACAACTTCCTTTAGAGGCGGGACAATGCTGCACGGAGCCCGTCAAGACAGGAAGGGCTCCGCGATGATTTTACAAGCACAGCCGCGGTTCCCTAAGAGGCAGGGAGCCGCGGCTGCAGAAGAAGGGAGGGAGCTGACATGGATTATTCAAGGTCAGGTATGAGCAGTTTTTTTTTCGTGCGGGGGGGGGATAGGGGGTGCGGCCCGCGAGTCTGCCGGTAGTCGGCTGTGCGGCCCGCGGCCCTCTGGAGGTTGGTGACCCCTGTCCTAGAGAGAGGGACTGAGGTCTGGTGTGAGACTGATCTTCACTGAGGGGCCCTTCCAGGTTCCAAATACAGTCTGAATGGAGAAGAGTTGAGGAGGCGAAGGAGAAGTGAATTTCACAGGTACCTAACTAAAAGAGAAATCCAGAGGAGAGCCGCAGGGAGTGTGCAGTCTTCTTGTCAAGGACACTTCTTAGAAAAAATGGAGAGAGTAAGGGAACACCCCAGACTATAAGCAAGATGGAGACCTTTTTTTATGAACTTTACTTTGGTTTTGTGGACTGTTATGTCTAAATTTTATTGCCCTCCTCTGGGTATTTCTATACAATTTGCTATTGGACTCCCACGTTGTTCTTTCTTGTGTGAAGTGCTTGCTCTTGCCAGGAGGTGAGGGAGTTTTTGTGCTATCACCAGGGGACCCTTTACTTGTGTGCTATGAACTGTGAAAGAGAAGTAGTGGAAAGCAGCGTGAAAGTTTATCACAGACACCTGCACTTTTTAATGTTTTGTTCCAGCCGCAAGGTCACCCTCAACCCCACAGTTGAAGGACACCACTGCATAAGCATTGGTCTTATAAGAAAAAATGTTGAAGGTGGCAAGGCAGAAAGGTGAAATTGAACTTTCCAATAATTTCCTTTCCTGGAATCCAGACAAGTGTGTTATCTCCTCCTAACAACAGATGATGGACTCGGAGAAAACACTAGAATTTTCCAGGGACATCATCACTGGTATGAAGACTGGTACAGCTAGGAGCACCCTCCAGTATTTTCTCTGTCTCCAGCAGATATGGTTACTGATCTCGTGCAGCTGAGGTCAGGGGCTCCTGGCAGCTATTGCTGAGGCTGTCTGCCAGTTCAGCCCAGCTAACTGAGGTCTCCATGGTGCATTTTTGAATACCTCTCTGGTGTTTCCTCACACACTGTGGGGGGGTCTTGTGGCTCCTGGTCAGGAAGATCAGTTGAGTCCAGGAGTGGCCTGGATCTGGTGGATCCACTCTAGGGGTGCCTATTTCCAGATTTCTTTAGTGCGTTGTTTTTCTTGTTTAAAGTTACATTTAAAAACAACAAGAACAAAAAAAAAACACACAGAAAGAAAAGAGAAGATCATTTAAATGAAAAACAAATTCTTAAAACTACTAAAATATTCATCTATTATATAAAAAATAATTATAGGGAGGTATTTTTAGACTGACACGTAGAGAAAAATAAGACAGATATTTGTTTTTCTAAGAAGATTTGCTGAGGTCTTTCTCCTCCTTTTGAGAGCATGTCAAGAAATATTCAAGTGCATAGTGGATCTATTGGCATATGTTGGTTAAATCATCCAATCTTGCCCTTCTGGTATGGTCCATGTGTCACCTTTGTCTAAGAAATTGTTTTCAATGGTTCCTTCTGCACCATAAATACATTATTTATCTTTTTCTATCTCCTACTTCCTTTCCTAGATTCAGACAAAAATATCTTCACTGCCAACGTGATTTAAGTTATAAGAGTTTTTCAATTAACAATTAGGCTTCCAAACTTTTAGTTGCAAATATATAGTTAACTGTCACATATCTCACATTACAATTACAAATTCCAATTACAAGTTCATGCATACATGCTAATTAGCTGTGGCTACAACTGACCTGCGAGCTGCATGTTTAATTAGAGGTCTTCAGCCTCTAAAAGCTGCATGTGGAGCTCTGTATTCTTTTCTTTTGCCACTAGAGGCCACACAACAGTTCGGTGGGAGAACGTTGTAAAGAGCTTTGTTGGGTGTACAGGTGATCGAAGGCCTTCTAAAGTCACACTGAAGACTGTTACAGAGCTTTGAAGATTATGGTTATGACATTAGAAAGCAGGGTTGAGAACCAGGGAGAGGATGTTCCCGTCACAAGTTTATGTAGGTTCTTGAATATGGACCCAGTCTTTGCGTTTGTTCCCATAGATAAGGAGTAACATCTCCCCGTGGGTCAGCCTTCAGGAAGCACAGTTTAAATAATTTGAAAGTAAAGCTAGCTATTAACCGAGCATAAGCATTCGGAATATACTTTTCAGAAGATTATACTGCACATAGGGGTTCAGCTTTCTTTCAAATTTAGTGTATGTACAGACGGAAATGAGAGAGTTTACTATAGAAATATGCTTTGAGGCTGCTATTAGGAGGGTTATACAAACTGGTTAAGGGATTGGTGTTCTTTTAGTAATTAAGCTGGCTGGCAGTTTCCTACTTGATGGTGCATGGAAAACATTGGGGGGGGGGGGAGAGTCGGGGAGAAGTGCAGATTAATTAGGTATAAAAAAAGTTACCTCACCTTTTCTCTCCTATATGATGTAAAACCCCATTCTCATTCCCTTTTTCCCCACTCCAGATATGAAACATTCTAGTCAAAATCTCTTTTCCTTGGATCCTCATTTTTAAACGCATCACCATTTTACCTAATCATGTCCAGTTTCTCAGTGACAAAAATCTGCAAGGTGTTGAGAAAAAGCGTGTGAAATTCAATGGGCATATCTGTTGTGAGTCTAGGAGTTTCAGGGGAAAAGGGGCATATTTTTGAGAAACCAATTTCACGTTGATAAAAACAAAAGTGATGTCTTTCGCTGCAAAGAGACTTTTTGGGAAATCCTGATCCAAGAGACTTTTCTTGGCTCTCACGCCTCCTGCTTCTTCATCCAGGATCTCAGCTGCTCGATCTGAGCTAGCACACTGCTCCGAGCCGTGCCACCGGCAGCAGTATACTGCTCCACGCTATTGGTGTAATTCCACACCTGCAACACATCACTGGCAAACAGGGAGCTACAAAGGACCAGGAAAATCATCATTAGAAACAGAAAGAAAAAACACGTGGCTTATCAAGTCTGCCCTACCATATCAACTATTACTGTATAGTCCCCTTTTCACCCTTTAGAGATTTTCTGTTTGTCCCATGCTTTCTTGGATTCGGATACTGTCCCAATCTCTACTACCTCCACTGGGAGACTATTCCATGCATCTACCACTCCTTCCGTAAAGAAATATTTCCACATATTACTCCTGAGTCTATCCCCTTTCACTCTCATCCTATGTCCCCTCATAGTAGAGCTTGCTTTCCATTGAAAGAGGCTCTCCTCCTGTGCATTTATACCACAGAGATATTTAAATGTTTCTATCATATCTCCCCTATCCTGCCTTTCCCTCTAAAGTATACATATTGAGATCTTTAAGTCTGTCCCCATATGGTTTATAATGAAGACCACTGATCATTTTAGTAGCCATCCTCTACATCGACTCCATCCTGTTTATATCTTTTGAAGGTATGGTCTCCAGAACTGCACACAATACTCCAAATGAGGTCGCACCAGAGACTTATACAGAGGCACTATCAGCTCCTTTTTTCCTGCTGGCCAGTCCTCTCCCTATGCACCCAAGCATCCTTCTAGCTTTAGCTGTCACCTTTTCTGTTTAGCCACTTTAAGATCATCAGAAACAATCATGCACAGGTCTCACTCCTCTTTCGTGGACAGAAGCACTTCATCCCTACACTGTACTGTACTGCTGTCTTGGATTTTTGCAGCCCAAATGCATCACCCTGCATTTTTTAGCATTAAATCTCAGCTGCCAAATTCTCAACCATTCTTCAAGCTTAGCTAGATCCCTCATGTTCTCTACTCCCAGGGTCCGTCTGTCCATCCATTAGACGAACTGGGCAGTTGCCTAGGGCGGCAGACCTTGGTGGGCGACATCACTAACCTAACCCCATGGGAAGCAGCAGCTGAATTGCGGCTTCAGTGCCATGGTAGGCTTTAAAATGTGCACGCAGTTCCGGCCTGCCACTCTTGCCCGCCGTCAAGGAAGTTGCATGGGGGGGGCGGGGGGAGCAGGAGCAGCAGGTTGTGAGTATGCATGCTCGTGGGCACTTTAAGGCCAGATGCAGCGCTGAAGCCACAGTCGTTTGAACGCAAGATGGGCTGGAAAGAGGTGCAGTCTTTGTGGGGAGGCGGCAGCATAGAGGGTCTGCCTAGGGCAGTAGAAACCCAAGTGCTGCCACTGTCTACTCCTTCCTGGGTGCCTACTCTAGTGCAGATTTTGGTATCATCTGCAAAGAGGCAAACCTTTTTGACAGTCCTTCAGCATTACTACTAACAAAATTGTTAAAAAGAATTGGACCAAGAACAGATCCCTGGGGCACATCACTGGTAACCTCCTTCTCCTCAGAGTGAGCTCCATCTACATGTACAGCACAGTTACTTACCTGTAACAGGTGATCTCTGGGAACAGCAGGAATTAGTCATCACATATGGGTACGTCGGTACCGACGGAGCCTGCGCGGGAAAGCTCCCCAGCCTTTCAGATGAAAGGCTTTTGGGGCCTCCCACTGCACATGCGCGCTGCCTTCCCGCCTTCCTGACCAGCTCTCCTCAGTTCGAGTTTAAAGCTGAGACAATAGAGAGAGGAAAGGAAGATAGATAGAGATACAACTCCTAGGGGAGGTGGGTGGGTTGTGATGACTAATTCCTGCTGTTCCCAGAGATCACCTGTTACAGGTAAGTAACTGTGCTATCTCCAGGAACAAGCAGGAATAAGTCCTCACATATGGGGACTCCCTAGCTGAGATGCCTGGGAGATCCCCTTCCAAGGGTAAACCATCTTCGCATGGATCTCAGGCATCCGTCCAGGGAAGGTGGGCAGGAGTTGTTTAAGTATGGAACAGGTGTTTGAGGACAGCCTGACCAAACAAGGCATCCCGGCGGGAGTCCTTGTCCAAGCAGTAATGGGCTGTGAAGGTATGAACCGAGGCCCAAGTGGCTGCTCGACAGATCTGATCTATGGACACAGAGTGAAGATGAGCCATAGAAGTGGCCATGGCTCGCACATTGTGAGCGGTGACATGGCCTTCCAGAGAAATGTTCTTACTCTGGTAAGCAAAAGAAATACACTGAGCAATCCAATTGGAAAGTGTACGTTTGGTGACTGGAAGTCCCAAATGAGAAGGATCAAAAGCCACGAAAAGTTGGGAAGACTTTCGATGTGGCTGAGTCCTGTTGAGGTAAAAGGCGAGAGCTCTTTTACAGTCAAGAGTATGAAGGTTCCTCTCTGCACTGGATGCATGAGGAGCCGGGAAAAAAACAGGTAGAAATACCTCTTGATTAAGATGAAAAGGCGAGACCACTTTAGGCATAAAGTGGGGATTCGTCCTAAGGACCACCTTATCATGATGAAATCTGGTATAAGGTGGATTAGCCACCAAAGCCTGCAGTTCACTGATGCGGCGAGCCGAAGTGACTGCAATAAGGAAAAGAACCTTCCAAGAAAGAAATTTCAGGGAGGTAGATACCAATGGTTCAAAAGGTGGCTTCATAAGTTGACCCAGAACTAGATTCAAGTCCCATGCTACCGGAGGAGGTCGGATGGGAGGCTTAGTGAGGGTCAAGCCTCTCATGAATCTTGCAATAAGAGGATGAGAGGAGACAGGTTGTCCATTTATAGGTTTTAAGGATGCTGCAATAGCACTTAAATAGACTCGTACTGAATTTGTCTTGAGGCCTGCATTGGAAAGATGCAGGAGATAGTCCAGTAGAGAATTCAAAGGAAGTGCTAGAGGGTCAAGACCCTGTTGCGCACACCAAATGGAAAAACGTTTCCATTTGAAAGCATAGGAACGCCTAGTAGAGGGTTTCCTAGAGGCATGAAGGATATCTTTCACTGGTTGGGGAAAGATTAAACTCATGAAGGCTTAAGCCTTCAGTAACCAAGCTCGGAGATGTAGGGACTTGGGGTTTGGATGCCACAAAGTCCCCTGCTCCTGAGACAGAAGGTCTGGTGCAGCTCCCAGGTCCAGGGAGGAGCCCTGGGAGAGCTGTAGAAGGAGAGGGAACCACACTTGGCGTGGCCAGCGTGGAGCAATGAGGATCATGGATCCGTGATCCCTCTGAAGTTTGAACAGAGTCTTGGGAATCAAAGGAATGGGTGGAAAAGCGTACAGGAATTCCTGACCCCAATGTAGGAGAAAGGCATCGTTGGCCTGAGCTCCCTGACACGGAGTCCTGGAACAGAACCGGGGAAGTTTGGCATTCCACGGACTTGCAAAGAGGTCTATGTCCGGGGTCCCCCATTCCTGAAAGATTCTGCGTATCTGGTCCATATGCAGGGACCATTCGTGTGGGAGCAGAACTCGGCTGAGTCTGTCTGCCCGAGAGTTTTGAACTCCTGGAAGATATACTGCCAGAAGATGAATTTGATGCTCTCTGGCGAAGGCCCATAATCTGAGAGCTTCGTTGCAAAGCGACAGAGAGCCCATTCCTCCTTGTTTGTTGACATAGAACATGGCTACCTGATTGTCTGTTTGTACTAGAACAGTCAGGTTGACAAGGAGGGTGTGGAAGACTGTGAGGGCAAGGAAGATTGCTCGCAGTTCCAGAATGTTGATGTGAAGGGTGGTCTCCTGAGGAGACCAGGTGCCCTGAGTGGAGAGGTGTTGGAGATGAGCTCCCTACCCTGTTTGGGAGGCATCTGTTGTGAGGGTTGCTTGGGGCAACGAAGGTTGGAAGGGGATCCCCAACAACAGATTTTCGGAGGATGTCCACCACTGGAGAGACCAAAACAGTCGTTTTGAGGTGAGTATTTGGTCTGAGAGCAGTCCTGATGCTTGAGATCACTGGGTGGCCAAGGTCCATTGAGCTGCTCTCATATGAAGACGAGCGTAGGGCACCACGTGTACCGTGGAGGCCATGTGGCCCAGAAGTTGCAGCATTTCTCTGGCTGACAAGTGACTTCTGGACTGAGCCTGGGAGGCCAAGCTTATTAGCCTTTGGCCTCGGACCAGAGGGAGGTAGGCCCTTGCAGTGGTGGAGTCCAATTGGGCCCCTATGAATTCCAGAGACTGAGTAGGGATGAGTTGGGATTTGGGAATGTTTACCACAAGTCCCAGATATTGAAGATACGCCTTGTGCGGTCCAGAGAAATCTGGGCTTCTGACTGAGATGGAGCTCGGATGAGCCAGTCGTCCAGATATGGGAAGACAAAGATTCCCATGCCTCTGAGAAATGCGGCTACAACTGCCATGCATTTTGTGAAGACTCTTGGAGCAGAGGCCAGACCGAAGGGTAGTACTCTGTACTGGAAATGTTTTCCCTGGAACAGAAATCTTAGATATTTTCTGTGGGATGGATGGATGAGTATACGAGTGTACGCATCCTTGAGATCTAGAGAACAAAGCCAATCCTGACTCTGAAGGTATGGAAGGAGAAGGCCCAAAGAGAGCATTTTGAATTTCTCCTTGAATAGAAACCTGTTCAATTCTCTCAGATCTAGAATAGGTCTGAAGCCCCCTGTCTCTTTGTTATGAGAAAGTAAGGGGAGTAGAAACCTAACCCCTGTTGTCCTTGGGCAAGGAGAGAAGAGACTTCCTGACCCAACAGGGTCAGAAGAGATGGGGGAGAACTGAATTGCCTCACCATGGTATGGGGAGGAAGGCTGGAGAAATGAAGTTTGTAGCCCTCCCTGATAATAGAGAGGGTCCATTGCTCTGATGTGATTTGTTCCCATCTGGGAGCAAAATGAGCTAGCCTTCCAGGAATGGTGAGGGGCTCTGGTTGTTCTAGAGCCAGAAACGGCAAGTTCTCTAGAGGCAAGTCAAAACCCCTGAGGGGGTTGAGCCTGCTGGGGTGTAGCAGACACTGCAGGCTTTGACTTTACCTGCTTAGATTGTTGACGCTTAGCCGCAAAGCGAGGCTGAGCAGATTGCTGGCCAGTATTTGTGGGAAATCTGGCCTTCTTATAGTAAGGCCTTTTAAAAGACTTCTTTTTGGCAGGGGTAGAAGTAGACTTGGAAAGTCTATCTAGAGTGGCATTTTCTGCATCCATTTGAGCAGCTTTAATTTGCCAGTCTTCCCCAAATAAGTTCTCACCGGTACAGGGCAGATTCCTGAGGCCATCTACAACCCAGGGTTCTAGGTCAGAAGCCTGGAGCCAAGCAAGACGTCGGGCTACAATAGCAATTCCCGAAGCTCTGCCTGCAACCTCAAAGGAATCAAAGGCTGCCCTGTTGGAGAACTTGGAGACCTCTGAAAGTTGTGTCACCATAGAAAAGAAGTCCGCCCTTTGATCATCAGGGATAAAGGGGGCAAAATTCTGTATCTTTAGGGCAAGTTGTCCAAGAAACATGCCCATATAAGGCTATAAGAATTGATCCTGGCTATAAGCATACTAGCCTGGAACATCTTTCTTCCAAAAGAGTCCAGGGTCTTACATTCTCGCCCTGGAGGGGTAGAAGAATGCCTTTTAGGACTCTATTTTCTTCATGGCAGACTTCACCACAATAGAGTGGTGAGGCAGCTGAGTTTTCTGGAACCCAGGAGAAGGAGGGACCCAATACATGGTGTCCAACCTACGGGAATGGGGAGACAGTGTTAAAGGAGTCTCCCACAAATCCATCAAGTGTTCTTGAAGGATCTCATGGATAGGCAGAGTGATTGCCTCTTTAGGAGCTTTAGAGTATCCTAAAATATCCAATTTTTTTGATCTGGGTTCTTTTTCAGAAGATGTAGCAATAGAAAGTGCTTTAGCTACATCAACAATGAAATCCTGAAAGGATAAATCCTCTGGAGGAGACATCCTCCTCTTTGGAGAAGAGGGCTCCTCAGGAAGAGTAAGCTCAGCAGAGTCAACAGAGGAATTGAATTCATCAGAAGAATCTGAGTACTCCTTCTGTGCTTCCAATGTACGATACGCATACCGATCGGTATCGACATCGGGCTTATCGGGCATGGGATCGGTACCGGGCGAAAGCCTGAATCTGGCATGCGGAACCGATCGACGCTTGGAAGTCGATGGTCTCGGTACCGATGGAATTGGTACCAAGGGCGTCGCAGCCTTAATGAATGCCAGAACGGCTTGCTGCATGGTCTGGACAGTATTGCCCATAGACGCCACTACTGCCTGGATGTCGGTACCGGTATGGGCCGGTACCCCAGAGCAGTCCAACAGGTGATCGGTCGAGGCCATGCCATTGATGTCAACCTGTGACCCCATGAGTGCTTTGGAGGCCGGAACCTCCCGCCGGGGTTTTTTGGCCTGGGCAGAATCCTCGAACTCAAAATTGAGAGCCTCTCGATCTTTAGAAAGAGATTTGCTTTTAGAGGATTTGCCCACAAAAGTTTTGGTTACCTGAGATCCATCCGGAGAGGAAGACCTGGATGACTGTGATGCTTCTGGAGGAAACAGCACATGGAGCTTGTTGGCCCGGTTCTGCAAACCACGTTTAGACATCTGGGTGCAGGATGGGCAGTCCGGTATGGAGTGGTCAGGTCCCAAACATTTGAGACACCATTCATGGGTGTCTGTGACAGAAATGACAGCACTGCACTTGGTACATTTTTTAAAACCAGGGACTGGCTTCTCCATGAGGAGAATTTGTGTAGGCCTTAAGGCCTAACGACAGATACCAAGCTGTGCTGAAGAAAATAAAAAAAAAAAATTTTTTTTTTTTTTTTGTATAAAGAAAGAAAGAGAGACCGGCGGTACCGGTTTCGGTATGGGGAAGGCAGGTACGCGGTCTAAAGAAAACAACAAATTTCACAATTTCTTCAGCGGTGACAGGAACACGACCTGCTGGCTCCGCGGAAAAAGAGAAACTGAGGAGAGCTGGTCAGGAAGGCGGGAAGGCAGCGCGCATGTGCAGTGGGAGGCCCCAAAAGCCTTTCATCTGAAAGGCTGGGGAGCTTTCCCGCGCAGGCTCCGTCGGTACCGACATACCCATATGTGAGGACTTATTCCTGCTTGTTCCTGGAGATCCTTCTCAACCAATTTCTAACCCTATCAGTTACTTTAGGGTCCATCCCCAGGATGCTCAATTTCTGTACAAGTCGCCTGTGCAGAACGCTGTCAAAGGCTTTCCTGAAATCTAAATACACCACATCTAGGGCTCCCCCTCAATCCAACTCTCTAGTCACCCAGTCAAAGAAAATCAATCAGATTTGTCTGACAAGACCTGCCTCAAAGTAAACCTATGCTGCCTCGGATCCTACAATCCACTGGACTTCAGAAACCTCACTATCCTCTGTTTTAGCAGCATTTCCATTAATTTAATGGTGCAACCTCATTTGGAGTATAGGATACTACCAAAAGCAGAGAGGTACAACAAAAAAGTAAAGTAGCCCAAATGCCCTCAAGTATGGAGCAGACAGAGCTTAAAGATCCCAATTTACCCATGTCTAACAATAGCCAAATTAACATGAATAAAATACATTCTCTAAAATGCTTGTATGCAAATGCTAGAAGTCTAAAGAATAAGATGGGAGAGTTAGAATATATAGCACTAAAAGAAAGGTTAGATATGATTGGAATATCAGAGACATGGTGGAAGGAGGACAACCAGTGGGACACTGATACCTGGGTACAAACTATATCGTAATGATAGAGCTGATCAAATTGGTGGAGGGGTTCCGCTCTATGTTAGAGAGGGTATTGACTCAGAAAGGATTAAAGTTTTGCAGGAAACAAAATCTGCTGTAGAATCTATATGGATTGAAATTCCATATAAAAGGGGGAAGGCAATGGCAGTGGGGGTGTACTATCGAGCACCTGGCCAGAATGACCAAATGGATGATGAAATGCTCAAAGAAATCAAGGAAGCTAACAAACGTTACAGCGCAGTAATAATAATGGGTGATTTCAATTACCCCGGTATCGACTGGGTCAGCGTCACGTCAGGACATACTAGGAAGATAAAGTTCCTAGATGAAATAAATGACTGCTTCTTGGAGCAGCTGGTTCATGAGGGGAAGCCATATTAGACCTAGTCCTTAGTGGAACACCAGATCTAGTGCAAAAGATAAGGGTGTTGGGGCCACTTGGCAATAGTGATCATAGCATGATCGCCTTTGATTTAAATAGTGGAGGAGGGATAGTAAGGAAATCCACAGTACTACCTTTTAACTTTCGAAAGGGAGACTATGATAAAATGAGGAAAACAGTTAAGAAAAAACTAAAAGGAGCAGTTGCAAAGGTTAAAGATGTACATCAAGCTGGGGTGTTGTTGAAAAATACTAATCTTGGAAGCCCAGACCAGCTGTATTCCACGCTTTAAGAAAAGTGGAAGGAAGTCCAAAAAAATGCCAGCATGGTTTAAAGGTGAGGTCAGAGAGGCTGTTGCCAAAAAAGCATCTTTCAGGAAATGGAAAAAAGAGCCAAACGACGAAACCTGGAAACAGCACAAGCACTGGCAAGTCAAATGCAAGGCATTGATAAGGCAGGCAAAGAGAGAATTTGAGAAGCTTGCTGCGGAAGCAAAAACGCGAAATAAAGACCTTTTCAAGTACATTCGTAGCAAAAAACCTGTGAGAGAGTCAGTTGGTCCATTAGATGATAAAGGGGTTAAAGGAGCACTAAGAGGCGACGAGGCGACAAGGCGCTAGCGGAGAGACTGAATGAATTCTTTGCTTCGGTCTTTACTGAGGAAGATGTAGGGATGTTACCCATGACTGAAGTGGTATTTAAAGGTGCGGAAGAATTGAAGGAAATATAGATACATCGGGACGATGTCTTACAACTATTAGATAAACTGAAGAGTAGCAAATCACCTGGGCCGGATGGTATACATCCAAGGGTGTTGAAAGAACTGAAATATGAGATTGCAGACCTGCTATCAGTAATCTGTGAACTATCATTAAAATCATCTCTAATACCTGAAGATTGGAGGATCGCCAATGTAACACCAATTTTTAAAAAGAGCTCCAGGGGTGATCCGGGAAATTACAGACCGGTGAGCCTGACGTCAGTACCAGGAAAAATGGTAGAAACCACCATAAAGAATAAAATTACTCAACATGTAGATAGTCACAACCTAATAGGGGACAGCCAACATGGCTTTAGACAAGGAAGATCTTGTCTTACTAATCTGTTATGTTTTTTTGAAGGAGTGAATAAACAGGTGGACAAAGGTGAGTCGGTTGATATTGTGTATCTGGACTTTCAGAAAGCCTTTGACAAGGTCCCTCATCAGAGACTTTTGGCAAAACTAAAGAGTCATGGGATAGGAGGCAGTGTACTATTGTGGATCAGAAACTGGTTAAAAGATAGAAAGCAGAGGGTAGGACTAAATGGCCAATTTTCCCAATGGAGAAAGGTGAATAGTGGTGTACCCCAGGGATCTGTGCTGGGTCCGCTGCTTTTTGACATATTCATAAATGACCTGGAAAGTGGAATAACGAGCGAGATGATCAAATTTGCAGATGACACAAAACTATTTAAAGTTGTTAAAACCCAAGAGGATTGTGAAAAATTGCAAGAGGATCTTGATAAATTGGAAGACTGGGCATCAAAATGGCAGATGAAATTTAATGTGGACAAGTGCAAGGTTATGCACCTAGGGAAGAACAACCCAAACTATGGTTACACGATGCAAGGTTCCACATTAGGAACCACCACCCAGGAAAAAGATTTAGGCGTCATTGTGGATACCATGTTAAAACCCTCGGCCCAGTGTGCAGCGGCGGCCAAGAGAGCAAATAGAATGCTAGGTATCATAAGGAAAGGAATGGAAAATAAATCAAAAGATATTATAATGCCTCTATATCGTTCCATGGTGAGACCGCATCTTGAATATTGTGTGCAATTCTGGTCGCCGTATCTTAAAAAGGATATAGCGATTTTAGAAAAGGTTCAGAGAAGAGCCACCAAAATGGTAAAGGGGATGGAAGGATACTCCTATGAAGAAAGGCTAAAAAGGTTAGGGCTCTTTAACCTGGAAAAGAGACGGCTCAGGGGAGATTGATAGAAGTCTATAAATTAATGAATGGAGTGGAACGGGTAAACGTAGATCGATTGTTTACGTTATCAGAATATAGAAAGACTAGGGGACATGCAATGAAGCTACAGGGTAAACTATTTAAGACTAATAAAAGAAAATATTTTTTCACTCAACGTGTAATCAAACTCTGGAATTTGTTACCGGAGGATGTAGTAAAGGCTGTTAGTGTAGCTGGGTTTAAAAAAGGTTTGGACAAGTTCCTGGAGGAAAGGGGTCCATAAACCATTATTAAGAAGTGACCGAAGATATCAATGCTTGACCCAGTACAAGCATTGTGGAACTTGTGTCTCTTGGGGAAACTGCTAGGTACATATGACCTAGATTGGCCACTGTTGGAAACAGAATACTGGGCTTGATGGACCTTGGTCTGACCCAGTATGGCATATCTTATGTTCTTAATATACTTACCACAGAGGTGAGTAAATTAATGGGTGGTATGGAGATAGCATGGGCCAGTGCCAAGATCAAGAGGCAACCTGAGTCTGAACGTAAGAACATAAGATATGCCATACTGGGTCAGACCAAGGTCCATCGAGCCCAGTATCCTGTTTCCAACAGTGGCCAATCTAGGTCATACGTACCTAGCAGTTTCCCCAAAACACACAGGTTCCACAATGCTTGTATTGGGTCAAGCATTGATATCCTGGGTCCCTTTTTAATAATGGTTTATGGACCTTTCCTCCAGGAACTTGTCCAAACCTTTTTTAAACCCAGCTACACTAACAGCCTTTACTACATCCTCCAGTAACAAATTCCAGAGTTTGATTACACGTTGAGTGAAAAAATATTTTCTTTTATTAGTCTTAAATAGTTTACCCTGTAGCTTCATTGCATGTCCCCTAGTCTTTCTATATTCTGATAACAAACAATCAATGTTTACCCGTTCCACTCCGTTGATTAATTTATAGACCTCTATCATATCTCCCCTCAGCCGTCTTTTTTCCAGGTTAAAGAGCCCCAACCTTTTTAGCCTTTCTTCATAAGGGTATCCTTCCATCCCCTTTACCATTTTGGTGGCTCTTCTCTGAACTTTTCTAATAATGCTATATCCTTTTTAAGGATTCTGCTTCTACCAACAAGTTTAGCTCCTGTTGCTACAGCAACCCAGTCTGCAGTAAGGTGCTCCTAGAAGGGGTTCATTATGCTTGCATATTAACTGTCTATATGCTAACATACAGAAATCATACACAGTTTACACCAGTGCCAGAATGAGATTGTCTCACTTTTTACCCTCCAGCTTTCTGTTAGTAGCTTATGGCACTCATCTGTGTCCTAGGTGATGCTACGGGGCGTGTGCTACCACACTGAAGTGTGAGCATATGAAACTAGCAGTACACAAGCAACCATTTTAACTAATAAAGGTCACTATTAGTTTCATGTGTGCTGTGAATACACACCTAATGCTCTTTAGGTCATTCAGTGAGAGCAGGTTCACTGACACGCCCTTGGTTTCTGCCAAATGCACGACCTTCCCTGAGACGCCATGAGCTTGTCTGAAGGGCATCTGGAATGAGGAACACAGGGGATAAGATCAGCAGAATGATGAGGTGAACAGGTTCTCAGTTATGTCAATATGACACCTCTTGTATTCCTACAGCACAGTACTTAGGATCAATTGCACATGGCGATGCAATGAAGTCTATTTAATCCACATTTATTCTCTGTGAAACTTATGTATTTGATTTATTCACCTAATATACCACTTATGACCAAAGATACCAAGTGACAGAGGCTATTTAAAATGGTACCACTGAATATGTGTCACCACTTCTTTGCCAACTGGAAGAACTTTAGTGCTTGCACCACACCTTGGCTAATGGTCTAGACCAGTGATGGCTAACCTTTTTGAGCCCGAGTGCCCAAACTGCCGCACAAAACCAAAGAATTTCCTCAAAGTGCCAGCACGTCAATTAAACCTTAACAACAAGATTTTAGTATCTAAAAACTCTTTATAAAGTTGCCTGAACTATGTAACATCATTTGTAAAGGTTGGAATCTTTGTATTGTCAGAGAATCAATTTGATTCACAATCCTTTGGTTTTCATTTCAATTTATTGGCAATTTATAATGTTTTAATGATTTCATTCAATTTAATGAATTTAGGAAGAATTTGATTCAGTTACACAATATATTTTAAATGTATTATTCACATAACATGTCAAATGTATCCTGAGTAAAAAAAAGATAAACTTCTTAAAACTGTTAACTGTGTCAGGACTCGGTGTGTATTCCCAAAGAATCTATACATGAAAAAAATTAATGTGATGTTTGTTGTTGCATGCATGCTGATAACTTGTCAAAGAGATATCTTTCTACCTTTTGTGCATTTTTTTTCAGTTGCAATTGCTCCAGCCACTTTCTTCTGGTTTCTTCATGTTTTCTGCTAACTCTCCATCATCTGCTGTCCATTTGTCCTTTCTTCTCTCTTCTAGTTTTTTTTTCCATTCTCTCTCTCTACATCCACTTTAACATACTAATCTTTCTCCTTTTGCTCTTTCCTCATTCCTATTTCATCCACTCAAATTTTACCCCTCCATCCTCAATCCCCACTTACTCTCCCAATACCCGGCCAATTGTAGATTTTTTATCCCTCCCACACAAAATATTTTTCCCCTCTCCATTTTACTCTCCCAGCCCCATCCCATTCAAATCCTCCCCCAACATCAGCTCCCTTCTAGTTCCAGCCTCACCCAGCATCCATTCCCTTCTAGTCCCTGCATCAGCCCATTTCCAGTCCTAGCCCCCCATCAGCCCATTTCCAGTCCTAGCAACCCCCCAACCCAATACCAGTCCTAGCCCCCCCCATCAACCCACTTCCAGTCCTAACCCCATCAACCCATTTCTAGTCAGCCCCCCATAGCCCATTGCCAGTCCTAACCCCCCCATCAGCCCACAGCCCATTACCAGTCCTAACCCCATCAGCCCACCTCAAGTCCTAACCCCTCCCTATCAGCCCATTTCCTGTCCTAGCCCCCCCCCATAGCCCATTATCAGTCCTACCCCCCCATAGCCCTTTACCAGACAGCCCCCATCAGCCAACAGCCCATTACCAGTCTTAACCCCCCATAGCCCATTACCAGTTCTAACCCCCCAACAGCCCACAGACCATTACCAGTCCTAACCCCATCAACCCACCTCAAGTCCTAACCCCTCCCCATCAGCCCATTTCCTGTCCTAGCCCCCCCATAGCCCATCAGCACTCCTAACCCCCCCCAGCCCATCAGCACTCCTAACCCCCCCCAGCCCCCCATAGCCCATCAGCACTCCTAACCCCCCCATAGCCCATCAGCACTCCTAACCCCCCCCCAGCCCATCAGCACTCCTAACCCCCCCAGCCCATCAGCAATCCTAACCCCCCCCAGCCCAGCCCAGCCCATCAGCAATCCTAACCAGCCCAGCCCATCAGCAATCCTAACCCCCCCCCCCCAGCCCAGCCCAGCCGAGGGAATTTTTTTTTTAAAAGCTGTCTTCTCCCGCTGTTGGGGCCGCCGCGGCAGAATCGAGTGTGCCGCGGGGCCCCCCTGCCCAGCACAGCCTGCCCTCCCCCTCTCTCCGCTCTCTCGTCGCAGCTCACAGTGACACGCGCCGGCTTTCAGAGCGCGAAGGGATTAGTTTCCCTTTCGCGGCTCTGTTAAGCCCGCGGGGGCTGATGGGAACTTCCCATCAGCCCCCGCGGGCTTAACAGAGCAGCGAGGGAGAAACTCTTCCCTCGCTCTCTGAAAGCCGGTGCGTGTCACTGTGAGCTGCGACGAGAGAGCGGATAGAGGGGGAGGGCAGGCTGTGCTGGGCAGGGGGGGCCCCGCGGCACACTCGATTCTGCCGCGGCGGCCCCGGCAGCGGGAGAAGACAGCTTTTTTTTTTTTAAATTTTACTTGCGGACCTTCCCGCGTGCCAGCTGCAAGGCCTTCGCGTGCCACAGCTGGCACGCGTGCCATAGGTTCGCCATCGCTGGTCTAGACTCTAGACAAATTGTACGTATATATAGAACATATGATGGCATGGTCTACACGTACAGTAAAATGTGTAGAAATGGGCAAAATTTAAAAAAAAAACACACACAGACATATGCTAGGCTGCATAAGTCTTAATTTCAGACCCACTGAGTTAAGCTTTTGCTTTAAAAGAATTCTCAGGGTTAAGTATTTATCTGGCTCAGACACACTGAGTCTGATAGCAGAGAACAACGTTTTCTTTGCAAATGTGACCCAATAGCAAAAGTATGACCAATGTATATGGTGGTAGCTATCCTTATCTTCCAGCTCTTATCTCTAGAGCTTAAAGCCACCCCTCCCCCCCGCCTTTTACCTTTGTCCTTCTTGATTAAATAAATGGCTGGGCGCTACTAGAAGTTTTTTTTAGAGCACATTCCACATAAAAATGTACTGGTGGGGACTCAGCTGCAGTTTGTTATGACCATGATATGCTATAATAAGGGGAAAAGCTGTACTTAATTGTTAAAGTATAATTCTTTGAAATGCAGGCAGTTTATTTGGAGAGCATGAAGAGCAATTTGTTAGGTTGAGAACCGAGCAGCACCAGCTCTGAATACAGTTCCCATGGGTTTAAGAGCTGATTAGCAAAGAGGAGGGAAAACACTGAATAAATCTTCCAAGTGTCCTGCAACTGGGTGGGAGTCTCCCACTTCGGAAGTCCATCACCTGCCACTGCCCAATGAAATAAAACTGGCACAACAAGCAAGCTCAAACTTTGCAAGCTGGCTGCTGCTGTCATGATGCATGCAGTGGTATAAATTCCATCCAAGCATCCCCCAGTGACCCCATATTGTGGAAGCAGAGCGCAGCAATCATAACTTGCTCTTCAAAACGTTGCTATGCTGCCTCTTTTAGTAACAGCACTCTCTGCCTTGCCGCCGGCAGCCATAGAAATGCGTAAGGCCACACTCTCCCACTGCCAGGCTGAAGTCTCATATTAACAGCCCCGTGAGACTTCTCCCGTCAGCAGGAGGCGACACGCTTATGCGCTTCTCCAGCTGGCAGGGGCAGGGCAGAGCTTGTCATAAGGGAGGTGGTTCAGCGACTTTATGAAAAGTTTATTATGTTTGTGGCAGGGACCAGGCAGGAGAGTTCCTCTCGTCACCGCTATCATGGGGATGCTCCTCAGCAAAAATTTACTTGAGCGCCACTGGATGCATAAGATCAGCAGCAGTAATGGCCGGCTACAAGATTTGAACTTGCTGCTCCCTTCTCATCTGAAAGTAGCAAAAGACCATATATCACCCAGAGGGATGGGACAACGGCATGGGCCGGCTGAAAATCTCCCACTTGGAAATCGCTTGCCCTTGACAGCTATGGTGAAAGGGGCAGCCTATCTGCAACACTGTGCCAATGCCAGATTAAAAGGTGGATGCCTCCCCCTCTCCAAAAAAACAAAAACAAAAACACAACCATATATACACCAGAAATAAAAATTAAGAAAAACAATCCCCTTGTAGAAATACATTGTTTCAGTACATTGGAGCAACTGCTCCAGTTGCTCCCTCAATCTGGCCTTACTCAGTCAAGCACTCTTCTCCTAAAATCAGGTTATTGTGCCTGCATAAAATGACACCTTGGGCAACTGCTGCTTTCAGTGCCTCTTGTTTTGGGCTTACATACTGGTAAATGACTCAAAAGGGTGGTGTGGTGCCCTGTTCTTCTGTGCTCGGGGATCAGGCCGTAGCCTTTCAGTGATACACTAGAAATAGAGCTGCGCGCCTTTGAACTTCTATCCTACAGTAACGTGACAGTATAAAACATGAGTATTGAAGAAATTAAAGCTGTCTTGGTACTTGGGGCTGTAGCAAGTCATAAATGCGCCGTATGACTTGCACATCTGGCGCACTGCCCCCCCCCCCGCCACCACAGCTTTGCCATTTGCCCCATACCCAGTATCTCCCCATCTTGGCTTACTCCACACCACCATGTCCAGTCGACTCCCCTCGCTGCCTACCCTTGCCCCACTGCCACGTTTCGTGTTTCCTTGGCAGCGGTGGACATCCAGATCTTAAACCAAACCAAAAAAACCCCAAACCCCACACATGGGTCTTTTAGACTCTGCACTTGCATGCAGATCTGATCCCTCCCTCCTCTGACGTATGCTCGCGTCAGAGGGAGGGGCCAGGCCAGCCGCCATTCAAGTGTGGAGCTGCAAAGACCTGCATTCGGATGGTTGGTCTGGTCCCTCCCTCCTCTGATGTGAGCAGACAGAGCAGAGAGGGATTAAACTGGCATGCAAGTGTGGAGTCTAAAAGACCCGCATGAATGTTTTTAAATTTTTTAGAACTGGATGTCTGCTGTTGCCACTGCCAAGAACACACAAAAAGCAGCACCTGCAGGGCAAGGGCAGGCAGCGTTTGGGTGGGGGGGGGGGGGGAGAGGGGAGCTGAGGCCAGCAGCCACCAAGACGCTCGTATTTCACTGCTCACACAGGACTAGGTACGGCGCTGCTGGTACTTACCCCTTTTCTAACCAAGTAGTAGGCTATATCTGTAGCAAGCATATCAGGACTTAAGGCATTTTCCATAGCTTCTTTATTAATCTGTGGAATTAAGGAGGTTAAGTTAGAAAGACTATAACTTCTGCAAAACTAGTGCGTCATTTAGAAGGTAATTTTATAAAGCTGCGCCTTCTTAATGCGTGGGCTGTCGCAGTCTATCATGCCTGTTTTACAAAGTCAAGTATACACGTACGTAACTTTATAAAATAGGGATATAAGTGGTGGGATACATGTGTCAAATCAAGGTGCAACCAGTAACACCAAACCTATGGCTGGCTAGATTTTTAAGGAACATGTGTAAGTTATAATATTTTATAACTTACAGGTGTATTTTTGTGCTCTGCCCCGTGCACACCCGTTGGCTTGGGGTGTGTACTTATAGAATAACAACCAGTTAAAGTATGTACATAAAGGTCCATCCATGCACATAAGTTGATGAAAATGTGTGGATTTACCAGAGTTGATGGTGTGTAACTTTACACAGCTCCTTATAAAATTACCTCCTTAGTGCCTTTTATGGGGGCCTGGCAGTTTTCTCCAGCTTATTTGGGTTTTCACCTCACATCAGAAACTGCCCCAGTTGGGACCATACCACATCAGCCTTCCTTTGTGGCTACAAGGGACTTTCCCTCCACTCCATTTATATTTGAATTTAGTCAATGTCTTTTCAATGGAGAAGTAGCCTAACAGGTAGGACAGTGAGCTGAGAACATGGAAAATCGGGGTTCGAATCCCATTGACAGTCCTTGTGATCCTACACAAGTCACTCACTCCTCTATTACCTCAGGTAGATCGTAAGCATGCCAAGAGACAGGAAAATACCTAATATACCTGAATGAAACTCCCTACAATCTGCTATTACTGAAAAGGCATGAGCTAAATCCAAACCCAAATTTGTATTCCTTCCCCCTCCTCCTTCTATACCTTCAGCCATCATGGGGTGATGGGAAGCGCCCAGCCATAGTTCTCTTCATAATCTAGTATGAAAGTGCCGTGAATACCACTGATGTGTGATGGCCAGGATGCCACCTCCTGGGAGCTGGGGGCACTACCTCCATTAGCTCGACCCTAATGAACTGGAATGAGCTCTTGAGGAAGTTGATGCTACTGGCTCGGTAGCCCTACAATGCCACTAATCCTAGTACCTCGAACAGGGGTAGGGATAGGATAAAAAGGAGGACACCTCATGTGGCAACAGCTGCTATCTAGCACTGATCTTAGCAAGCAAAAAAATATTACAGGGATCAGAGAACAGATCTCTGACCCTGGAGACATGGCATAATTCCATTATTCCTCACACACCATATGGCCTTGAGAAAGTTACTTAAAGAGATTATGTCTATATTTATTACAAGTATTTGCTATACCACCATCACAATACATCATAGCAGTCTAGATCAACAAATGACTTATAAGAACATAAGATATGCCATACTGGGTCAGACCAAGGTCCATCAAGCCCAGTATCCTGTTTCCCACAGTGACCAGTCTAGGTCACAAGTACCTAGCAGTTTCCCCATAAGACACAGGTTCCTCAATGCTTGTATTGGGTCAAGCAGTGCATTTCCCGGGTCTACTACTACTATTACTGTTTAGCACTTATATAGCGCCATGCACGCAGCGCTGTACAGGCAAAAATACAAGAGTTGTGCTCGTACGAGCTTACAATTAAGTTGAGACAATACAAAGCATTGGTCAATTTGGTGCAAAGCAGAGTATGGTCGTTACAATTCGGTCGTGAAAATTGATGGGAGCCAGGTTGAGATAAAGGATAGACGTCAGGATCTGAAAGCGATAGTGAAGAGGTGGGTCTTCAATCTGGATTTGAAGAGGGCCAGGGAGGGTGCTTGGGGTAGGGACAGAGGTAGGCTGTTCCAGGCGTAAGGCGCAGCAAGGTGAAAGGAGTGAAGTCGGGAGTTGGCGGTGCGAGTGAAAGGCCTGAATAGAAGTAATTTGTTAGCGGAGCGAAGTTTCCGGGAGGTGATGTAGGGAGAGATAAGGGTTCCCTTTAATAATGGTTTATGGATCTTTCCTCAAGGAACTTGTCCAAACCTTTAAATCCAGCTACACTAATAGCTTTTACTACATCCTCCAGTAACAAATTCCAGAGTTTGATTATGCGTTAAGTGAAAAAATATTTTCTCTTATTAGTCTTTTATGGGTTACACTGTAGCTTCATTGCATGTCCCCTTCTACATTTTGATGGCATAAACAATCTATGTTTACCCATTCCACTCCATTCATTAATTTATATACCTCTATCATATCTCCCCTCAGCCATCTCCTCTCCAGGTTGAAGAGTCCTAACCTTTTTAGCCTCTCCTCATAGGGATATCCTTCCATCCCCTTTAGACAAATTAAAATAAAATCAGATAGAAAAGTAGCGTCAAATGCTATGTTGCCCCATATCAATCATCTCCAAAAGCCAATGAAACAAAGGTTTTGAATCCCGATTTAAACTTAGCCAAAGCAGAGTTCAGGTGTAAATATTTGGGCATCAAATTCCAAACTAATGGAGCCAAAACAGAGGGCAGAGCTCCTAGTAGATTCAAGATGTGCCTTCGACAGAAGAACAACTACCAGAAGTTGGTTGTGAAATGAACATAATGCCCATAGTGGCATATGGGGTATAATCATTTTGGATAAGAGCATTAGGCAACCAGTTTGCAGAACTTTAAATGGTTAGTGGTAGGACCTTATATTTAATTCTATATGATATTGGGTGACGTGATTTTACCATTTTAAAGGGTTAGTGGTAGGACCTTATATTTAATTCTATATGATATTGGGCGACGTGATTTTACCATTTTAAAGGGTTAGTGGTAGGACCTTATATTTAATTCTATATGATATTGGGCGACGTGATTTTACCATTTTAAAGGGTTAGTGGTAGGACCTTATATTTAATTCCAGATGATATTGGGCGACGTGATTTTACCATTTTAAAGGGTTAGTGGTAGGACCTTATATTTAATTCCAGATGATATTGGGTGACGTGATTTTACCATTTTAAAGGGTTAGCGGTAGGACCTAATATTTAATTCTATATGATATTGGGTGACGTGATTTTACCATTTTAAAGGGTTAGTGGTAGGACCTTATATTTAATTCTATATGATATTGGGTGACGTGATTTTACCATTTTAAAGGGTTAGTGGTAGGACCTTATATTTAATTCCAGATGATATTGGGTGACGTGATTTTACCATTTTAAAGGGTTAGTGGTAGGACCTTATATTTAATTCCAGATGATATTGGGTGACGTGATTTTACCATTTTGCATGATGCATTCATTTAAATGCTGCATTCTGGATACACTGAAATCTAAGGGCCACCTGCCTCACTCTGTTGTAAAGGGCATTACAATAGTCCAACCGGGATATACAGTTTGAGTTGAGGGGTGAAGTCAGGAGCCTTGTACATCAACTGATCCATTTTGTACAATGTTGTCTGAACTGATATCTGTATGCAAAAATAAACTGGACCTGTCTGCAGTGAAATTCTGGGTTTTCTTTACTGAGCTAGTTGCTATGAAAGCCATCTTTGGAAACTCTGCCTTTAATTGTAAGGAGAACATGTACAGGGTTCACAATTTGTGCACCATGGAGTACTGTTTAATTTTATTATCTGAATGTACAAAATTAAGTCTCACCTGTAAGGTAGAAATAACTCCAGTAGCCACCTGCAACACAGCACATACAGTGTCATAGACATCAAACATGGCCTCCTTATCCTCCTAGAAAAAAAAAAGAATTATTTGCAGGTTTGCAGCCTTAAAGATCAGAATGAGTTAATACACTTCTGTATTATACTGAGTAATGCGTATAAGTAAAGCATAAAAGATGCATATGTAGGTTCTATCTTTAATTCACAAGGCAAAATATGGTGTTTCTTCCCATTATCAGAAGTCTAAACTTCGCCAACATGTCCTATGAGTCACTCCAACTGGCAATGTATACGCCGCTAGTTCATCCTTCAACCAGAGGTATTAAAGTGGTGGATTCCTTAACAGGGTCCTTTCCGACAGAACTCACACTTTTGCAAAATGAGATTAACATTTCTGAAAATTCTTGAAGGAATGACTGTTAGGAAGGAGTGAGTTCAAGTTCAAGGTACCATCAATGAGTTAGGTATGGATGAGTGGTGAATGACATGGAAAGCATAGTTACTCACCTGTAACAGGTGATCTCCGGGAACAACAGAAATTTAGTCCTCACATATGGGTATCGTCGGTACCGACGGAGCCTGCGCAGGAACGCTAGCCAGCGTGCAATTAGAAAGCTTTTGGGAGCATCCCACAGCGCCTGCATGCTGCCTTCCCGCCTTTCCCAACTACCTCTCTCCAGTTGAGTTTTAAAGCTGAGACAAAGAGAGAGAGGGGGAAAGGGAAAGAGATAGAGAGAGATACAACTCCTAGGGGAGGTGGGTGGGTTGTGAGGACTAAATTCCTGCTGTTCCCGGAGATCACCTGTTACAGGTGAGTAACTATGCTATCTCCAGGAACAAGCAGGAATGTAGTCATCACATATGGGGACTCCCTAGCTTTAGATGCCAGGGAGAGACCCCAGAAGTTGTGCGTCCCTGAGAAGGGCTCCACTTCCCCCCATGGATCTCTGGCATCCTACCAGGGATGGTGGGTAGGAGTTGATTAGGTATGGAACAGGTGTTGGAGAACAGCCTGACCAAACAAGGCATCCCGGCGGGAGTCCTTGTCCAAGCAGTAATGGGCTGTGAAGGTATGAACCGAGGCCCAGGTGGCTGCTCGACAGATGTCGTCGATAGAGACAGAGTGCAGATGAGCCATTGAAGCTGCCATGGATCTCACATTGTGAGCTGTGACATGGCCCTCCAGAAGAAGATTCTTACTCTGATAGGCAAAGGAAATACACTGAGCAATCCAGTTAGATAGTGTTCTCTTGGAGACTGTAAGTCCCAAATGAGAAGGATCAAAAGCAACAAAGAGTTGAGAGGACTTTCTATGTTGCTGTGTTCTTTGTAAGTAAAAGGCTAAAGCTCTTTTACAGTCCAAAGTATGAAGGTTCCTTTCTGCATTTGATGCATAAGGCCTTGGAAAGAACACAGGTAGGTAGACCGCTTGGTTTAGATGAAAAGGTGAGACCACCTTTGGCATAAAGCGTGGATGAGTCCTAAGGACTACCTTGTCATGATGGAACCTTGTATAAGGTGGATCAGCTACTAGTGCTTGCAACTCACTGATGCAACGTGCTGATGTGATTGCAATGAGAAAGATAACCTTCCAAGAAAGGAATTTCAAGGAGGTAGCAGCTAGGGGTTCGAAAGGTGGCTTCATGAGCTGACCAAGAACCAAATTTAAGTCCCATGCCACAGGTGGTGGCTTTATGGGAGGCTTAGTTAGCAGAAGGCCTCTCATAAAGGCCTCTCATAAAGGCAAAAAGTGGACTGCTGTAGTTGTTATGGAAGGACAGACTAGATAGAAATATGACGACAGAAAAAGACCACATGGCCTATGTTTCTATAAATCTTGCTATAAGAGGATGGGAGGAGATAGGTTGTCCATTTAGGGGCTTGAAGGAAGCTGCAATAGCACTCAAATGGACTCTCACTGAGTTAGTCTTAAGTCCTGCATTGGATAAATGAAGGAGATACTCCAGTAATGATTCCAGAGGTATGGCACTGGCGTTAAGACCCTTCTGCAAACATCATACAGTACACCTTTTCCACTTGAAAGCATAAAAGCGTCTTGTGGAAGCCTTCCTGGAAGCATAAAGGATATCCTTTATTTGCTGAGGGAGGTTAAGATCATGGAGATCTAGGCCTTCAGCAACCAAGCCCTGAGATGCAGAGACTGGGGATTGGGATGCCATAACATTCCGTCCTCCTGAGATAGGAGATCTGGAGCAGACCCTAACTCCAGGGAGGGAGCTTGAGAGAGATGTAGAAGCAGAGGGTACCACACTTGCCGTGGCCAATGTGGAGCTATGAGAATCATACGGCCTCTGGGTTTTGGGAATCAGGGGAATGGGTGGAAAGGCATACAGGAAGTCTTGACCCCAGTAAAGGAGGAAGGCATCCGTGGCCCGAGAACCCTGAGCCGGAATTCTGGAACAGAACCGGGGAAGTTTGGCATTCAACGGACTTGCAAAGAGGTCTATGTCCGGGGTTCCCCGAGTTTGAAAAATCTTGGCCACCTGGTCTGCATGTAGAGACCATTCGTGTGGAAGCAGAACTCGACTGAGTCTGTCTGCCCAAGAGTTTTATATGCCTGGAAGATACACTGCCAGGAGATGAATCTGATGCTCTCTGGCGAGGGCCCATAGTCGCAAAGCTTCGTTGCAAAGCGACAGAGAGCCTGTCCCTCCCTGCTTGTTCACGTAGAACATGGCTACTTGATTGTCCGTATGAATGAGGACTGTCTTGTAGCTGAGCAGGGTGTGGAACACTCGAAGAGCAAGGAAGATTGCTCTGAGTTCCAAGAGACTGATATGTAGATGAGTCTCCTGTGGAGACCAGGTGCCTTGGGTGGAGAGGTCTTGTAGATGAGCTCCCCAACCCATCGGAGAAGCATCTGTTGTGAGAGTTGCCAGGGGTAAGGGTTGTTGGAAAGGGGACCCCAGCAACAGGTTTTGAGTGGACCTCCACCACTGGAGGGACAAAACAAGCCAACTTGCGTTTGCTATTTTGTCTGACAGGCACCCTGATGCCTGGGTCCACTGAGTGGATAAAGTCCACTGGGCTTCCCTTATATGGAGGCGAGCATAGGGAACCACATGCACGGTAGATGCCATGTGGCCTAGTAGTTGTAGAATTTCTCGGGCAGTGAGATGAGACTTTAGCACTGCTTGAGAAGCTAACTGCACCATGCGAATGCAACGGCTCTGGGGGAGATAGGCCCTTGCCCTTCTGGTATCTAGCAAAACTCCTATGAACTCTAGAGACTGAGTGGGAGTTAGACTGGATTTTGGGATGTTTATTACCAGACCCAAATACTGAAGGATACTGTCAGACGGCTGCCTGGGTGAGAATCTTCACAGTCTTTGCAAGTGCATATCTCTATATGATTTGCAAGGTATTGTGGGCAATGTAGTTCATTCACACCAGACACAGCTGCTGACAATAATTTAGTTGTACTCTTGGGTAAAGCCAATAAGATATTTATTTATGGGGTTATTTCTCCCAACACAGATATGCTTGGTAGCACATAAATTAGGTTACTTGCTTTCAGTGTTAACTTGGAAAAACAAAGTTAAAATCAGGAAAACAACAAATGAAAAGCCACAAAGCAACAAACTGTTCTTTTCAGGTTAACTTCTGATTACTTCCCACATAGATACAGAAGTGATTCTCTCCTAGCTCACAAGCAATTAGGTAAGGCTTAATTGCTAGCAGTCACCAGCTGAAACCCCTTAGCTGGCTTGCCTTCCACTGTGTGGGTCAAATCCTGCTTCAGGAGCTTTTCTGAGTAGATTAAAGAACAAATTTGTATTTCTTTGTGATGGTTGCTGTACTTTATAACAGAAAGTTACCAACGGAGTTTAGATAGAGAGCAGTCCATATAAACAGGATCCTCATCTGCTATTATTCCCCCTTGTTCAACAAGCATGGGTTCAATATCATGGATTGGCACAGATGAATCTCTCAATGGAGCATTTTCAGGAGAATACTTGTTTCCCTGCTGTCTTTCAAGGTTATAGCTAGGGCATAGATCCGTGTTCATACCTGAGCTTCCATTGCTGCTAGAGTTCCTCTCTATATAGCCTGGCCAGTATGTAGTCCAGTTCTTATGTCCAGCCTTCCAATCCAGATCCCTGGACACTGGATCTCTCTTCACATACCTTCCGGCACAGGTCTTAGGGTCCCTTCCACGTGCAGCCGTCTCCCTCACAGGTAGCCTCTGGTGATTCCTAGCTCTGCAGCACCATTCCTCTGGCTTTCCCCAGTCCAATGGTGTATGCTGGCCCTTGGAATACCTCCCAGTATACGTACTGCTTTGGACTCTTCTAGACCTCTCAAAGGCTTTTCTCTTCCTTCTTCCAAAGGGTCTCTTTCCCTCTCTGTTCGTCCGGTTTGGCTTCTGCTTCTGATGATCCTTCGAATGAAACTGATGATCAAACTCAAGCTGATTCTCAGGATACTGAGGACAATTCTCTGGATATCCAAGGTGATCCCTCTTCACTCACCATTACTGAGAGAATCCTGGTTAGTTTCTTTCCTCCACTTAGTAATATGCTTAAATTCAGCAGGTCATCATGTCTGATTTGAGATCAACCTTTTAGCGGTTTCATGCCCTCTTGAACTAACCAAATAGCACCAAAATAGGCATCTTCCTACTCGCTTAAAGTTGCCCTCATTCTGTGATACTCCTGCATGTCTCTCACTGATCTCCAGGAACAAGCAGGAATGTAGTCATCACATATGGGTATCGTCGGTACCGACGGAGTCTGCGCAGGAACGCTCCCCAGCGTCTAATTAGAAAGCTTTTGGGAGCATCCCACAGCGCCTGCGTGCTGCCTTCCCGCCTTTCCCAACTGCCTCTCTCCAGTTCTTCATTTTCCGCGGAGCCAGCAGGTCGTGTTCCTCTCACCGCAGAAAATTTACCTTCTTTTTGTGGTTGCATCTGCCTTCCTCGACGCTTTACCGGTACCGCCGGTTTTCTTTCTTTCTTTCTTTTCTTTAAAAAAAAAAAATATATTTCTTAGTTCTTTCCCATTTTTTCCAGGTGCACGTGCCATTTGGGGCCTTAGGCACACGATTTTTTCCATAATGGAAAAACCCTCCTCGGGTTTTAAAAAGTGCACCAAGTGTGGCGGTACCATCTCCGTCACTGACACCCATGAGTGGTGTCTGAAATGTTTAGGTCCTGACCATTCCATCTCGGAGTGTATGGGCCTGTGCCATGATGTCCAAGAGAGGTCGACAGAACCGAGCTGCCAAGCTCAGTACCCTGTTTCTCTCTGACGCAGGGATTCTCAGCAGGGATGTTCTGCAGGTCAGCCTGTCCGGAAAAGTCAGCAACCATCCAAACAAAGGAAAACAAAGACTGTGAAAGCCTCAACTGTCTCAGCAGTCTCAGCCTCCACAAGGCCTTTGACTTTCAGCTACAGAACTTAGCCTTCCTGGCTCTCAATGGACCAGAGCCTTCCACCATTCCAGGAAGGGTGGGCCATTTTGCCCCCAGATGGGGACAGATAACAGCAGAGCATTGGACACACTCCATCATAAAAGAGGGGTACAAGCTTCATTTTTCCAGCATGCCCCCTCCCACAATGGTAAGGCAGTTCAATTCTCCGGCCTCTCTCATCAACCTGTTAGGTCAGGAGGTCACCACGCTTCTTGCCCAAGGGGCAATAGAAGAAGTACCCATCCATCAACAGGGTACAGGGTTTTACTCCCCCTATTTCCTTATCCCAATGAAAACAGGGGGATACAGACATATCTTGGACCTCAGAGAATTGAACAAATTCTTTGTCCAAGAGAAATTCAAGATGATTTCTCTAGGAACTCTGCTGCCATACCTTCAGAGTCAGGATTGGCTATGTTCTCTAGATCTCAAGGATGCATACACCCATGTTCTCATCCATCCAACTCACAGAAGGTTCCTTTGGTTCCTTTTTCAAGGACAGCACTACCAATACAGGGTGCTTCCTTTCGGCCTGGCCTCAGCACCAAGGATGTTCACGAAATGCATGGCTGTGGTAGCAGCATTCTCCGCACTCTAGGGATATTCGTCTTCCCCCTACTTAGACGATTGGCTCATTCGAGCCCCAACAGAGTCAGAGGCCAGGACTTCTCTATCCTGCACGATGCGTATTGTGATAAGGAAGCTTATCATAGCTCAGGAAGGAGCTATAGAAAAGGTGAAGTGACTCTGAACAAGCAACCTGTCAGTTCTGGTAGAAAAGAAAACAGAATTTTCTCATAAAAGACTACCAGTCCCAGAATGCACCAGGTTTCCAACACCCATGGCAGGAGGTTCAAATAGACCTTTATTAATCCACGGATAAGGTGCGCCAAACCCAACACAGGCCGTGTTTCGTGTACCACTTCTTCAGGGGTTATAGGCTCACTACAAAATATACATACACGTAAAACCAACAGCAAACAGAAATGGTTGTGTGAACATGAATAAAAGACAACTGATGTTAAACCATTAAGATAAAACATTAAAAACATTAAAACAAGCTAATTATAACATGTGTACAGCTAAAACACTTTAATAATAACACACAAATAAGTGATAAATGAATATAAAAATAATAAATAAAAAATGAAAAATAAATATTAAAAACAAATATTAAAAATTAAAAATTAACCATATAAATATTCATGATGCAATAACTCACTTGATAAAAAAATGTGATATTAGGGTTTTATGTAATAATAATAATAATAATAATAATAAAACAACATAATACAAAACTCTAAAAAAGAGAGAGGAATGTGTTACCTATGTATATATGTTCGTAGATTATCTTTTAAATTATAACCACAAGACCAAAAACCATGAAAAGAGAAGGAGAAACCGGAGAAAAGGAGGAGGTGGGCTTAAAAAACATGTAAATTGTTAATGCCAATGTTCAAAATAAAAACTGAATACAAATTTGTAAAAATTTATTTAAAAAAATAATAATAAAATAATAAATAATAAAAATAATAATAATAATATTAACAGTAATAATGATAATAATAATAATAGTGAATGATGAATAAGTAAAAAATAAATAATAAATAAAAAACTAATATAATAAATATAAATATAAATTAAAAATATAAATTTTGCACATATATATATAAAATATTGTACTATAAAAACATAAATTAAATATATGCAATAAAAAACATAAAACACAAAATTTATTAATTATAATGACCCATATCCATAAAAAGATAATAAATATGTGAATAAACAAATCAATAAATAAATAAATCAAAAATATAAAATATGTAAAAAACCTACCACTGCACCAAGCTAAATTCAAAGAAACCTTTTTGCTGAGCAGAGGCACGGATACCACCGGCCTCTAGTGCACGATGCAATTATGACTGTGTGTAAAAAATAGACAAATGAACAAATATGTAAGAGAACATGGACACATTGGCAATGACAATAAGAGATGAGAATTACCATTCAAAAAAAATATATGATAAAAAACTTAAAGATCATCATAAAATAGGGAGAGCCCAGTGTGCAACTAAACTGGATTCAATGCAACTCATTGGGTGCTCTGATACAAAAGAAGCCGTGTTCTATTATACTTAAAAAGACTATGAATATGAGGCAAAAAACATAAAAAATATCCTAATGTAATGATGTCATTAGTTTTCTAGGTCTGAAATAAAAGGTGTGTTTGTGAATTTTGCCAATTTTACTTGCTTCACACGTACTGGCTGCTATAGATAAGTAGCCAGTGCTATAAAGATTCAAAAAGATTTCAAAAAACGAGAGAAGAGAAAAATACTGCATGCACCTTGTGTTCTATTTTACAAGCTACCCTAAAGTCATCTTATTGGCCCCAAAGGATGCTACTGATAAAATTACGTGCTATAAATTAACTTCTACTGTGGAAAATAGGGACTGTAACAACAACGGAGTACAGTGAAAACATTGCTCTCAAACATCGCTCAAATGCTGAAGCAAAGAAACACCATTAAACCTGCTTTATCCAGTGAAATCAATTGTTCCCATGAACGGATGAAAACATAAAAGGAAAAGATATGAATAAAATTAAAAACTTTTATACCGGAGATAGGAGCGACTGGTCGCCATCAACTGATAGAATAACTGGAAATGTGACACACCGTATGTATGCCCTATACACCCGTTGTTGTGGGGAAACTGAAATCATCCAAATAATAACCTTGAATAGCCCCTGTCACTTAGAAAACCGCCGTATTTGATAGATTATTACACCTAGAAAAAAAACTAGAAAAAAACTGAACCAGATAACATGTGCTGATATCGCTGTGGACTGCATTTGTCTGCTTCTTTTAAAACGCCGTTTTGGGCGGGAAAAAGCATTCAATCTTAAGACAGTAGCTGTATTGAAAGTGCTGCCAAGACTAACGCTGCTATAAATAGCACACTGAGCTTGTGTATACGTAAGTTTTAGGGGGCAGAATCAACCTTCAACAAGTGTAAAACACCCCTATAAACCCCAAAAAACCTTACTGTATATGAAGGGATATCCAAACCAGAAGTCGACTCGTAACCTTCATGAAACCAGGCACCTCGCACTAATCATAGCAAAGCAGTCCATTGCACATGCGTGCTTCTTTTAAAACCGCCATTTTGGCGGGAAAAAACTTTAAAATATTCAAACTGGCAACTCTTTGTTGTTTAAAAGATGTATACTGCCCAAAGAAATTTTACATTTATAAAAAAATACTTATTCAAAATCGGGGATTGATATGTAGACACGATGTGAATAATGATGTTGGGGACCCTTAAAGGAAAATACGGAACTAAAATAAATAATTAAAGTATAAAACCTATCAAAAAACAAATATAAACATATCTAAAAATGAATGAATAAATGAATAATCAATGAATAATTAATAATTCAAATTTTGAAAATGATATTAATAACAATATATTAATATTTTTTTAAAAAAATTGTAAAACTTAATAATGAATAAATAAAGAAAAAAGATTTAAAGAAAAAGGGGGGAAGGAAAAAGGAATTAAATTTAAACCCAAATTGCAATTGGATGTAGGACGGACCATGAACCACAGCACATAAAAAACTTTTTGTAGTATATTTCTCAAGGGGAAAGGTCCAACTACAAAAACACCGATAAATCTTCATCCATGTTAAGTCCATGTGGAACCATGGAATTTAACAAGAAAATGTATTTTTGTTCTAACCTTGCTGTAGTTTTGACTAGATCTCCCCCTCTCCAATTTAATTGTATTTTTTTCAAAACAAAGAATTTTATGTCAGCCAAAGTATGTCCCATATCTAGCCAATGTTGTACAATGGGTTTATCAGTTAATTTTCTCCGTACGCAACTTTTGTGTTCTACTATGCGTGTCCGTATACAACGGTTAGTCCTGCCTACATAAAGTTTACCACAAGGGCACTGTATTACATATATTACATTTGTTGTTGCGCTGTTTGAAAAATCATTAATGTAAAATTTCTTTTGAGTATCTGGATGCATAAAAAAAACCCTTACGGGCAAAACATTAAGACATACCGAGCAGTGACCACACTGAAATTGGCCCTTAAATTTAGATAATCTCTTGCGTTCAGTAAAAGCTGACGGAACCAACAAATTCCTAAGATTAACATTTCTTTTGTGGGCCACAATGAGAGAGGTATCATGAAAACCGGGGAGTGACTGGATGAGATGCCATTCTTTTTTAAGAATTTGTACTATCTTCCGCGATTTTAAAGAATATAAAAGGGGACAAACTAAGGTGGATCGTGGGTTAACATTTCGTGTTTTGAGTAAGTTGTCTCGTGGCTCTCTTTGTGCTCTCGTATAGGCAGCTTCAATACAACGAGGCGGGTATTGTCGTGTCTTAAAACGCTGGGATAAATCTTGTGCATGCCGTTCAAAGTCTTGTGTGGTAGAGCATATTCTTTTGACTCGAAGAAACTGCCCCACAGGTAAATTGGTTTTGAGAGAGGGATTATGGAAACTTGTAAAATGGAGAAATTGATTTTTGTCTGTGGGTTTTCTGTACAATGATGTGGTAAGCAGGCCTTCATCCTTCTGAACAAGAAGGTCTAAGAATGAAATACGGGAGGGGTCATACGTGAGTAGGAACCTTAGATTGTCATCTAAACTGTTAATCCAATCATTGAATTCTGCAAGCAAATTGACCGAACCCTTCCACAGGATAAAAATGTCATCAATGTACCTAATCCAAAGTAGCACCTCTTTCTTAAATGGGTGTTGTCTCAAGAAATCCTTTTCGAACTGATACATGTAGAGATTGGCAATGTCGGGAGCCATGGAGGATCCCATGGCTACTCCCTTTATCTGCTGATAAAAAAGATCCCAGAAACAGAAATAATTCCTGCACATTGCAAGTTCAGCAAGTGTTAGAAGGAAACTAGTAGGAATACGTTTGTGATCTTGTCTAGCCATCTATCAAATACGGCGGTTTTCTAAGTGACAGGGGCTATTCAAGGTTATTATTTGGATGATTTCAGTTTCCCCACAACAACGGGTGTATAGGGCATACATACGGTGTGTCACATTTCCAGTTATTCTATCAGTTGATGGCGACCAGTCGCTCCTATCTCCGGTATAAAAGTTTTTAATTTTATTCATATCTTTTCCTTTTATGTTTTCATCCGTTCATGGGAACAATTGATTTCACTGGATAAAGCAGGTTTAATGGTGTTTCTTTGCTTCAGCATTTGAGCGATGTTTGAGAGCAATGTTTTCACTGTACTCCGTTGTTGTTACAGTCCCTATTTTCCACAGTAGAAGTTAATTTATAGCACGTAATTTTATCAGTAGCATCCTTTGGGGCCAATAAGATGACTTTAGGGTAGCTTGTAAAATAGAACACAAGGTGCATGCAGTATTTTTCTCTTCTCGTTTTTTGAAATCTTTTTGAATCTTTATAGCACTGGCTACTTATCTATAGCAGCCAGTACGTGTGAAGCAAGTAAAATTGGCAAAATTCACAAACACACCTTTTATTTCAGACCTAGAAAACTAATGACATCATTACATTAGGATATTTTTTATGTTTTTTGCCTCATATTCATAGTCTTTTTAAGTATAATAGAACACGGCTTCTTTTGTATCAGAGCACCCAATGAGTTGCATTGAATCCAGTTTAGTTGCACACTGGGCTCTCCCTATTTTATGATGATCTTTAAGTTTTTTATCATATATTTTTTTTGAATGGTAATTCTCATCTCTTATTGTCATTGCCAATGTGTCCATGTTCTCTTACATATTTGTTCATTTGTCTATTTTTTACACACAGTCATAATTGCATCGTGCACTAGAGGCCGGTGGTATCCGTGCCTCTGCTCAGCAAAAAGGTTTCTTTGAATTTAGCTTGGTGCAGTGGTAGGTTTTTTACATATTTTATATTTTTGATTTATTTATTTATTGATTTGTTTATTCACATATTTATTATCTTTTTATGGATATGGGTCATTATAATTAATAAATTTTGTGTTTTATGTTTTTTATTGCATATATTTAATTTATGTTTTTATAGTACAATATTTTATATATATATGTGCAAAATTTATATTTTTAATTTATATTTATATTTATTATATTAGTTTTTATTTATTATTTATTTTTTACTTATTCATCATTCACTATTATTATTATTATCATTATTACTGTTAATATTATTATTATTTTTATTATTTATTATTTTATTATTATTTTTTTAAATAAATTTTTACAAATTTGTATTCAGTTTTTATTTTGAACATTGGCATTAACAATTTACATGTTTTTTAAGCCCACCTCCTCCTTTTCTCCGGTTTCTTCTCCTTCTCTTTTCATGGTTTTTGGTCTTGTGGTTATAATTTAAAAGATAATCTACGAACATATATACATAGGTAACACATTCCTCTCTCTTTTTTAGAGTTTTGTATTATGTTGTTTTATTATTATTATTATTATTATTATTACATAAAACCCTAATATCACATTTTTTTATCAAGTGAGTTATTGCATCATGAATATTTATATGGTTAATTTTTAATTTTTAATATTTGTTTTTAATATTTATTTTTCATTTTTTATTTATTATTTTTATATTCATTTATCACTTATTTGTGTGTTATTATTAAAGTGTTTTAGCTGTACACATGTTATAATTAGCTTGTTTTAATGTTTTTAATGTTTTATCTTAATGGTTTAACATCAGTTGTCTTTTATTCATGTTCACACAACCATTTCTGTTTGCTGTTGGTTTTACGTGTATGTATATTTTGTAGTGAGCCTATAACCCCTGAAGAAGTGGTACACGAAACACGGCCTGTGTTGGGTTTGGCGCACCTTATCCGTGGATTAATAAAGGTCTATTTGAACCTCCTGCCATGGGTGTTGGAAACCTGGTGCATTCTGGGACTGGTAGTCTTTTATGAGAAAATTCTGTTTTCTTTTCTACCAGAACTGACAGGTTGCTTGTTCAGAGTCACTTCACCTTTTCTATAGCTCCTTCCTGAGCTATGATAAGCTTCCTTATCACAATACGCATCGTGCAGGATAGAGAAGTCCTGGCCTCTGACTCTGTTGGGGCTCGAATGAGCCAATCGTCTAAGTAGGGGGAAGACGAATATCCCTAGAGTGCGGAGAATGCTGCTACCACAGCCATGCATTTCGTGAACATCCTTGGTGCTGAGGCCAGGCCGAAAGGAAGCACCCTGTATTGGTAGTGCTGTCCTTGAAAAAGGAACCAAAGGAACCTTCTGTGAGTTGGATGGATGAGAACATGGGTGTATGCATCCTTGAGATCTAGAGAACATAGCCAATCCTGACTCTGAAGGTATGGCAGCAGAGTTCCTAGAGAAATCATCTTGAATTTCTCTTGGACAAAGAATTTGTTCAATTCTCTGAGGTCCAAGATATGTCTGTATCCCCCTGTTTTCATTGGGATAAGGAAATAGGGGGAGTAAAACCCTGTACCCTGTTGATGGATGGGTACTTCTTCTATTGCCCCTTGGGCAAGAAGCGTGGTGACCTCCTGACCTAACAGGTTGATGAGAGAGGCCGGAGAATTGAACTGCCTTACCATTGTGGGAGGGGGCATGCTGGAAAAATGAAGCTTGTACCCCTCTTTTATGATGGAGTGTGTCCAATGCTCTGCTGTTATCTGTCCCCATCTGGGGGCAAAATGGCCCACCCTTCCTGGAATGGTGGAAGGCTCTGGTCCATTGAGAGCCAGGAAGGCTAAGTTCTGTAGCTGAAAGTCAAAGGCCTTGTGGAGGCTGAGACTGCTGAGACAGTTGAGGCTTTCACAGTCTTTGTTTTCCTTTGTTTGGATGGTTGCTGACTTTTCTGGACAGGCTGACCTGCAGAACATCCCTGCTGAGAATAAGCAGGATAAAATCTTTTCTTTTTAGAAAAGAATGGTTTCTTAAAAGATTTCTTTCTTGCAGGATCAGCTGTAGACTTGGATAATCTATCCAAGGTAGAGTTTTCAGCATCCATCTCATTGGCTTTCTCTTGCCAATCTTTACCAAACAGGTTCTCACCAGTACAAGGAATATTTCCCAGTTTGTCTTGTACCCAGAGCTCCAGATCAGATGCCTGGAGCCAAGCAATTCTACGTGCACCTATGGCAATAGCAGAGGTTCTGCTGATGCACTCAAAGCAGTCAAAAGCTGCACAGTTGACAAATTTTGAAACATCCTGGGCATGTTTGACCAGTGTGAGAAAATCCTGTCTTCTATCCTCAGGAAGAAGAGGGCCCAAAGCCTCTAAATCTCCTGTGACTTCCTTCAGGAACATTCCCATATATAGACTATAGGAACTGATCCTGGCAGAAAGCATGGAAGGTTGGAAGACACGACGTCCAAAAGCATCCAAAGTTCTGCACTCACGTCCTGGGGGATTAGAGGCATGTCTCTTTGCACTCTTGATCCTTCTCATAGCTGACTCCACTACAATAGAGTGGTGGGGAAGCTGAGTTTTCTGGAAGCCAGGACAAGGAGGGACTCGATACATCCAGTCTACGAGAGTGAGGAGAGGTAGTAAGAGGCGTCTCCCACATCCTTAGAATGAGATCATGCAAGATCTCATGGATGGGCAAGGTAGCTGCCTCCTTAGGAGTTTTAGGATATTGTAAAATTTCCAACTCCTTTGCTCTGGGTTCTGTTTCAGGGGCCACAGAAATGGACAGACCCCAAGCTACCTCCCTGATGAAATCCTGAAAGGAAATGTCCTCTGGAGAAGACATCCTGCGTTTAGGGGAGGAAGGCTCCTCTGGGAGAAGTATTCCCGCATCGACAGAACTGTCAGAATCCTCAGATTTCTCCGAGGACTCGAAGTACGTTTTGTCGGGATGCTCTTGAAGAGCCCGATACCCGTACCGACTGAAGTCGGTACCGGGAGTAATCAGTACCGTAATATCGGTACTGGAAGGCATCGCATGACTGGGTGTCGGCAATGCAAACACTGATGTCAATGCTATCGGTACCGGTACCGATGCCGGAGTCGGTACCGGTTGAAAAGTTTGACGCGGTTCCGAGGGCGTCGATGCCGCAAGGAGAGCCGCCAGACTGCGCTCAATAGCCAGGACTCTCTGGTCTATCGACGCTGCCAATGCCTGGATGTCGGTACCGGAGAAGACCGCTGGTACCCCAGAGCATGGCACCAGTAGTTCTGCCGAGGTCGAGGCCTCGAGAACATCCTGGAGCCCCGATAATGCTTTGGAAGCCGAAGCCTCCCGCCGGGGCAATTTTGCCTTTGCAGAATCCTCAAGGGCAACACCAGAGGCATCTCGATGCTTAGAAGGAGATCAACCCTTTGAGGACCGGCTAGACTTATGTTTAGTTACCTGAGATCCACGGGAGGAAGACGAAGCCCTGGAAGATGTCGATGCCACCGAAGCTGCGTCAGAGAGAAACAGGGTACTGAGCTTGGCAGCTCGGTTCTGTCGACCTCTCTTGGACATCATGGCACAGGCCCATACACTCCGAGATGGAATGGTCAGGACCTAAACATTTCAGACACCACTCATGGGTGTCAGTGACGGAGATGGTACCGCCACACTTGGTGCACTTTTTAAAACCCGAGGAGGGTTTTTCCATTATGGAAAAAATCGTGGGCCTAAGGCCCCAAATGGCACGTGCACCTGGAAAAAATGGGAAAGAACTAAGAAATATATTTTTTTTTTTTTAAAGAAAAGAAAGAAAGAAAGAAAACCGGCGGTACCGGTAAAGCGTCGAGGAAGGCAGATGCAACCACAAAAAAGAAGGTAAATTTTCTGCGGTGAGAGGAACACGACCTGCTGGCTCCGCGGAAAATGAAGAACTGGAGAGAGGCAGTTGGGAAAGGCGGGAAGGCAGCACGCAGGCGCTGTGGGATGCTCCCAAAAGCTTTCTAATTAGACGCTGGGGAGCGTTCCTGCGCAGACTCCGTCGGTACCGACGATACCCATATGTGATGACTACATTCCTGCTTGTTCCTGGAGATCAGTGAGAGACATGCAGGAGTATCACAGAATGAGGGCAACTTTAAGCGAGTAGGAAGATGCCTATTTTGGTGCTATTTGGTTAGTTCAAGAGGGCATGAAACCGCTAAAAGGTTGATCTCAAATCAGACATGATGACCTGCTGAATTTAAGCATATTACTAAGTGGAGGAAAGAAACTAACCAGGATTCTCTCAGTAATGGTGAGTGAAGAGGGAAGAACCCAGCGCTGAATCCCCACCCGTGCACCGGGTGTGTGAACTGTGGCATATGGAAGACTGCCTCCTCAGCGCTGCTCAGGGCCCAAGTTCTTTTAATCGAGGCCCAGTCTGTGGACGGTGTTAGGAAGATAGCAGCCCCCAGCGAGCCAGGCCCAGATCTTTCCTGAGTCGGGTTGTTTGGGAATGCAGCCCAAAGCGTGTGGTAAATACTGGCATGAGACAGATAGTGGTCAAGTACCGTAAGGGAAAGTTGGAAAAAAAAAAAAAAAAAAAAAAACTTTGACGAGAGTTCAAGAGGGCATGGAACCGTTAAGAGGTCGACTGCAGATCAGATGTGGTGACCCGATGAATTTAAGCATATTTTGGTGCTATTTCATAAAGATACATAAGGGGTCATTTTAGAAGCGCTATTCGTGATTCCAACGTGAGTCATACAGATGTCTCAGAAGTCATTCTAGAACACCCCTAGTTTACACGTGTCCAGCGCAATCATGTTTATGTCATATAGGGGCATGCCCAAAAAGATAGAAGTGTGCACCCGATTTTAGAATAAACAGGCATCTGCAAAGTGCTTGTTTCAGCAATCAAAGACCTGAACAAAGAGGAGAAATCCCTCACTCCTGCAGTCATTTTTGCCACTCCAAAAAAGCATACAGGTACCGTAAATACAGACTGTTTTCTTGGCTGTTGCGCTGCTTGCAAAATGGCACGCCAGGATGTGTATGTGGCGAGAGATACACATACCCGTTCTAGAATACCATCATGGACATATCCATGTAGCTGGACCCACGGCTGCCGCCTTGACACTTGCACGTGTCTGGAATATAATTCTGCACGTCCCTGTGTCTGTCTGATTGAGATAGGCCTATTTTAGAAAACACTTACACTTGCCCATCTTCACTCCTGCCTCTTCCACAGAAATCTAGACATTCTGACTTGGACATCCTAGATTGCCCCTAAACAGCCTTTCTAAAATGTGCCGTACAGGCACCTATGGTGTCTATAAAAATACTAGTGCAAATCCAGTAGCAAGGGCACCTACTTTGAAAGTGGGGACATTACACCTGCTTCAGAGCATGTGTAATATACATGCATAGATTACTGAAATGTGTGTAAATTAAGGTATTTTATAATTTAAGCATATACTGCATGATTGCGCTGTGCTCCACTCAGCCTGTGCCCCCAACACCACCTACAGTAAAAGTACATGGCGCTTTCATGCCACTGCAATATTTTTATACCCACTACAATTTTAAAAAAGCGCTTTCATGCACGTATAATGTGTTGAAGATTTTTGGGCGATTTCTCTTGCTGTAAATAGGTGTTACACTTGTGTTATTCACCTTGCTTGTAATTAGCTTTTGTATGTCAAGAAATTAAAAAAAATCAATTGGAGATAATTTTATAAAGCATTTTCTGCATCTAAAGCATATTTTACATGCAGATGATAGTTATCACAACATTGCAAGGGTGTGCACATGCATGCAAGTATGTATGCCAAGATCAGGCATAATTTTATACTGTCCACTTAGGCACTGCCAATGGTGATCTTTGGGCAGAGCTGGGGGCGGAGTTGCATGTACATGCATACTTTATAAAATACATACATGCACACAGTTGATACTGCCTTGGCACAAGTGTAAAGCTTTGTGAGACAGCATATATGCACTACTGAAGCCAGGGAAGGCCCAAGTGTTGCCTTATCGTCCCTCCAGTCCAGTCCCAAACCTCTGGGTAGTGTTCCTCTTCCAGCAGCTTGGAGACTGAGCATGTCATCTTTTTGATGAGACTAGTTACATATGCAGCTGGCACCGCCTACCAGCCTCAGTATATTCAGTCTCCAAGCAGCTGGAGGAGGTAGTGAGCCAGGATGTTGGACTCACTGAAGGAACAACTAAGGAGATAGTTTGGGCTTATTTTGGGACTTTCATTTAGTTTACCATATTATTTTACCTGGCCAGCTAGTTAGAAAGAAAGAGAAAAGTGTGGCTGAATAAGAGTGAGATCCTCCCTTTCCCCCCATGCCCCGGGTGTGAAGGAGGGGGCTTCGGAGATTAATAAGACGTCCAGAGCCAGCAGCAGCTCCCAAACCAGTTACTGGGTGAGGAGTCCACGGCGCAGATAGCAAAAGCAGGCAGACAGCAGTTCTGGCCTCTTCCTTGACGCTGAAGCCGGTGGACGCAGCTGAGCGTGAGGCAGGCAGACTGGCATGGACGGCTCTGAGCAATGAGCAGGAATCCAGGTAACATCTGTGGGGCTGGAGAACATGGGTCTCAGGTGCAGGAAAGCAGTGTAGAAAGGTCCTCTGGTGAGTTGGCCTATGCACAGCTGTAAACCATGTGGTTGACAGCGTCCTTCAACAGCGTGGGAAAATCATCATTAGCCTTGGCAGCCTTTGGTAGCGCAAGGGGGGCACTGTTCCCTCTAAGCTGTGCACGTGTGCGCGCGCACACACCTCGCCGAGTGAGCGCACATACTTTACAACAGAGCGCACAAAAATTACGGTTCTGATTCTGATAGAAAATAACACAGACGTCTTAAAATTTAAAAGTTGTGATTGTAATTACTAGAAATTTTCCAATTTAGTAATCATCTATTTTCATTTAATTTAATTAAAATCAATGTGGTGTACATACTGTATCCTGACGTGTAGTCAAATTTTAAAGATATAACTCTGAGTGTCGTTATGTGGCGCACAAAAATTTAACCTTCCTTCAAAAGCTGCACAGCTGATATTTTATGCGCACACAGCCTACAGAAAATTAGAGGGAACATTGATGGGGGGGGGGGGGGGTTTGGCTGGGTATCTCTCCTCTGCGTAGTGTTTCCTACAGCCACAGCTCTGTTGAGCAGAATTTTAGTTTTAAATTTTGGAGGGCTTCTAGCTGAAGCTGTATTTGGGGATAAAAATGAACACCAGAAAAGCTGCCATTCTTTTAGAGGCGACCCTTGTTAATTTGCTTTCTTTTTTTCCTTGGTTTTTGCTTCCTTCTCAGCCCATATTTCCTGCTAGGGTGACAGAAGGGGGCACTCCACAGACCAATGCCCGCAAGACCGCAGTGTTTAGTATGTGGGGCCCGGTGGGGGCTGTCTCAGACGCAGGCGTTTGCCACAGATGCCAGAAGAGTCCCGGTCAGTGGAACAGGTCTTGCACGAGAGCAGGAGAGGAGTCCCTCGTTGACCTAGGGGGACACAGCGGAGAGCCAGGTCAGAGTAGCAGGTACCACGCCTCCGCTGCTAGAGCTGGCAAGTGGGTCCCAGGCTTTTCCTAGTCCTTCCACATCTCAGGGCCTTGGGGACGAAGGGGCTCCTAGTGGTCTTTCCCCTGAATATGTCCTGCTTATGGATAAGGAATTTTGCATGCACCAGCAAGAGGCAAGGAGCCACTCTTTGATGCAGGAGCACGGCAAAAAAAGGGCAGTGGACGTGAGAGCGAGCGAGCTGGCTGCAGAGACGTCAAAGAGATTTAAGCCTTCCGAGGACTGGGGACAGCAGTCTCCATTGTCGGAGGGGACCCGGACACAGACTTGGATATGGAAAGCAAGGAGCTGGAAGAAGGAGAGATTCTGCAGGAGGAACAGGCGCAGATTGTATGTATGTTCTGCTGGGAAGAGTTGCCGGCACTCATTGCAGAGTCCTTAAAGGCCCTTAATATGCCCGCGGGACTCACGGTGGAAGAGGCGGCACTAGAGGACCCGCTACTCCAGGAAGTGCGAAAAATGAAAAGGTTTTTCCAGTGCATAGAGTGGTCAGGCAGATAATCCAAGATAATGGGATCTTCCGGAGGCTAGACTCCAAAGTGTGTGGACCATGATGCGCCTGTATCCGCTTCCAGAGCAGGAGTGAGAATTGTTCCGGTCTCCGAAAGTTGACACGGCGGTTTTGGCAAGGACTAAAAAGACAATTCCGGTGGAAGGCAGTACGGCGCTTAAGGTAAGAATTTGTGTTGTGGGGGATATTTTTTTCTTTTTTTTTTTTTTATTGCTAGCTCTCTGACTGGGAGCTCTTAAAAGGGTTTTGGTGCATTTTTAAAACAAAGTTACATTCTTTTTGGTGCTTTAGTTTAAAAGGAGAAATATTTTCTTTAGTGGGGTAGGTTTAAAAGGTTAAATTAGACTTACCTGCTAATTGTAGTTCCTGGAGGAACTCCAGTCTAGTGCCGAAACCTCTGGGGTTGTGATCTTCCTCCAGCAGCTTGGAGGCTGAGAAACGTCACTCTTGTGATGTCACTGGTATATAAGCACCGGAACCGCCTCCTCACACCAGTAACCTATTGACAAAGCAGACTCACCGGAGCAACAATTAAGTAGTGAACCGTACCACAAAATCTAAACAACTAACTGAACTCTTAAGGACCCCATGTCAAACTATGTACGTATCCTCCGAAGCGTTTCCTACGTGCTGAGGTCCACTTTCCCCCCTTATGAAGAATGTGGACCCGATAACCACCCCCAAGTTACACCCTGTGCCATGGTGAACCATGCTTCCACACTGCTAACGGCGACGCTTACCTGTAAACTCAATCCTGCTTCAGGCTATAGTCCACCAACGTATCAGGACGGGATATGGAACTAGACTGAATTTCCTCCAGGAACTACAATTAGCAGGTAAGTCTAATTTAACCTTCCTGATCGTCCCTCCAGACTAGTCCCGAAACCTCTGGGGATGTAACAGAGCAGTGAACAGATTCAACGGGAGGGCCCTGCTAGACCAGCCTGAAGCACAGCCAATCCAAAACAGGTGTTCCTTTCCGCCTGAATATCTAGACGGTAATGCTTCACAAAGGAGTGCAAAGACCACCAGGTCGCTGCTTTACAGATTTCCACCGCTGGCACTAAACTGCATTCCGCCCAAGACGCCACTTGTGCCCTAGTAGAATGAGCTCTGTCCTTCCGGAACCACTCGGCCTTTCAACAGATACGCTGACACGATCGTCTCCTTCAACCATCGAGCAATAGAAGCCTTAGAAGCCACTTCACCCTTTCTTGCTCCCGCAAACAGCACAAAGAGTCTATCCGACCTACAGAAACTAGCCGTCCTGCGAATATACCTTTTCAATGCTCGCCGAATATCCAACAGATGTAATTGCCCCGTGGAATGACCCTCTCTCTCTGCCGAGAATACCGGCAAAGATACTACTTGATTCTTATGAAAAGCCGACACCACTTTGGACAAAAGACGCCACTGGTCTTAAAACCACCTTAGAATCAAAGAACGACAGAAAAGGCTTCCTACAGGACAACGCTTGCAATTCAGAGATTCGCCTCACCGAAGCAATTGCCACCAAGAACAGCACCTTAAGAGTGAGATCTTTCAGAGACACTCTCGCCAATGGCTCAAAAGATGCTTTCCCCACCGCCCCCAACACCAAAGGGAGATCCCACGTCGGAACTACTTGCTTACGTGGCGGTCACAATAGAGCTACTGCCCTCAAACAACATTTAATATCTGCATGTCCTCCTAGCGCCTCTCCCTGCACCTTACCCCTATAACAGGACAGCGCCGCCAACTAAACTTTTAACGAAGTGGCCGCCAAGCCCTTCTGAAACCCATCTTTCAAGAAAGACAGAACCTGCGGTACCGACGCTCTTAAGGGAATGAAATCTGTTCACACACCATGCTTCAAAGATACGCCATACTCTAACATAAGCCAACGAGGTAGACTTGCGCCGAGCTTTCAGCAAGGTGGCAATCACCGCCGCCGAATACCCCTTTGCTCTCAACCTAGCCCTTTCAAGAGCCAGGCCATAAGCGAGAATCGATCCACCTGAGGCATGCACAGGGGTCCCTGAGTTAGAAGGTCCCTTCAAATTGGAAGCTTCCAGGGCTTCCCTACCAATAGTCGCACCAAGTCCGCATACCACGGTCTTCTCGGCCAATCCAGCGCTATCAGAATCACCTGTCCTTTGTGGAACTCTATGCGCTGCAACACCCGACCAACCACCACCCAAGGTGGAAACACGTACAGGAGCTGCTCTTCCAGCCAGGCCTGTATAAGAACGTCCAGGCCTTCCGCCATTCTCTCTCTTCTTCTGCTGAAGAAGCGATCAACCTTCGCCAACTGAAAAGTTGCCATGAGATCCATTACTGGCGTCCCCCAGCGACTCACCAGCATCGCAAACACTTCTGGGTGTAGGACCCACTCCCCTAGGTCTACCTTTATGCAAGAAGTCGGCCTCCACATTGTCCACCCTACTACTACTACTATTTAGCACTTATAAAGTGCCACGCACACAGCGCTGCACAGCTAACCTACAAGAGGTAGCCAACATATAAGACAGTCCCTGCCCGTCAGAGTCATGCTCATTGGAGCTTACAATATAGTATGAACAGTACAGAGCATTAGTCAGTTCTGTGCAAGGTACGGTGTGGTACAATTGGTCTATAGTTTGGTCATAAACATTGACGGGGGTTAGGGTGAGATGAGGATGGGAGTCAGGATCTGAATGCAACAGTGAAGAGGTGAGTCTTCAACCTGGATTTGAAGAGGGGCAGGGAGGATGCCTGGCGCACAGATGCAGGTAGGCTGTTCCAGGCATATGGTGCAGCAAGGTGAAAGGAGCGCAGTCGGGAGTTTGCGGTGCAGGTGAAAGGCATTGATAGAAGTAATTTGTTAGCGGAGCGCAAATTTCAAGAGGGGACGTAGGGAGAGATAAGAGATAAGAGGTATTGAGGGGCCATAGAGTGAATGCATTTATAGGTCAGTAGGAGAAGCTTGAACTGGATGCGGAATTGGACAGGGAGCCAGTGAAGCGACTTGAGAAAGGAGCAACGCAGGCAGGGCGAGGCTGGCAGAAGATCAGTCGAGCAGCGTGATTTTGTATAGATTGAAAGGGAAGGAGGTGGCTCATGGGGAGACCAGCGAGGAGTAAGTTGCAGTAATCGAGAGGAGATTTATTTATTTATTTATTTATTTTATTAACAATTCTTATATACCGCACTATTAGACATCAGCGCGGTTTACATTGAACAGAAAACATCCGACAGTTTACACGTGTCTGGTCGTTACATTTAACAGGAAGTATAACTTGGCGAAATAGGGGAAACTAAATACAGTGCAGGGTTATCTGATAAAGGATATCCTGGTTTAAGAGTGGATAAGCGTTTTGGTAGTATGTTCAGAGAGGAAGGGGCGGATTTTGCTGATGTTGTAGAGAAAGAAGCAGCAGGTCTTAGCTACAAGCTGGATATGAGCGGAGAAGGAGAGAGAGGTGTCAAAGATAACCCCTAGACTGCGGGCCGAGGGAACAGGAAGGATAGTAGATCCATCCACATGGACTGAGAGGGGGGGGGGGAAGTGGGGGGGAGGAGTTTGGTGGAAAGACAAGGAGTTCAGTCTTGGCCATGTTCAATTTCAGTCAGCAATGAGACATCCAGGCAGCGATGTCCGAAAGACGGGCAGAGATCTTGGATTGGGTTGCCGGAGAAATATTAGGTGTAGAGGGGTAGATTTGGGAGTCATCGGCATAGAGATGGTACTGAAAGCCATGAGAGGAGATAAGCACGCCAAGGCCTTGGGTATAGAGAGAGAAGAGGAGGGGGCCCAAGACAGATCCTTGGGGTACACCTACATGGAGCGGGGTAGGGGAGGAGGAGAAGCCACCAGAGCAAACACTGAATGAGCGATGGGAGAGGTAGGTGGAGAATCAGGATAGTACGGAGTCCTTGAAGCCAAGCGAGGAGAGGGTGGTGAGGAGGTGGTTATGGTCAACGGTGTCAAAGGCAGCAGAAAGGTCAAGAAGGATGAGGATAGAATAGAGGCCCTTAGATTTAGCCAGGAACAGGTCGGTGACTTTAGTGAGTGCCGTTTCAGTGGAATGTAGGGGACGGAAGCCGGATTGAAGTGGGTCCAGGAGGGCCTGGGAGGTGAGGAAGTCGAGGCAGCGATGGTGGACTGCTCATTCTAATAGTTTGGATATGAAGGGAAGGAGGGAGATGGGTCGATAGTTAGAAGGGCATATGGGATCAAGTGAGGGTTTCTTGAGGAGAGGTGTGACAACAGCATGTCTGAAGTCGATGGGGACAGTTGCAGTGGAGAGTGAAAGGTTGAGGATATGAGTGATGGAGGGGACAATGGTGAGGGAGATGGAATGTAGGAGACGGGTGGGGATAGGTTCTGATGAACAGGTGGTGGCTTTGGAGGAGGAAAGAAGGAATGCGGTTTCTTCTTCAGAGATCTGAGGGAAGGAGGAGAGTGTGTCAGGGGGGTATGGATGGGGGAGGAGAATTGGGGAGGAGGGGGAGGTAGAAGAGGGGGTAGGGAATTGGGGAGGTAGAAGAGGGGGTAGGGAATTGGGGAGGAGGGGGTAGATGAGGGGGTAGGGACTTGGAGGGTAATCTTGTGGATTTTGTCATGGAAGTAGTCGGCTAGGGCTTGGGAAGAAAGGGAGGGCGGGATCGGGGGTGGGGGGACCTTGAGGAGAGAATTGAGGGTGTTAAAGAGACGGCGAGGATCAGAGGCAAGGGAGTTGGTCAGATGGATGTAGTAATCTTGTTTGGCAAGTGCTAAGGCTGACTGGAAGGAGCCAAGCATGAATTTGAAGTGTAGAAGGTCTTCCGGGGAGCGGGATTTGGACCATGCTCGTTCGGCAGAACGGGCGCAGATGCGTAGGTAATGGATTATGGGCGAAAGCCAGGGTTGGGGAGTAGATCATTTGACCAGACGTGGGGTGGGAGGGGCAAGAGTGTCAAGGGCTGAGGATAGTGTAGCATTGTATGAAGTAGCAGGAGAGCAGAAGCCATCAAGAGCAGCTGTTTATAAATGCTCCCTCCCCCTGCTAAGTGGATCGCGAGGGAAGAACTTTTAAACTGTCACTGCGGGGGCGCGTCCGCGCCTTGTGGGCCTGCGCCTGAGGGCCTCGCTAGAGGGCCCTTTGGCGTGGCCCTTAGGCGTTGGACCGTGCGAAGCAAAAGAAATGTCTGCTCCTTGCTATATAGTTGGTAACTCTGAAGATATGACTATGTTAGTTAATTGTATTATAATGTATGTATTGTCATTCCCTGTGCTATGTAGTCTCACTTCCAACCATTTTGATGTAATAAGGTGGTGCACGTCCTCCCTGCCTTTGTAGTATGTTGTGAACCGCTTTGATTGAAGGAAAAGGCGGTATACAAAACATGTCAAATAAATAAATAAAATAATGCCTGGTCAACAGACTCGGAGGATAAAATGGAGGAAAAAGAGGGAGAAATGGTGGAGGACAGAGTCAGGGGATCAATATTATGAAGGTTTCTAAATAGGTCGGAGGAGACAGGATGAGGTTGGGATGGCGGAAGACGATGAGTAAATGTTAAGAGGTGATGGTCAGATGAGGGAAGGATTGATTTGCAGAAGTTTGAGGGAGAGGAATTGGAGAAGAGTATTAAGTCAAGGCAGTGGCCGTGTAGGTGTGTGGGGGCAGTGGAGCAAAGCTGGAGGTTGAACGAGGAGGTAAGAGCTAGGAACTCTGAGGCATTGGGGCAGGAGGGGTTGTCGATGTGAATGTTGAAATTGGCAAGAATAAGAGTGGGGGAGGAGGGATCCATAAAGGCAGAAAGCCAGGAGTTGAAATCGGTGAGGAAGGTTGATTTGAATTTGTCGGGTGGGCGATAAATAACAGCTACTCGGAGGGGAAGTGGTGTGAGGAGGCGAATGGAGTGGACTTCGAAGGAGAGGGGGGGGGGGGGAGTGTGATTGGGGTGGCAGGAGGAGTTGAATTGGCAGGAGGGAGAGAGTAGGAGGCCAACCCCACCACCGTGACCAGTAGATCGAGGTGTATGGGAGAACTGATTGCCTCTCTCTGCTATGGGGGCTATGTTTGCGGTGTCGTCTGGGGGGAGCCAGGTCTCAGTCAAGGCAAGAAGGTGTAGGGCATTAGAGATAAAAAGATTGTGAATAAAAAGGGTGTTTTTAATGACTGAGCATGCGTTCCATAGCGTGGAAGGGGGAGGAGAGGGATATGGATAAGGTTGGATAAGTTACGTGTGGATTTCTTACCGGAGTAGCATGAGGGTCTATTTCTAGGGCGATGACGAGATTTAGAGGGAGCAGGGTGAGGGTGGGTATGTCTGGGTGTGTATGCTCTCCAAGAGGGACATGAGGGAGGGGAAGTGAGGGGTAAATTGATGGTATCAGGTAGGTTATGTAAGGGATTATTTTTGGGGGTAGGGTTGGAGTTGAAATCTATGGATGAGTGATTATGGGATGAATGAGGGAGGGCGGACGTGGGGGGGAGGAGCGGGATGTGGATGAGATTAGATAGGTTACGTGAGGAACTTTTTTTGGTGTGAGAAAGAAATTGGGGGGGGGGGGGGGCAGGGTTGGGGTTGATATTACCGGATGAGAGGAGGAGAATGAGTATTAGAGAGCGAGGTAAAGTGGAGACAGTATGGCGGAAGCGAGGGTGGGGTTGCCTTAAAGAGAGGGGGGCTGGTTGAATGCGGGGGATAGTGTGAAGAAGCTGAAGAGCAGATGCTAGGCTAGAGGGTAGAATGGAGGGAGAAGTGAGGAAGGTAGGGGGCGTATGGGGAAGAGAGAGGGTGTTGGTAGGAGGGGAGGCAATTGGAGAGGAGGAGGAAGAGAAGGACAATGAGATGTGGGGCCATGGTAGTGGGCAGCAAGGTCTGCGCAAGCAATGGGTAGCAAGTTCTAGGCACGCAATGGGTAGCAAGTAATAGGCAAACAAGCAGGCAGTGGGTAGCTGTTCAATGCAAATAATGGGTAGCAGTTCTATGCAGGCAGTAGGTAGCAGCGGGTGACCAGTTCAGTGCAAGCAGCGGGTGACCAGTTCAGTGCAAGCAGCGGGTGACCAGTTCAGTGCAAGCAGTAGGTAGCCTGATTAGTGCAATGCAGGGTTAGTGCAGTACAGGGGAGAGGTAACGAGGGAGTGATGGGTATCTGTGAAGACAAATGGCTGTGGGCAGCACTAGGAGAGGGGTGCTTACCTCGTGAAGAAGTTAGGGTGAGGTGGCAAGGTGTAGAAGAGCAGCACGCTAAAGCGCCTTGGTCCTTGCCTAAGGGCCCTCTGGCGAGGCCCAGGCGTGGGCTTGCCAGGCGCAGGCTCCCTGGGAGGTGCTTCCTTTAAAGTTGCTGCACAGCGTGCAGGGAGCGCTCTGGTGATGGCGCCGACAGAGCCATCAGATTCTTCCAGTGCCACACTGCTGGTGCCTCCTTGACGGTTGATATAAGCCACCATGGTCGTGTTGTCGGAGAATACTCGAATGGCCTTTCCCTGGAGATACGGCCGAAATACTTGCAGAGCCAGCGCCACTGCCTTCAACGCCAATCTGTTGATTGACGAACTCTTCTCTAGATCGGACCACTGCCCCTGCGCAAATCGTCCTTGATAGTGAGCTCCCCAGCCCACAAGATGCATCCGTCGTCAGAGAAATCCACGCAGGCGTCTCCAAGGGCATCCCTTTTTCCAGACACCTCGGACACAGCCACCACTGAAGTGCCTTGCACGTCCATGGCAGACAAGTCAGCCTCTGAGACAGCTGATCTTTTTGATGCGACCACCTCCTCAACAGCGCTCTTTGCAACGGTATCATGTGGGCCCACGCCCACGGAACCAACTTGAGGGTCGCTGCCATGGTCCCTAGCAACTGAAGATAATCCCAGGCCATGGGACCCTGCTTGCTGAGAAACTGGCGGACCAACTTCCTGAGCCCGAGCACCCGCTGTTGAGGCAGAAAAATTAGTCCTACTCTCATATCAAAACACACCCCCAGGTACTCCAGGCTCTGAGACGGCCCCAACTTGCTCTTTGCCATGCTGACTACCCAACCGAGACTCTGTAGGAATGCCACCACTGTGGCCATAGCCGACACACTTTCTGCTCGGGACTTCGCTCTGATCAACCAATCGTCCAGATAAGGGTGTACCAACACTCCGTCCTTTCGCAAGGCCGCTGCCACCACCACCATCACCTTGGTGAACGTCCGTGGTGCTGTAACTAGGCCAAAGAGAAGCACCTGAAACTGGAAATGTCCCATCGGCACCGCAAACCTGAGAAATTTCTGATGCTCCTGCCAAATTGGAATGTGAAGATACGCTTCCAACAGGTTTAGGGACGTAAGAAATTCCCCCTTTCTTACCGCCATAATAACCAACCTGAGGGTCTCCATCCGAAAATGAGACACCCGGAGACAGCGATTTACTCTTTTGAGATCTAAAATAGGTTGCTACGTCCCTTCCTTCTTTGGAACAACGAAGTAAATGGAGTATTGACCGCCTCCTAACTGGTTGGGCAGAAAGCGTAGTTACTCACCTGTAACAGGTGTTCTCCAGGAGCAGCAGGAATCAGTCCTCACATATGGGTGACGTCGGCGCCGACGGAGCCCTCGCGGAGCAATTTTCCCCAGCTTTCAAAGAAAGCCTTTGGGAATTGCAGCGCGCATGCGCGGTCCCCTTCCCGCCCAAGGGTGCCATCTTAGCCAGTCAGATGACATAGCTAAAAAAGACAGCATAAAAAAATTTGCAAAAAAACTTAAGCAGATGATTGCAACTCCAAGGGGAGGAGGGAGGGTTGTGAGGACTGATTCCTGCTGCTCCTGGAGAACACCTGTTACAGGTGAGTAACTACGCTTTCTCCAGGACCAAGCAGGAAGTCAGTCCTCACATATGGGACTCCCAAGCTTAAGGCTACCGGAGACCCTAAGCACAAAAAAGAGCTCCCTCTAGCTCAGCAGCACAGAAGGAAGGAATCTTCGCTGAATAATTACCCACCGGTAGCCCACATCCGGGATGGAGGGTAGGAGTTGCTCAGACCTCAAAGAGATTACGGAGGACTGCCTGTCCCAAAGCACTGTCACTGCGGGACTCCCTCTCGAGACAGTAATGGACCGCAAAAGTCTGGCTCGAAGACCAAGTAGCGGCCCGGCAGATGTCTGCCAGCGGAACAGAGCGGAGGTAAGCCACTGACGTAGCCTTTGCCCGAACGCAATGAGCCGTGACTCGACCTTCCAAGGAGAGTCTGGCTGCCCCATAAGCCCAAGTGATACAGTCCGCAACCCAGATGGACAGAGTACACTTGGAGACCGGGAGCCCCAATTTATTGGGGTCAAAAGACACAAAAAGCTGAGCAGCTTTACGGTGCTCCCGCGTACGGTCAAGGTAGAAGTTCAATGCCCTCCTACAGTCCAGGGTATGGAGGACCGTTTCAGCTCGGCAGGAGTGTGGTCTGGGAAAGAAGGTTGGAAGTACCACCTCCTGATTGATGTGAAAAGGGGAGACCACTTTTGGAAGAAATTTTGGGTGAGTCCGTAGGACTACCCTATTTTTGTAGAACCGAGTGTAAGGGGGATCAGACACGAGGGCCTGCAATTCACTTACGCGTCTAGCGGAAGTGAGGGCTATCAAGAACAATGTTTTCCAAGAAAGAAAACGGAGAGAACAGGTAGCCATAGGTTCAAAAGGCGGACAGGTGATCCGCTGTAACACCACATTCAGATCCCAGTCAGGTGCTGGCGGGCGCAGAGGTGGTTTAAGTAGAAGGAGACCTCGGAGAAACCTCGCTACGAGAGGGTCGCTGGAAAGAGGTCTGCCGTCCACCGGCACATGATGTGCTGAAAGAGCACTGAGGTGAACTTTGACGGAATTGGACTTAAGTCCCAGATTAGAGAGGTATAGCAAGTACTGCAGAATCACCGACACCGGGCAGGAGAAGGGATCCTGAGACTGTTGGGTACACCAAACGGAAAAACGACGCCATTTAAGGGCGTAGCATTTGCGGGTAGAAGGTCGCCGAGAAGCTAGGACGACCTCTTCCACCTCTGCTGGCAGAAGAAGGGGAGCAAGGACTACCCTCTCAGCAGCCAGGCCATTAGATTGAGAGATCTGAGGTTGGGGTGTAGCAGAGACCCCTGATCCTGAGTGAGGAGATTCGGTTGGAACCCCAGAGGGAATGGATCCTCCACCGCTAATTGCAGCAGGAGTGGAAACCACGGCTGTCGGGGCCAGCGAGGGGCCACCAGGATCATGAAGGCTTTGTCCCGGAGAACCTTGAAAAGAGTTCGAGAGACTAGCGGGATGGGAGGGAAAGCGTACAGAAGGCCCTCCGACCATGAGAGTAGAAAAGCGTCTGCCGCAACTCGAAGGGGATGAGGCTGACGGGAGCAGAAGCGAGGAAGTTGCCGGTTGAGAGGGCTGGCAAAGAGATCCATCGTGGGGAGGCCCCACTTTAGAAAGAGCTTCTGAACTACCAAGGGATCCAGGCGCCACTCGTGCGGCTGGAGGATCCTGCTGAGTTTGTCCGCCAGGCAATTTTCCTGGCCTGGGAGATAAACTGCCTTGAGATGGACGCCGTGACTGACGGCCCAAGAGCAGAGCTTCTGTGCTTCCCGACAGAGAAGGAAGGAGCCCGTGCCCCCCTGCTTGTTCACGTAGAACATGGCAACTTGATTGTCCGTCTGGACAAGGACGGACTGGCGAGAGGTCAGGTGGGAGAAGGCCTTGAGAGCCAGGCGGATCGCTCTGAGCTCCAGGAAGTTGATCTGCTGAGCAGACTCCCCACGCGGTCCAGAGGCCCTGAGTACGGGCCCCTTGGCAATGTGCTCCCCAGCCCAGGAGGGATGCATCTGTCGTCAGCACCTGGGCCGGCTGAGGTGATTGAAAAGGCATGCCGAGTACCAGGTTCGGCCGATGAAGCCACCACCGGAGAGACGAGATCAGCGGCTCGGAAACGTGCACTAGGTCTGCTAGGCCGCCTGTGGCTTGTTGCCACTGCTTGCGGAGACACCATTGAGCAGGCCGCATATTCAGGCGGGCATTGGGGGTCACATGGACGGTGGAAGCCATATGGCCGAGTAGTCTCAGGAAGCGCCTGGCGGAGACCAGGGGCTGGCTGCGAAAACGGTCGGCTAGGTCCATGAGCCGTTGAGCCCTGTCGAGCGGTAGGAACGCTCGTGCCTGAGGAGTGTGCAGCCTTGCGCCGATGAACTCGAGATCTTGTGAGGGGAGCAAAGTGGACTTTGCGAAGTTTATAACAAAGCCCAAGTACTGGAGAAGAGTCACCGTGCGGCGTGTGGCGTTGGTGACCTCCGGAGCGGACGCTGCTCTGATGAGCCAGTCGTCGAGGTATGGAAAGACATAGAGGCCGTGAAGCCGGAGATGGGCCGCCACCACCGCGAGGCATTTTGTGAAGACCCGCGGTGCGGAGGACAGGCCAAAGGGTAGTACTCTGTACTGGTAATGATTTCCTGCCACCACAAACCTTAGGTATTGGCGGTGGCTTGGGTGGATGAGGATGTGCGTGTAGGCATCCTTTAGATCCAAGGAGCATAGCCAATCTCCCTGCTGGAGGTAGGGCAGAAGGATTCCAAGGGTAAGCATCTTGAACTTTTCCCGCACGAGGAATCTGTTGAGGTTGCGCAGGTCCAGGATGGGTCTGAGGCCTCCTGTCCTTTTTGGGACTAGAAAGTACCTGGAATAAAAGCCTTGACCTCTCAGGTGGTGGGGCACCGGTTCCACCGCCTGTTCCTGTAGAAGACCTGCTAACTCCTGAAGGAGCAATTCCCTGTGCAGAGGGAGTCGTGGAGGTTCTCCCGGAAAATAGGAGGGAGGGACCTGTTGGAAGTGGAGAAGGTAGCCTTCTCTCACGACTTGAAGCACCCAGGCATCTGAGGTGATGCTGGACCACCTGTGGGCGAAGTGAACCAGCCGGCCTCCGGTGCTGGGAGGAGCCAGCGGAGGGGGAGAGGCTATGCTTAAGGAGTCAAAAACCCCCACCCTGCTGAGCAGGGGCTGGTGGTGCAGGCTTGGGGGCTTGCTGCCTACGGGACCCGTTACCCCGTCCCTTGGCCTGCTGGCCCTGTTGGGGAGCTGCAGGGGCCTGATATTGGGGGTATTGTTTGTAGGCAGTCGCCTTTCTCGGGTAAAAGGACTTCTTTCCCGAGCCCTTCTTTTTCTGGGAAGGGGCGGAGGTCTTCCTAGAAAGCCTAGTCCTGGTGAGAGTCTCCGTCTCGATCTGTGCAGCCTTTTCAGCCATGGGCTTGCCAAAGAGGTTCTCGCCTCGGCAGGGGACATCGACCAACTTGTCCTGCACCCAGGGCTCAAGGTCCGACGACTGAAGCCAAGCCTGTCGGCGGGCACCGATGCCGGCTGCGGCCACTCGAGCCGATGCTTCAAAGCCATCATAGGCTGCTCGGGATATGAATTTTGAGCATTCCCGAATGCCAGAGGACAAGGCCAGGAACCTCCGCAAGGGTTCCTCGGACAAACCAGCGGAGAATCCGGCTAGCTCTTTAGCCAGGTCTCGGAGATACATGCCCATGTATAGCTGGTAGGTCTGGACACGACACGCAAGCATAGAGCCCTGGAAGCACTTCTTACCAAGGCCATCCAGGTTACGGGCCTCCCTGCCAGGAGGCACCGAGGAGTGCATCTTCTGGCTCTTAAGACGATGCATGGCCGATTCCACTACCATGGAATGGTGTGGTAGCTGTGCTTTTTGGAAGCCAGGGCTCTTGCGGACTCGATAGATAGAATCGACCCGCTTGCTCAGGACCGGCGAGGAGGCCGGACTCTCCCACATGCGGAAGAGTAGTCGTTCCAGCATGGGAGGAACCGGTACAGTAAAGTGTTCCCTGGCGGGAGAGTCATACTGGAGGGCGTCGAGCTCTTCGGCTCGAGGCTCCTCCTCGGGATCCGCAGGGAAGGCCAAGGCCTTGGCCATATCCCTGACGAAGTCCGAGAACCGGGCATCCTCCGGGGGGGACTGCTTCCGAGGTTCGGACTCAGGTGAGTCCGAGGGGACACACCGAGTCCGAAAAGAATCAGGTGACTCTTCCTCTTCGGACTCCCAGACCGACTCCGACGAGGACTCGGTGGGGTCGGCCCGGGCAGGGTGCGGCTCCTGCCGCCCCGACGCCGAGGGAGTCGGCGTCGGCGACCTCGGTCCCGAATGGGAGGCCAAGGGTGACCTCGACCGAGGATCGACTCGAGTTCGCATGGACTCGAGGATCGGCTCGGTCTCCGGGGTCGACTTAGACGTCGACGTCCCGGCGGAGGCGAGTCCAGGAGGACCACAGGACTTACCCGAGCAGGCAGCTCCGACTCCAGGCGAAGTTGCTTCGGGAGGTGCTCCTTCTCCAAGGACCCGGGACGGCTATCGGGGCTATGCGACCTGGCCCTTGCGGAGCCAGGAGCGTCCACCGACGCCGCCCTCGCGGGTTTCACCTTCCGTCGATGGTCCCCGGAGGGAGAACCCCTGTCGGAGGAACTCCGGCGACGGTCCGAGCTGGAACCTCTGGACGCGGAGGCCTCCGACGAGGTCCGGGTACGGCTGGGGTCAGCGAAGATCCTATCCCGCTGATGCTGCCGACTTCTCAACGCTTTAGAGGACATTTTGCCGCAGGGCCCACAGATCATTTCTTCATGATCCGGGCCCAGGCAGCGGAGGCAATTGTCGTGTGTGTCAGTCAGTGACATATTCCGGTCACACTGACCACACCGCTTGAAACCACTGGCAGCCATCGGGGGAAAAAGGGCCCCGGCGAGGTCAAAGGACCGGGCTGCCAGGGAAAAATTGAAAACGAAACTGACTAAGTCAGAAAAACCGAAAAAGAAGAAGAGGACTCGTGACCGGCGTCGCGAGTCCGGGCGGGAAAAAGACCGGCGTCGAACCGAAGAAAATAAGAGAAAATTACAAGTAAAAATCAACTTTTTCGCGGGGACACGACGGGTACGTCTGTAGGGCTCCGCAGAAAAAAGAAGACTGGCTAAGATGGCACCCTTGGGCGGGAAGGGGACCGCGCATGCGCGCTGCAATTCCCAAAGGCTTTCTTTGAAAGCTGGGGAAAATTGCTCCGCGAGGGCTCCGTCGGCGCCGACGTCACCCATATGTGAGGACTGACTTCCTGCTTGGTCCTGGAGAACCGGTACTATCGCTTTGAGGGAGAGCAGTCTTTGCACCGTCTCCCGCACAGCCTTGCGCTTTGTGCTTGCCTTGCACAGAGACTGAACGAAAAAAATCGGTTACCGGCCGCTGAAACTCCAACGCATAACCTTCTCGAATAACCTCTAACACCCACCGATCTGAAGTGATTTGGACCCAGGCAGGGTAAAACTCCCACAACCGACCCCCTACGGGAACCAGCCCCATCTGGGCCCCCCTGACTTCAATGGGATTTCCTGAGATTTGAGGAAGCGGTGGAAGCCGCAAAGCCCCTGCCTGCTCCTCGAAATCCACAAAACCCTTGGTTCCTACTGGGAAAATGTCCCCGCTGACTTTGGGCAAATCTCGAGGAACGGAAATGCCGAAATTCCCGTTGCTGACCCCGAGGCATGGGAGTGGAACGTCCCTGCTTCTGCTTATCCTCTGGCAACCTACTGCCCTTGGACTCTCCTAAATCCTTTACCAGTTTATCTAAATCTTCTCCAAATAGTAGTTTTCCCCGGAAGGGAAGCTTACTTAATCTCGCCTTGGAAGAGCCAACTGCTGCCCAATTGTGCAGCCAAAGACACTGCCTCCCCGTGATTAACAAAGCCATACTCTTCGATAACCCCCGGATAAGGTTATAATGAATATCGGCCAGATATGCTGCTCCTGATTCCAGTCTGGACGCCTCCTCGGTCGTCTCCTCCGAGTGCTCCCCTTAAATCCGCTGCGCCCAGCATAGGCAGGCCCTCGCCACCCAGGCTCCACAAATAGAAGCCTGTAAAGAGAGCGCATTCACTTCAAAGACTTGCTTCAACAAGGTCTCTAACTTACGGTCTTGTGCATCCTTGAGCGCTGCACTTCCCTCTACTGGAACTGTAGTCTTCTTGGTAACCGCCGACACTGCTGCATCTACCCTCGGAGACTTCAACAACTCCCGATCCTGGTCTATCAGAGGGTAAAGACGCACCATAACTCTAGACCCTTTAAAGCGCGGACTCTGGCATGTCCCATTCTTCCTGAATCATCTCCCTAACCACTCTGTGTACCGGGAAAGCCCTCCGAGTCTTCCGAAAGGCCTGCAATAAAGGGTCTTCCAGAGTAGAATCCTCCGCAGTTCCTCCAGACGGAATATTAAGAGTCTTGAGAGACTCAGCAATGAGTGCTGGTAGTTCCTCTCTACGAAACACCCAAACCACCCTCGCTTGATCCTCCTGTTCCGTAATCTCACCTTCTTCCAGATCATCGTCCAGGCCTATGTCAGGATCCGGCTCCTCAGAGCATAGGTCCTCCGATATGACCGACTGTTCTAACCGATCCCTATCTCCCCTGGGCTTTTTCACACTTATGCCTGTCACTCCCGCCATCAAAGGCATCCTCGGCCTCTTCTCTCCCAGCTCTGCTTCTGCGGAACTGGCTGTAGGCCTACTCTGAGAGTTGCTCAAGGCCTGCTGGAGCAGAGCCACGAAATCTGGCGAAAAGATCGCCGCCAGACCTCCAGGCAAAGGTGGCTGCGAAGTCGGGAGGTCTGGTACCGAAAATGTACTGGGCACTGGCTCCAGAGCAGGCAATGTGGATAATACTGGCTCCAGAAGGGCCCTAGATGTCCCCTCCTGAGCCCCTGCTCCTGCATCTGAGTCTTGTTCCATAGCCGCAGATTAAATCACTCCTCCACTCTAAACTCTAAGCCTAAACTCTCCTTAATTGTTCCTCTAGTGAGCTCCAAACTCCCAGGCTCACCAATCCTCCAGCTGCTTGGAGACCGAGAAAACTGGTGTGAGGCAGTGGTTCTGGTGCTTATATACCAGTGACATCACAAGAGTAACGTTTCTCAGCCTCCAAGCTGCTGGAGGAGGATCACAACCCCAGAGGTTTCGGGACTAGACTGGAGGGATGATCAGGAACTCTGCTTTAGTAACTTTCTCAGCTCTTTGGAGCTACTGACACCAGAGTGGTCCCACCAGAGACATCCCTTGTTGCAAAGATTCTCCTGTCCGTGGGTGACCTGGACAATGCTTAGGTGGTGGCTCCACCCAGAGAATTTGGAAGAGGGCATGCCCCTCAAGTCTCCACAGTGGATCCCGTTGATAACCGATGCCAGTCTGACCGGCTGGGGGGCCCACTGCGAAGGGCACATTGCTCAGGGACAGTGGAGTCTGCAGGAAGTCCTTTAGTCTATCAATAGACTAGAGATGTAGATGGTTGCCCTGGAGCTGCAGAGCTTCAATCCGTGGTTGCAGGGGATGGTGGGTCCAGGTCTTCTCGGACAATGCGACCATGGTAGCCTACATCAACCGCCAGGGAGGCACAGGCAGTGTGTCTCTGGAAGACAAAGCAGAGATGCTGACGACTTGGGCAGAAAGCCATCTCCAAGTATTGTTGGCGGCACACGTGGTGGAAGTAGACAGCGTGATGGCGGACTACCTCAGTCGAGTGCACAGACCCCAGCGAATGGATGCTCTGACAGGAGGTATTCTCGCAAGTGGCGAGATGGGGCACACCGATCATGGATCTAATGGCAACATTTGGGACTGCCAAAACAAGTTGATTTTTCAGCAGGAGACAAGAAAGGATGTCAGAGGGCCTGGATGCCCTGATGCAGAGGTGGCCCATGGAGGGGGTACTCTATATTTTTCCTCCATGGGCACTCATAGGCCAGGTCATGCAGTGGATAGAAGCTCACTGGGGGTTGGTCATTCTGATCATCACAGATTGGCCAAGGTGCCCATGGTATGCCGACCTGGTGCAGCTAATGGCAGAATGGCTACCGGCACGAGAAGATCTCTTGACTCAGGGGCCGGTGCGCATAGTTTTACACAGTCCATTTAGGCACTGCCAATGGTGATGCTGGGGCAGAGCTGCACGTACATGCATACTTTATAAAATACACACATGCACATAGTTGGTACTGCCTTAGCACAAGTGTAAAATTTTGTGAGACATCAAATATGCATTACTGGAGACAGGGAAGGCCCAAGAGGTGGGAGGAGTGGCCTAATGGTTAGGACAAGGTACTTCAGGCCGGGGGTTCAAGTCCCACCTGGGGACAGCAATCTCAGACCGGAGGGACTGGGATTTCTAGTCCTATAGGCACTCCTTGTGGTCTTGGGCAAGCCACTTAACCCTCCATTGCCCATGTTCCCTGTAAGTATTAGCGTATGTGTGTCATATCCCCTCGTGTTAAATGTATCTCCCAATTGACCGCTTTGACCCGGTGAAAAGCGGGATATAAATACAGCTAAATAAAATAAAAATAAAATAAAGTGTTTCATGCGCCCAAGACAGGCTGCAGTCCTACCCTCCCATTCCCGGCATCCATCATCTCACCTTAGGGGGAGGGGAGAGAGAGAAAGCAGCATTACAACTTCTCCACAATTCTTGAAAGCAGCAGCAGAGCAAGATACTTTGGCACCACTGTGGGCCTTGAAGCACTCTCACATGCATTCATGGCCTGTCACTCCTGCCTCCCAGACCCAAACTTCTTGTTGAAGGGAGCATGATTGGCAGGCCAGGAGTGCATACATGCGCATGGGTGCAAGGCTGCTGTGGCACCAAAGTGGCTTGCTCTGCCACTGCTTTCAAGAATGGTGGAGGGGTTGTAGTGCTGCCCATCAGGATCTGCTGCCTAGTACATGGGCCACCCCTGCCTGGTGCTAGTTCTGGCAGGTTGTTTTATAACAGCACATGGGCACCTATGTTGCCTTTATAAATACCAACACTAAGCATTGCATAATATGGCAGCTTTGTTCTAACATATAACTGAAAGAATCCTTCCATTGAACCATGTTCCAGGTTTAATGGGATCTCCATTAACCTGAATCCAAGTATTATAACTAATGATCCAAACTGACAGTGATAAAAATAGTCAAAGCCGACTAACACATTCTTCATTCCCTTTTACAAAAAAAAAATGATACAAGGAACCATCAACAACGAGGACACTGACTGTAACCTGGCAGCTATGGGACATCTTCACTAACAAGCAGTAATTATTACACATTAAGCTCCAAAAGTATTGTGAGGAAGGTGGCATAGAGCTGCACTGTTGGAGGTGTGCCCAGTACTTATTATGGGGGAGATTCACCTCACCACACTAACTAGCAAGCACACTTAATGCAGGTGCCTTTACTACCACTCATTAAGGAGGCCGTAAGTGAACTGCAGTAAAATGTTACTATGCTCCAATGAGCTCCGTGCTAACTGCCATGTGCCCTCAATACTCACACACTGTCGCCACTCTATCCCACACAAAAAGTGTTTAGCATGGGACTTTTACTGTGCTGCCTCACACTAACAGTCCGCAGGGTGCGATTAGCATGAAATCCTGTGCTAACCATTAGCACCCTATATGCATTATCATCACCTTTTATATCATAAAATCTTCTTGCTTAAAAATTAAATTAATCATTTCTTTAATTATTCAAAATTACACCTATTTTTAGCTGTAGACTCCAATATTGCAACCAACAATTAACAGATCCAATCTGCATTTATTAAGGATTGCATTCCATTTTTCCAGGAATTCCTTGGCCTGAAAATATTTAGGTTCTTTTAACAGTTCTACGACTCCCTTGGAATGTTTTTTGTTTTTTTTTAATATATTGCACAGGAGTGTTACCGTGCAACTCTGCCTTAACAAGTCTCTTGTACAGAGCACGTCAATTCCATCCATGAATGTAGCCCTCCCTATGGCCAAAATCTGCACAAAGGGGTATGTTTACTAAACCGTCCTAATCTTACCGGCACTAGTTGCAGCGATAATGTGAAGAATGCCATATAAGGAGTGGGTCCTAAGGTAGCAAGAATATGTATCGCGTGATGGTGCGCGCCGTGGCACGTTAACGCGCGTTAACCATAAGTACATGCCAGCGCAGTGTTACTAGCTATAGAGATGTAGCCTACTGGTTACTTCAATGACTGTGGAGGCAGAGGTCATGGGTTTGATCCCGCAGTGGTGTAATCTAAAAAGGCTGTCTGAGGCATTTTTCTTTTAATTTAAATCAGTGCTGCCAGCAAAAACACCCTCACAGTGCCATAACCTAAGGTGCCTCATAAAGCGCCCTATAGGGCACTGTATAGGGCGCCTTACAGGGCGCCTATGAGGCACCTTAGGCTACAGCACTGTGAGGGTGTTTCTGCTGGCAGCACTGATTTAAATTAAAAGAAAATGCCTCAGACAGCCTTTTTAGATTACACCACTGCGGGATCAAACCCATGACCTCTGCCTCCACAGTCATTGCAGTAACCAGTAGGCTACATTTCTATAGCTACTACCACACTGCTGGCTGGCTACAGAAAGACTGCAGGTCACCACACAAACTGTCTGCTGTGGTTACCAGGATAGGGTAAACCCACCCATACCCATGATGCACTGCACATGCAGATCAGCAGTCTACAGCTGATCACATAATGGGGTATGCACCCCCACAGCACCTAGGCCTGGTAGGGGGAACTGACCGTGTGTGTTACTAGCAGAGTAGCTACAGACCATGACATTGTGCGGGTCCTGTGCTCACCCTGAGGGTGAGGTGGGGCACCCAGCACCAGGTCTGCAGCACCTGGCTTGGCTGAGCTAGGCTATGCTGCAGGTCCCCGTCAGTGCCAGTGTGTGATAGGTAATCCTTGCAGATACACCTATGTCCATCTGTATTTCCCAGTCACGTCTAGCCCTTGTGGACTATGATGCACCCAGAATAGTGCATATCCTGTGTGGGTGCCATGGTCACATGTTATAGGTGAAGGGAGGTGTTTGGACCCAAAAGCAGATTATGTAGCACCACCCAACCCGCCCTCTGTGGCTCAGGGTGGGGGGGACAGGATCTCCCACCAACAGATCCACATTGTACATCTCTGCAATGGTGGCAGTAGAGAGGACCATCAACCCCAGTCCTGCTGGGGAACAGGCACCCTACAAGGCAGTTGCTGCAGATCTGTATGCATCACATAAGGCAATGGCAGACAGGCAGAATGCTTGAGAGGCTCAGCTGCCCCCCACCACTATCTGACATTCACCAGCAGACAGCACAGTCAGTCTCCACCTGCTGCACCCTGCAAGGTGTTCCAGCCATACACATGCTAACTGCAGACAGTCTGCTAGCTAGTACATAGTGCATGTTCCTGGAGGAACTGTGTGCACCCAAAAATGGGATGTGAGCATACACACCAAGCAGGTATGTCAGTGACTGGGCCCCAGAAAAGAGAACCCATAAATATCACTTGAGAGAGAGAACTTAGCCATGCTGTGGTCACTGCTCAGTCAGAGTGAGAGTGACCTCCCAGCATGACATGCTGTGGCCACCCTGTCTGTGCAGGTGGTGGTAGGGCACTAAAATGTCCCAGCCATTGCCCTATACCCTGTGCAGATGCATCCTGCCCAGGCCACCCTGTCCGGGCCATACCCACAGTACCTTGCTCCTCATTATGCACATTGGCAGGCTAACACTGGAAACAGTGTAAGCAATGTGGGCTCAGTAAGGTGTGGGCAGCCACAACACACTGGACAGACATACACACACTCCCACACCTATGCCAGCATTGTGCAAATATGGAGGTTTGTGGCAGCCCTGGCTGCCTCACCAGTCCTGGGCACAGTGCGGGCATTGCTATGGTACGCAATACTGTTGGGGACACTCCCCAGGGTGGTAAACACTGTCAGAAGCAATAACTGCAACACACTCCACAGATATCAGCAAGGTTGCTATGATGAATCTCTATCAACAAATCGTGTTTAACTTAGGATTTGTTAGCTGACATTAATCATAGCAATCTTTTGATATCTGTGGAACGTGTTCCCAAGTTTAGGACGGCATTGCTAAGGTATGCAGGTGCCAGTATTGGGAGATGCTGCTCCGCACAGGGCCCAACAACCTAACTCTACATGAGGCTTTGGATAGTGGAGCCTGTGTGCACGTGTGCCCCCTGTTTGGGGTGTAGTTGTGTGCGCCCCTGTTGGCCACTGCTCTAGGGCAGAGGCTCCCAACTCCAGTCCTGGTGGGCCAAACACTGTTCAGGTTTTCATGCTGTCCCTAATGAATATGCATGAGGCACATTTGCATACAATGGGGCAGTGCATACAAATGCAGCACAGGCATATTTATTAGGGACAGCATGAAACCTGAATGATGTTTGGCCCTCCAGGACTGGAGTTTGGAAACCCTGCTCTAGGGATTGCACATGTTTATGGGGTCTGTGCTCTGTAGGGTAAAATATAGGCATTTCAGGCATGTTTATTTTATCTGCAATAAAGGTTCCGTCTTTATTACTACGGTTTAGTACTGGGTAAAATATGGGGACAAGGTTGGCAGGAGCCACAGCTGGGACTTGAACCTGTGAACTTCTGCCCCTGAACACACTGGCTGTGTGTACTGCACCAAACTGTTGCCAAAGGGGCAGATTATTCCCTGGGGATACCATGACTGTTTGTCAGGCAGACCTTGTCTGTTGCAGTGCACGGCACCCACCTAAATGGGGCTTGCAGTGGTCTGGTGTGGGCAGATGCCACTGCCCCCTCCGCCACCAGCACACCTCTGCCACCATGCTGCATGCCCTTATGCCAGTGGTGCACAGTCCCAGGCCATCCAGTGTGCCAGTAGGCAGCTGCCTATGGTGTGGGCTGTCAGGTAGGGGTGCCTACATGAACATGCGTGCTTCCCCCCGGCACCACCTGCCAATGTTATGTGCCCTTGGGGGTACCTGCTGGGTAATATCCCGTGACACTGTGGGACACACACTCATGCCCATGTTGGACCCTCGTCAGTTGCTGTCTTGCTGCTTTACAGTTTCGGCATTCCTATGTGCCACCTAGGCATCTGCCTAGTCCACACTGTGCGCCAGCTGGACCACAGCATGTGCCACCTGCAGCCCCCTGTATTCCATTTACAGCATCAGTACAGTTGCCGTTTCCTACGTGCCCACTCTGCTGTTGCTGCACATGTGCACACCATAACAAACCTGCCCAATATAAACAACCACCCTGATCACCGCTATTTCAATGTGAGATCATTCACTTTGTAGGGGGACAGAGCATAGACCCTTCCAAACATATCTTCCTTTTTACGCTTTGTCAGTAGTGTTGCTTTATGTTTATCATTAATATCACTATTGGCCAGCTTGATTATTGGGATTTCAAATGTGGTTCTGGTCATTTTCTATGTTTATTTGCCTTTTTGGTTCCTGCACATGTATCACTACTATCACTTTTCTGGGTTTCCCTGCCTTTGCTGTACATTGCTGACTGAAATGGTTTCTCTGTCCTGCAAATGTGCCTAGCGCGAGGTTTTCACTGGCACTAATTTTCAGAGCTTTATTTCACGGCGTTAGTGTGCATGGATCCACTCCCCGCCCATTGACCCATTCTCTCCACCCCTGGGGAGCCTTACTCCACCCCCCCCTCTGGGGTGCCTTTCTCCTCCCTCTGCGCACCTCACCTCCGCCAGAGACGGTATCGCCGCTGCTACATTAAGACAGTTTAGTAAACATACCCCAAAGTATATAAAGCTATTTCCTGAAACAGTAAAAAAAAGAAAGAAAAATATAAATCTAAATGATGCTTTTACCTGCAAGTCCTTGTTATAAGTACTTGGAAGTCCTTTTAAGGTCACAAGGAGTCCAGAACACTGAAGAAGAAAGCAGGTAATGGAGAAAAACAAAAGGAAAATATTTAAGAAAACAGACCCTCAGTGACTTGGCTCTGAGAAAAAGCAGCATCTGAACTTCTAACCCCAACAGACACATCAGTGTCCATCCTGGAGATTGCGCTGCACTGCATGCTGGGATTCTGCATGCTGGGATTCTGCCTCCTTCAGCTTGTCAGTAAATTACTCCCAGAGGAATTCAGTGCAACTGCGCAATGGAGAATTCGTGCAGAATTCTGTACAGGCACTGGCATCAGCAAGTGAGGCAGGCTCTCGCACACAGCTTTAACATCACCTGAGTTTGCCTCACTGTTCTGGTTTTCACAGCTGCGGGAGCATTTCTCTTCACTCCTGCAGCTGTGCTACACCTCAGACACCAGCACTGTGAGGTTTTAATGAGGTAAATGGAAGCACTTTGTTTCTTGCTAGGGATAGGAGTGCTTCTGTTTACTTTTTTAAACCCTTCAGTACTGGTGTCAGAAGTCTAGTACAGTCACAGGACCAAAGGGAAATGCTTCCACGGCTGTGTGAAAAATGCTTCTGTGTGGCAGGCAGAAGGAAGTGAATGGCTGGGGATTGAGATGGGCTGCTGGCGAGTCACAGGGGAGTGGTCGAGAGCTGCTGGTGAGTCAAGGAAAGATGGCTGGGGGCTGCTGGTGAGTCAGGGGAGGTGGCTGGAGGCTGTGAAGGGCTGCAGGTGAGTCACAGTGAGGTGGCTAGAGGTTGCTGGTGGGTGACTGGGAGCTGGAGAAAGGCTACTGGTGAGTTAGGAGGGTGGCTGAGGGTTGAGATGGGCTGTTGGCTCATTTGGAGGGTGTCTGGAGGCTGAAATAAGTTGCTGATGAGGCGGGGGGGGGGGGGGTGAATGGGACCTGAAATGGGCTACTGATGAATAGGGTGGAGAGAAAGAAAAATGGAAATATGTGCCTGGGAAGAAAGAAGGAGAGGTAAGTGAGAGACAAGAGGTTTGGTGCATGGGGAGATGGGGAGGGAAGAGAGAAAGGGAGGTGGGGGTATGTGCATGAGGCTAGACCTTAGGGACAAACAGCAATAGGGATTTGCTAGAAGTTAGAGGGAGAAAAAAAGGGGGCAGAAAAGACTTGGAGGTTAGGGAGAGAAATGTGATTGGAGTGAGACAGCTAAGAAGGCAAAGACAGGGGGAATTTCAGGTCTAGAGGAGGAATTAGGTGCTTCATGATGGGGCATTTTGCACAAATAATTACTAATAAAACATGCAGAATTTTAAATGACTGTGTGCAGACTCATCTGAATGTTTGCACAGATATTCCCCCAGGTGTAGTAAATCCAGTGCATTCACAGCTCAGTAGCAGTCTTATGCCATTTCACTATGCATTTGGGCCATTACTTGCTGTTAGTGTTTTGATCTGCATATCCATGGAGTGCCCCTAAGGAGCTTTCCTGCTTTGCTTTGTCTCCCTCCCTTTGAAAATCATTGGCGTCTGAGATTTGGTAAGGCATGGTCCCTTCTTTCACCAGCCTTTTGGCACGAAACCAAAGACTCTACCCCTGGCTGAGCTGGTAGGAGAGCCCTTTCTCCCTTTATCACAAAAAATGTCTCTTCTTTTGAATCATTTTGAGAATTCAGGTGTAGGTAAGTCTCTGCTTTAGTATACCTGTGGGGGTTCTCCCTTATGGTGAATTCTCACTTCCTGAGGTATAAGGAACGTACTACCGAGCAGCCATGTTGGCTCTGGAGAAACTGGGTGCTGTATGGCCTAACATGGAGGATGTACAGGGCTTTTCATACCTATACACATCTCGTCCTTAGGTACATTTTCAGAATTTTTTTTGTTTTAATATCTAACCAAGAAACCTTTTCTGTCTCAAAAGTTATGCATATTTCTATGTTTGATTAGATTTTTTCATCAATCTACAAGAGAGATCACGACCTGCAGACGTGGTAAATTTTGAAGGCCGTTTCCGTGGGTGGGGAAAGCATGGTTGCTCACCTGTGACAGGTGATCTCCAGGAACAGCAGGAATGTAGTCTTCACATATGGCCTGTGCGGGAACGCTCCCCAGGGTCCAATAGGAAAGCTTTTGGAAGCATCCCACAGCACCTGCGTGCTGCCTTCTCGCCTTTACCAACTGTCCCTCTCCAGCTGAGTTTATAGCTGAGACGAAAGAGAGATACAACTCCTAGGGGAGGTGGGCGGGTTGTGAAGACTAAATTCCTGCTATTCCCAGAGATCACCTGTTACAAGTGAGTAATTATGCTATCTCCAGGAACAAGCAGGAATGTAGCCTTCACAAATGGGGACTCCCTAGCTTCAGATGCCAGGGAGATGGCCCAGAAAGTTGTGTGCCCTTGTGAAAGGGCTCCACTTCCCCCCATGGATCTCTGGCATCCTACAAGGGATGGTGGGTAGGAGTTAATTAAGTCTGGAACAAGTATTGAAGAACAGCCTGACCAAACAAGGCATCCCGGCGGGAGTCCTTGTCTAAGCAGTAATGGGCTGTGAAGGTATGAACCGAAGCCCAAGTAGTTGCTCGACAGATGTCGTCGATAGACACAGAGTGAAGATGAGCCATTGAGGCTGCCATGGCTCTCACATTGTGAGCTGTGACATGGCCTTCAAGAGGAAGGTTCTTACTCTCATAGGCAAAAGGTATACACTGTGCAATCCAGCTGGACAGTTCCTTTTTGGAGACTGGAAGTCCCAAATGACTAGGATCAAACGCAACAAAGAGTTGAGAGTTTCTATGTTGCTGTGTCCTTTGCAAGTAAAAGGCCAAAGCTCTTTTACAGTCCAAAGTATGAAGATTCCTTTCTGCATTTGAGGTGTGAGGCCTTGGAAAGAATACAGGAAGGTAAACCGCTTGGTTTAAATAAAAGGGCAAAAGCACCTTTGGCATAAAGTGTGGATGAGTCCTAAGGACTACCTTATGATGGAACCTTGTATAAGGAGGATCAGCCACCAACGCTTGCAATTCACTGATGCAACGTGCTGATGTGATAGCAATGAGAAAGATGACCTTCCAGGAAAGGAATTTCAAAGATGTAGTGGCTAATGGTTCAAAGGGCGGTTTCATGAGCTGCCCAAGTACCAGGTTTAAGTCCCATGCCACCGGTGGGGGCTTAATGGGAGGCTTCGTTAAGAGAAGGCCTCTCATGAATCTCACGATGAGAGGAAATAAGTTGTCCATTTAGAGGCTTGAAAGAAGCTGCAATAGCACTCAAATGGACTCTCACTGAATTGGTCTTAAGCCCTGCATTTGACAAATGAAGGAGGTACTCCAGTAATGATTTCAGAGATATCGCAAGAGGGTTAAGATCCTTCTGCAACCACCATATGGTAAACCTTTTCCACTTAAATGCATAAGAGCGTCTTGTGGAAGGTTTCCTGGAAGCATGAAGGATATACTTTACCTGCTGGGAAAGGTTAAGACCGTGAAGTTCTAGGCTTTCAGCAACCAGGCCCTGAGATGCAGAGCCTGGGGACTGGGATGCCACAGCATCCCGTCCTCTTGAGAAAGAAGATCTGGAGCAGATCCTAACTCCAGAGGCGGAGCTTGAGAGAGATGTAGGAGCAGAGGATACCACGGCTGCCGTGGCCAACATGGAGCTATGAGGATCATATGACCTCTGTCTCTCTGAAGTTTGAAAAGGGTTTTGGGAATTAGGGGAATGGGTGGAAAGGCATACAGGAAGTCTTGGCCCCAGTGAAGGAGGAAAGCATCCCTGGCCTGAGCCGGAATTCTGGAACAGAACCGGGGAAGTTTGGCATTTAACGGACTTGCAAAGAGGTCTATGTCCGGGGTTCCCCAAATTTGAAAACGTTTGGCTACCTGGTCTGCATGGAGAGACCATTCGTGTGGAAGCAGAACTCGACTGAGTCTGTCTGCCCAAGAGTTTTGAATGCCTGGAAGATACACCGCAAGGAGATGAATCTGATGCTCTCTGGTGAGGGCCCACAGTCGGAAAGCTTCATTGCACAGCGACAGAGCCTGTTCTGCCCTTCTTGTTCACACAGAACATGGCTACCTGATTGTCCGTTTGAACTAGGACTGTCTTTTAGCTGAGCTGGGTGTGAAATACTCGAAGAGCAAGGAAGATTGCTCTGAGCTCCAGGAAGTTGATATGGAGAAAGGCCTCCTGTGAAGTCCAGGTACCCTGGGTAGAGAGGCCATGCAGGTGGGCTCCCCAACCCACCTGTGATGCATCTGTTGTTAGAGTGGCTTGGGGTGGGGGTTGCTGAAAAGGAGACCCCACCAGAAGGTTTTTGGGTGACTGCCACCATTGCAGGGACAAAATAAGGCGATCTGAATTTGCTATTTTGTCTGACAGGCAACCTGAGGCCTGAGTCCACTGAGTGGATAAGGTCCACTGGGCTGCCCTCATATGGAGGCGAGCATAAGGAACCACAAGCACGGTGGATGCCATGTGGCCTAGCAACTGTAGCATTTCCCAAGCAGTGAGGTAAGGTTTTAGCACTGCTTGGGAAGCTAGCTGCACAATGCGAAGGTAGCGGGGCTGTGGAAGGAAGGCCCTTGTCTGTCTGGTATCCAGAAGAGCTCCTATAAACTCTAGGGATTGAGTAGGAGCAAGGTTGGACTTTGGGAAGTTTATGACAAGTCCCAAATACTGAAGGATGCGCATTGTGAAAGAGAGGGCATCCCTGGCCTTTGGCTCTGAAGGGGCTCAAATGAGCCAGTCGTCTAAGTAAGGGAAGACGAATATTCCCAGGGTGCGGAGAAATGCTGCTACGACAGCCATGCATTTGTGAACACCCTTGGTGCAGAAGCTAGGCCAAAAGGAAGAACCATGTATTGGTAGTGCTTCCCTTGAAACAGGAATCAAAGGAACTTTCAGTGAGTTGGATGGATGAGAACATGAGTGTACGCATCCTTGAGATCTAGAGAAGAAAGCCAATCCTGACTCTGAAGGTATGGCAGCAGAGTTCCTAGAGAGATCTTTTTGAATTTCTCTTTGAACAGGAATTTGTTCAATTCTCTTGAGGTCTAAAATGGGTCTGTGTCCTCCTGTTTTCTTTGGAATAAGGAAATAGGGGGAGTAAAACCCTGTACCCCATTGGGGAATGGGCACCTCTTCTATTGCCCCTCGAGCATGGAGCATAGTGACTTCTTGACCTAACCGGTCGTTGAGGGGTCTGGGAATTGAACTCTTACTATTGTATGAGGGGTCAGGCAGAGGAAATGAAGCTTGTACCCCTCTCTTACAATAGACAGAGTCCAATTTTCTGCTGTTATCTGATCCCATCTGGGGGCAAAATGACATAACCTTCCCGAGATGGTGGAGGGTTCTGGGCCGTTTAGGACCAGGAAGGCAAAGTTCTCTAGATAGGCGTCAAAGCCCCTGTGGAGGCTGAGTCTGCTGAGCCGGTAGAGGCTTAGCTGCTTTTGGCTTTCATTGTTGTCTAGGTTGTTGCTGCTGACCCTTTTGGGCAGACTGACCTGGACGATGTCCCTGCTGGGTATAGGAGGGATAAAACTTTCTTCTTGCTGAAGAATGTTTTTTTAGAGGATCTTTTCCTCGCAGGATCAGCAGTAGATTTGGACAATCTATCCAAAGTGATATTGTCAGCATCTCTCTCATTAGCTTTTTCCTGCCAATTCTTACCAAAGAGATTCTCTCCTGTGCAAGGTATATTCCCCAGTTTGTCCTGTACCCAGATTTTCAAGTCAGATGCCTGGAGCCAGGCAATTCTACGTGCACCTATGGCAATAGCAGAGGTTCTGCTTATGCACTCAAAGCAGTCAAAGGCTGCACGATTCACAAACTTGGAAACATCCTGAGCATGTTTAATAAGAGCAAGATAATCTTGTCTTTTATCATCAGGAAGGAGAGGGCTCATAAGCTCCAAGTCTCCTGTGACTTCCTTAAGGAACATTCCCATATACAAGATATAGGAACTGATCCTAGCAGAAAGCATGGAAGCCTGGAAGGATCGACGTCCAAAGGCATCAAGAGTCCTACACTCACGTCCTGGAGGATTAGATGCATGCCTTTTTGCACCCTTTATCCATCTCATGGCTGATTCCACCAACATGGAATGGTGTGATAATTGAGTCTTCTGAAACCCAGGACAAGGAGGAACTCGATACATGGTGTTGGGTCTTCGAGAATGAGGAGATGTGGTCAGAGGTGTTTCTCACATCCTTAACATAAGATCATGCAAGATCTCATGAATAGGTAAGGTAGCTGCTTCCTTGGGAGCTTTAGGGTATTGTAGGATTTCTAATTCCTTTGCCCTAGGCTCTTTTTCAGGAGCCACTGTGATGGAAAGACCTCGAGCCACATCTCGGATAAAATCCTGAAAGGACATATCCTCTGGTGGAGACATCCTACGCTGAGGAGAAGAATAATCCTCAGGAAGAAGTACTCTGGTATCGGCAGAGATTTCAGAGTCTTCAGACTCATCCGAGGATTCGAAGTATCTCCGATCCGGGTGATCGTGCAAGGCATGGTACCAGTACCGATCGAAGTCGGCATCGGAGTGGTCCGGTACCGACTTGTCAATGCCAGATCAAGACGCATGACTCGGTCCCAGTAGAATACCTGCCAATGTCGATGCGGTCGGTGCCAGTACCAGAGTTGGTGCCAGTAACGGTTGAATTGTCTGAAGTGGTTTCAGAGGCATCAAGGCCGTGAAAAGAGCCGCCAGACTGCGTTCAATAGCCAAGAATCTCTGGTCTATTGACACTGCCGATGCTTGGGTATCGGTGCTGGATAAAGTGGCCGAGGTCGAAGTCTCGAGAACATCCTGGAGCCCCGTTAGTGCTTTGGAAGCCGAAGCCTCCTGCCGGGGCAATTTTGCCAGTGAAAGTCCCTCAAGGGCAACTCCAGAGGCATCTCGATGTTTAGAAGAAGATCTACCCTTTGAGGACTGGCTAGATTTATGTTTAGTTACCTGAGATCCATGGGAGGAAGATGAAGCCCTGGAGGATGTCGATGCCACGGAGGCTGCATTGGAGGGAAAAAGGGTGCTAAGCTTAGCAGCTCGGTTTTGCCGGCCCCTTTTTGACATCATCCCACAGGCAACACACTCTGAAATAGAGTGGTCAGGACCTAAACATTTGAGGCACCACTCATGGGTGTCGGTGACGGAGATGGCACCGCCACACTTAGAACAGTTTTTAAAACCTGAAGCGGGTTTTTCCATTCTGAGGGAAAAAGTTGGGCCTAGTGCCCAAAATGGAGCGTGGCACCCGAGAAGAAAATTACTGGAAAAAAACTCCAGAAAGGTTTTTTTATTTATTTAAAAAAAAAAAAGAAAGAACCATCACCTGCAGTGCCAGTATAGCGTCAAAGGAAAGCAGACGCGACCACAAAAAAGAAGTATAAGAAGGGAACTTTTCTGCAGTGACAGGATATGCGACCTGTCGACTCCACGGAAAACAAAGAACTGGAGAGGGACAGTTGGGAAAGGCGGGAAGGCAGCACACAGGCGCTGTGGGATGCTCCCAAAAGCTTTCCTATTGGATGCTGGGGAGAGTTCCCGCGCAGGTTCCGTCGGTACCGACGATACCCATATGTGAAGACTACATTCTTGCTTGTTTCTGGAGATATTATTTTACATGCAGAAATAGTTTAGAAAACAGTCTAGAGAATAAGCACCTACACTTATGTGTATAAGTTTTCCTTATTTCAATAGAGGCATTCCCAGGATAGGGATTGGGGCAGAGTTTGGAATTGTGCTCATATGTAATAAACTGGGAAATCTGTTATGTCAAACAGCAAGTACGTGTATGTGATTGGACTAATTTTTAAAAGTATGCACGTACTTTGCCTTAGAAAACCACTGTAACGTACATATACACCCAGTACACAAGTTAGGTGGCCTGTTATATGAAAAATGCCATCAGTCTCTGCTCAGTTTCTTTTAAACCTCAGTGACAATGAAGTGGAGAGAGCAAGTTACTTTGTATTAAACCTTTCCTCTCTAATTTGCTTTGCAATTTACACACAGTTTTAACTTAAAAGCAAATACAAGTATTATATTCCTCCAGCCCCAGCAGGAACGAGCCACTGCCGCATTCTGTTGCAGGCTGACGCTGGTTGGTGCTCTTGCAGATGACTTTCTGTTCATTTCTGCAGTGGTTTACTGTCACATACCCTGCCAAACACACGGCCGGCCTTGCTGCGAATCAGCTCCAAACTGTCTGGGTTCTTCTTCTGTGGCATTAAGCTGCTCCCGGTGCTGGAAGGAAATATAAAAGAAAGGAATCCCTGTAAAGAATGTGGCTACAATAGAAGGATTCTACCTAGCTGCAGCATTCTGCAGTTTGTAAAACCAAAATCTTTTTCTTTAGAATTTTAGGCTCTAGATCTGTAATCTCCAGGCCAAGGGGTTAGAGCATGGTGTTAAAGGAGCAGCTCCTTAGTTGAGCTCCCTCAAGTTCTGTCTGCTTCACCCCGACTTCACTTCCTCCCCCCTTATGGGTTTCAACCATTATTAGGTTTATCACCTGGATCCAGGTCAACCGACTGCTCCGTTAGACTTGCAGTCATTTCTCTTCAGGAGAAATTACAAGTAAAATAAAAAGATTAAAATTAAAAAAAAAATTCTCATTAGCACATGGGTCTCACTGAATTTTTCCTCTTCTCTGGAATACGTTTTTAAATGAACTGACAGAGATCACGGACAAGGAAAGATTGGGTAACTGTGCAACATAGGCTAACTGTAAAAAGATCTGAAGGAAAATTTGTAAAGTGCCCATGCAAAAATTCACTGCTGCTGAAACAATCATCAGAACAAAAAACTTACAAGGACACAGAAGGGCATGTTTAGTAAAGGATTTTACACGTTAATGAAGTTAATATGCGTTAAGTGCCCAGAGCCATTTTATTTCTATGGGTGCAGTAGCACTTAACAGCCATTATGTCCTTTAGCAAACATGCCCCAGAAGACCTCTATCACTGAAGCACAAATATTAGCATGCCAGGATACAGCAGAGTTACTTACCTGTAACAGGTGATCTTGGGAACAGCAGGAATAAGTCTTCACATATGGGTACGTCGGTACCAACGGAGCCTGCGCAGGAACGCTCCCCAGCGTCCAATCAGAAAGCTTTTGGGAGCATCCCACAGCGCCTGCGTGCTGCCTTCCCGCCTTTCCAAGTGTCTCTCCTCAGTTGAGTTTTATAGCTGAGACAAAGAGGGAGAGAGAGGGAAAGGAAGAGAGAGAGAAACAACTCCTAGGGGAGGTGGGTGGGTTGTGAAGACTTATTCCTGCTATTCCCAGAGATTACCTGTTACAGGTAAGTAACTGTGCTATCTCCAGGAACAAGCAGGAACGAGTCTTCACATATGGGGACTCCCTAGCTTTTGATGCCAGGGAGAGAGCCCATAAGTTGTGTGTCCCTGGAACAGGGCTGCACTTCCCCACCTGGATCTCTGGCATCCCATGAGGGATGGTGGGTAGGAGTTGATTAAGTATGGAACGGGTGTTTGAGAACAGCCTGACCAAACAAGGCATCCCGGCGGGAGTCCTTGTCCAAGCAATAATGGGCTGTGAAGGTATGAACCGAGGCCCAAGTGGCTGCTCGACAGATGTCGTCAACAGATGCAGAGTTCAGATGAGCCATTGAGGCTGCCATGGCTCTCACATTGTGAGCTGTGACATGGCCCTCCAGAGAAATGTTCTTGCTCTGATAGGCAAAAGAAATACATTGCGCAATCCAGTTGGAAAGTGTTCTCTTGGGAGACTGGTTGTCCCAAATGAGCAGGATCAAAAGCAACAAAGAGTTGAGAAGACTTTCTATGTTGCTGTGTCCTCTGTAAGTAAAAAGCTAGAGCTCTTTTAGTCCAGGGTATGAAGATTCCTCTCTGCACCTGATGCATGAGGTCCTGGAAAAAAGACAGGTAGGTAGACCTCTTGGTTGAGGTGAAAAGGCGAGACCACCTTAGGCATAAAATGTGGATTAGTCCTAAGGACCACCTTGTCATGATGGAACCTTGTATAAAGTGGATTAGCTACTAGTGCTTGCAATTCACTGATGCGGCGTGCTGATGTGATTGCAATAAGAAAGATAACCTTCCAAGAAAGGTATTTCAAGGAGGTAGTAGCTAAAGGTTCAAAAGGCGGCTTCATAAGCTGACCAAGAACCAAATTTAAGTCCCATGCCACCAGTGGTGGTCTAATGGGAGGCTTTGTTAAAAGGAGGCCTCTCATGAACCTTGCTACAAGGGGATGAGAGGAAACAGGTTGTCCATTTAGAGGCTTGAGTGAAGCTGCAATAGCACTCAGATGGACTCTTACTGAATTTGTCTTAAGGCCTGCATTGGACAGATGCAAGAGATACTCCAGCAACGATTCCAGAGGTATGGCACGGGGGTTAAGACCCTTTTCAGAACACCAGATGATAAACCTTTTCCACTTGAAGGCGTAAGAACGTCTAGTGGAAGTTTTTCTGGAAGCTTGAAGAACATCTTTCACTTGCTGGGAAAGAGGAAGATCCTGGAGATCTAAGCCTTCAGCAACCAAGCCCTGAGATGCAGAGACTGGGGATTGGGATGCCACAGCTTTCTGTCCTCCTGAGAGAGGAGGTCTGGAGCAGACCCTAACTCTAGGGAGGGAGCTTGAGAGAGATGTAGAAGCAGAGGGTACCACACTTGCCGTGGCCAATGTGGAGCTATGAGAATCATGTGGCCTCTGTCTCTCTGAAGCTTGAATAGGGTTTTGGGAATTAGGGGGATGGGTGGAAAGGCATACAGGAAGTCTTGACCCCAGTGAAGGAGGAAAGCATCCCTTGCCTGAGCCCCCTGAGCCGGAGTTCTGGAACAGAACCGGGGAGGTTTGGCATTCCACGGACTTGCAAAGAGGTCTATGTCCGGGGTTCCCCAAATTTGAAAAATTTTGGAGACCTGGGCTATATGTAGGGACCACTCGTGTGGAAGCAGAACTCGACTGAGTCTGTCTGCCCAAGAGATTTGAAACCCTGGAAGATAGACTGCCAGAAGATGAATGTGATGCTCTCTGGCGAGGGCCCACAGTCGCAGAGCTTCATTGCAAAGCGACAAAGAGCCAGTTCCTCCCTGCTTGTTTATGTAGAACATGGCTACCTGATTGTCCGTGTGGACAAGGACTGTCTTGTGGCTGAGCAGGGTGTGGAAAACTCGTAGAGCAAGGAAGATTGCTCTGAGTTCTAAGAGATTGATGTGGAGACAAGTCTCCTGTGGGGACCAGATGCCCTGGGTTGAGAGGTCTTGAAGATGAGCTCCCCAGCCCATTGGAGAAGCATCTGTTGTAAGAGTTGCCTGGAGTAGAGGCTGTTGAAAAGGACACCCCAGCAAGAGGTTCTGAGGGGACTTCCACCACTGGAGGGACAAAATGAGGCGACTTGTGTTTGCTATTTTGTCTGACAGGCAGCCTAATGCCTGGGTCCATTGGGTGGATAAAGTCCACTGAGCTGCTCTCATGTGAAGGCGAGCATATGGTACCACATGAACGGTGGAAGCCATGTGGCCTAGCAACTGTAACATCTCTCGAACAGCGAGTAGGGGTTTCAACTCTGCTTGAGAAGCTAACTGCATCAAGCGAAGGCAACGGGCCTGGGGAAGAAAGGCCCTTGCCTTTGTGGTATCCAGCAATGCCCCTATAAACTCCAGGGACTGAGTAGGGATCAAATTGGATTTTGGGATGTTTATTACCAGCCCTAAGTATTGAAGGATACGCATTGTGCAGGTTAGAGCAGTCCTGGCCTCTGATTGAGTGGGAGCTCGAATGAGCCAGTCGTCCAGATAGGGGAAGACAAATATTCCCAGGGTGTGCAGAAAAGCAGCAACCACTGCCATGCATTTTGTGAACACCCTTGGTGCAGAGGCCAGGCCAAAGGAGAGCACTCTGTATTGATAGTGCTTCTCCTGGAAAAGGAACCGAAGGAACCTTCTGTGAGTTGGATGGATGAGAACATGTGTACGCATCCTTGAGATCTAGAGAACAAAGCCAATCCTGACTCTGAAGGTATGGCAGCAGAGTTCCCAGAGAAACCATCTTGAATTTTTCTTTGACTAGGAATCTGTTCAATTCTCTGAGATCTAAAATGGATCTGAAGCCCCCTGTTTTCTTTGGGATAAGAAAATAGGGGGAGTAAAACCCTGTGCCCTGTTGTTGAGAAGGCACTTCCTCTACTGCCCCTTGGGCTAGAAGAGTGGCAACCACCTGCTCTAATAGGCTGAGGAGGGAGGTTGGAGAATTGAACTGGTGCACTATTGTGAGAGGGGGCAAGCTGGAAAAATGAAGTTTGTCCACGGCTCTGCTGTGATTTGCCCCCATCTGGGAGCAAAGTGACATAGCCTTCCTGGAATGGTGGAGGGCTCTGGTCCTTCTAGAGCCAGAAAGGCTAAGTTCTCTAGCAGAAAGTCAAAGGCCCTGAGGTGGCTGAGACTGCTGGGCTGGAGCAGGCCTCGCAGCCTTTGCCTTGGTCTGTTTGGAGGATTGCTGATGTTTGGAAGGGAACTGAGCTGCAGAAGATGCTCTCTGACTATAAGCAGGATAGGATCTTCCCTTCTTTGAAAAAGGTGTTTTCTTGAACAACCTTTTCTTAGCAGGAGCAGCTGTAGATTTGGATAGTCTATCCAAAGCAGAATTTTCAGCATCCATCTGATTGGCTTTTGCTTGCCAATCTTTACCAAACAGATTTTCACCTGTACAAGGGATATTTCCCAATTCATCTTGGACCCAGGCCAGCAAGCATGGAAGCTTGGAAGATTCTTCTACCAAAAGCATCCAGGGTTCTACATTCACATCCTGGAGGATTCGAGGCATGTCTCTTGGCACTTCTAATCTTTTTCATTGCAGACTCAACCACAATAGAGTGGTGAGGAAGCTGAGTCTTATGGAAACCAGGACGAGGGACACGATACTTGGTGTCCAACCTGCGAGAATGAGGAGAGGTGGTTAGAGGTGCTTCCCACATCCTTAACATGAGATCATACAGAATCTCATGAATAGGCAAGGTAGCTGCCTCTTTAGGAGTTTTAGGATATTGTAAAATATTTAACTCCTTAGCTCTAGGCTCTGACTCTGGGGCTACTGTAATAGAGAGACCCCGAGCCACCTCTCTGATAAAATCTTGAAAAGACAAGTCCTCTGGAGGAGACATCCTTCGTTTAGGAGAGGACTCCTCCTGTGGAAGAAGCATTGCTGCATCGACAGACTGCTCAGAATCCTCAGAGTCATCAGAGGAATCGAAGTATCATCTGTCGGGATGCTGTTGCAAAGCCCGATACCCGTACCGACCGGGGTCGGTATCGGGAATCATCGGTACCGGGATATCGGTACCGGAAGGCTGCAGAGGGCAGGGTACCGGCATGGCTGACACCGATGCTGATGTCGATGCCACCGGTACCGGGATCGGTACCGATGGCAATACCGGAGCCGGTACCTGCGGAGTAGTCTGTTGCAGTACCATGGGCGTCGATGCCACAAGGAAAGACGCCAGACTGCGTTCCATGGACAGAATCCTCTGATCCATGGACGCTGCCAATGCCTGGAAGTCGGTACCGGTGGAGGCCACCGGTACCCCAGAGCATGGCACCAGGAGATCGGTTTAGGCCACGCCATCTAGATAGTTCTGGAACCCTGATGATGATGCTTTAGAAGCCGAAGCCTCCCGCCGGGGTAATCTTGCCAGTGCAGAATCCTCGAGGGCAAGGCCAGAGGCATCTTGATGCTTAGAAGGAGATTTGCCCTTCAAGGACTGGCTGGATTTATGTTTAGTTACCTGAGATCCATGTGAGGAAGAAGCAGCCCTGGAAGACGTCAATGCCACCGAAGCTGCATCAGAGGGAAACAGGGTACTGAGCTTGGCAGCTCGGTTCTGTCGACCTCTCTTAGACATCATGGAACAGGACATACAATCTTTGATGGAATGGTCAGGGCCTAAACATTTGAGACACCAGTCATGGGTGTCGGTGACGGATATAGTGCCGCCACATTTTGTGCACTTCTTAAAACCTGAGGCAGGTTTTTCCATATTTGAGAAAAAAGGTTTTGGGCCTAAGGCCCAAAACTGAAGTACACCTGAAGAAAAAATAGGTGGTCTTTTTTTTTTTTTTTAGGAAAAGAATAAGAACCAGCGGTACCAGTATAGCGTCGAGGAAGGCAGACGCGACAGAAAAGAAATAAAGAAAAAAATAAGGAAATTCTTTTGCAGTGACAGGAACACGACCTGCTGGCTCCGCGGAAAAAGAACTGAGGAGAGACAGTTGGAAAGGCGGGAAGGCAGCACGCAGGCGCTGTGGGATGCTCCCAAAAGCTTTCTGATTGGACGCTGGGGAGCATTCCCGCGCAGGCTCCATCGGTACTGACGTACCCATATGTGAAGACTCATTCCTGCTTGTTCCTGGAGATCTGCTGCTTTCCAATTGTCAACACACAAATATTATCCATTTGTTATATTGCCTCCTATGTTGGCAGTGTAACTAACCTGTGCAGTTGCAAGAACCTGGAGTTATTTATTTACCCATCACCCTTGTAACTAAATTTTCAAAATGGAAACTACAGAAGCAGCCACAGACTTTACACTTGCTCTATCTGTGGAGAAACACATCCACATACCTTGAAATCAAAATATACACGTATGTATTCCCTGAACAGAACTTCCAGAATTCATCCAGCAGACTTTGCTGTGGACAAATGGGGAGATGTTGGGCAACAGGAAATAAGGCCGTCGTTTGGGTTGTAGGTGAAGAATCAGAAAGGGTGACAAGCCTGGGCCCTGAACTACTTGGGGTAGGGAGGAACACTGCAGCACTAACATTTCCCAGAAGCTTAGGGGTGGCAAAACACATCAGCATTCAATGTCCCATTGCAGCTGATTTGTCCTAGGCCTTGTACCCTCCCCTAGGTCACCCTAATGGGGAACAAGATTTAGCCCACTATTTAACAAAAGCATATTTATCATATGGTGTCCTGAAGGGTTCTCCCACCCCATCAGGCCCTTTGTGAAATCCAGCATCATTGCAATGTTCTCTGTCTAGCTGTGTTTCTCTCTTCTAAGTCAGGATTCAGTTGTTATACCCAAAAATGCAGATGCACAAGCTTATAGATCAAGGATGGAATATTCCCAGAAGCCAAGTTGCCTCAAGCCTAAAATTCAGGAAGGCAAAAGAATAAAAAAGCTAATACAGGCAGAACAAAAAAAACCAAAGTGAAACAAAAAAGATCAAAATATCTACATGAAAAAGAGGAACAAACAAGAAAAATAGAGATTTTTTCTTTGGAGTCCAATTTATGATGGCATCTAAGTTCTTGAAATATATTTCCATCCTAATATAAATATACTGCTAAGAGTCAGTCATGGTTGTGCTATATATCAGAAAAAGGTAGAAACACTACAGTCTAGGGATCATGATTACATACCTCGCAGCTATTCCACAGCTCCTTCGGGTTATCGACTAGCTCCAGATTTTCAGGACAAGCTGATCAGTTCTGATTTTATCCCACTGCCTGCATGGGCTTGTAGTCCTGCTCTTCTTAGGAGAAATCCATGCAGAACTACAAATCCATGCAGGCAGTGGGATAATAGCAGGGCTGAATCAATCTGTCCTGAAAACATGGAGCCAACTGGAAACCTAGTCCTTCCAACAAATATTTAAAGAAAAAAAAAGTAGGAGTGAGGTAGAAAGCCCAATAGTAACAAGTAACTTTACCTATATTATAATTATAATTATAATCCAGAGTATACAACTGTCATCAGAACAGAATATTTTCTTCTGTCTTCAATGTATGGGTTTCTCAGAGGCACCCGTCTGTAGTGAGGAATATCTCTCCAGAAGCTTATTAAATGAATACATAAATTAGTAATGGGACCACAAGATGCTCTTATTGCAGAGGTGAGTGGGTGCTGGCTCTTTCTGGACCTATAAAATACACTATGAACAAATTGGAGTGAAGAACCAAGATTACCTGTATGCATCAGACAAGGTTACAAAGCTAAACTCTTTTGTGCTGTAGATGATCAGGTCTTCTGACATCTTGCTTAGGTGAGTCAAACACAAGGAAGCCCAGAAAAGGAACTCCGCTTTAGAAACAAGAAGTAAATAGAAGATTAAAGACATCCACAAAACTTATCCCATTTTCACTCTAAATATTAGCAGGTTTCCAGCCAAACAGATGCTTGATTTCTGCTTTATGAAATGTTTACACTGATTTCTATGAAGGAGTCAAAATGTTTATTTTGACCATCTAGAGCCCTTTCCTTCGCTTGAACCTTTCCCTGTTCCTTTTTCTGCCTTTATACTTGGGTTACCCACTTTCATTTCCCTGCAAAAAAATTATATGTAAACTTTGTTTTTTTTAAGAGTAAAGCAGGTTTTCTTTTTACACTTCCAAGACAATGTAAACCCTTCCAGATCTTAGTATATGGAATTTAATGTATTGATTGAAATGTAATAGTCTGCTCACAAGCCTCAGAAAGATTACAATGAAAGTACATTTTATGCATCACACAGTTATAAAATACAACAGTTCGTTAGCCAGAGGTTTTTACAGCAGCAACCAAGCTTCACCAATTTTTGAAACTAAAGGTGATCACAGATCTATACTGGGAGAGTGTTCCATAGCAATGGTGCATAAGTTAAGTATTTGATGGGCAAGATGATTCCTTATAAAACTGCATATAATTTACATTCCAATTCTGTTGCAAGTGCCCTCAGTCATATGTTCTGTGACAGGACTTATTTGTGGAATAAGTTGCCACAACAAATTCACTGGAAATTGGACTATTAGCATTATCACAAATTAGTTTAATCTTGGGTGTGGCAGACGGCATTTGGAGACTAATATTTGATTATAGAAGATCTTTTGGGGCAGTTTCTCCAAATGGGTTAGTTTTGTGCATACCATGACAGTCATGAACCTCACTTCTAAGCCAGGGTATGTAGAGTACAGTCTCTCAAATTTACAGGGCGACAATGGATTTGAAACTGCGACACAGCGCTAACTAAACTTGTTGGTGCTGCGACACAGTCCTTAGCTTGTATGAGCTGCCGCTTTTGCCCCCCTCCAAACCAAATATGCCCCATGACTTTCCTGAGAGATGATATAGTTTTGGAAACAGAAGACTTGTACATACCCACAAAGTCCCGCTCACCAGTTGCATCCAAACTGTTCAGGCTGATAGCACCAAAATTAAGTTCTGTGATTGGAAAACAAAGAAAATATGGCTGAAGAGTGAGGAAAAGAGTACCTAGGCTTCAAAAGAGATTTACTCAGGAAACGACCATCTTGTGCTCAATGCTTAGAAACTGGAACCCACAATGATCAATCATTTGAATTATTGTTTCTATTATTATCTGTGGCAAAGGATTATGGCACCATGGAACATGGAATGTCACTGACAAAAACCTCTAACAGACATGACAGGATTCAGAAACAGTTCTCTAAAGTTTCCTTTCATATGCATTTTTTAGCAATGTGTTCAAAATACATCCCTCTTCTCACACAGAAGCAGTGACACTAGTAGGGAAAGTGTAGTTATGTGTGTCAGTTGCTGAGATGGTACTGCCACGTTTTGAACATTTTTTTAAAAACTATTGGTCGGTTTCTCCATACTGTTGGTGGACAGTATGGTAGGATTAAGGTCTACGATGGCATCGATGCACCTGAAGTCTTTTTTTGTTTTTTTAACTAGTAAAAGAAAAGATAAAAGAAAGAATAAGGGTCAAGACAGTGCCAGCATCGATGGGAAGGCAGACACTAACCACAAAAAACAAAAAAGAGAATTTTCTGCGATAACAGGATTTGCTTCCTGCTGGCTCTGTGGAAAACAAAGAACTGAAGAGAGGGAGTTGGGAAGGCAGCCATGCAGGTGCAGTGGAGTGCTCCCAAAGGCTTTCCTATTGGATGCCGGGAAGCAGTCTCGCGCGGGCTCAGTCAGTACCGACGTAACCCAGACTACATTCCAGCTTGTTCCTGGAGATAAGGCAATAAGCCTCACCCCTTTCTGGAAGACACTCTCTCCCATAACTGGGTGTCACATTATTTTATTCTTTGACATACACATGACTGCAGGCCACAGAGAGCAAGCCAAGTCATCCAGTGGCAGAAAGACTATTAAAACTTTGGTCCCATTTTAGTAAGAGACCTCCTCCACCCAGCCGCCTAAATGGGGAATGATGCCTGGGGCGAGCATGGGACTGGAAACACTCCTGTGGGACTTGCTAACTGCGTGATCAGGCATGGGGGGCTGGCTGCTGAGGCAGCTGGAAGTAAATCTACTGTTCCAACTGGAGCTAACTGTTCTGCGTTTGCTTTCCCTGATTCCTCTGCCTCTGGATCTCAAGCGTAGGCCTTCTTTCTGGTTCGGTCAGATACTTTAACTCTGGAAGCCATATGGTCTGCCATATCGCAGCTAGGCAAAGTTTGATTTCTCAAATGCAGGTACTTTGAGGAATTTTCAAGTAGCATGGCTGCTATAACCAAAAAAATAAGGAAGAGCTGGCTAGTATCCAGCAGACTTTTCTGGTGGTTGAAACCAGATTTCAGATGTGGAGGATTCTAGTGAAGTTATTATGAAGGATATGACAATGGTTAAATTTAAGATCAAACAACTGGGGAACTCTATTCGTTCTGCTAATTTGAGACCGATTAATATTTTCCTCAGTCTAAACTGGTTTTACCTAGAGATAAGTTTAAAAGTTATTTGACTGAAATTTTGGGGGTCTCAATGGAGTCACATCCATCATTGACCCTTTTGTATTACTTGCCACCTGCTAAGGAGGAATCAGGTGGGCAGATGGATGTCTTGAATGTTTCCACTATTTTGGAGACCTCGAAAGCTGATATTGTATCCCTGCTACTCTGTTACTTTTGCCTTATCATCGGACTGTGACTAGCTGCTTAGAATATTTCTTTAAGAAAAGAAATATTCCTTTCAAGGGTCTCAAGGTCTGTACATTTCCTGATTTGACCAGAGACACCCAAAAGAGAAGGAGAGAGTTCCTTCTTTTGAGGCCAGAGGTATTGCAGTTGTGAGGCTTATCGTTTAAGTTTCCATGTAAATGCTTGGTGAAGTTTTAATCTGTTAAGTTAAACTTTCTTTGAGCCTTCCCAGCTACCTTTATTAATGCATGCAGACCTATGGTTCTTCAGGTCACCAGCACCATTAATTCTTACTATGCTTTGGCTACTGGAGTAGCCTAATGGTTAGAGCACTGGCTTGGGAACCAAGATACCAAGGCTTGATTCCCTCTAGTAGTCCTTGTGGCCTTGGGCAAGTCCCTTAACCCTCCATTGATAACTTGTATTCTTCTGAGGCAATGTTCTTGTTTAATGTACATTACCAAGTTTAAAGTTGTAATGTAAACTGCTTTGACTAAATGATAAAAAAGGTATTTAAAAAACCTGTTAAATAAAAAATAAATCCACTCATGCCCCAGCAAGTACCACTGTTCTGTACAATGAGAATCTTACTGTGTGAACTGTTTTGGTATGTTTATTATGGAAAGCGGTTTAAAAAGAATCAAAATACACCCAAACTAACAAATCTTCTGTAAGAGTGTAGGTACTGGTCTAAAGTAGTAAGACACAAGGTCCCATTTTGCATAAGATGTCTAGGTATGAACTGGATGCTCATAGTTCCCCCAGTGTTTTAAAAAGGCTCTGCTGAACATGGAGCCTTTTGAAAAATATGTATAAAAGGATGCCGGTAAGTACATATGTATTCCACAAAAAACACGTTCAAAAAGTTCAAAAAACACGTTCAAAAAACACATGTTCAGAATCACTCAGGGCTTTGCAATTAAGCACCAGTAACTATACATGTTAGTGTCAACCTAGCAGCATACTGTACATGTGTAAATGCCAGATTTCACAAGACCACATATACAAAAGGAGTCAATTAAAGATAAAATACCTTGGAGCAGATGGTTCATGAATCAACAAGAGGGGAACCTATTTTGGACCTAGTCCATAGTGGGACACAGGACCTGGAGCAAGAGAAAACGGTGAAAGGGCCACATGGCAATAGTGATCATAGCATGATCGCATTTCATTTAATAAATGGAAGAAGGCTGGCAAGGAAATCCACAGTATTACCTTTTAACTTTCAAAAGGGAGACTATGATAAAATGAGGAAATATTTAAGAAAAAACTAAAAGGAGCAGCTGCAAAGGTTAAAGATTTACATGAAACATGGGCCTTGTTTAAAAGTACTATCTTGGAAGCCCAGATCAGATATATTCCATGCTTTAAAAAAAAGTGGAAGGAAGGCAAAAAAACAAAACAAAAAACAAACAAACCTGCCAGCATGGTTTAAAGGCAAGATCAGAGAGGCTGTTGCCACAAAGCATCTTTCAGGAAATGGAAAAAGGAGTCAAATGACAAACACAGGAAACAACATTGGCAAGCTAGATGCAAGGCACTGAAAAGGCAGGCAAAGAGAGAATTTGAAAAGAAGTTTGTCATGGAAGCAAAAATGCATAATAAAAACCTCAAATACATTCATAGCAAAAAACCTGTTAGAGTTATTTGGACCATTAGATGATAGAAGGGTAAAGGGGGCGCTAAGTGAGGACAAGGACATAGCGGAGAGACTAAATGAATTCTTTGCTTCCATCTTTATTGAAGATGTAGGGAAGTTACCCATGCCTGAAATGGTATATACAGGGTGGCCCAAAAAAAGTGAGAACATCTCGTAAATTAAAAGCTTAAATAGTTTACGTATTTACCTTTTTTAGCTATATACTGTCTTTATTTTGACAATTTCCGGATGCCATCTTTTTTATTTTTAAATTTGTCAATCATTTACATCTGTCTTTTTTAATTTTTAAATAACTTATATGCTACGAGATGTTCTCACTTTTTTTGGGCCACCCTGTATATGTGATGTTTGGGAAGAATTTAAAGAAATCTCGATAAACCAGGAAGATGTATTAGAACTATTTGATAAACTGAAGAGTAGCAAATCTCCTGGACCAGATGGTATACATCAGAGGGTGTTAAAAGATCTGAGAACCATCATTAAAATCAACTGTACTACTGGAAGACTGAAGAATGGCCAAGGTAATTCAAATTTTTTAAATGGGTTCCAGGGTTGATCCAGGAAACTACAAAACAGTGAGCCTTAAATCAGTACTGGTCAAAATGGTAGAAACTATTAAAAAGAATAAAATTACGGAACACGTAGATAGTCATGGTTTAATGGGAAAAAGCCAACCTGGATTTAGCCAAGGAAGATGTGTTATATTTTAATTTATTGTTTCTTATATACCGCATATTTTGAAGGTGTGAAACGGGTAGATGAAGGTGAGCCAGTCGATATGGTGTATCTGGATTTTCAGAAAGCCTTTGACAAGTTCCATCATGAGAGACTCTCTGCGCAATTCAAAAGTCATGGGATTGGAGACAGTGTAGTATTGTGGATCAGGACCGGGTTAAAAGAAAGCAGAGAGTAGGGCTAAATGGCCAATTTTCTCAATGGAGAAAGGTGAATAGTAGACTACCCCAAGGATCCAATCGATCAACTGGCAATGCCGATCTAACCAAATGGTCATGTAGGGTTGTCCCCAGGGTGTATGCTATAGTAGGAAAAAAACTGAAACAAGAATGGAGATGTAAAACGGGCCAATATTTTCTTAACAAATCAACGATGCGTGTTGCATGAATGGTAGAATACCAACCACCAACTCATCTGCCTGTTGAGAACCGGAGGATGCTTCATCCAGAAGTAACCACTCACGATGAACATAAGAACATAAGAACATAAGATATGCCATACTGGGTCAGACCAAGGTCCATCAAGCCCAGTATTCTGTTTCCAACAGTGGCCAATCTAGGTCATACGTACCTAGCAGTTTCCCCAAGGGACACAGGTTCCACAATGCTTGTATTGGTTCAAGCATTGATATCCTGGGTCCCTTCTTAATAATGGTTTATGGACCTTTCCTCCAGGAACTTGTCCAAACCTTTTTTAAACCCAGCTACACTAACAGCCTTTACTACATCCTCCGGTAACAAATTCCAGAGTTTGATTACACGTTGAGTGAAAAAATATTTTCTTTTATTAGTCTTAAATAGTTTACCCTGTAGCTTCATTGCATGTCCCCTAGTCTTTCTATATTCTGATAAGGTAAACAATCGATCTACGTTTACCCGTTCCACTCCGTTCATTAATTTATAGACTTCTATCATATCTCCCCTCAGCCGTCTCTTTTCCAGGTTAAAGAGCCCCAACCTTTTTAGCCTTTCTTCATAGGAGTAGCCTTCCATCCCCTTTACCATTTTGGTGGCTCTTCTCTGAACCTTTTCTAAAATTGCTATATCCTTTTTAAGATATGGCGACCAGAATTGCACACAATATTCAAGGTGCGGTCTCACCATGGAACGATATAGAGGCATTATAATATCTTTTGTTTTATTTTCCATTCCTTTCCTTATCATACCTAGCATTCTATTTGCTCTCTTGGCCGCCGCTGCACACTGGGCCGAGGGTTTTAACATGGTATCCACAAGGACGCCTAAATCTTTTTCTTGGGTGGTGGTTCCTAATGTGGAACCTTGCATCGTGTAACCATAGTTTGGGTTGTTCTTCCCTAGGTGCATAACCTTGCACTTCTCCACATTAAATTTCATCTGCCATTTTGATGCCCAGTCTTCCAATTTATCAAGATCCTCTTGCAATTTTCCACAATCCTCCTGGGTTTTAACAACTTTAAATAGTTTTGTGTCATCAGCAAATTTGATAACCTCACTCGTTATTCCACTTTCCAGGTCATTTATGAATATGTCAAAAAGCAGCGGACCCAGCACAGATCCCTGGGGTACACCACTATTCACCTTTCTCCATTGGGAAAATTGGCCATTTAGCCCTACCCTCTGCTTTCTATCTTTTAACCAGTTCCTGATCCACAGTAGTACACTGCCTCCTATCCCATGACTCTTTAGTTTTGCCAAAAGTCTCTCATGAGGGACCTTGTCAAAGGCTTTCTGAAAGTCCAGATACACAATATCAACCGACTCACCTTTGTCCACCTGTTTATTCACTCCTTCAAAAAAACATAACAGATTAGTAAGACAAGATCTTCCTTGTCTAAAGCCATGTTGGCTGTCTCCCATTAGGTCATGACTATCTATATGCTGAGTAATTTTATTCTTTATGATGGTTTCTACCATTTTTCCCGGTACTGATGTCAGGCTCACCGGTCTGTAGTTTCCCGGATCACCCCTCGAACCCTTTTTAAAAATTGGTGTTACATTGGCGATCCTCCAATCCTCAGGTATTAGAGATGATTTTAATGATAGTTCACAGATTACTGATAGCAGGTCTGCAATCTCAAATTTCAGTTCTTTCAACACCCTTGGATGTATACCATCCGGCCCAGGTGATTTGCTACTCTTCAGTTTATCTAATAGTTGTAGGACATCTTCCCGATGTATCGATATTTCCTTCAATTCTTCCACACCTTTAAATACCACTTCAGTCGTGGGTAACATCCCTACATCTTCCTCAGTAAAGACCGAAGCAAAGAATTCATTCAGTCTCTCCGCTATCGCCTTGTCGCCTCTTAGTGCTCCTTTAACCCCTTTATCATCTAATGGACCAACTGACTCTCTCACGGGTTTTTTGCTACGAATGTACTTGAAAAGGTCTTTATTTCGCGTTTTTGCTTCCGCAGCAAGCTTCTTCTCAAATTCTCTCTTTGCCTGCCTTATCAATGCCTTGCATTTGACTTGCCAGTGCTTGTGCTGTTTCCAGGTTTCATCATTTGGCTCTTTTTTCCATTTCTTGAAAGATGCTTTTTTGGCAACAACAGCCTCTCTGACCTCAGCTTTAAACCATGCTGGCAATTTTTTGGACTTCCTTCCACTTTTCTTAAAGCGTGGAATACAGCTGGTCTGGGCTTCCAAGATAGTATTTTTCAACAACACCCAAGCTTGATGTACGTCTTTAACCTTTGCAACTGCTCCTTTTAGTTTTTTCTTAACTGTTTTCCTCATTCTATCATAGTCTCCCTTTCGAAAGTTAAAGGGTAGTACTGTGAATTTCCTTACTATCCCTCCTCCACTAATTAAATCAAAGGCGATCATGCTATGATCACTATTGCCAAGTGGCCCCAACACCCTTATCTCTTGCACTACATCTGGTGTTCCACTAAGGACTAGGTCTAATATTGCTTCCCCTCTGGTCGGTTCATGAACCAGCTGTTCCAAGAAGCAGTCATTTATTTCATCTAGGAACTTTATCTCCCTAGCATGTCCTGTTGTGACACTGACCCAGTCGATGCCGGGGTAATTGAAATCACCCATTATTATTACTGCACTGTAACTTTTGCTAGCTTCCTTGATTTCTTTGAGCATTTCATCATCCATTTGTTCATTCTGGCCAGGCGGACGATAGTACACCCCCACTGCCATCGCCTTCCCCTTTTTACATGGAATTTCAATCCATAGAGATTCTACAGCAAATTTTGTTTCTTGCAAAACTTTAATCCTTTCTGACTCAATGCCCTCTCTAACATAGAGCGCAACCCCTCCACCAATTTGATCAGCTCTATCATTTCGATATAGTTTGTACCCAGGTATCACAGTGTCCCACTGGTTGTCCTCCTTCCACCATGTCTCTGATATTCCAATCATATCTAACCTCTCGTTTAGTGCTATATATTCTAACTCTCCCATCTTGTTTTGTAGACTTCTAGCATTTGCATACAAGCATTTTAGAGACTGTATTTTATTCATATTAATTTGGCTATTGGTAGACATGGGTAATTTGGGATCTTTAAGTTCTGTCTGCTCCATACTCGAGGGCATTTGGGCTACTTTACTCTTTTTTGGAACCTCTCTGCTTTTTGTAGTATCCTTCAAGGATACATTCTTCCGAACCATGCGCTCTTGGGCGACTGTCGGCTTTCCCCTATTATCTAGTTTAAAAGCTGCTCTATCTCCTTTTTAAAGGTTAATGCCAGCAGCCTGGTTCCATCCCGGTTAAGGTGAAGCCCATCCCTTCGGAAGAGCCCCTCCTTTCCCCAGAATGTTCCCCAGTTCCTAACAAATCCGAACCCCTCATCTCTGCACCATTGTCTCATCCACGCATTGAGACTCCGGAGCTCTGCCTGCCTATTGGGTCCTGCGCGTGGAACGGGAAGCATTTCGGAGAACGCTACCCTGGAAGTTCTGGATTTCAACTTCCTACCTAAAAGCCTAAATTTAGCTTCCAGAACCTCCCTACCACATTTTCCTATGTCATTGGTACCAACATGTACCAAGACAGCAGACTCCTCCCCAGCACTATCTAAGACCTTATCTAGGTGGCGTGTGAGGTCCGCTACCTTCGCACCAGGCAGGCATGTTACCAGGCGATCCTCACGTCCACCAGCCACCCAGCTATCTACATGCCTAATGATCGAATCACCAACTATAACTGCTGTCCTAACCCTTCCCGCATGGGCACTTGGCCCTGGAGAAACCTCCTCGGTGCGAGAGGGGTTTACATCACCTGGAGGACAGGTCCTAGTTACAGGATCACTTCCTGCCACACCAGGGTGATGCTCTCCTGTAACGTGACCTCTCTCCTCCATGGCAACAGGGATGCTGCCAGACTGGAGGTGGGACTTCAGGACTATATCCCTGTAGGTCTCGTCTATGTACCTCTCTGTCTGTCTTATGTTTTCCAAGTCTGCTACTCTAGCCTCTAGAGAACGGACTCGTTCCCTGAGAGCAGAGAGCTCCTTGCACCTAGTGCACACGTAAGACCTCTCACCAGCTGGGAGAAAATCATACATGTGACACTCAATGCAAAAGAGTATAAGCCCATTTGATAACGCGCCTAGGATAGCCTCTTGCTAACAAACGTTCCCAGAGGAGATGAGTTTGACATTGAAAATCCTCCACTGTAGAACAAATGCAGTGGAGTCTGTGATAAGGAAGCTTATCATAGCTCAGGAAGGAGCTATAGAAAAGGTGAAGTGACTCTGAACAAGCAACCTGTCAGTTCTGGTAGAAATAAGAAAACAGAATTTTCCCATAAAAGACTACCAGTCCCAGAATGCACCAGGTTTCCAACAGCCATTAGAGGAGCTGAAGTGGGGAAACGTGTGTTCAATCAGGAGGGCTATGAGGTAATCCCTAAGCACTCATCTCAAAGGGCAGGGCCTGATTCAGCACAGCTGCGCTGTATTAGGGGGGAGCACTCATCTAGGGAGAATAAAGATAGAGTTTATTCTACAGAGAATTATCCTCATTATCCTGAGAATCAGCTTGAGCTTGATCATCAGTTTCATCTGAAGGATCATCAGAAGCAGAAACCAAACCGGACGGACAGAGAGGGAAAGAAACCCTTTGGAAGAAAGAGGAGAAAAGCCTTTGAGAGGTCTAGAAGAGTCCAGAGCAGTACGTATACTGGGAGGCATTCCAAGGGCCAGCATACACCATTGGACTGGGGAAAGCCAGAGGAATGGTGCTGCAGAGCTAGGAATCTCCAGACGGTACCTGTGAGAGAGACGGCTGCATGTGGAAGGGACCCTAAGACCCGTGCCAGAAGGTATGTGAAGAGAGATCCAGTGTCCAGGGATCTGGATTGGAAGGCTGGACATAAGAACTGGACTACATACTGGCCAGGCTATATAGAGAGGAACTCTAACAGCAATGGAAGCTCAGGTATGAACACTGATCTATGCCCTAGCTATTACCTTGAAAGACAGCAGGGAAACAAGTATTCTCCTGAAAGTGCTCCATTGAGAGATTCATCTGTGCCAATCCATGATATTGAACCCATGCTTGCTGAAGAAGGGGGAATGATTGCAGATGAAGAATGTGTTTATATGGACTGCTCTCTGTCCAAACTCCTTTGGTGATTTTCTGTTATAAAGTACAGCAACCATCACAAAGAAATACAAACTTGTTCTTTAATCTACTCAGAAAAGCTCCTGTGTAGGTTTTCTAGCCACGCAGTAGAAAGCAAGCCAGCTAAGGGGTTTCAGCTGGATAACTGCTAGCAATTGAGCCTTACCTAATTGCTTGTGAGCTAGGAGAGAATCACTTCTGAATCTATGTGGGAAGATATAAGAAGTTAACCTGAGAAGAACAGTTTTTTTCTCTCTTTGTAGCTTTTGGTTTGTTGTTTGATACATGCTAAGAGAATATTAGCTAAGCCTACAGAAAAGACCAGTTTGTTGCCAACCAGGTCTTATTTCTTTTGCTTTAATTGCCTGACAAGTTTAAAGGTTGTTTTCCTGATTTTGTTTTTTTTCAAGTTTAACACTGAAAGCAAGTAACCTGATTTGTGCGCTACCAAGCATATCTGTATTGGGAGAAATAACCCCATAAATAAATATCTTATTGGCTTTAACACTTGAGCACAACTAAATTATTGTCAGCAGCTGTGTCTGGTGTGAATGAACTGCATTGCCCACAATCCCTTGCAAATCATATAGATATATGCACTTGCCAAGACTGTGAAGATTCTCACCCAGGCAGCCGTCTGACAAGTCTCAAAAATTGTCCAGCGTGGTTTGTTCATGAGTGGTTACTTCTGGACAAAGCATCGTCCGGTTCTCAACAGGCAGAAGAGTCGGTGGTTGGTATTCTACCATTCATGCAACACACATCAGGCACTGTTGATTTGTTAAGAAAATATTGGCCCATTTTACATCTCCATTCTTGTTTCAGGAAGTCTCTTACTATAGCATACACCCGGGGGACAAACCTACTTGACTGTTTGGTTAGATCAGCATTGCCTAGCGATCTGAATCATCATTGGGAATTATCCCAGGACATTTTGCATGTGGGGCTTGTTCCTATTGTCACACTACTATGGAGGGTGACTCCTGGGATGACCGGACCATGGGACAGTCCCATAAATTCTTATGGCGGAGTTGCTGTATGTCCAGTTATGTGGTGTACCTTCTGTGAATCCCTTGTAATTTATTAGATACAGGCCGCACCACCCGCTCTTTAAAACTGCTGCTGGGTGAAGATGCTTCCTGCATTCGAACATCTACACGACCAGCCCCTGTGGTGAACCACTGTATATCGCGGGGGTCGTACTTTTGATGATCTACAGAGGAGAGTCATTGATTATGCTCTGGGGATCCCCATGGTGGCATATAAATTAAACAGGTAGGGGGAGGTATGCAGCCTCGTCGGACACCTTTGCTGATTTTAAACCATTCTGTTCTTGTTCTATTTAAACTATTGCTTCTTGATCAACGTAAAGGTTGTGCAAGAGAACTATCAGGTGTTCTGGTATACCCATGAATATTAATGTGGCCAGAGTTTCTCATGGTTTACACAGTCAAAAGCTTTGCTGTACTCAATAAAACACATAGATATCCATTTGCTATTCTTTTTGTCTTTTCAAGGATCCATCTCACATCCGCGATGATATCTCTCGCTCCCTGCCCTTTCCTGAACCATGCTTGTACTTCAGGCAGTTCTCATTCTAGGTATGGTTATAGTATCTGCAGGATGATCTTGAGTAGAATCTTGCTAGCATATGGGGACCAGGGCAATAATGCAATAATTTCCACAGTCAGTTAGATCTCCTTTCTTCATAGAAACATGACAGCAAAAAAAAGACCACATGCCCTATCTAGTAGGCCTTTCCACATCAACCACTACAACAGTCCCCTTTTTTCCTTCAGAGATCCTCTTTGTTTGTCCCATGCTTTTTTGAATTCGGATACTGTCCTCATCTCCACCGGGAAACACTTACACGCATCTACTACTCTCTTTCTGTAAAGAAATATTTTCGCATATTACTCCTGAGACTATCCCCTTTCACCCTCATCCTATATCCCCTCATAGCAGAACTTGTTTTCAATCGAAAGAGGCTCTCTTTCTGTGCATTTATGCCATGGAGGTATTTAAACATCTCAATCATATCACCTCTATCCCACCTTTCCGCTAAAGTATACATATTAAGATACTTAGGATCAGGATCTTCAGTACTGGTATCAACACAGATCTTTTCCAGTCAGTTGACCATGATGTTGTCTTCCAAATTTCCAGGCAGAGCCTTGTAAGTATGGCAACAGTTGCATCTGATTGCTGTAATACTTCAATGGGAATGCCATCAATGCCTGGTGCTTTGTTCTTTGATAATGCTTTCAATGCTGCTTCGACGACTTCTTTCATCACCAATGGTTCCTGATCATAAAGTATAGGTTGAAATGGCTGCTGGTCCACTTGATCTTTATGGTATGACAACTCTGTATATTCTTTCCACCTTTTCTTGATCTTCTCAGCATCATGCAACATTTTTTTTTAATTTTATTTTAATTTATACATTTTTTCTATACCGCCCCTTCCCGAGATCAAGGGTGGTTTACAGAGAACAGAGAAACAACTTTTACATGGAACAGTGGTATTAACTATTTACAAGGAACATATTGTACAAACAAACTTGAGTGTCAACTTTGTAGTTACATATAAACAGGAGTTGACCTCTTCTTGACTTGTCTTTCTTTGGTTAGGGTAGGGTGAAGCTCTGGAGTTTAGATAAGGGGTGTGGGAGGGGGGTTAATAGGCTGTGGGTTCTGGAGGTTAGTAGGTTGGTTGTGTGTTTGTTGGGAGGTAGCTCATGGGAGGTGAGGGATTTCAGTTGGGTTTTCAAAATGTTCAGTGAAAAGGTGTGTTTTGAGTCCCTTTCTGAATAGTTGGAGGTCTTTTGTCATGCAGAGGGTCAGTGGAAGCTCATTCCAGAGGGTAGGGGCAGCAAATGAAACACTCTGGAGCTTGTAGTTTTGTCTTGCAGATGGTTTGGGGTATGTCAAGTGAGTGGGTTTCATTTTGTCTGCGTGTTCTGGATTCTGGTGGGGAGTGTAGGAGGGTGGTTAGGTGTGAGGGAGAGATTTCATTGAGGAGTTTGAATGTTGTTAAGAGTATTTTATATTTTATCTGGCTATTTATAGGGAGCCAGTGTAGTTCATGTAGAATGGGGGTTATGTGATCGGCTAGACGTGCTTTTGCTATCACCCTAGCAGAGATGTTCTGTGCTCTTTGGAGTATACTTGTGTTTTTAAATGGTAGGCCATTCAGTAGACTATTACAACAGTCGAAGTGGGGGGTAATTAATGAGTTGACTACAGATCTAAAATCACGGGTGTCGAGGAGGGGTCTTAAGTGCTGTATGGTCTTTAGTTTATAGAATACAGTCTTTACTGTTTGCTTTATGTGGGGGAGCACACTGAGTGTGTGATCTAATATTATCCAGAGGTATTTTACCTCTTGTTTAACAGGGATAGTGGTGTTGTTGATTATGATGGTTTTTGGGTAGATTGCATCGTGTTTTCTTGATATTTATTTATTTATTTATTTATTTATTAACAATTCTTATATACCACACTATTAGACATCAGCGCGGTTTACATTGAACAAAAAACATCCGACAATTTACATATGTCTGGTCAATTACATTTAACAGGAGATATAAACTTGGGAAATAGGGGAAACTATATACAAAGGTGTGTTTGTATATACATATATAACTGAACATAGCTTCAGTTTTTTTTAAGGTTAATGCTGAGGTACTTGGTTTCAAGCCAGGATTCAGCCTCACTGATACATTCAGATAGACTGTGGCATGAGGGGCTGCTAATGTTTATGGGGATAGCGAGCATGATGTCATCGGCGTAAATGTAATGGTTAATTTTGATTTTTTAAAATATGTTCGTGATGGGCTGTAGGTATAGATTAAAAAGGAGGGCAGAGAGGGCCGAACCTTGTGGAATTCCCTGTCCTTGTGAGAATGTTTGAGGTGTTTTGACCTAGTTGGACACGTAGCAATTGGTGTGATATATATGACAAACCATTTGAGGACAGTGCCTCCTATTCCCAGGTTTGCTAACCTATCAATTAGTGTGCTATGGCTGATGTTGTCAAATGCGGCAGCTATATCTATGAAAAGGAGGATGAAACCTTGTTTGTCGTCATCTGTTCCTCTAATGAGATTATCCATCAGCGTTATTAGTAAGGTTTCAATACCGTGGAAGGGGTGGAATCCAAATTGGTAGGAGTCAAGGGGCACGTGCAGGTCAATATAGTCTTGTAGTTGGAGTTGTATGATTTTTTCTACCACTTTAGCAATGAACGGTATACTGGCTATGGGCTTGTATGAGCTTGGGTCTTTTGGATCTAATGTATTATTTTTTAGGATGAGGGGAGCTTAAGAGCATCCGGCATGATGCCTTGTGAGAGTGATTGATTATGTTTTGAATGTTTGTAGCTTTGATCCATGATACTGGGCATGGATCATGGGGGGAGGTTGTGGTATTAATCATTGTTATGATCCTGAGGAGGTGCTTTTGATCGACCACGTGAAAGGTTTCCCATTTATTGGGGTTTTTTGGATCTATATGCATTGCTGTGAGTGTTGGAGGACTTACTTTTTAGTTTCTCAGCAAAATGTGCAGCTAACGTTTGTACGCTTATTGTGGAGTGTTCTGGTTTTGGGGTTTTTGTTAGTGATTTTACAATTGCAAATAATTCTCTTGGCCGGTTGATGGCCATGTTTATTACTTTAGTGTGGTAGTCTCGTTTTGATTTGGTGACAGCGTATTTATATGTGCTGAGTAGGTTTATGTATTGGGATTTGTTTTCGTTCGATTGTTATTCTCCATCTTTTTTCTTGTTTTCTCAGTTTTTTTTAGCTTGGTGAGTTCTTTGGTAAAACATTTTTCAGATCTTTTTAGGGTTTGTTTTGGTGTAACTTGTGTAGGGGCGGCTGCCTTTTGGATTGTTAAGTTCCATTGGTTTACGGCTATATTGATGTTTGATGTGTTTGTTGCAAGTTTGGGTATTACATTGTCTAGGAAGGCATCTTTATTGAAGTGGGTAAAGCGTGTGTTATGTGGCGTAGTGCTTGGTGTGTTGGTATTGGGAATTTGTGTGTGGAAATAGAAGGTTATTAAGTGATGGTCGGACCAGGGCACCTCGGTTATGGTTGGGGGTGTGTGGAGTTGGTGGTTATTGAATGGCGTAAGGAGGAAGACAAGGTCCAGGGTATTTCCCTTTATGTGTGTGGGGGCATGTATGATCTGTTCATATCCCATTTCTGTCATTGTGTCCATGAAGTTTAATGTGTGAGAGGGGTTGAGTGATGGGAGGTTCAAATCGCCCAGTATAAGTGGTTTTCTCAGTGTGGCTGTGCATGCGAGTTCTAGAATAGGGGTGAGGTTGTTGTGGTCAGAAGATGGGGGCCTGTAGATGAGGCAGAGTGCAAGGGTTTTGTTCTCTATTTTGATGATGTCCTTGCCATCTATTCTATTTGTGTTTGTTTGGGTATAGTGAAGGTCTTTTTGGTAAGGATAAGGGCTCCTCCCCCTTTTTTTGGAAGCCTGGTGGCAGTTGAATAAGTCATATTGTTGTGTGTACAGTTGGTTTAGTAGGATTGTGTCTGTGGGTGAGAGCTGTGTCTCCGTGTTGAAGAGCATATCGGGTTTTTCATCTTTGATCATGTCGTTGACGATTGGTAATTTGTTTCTTATGGAATGTATGTTTATGAGGATGAGCTTTTTCAGGGTAAGTGTGTTGGAGGAGTCATTCGTACTACTAGGTTGTTGATGGTTTATTTGGATTAGTCTAGGATAGGGTCTGTGGGTATTTTGGTGTGGATTTTGGTTATGCGAGTAAATATATGGTGGAGAGTGTAATGTTTTTCTGTATGGGTTGTGGATAATGGGGATAGTATTATAGGGGGTTTGGTCTGATTTGGATCCTTGAGCATCATGTAACATTCCAATTCAAGACTGGAAGTTTCTCCTTAACTCTGTAAACGGGGGTGCTTGTTGTGAAAGTTCCACAATCTTGACAAAGACATGAATTTACTTGACTTGCAAAGGATTGTGGGTCTTGTAGTTCAATCACACAAAATCAGCAGTTTAACAAGAATAAAGAATTGTAGTTGCTAGAGTGTAAAGCAGAAAACAGATTTTATTTATGGGGCGTTATTCCCTCGCACAGATACGCTTGCTAACAGGATAATTTCTTCAGGAATTGTATTCAGGAAACAAAACAAATAAGGCAACTGAATTACTTATGCAACAACTTAGTAAAGACCTTGATGGAACAGAAAAGGTCTTTCTTCTAGCCCCTGCTAATAAACTTTCTTAGCAGTGCTGAAATGAAAAATAAACCCAAAAGGAAAATTCTCTATCAAAAAAAACAACTTTCTTCCTTTCACACAGTGAAGAAGTTTTCTTTCCAAAGTCCCACGTGCACTTGTGCCTTGCTCTAATCACAAGTGCTTAACCAGCTGCAAACCACTGCTGGTCCACTCTCCACGTGGCTCCAACTTTCCCCAAAGCTTTCTCTCAAAGAAACTTTTCTGGGAAGCTAAAAAACAAAACAAAAAAAATACACAAAAAACAGTACAGTACCTTTTGGTGCTTGATGCTTAACTGAGGTTTACTTTAGAACAGCAGCCTAGAAAGAGAGCAATCCATGCATTCCACTTTCTCATTTGATATTTCCCCTTGCTCTTGAAATATCATAGGATCACTTTCATACCCTGGCTCAGAGGAATTCTCTAACTGATCTCTACCAGGATAGAAACTGTTTCCCTGCTGTCTTCCTTGTGCAAAGCTAGGGAACAGATCAGAGTTCATACCTGAGATCACGTTGCCATTAGGTTTCCTCTCTGGGTATTTTGGCCAGTAGGTAGCAAAGCTTCTGTGCCCAGCTCTCCAGTCAGAATCTCTGGACTTTAGGTCTCTTCTCCCATACCTCCTTAAATAAGTATTAGAGCTCCTTTTTTCTGTAGATGCAGCAGTCTCCTTTACAGGTGCTGTCCGAGGGTTCCTGGCTGTATATCTCCAAGCCTCTGGTTTCTTCCAGTCCAATGAAGAATGCTTGCCCCAGGAATCTCTCCCAGCATACATACTGCCTTGGGCTCCCTTCTTAGACCTCCTGGACGTCTTGCTGTTCTTCCTTCTGTTCAGGCTCCGTCTCTCCTTCTCTTGCCGTCTCTGCCACCATTGCTCTCTGTGTTCTCTTTGCTGTTGCTGTCCTCTTTGCTGTGTGTTTGAAGAATTTCTTCTTCCTTTAAAGTGCCTAGATGGACACTCCACCCTAGCACAGTCCAGGTGTTCTGAATCAAGCCCTGCCCTAGGAGATGGGTGATTAGGGGTTACATCATTGCTTCTCTGATTAGGCACACGTTTCCCTATTTCAGCTCTCCTAGAGGCTTTCTGTAAACCTGTGCATTCTGGGTCTGGTAGTCTTTTAGGTAAACACTCTGTTTTAGTGCTTTTACCAGCCAGCACAGGTTGCTTATTCAGAGCCAATTCACCTCTTGTATTATTTCTTCCTGAACTATGATAAGCTTCCTTATCACAACTCTCATAGCTTAGGAAAGCAGAGCTTGCTCTTCCTCTAATAGTTTCTGATTCTATTTCCTTGCATGCATCATAGTATTTCTCCTTGTCTCATATAGCTGCACATATTGGAAATCTGTGTTGATTCCTGTGATTGCCTCTCTTTCTCCTCTGGCTTTAGCTTCTCTGTGTTTCTGGCCAATTTTTAGAGTTTTTTCTGTCATCCATTTTGGTCTTTTTGCTTTTTCACTTATAAGAACATAAGATATGCCATACTGGGTCAGACCAAGGTCCATCGAGCCCAGTATCATGTTTCCAACAGTGGCCAATCTAGGTCATACGTACCTAGCAGTTTCCCCCAAAAGACACAGGTTCTACAATGCTTGTACTGGGTCAAGCATTGATAACCTGGGTCCCTTCTTAATAATGGCTTATGGACCTTTCCTCCAGGAACTTGTCCAAACCTTTTTTAAAACCAGCTACACTAACAGACTTTACTATATCCTCCGGTTATAAATTCCAGAGTTTGATTATACGTTGAGTGAAAAAATATTTTCTTTTATTAGTCTTAAATAGTTTACCCTGTAGCTTCATTGCATGTCCCCTAGTCTTTCTATATTCTGATAACGTACACAATTGATCTACGTTTACCCGTTCCACTCCGTTCATTAATTTATAGACTTCTATCATATCTCCCCTCAGCTGTCTCTTTTCCAGGTTAAAGAGCCCTAACCTTTTTAGCCTTTCTTCATAGGAGTATCCTTCCATCCCCTTTACAATTTTTTTGGTGGCTCTTCTCTAAACCTTTTCTAATAACGCTATATCCTTTTTAAGATACGGTGACCAGAATTGCACACAATATTCAAGGTGCGGTCTCACCATGGAACGATATAGAGGCATTATAATATCTTTTGTTTTATTTTCCATTCCTTTCCTTATCATACCTAGCATTCTATTTGCTTTTGGTCGCCGCTGCACACTGGGCCAAGGGTTTTAACAGGTTATCCACAATGACGCCTAAATCTTTTTCCTGGGTGGTGGTTCCTAATTTGGAATCTTTCATCGTGTAACTATAGTTTAGGTTGCTCTTCCCTAGGTGCATAACTTTGCACTTGTCCACATTAAATTTCATCTGCCATTTTGATGCCCAGTCTTCCAATTTATCAAAACCCTCTTGCAATTTTCCACAATCCTCTTGGGTTTTAACAATTTTAAATAGTTTTGTGTCATCTGCAAATGATAACCTCACTCGTTATTCCCTTTTCCAGGTCATTTATGAATATGTCAAAAGGCAGCAGACCCAGCACGGATACCTGGGGTACACCACTATTCACCTTTCTCCATTGGGAAAATTGGACATTTAGCCCTACCCTCTACTTTCTATCTTTTAACCACTTCCTGAACCACAATAGTACACTGCCTCCTATGCCATGACTTTTTAGTTTTGCCAAAAGTCTCTGATGAGGGACCTTGTCAAAGGCTTTCTGAAAGTCCAGATACACTATATCAGCCGACTCACCTTTGTCCACCTGTTGATTCACTCCTTCAAAAAAAACATAACAGATTAGTAAGACAAGATCTTCCTTGTCTAAAGCCATGTTGGCTGTCTCCCATTAGGCCATGAGTAATTTTGTGCTTTATGATGGTTTCTACCATTTTCCCAACACAGACGTCAGGCTCACCAGTCTGTAGTTTCCCTGATCACCCTAGGAACCCTTTTTAAAAATTGGCGTTACATTGGTGATCCTCCAATCTTCAGGTATTAGAGATGATTTTAACAAAAATTCACAGATTACTAATAGCAGGTCTGCAATCTCATATTTCAGTTCTTTCAACACCCTTGGATGTATACCATCCGGCCCAGGTGATTTGCTACTCTTCAGTTTATCTAATACTGTAATACATTTTCCCGATGTATCGATATTTCCTTCAATTCTTCCGCACCTTTAAATACCACTTCAGTCATGGGTAACATCCCTACATCTTTCTCAGTAAAGACCGAAGCAAAGAATTCAGTCTCTCCGCTAGTGCCTTGTCACCTCTTACTGCCCCTTTAAACCCTCTATCATCTAATGAACCAACTGACTCTCTCTCAGGTTTTTTGCTACGAATGTACTTGAAAAAGCCTTTATTTCGGGTTTTTGCTTCCGCAGCAAGCTTCTTCTCAAATTCTCCCTTTGCCTGCCTTATCAATGCCTTGCATTTGACTTGCCAGTGCTTGTGTTGTTTCCAGGTTTCGTCGTTTGGCTTTTTTTTCCATTTCCTGAAAGAAGCTTTTTTTTGGCAACAGCCTCTCTGACTTCACTTTAAAACCATGCTGGCAGTTTTTTGGACTTCCTTCCACTTTTCTTAAAGCATGGAATACAGCTGGTCTGGGCTTCCAAGATAGTATTTTTCAACACCACCCAAGTTTGATGTAAGTCTTTAACCTTTGCAACTGCTCCTTTTAGTTTTTTCTTAACTATTTTCCTCATTTTATCATAGTCTCCCTTTTGAAAGTTAAAAGGTAGTACTGTGGATTTCCTTACTATCCCTCCTCCACTAATTAAATCAAATCAATGTTGCTTATCCATGTTGGAACAAATGATACTGCCAGGTATACTTCGGAATGTATCAAAAGTGACTTCATGGCTCTGGGACAGAGGGTGAAGCAGTTAGGTGCACAGGTGGTGTTCTCTTCAATTCTCTCTGTGGAGGGTAAAGGTCAAGGCAGAGAGGCTTGCATTCTGGAGATGAATGCATGGCTGCGTGGATGGTGTCATCGAGAGCGTTTTGGTTTCCTAGACCATGGGATGCTGTTCCAAGGGTTGCAGAGCAGAGATGGCATCCATCTGTCCAAGAAAGGTCAACGCGTCTTCAGTAGTAGACTGGCTAATCTACTGAAGAGGGCTTTAAAGTAGATTCGTTGGGGATGGGTGAAGAAAGCTCCCAGGTAGGTGATACATTAAATAACTTTATGGAAATGGGTAACAGGGGTAACATATGGAAAGCAGTGTGTATAAATGTCCGTAGCATGGGAAATAAGATCCCTGATGTTGAAGCTTTGGTGGGAGTGGCTGACTTGGATTTAGTGGCAGTTACAGAAACATGGTTCACAGAAAACCATGATTGGGATGTAACTATACCTGGTTATACTTTATTCAGAAAGGACAGGGTAGGAAGTAGGGGAGGAGGAGAGGCACTATATGTAAAAACTACTATTAAAGCTTTGGAATTACAGAGCTTAAAAAGGGAGAGGAGAGGCATTGTGGGTTAAACTAGAAAGAGGGAAAGAGAAATCTATTTACATTGGTGTGATATACAGACCTCCCTCACAAGAGGAAGAGGTGGACAGAGTTAATTGAAGACATGCGCAGCATTGCTAGGAAAAGGGAAGTGCTACCGATAGGAGATTTCAATATGCCAGATATTGATTGGCACATTCCTGCTGCAGTATCATCTAGAAGTAAGGAGATCCTGGATTCTCTACAGGGAGAACTATTCAGGCAATTGGTAACCGACCCCACACGTGAAGGGGCCATACTGGACTTGGTGCTTACCAATGGTGAAAGTGTTTCTGATGTTGTAGTGGGAGATCCTTTTGCATCCAGTGATCACCAGATGGTGTGGTTCAGTATTAGGACTAGGGCTGTTAGAATCCATTCAAAGGCGAGGATCTTAGACTTTAGGAAGACTAACTTTGTGAAGATGGGCCAATACCTCAGGGAGTCGTTAGTTGGATGGGAACAGCTGAGGGATGTAGAAAAACAGTGGGAAAAACTGAAAGGGGATATTTTAAGGGCAACCAACCTTTTTATTAAAATGGTAAATAAAAGGTGAAAGGAAAAGGAGACCGCTATGGTTTTTGAAAGAAGTAGCTGAAAAAGTGAAGAAAAAGAGGGAGGCCTTCATGAAATACAAGAGATCACAGAGAGAGGAAGACAGGCATCTGTATTTAGAAAAACTTAGAGAAGCTAGCAAAGTAGTCAAGAAGGCAAAGATTCAAAAGGAGAAAGAAACAGCCAATGCAATAAAATGGGGGGATAAGACATTTTTCAGATATATTAGTGAGAAGAGGAAGGGCAAGAGTGGTATTGTCAGACTCAAGGGTGCAGGGGAGAAATATGTAGAAGCTGATAAGGATAAAGCGGAATTGCTTAACAAATATTTTTGTTCTGTGTTCACAGATGAAGAACCAGGAGCAGGACCTCAGAAAACACCCACAAATAGGAACAGAAGCAAAGGACATCTTGAACAATTTTCAAAAGACTGTGTTCGTGAGAAACTCTCTCAACTTAAAGTAGACAAAGCGATGGGACCGGATGGGATACACCCGAGAATACTGAGGGAACTTGGGGATGTTCTAGCAGCTCCACTGACTGACCTTTTCAATGCCTCGGAGTCGGGAGTGGTGCCAAAGGACTGGAAAGAGGCTCATGTGGTGCCTTTACACAAAAGCGGAAGTAAGGATGTGGTTGAAAACTACAGGCCGGTTAGTTTAAATTCGGTGGTGAGTAAATTATTGGAAACGCTGCTGAAAGAGAAAATAGTGAGGTTTCTGGAGTTCAGCGGATTACAGGATCCGAGGCAGCATGGATTCACCAGAGGCAGGTCTTGTCAGACAAATCTGATTGATTTCTTTGACTGGGTGACCAGGGAGTTGGACCAAGGGAGAGCCCTAGACGTGGTGTATTAGATTTCAGTAAAGCCTTTGACACTGTTCCTCACAGGTTACTTATAAACAAACTGAGCACCCTAGGAATGGACCCTAAAGTTACTGCTTGGGTTAGAAATTGGTTGGGTGGGAGGCGACAGAGTACAAGTAAATGGAGCTCACTCTGAGGAGAAGGATGTTATCAGTGGTGTGCCCCAGGGATCTGTCGGTCAGATTCTTTAACATCTTTGTTAGTGATATAGCAGAACGGCTTTCAGGTAAGGTTTGCCTCTTTGCAGATGATACCAAAATCTGCAATAGAGTAGACACCCAGGAAGGGGTAGATAACATGAGGAGGGATCTAGCTAAGCTTGAAGAATGGTCTAGAATTTGGCAGCTGGGATTTAATGTTAAAAAATTTAAGGTCATGCATTTGGGCATTGTCTAGGGAGACGGGTTCCAGATAAACCAATGGTTAATCATTGGATTGAAAAAAAACCCACCTTGTTTCAGATTTAAAGTTCTTTGTGATAAAAGTAGTACATCCACATTGGCGAGGAGGCAATACAGATTTGATTCTTCTTAGACTAGAACAGCAGTTCATTTATGAGTTGCAATCTATTGAGCCTCTTGGTCTTAAACAGGATCTTAAATTTGTCAGTTTTTTTTATAAGTATACTTTTATAAGTACAGTTTGGTTCTCCTATTTTACTTTCCCCTCCCCTCCTTCCTTTTCCTTTCTTCCCCCCCCCCCCCCTCATGGTACACACACCACAATGATCTGTTATTTATATTTTTATTTAGTTTTGATGCAATATTTATTTATCTTATACACGCAAGTGCTCATTTATCACTTCTTCATTACAATTCTTGTGTACTTTAAATGGCGTTTTAATTCGATCTAGTTGAGGCTTTCCGCTACCTGGTCATGTTGATCCATATGCAATTGTGGTTTTATTTTCATCATATCCATTCTTACTTTTAGATGGTCTCTTAGCGGTTTGTTCTTTTTCTTTTATGCAACTTTGAAGGTGCCCCATGTCATCAGTTTGAGGTTTTGAAAAATGTCTATTAGTTATTTGCACTAGTTTTTAATTTGGATTCGTTTGTTTTTATATTCTAGTGAGCTTCAGTATTGCCTTCATGTTTTTATTTCGCAATTATCTTTGCTCTTTGATTTTATAAGTGTGGCAATTTGGTGTTTCTAAAAGGTTTTTTATCCTTTGTTGCCCGTGCAAGTGTTTTGCTTCATACATATGTATTGATGCAGAATTTACTCCTTGACCTTTAAAGCGCGCCAATTTCGGCGTCCTCTAAGGATTTTCCTATATGCTAGCAGTGCTGAAGGTATTTGTCTACACTCGTTTATGGAGTTTTGGTGGTTAATTGTATGCACAAATTTATGTGTTATCTGCTTTTTTCAAACAAAAATATGGTCTTATTTGCTAGGCAGTAGTTGTGTTTATTTTTGAGCTGTTGACTTTACAACGGCTTTGTATTTCAGCGATGTAAATGGAAATTACACTTACCTGGTAAATGACGTTCCTTGAGTGACGACAGTTTGGTCCTCTACCTCTGGGTTGCGCACCTCTTCCTGCAGCTAGGTGACTGGGCATGTCAAAGTTGTGACATCACTGGATATAGCCTGCTGGTATCTCCCATCAGCCTCCAGTGTACTATTGACAAAGCAAACTCAAAGGAACAAATAAGTAACTATACCATAACTTTAAATAACTCCCCATTCCTCAACCGGAGGAGCCTTTTTAACCGTATCTTTCTTATATTTTATTTTCTCTTTTTTTTTTTTTTTGTTTTAACTTTACATTCATGTCCCCCCTATGCAAACACGTTTCCTATACCATCACCTCGTTTAAATAAGAGAAAAGGAAGAAAGAACAGAGAGGCATTAATAAAGCAGGCAAAGGGAGAATTTGAGAAGAAGCTTGCTGCGGAAGCAAAAACGCGAAATAAAGATTTTTTTCAAGTACATTTGCAGCAAAAAACCCATGAGAGAGTCAGTTGGTCCATTAGATGATAGAGGCGTTAAAGGGGCACTAAGAGGTGACAAGGCGATAGCAGAGAGACTGAATGAATTCTTTGCTTCGGTCTTTACTGAAGAAGATATAGGGATGTTACCCATGACTGAAGTGGTATTTAAAGGTGCAGAAGAGTTGAAGGAAATATCGATACATCGGGAAGATGTATTACAACTATTAGATAAACTGAAGAGTAGCAAATCACCTGGGCCGGATGGTATACATCCAAGGGTGTTGAAAGAACTGAAATATGAGATTGCAGACCTGCTATTAGTAATCTCTGAACTATCATTAAAATCATCTCTAATTCCTGAAGATTGGAGGATAGCCAATGTAACACCAATTTTTAAAAAGGGTTCCAGGGGTGATCTGGGAAACTACAGACCGGTGAGCTTGACGTCAGTACCGGGAAAAATGGTAGAAACCATCATAAAGAATAAAATTATTCAGCATTTAGATAGTCATGGCCTAATGGGAGACAGCCAACATGGCTTTCGACAAGGAAGATCTTGCCTTACTAATCTGTTATGTTGTTTTGAAGGTGTGAATAAACAGGTGGACAAAGGTGAGTCGGTTGATATAGTGTATCTGGACTTTCAGAAAGCCTTTGACAAGGTCCCTCATCAGAGACTTTTGGCAAAACTAAAGAGTCATGGGATAGGAGGCAGTGTACTACTGTGGATCAGGAACTGGTTAAAAGATAGAAAGCAGAGGGTAGGGCTAAATGGCCAATTTTCCCAATGGAGAAAGGTGAATAGTGGTGTACCCCAGGGATCTGTGCTGGGTCCTCTAATTTTTGACATATTTATAAATGACCTGGAAAGTGGAATAACGAGTGAGGTTATCAAATTTGCAGATGACACAAAACTATTTAAAGTTGTTAAAACCCAAGAGGATTGTGGAAAATTGCAAGAGGATCTTGATAAATTGGAAGACTGGGCATTAAAATGGCAGATGAAATTTAATGTGGACAAGTGCAAAGTTATGCACCTAGGGAAGAACAACCCAAACTATGGTTACACGATGCAAGGTTCCACTTTAGGAACCACCACACAGGAAAAAGATTTAGGCGTCATTGTGGATAACATGTTAAAACCCTCGGCCCAGTGTGCAGCGGCAGCCAAGAGAGCAAATAGAATGATAGGTATGATAAGGAAAGGAATGGAAAATAAAACAAAAGATATTATAATGCCTCTATATCGTTCCATGGTGAGACTGCACCTTGAATATTGTGTGCAATTCTGGTCGCCGTATCTTAAAAAGGATATAGCGTTATTAGAAAAGGTTCAGAGAAGAGCCACCAAAATGGTAAAGGGGATGGAAGGATACTCCTATGAAGAAAGGCTAAAAAGGTTAGGGCTCTTTAACCTGGAAAAGAGACGGCTGAGGGGAGATATGATAGAAGTCTATAAATTAATGAACGGAGTGGAACGGGTAAACGTAGATCGATTGTTTACGTTATCAGAATATAGACAGACTAGGGGACATGCAATGAAGCTACAGGGTAAACTATTTAAGACTAATAAAAGAAAATATTTTTTCACTCAACGTGTAATCAAACTCTGGAATTTGTTACCGGAGGATGTAGTAAAGGCTGTTAGTGTAGCTGGGTTTAAAAAAGGTTTGGACAAGTTCCTGGAGGAAAAGTCCATAAACCATTATTAAGAAGGGACCCAGGATATCAATGCTTGACCCAGTACAAGCATTGTGGAACCTGTGTCTTTTGGGGAAACTGTTAGGTACGTATGACCTAGATTGGCCACTGTTGGAAACAGGATACTGGGCTTGATGGACCTTGGTCTGACCCAGTATGGCATATCTTATGTTCTTATGGATACTCACTGTGATCTAGAAACTGAAAGGATCTGTCTACTCCTTGAGATTGATGCTCCACTCCGCCTGAAAATAAACTCTGAAGAAATCACACTCCTGGGCGGGAATGAGGACTGAACTGTCGTCACTCAAGGAACAACAATTACCAGGTAAGTGTAATTTCCATTTCCTTATCGTTCCTCCAGTTTAGTCCTCTACCCTCTGGGATGTAACAGAGCAGTAATCACTGGGAGGGACCTATCCAGCCAACTCACCACACCGTCGACCCGGAACAGGCATCCTTTACTGCCAAAACATTTAGGTAGTAGTGGTTACTGAGGAAATGGAGACGACCTGGAAGCTGCTCTACCAATCCCCCCTGATGGAATGACAGTGATTCACCCATGAAGCCGCTTGTGCCCTGGTAGCCAGAGTCAGAAAGCCCCCCGGAATCATACAACCACGCCAGCAGAAAGCTGAGGCAACCACCGCCTTAACCCAGTGCGAAATGGCCGCCTTCGCTGCTGCTTCCCCTTTGAGGGGACCTCCAACCAGCACACAAAAACAAAGAAACGAACGTCGCACCCTCCAATTAATGTTTCCTATCGGCGTAAGCTACGAATAAAAACCTCCCCTTCCAGAAAAACTGAGAACTGGAAGAGAAACCAATAGGCTCAGGAGAAAAATCAGATACCACCTTTTGGAAGGACGACAGGACTGCTCGCAAACCCCACCCTCTATCCAGAAAGGGTGAAAACGGCTCATTACATGACAACGCCTGAACTCCGAAACTCGTCGCACCGAACAAGCTATCAAAGCCACTGTCTATAACAGCAAATCCTTTACCAACGCCTGGAGTAAAGAATCAAAGGGCTCTTTAGCTAATGCCTCTAAGACCCAATCGGGATCCCCCGGTGGCACCCAAACTCTCCTTGAGGAGCGCAGTCGGATCCCAACTTAAGGAAATGCTACACATCGATCCGAACACCTAGCGCTATTCCCTTCACAGAACCTCTATTTATTTATTATTTATTTATTTAGCTGTATTTATATCCCGCTTTTCACCGGGTCAAAGCGGTCAATTGGGAGATACATTTAACACGAGGGGATATGACACACATACGCTAATACTTACAGGGAACATGGGCAATGGAGGGTTAAGTGGCTTGCCCAAGACCACAAGGAGTACCTATAGGACTAGAAATCCCAGTCCCTCCGGCCTGAGATTGCTGTCCCCAGGTGGGACTTGAACCCCCGGCCCTCCAGCCTGAAGTACCTTGTCCTAACCACTAGGCCACTCCTCCCAATATCTTATTTTGATTTCACATTCTTATTATCTGCCAAGTCGGGAGACTTCCTCGAACAAGGATGTGGCTCCATCAGAAGTACAAAGTGATTTAAATTTGACTGATTTTCTTGAAAATTCTCAGGCTTTGATTTCTACGCGTGCCACTTTAGTAATTACTTTGGTAAATTTCTCTGAGAAGGCAAAAATTATGAAAGCTTTTTTTCTGAAAAAGAATGTTGATTTTTATGGATTAAGAATGTCTATTTTCCCCGATGTTTTCCGTTATACTCAACTGAGGAGGAAGTCCTTCCTCCAGCTTAAACCTCGTGTTTTGGCTGCAGGGGGGACCTTCTTCCTTCGGTTTCCTTGTAAATGCTTAGTTACTATTCAGGGTATAGATTATGTTTTTGTTTAATCATCTCAACTAGATGCGCTCCTGTTGTCCCTCCAAGCCTGAATCCGCTTCTTTTATTTTTCTTTAATGAGACGATTATTTTGTTAGGTGGTTGTAGCCTTTATTAAGAATTTTCCCAGGTATCTTTAAGCTGTCTTCTCCATGATGTGGGCTGTTACACAGTATTGAGTTTAGTTTGATTATTGATATTTCTTTGTATTGATTCATCTCAGACTGTGTATTTCTTTTGAACTATGTATTAGGATTGCATTTATGATATAATAATAAAAAAAAAAAAAAAGTAAAATTAAAAGTAAATTAAAGGTAAAAAATCAAAAGTAAAATCAGAATAGAATTTGTCACACTAAATGCTCCTTATCTGTTCCCCCCAAGTGAGTCCAGAAGCTAGGCTCACTATGTCCTCCCGCTGCAAGGAGACTGGACATACTGGAGGCTGATGGGAGATACCAGCAGGCTATATCCAGTGATGTCACGACTTTGACATGCCCAGTCTCCTAGCTGCAGGAAGAGGTGCACAACCCAGAGGTAGAGGACTAAACTGGAGGAACGATAAGGAACACCGGTCTGCTTTCATACTGATTTGATCACGCTGGATTTTCATTACTTTTTAACATGTTTTTTAATTAGCGCTCTAGTTTTTAAACAGTATCAATTGTAATTTATATATAAAATATATATTTTTTCTCCCTTTGATAGTTCCCTCGTTTTTAACTAGTGCTTTGCACTTACGTAGTGTTTTTTTAATATATAATTTTTGTTAGGGGTAACATCACATGCACATAGTTGGCTCAATTCAATGGTTTTCAACATTGTTCTCCTTATTAGAACTCTGGGTCTGGGTTTCTCATTCTTTGTGCATTTATTTACATGATTCTTGTTTATTAATGTCGTTGTTTTTTAGCATTATCTACTATATGTTTGGTTGTGTGCCATACATTTACGTTTCTCCATGCGCTTCATCTAGTACATAGATAAATATAAAACAAACATCTTATACTTACAAATTGTATGTATTTCGCCTGTCTTATCTTCAAATTATATATGGTCATTTATGTGTAGTCGTACTTGTATTTCTGTGTTCAACCTTCTTATTTTTAATTTATTTTCAACATTTTGTTTTTAAAATAATGAGTATATTTTTATTGTTATGACAAATCCTGTATTTGTTTGCAGTCCTCTAGCCCCCTGATGAAGGCATCCGCCGAAACGCGTTGGGGTTTACAACTTTAATAAAGCGCAAGTGACCCAACTCTGCTTGCTCCTTGTGTTTCCTGAGTTCTCTTTGCAAGCAGGTGCTCCTGTTTGTGTTTTCTACAAAGTGAGTGGCTACATGGGCGAATTTTGGATGGAGGAAAAAAAAGTTAGGAGTTTAGCAATGATTTAACACTAGGTTCATAAATTCGGCTCAAATCTAGGGAAGCCTACATTAAGGAACATCAATTTTAAGTTCTTAAATTAAGGTGAAATTTCAGCTGAAAATAGGGCACACATTTAGGAGTACATCTTTTTTTGAATATTGGGGCCACTATTTACATGCTCATACCATTTACACACGTAAATTCCATGCAACTCTTCTAAATTGACCTTTTAAACAGATTAACTAGAGAAGTTGTACACAAAGCAGTTTGTGGCTACAGAGTAATTTTCACAGGAAAAGGGAAAAATTAAAACAGAGGATTTAAAGAAGGAAGTCCAAAAGGTGGCATTTTACTTACCAGATAATGTCCTTTCCTTGAGTACTGCTAGACCAGTCCAGACAAGTGGGCTGGGTTCCCCTACCAATAGACTAGTGGAGACAAAGAACCAATGAAAAGCCCAGGTTTCAATGACATCACTCCCATGCCTCTAAGCCACCACAGATCTCTTCAGTATCTGTCCCAAAGCATATGGGAGCACATGGCAAGCTTCACACAACTTCAACGTGGGCAACAATGAGCAATCAAACAATAGAGAACTATGTACAGGAAAGCATAAAGAGAAGGCTGTTCACAGAAGATGAACCTGCAGAGCCAAATATATGAATCATAGCGGACCCAAGGGTACCACCACAGAAGAACAGAGCAAAAACAGTTCTAGGAGCAGGCCCTAGACAGGTCTAGCAGGACTCAAAGAAAGGACATTATCTGGTAAGTAAAACGTCAGCTTCCATATTGTTCTGCTATACCAGTCCAAACAAGTGGGCTATACCACAACTAGCACTCCATTGGGCAGGAAGACAGCAGCTTGCAAAACCTTAGAGCCAAAATCCATGTCGTTCGAGTGAAGCCATCCAAGCGGTAATATCTGATGAAAGTGGAAGGCGATGGCCATGATGCCGCCTGATAAATATCTGCAGGGCTGCCGAGCTCCGCTCTGCCCAAAGGGATGCCTGTACTTGGGTAGACTGGGCATGCAACCCTCCAGAACTGGCTGGATCTGCAACAGATAAGCCGAGGCAATGATCTTCTAAGTCCAGCACCCCTAGGGAGACTTAGCCGCTACATCACCTTGCACGGGCCAGCAAACAGCACAAAGGGATGGCTGGACTTACAAAAATAATTTGTAACCTCCAATTACCGGAGAAGCACCCTCTGGATATCCACAAGGTGAAGGATCCTTATCCTTCCCCCAATACTGCCTCTTAGAGAACGAGGGCAGGCAAACCACATGGTTCACATGAAAGAGAAACCACCTTAGGTAAGAAGGAAGGCACAGAGCAAATGGAAACTGACTCCTCAGAAAAAGATAGGCAAGGATCTCAGCAAGATAGAGCTCGCATCTCGGAAAATCGCCTTGTGGAACAATCACAACCAAGAAGAATATGTTGAGCATCAAGTCCTTCAGAATAGTGCGCTTCAATGGCTTAAGGGTTCTGACATCAGGTCCCTGAGCACCAGACACAGATCCTAGGAAGAGACCAGACTGGAGGGGACGACGCAGATGTCGAACCTCCTGAAGAAAGTGTGAAACATCTAGGTGTAAGGCTAGAGACTTGCTGACCAGTGGACATCTGAAACAGGCCAAAGCTGCCACCTCAACCTTCAGGGAGCTAAGAGAAAGGCCCTTCTCCAGACCATCTTGCAGAAAAGGCCAACAGGAACTACACCTTGGCTGCCTCAGGAGCCAGCTGCTGTGCACCGCACCATCGCTCAAAGAGGCACCACACCCGCACTTAAGCCAGGTTTGTAGCTGTCTCTTTTCAAAAGCCAAGCTATAAGAAAGGGAACCGGGTCTTCCAGGACAATTGGTCCCTGATGTAAGAGGCCCTGAGATGGGGCAAATAAAGAGGTGGCGCTTGCAGAAGCTGCATAAGATTTCAGAACCATGTTCTCCTTAGCCAATCTGGCACCACCAGAATAATTCTTTCCAGGAGGCACTCTGTAAGGCAAATTGCAAGCCCCACCAGGGGCCAAGGAGGAAACACATACAAACACATGTCTCTCGTGCGGCAACTGAAGCAGCAGCACACTTTGGTATCGGAGTGGGTCGCCATCAGATCCATCTTGGGGTGACCTCAGCAGCACAGAATCAACTGAAATGCCTCTTGACTCAATTCCCACTCTCCTGGATCTAGAGAATACCAGCTGAAAAAGTCTGCTGCCACACTGTCCACCCCGGCAATGTGCTTAGCCAACCAAGCTAGGAGGTTCTTCTCCAACCAGGCAAACAGGACAGATATCTTCTTGGCCACCCCAGCATGCTTTGTGCCGCCATGCTGATTGACATAAGCCACCACCATGGCATTGCCTGAAAAACCGCTTGGCACTCAACTACAGGCCATAATGCAGAACAGCCAACCTGATGGCCCTTACCTCAAGGAGGTTCATGAACCACACTGTCTCCCTGCGGCTCTGTCGGCCCTGAGCTGTTCAGTCTTGGCAATGGATTGTCCAGCTTGAGAGATTTGCATCAGTCATCAGAAGTATCCATGAGTAATTGTCCAGCAGCATGCCCTTCTTCAGAAGAATGTGTTACTGCCACCACCACAGGCTGGCCTTCACCATCCTTGAGAGTGGGAGCCTGAATTCAAAATCCAAAGAACTCGGGACCATTGAGTTAACAAGGACTACTGGAACGGTCACATATGAGCACACGCCCAAGGCTCCATCTCAATTGTCGTCACCATCAATCCGAGGAGCTGGAGATAATCCTGCACTATAAAAAAAAAAAAAAAAAAGAGTCTGCTGCGAACAGAACAGCACCAAGCAGTCCAACTTGACTTTCTCCACAGGCAAGACGACTTTGCCCACCCAAGTATCAAAATGTGCTCCCAGGAATTCCAGGGACTGGGAAGGCAACAACTGGCTCTTTCCCTGACTGATCATCCAGTCGAGGCTTTCCAAAAAAAAAAAAGGACACCATTCAGGTCGCTACCCGAGACGAGATGCCTCTGAAAGAGAATGAGTTTGGAATAGCCAGTCGTCCAGATATGGGTGCACACAGATCCCTTGGTGCCATAGCGTCGCAGCTACCCCCACCATGATCCTGGAGAATGTCAGAGCAGTGGAGAATCTGAACTGGGGGGGGGGGGGGGGCCAGCAAACTGTAAGTGAGAGCCAAGTACTATTACTACTACTACTGATCATTTGTATAGCACTACAATCCATATGCAGTGCTGTATAGACACATGTACAAGATGGCCCCTGTTCATCTGAGCTTACAATCTAGTCAAGACAGACAACACAACAGCTGAGGGACAAGGATATATCTAGGGAAATGGTAAGGAAATACATAGGAGACTAAGCAGATCATGATCCAAAAGCAGCCTCGAAGAGCTGAGTTTTCAGCCTAGATTTGAAAAGTGCCAGAGAGAGACAGACTCCAGTAGTTTGTTCCAGGTATAAGGAGAAGCAAGGTGGAAGGATCAGTCTGGAATTGGCAGTAGAAGAGAAGGGCACAGATAGAAGGGATCTGCCAGAAGAGCGGATTTCCTGAGGAGGGGTGTAGGGAGAGAAAAGAGAAAGGTGTAGTGAGGAACAGCAGACTGAGTCAGTAGGAAAAGTTTGAATTGGATAGTGAAACGGATAGGGAGCTAATGAAGTGATTTGAGAAGAGTGGTTATATGAGCATATCGAGGCTAGTGGAAGATTAGTCGCTCAGCTAAGTTTTGAACAGATTGAAGGGGAGAGAGATGATTCAGAGGGAGACCAGCAAGGAGGAGGTTGCAATAGTCTAGACGGGAGGTGACTAAAGAGTTGGTAAGTGTCTTAGCAGTGTGTGTAGACAGGAAGGAATGAATTTTGCCAATGTTACAGAGAAAGAAGTGACAGGTTTTAGCCATCTGTTGGATGTGTGCAGAGAAAGAGTAGAGTCAAAGATGATCTCAAGGTTGCAAGCTGGGAAAAAGGGAGACTAGTGTAGTGCTATCCACAGAAATAGAGAAGGGGGGGGAGGTGGGTTCAGGGATAAAAATAAGAAGTTCAGTTTTGGCCATTTTAGTTTCAGATGGTGGTGAGACATCCAGGGAGCAATGTCGAATAAGCAGTAAGAAATCCAGGCCTGGATTTTGAGAGATTTCAGGCTCAGAAAAGTGGATCTGAGAGTCATCAGCCTAAAGATGGCACTGAAAAACCATGGGAAGAAATAAGTGCACCAAGCGATAGCTACAGTGGATCTCTTTATAGCAATAGGATAAAATCAAAATAAACTTAACTATATCTTATATCTCAACAAATAGTGACCATACTGGTCTTTATCTGCCATCATATACTATATTACTATGAAAGAGACTGATGAGTGTAGAGAGAGAGAAAAGGAGAGGTCTTAAGACAGAGTCCTGAGGTATACCAACAAAGCAGGATGGCCATAGAGGAGGAACCATCAGAACATACACTAAATGTCCGTTGGGCGAGATAAGAAAAAAACCAGGACAGCAACAGAGCTCCTAAAGCCAAGCAAGGACAGTGTATCGAGGAAGTGGTGGGGATCAACAGTGTCAAAGGCAGTAGAAAGGTAGAGGATGAGAATAGAGTAGAGGCCTTTGGATTTGGTGAGGAACAAAATCGCTGGAGACTTTGGCAAGGGCTGTTTCTGTGGAATGTAGAGAATGAAAGCCAGATTGCAGTGGGTCCAGAAGGTCTTGAAAGGAAAGAAAGTCAAGACAGAGGTGGTGAACTGCTCGTTCAAGTAGTTTGGAAGCAAAGGGGAGGAGAGAGATGAGTCGATAACTGGAAGGACAGATAGGATCTAGTAGCTTTTTGAGAAGAGGTGTAACCACAGCATGTTTGAAGGCCACAGGAACAGTTGCAGTGGAAAGCAATAGGTTAAGGATATGACAGATGGTAGGGATGACTGCAGAAGAGAGCGGTTAATAGTTGGGTGGGGATGGGATCAGAGGATTAGGTAGTCAGTTTGGAAGAGAGAAGATTTTCAGTTTCCTCCTAAATGATTTCAGAAAAGGGTGACTGAAGGAGAGGGAAAGGTTTTGGATTGAAGAGGGGGAAGATGAGGTGGAGGTGAATTCAAGGCTAATCTTCTGGACTTTGTCATGGAAGTAGTCAGCCAAGGTCTGGGCAGACACTGAAAGAGACTGGGGGAGAAGGCTTTGAGGAGAGAGATTTGAGTGTAGCAAAGAGATGGCAAGGGACAGAGGCACAGCAAACCACAGATATTTTTGCCAATCTTCCTGGATCGGGATATGAAAATACACCTCGGCCAATCTAGAGATGCCAGAAACTCCCCTCGGTGCACTGCTTGACTGACTCATGGACTGCAAGGTTTCCCATCCAGAAGCGCAGGATGCATAAGCACTCATTGACACTCTTGAAGTCCAGAATGGGCTGGAAGAATCCATCCTTTTTCGGCACCATGAAATAGATGGAATATCTGCCTTTACCTCGACCGTTGGGGGAGGGGTGGGAATGGGCACCACTGCCTTCAGAAGCAGCAAACTTGTCCAAGGTGGGTCCGCACAGCAGCCCTTTTGTCTGCGGACCCACTGAGGGAGATGATGAAAGCGTCCAGGAGTGGCTCTTTGCATTCCAAGACATAGCCATACTGAATGAATGATGTCTAGCACCCAGCAATCCTTGGTGACCTGGGCCCATTCCTGAAAGAAAAGGCAAAGCCTGTCCCCAACCGGTGGAACCAGGGAATGAGCCCCAATCCTTCATTCCACAGCCTGGGAGAGCTCCCATCTGGAGGAGACAGAATGCCTAAGCCCACATGTTCCACAAAGGATCCGAGAATGAGTCCAAAATCTAGAAGCAAAAGAGAAGGAAGGCTTTCCAGGCCAGTAGTGACAGGTGTCCCGAGACCCTCGGGAGTCCAACCAGCACCTGCTAGGAACAAGTGGAGGCTGATGGAAAAGGAGCTCCTGCCCACATCACAGGCCCCATGGACCAGTCCTCTGGGTGGAAGTAAGATTTTTGTCTCGCCCAGGTCCTTCACCAGCTTCTCCAAATTGGCCCCAAAAAGAAGCTTCCTTTTAAAGGCCAGTTGGGCCAAATGGATTTGGCTCAGACACTGGGCAGCAGACGCACCTTCCAAAGCCTAACGCCATGTCCACATCGACAGGACAAATTATCTGGCTGCTAAAAGTACCAGGTCGTACATGGCATCAGAAAGGAAGGATATAGCAGACTCTAAAAGAGAGGTAATATCATCCAGTGGAAGAGCGTGAATCCATTGGAGCAGGGCTCAAGACGTCAGGCCTGCACATACTGTCAACTGAAGAAAAGCAGCCACTGCAGCAAAATGGTTCTTCAACAATGAATCCACCTTCTGGTCCAGAGTATCCTTTAAGGCTGATCTGCTTTCCACAGGAATGGTGGTCTGTCCTGTAACCACAGTGACCTGCGCATCCACCTTGGGAATTTGAAACCACCCAATGCACTCCTTCTCCGGAAGAGTGTACATCTTCTTAAACACCCTTAGCCCCTTAGGCGGGGAGTCAGAGGAATCCCACTCCGACCAGATCATGTCCTTAAATCAACTCCGGGAATGGGAAGGAGTGGATGCGCCTTTGGCTCCTGCTCCGTGCCTGGAGAGTCTGACAAGCCCAAGGTGGATGAGACCCTGGCAATCAGTGCTGCCAGTTCTCTCTTCCAGAACAGGTGGACAATATCAGCCTCTGCACAATCCTCCAAAAGCAAGAATACTTCCTTGTTCACATCGGAGCCCAGCATCGAGACTCTGAATCTAAGTCACAGTCCAAATCTCGGGCAGATCCCAGCTGATCCCCATCTCCAGGGGGCGACCTTCGCCGGGGATGCTTAGCCACAGGCAACAAAACAGGGCTTCCACTCTCAGTATGCCCCTCATGAGACTGTGCTTGGGGGCACCCAGAGGCCACAGGGACTACATTTCCACACCAGAATGACCAGGACTACTATAAAAAGGAAAGAAATCCAGGGAGGACAATCCAGAGTCCAAAAGCTCACCTCTCGGAAATGACCCCTCCAACACAGGGGACAGTCACCACAGAGCCCCTAGAAGATGAGAAGTGGCTCACTGCACAGTTGTTGGAAACCCCGGCTGGCTGGACATACTAGCCCACAGTGCCATTGCCCTGAAGCAGGCAAGGCAGAACTGCATCTCCTGGCTGAGAGAGAGGAACACGCCCTCTAGGGATGACTCAGGAGTTGCCATGCAAGAACAGCAAAATCCAGAAGCCAGAGATGAGGCACCTTGCTTGCCATAAGTCAATCAATTTTCCTGGAAGACGACAGAGTTAAGGCAAGTATCACAACAGCATGCATTAAAGGCTGCAGCAGCCCAGAAGGCACACAATCGCGCTATTACAGCAATGGATTTTAAAGACGCTAGAGTAGGAATGCACGTTGGAACCACTTGGGTGGGACACGTGCACGGACCACACAACCGCCAGGCGCATAATAGTAGGCGCATAATAGTAAAAAAATGCTACTAATGTGTATAGAAAAAGCCAGGAAACCCTTACACCACGCCAACTGTTACCAGCAGTCTACCCCAAATTGCACCCCAGACGGATGGAATCGGGAGTCCCCAACAAGAACAATGATGAGGTCAAATTGGTACTCACCCCCTGACAGCCCCATGTAGAGAATCTGTGCTAGGCTCAGCTCTACTCCCCTGAAACTGTTTTTCCTGGCTTTACAGACACTGCATTTAAGGTGGCTGGCAGGCAGATTCCTTCAAGAGCCTTCTGCAATCTTCAGGAGAGAGCAGGGAGGACAGAGAAGGAGGAAGGGGGCACTGAAGATGTGCAAGGGTCTAAGCTCTTCCAGTTTTTTTGGCTGCTCAACAGGCTTTTACCAGGATAACAGTGTGGAGCTGAATCAATTTTTCCTCCTCCTATGGCGGCCAAAAGAGTATAGTCTAGTGAAGCTTCCACATCGTGCTCAAGTGAGAGTCATTCTCAAGGTGGTCGGCCATAAGCATTTAAATCCATCTTTTTCTCTCAATTCTCTAGGTTTTGTACAGAGAGAAGAAAATCCATCCACCATCTGCTAGAGACAAGGAAATACTGAAGAGACCTCTGGTAGCTGAGGTGAATAAAGACATGGAAGTAATATCATTGAAACCTGGGCTTTTCAATGGTTCCTTGTCTCCACAAATCTGCTGGTAAGGGAACACAACCCACATGTCTGGACTGGTCTAGCAGAATGATATGGAAATTAAGATTTAAATGCCAAGCATACTCACTCACCTGTAGCAGGTGTTCTCCATGAACAGCAGGAATAAGTCCTCACATGTGGGTGATGTCACTAATGGAACCCTTGTAGGAATGCTCCTCAGCTTTCATAGGAAGCTTTTGGGAGCTCCATTGTACATGTGCGCCTGCCTTCTCACCCTCTAGAGCCAACTTTACTTCAGTATGACAAAGCTTGAAAAAAAACAACTCCATGGGAAGGTGGCAGGGTTGTGAGAACTTATTCCTGCTGTTCAAGGAGAACACCTGCTACAGGTATATGGGACTCCCCAGCTACAGACTACTGAAAATGTGTAAAAAAAAAAAAAAAAAAAAAAAAAAGCCCAATGGGGCAACCAAACAGGAGAACTGGAAGAAACAGCGAGTAGTCCCTCTGAGGGACTCGTCCAATTCGATGTCCACTGCATACATCAACATCAGAAAGACTTACGGTAGTCTGGATGGATAGAAGGGCCAATGGAAAGGAGTTGAACCTAAGTCCCAAACAGATGCCTGAGTATGACAGTAGTGGCTGGGAAGGTGTGGACCATGGACCTTGTAGCAGCCCTGCAAATCTTCACCATGGAGACAGAGCACAAGTTTGTCACAGATGTGGCCATAGTTCAGACATTATGGGCTGTAACATGAAGGTCAAGGCTCAGACCAGTCTGTGCATAAGCAAAGAAAATGCAGTTTGCCACCTAAATGGACAGCATAGGTTTGGAGATGGCCACGCCCAGCCTGTTAGGGTCAAAGGAGATGAAGAGCTGGGTAGAATGCAGATAGTTTCCTACCTGGAAAGGATGAAAAGCTAAGGCATGTTTGCAGTCCAACTTGTGCAGTGTGGCCTCTGCCCTGTTGGCATGAGGCTGGGGGAAAAAGATGGGCAGGACCACCAACTGGTTGAGGTGAAACGATACCACCTTGGGCACAAAATGCCGATGCATCCGCAGGACTGTTCTATTCTGATGAAATCTGATATAGGGCACCTGTGCCACCAGGACTTGTAGTTCACTAACTCAGTGGGCAGAGGGGACAGCCACTAGGAACACAACCTTCCAGGTCAGGAATTTCAGTGGACAATAGGCTAGTGGCTCTAAGAGGGCAGAGAGAAGCTGCCCCAGAACCACAATAGGATTCACGATACAGGTGAAGGCTTGACTGGGGATTTGGAGAGGAGGCTGCCCTGCATGAAGTGGACCACAAGCGATGCGCAGATATGGGCTTGCCACCTAGCCCATGATGGTAAACCCCAATTGTGCTTAAATGCACCCTTACAGAATTTGACTCGAGACCTGAGTTAGAGAGGTGTAGGAGATATTTCAGTAGCATCTCCACCATGCAAGAAAAGGGGTCCTGTCAGCGCAACAGAGAGAATCTGTACCGTTTAAAGGCATATAAATGGCATGTGGACTCTTTACAGGATTCTAGGAGGATGTTCTCCACCTCTTCAAGTAGATTGAGCTCTAAGAGGACTACCTGCTCAGCATCCATGCCGTGAGAGCCAGGGACCTCACACTGGGATGAAGCAGGGTCCCGTCATCCTGAGAGATGAAATCCAGGGCACAGCCCAACCGGAGAGGCTCTTGCTAAGACAACCAAAGCAGCAGGGGAAACCATGGTTGCTTGGACCAATACAGTGCAATGAGTATCATGGTGCCCTTGTCGACCTGGAGCTTCAACATAGTCTTCACTACTAGCAGAATCGGGGGGGAATGCATATAGTAACCGCAGCCCCCAGTCCAGGAGGAAGGTATCACAAGCCAGCCTGTTGCTGGACACCACCCTGGAGCAGAAACGATCTACCTGAACACTGTGCGGGATGGCAAACAGGTTGATTATGGGATTATCCCACATCAGGAAGATGCGATCCACTACCCTCCTGTTAAGGGTCCATTCGTGTGGCTGGAGGACTCTGCTGAGATGGTCCACCAGAGCATTAAGTTTCCTTGCCAGGTATGTTGCCCTGAGGTCCATGCAGTGGGTGACAGCAAACTTCCATAGTCTCACCACCTCCCAATGCAGCAGGTACAACCCCGTGCCTTCCTGTTTGTTGATAAAACATTGCCACTTGATTGACCAACCAGATAGTCCTCATTCAGATGGACAGTTGCGTCTGGAAAGCATGGAGGGCATTCGCAATTGGCCAGAGTTCCAGGAAGTTGATCTAGTGCAGGCTCTCCTGCTCCGACCAGAGGCCTGTGTATGCAGGCTATCGAGATGTGCTCCCCTGCTCAGCTTGGATGCATCTGTGGTTAGCGTCTGGTGAGGCACAGGGGACTGGAAGGGAAATGCACAGGGTCCACTATACTTGATACATCTGTAGACAGGGCAATGGCATGATGTGCATCGTGGAGGCCATATAGCCCAACAATCACAGCATTTTTCAAGCCATGGTGAAGCAGTTGCGCTGGATGGCATTGACTAACACGGTGAGCTGCTGCGAGTGGTCTTCCATTAAGAAGGCCCGGGCTCAAGTGGTATAGAGAAGAGCCCCAATGAATTCCAGCCATTGAGAGGGTTGAAAGTGCGACTTTGGGTAGTTTGTGACAAAGCCCAGGTGCTCAAGTACCTGAAAGGTAAAGTGGTCTGGCGTAGAACCTTTTATGAGCCAGTCATCTAAAGTAAGAAAAGACAACAAACCCCAGGATCCGAAGGTAGGTGGCAACTTCCACCAGATACTTTGTGAAGACACTGGGGGCAGACGCCAGCACAAAAAGCAGTAAGCGGTACTGGAAATGTTGTCTGTTCAGCATGAAGTGGAGGTACTGCCTAAGGACAGAATGGATCAGGATGTGCGTGTCCGCATCCTTCAGATCCAAGGAGTAGAGCCAATCATCTTTTTGGAGGTATGGGAGCAGCATCCCCAGTGACCATCTTGAACTTTTCTCATACTTGGAAGTCAACACCTCCCTATGGAGCGGCTTAGCCGGCCGCTCCCGATCATCGTTCTCTGAATCACATCAAAAGGGGCTTCAATGCTTGTGCCCATAGGTGTTTCCCCTGGCCCTTGGCATTGATGGGACAGGTCCTTTTGGGGGTCCGACCCAAGGCCGAAGGATAACCACTAGTCCATAGTATCGCAGCCCCTCTATTCAGAATGAGCGCTGGCACCACATGATGCTGAAGCCTCAGCAGAGCCCCTCGAGGGCATTGACGCTGTTGTTGATGCCGGCACAGAGGATGACAACTTCGATGGTCTGAAGAGAGATTCACTCTGTTTCTCATGGTTCAAGCCCTTCCTTGTCATCTGTAAACACAGATTACAAGTAGAGGGCTCATGGTTGGGCCAGAGACAATGAAATGCACCAGTTATGATGGTCCATCACCTGAATGGCATGGGCACACCGTGTGCATTTTTTAAACCCGCTGGCCAGCTTAGACATATTAGGAAAAACGGCCACAATATCAGCCAGCCAAGAAAATGGGTGGGAAGACCATGCACTGAAAAATAAAAATGAAGCGGCGTCAATCTAATTGATGCCCCCAACGACAAGCAGGAAGGCAAAAGAGACTATATAAACCACAAGTAAAAATCCACAATGGGTGCAACTGAAGTAGACCTTTTGAGGCAACAGGACATATGTCCACCAGGCTCCATGGAAAAGAGAAGACTGAGGCAAAAATGGCTTCAGCGGGTGGGAAAGCAGCACATACTACATATGGAAGCAGGTGTGTGTTCCACACGGGCTCCATTAACGATGTCATCCATATGTGAAGACTTACTTCCTGCTTGTTCACACAGAACCTTTAATAGCACCTAAGAAACAGTACTTTAAATAACTGCAGTATCTAAGTGCCACCTAACGTGGTCATTTTTCCCAGGGTAACTTCAGCTTATTCTTACACAGATGTTGGTTTCCAGCACACATGCAAATCATGGGAACCTGACTGGCTGCATCTTTACCTTTGCACAGAAAGTCTCGATCCACGCCAAGTGGGTTACCAGCTATAGCACCACTGCCAGTGAAGAGAAAATTAATAAAATTATTCAACACCAAACAGATGGCAGAGAAAAAAAACAATTACTCACCTATAACAGATGTTCTCCAGGGACAAGCAGGAATCAGTCTTCACATATGGGTGACATCGGCACTGATGGAGCCCTCGTGGAAGCATCTCCCCAACTTTCAAAGAAAGCCTTTGGGAGATGCCACCACACATACGTGGTTCCCTTCCTGTCCAAGGGTGCCATCTTGCCTCAGTCTCATGTCATAATTGACGGCAAAAATAAACATCAAGGAAGCAACTCCACAGGTAGAAGGGAGAACTGTGAGGACTGATTCTTGCTGTCCCTGGAAAACACCTGCTACAGGTGAACAACTACGCTTTCTCCAGGAACCAGCAGGAAATCCATCCACACATATAGGACTCACTAGCTACAGACTACCGAAAGACTGTAGAAAAATTACAGATGCCCTCAAGAGGGAGCCATAAGCAACAGCAATTGAGTCCAAGTATACAGACTCCAGAACGACCTGTGTGTACCAGTGAGGAATCAGCACTCTGGTAGCCTGAACACAGATGGGTTGGAGGTGCCTAAACCCCAAACTGATTACAGAGTACAGCTTGGCTGAGTGTGGCCCGGCAGATGTCCATCATCAGGATGGAGCACAGGTTTGCCACAGAGGCCACCATGGCCCCAACACTGTACGCCATGACTGTGCGCTCCAGTGAGAGTCCAGCCTGCTCATAGGCAAGGGCAATGCAGTCTGACACGCAGGTGAACAGAGCCCGCTTGGTCACCACCTCTCCCAGTCGAATGGGGTCATAGGAAACGAAAATCTATGAAGCTTTGCAGTGGGCCCTGGGTACGCTGATGGTAGAAGAACAGGGCCCTCTTGCAATCCTGAGTATGGAGGATGGCCTCCAACCTGCTGGCATGAGGCCGCAGAAAGAAGGTGGGAAGCACCACCTTCTGATTGAGGTGGAATTGGGACACCACCTTCGGAAGGAATTTGGAGGTGCTTGTGGCACACAACCCTGTTCTTGTAGAATCTGGTGTAAGGCAGCTCTGCTACCAAGGCTTGGAGCTTGCTGATCCTTCAAGCGGAAGTGAGCGCCACCAGGAAGATGACTTTCCATGAGAGATACCTCAGGTGGCAGGTAGCCAGGAGCTTGAATGGCGGCCTAGTGAGCTGCAATAGCACCACATTGATGTTCCACTCTGCCACTGGTGGGTGGATGGGAGGCTTAAACAGAAGACCCTGCAGGAAGCAGGTTACACAAGGCTGCATAGAGAGGGTCTTGCCCTTGATGGGGTGGTGGTGCATCCTGAAGGAACTGGCTTTGACCCTTGCTTGCAACAGATGAAGCAAATATTGCAGCACCAGCTGCACCGAACATGAGAATGGGTTTGCCCATCGCTCTGTGCACCACACCGAAACCTATACCCCTTTTGAAGGCATAGGTCTGTCTGGTGGAGGTTGAAAGAGGTCAAGGCTACCTTTTTAGCAGCCATGCTGTCAGCAACAGAGACCCCAGATTGTGGTGAGGGAACCCTCCTTCTGAGACAGTAACCACTGGGCACTCCCCAGAGGGACTGGGACCTCCGCAGACAAGGGGAGAAGCAGCAGGAACCATGGTTGCCTGGGCCACCACGGGGCCACCAGGATCAGCAATGCCTTGTTGCAAAGAGCTTTAAAAAGGGTTTTGGTGGGGAGGTATACCTCCAACAGGATGAGGAATGCATCCGCTGCTACCTGGGATGGGTGGGCTGCCAACAGCAGAAGCGGGGCAACAGAGTTGTCCGGGCTGGCAAAGAGATCCACTAGTGGAGTCCCCCCAGAGCAAGAAGAGCCGATTAGCCATTCTGGGGTCCAGCCACCACTCATACGGTTGGAAGACCTTGCTCAATCTGTCCACCAAGGCATTGTCCTGGCCTGGCAGGTACATTGCCCGCAGGAGAATCCCTTGGCAGACTGCATAGGAGCTGAGAGCCACTGCTTCATGGCAGAGGGTGCAGGACCCCGTGCTTCCTTGTTTGTTGACGTAGAACATTGTGACGTGATTGCTCTTGAAAATCAGCTTGACATTTGGACATGTCCTCGAGGTCCCAGTAGTCTGGGTGGATGACCTGGCAGAGCAGAGCAGATCATGGCCTGCTGCTGGGCTATGAAGGCAGACAAACTGCACTCCAAGACTGCCATTCTGGTCTATAGTCCAGAAGGCTCCACAGCCGTTGGCGCGGGCACAGGGGGACACAGGCTTGGTGCCAGTTCTGGTGAAGGGGAGTCCTCGACCAGGATGGCCTCGGGAGACCGAGGCCAAATCACTGGAGGCTGATGATTCCTTCTGGGCGACCTTGGTAGGCTGCTCCAGCTCCAAGCACTCGGACGAGCAGCTTGGACTGCAAGATCTGGCACGGGACTTACCCGCCTTCCCGAATCAGTCCATGGACGTTGCCCTCAAGGGTTTCTTGTTCTTGTGTTCCTCATCTGGGGAGCTTCACTCGGAGGACTACAGCCTCAATCAGGGCTTGTGGAGTCACCATGCGAGTCCGAGGCCTCAGAAGGGGCCTTGGAGCGTAGTGTCACTGAAGACTCCAAGAAAATTCTGTTGTGCTGCTGCCAATGGTTCTTAATGGTCTTGGATGACATTTTCTTGCAAAGGCCACAGTTTGAAGGGTCGTGGTCACCCCAAGGCAGCGGATGCAGCAGTCACGTGTATCGGTGAAGGACATGATTCTTGAGCACCAATCACACTTTTTGAAGCCGCTGGTGGAGGACATGGGGGGAAAAAGGGTTGAAGACCTGAGACTCTGCCAATCGAAAAAAAGGCACAAAACTGCACAGAGGAAAAGGAGGAAAAAATAAAACGAACCTGAGACGCAATGCCGATGCAAGCGAACTCAGGACTGGAAGAGTATCGGTGCAAGACTGAAGAAAAAGAATAAAAGTGTGAAATCTAATACTTTTTCCGTGGAAAACAGACAGATGTCTGGTGGGCTCCATGGAAAAAAGGAGACGGGCAAGATGGCACCCTTGGGCGGGAAGGGAACCACACATGCATGGTAGCATCTTCCAAAGGCTTTCTGAAAGATGGGGAGATGCTTCCGTAAGGGCTCCATTGGCGCAGACATCGCCCATATGTGAGGACTATCTGCTTGTTCCCAGAGAAAAAGCTGTTCTGTCCAGACAGTGTAGTTACTCACCTGTAACAAGTGTTCTCCGGGAACAGCAGGAATCAGTCCGTGGAAGCATCCCCCCAGCTTTCAAAGAAAGCCTTTGGGAGATGCCACCATGCATGTGTGGTCCTCTTCCCGCCCAAGGGTGCCATCTTGCTCAGTCAGCTGACATAGCTAAAGATGGCAAAAAAATAAAATATGGTAAAGCAGCAACTCCAAGGGGAGGAGGGAAGGTTGTGAGGACTGATTCCTGCTGTCCCCAGAGAACACCTGTTACAGATGAGTAACTACACTTTCTCCGGGAACAAGAAGGAAGTCAGTCCTCACATATGGGGCTCCCTAGGTACAGGCTACAAAAAGCCCATAGAGAGGAAACACGGTTACCCTCAGGGGAAGCCATGAGCAGCAGCAATGGAGTCCACAGGTGCAGACTGCAATAGGACCTGTGTCTGGTAGCCTAAACACAGAAGGGCTGGAGGACAGGAGTTGCCTAGACCCCGAAAAGATTATGGAGCATGGATTGGCCGAAGGCACTGTCCTGTCGGGACTCCCTCTCCAGGCAATAATGAGCTGCGAAGGCATGGACGGAAGACCAGGTGGCGGCCTGGCAGATGTTCATCATCGGAACGGCGTGTAGGTTTGCCACAGAAGTCACCATGGTCCTGACACAGTGTACCGCGACTCAGACATCCAGCAAAGGCCCTGCCTGCTCTAAGGCAAGGGTGATACAGTCCACCACCCAGGTAGACAGCATATGCTTGGTCACCGCTTTCCCCAGTCTACTGGAGTCATACGAGACAAAAAGCTGAGCAGCTTTATGGTGGCCCTGGGTACGCTGAATGTAGGACAGGGCCCTCTTACAGTCCAAGGTGTGGAGGACAGTCTCTGCCCTACTGGCATGAAACTTCAAGAAGGTGGTGGGGAATGCCACCTCTTAGTTGAGGTGAAAAGGTGATACCACCTTTGGAAGGAATTTGGGGTGTGTGTGAAGCACAATCCTGTTCTTGTAGAACCTGGTGTAAGGCATCTCCGCCACCAAGGCTTGGAGTTCGCTGACCATGCGAGCAGAGGTGAGTGCAACCAGGACCACCACCTTCCATAAAAAAGTATTGCAGGTGTAGCCAGGGGCTCAAAGGGTGGGCGAGTAAGCTGTGTCAGTACGACACTGAGGTCCCACTCGGTCGCCAGAGGGCGTACCGGGGGTTTTGATAAAAGGAGTCCTCTCACAAAGCGGGTCGCCAACAGCTGGGCTGAGAGGGGTTTGCCATCCACTGGATGGTGATGTGCCACCAGGGCACCGAGGTGCACTCTGACGGAGTTCAATTTGAGTCCGGAATGTAAGAGATGGAGAAGGTACTGCAGGACCAGCAGCACCAGACAGGAGAACGGGCTAATCCCGTCCTCTGCACACCAGACTGAAAATCTGCTCCACTTGAAGGTGTATGCTTTCCTGGTAGAGAACTTACGAGAAGCCAGCAGGATCTCCTCCACTTCCTCCGAGAGGTTGAAAGGGGCTAGGGTCACCCTTTCAGTAGCCACACTGTCAGTGACAGGGACCCCAGACTGGGGTGCAAGAGAGCCTCCCTTCTGTGACAGGAGCCCTGGGGAGCTCCCCAAGGGATAGGTGTCTCCACCAACAGCCAGAGGAGGAGTAGCAGGAACCATGGCTGCCTGGGCCATCGAGGGGCTATCAGGATCAGCGAGGCCTTGTTGCGGATGGTCCTGAATAACGTTTTGGCAATTAGTAGTGTGGGTGGGAAGGTGACAATGAGATGAGAAACGCATCTGCTGCCACCCAGGAAGGGTGGGCTTGCTGAGAGCAGAAGCGGGGCAACTGGTAGTTGTCCAGGCTGGCAAACAGGTCTATCTATGGTTTCCCCCCCCCCCCCCCCCGAGGTGGAAAAGCTGGCTGGCTACTCTGGGGTCCAGCTGCTACTTGTGCGGCTGGAGGATCCTGCTTAATCTGTCGGCCAGGGCGTTGTCCTGGCCTGGCAGGTATACTGCCTGTAAGAGTATGCCCTGCTGGACTGTGTAGGAGCAGAGAGTCATTGCCTCATGGCAGAGGACATGGGACCACATGCTCCCCCCGCTTATTCACACAGAACATCGCCACCTGGTTGTCTGCCTGGACCAACACTGGTTGACGACGGAGATAAAAGGCTCGGAGGGCTAGGTGTATCACCTGTAATTCCAGAAGGTTGATCTGCTGGTTGCTCTCACCCTGTGACCAGCTGCCCTGGGTGCGGAGTTCCTCATAGTGGGCTCCCCATCCCAGCAGGGAGGCATCTGTCCTTATGGGGCACTGAGTCTGGAAGGGCATCCCTGCCTCGAGGTACTGGGAATTTTGTCACCAGGTCAGGGATTCTGCCAACTGGCGGGTCACTACAATTCTGTTACGGAAACAGCCTGTGGCCTGCATCCATTGGTCCCGAAGGCACCACTGTGCGGGCCTCATGTAGAGGTGGGCATCTGAGGTGATATGGACCGTGGAGGTCATGTATCCAAATAAGCACAGCAGGAGCAGAGTGGACACCAAGGCACAGTGTTGTATGATCAGGGCCAGAGCCTTGAGCCACCTGGAAGGAAGGCCCTTGCCTGGAGGATGTATAGTCTTGCCCTTATGAACTCCAGATACTGTGTCAGGAGGAGGTGGGACTTGGGGTAGTTTATTAGAAACCCCAGATTTTGCAGGACCTAGATGGTATGTGCGGTTGCCTGAACCAATCATCCAGGTAGGGGAAGACAAACACCCCCTGGAGGCAGAGGAAAGTGGCCATGACTGACAGGCACTTGGTGAAAACCCTTGGAGTGGAAGCCAAGCTGAAGGGTAGCACACTGTACTGGTAATGGCTGCCCCCACCATGAACCTCAGGTGCTGCCTGTGGTTGGGGTGAATGAGGATACGTCTGCAGGCATCCTTCAGATCCAAGGAGCATAGCCAACTCCCTGCTGGAGGTAAGGCAGCAATATTCCAAGGGAGAGCATCTTGAACTTCTCCTTCACCAGGATCTGTTCAGATTGCGCAGGTTGAGGATGGGTCTTAGGCTCCCTGTTCTTTTTGGTACAAGGAAGTACCTGAGTAGAACTCCTTGCCCCTTCAATAAGAAGGTCCCTGTGAAAGGGAGACCTGGGAGGCTCTCCTGGAAAGAAAGGGGGAGATGTCTGGGCCAGGTGGAGGAGGTAGCCCCCCTTGACCACTTGGAGTGCCCAAGAACCTGTGGTGATGGCTGGCCACCTTTGGGCATAATGAATGAGACGTCCCCCTATGGACTGCTGACCTCCTTGGGGAAGAGAAGCTATGTCCAAGGAGTCAAAACCTCCCCCCTGGCTGGGCCGGGGCCTGGAGCTTGGGAACCTTCTGCTTATGAGGGCCATGCCCATGTTCCTTGGCTTGCTGACCCTGCTGGGGAGCCAGGGAGGCCTGAAAAGGAGGGTAGTTTCTGTAAGCAGCCCCTTTCCTCAGGTAGAAGGGCTTCTTACCAGAGCCCTACCGTCGGGGAGGGGCAGTGGTCTTTTTAGGGAGCCTGGTCCTCATCATGAACTCAGTCTCCAGCACGGCAGACTTGTCTGTAATAGGATGGCCAAAGAGGTTCTCTCCTTGGCATGGGATGTCAACCAATTTGTCCTGAACCCATTGCTCGCAATTGGACAACTGTAGCCAAGCCTGGCACTGGACACCAATGCCTGTCGATGCTACTCGAGATGCCGACTTGAAGCCGTCATAGGCTGCCTGAGACAAACTTGGAGCACTCACGGACGGCTTTGGCCAGGTTCTTGAACCGCTGCAGGGGTTCCTCAAAGACCAGCTGAGAACCCGGCGAGTTCCTTCACCAGGTCTCTCAGGTACATGCCCAAGTACAGCTTTGATGCCTGGATCTGGTCAATAAGCATCGAGCCCTGGTAGCACTTTTTGCTGAGGGCATTCAGGGTGTGTGCCCCCTCTCTGCTGGTGGGCACAAACAGTGCATCTTCTGACTCTTCAGGTGACATATGGCTGACTCCACCACCATGGAGTTGTGCAGCGGTTGTGACTTCTGGAAGCCCGGGCTCCGGTGGACTCTATACAGAGTCGAGCCGCTTGCTCACTACCGGCACCAATGCTGGTGTCTCCCACATATGGAGCATTAGCTGTTCCAGGCTGGGAGGGATGGGCACCATAAAGGATTTCCCCTCGGAGGGGCCTTGTACTGGAGGATTTCTAGCTCCTCTGTCAGAAGATCCTCCTCCGATTCCATGGGGAATAGTAGGGCCTTGGACATGTCCCTGATGAAGTTGAGGAATGCCATGTCCTCGGGTGAAGACAGACGCCAGGACTCTGAGGGAGGGGAGTTTGAGGGGACATCGCGGTGGTGACTCCTTGTCCTCCATTTCCCAGTCAGAATAGTTCATCGAGGATGAGGAAAGGATGGTTCGTGGGTTGATCCCCACCCACGGCCCTCGGAGGCCCCGTGGCCGGTGCCAAGCATACTGGCTGGAGAAGAAGATCTCAGCCCTGTGGAACCGGAGCCAGATCGAGACCTCAGCTGAGGATCAGCTCGGCCTCCAGGGACATCCTCGACATTGAGGGCCCGGTGGGTCTGGGTGGAGGGCCCGGTGATCTGGGTGGAGGAACCGGTGGTATCAGACAACAGCGCCCGCTGCTGGTCCATGACGGTAGACAAGCTGCGCTCCAGGGCTGCCATTCTGGACTCCAGACCAGAAGGATCCACAGCTATCTGCACTGGCACCAAGGGAATCGGGCCTGCCGTCAGTTCCCCCGAGGGGGAGTCCTCAACAAGGATGGTGTCAGGCAATTGAGGCTGGCCCGAGGTAGAGCCCTTTTGGGGGGACCTTCGCAGGTCGCTCCTTCTCTGATCCCTTGGATGAGCGTCTAGGACTGTGGGACGTGGCTCGGGACTTGCCCAGCCCATCTAAGCCGCCCAGGGACGCTGCCTTCGAGGACTACTTCTTGAGTTCCCTCGAGGGAGACCCCCTTTCCGAGGAAGCACAATCACAGGGTCCAGAAGACTACGCTGGAATTCCGTGTTTTTTGGCCTTTGGAGGTACCGAGGACTTGGGGGGCAGGGGGAACAAACAACTTATCGTACTGCTGCTAGCAGCTCGAGGGCCTTGGTGGACAGCATCTTACAGAGGCCGCATGCTGTGGGGTCATGGTCCGGTCCCAAGCAACGAAGGTAGCAGTCATGTATGTCAGTCAGGGACATTTTGGCACACCGATCACACATTTTAAAATCACTGGTAGCCACGGGAGAAAAAGGTATCCCAGCGAAGTCGAAGACCCGCTGTGCTGCCAGTTGGAAAAAATAGGGCGCGAAGGCACCGAGAAGGAAAAACACAAAACGACTATGAACCTAAGACTTGATGCTGGGGCAACGGGCTTGGGTGGCGGGAAGAGGACCGGTGCACTATCGGAGACTATGAAACTCAGGTAGAGAAAATCAACTTTTTCCGGGGGAAGAGCAGACAGACGCCTGAAGGCCTCCGTGGAAAAAAGGAGAATAAGCAAGATGACACCCTTGGGCAGGAAGGGGACCAAGCATGCATGGTGGCATCTCCCAAAGGCTTTCTTTGAAAGCTGGGGGGATGCTTCTGTGAGGGCTCCGTCAGCACTGTTGCCCATATGTGAGGACCGACTTCCTGCTTGTTCCTGGAGAATTTAGTAATTTGCAATAGAAAGTCGTGGAGGCACATCCTTCCAACAGAATATTGTACATGTATGCCTGTCTGGTTTTTTTCTAGACTGTGTATATTTGAATTGTACATCTTTGAGATAAAATATACTTGAATTGGGCATATGTAAACATGGAAAGAATGTTTAAATAGAGACAAACATGGCCACTACCAATGATTTACCTACTCTACTGGATACTCGAGAGGACAATTTTCCATAGCCCACATTGTTGCAAAGTATATAGGTGTGTATGGACGTGCTGGAGTCTAGGTAAGGTAGATACACCTGCCCAAGAGCAGGTGTAACTTGCCACAACTATATCGCCAACCTGACTCATGTAAATCATATTTTATAACGTACACATGTCAGCGGAGGCTGCATCTATGCTCCACCCAAGCAGTAAACCCCGAGTACATTTCTATGGCACTTACGCACAGTGAAACCTACACGCGCGCTTACGGGGATTGTTATTCTGTAAGCGCACACATACATGCCCATTTACCCAAAACAGGGACTCTCATGCATTTCTCGCATATATCGTCCTACGTGCCCTATAGAGAATAATTCCCAAAGAGACTACATAGTTCACATCTGCTAGTTCTGTAGGTAGAAGAATGGTAGTAAAACGGATGAAAATCCAAAATGTACATGCACAGTCTATAGCCCCCATCTCAACATGGCCTTGGGGAACATTTCTTTCGAGTCTGGTTGGAAGCAAGCATGCTTAGGAAGCCTTCATATTCTGAGAGGAAGATTTACACAGGGAACTTTGATATCTGGATAATTGTGATTAAAGCTATCCTCCAAATATTATAAAAAATAAAGCACAGACAAAGATCCTGTAATTTATGTCACCTTCCCAATGGCAAGACATCGGTCCTTTTCCGATTTTCTCCCAATCTCTCAAAGTCTCTGTGTAGTGCAACGGCATGGCTGGAAAACATATGGACGTTTAAATGTAACCGTTCTAAAGAAACTCAAACACTGTTCCAATGAGCCTGATATTGAGTGGCGGCAACTAGCACTGCTAACGCGGCTAGCTATCGCCGCTGAAAACTAACCAAGGATATTCAATGCCGGGGCCATATCCAGCCACTGGCACTGAATATCCAGGTCACTGCAGAGCCCAGAAAATAACTAGGCAGCAGCAATATTGAGCTGCTGCCCGGTTAGCTCTCGTGAGTAAAGCTAAGCCAGCCTTTGCCATGCCTAACTTTATCCATGGATTTAATATCGCTGCTGCCTGGTTAGTGCTAGATTTCATCTCTGCTCTGCCCCAGAATGCCCCAATGTTAACTGCATAGCATTGGGGTGTGTAGCAGTGGCACCCACGAATATGCATCAGCACTTAGTGTGAACCATGTAAATGACTTTGAATATCCCCCCTTCCCTCCCCAAAAGTGCTTTTTTGGAGAGATGGTGACATTTTACTTACCAGATAATGTCCTTTCCTTGAGTCCTGTTAAACCTGTCCAGACAAGTGGGTCGTGTTCCCCTACCAGCAGATTGGTGGAGACAATGAACAAATGAAAAGCCCAGGTTTCAATGACATCACTTCCATGCCTATATTCGCCTCAGTCACCTGAGGTCCCTTCAGTATTCGCCCCAAAGCATATGGGAGAAACATGTCTCACACAACCTCCAAGGGGGGGGGGGGTCAAAGGGGCATGCACCATAAAAGTTCACAAATAGTGACTTGATATACATCTGTTCGGGGGAGAGAATAAAGTTTCCTTCTTAAGTCTTGCTGAGTACCTTCATGTGGTGACCCCGCTGTATAGCAGCTTTACGAAATCTCAGCAAGGCGACACTACAGTTGAAGTATGGTAGGAACAAAAAAGAAAAATACATACTAGTCGCATGTTGCCCAGGATAAAAAGGGCACTAGGACTAATGATTGTTGCGATAGTGCAAACACTGCAGATGTAGATGTAGATGCCATCCCTGCCACAGATAAAGGCCATGGTGAGCCTGTTCCTGGACCCACTGTGGCAGGAGCTAAACCACAGAAATTAATGAAGTTAAGAGGATTAGCTACAATTAAAGTGGATTTTTGCAGGGACAATTTATTGACATCACTGAAATAAACTGAATACAATATTGTGCGACTAAAATTATTACCAACTAAAGTGAAGGACCAGAAGTAAAAGAGCACAATAACAGTTTCTCCTTGAAAAAAGCGCATTGAAGGAAAAATACAATCATTGAGGGCAGATCATCAAGGATATTGCGGAAGAACCATGACATCAAGCTTCTGTCAATGCTGCACTGACAGAAGACGACCTGAAATTTATATGTTTCAACAATAAATTGAAAGTAGCAGCAGAAGGGCAAAAACCTGCAACGATATGAAGAAAATAGACAAGAAAGATATCAAAATAAACTATTTAGAAAGAACCCAAAACAGAATTTGCAAAACATGGGAACAAACTCTTCAAAGAATTAGATCAACAGACAAGGAAAAACAAGTGGCAAATGCACAAATATAGTGGGAAATACAGAGTGTTACTCTAGGAACCATTTGTTCATTAAGAACAGACATGAATGATTGAAGAGAGGTGACTTGAAACTGAAGGATGAGAGGTTGATTGTGATCCTGGGCTGCAACTGATCATGGACAAGATGATTTACAGCAAGCATTTAAAAAATTGGCAACACAGACATGTCAATTCTGTAAGAAAGACCTGGAAATGGTGACTCACCTCATAGCTGGCTGTGAAGTTCTGATGGAAGAAATTTTCTATACAGAAAGACATAATAAAGTAGTGTGCCTCATCCACTGGAAACTCTGTAAGCACTACAACTGCGCCCGAAAAGCACTGGGCTCATGACCCTAACAGAACTACAGAGAATGAGGAGGTTATGATCACCTGGGATACTCCCATTCCGACCGATAAAAAGCTGGATGCGAGGAAGCTGGATATAGTGGTTAAGGAGAAAAACACCAGAATGGCATTGATAATAGGGGTGTCAGTTCCAAGCGGCTATTCTGTGAATCGTGTGCAGAGGAAGAAGATCCTGCAATATCAAGAAATGCAGTCAGAGACCAAGAAAATGTGGCAGAAAGATAGAGAAATATTTCCCATTGTGTTGGGTGCCACAGGCTTGAAAAAGAACAATTTCCAAGCACATCTTGACAAACTACCCATACATGCACCATTTAACCAACTCTAACAGGAGGCTCTCTTTGGCACGATGCAAGTACTAAGCTGAGCCTTAGCAGTAAAATTTGAGAGATTGGGATCATACTCCACATACCCTGGCTTAGAAGCGAGGTTCATGACTGTCATGGTATGTGCAAAACTAACCCATTGGGAGAAACTGTCCCTCAACAATGGGCAACAATTAGTGATCAACAGTAGAGAACTATGTACAGGAAAGCATAAAATATAAGGCTGTCAGTAGACAATGAACCTGCAGAGTCAAGAGAAAAATCATAGCGGACCCAAGGGTAGACCAGCAAAAGAATAGAGGAATACAATTCTAGGGGCAGGCACTGGACTGTCTAGCAGGACTCAAGGAAAGGACATTAACTGCTAAGTAAAATGTCACCTTCCATATCGTCCTGCTAGCCCAAGCTACAACTGCACTGGGCGGGAAGACAACAGCAGCTCGTAAAGCCCTTGAGCCAAAGGCAGTGTCTGCCAGCGCGTGGACATCCAAGCCATAATGCTCGACAAAAGTGGAAAGTGATGCCTGCGGTGCTGCCCAAAAAACGTCTGCAGGAGCTACAGAGCTCCGTTCTGACCACAAGGATATCTGCGGTCGGATAGAATGGGAGCACAAAACCTCTGGAACGGGCCGGTTCCACAATAAATACACTGGGGTAAAGGTCTTCTTAATCCAGCACTCCAAAGTCGATTCAGACGCAGCATCACCCTTGCACAGGCCAGCAAACAGCACAAAAAGAAGGTCGAACTTATGAAAGGAATTCGTAACCTCCAAGTACCAGAGAAGCACCCTACGGACATCCACAAGGCATTATCCTTTCCACAACAACGCTCCTTAGAGAAGGAGGACAGGCAGACTACCTGGTTCATGAGAAAGGGAGAAATCATTTCAGGGGAGAAGGAAGGCACAGGCCAAATGGAAACAGCCTCCTTCAAAAAGGACAGAGAAGAATCTCGGCATGACAGAGCCTGCAGCTTGGAAATCCACTTTGTGGAATAAATCGCAACCAAAAAGATTGTCTTGAGCGTCAAATCCTTCAAAAATAGCACACTTCAACACCATCAGGGCCCCAAGCACTAGACACAGATCCCAGGAAGGGGATCACAGACTGGAGGGAACGATGCAGATGCCAAAAACCATGGAGAAAGCGTGAGATGGGCAGGGGAAAGGCTAGAGACCAGCCAACAGACCTCGGAAACAGGCCAAAGCTGCAATTTGAACCTTCAGGGAGCTAAGGGAAAAGGCCCTTCGCTACTGCATCCTATAGAAAGGCCAACAGAGATGGCACCTTGGTCACCTCAGGAGCCAAGTGCTGCACCATCAAAGAGGCACCAGATCCGCACATATGCTAGCTTGGTAGATTATCCTCCAGACTCCAAGCAGAATGGAGACCACTACTGGAGAGTAGCCCTTATGCGCTACAGATCTCCTTCAAGAGCCAAGCCATAAGCAAGAAGGGACCCAGGTCCTCCAGGATAATCTGTCCCTGAGACAACAGGCCCTGAGAGGGAGGCAACCAAAGAGGCGGTGCCTACAGGAGCTGCATCAGGTCTCTGAACCATGCTCTCCTTGACCAAACCGGCACCACCAGAACAATTCTGCCTGGGTGGCATTCTATATGCTGAATCACATGCCCCACTAGAGGCCATGGAGGAAACACATACAGCAGGTGCTGACTTGTCTAAAAAGACTGGGTCAGGGCGTCAACCATGAAATAGATGGAATATTTGCTCTTGCTCAGCTCATCTGGAGGGGACAGGCCCCATCCCCCCTTTAGGCACAGCAACTTGTCCAAGGTAGTCCACACAGCAGCACCCACAAGGGGAGATGCTGAAAGCATCCAGGATCAGCTCTTTGCATTCCAGGACATAGCTGAACTGTAAGGTGTCTAGCATCCAGCAATCCTTGGTAACCTTGACCCATTGCTGAAAGAATGGATGAAGCCTGCCTCTAACCGGAGGGACCAGAGAATGGGCCCCCCAAACCTTCATTGCGCAGCCTGGGAGTGGCCTCTTCTGGAGGGGATTGAGTCCCTGGGCTCATGCGCTCCACAAAAAGATAGAGAACGAGTTTGAAGTCCATAAGGGGAAGAAGGGCTCTCTAGGCCAGTAACGATGGAATTCTCTAGACCGCCAGGAGTCAGACCAGTGTGCCTGCGAGGAGCAGACAGAGGCTGACGGAAAAGGAGCTCCTGCTAGTTACAAAAGTCCCTTGAACCTGTCTTCCAGAAGACAGAAATTTTGTCTTGCCCAGGTCCTTTACCTGCTTCTCCCAAATGGACCCAACAGAAATACCCCTCTAAGGCCAGATGGGCAACCGGGCTTTGGAAGCAGAATCCACTGCATTATGTCAAAGCCAAGTCAATGCCATGTCACCGTCGACAGGGCACAATCCCTGGCTGCTAGACATAACAGGTTGTACAAGGCATCAGAAAGGAAGGCCATACGCAACTCCAAAAGAGGGGTAGAATCATTTGGCAGAAGAGACTAAATCCACTGGGTCAAGGCCCAAAACATATCACCAACTGAAGAATAGCAGCCACCGCAGCAAACTGATTCTTTAACACAAATCTACCTTTCGGTCCAGAATATCTTTCAAGGCCAATCCGTCTTGCACAGGAATGGTAGTCCGTCTGGTAATCACCATGATCTGCTCATCCACCTTGGACTCTCTCTGGGAGAGTATGCATCATCTTATACACCCTTAGCCCTTTAGGCAGAGAGTTGGGAGAATCCCACACTGACTGGAACAGGCCTTTCAGCACCTCCAGGAACAGAAGACAGTAGTGGATTTCTGCACCTCTTATAGGAGTGGATACCTCTTCGGATCATTGCTCTGTGTCTGGAGCATCTGCCAAGCTCAAGGTGGATAAGATCCTGTGATCAACGCTTCCAATTCCTACTCCCAGAACAGGCAGATAACATCGACCTCTCACTCTGAAGGCGAGCATACTTCATCCATATCAAACATCTCAATCCAAGCCACAGTCAAAATCTCAGACAGATCCCAGCTGATCCCTGTCTCCAGGGGGCACCCTTTGCCAGGGACGCTTAGCCATCAATCGAAGAGGGCTTCCACTCTCAGCCCTCCCTTCACAAAGGCTGCACTCGGGGGAAACCGGAGGCCCGCAGGGTCTGAATTTCCATGCCAGAATGACCAGGCCTGCTGCAAAAGGAAAAGAAACCCGTGGATGGCAATCCGGACTCTGAAAGCTCTCCTCATAGAAATGACCTTCTCCACACTAGGCAGCATACTTGCCATCGATCCCCTACAGGATTGGAAGAGGCCCTCCAGCCAGCTGAATATCCTTACCCATAGCACCATCCACCACCCTCCTGCCCTGAGGCAGACAAGTTCAGCCCCAGCTGAAAGAGGGGGAGTAGGCTCTCCAGGGATGGCTCAGTAGCAGCCATGCAAGAAGGGCAGAGTCCAGAAGCAAGAAATGAGCCGTCTTGCTTGCTACAGGCCAACAACATTTCCAAGAAGATGACATATAGAGTTAAGGCAAGTATCACAAAAGCGGGCGCTAAGGCCGTGGTGGCCCAAAGAAATGTGTTAACTGTGCTTTTAATACAACATGTATTACAGGCACTAGGGTAAGAACGCGTGTTGAAGCCACTTGGGTGGAATGTGTGCAAGGACTGCGTGCAAGGACTGCATGACTGCCAGGCACACAATATTAAAAAAAAATACTACCAGTGCATGCAGAAAATGGCAGGAACCCTCTCCCCCTCACCATGCCAAAGGTTGCCAGCAGTTCACCCTGAATTGCATCCCTCACAGATGGAATTGGGGGCTCTCAATAAGGACAATGATGAGATGAAGCCTTGGTAACTCATCCCCCTGAGTCCCCCAGGCTTAGGATCCATGCAGGATTCGGCTCTACTCCCCTGTTTCTCTGGCTTGGCAGCACTATGTTTAAGGTGGCTGGGCAGGCAGATTCTTCTGAGAGCAGGGGGGTGTTGAGGTTGTGTAAGGCTGCCAAATTCTTCCATCCTTCCAGATCCTTCCCATTTTTTGGCTGCTCAACAGGCTCTTATCAGAGGTAAGAGCATGGAGCAGAACCAAATTCTTCCTCATCCTATGGCTACCGAAAAGGCCGCAGTCTTCTTTAAACCCTAGCTGGCATTTGGAGAGAAGACTGTCCTCTCAGCCATTACGCTGCTGTAGGTGCTGCTGGATTCCGTGCTTTGCTCACAAAATGCTTCCAACCTTGGCAATCAGTGGCAACATTTCTGGCTTCATTGATGGTCAATCATTGGTTCCTTAGGTCTTCCTCAATGTGTTTGAGCCATGTTTTCTTTGGTACTGCTTGTTGAACCCTCCAGTGGACAGGTCACTCTCACCAGAGGAGTTTGTATGGTAGTCAAATGCAGTCTAGTGGAGCTTCCCACATCGCACTCAAGTGAGAGAGTCACCCTCAAAGTGATCTGTCATGAGCGTTTTCTATCAGTCTTTCCCTCTCAATTCTTCAGATTTTCTTCAGAAAGGAGAAAATCCATCCACCATCTGCTGGAGACAAAGAAATATTGAAGGGGACATCTGGTGGCTGAGGCAAATAGAGGCATGGGCGTGACATCATTGAAATCTGGGCTTTTCATTTGTCTCCACCAATCTGCTGGTAGGGGAACACAACCCACTTGTCTGGACTGATCCAGCAGGACAATATGCAATTTTGTTTTATTCAAAATATTGGCAGAGCTCAGTTCATATAATGAATATCCCATCGTAAAAACAAACAGTGCAGTGATGGCACTATCACTAAAGCTCTATGAGGACTAACTACCTTGGCAAAGGAATTGGCAGAAAATTCAGGTACGGATACCTCTCTCATTGGATGGTTGGAGTCATGGTTTGGGAAGTGGAAAGGGGTGGTAGTATCTATATTTACCTCTGTACTTGTTATAACTGGACTATTAATTACGGTGGGGTGTTGCATAATACTGTGTATAGGAGGGGTAACTCAAAGATTGATAGAAACAGCAAGCACTAAACAAATGATTGCATTCTTGTGCCCTGGAGGTGATAATGTTATTAATGGACAATAAAGGGGAAGAGAGAGTCAGGAAGGATGTTATCTAAATTAGAAGCTTCCTAGGGAACTGTAGAATAAATGTAAAAAGTAATAAGAACACTCTAAAAAGAAAGAGGGAGGGATTTGATATAAACAAATGTGATATGTTATTTTTATAATGTAATATAATTCTTGCATTCCATTCATTCACCACTCTAATATAATTTTGTATGCAATGACTGACTCCCTTTGTTGTATGCCTGCATCCTGGAAGGAGAGACTACGTGGCTGGTAATGCGTAGCCTGTCACAGGTGCGGAAGTACAAAGAAGTGGAGTGAGACAAGAATTAACCAATGAGTTATAGACATGCTGGAAGAGGGAGAGGATATAGTGTACTACAAAAGAACCATGAAACAGAGGATAATTGTGAAAGCTTAGTCAAGCATTCACCCTTTCTTGCAAGAATGCAATTAAAGTAACCCTTTGCTTCCTGTCTCTGCTCTAAGCTACCTGAGGAGTCTTTTATTTATTTAGTAATTTATTTATTTAGTAAACATTTGTATACCGCTCCTTCCTACGATCAGTAGCGGTTTACTTTACAGATCAGAATGTATCGTACCATACATTAAATTTACAAGATAACATTTTGATTGAGTAATGATTTACACATCACAGCAAAAACAATCAGTTAGAAGTATACATTTGATTGGAGTTCACAAATCTAGATATACATTGGATTTAGTGGGTGTGAGTGGGGATAGATATATACAAATGTTGGGGACAGTTATATACAAATAAACAATGTTACAGCCAGAACATTTGAAGTTGCCCTTGTGACAGGCAGGAACCATTTAGTTGCAGTTATAGTGGAAAGGTGCAACAATCTAGATCAGGTTGTAGTGAGACTGAAAGAGGTGAGTTTTGAGTTTCTTTCTAAAGTCACCCAAATCACTTGTTAGACATAACTCATGAGGGAGCTGGTTCCAATGGAGAAGTGCTGCGTATGAGAATGATCTGTTGCTTGTTTCTGCTTTGACATTTCTTATGCTGATCGGGACGCAGAGTGTGTTGAGATTTACAGTTCTTCTGGTCCTGTTGTGTGGTTGGATGGTGATTAGGTTGGTGAGGTATGATGGTGCAATATTGTGAATGAGTTTAAATGTGGTTAAGAGTAGTTTGTAGATGATGCGGGCGGCAACTGGGAGCCAATGCAGTTCCATTAGTACTGGGGTGATGTGCTCTGACTTTTTTCCATGACGACTCTTGCGGCAACATTTTGAGCCATTTGCAAGATATTTAGGGTGCTCTTTGGAAGGCCTTGGAGAATGGCGTTTCAGTAGTCTAGGTGGGGTATGATGAGAGCTTGTGCAACAGTTCTGAAGTCGGATTTTTCAAGGATATTACGAAGTGGTTGCAGAACTTTCAATTTATGGAAAATGGCTCGGTTTGTTGTCCGGAGGTGTTTATCCAGTCTTAGGTTGCTATCCAGTAGTACTCCTAGATATTTTATTTCGGACTTAGTATGATATACGTTTTTGTTAAGGTGACCGTGGTGGGCGGGATGAAATCTGTTTTCTTGGAGATAAACAAGACCTCTGTTTTCTTGTGATTTATTGATATGTTGTTTAGTTGCAGCCAGGTTTGGAGCATGTTGAGACATTCTTCTAGTGGGGTGAAGTCAGGTTGGGTTATGTCAAGTTGAGTATATAGCATTACATCGTCTGCGTATATGTGATAGTTGATGTTGTGTTCTTGAAAAATCTCGCATACTGGTTTTATGTACAAATTGAATAGGAGGGATGATAGAGCTGATCCTTGAGGAATCCCCTGGGTTTGGGGGAAGGGTTCGGCTTTTTCGTCATTGAATTGAACTTGTTGCATCCTATTTGATATGTATGATGAGAACCACTTTAACGGGGTCCCTGTTATACCTATGGATGCAAGGCGGTTTAAGAGGGTACCGTGATGTACTGTATCAAATGCGGCAGATATGTTGATAAATATAAGTATGAACATCACTTTTTTGTTTTCTAGGCCCTTGAGGAGGTTGTCGAGGAGTGCCAGGAGTAGGGTTTCCACTCCATGATGCTGCCGAAATCCATATTGATGCATGTCTAACGCTTTCTTATCGTCGATGTGGTCCTGCAATTGCTGTTGAACCGCCTTTTCGATAATCTTCGCCAGGAAGGATATGCTCGAGATAGGACGATATGAAGCGGGATCGCTCTTGTTAAGTGTTTTATTTTTTAAGATGGGCCTTATAAGTGATCTCTTGAGTTGCGTCGGCATTGAACCTTGTTGGAGGGAAAGGTTGATAATGTGGGAGATAGGTTGTGCAATTTCGTTCTTTGTTGCTTTTATCCAGGCTGCTGGGCATGGATCAAGAGGGGAGGTTGTGGTGTTTAAGTTAGTTATGTTGTTTACTATTTGCCGTTCTTCTAAAATGTTGGAAAGTACTCCATTCCGTGTCATGTCCCATTTTCGCGGACGGGTCTGTTTTTGGCAGGGTGGTGTCTACATCGGAGTCTTGCTTGATGAGGGTGGGAGCTTGCGGGTGAAGTTTCTTGGCATAATGGTCAGCAAGCGTTTGGACCTTTATTTCTCCAGCATAGCCAGTGTCTTGGGAGATTTGGTGAGGGATTTAACAAGCTCGAAAAGTTCCCTGGGTCTATTAAGCGCCTTATTGAGTAAGTTAGTGTGATGAGCCTTTTTTGCAAGGTTTACCTCGTTCTTGTATTTTATGAGGAGTGCTAGGTATATTTGTTTGCATTCTTCGGTTTGGGTTTTTCTCCATTTTCTCTCCAGTTTGCGTAGTTCCTTTTTCATTATGCTTAGGGTTGTAGAGTACCATGGCTCAGTTCCTGTTCTGGTTGCGGGTTTTCCAGGTTGGGCTTGCTGCTGCTTCGATTCCCGAGTTCCAAAGGTCTACCAGCTTTTCCAGGTCCATGAGGTTGTAGTCAAAGCGTGATGATATGAATGTTATCAAGGTTTCGCTATTGAATTTTTGGAACTTCCTTTGGAGATGTGTTGGAGGGCAAGTTTGTGATTGGTCTTGTATGGAGGGTAGGTAAATTTTAAATTCAATTTGGTAATGGTCTGACCAAGGGATAGGAGTTATTCGAGTTTCCGGTTTTGGTATTTCAATTTGCTGCCTTTCGGAAGATATGAACACCATATCTAGGGTGTTGCCTTTGCCATGTGTGGCCTCTTGAATAATTTGATCATAACCGAGTTGGTCCATGGCTTCAAGGAAAGTGTCCGCTTGCAAGGGAGGAAGCGATGGCAGATTTAGGTCGCCCAGGATAATCCGATGTTTCTTGGTTGCAGTGGTTGAGATGATTTCTAATGCAGTGGCCAGGGTTTCGTGATGGGTTGAGGGGGGCCTGTAGATTAGACAGATGATTATCGTTCTATTCTCAACTTTGAGTATGTCGATACCCTCAGATGCAGTCAGGGATGTGTTTGTTAAAAGTAGGGAGGCTCTGGCAAGGATAAGGACACCTCCTCCTCTCCTGTTAGGGCACGGGCAGTTAAATAAGGTATATCCAGGTTTGGATATTTGGTTTACTATTGCTGAGTCTGTGTCAGTGAGCCATGTTTCCGTGATGCATAAGATATCAGGTTTTTTGTCTGTGAGGATGCCGTGGATGTGTGTTTTATTTCTTATAGACCTGGTGTTGATTAGGAAGATTGTGATAGGGGCTTGCGGCAGCTGGTATGATTGCTGGTTCTTCTTTTCTTAGCTGGGGCTCCCTGCGTTTTTTTAGTTTGGGGTTGTGTTTATTACGTGGATTGCTTGTGGTCTCAGTGATTGACTTCTGGTCTGGTTGAGAAATTGCTTCATCATAAGCAGGGTAAGTTGGACAGAGCAGTGGAAATAACGGTATCAGTATTGGGTTATGTATAAATATTGGTGGCCATATTGTCAGGTGGTGTGACAGGTAAGGTACGTATGCATATGTGGATAGGGTTAGGCAAAGACAAAGTATATAGGAGGTGAGAGCCATGAGTCAACTGGTTAAGATTCTAATCTGTTCTATACAGAGCGACAATTTCTGCTAACGGATCAAAGCTGCATTTACAAAATTGCCTACAATAGTGCAATCACCCACAAATCATACATGAATAACGTTACCTACGATTATGCAATTATCTATAATTATGCATTTATAATTATCTACATTTATGGCTATAGTATGTTATCCCTCACCTAGAGACTCTAGCTGCTACAGACAAATTGATGAGTATAACACCGTGATGCAAGATAAGCGTTTCAACTGAATTCAATGTATAGTGATTAGGACACAATGTTGCTTATGGTTCAAAACAGTGGTGGAAATTACATTGCTAGAGTAGTAGTTAGGTACATGCATCTGGTCCGTGCATCAATGCGGTGACTTTCGGGAGAGCAATTAGTTTATATCGCTTGCCTAGCAGTTAATGCGGTAAGTATTTTAAATGGTCTCGCATTGAAGCGTTTACCTGTTATGTGCTTTGGCATTGGTAACAGGAGCTGGCGAGGTCGATCTTGGCTAAGGGGGCTCAAGCCACGTGGAGCTGTAAGGTCTTGTGAGTTCGAAGTCAGGGTTTTTCTGGGAGAAACAGTCCAGTTGGAGGTAGTCTTTGGCGTCAACTATGTAGCAGGTTGTTGCGACCTGGGCGATTAACGCGTTGTCGGTTGGTGATGTTTAAAACCTGGGTCCTGGTGATTCCTGACTGCTGGGCCACGCCAAAGGGCCGGGCCCTCAGGCGCGGGCCCTCAGGCACGGGCGCGCCAGATGGCGCTCTCCTTTTGAAGCGGCAGCTGGCTGACCGGATTGGTCAGTGCCGCTGGGTTGCAGGCACGGGTACTCACTCGTTGGAGCTGGCTTCAGCCGGCTCGTTCCCCCGACTGGGGATGCCTCCTTCTCTGATGGTCCAGGGCAGCTGATGGAGCGCGGATGGCGCTCTCCTTTTGAAGCAGCAGCTGGCTGACCGGATTGGTCAGCGCCGCTGGGTTGCAAGGCTTTCCTTTAGAATTAAAGATTCAGCATACCTTGGCTTCCTGGAATTGCCACACCTAGAGCTCTCCTTTTGACGTACTTCTCTTGGGAGATAGGCTTTTCTGTGCAGTGCTTTGCTTTCATGGAATTCAAGAAAACCTGGTAAGGATTTCCACTCACTGTGGTTCTCTGAAAAGGTATCTTTATAATAGGAACTTCTCTTCCTTGCTCCTTGTAATCCAGATCCAACAAAGTTACTTGGGCTGGGAGAGTCACTCCTACCAGACAAACTGTTTCTTCTGGCAGCTTTTCTCTGGACTCCGTCCCTCTGTGCTCTGCCCCTCTGGACTCTATCCATATGAGTAAACTTCCTCTGGATTCTGTCCCTCTGGGCTGGCTCTGCGTGGAATCCCTCCTGTTCCACGTTCCTCTTGTCCTGCACGTCCTGCAGGTGCTCCTCCGTCATCCCTGTCTCCTTCTGACTTGCTGCACTCTGTTTCTCCTTATAAAGAGAGTTTTGGTTTGAACGTCCCGGGCTTGGCCTCAGGTGCAACTGATTGCCACTTATACAATTAGTGTCTGAGCACGTTGCTTCAGCCTCTGTGGGATTACTCTTGCCCCCTCTGGCTGTGCTGCGATGCAATTGCACTCTCTGCACATTCTCAGCTCTATGTAAAACAGGGTTTTTTTTCTAAAGCTGCATCTCCCAATGCTCCAGCCTCATGACAGTACCTAGCAGTTTCCCCAAAAGACAGGTTCCACGATGCTTGTATTGAGTCAAGCAGTGATATCCTGCGTCCCTTTAAATAAGGGTTTATGGATCTTTCCTCCAGGAACTTATCCAAACCTTTTTTAAACCCAGCTACACGAACAGCTTTTACTACATCTTCTGGTAACAAATTCCAGAGTTTGATTACACATTGAGTGAAAACATATTTTCTCTTATTAGTCTTAAATAGGTTACCCTGTAGCTTCATTGCATGTCCCTTAGTCTTTTTGGTTCAGCTGTTTGGTTATTTGGCTTGTACACTGGAGTAATGACAATGTAAATTACTACCTCTGTGTGATTTTTTTTTTATAAATATTTACATATTTATAAAAGATAAAAAAAATAAGGAGGTGGACTTATGCCTGTCCTCAATTGAAGAATGGATGCTTTTAAACAGACTAGCCATTAATGTTGACAAGACAGAAGTGATTGTTTTGAGTAGGACTAAAGTGTTGGATTGTCTGGAAATGACAGACCTAGTAGAATACTTAATCTGGGTCTCAACCCAGTACACAGTCTTGGGATAATCCTTAAGGCCACAGGTTACAGAGGCTGTATGTGATGCTTTCTTTAGGCTTGGCTTAGTTCACAGGTTAGATATCATCATATCTGCCATAATGGATCAGACCAAAGATCCACCAAGCGCAGTATCCTGGCAGGATACCAAAAGGCAGACGGATATGCAGTGGATTTTCCCCAATAATGGTTTATGGACTTTTCCTTCAGGAACGTGTCCAAACCTTTTTTAAACCTAGCTATACCAACAGCTTTCACTAAATCTTCTGGCAACCAATTCTAGAGCTTTATTATGCATTTAGAGAAAATATTTTTTCACTCATTCTTAAATGTACTACATTTTTAGCTTCATTGCATGGCCCCTAGTCTTTGTACTTTTTGAAGGAGAAAAGAAACTGATCTATATTTACTTGCGCTACTCTGCTCATTATTTTATAGATCTCTATTATATCACCCCCTCAGCTGTCTCTTCTCCAAGCCGAAGAGCCAGGGAGTGTCCTAATTTATCTGGATAATTATCCAGATAGCGGTGCTGAAAATCACTGTTCTGCAGATAACTCAAGTCTCTGCCCCTAGGGCCGGCCCGTCCACTAGTTGAACTAGGCGGCTGCCTGCCTAGGGTGGCATACCCTGGTGTGCGGCCCAACTCCATTTTGAAAGCAACGGCTTCGTGCTGCCACTTTCAATATGGAGTCGGGCTGCCCCCTGAATCCATCTCTCTCATCTTGTGGCAGCCCAACTCCATTTTGAAAGTGGCAGTGGCTCAACATGGAGTCAGGCCGCTGCTGCAACTGCCACAAAATGAGATGGACTCGGGGGGGCAGCGGCAGCAGGGGAGGGTGGCGGCAGAAAACTTGGGCCACCACTGTCCATCCCGGCACTACCTGGATTGTGGAAAGATGGCTCTGGAAATACAAAGTGTGCCTTTGAGTCAATGCTGACTCCTGGCACCCCAGCACCTCCTGTGCTTTCTTGGCAGTGTGACTGGAAGTAGATTGCCAGGCCTTTCTTATGAGGCAATGGAGGGTTAAGAAAGCTTCTCTCCGCTCTCTCTTGCTCCTCTCCATAACTGCAACTTTCCTTCTACTATATGGCCTGTCTGTGGAGGCCAGGTTAACATTTAATTCAATACCTATCCTACCTCTGTCTCCATTGCTGCAGAGTTCAAAACTTTTTCCTGTCTCTGCTCTAATCTACCTGAGTCACTAACCCCTCCCCTCCAGCTGAGGTATTGTATTGCCCTGTTTCCTGCCTTCCACATGCGTTTAGCTCTGTTTGCCTCTCTTCTCTCTGGGAAAAGAACTGCTCCATTATAAGCTCTGCTGGCACTTTGAATCTGCTTGCTTTTTGTGAGTCCTGTCTGCCTCTCTCTATATACTTACAGTATTTATCATCATTAGTGTGCTCTTTTGCCTCATTTGTACCTTTGCACCATTGTTCAGCTTTTCTCAACAGAATAACTTTTATCCCACCCCTCTACCCACCCACCTCGTGGCACTCCATCTCTTATAGCCGTTACCTGCTCATTATCCCCCTTGTTCACTGGTGCACCTAATCCCCTGTGCTCTCTCTCCCACCTATCCTTATTTCTTCTGGCCTTTGTTCTCCTTTCCATCTCGCTATCGCTCCTCATCACTTTGTCTTCCTATCCTTCATACTCCCCTCCTACCAACACCTTCACTCCTACCCCCCTTTTCTCCCCTTTACCATCCTCACTTCCCCCCTCCATTCAGTCCTCTATCCTGTCATCATCTCTTGAACTTCACCACTTTCTCCCTCTCATTCAGCCATCTCCTCTCTCCAAGACAACCTCTCTCGTTACTGCCATGCTGTCTCCTCTCTGCCTCGCACTCTTCTAGTCCTACTCTCATCCAGAGATATCAATCCCAACCCCTAGACTTTTGTCACACTCTGAGAAGAGATCTTCATGCAACACCTCTAATCTTATTCATATCCCTCTCCTTTCCCCTTCATGTGCCTTGTGGAACGCACACTCAATCTCAAACTTGCTTTTACTCATGATCTCTTTCTCTAATGCTCTCCATCTTCTTGCTCTGAGACCTTACTCCTCCCAGAAGACACGGTGTCAGTTGCTGCTCTCTGTCGTGGCGGTTATCAGTTCTCCCACATGCCTCGTCCCACTGGCTGTGGTGGTGGTGTTGGGCTTCTATTTTCTCCTTCCTGCCAATTTCAACCTCTCCTGCTGCCTCAGTCTCACTCCTTTCTCTCCTTTGAAGTCCACGCCATCCATCTTTTCACTCCACTACCTCACCGCGTAGCTGTTATTTATCGACCTCCTGACAAGTCCATCTCTACCTTTCTCACTGACTCAAGGCTTTCCTTCTTTCTGGATTCCTCTCCCCCTACTCTTATTCTCAGGGATTTTAACAATCATGTTGATAACTCCTCTGATCTGTATGCTTTATAGATCCTTTCCCTTACCTCCTCATTCGACCTCCAGCTTTGCTCTATTGCCCCCACTCACCAGCATGGCAACTGCCTTGACATTGTATTTTTCTCTAATTGCTTACCCTCAAACTTCTGTACCTCAGTTCTTTCCTTAGCCATCACCTGATAAGCTTCACTCTTCATCACCCTCAACCTCATCCAGTCTCCTCCAACCTCTTTAGAAACCTTCATGCTATTGACCCTTTGGTTCTTTCCTCCCCATATATCATCTGAGTCTGCTGATGAGGCAGTAGCTTCCTATAATGCTGCACTCTCCTCTGGTCCGGATGCACTCACTCCTTCCATGCCATGTCCTGAGAGGTGTACTACCCCAGCCCTGGCTTTCTTCCACTACCCGCTATCTACGTTCTTGTGCCTGTTCGGCTGAGCATGCTTGGCTCAAATCCCACTCCCTTGCAGACTTTCTACACTTCAGATTCATGCTTGTCTTTTTCCAGTCAGCCATAGCACTCGTCAAACTCACCATCTCTTTACTACTCTCCTCTCTCCTCAAGATGCCTCCGCCTGCTTCCTCCCTTTCTGCCCAAACCCTGGTTATTTTCATGACAAAATCCACAAGATCACCCTCCAATTCCCCACAAAGTCAGGTACTTCCCCTCCTCCCCCTCTTCACTCCTAACTTTCCCTTCCCCCCCCCCTCTACCTCTGCTACCCTCTCTTCCTTTTCTAAGATCTCTGAGGAGGAAACTGCACGCCTTCTTTCCTCCTCCAAACTCACTACCTGCTCCTATGATCCTATTCCCACCTGGCTCCTAAGCCCAATCTCCTCCACTGTTGTCCCTTCCATCTCTCATATTCTCAATCTATCGCTCTCCACTCCAACTGTCCCTGCAGCCTTCAAGCATGCTGTAATTACACCTCTCCTCAAGGAACCCTCACTTGATCCTACCTGTCCTATCGACCCATCTCCCCCCTCCCCTTCATTGCTAAACTACTTGAACATGCGGTTCACCGCCATTGCCTTGACTTTCTCTCCTCTCAAACCCTCTTGGATTAAATTATAGTCTGGCTTTTGTCTTTTACATTCTACTGAAACAGCTCTTGCCAAAGTCTCCAGTGACTTGTTTCTGGCAAAATCCAAGGGCCTTTACTCAGTCCTCATCCTTCTTAACCTCTCTGCTACTTTTGACACCATTTTGACCACTGTTGACCCTCTCTTGGTTTTAAGGGCTCTGTACTATCCTGGTTCTCCTCTTAACTCTCCCATCACTCTTTCAGAGTTTGTTCTGGTAGATCCTCCTCTGCTATCCCCTCTCAGTTGGTGTATCCATAGGATCTGTCTTGGGTCCACTCCTTTTCTCTCTATACCCATCTCTTCCCATTGTTTATTGAGAATTTAATAGACCGCCCATCACAATAGCGTCTGGGCGGTTTACAATGTGCAAAGGCTGCTTAGAAAGTTAGGAAAGGAACGCCATAGTGTGATAGAAAAAAGAAGAGTAAAAGGTTGAGGTTAGAATACAAGTAACAGTAACAGGGGAAACATCATCATGGGGGTGGTGAAAAGGGGTGCGGAGGAGGAGAGAGGCCAAAAGCTAGACAGAAGAGGTGCGTTTTAAGATTTGCCTTGAATGTTTTAAATGAAGATTCCAAGCGAAGGTCTGTGGGGAGCGAGTTCCATAGGCGGGGACCGAGGAAGTAAAAGGCAGAGGAACGGGTGGTTTCTAGGTGGGCCTGGGATGGGGAGGGAAGGGTTAAGCGGTTCATGTGGATGGAACGGAGGGAACGGTAAGGAGTGTGCAGGTGGATCAGGTCAGCAAGGTAAAGGGGAGTGCCAGTGTGAATAGACCTGTGGACAAAGAAGAAATTTATATTGAATATGGAAGGGAATTGGAAGCCAGTGCAAGTGAAGGAAAAGAGGGGTGATATGGTCGAAACAGGAAGAGCAAATGAGGATACGGGCAGCAGTGTTGTGTACTCGTTGCAGACGTTGAAGTTGGGATTGGGGGAAGCCAGCTAAAGAGACATTACAGTAATCAAGGCGGGAAACAACGAGGGAGATGAGGAGGGTGGTCATAGCAGAGAAAGAGAGGAAAGGGCGTACAGATCGGAGTTGTCTTAGTATGAGAAAGCAGCGCTGGACAACAGATGAGATATGTGCTTTGAACGATAGGGAGGAGTCAAGGGTCACACCAAGGTAACGTAGAGAGGTGACGATGGGGATTGGAGCGGAAGCGAGCAGAGGAGTGAGGGAAGGGGTAGGGCTACCAGCGGTGAACCAAATGGCTGAGGTTTTAGAGAGATTGATATGTAAGAAGTTGGAGGAGAACCAGGAAGCTACTGAGGAAAGACAGTCATTGAAGGGGGTGATATCGGGGGAGACTGAGTCAGTGTGATAGAGAAGGAAGATATCATCAGCGTAATAATATGCGGAGACACCATGTTGTTGGACTAAAAGTGCAAGAGGAGCCAGAAAGATGTTAAAGAATAGGGGAGCAAGGACAGAGCCCTGGGGGACACCACAGGGAAGGGGAGTGGAGGGTGAAGAGAGAGAACCGACGGAGACTGAAAAAGAGTGGCCAGAGAGAAAAAAAAAAAAGAGTGAAACCAGTGAAGAACTGTGCCAGAGATGCCGGCATCTTGGAGACGTGAGAGGAGAGTGCGATGATCGACAAGGTCGAATGCGGCAGAGAGCTCTAAAGAGACAGCGAGAGTGACAAGGCCATGATCGTGAGCGGTGTGTAGTTCATTTAGAAAGGAAAGAAGAATAGACTCCATGCTGTGCCGGGGCAGAAACCTGATTGTCGGGGATGAAGAGTGAGAGAAGCTTCAAGGTGTGATGCCCATTCGGTGAAAACAAGTTTTTCTAAGAGCTTGGAGAGGAAAGGAAGATTAGAAATGGGGCGCCAGCTAGAGGTGGAAGAGTGATCTAATGAACCCTTTTTCAGAATGGGGCGAATGGTAGCATGTTTTCAGGAAGAGGGGAAGATACCGGTGGAGAGACTGGAGTTGAAGATAGAATGTGGGGAGAGAGAGCTAGAGAGGGATCTAAGAACCAGTGGGAGGGAATGGAATCAGAGGAGGAGGTGGTCTTTCGAACGGAGTTAAGGGTCTTGGAGAGGGCGGAGGCAGATATGGGCTCAAAGGAGGGCCATTGATGAGAGAGGGAGGGGGGAGAGGAAAGAGGAATGGGATCTAGAGCTGATAGGGGAGGAGAAAGTGGGGGAGGGCAGCAAGGAAATGAGAGGCGAAGGGAGAGGACTTTAGAGGAGAAGTAGGATGCCAGAGAGGCAGGCTCAGGTGTGACTGGGGGGAGGGAGGGAGTAGCAGAGGAGTGAGGAGCAGATAGGGAGCGGAGGGCAGAATACAATTGATGGGAAGAGTTGGCGGAAGTGGAAATAAGGGAGGAAAAGTAATCCTTTTTAGCAGTGTGAAGCGAGAGACAGTAGTGATGGTGACAGATATGGAAGCGGTCTAGAAGCAGGGGAGAGGGCTTTCAACACCATCTTTATGCTGATTCCCCCCCAGATCTACCTCTCTACACCTGAAATCTCTCCGGCAATCTAGACCCAGATCTCTGCCTGTCTTTCTGACATTGCTGCTTGGATGTCTCATTGCCACTTGAAATTGAACATGGACAAAACTGAGCTTCTTATTTTCCCCCCTAAAATCTCCTCTCCCCTTCCTCCTTTCTCAGTCTCTGTGGATAACTCTACTTCTCCCCGTTTCCTCGGCTTGAACCTTGGGGTCGTCTTCAACTCCTCTCTCTCTCCTTCTCCACACACATCCATCTGATAGCTAAGACCTGCCGTTTTTTTTTCTAACACGTCAACAAAATCCACCCATTCCTTTCTCAACACACTTATCCACTTCTTAATCGTCTCCCATCTTGACGATTGTAACCTACTCCTTGCTGGTCTCCCTCTGAATTATCTCTCTCCCCTTCAATCTGTTCAGCACTCTGCTGCACGGCTAACCTTCCGCCAGCCTCATCATGCTCATATTACCCTCTTCTAAAGTCACTTCATTGGCTCCCTATCTGTTTCTGCATTCAGTTCAAACTTTCCTGCTGACCTATAAGTGCATTCACTCTGCAGCTCCTATTTTTATTTCTTATACCTCACTACACCCCTCCCCGGGAACTCCGCTCTTCAGGCAAATTGCTTCTATTGCTAACTCCAGACTTCGCTCCTTTCACCTTGCTGCTCCTTATGCCTGGAACAACTACCAGAATCTGTATGTTAGGTGCCTTCTCTGGCCCTTTTCAAATCCAGACTGAAAACTCACCTCTTCGCTGCTGCTTTCGGATCTTGACTTATCTGATCTCAATTGTGTTTCCTTACCATTCCTCCTAGGTGCATCCCTGTCTACACCTACTGTGTTGTCTGTCTTGACTAGATTGTAAGCTCTGATGACCAGGGACCATTTGTTACATGTTTGTGCAGTGCTGCATAAGTCTTGTAGCGCTATACAGATGAGGATGAGGAGTAGTAGTAGTAGATGATTATGATGATTTGCCCAAGGCCACAAGGAGTGCTAGCGAGAACTGAACCCTGATCTCTTGGTTACCAAGCTTGTGCTCTAACCATTAGGCTACTCTTCCATTCCGAATTGTCTCTGTGGGACTTATCCAGTAGCTGGTATTGCTAATTGGGTAAGTCCTTATAAATACTGATCCTGATATTTATACAATGCCAAATTTGTACTGTTGATGATCCATAACACTTCACTGACAATTTTATATGGACCGATAACACACAGGGGGCTCTCAGTCCCTATACAAAATGCTTTCACTCATCCTTGAAATATAGACCCTTCTTTCTATAGGTGGGCTATTACCTGAGTATCCACTGACTCCACCTGATGGGCTGAGCTCTTTGTAGATGTGTATATCCAGGAAAAATGACATCAATTTCCCTACAGGAGGGAAAGAAAGGAAACCAGACAAGAAAATGGAGTATAAATACCATGCCTTTTTATTTTGGATTTCCAGTTCTATACCAGCCTCAATTATCTGTTGCAAAAGTAGTTTTATGTTCCAATAAAAGGGTCATAATGAAAAAAATGCAAAGTTAGCAGTGAGAGTTAAAAATGTACTGAGAACAACATGTTGGCATATAGAAGATAGTGAATAATATAGGAAATGACATAACAAAAAGAAAGAAAAAATAAGATAAAAAATAAAGGCACAAAAGGTGGCTAGTAACAAAGCAATGTACATACTGCCGTTTGGAATTTATATCTATTACATAAGACGTTCAATTCAGTGACTCCCAAAAGCACCAGTTGTGCATACAAAATAATGTTCCACAAGAACAAAATGTAAAAGTTCCTGCTTTTTATCAGAACCCTACTATGCTCCTTTCATCGGGTCAGAGTAAAATTAGCAAGGGTTGAGGCTGCCTGAATATACAGACTGCATTATAAGGGCGGCATTTGAAAAGTTGGAAAGAGTTGTAAAATGAAAGGATGTACCAGAGGATGTGTCAGGGATGCGCCCAGGTGTCTTAAAAAGAATGCAATGACTGGAAAAACATATCCATGTTTTGTTTTGGTGCTGGTCTGGTGGCAAGTGCTATGCACCGCCATGAAGGTGGTTCTCAGTTGCATCCCTGGGTCTGGTTTTCTCTTCCTTGGATTGGTATAGTATGCTGTTGAATCAAGGTTCATAGCTCTCAGGCACGAAAGAGTCATGGGCAGGGGTTATCAATCCAGTCATCAGGACACACTTAGCCAGTCAGGTTTTCAAGATGATCATAAGGAATATGCATGAGAGATTTGCATATTCACTGTGGTTATCCTGAAAATCGGACAGGACACACTTAGCCAGAGGACTGAGATGAGAACCCTCGCTATAGGGAAATACCCAATAGCCAGATTCAGGGTCCACGATTGCAGGATTCTGCAAGGAGCCCTGGTGCATGGCTGCCAGCACAGGAACTTCACTACAATGACTAGACTAAATGTGTTTGGATGGGGGGGGGGGAAGTAAAAACTATGAACAAGGAAAGACTATCCCCAGGTACTTGGGAATGAAAATGCCTAGTGCCAGAACCCAGCCCTGGTTCTGACTCAGCTAAAGAAATATAAAGGGGCAGGAGGGAATGTCAGGTCAAACTGTCCGATTATTTCAACATGTAATGAATTAAATAGCTGAAATGACAGAACAAAATGTAACTGTGGTCTTCCAAATTATGTTTCATCTCACAACTCATCACTCAGTTGCCAGGATACCCGCTAAATAAAACCAAGAAGCTTGTACACTAGGTCTGCCAGTAGTGACAATCTTCATTATGAGGCACATCAGCAAACAAAAAAATTAGATTAAATGGATTCTTTGCCCTTGGCTTTAGAAACTGTTTCATTTTGTATTATGTCAGTTTTCATGTTAGTTTCCTCAATGATGCCAGGAACGCTATCATAAAAAACAGCTGCAGACAGAGTGCCCAAAATCCCTTTGAAGCATGTCGCCCAGGCTGACCCTGTGGCAATATGGGCTGTATTGTAAGGCACTTTGTTCTGATCTCCTGGCCAAAGGGACAGAGGAGTTACATGTACATTTGAACTCCAGGGAGGGAATGATGGTAAGGAATTTCTATTATATGACTGCCCTTAACAGCAACCAACTATTTATGCTTATTATTTCATTTTGATGTGCTTTGCGTGGGAATGGTTAAATACATGTAGGCTGTATTTTCAAGTCTATGCCATTTATTTTTTGAAGAAAATCTACTCACACAGGTGAAGATAACCATGAGTACTTTACTTTGTAACCATGAAAAGTTTCAAAGGGAGCGCAGACGTGTGCTTTCTCTTTCAAAGCAAGCACAAGCATCTATGGGAGACGGGATAAATTAGAGAATGGTAAGACTAATGAGATGAACAACGATCACTGTCTGGAAATCTGAAGGCAGTCTGTTTATTGGTGCAACACCTGAGAAAGGTAGTGACTTCAAAGAGTTTGCCTTCCTCTTTGATCCTGGAGGCTAGAGGAGAAGAAAAAGACTATAACAGCAGAAAAAAGCTTTGCCTAAGAACAAAAAATACCCCTTTTGCAATACAGCTACAATTCATTAGGCAACGCAGCAGAAAAAGTTAGTAATTAAACATGAAAAAGGTTCAGCTGATACCTGACCCCTGGTGTTTGCGCTCCTGCTCTCCGTCTCCCCGCTGCCAGCGGACAACGGAAATGGAAGCGATCGGAGGCAGGGAAGAGGAATCTGGGGCTGCCAGCTCCTTCCAACTCCCCCGGAGCAACAGATCCTCAATCGGGGCAGGCTCTGCTCCTTGCTGCCTAAACTTCTGGCAGCTGAGAACCGTCCAATCTGCTCCTTTATTTATTTTTTTAAACAACTTTAAAGGATACTTCTCTTGCCTCTACTGCCCTGCCAGGGCAATCAAGCAAACAAGTATTGTCTCTCTTTTCTTTCTTCTTATTTTTTTTTAACCTAACAGCCTATTTCCTATTCATTTCTCCTGGGAGCTTATCAGCTACACGTCCTGTTCAGCTGCTGAGGACTGAAAGATTGAGTCTCGGACGCCAGAGGGAGCTAGATAGGCTGTCAGCAAAGACTTTCAGTATTCAGTCCTCAGCTGCTGGAGGAGGTTGACCACCCTATTGTACCTGGACTGGCCCGGAGAGACAAATAGGAACACCCCTTTTACAATACAGCTACAGTTCATTAGGCAACGCAGCAGAAAAAGTCAGCAATTAAGCATGAAAAAAGTTCCTTTTAAGAGCTCTCAGGCAGACAGTTTGTATTCAAGAGCCCCAGAAATACCTTGCTTGCAATGGAGACCCTCTAGGAATGGCCAATTTTCTCTGCTAGGCTTTCATGATTATAGAATGTTTGACTTTCCAAATGTATCTGAGAAAACTTAAGAGCATTGGCACTAGGGATAAATTTCTTTTCTTAGCATCCTAGAAAGTGCTTTGTAATTACAAGGACCAGGATTATGTATTTTATTTTGGATCCTGCACAGCTAAAAGTTTGTGAAAAGCCAGGAACTCTTTCCTAAAAGTGGGTGAATAGAAAGGTGCAACCGAGTAGGACTCTGGGCCTATATGAATGACTTCATAGTAAACTATGTTGTTATTTCTTTAATTCTTTTTAAGGTTTATAACTTTCCTCTATAGTTTCTTCATTCCTTTCATTAATAATTGTATAGTAAGGGTTACTTCAGAGGATTTCCATTATTTTGTGATCACTGCTGAATTAATGTGAAATGTAGTGTCTGCTTTATTTTTTGCATTTTGAAACGCCAATAAATATTAGGGCGGGGGGGGGGGGGTATTCAGTGGTGATGGCTAGTCCTTGTAAAGCAGCTAGCTGTTGCCTATGAACTTAAGATCTGGATATTCAATGTTGGGGCCATATTCGGATCAGTCAGTATTCAGCTGCAGCCCGGTTAGCTTCTAACTGGGGTTAATTGCTCTGAATATCAGGCATAAATATGCTGTGTCTCGTTAATGTTTTTTCTTACTTTGTTAGTTATTTCTTCTCCTTTTCTGGGCAAAGTGGCGTTCCTTTCTACATTTTATTTTTTATGAATTTTATGTTTATGCACCCCTTTTTCTCCATACTGAGTGTGGAATGAAGGAAGTTTGCACTGGGCTTTAAGAATTGATTGTTCATGTTTTAATGATGTAATTTCTAACTATTTGGGGATATTGAGATTATAATGAAACCAACTACATAATTATGTATTAATGTGCTTTGAGATTGTATTATATAATCCAATGATTTATCAACGTTGTGTTTTCCCCATATATCCTAACATGGGGCGAGCACTGGATTTCCAGTAGAATGTTGTGATTCAGACGCCTCACTAGCAAAAAATGCAATACAATGCACTGCACTGCAAACTCAAGTTGCCTAGGCATGCCTTTTCAGGAGGGGAGATAAACGGGAAATCAGTGGCCAAATCAATTTTCTGGTTGTCAAACAATTGGATTTCTGCTACACTGAACAAAAGAACCCCTGAAAAAGGTTAATTTTGCCACTGTTCAGCAAGACAGTCCATACAACACAAGTTTGCAAATTGCTTTTGAGGGTAAATTAAAATTGGAATTTAGGGATGGACTCAATACAGCAAAGGCAACATGATGGAATGGTCTACCACCAAAAATAATCCAGGTAGCCTCTGCACAGGTCTTCAAGAATTTTCTGCATCATATGTTTAATTATTAAAATAGTTAATGGGGATAAAGATGCCTTAAACAAGGAGATCAACAAAACACCCAATGCGCATAGAAGATTGACCACCATGAAGAAAGTCTATGCCATTCCCCTGTTACCGTGACTTACGCTGCTGCCCGGTTTACCATTGTCCTTATCAACTGAAGCAGGTGAGTGGCCAGAACGGAGCAGGAATCTCGCAGCCAGAGCCTCATATCTGTTACAACCTAAAGCAAAGCTTTGGTCAGAAAATTAATGGAACCCTTCCATCCACAGGTTGGCACAAAGTGCCCAGAAGCAATGGCAAATACTAGACCTTAGAGACTTATGGAGAAGAATTTTATAACAGGCTGCCCAGGTAGAAGCCTAATTTGGGGCTTTTTTAAAATAGCCTCACAAAACCTGCAACAGTCGTGGGTAAAGGCACCCACGTATATTTATACCCACTTGGGAAACTGTGTAAATATGTGCATCCTTCACGATTCTTCCTGTGCCCAAACCCCTTCCCTGAACATGCCTACCTTTGGGTTGCACAGAAGTAGGCACAAACATTCTCTATGCTTACTTCATATGCATGTAACCCCTTGGTAATTTTACAAAAGCCTTTTTCCTAAGGTAAAGCAGAATTTACCCATATAAAAAAAGTTTAGAAAATTATCCCCCATAGTGATGTGCAGGTTCAAGGATAAACTTTGGATTTTATAAGAGAAAGAAAAGAACGTAAAAAAAGCAATACTGTAGGGGTTAAGACAACGTCAGAAAAAGCAGAATATAGGTAAAGTGAGGGACAAAATCTAAGCACCCTTGGGAAAGATCTAGAGGGCAGCAGTAAGAAGAGAACTGCATGGTTGGATAAAAGTCATTGAGAGAGGGCCTAAATGTTGGATTAAATATGGAATCTTGCACACTTCTCTACTCAGTGGCAGAAATTGGGGAAATGGCAACAAACCTAGGAGACTTGGGCAGGGAGAAATATCCTACAGGCAGCCAAGCTTGTACACCCAACAGTGGAGCTATACCCTTAGCTACAACAGTATAGGTAATAACAACTGGGCAAAGGAAATGGGCAACCGGTTCTTATCCATTGTCACCTACGAGTTTGAATGTGTTGTCAAATTCTTGGGAAGACTGTATTGCCACTTGAAAGTTACAGCTCCCTATGACATAATTCTTCCCCAGTACTTCCAGAACTGGTCCTGCTTAGAGATAAATCCCCCACTAGGTATCCAAAATAACAAGTGTTGCCTCATGACCAGGAATAGCAATGGGGCTAGAAATATGGCACATGGGGCATGAAAAAGGGTGTGATTAAGACTTCATAAACAATAGCCATTAACATACTTGGTCATTCCTGCTTCGGCCTGTGTGTAGCTTCCCAGCTGCCTCACCAATCAACTCCTGAAGATAAAAAAACTCCAAATATTTATTCATGAAGCATCAATATACATGGGACTATAAAAGAACAATAGAAATACAAAAGTATTTGAAAAATAAAAGGATTATCAAAAATAGTAAATGACAGAATCCCTCTTAGGATGCAATAGGACGGCGTGCATGGTAGTAGAGCTAGTTAGAGAAGAACAAGAAACAGAGAGCTATGGCCTAGAAATTGTCATTATTTGGATGCAGAAGTGGATTTTGAGAAGGGATAGCAACAGTGTGAGTCAATGGCAGAATTAAGGGTTTTAATGTACTCTCTTCCTAGTCCTTTTTTCCCCTCCCTTTGAGTGTTTTTTCTTTCTGACAGGTATGGTGGTAGCCACAATGTAATGCATGTGCAAGGCTGAAGCTTCAGCAAAAAAATATAATCTTTCCTATGGGAAGAGGGGTGCATAAGGCAGGCAGGAGGAGATGTTTAGATCCATAATACAGGGGAGAGAGAAAGAGAGCAAGGCTGTTTCTCAGCTGTTGACATGGAAGGACTGGCTGAAAATGCCCTCCTTAGCAAATGGTGAAAATAGTCCTTACCTGCTAATTGTCTTTTGAGTCTCTCCAGTCCAGCCTAGTCCAGAATGAGTGGGGTTGTCTCCATCCACCAGCAGCTGGGGACTGAGCATGTCTGACTTCTGATGTCACCATAGAAGAGCTCCTCCCCTTTGGGCCTCAGAGGCCAGTATCCTATTGACAAAGCAGATCTTGAGAGAGCATAACAAACTAGCTCCTGGAAACCTACCACAGGGTCGAACGACCTCAACCAAATCGTTTTCTACCTTATCTTTACCCTATTTTTTTTCTTTTAAAACAGTAGCACTGGAAAAAATCACACCACAAAACTATGTTTAACGTGGAGGTGAAGCAGGATGCAAAGGCATATTCGCCCGATCACTGAGCTCCCCCCACCTGGGAAGACTGAAACACTAGCACGATGTGATTCTCATTAAGCACTTCCCGCACACCAGTTGGACATGCAGAAACTCCTTCAGATCCTGCCAGGCCAATAGATCTCTAAACTACAGATGATCCTGGAATGGACTGGAGGAACTCAAGGAAAGACAACTGGCAGGCAAGGACTACATTTCACCTTCCTAATTATCCCTCCAATCCAGTCCAGTATGAGTGGTATGTACCAGAGCAGTAACTAACTTGGGGAGAGGAGGGGGGAACCCGTGAGTCCAGTTGAAGCACTGAGACTCCAAAACAAGCATCACCGGATGCCTGGATGTCTAGCCAGTAATGCTGCATGAAAATATGCAGACACGACCATGTTGCCACCTTGCAAATATCTCCTGACAGAACTAAGCTGTGCTCTGCCCACAACACTGCCAGAGATCCAATTGAGCGTGCCCGAAGACCTTGCAGCACCGGCCTCTCTTTCAGCAAATAAGCCGAGGAAATCACTTCCTTTATCCAGCGAGCCACCGAAGCCACTTCTCACTTGCGTGGGCCTCCATATAGAATGAATTGCTTATCCAACCTAAGGACAGGTTCCATTCACTTCAGATAGTGGCTTATAACCCTCCATAAGTCTAGCTGGTGGAGCTGATGATCTTCCTCAGAGCCGTCCCTCAGAGGAAAGGCTGGTAGCGACATTGTCTGATTCAAGTGGAACTACAAAATCACCTTGGGAAGAAAAGAAAGCACTGGTCTCACCACCACCTTTTTTCCTATAACACCAAGAAAGGCTACCCGCAGGAAAGAGCCTATAGCTCCGATATCCGCCGAGCAAAACAAATTGCCACTAGAAAGGCCACCTTTAGGCCGAGGTCCTTCAAAGATGCCCATGCAAGGGGCTCAAAGGGTGGCTCCATCAAGGCTGCTAGTACCAGGTTGAGGTCCCATGGCGGAACTACTGACCGCACTGGCAGCCGAAGTAGTCTTACTGCTCCTAGGAATCGAGTCACATTTGGGTGTGCTGCCAAGGAGTGACCTTGCATGTGGCCCTGATAACAGGAAATGACTGCTACTTGGACCCGCAGAGTGTTCAAGGCCAGCTCCTTATCTAGCCTCACCTGCAGAAAGGCCATGATGTCCGAAAGAGAGGACAAGGGCCACAAGTTGTTATCTCCAAACCAACCTTCGAACACGTATCACACCCTCACGAAGGCCAAGAAAGCTGACTGCCTCCGAGCTCCCAACAGAGTGGCCACCGCTGACATTGAATAACCCTTACACCTCAGCCACATCCTTTCAAGAGCCAGGCCATAAGCAAGAATCAATCCACCTACAGCATGAGAACCGGCTCCTGCAAGAACAGGTTGACTCTGTTGGGAAGGCGTCATGATAGGTCTATCAGCAGGGCGAGCAGGTCGGCGTACCACAGCCACCATGCCAATCCGGGGCAATGAGAATTACTTGCCCACTGTGAGCTTCTATGTGGTGACGAAGATGCCTGATGAGAGCCCACAGAGGGAACAAAGAGGAGCAGCCCCTCTGCTGGCCAAGCTTGTGCTAGAGCATCTAGCCTCTTGGACATATGTTCTTGGCACCTGCTGAAGAATCTGCTCACTTTGGCATTGGCGAAAGAGGCCATCAGCTCCATGACAGGACTCCCCCACTGTGATAGGCGATGGCCTAGCATGTAGCAGAGCTAGGTCTGAAGCCCTTTTTCTCCTGCTTTAAAATGTTATTGCTGAAGCCCTTTTTCTCCTGCTTTAAAATGTTATTGCTGATTTTGGGAAATTGCAGAATGCTGTTTGCTGTTAGACAGAAATTCCGTTCTATTCTGGTTTGATAACATGTTCTGCTCTCCTGGAGATAAGAGAATTAAACCTTGGTACTGTTTATTGTTTAGGTAAGTCAGATGTCTCTTTCAGTAGAATGCCGCGCCACTGTATCTTTGCTGATTGTGCACTGACCTCGTAATTAGGATGAAAATATAGCAGAGAAACTGAACAGTGTAAGAATATTTTGTCTAGCATTATGAAGATTGTTTAGTGTTTTGAGCCAAGGCTAGAGATACGTCTTAACCTTGCTATGTTTGGCCTCGCTTTGTTTTGCTTTTGTTAAGAATGCTTCTGATATGCCCTCCACCATCTTTGTGGCTAACTGACCTTGCAAGAATAGCAAAATATACTGTATACTTTAGCAGAAGTATTATGTTTAGTGTTATGTCTAATTGCTGACCCGTGGCTAGTGTGACCCAAGCAGGGGGAGCGAGTCCTGGGCCCGGTTAGAGATGTCTATTGGATGAGAGTAAGTGGGCCACTGTGGCCAATGAGGAGTTTTGCCTGTATTAGACTGGAGAAGAAAAGTATATAAACTGTCATTTTTCTGAGCTCTGTGCTCAGACTATTTTGAATGCTACTGCAATCTGAGTCTGTGCACATTAAACCGGCTTGAATCTTTGCCTGACTCCGGGTATTATTTATTACATTCTTATCAGCCACTACACCACCACCTAGTGCTTTTGTGAAACACCGCTGCATTCAACTCCCATTCTCCTGGGTCCAACCTGTGGCGGATAAGGAAATCCGCTTGCACATCGTCTCTTCCTGCCATGTGAGCTGCGAGGTTCTTCTCCACCCACAGCATCAGCAGATGGATCTCCTCCACCAAGAACACACTGCCCATGCCCCCTGATGATTGATGTATGCCACCGTCATTGCGTTGGTGGATTTTAATGATAGTTCACAGATTACTAAGAGTAAATTCATCTGTAGTACCTGAGGATTGGAGAGTGGCCAGTGTAACTCCAGTTTTTAATAAGGGTTCTAGGAATGATCTGGGAAACAGACCGATGAGCCCGACGTCATTACCGGGTGAAAATGGTAGAAACCATTCTAAAGAATAAAAAAATTACTGAACATATAGATAGCCATGGTTTAATGGGAGAAAGCCAACATGAATGTAGCCAAGGAAAGTCTTGTCTTACTAATCTGTTATATTTTTTTTGAAGGTGTCAATAAGACTGGTACATAAAGGTGAGCCAGTTGATATAGTATATCTGGAATTTCAGAAAGCCTTAGACAAGGTCCCTTATGAGAGACTCTTGGCAAAATTTTAAAAGTCATGGGATTGGAGGCAGTGTAGTATTGTGGATGAGGAAATGGTTAAAAGAAGCTATACAAAATCTTAATAAAGGAAGAGAGGAATGTTGGAGTAATCATAGACAAAGGGGGATATATCTTCATATGTGGTAGGGGGCAAATGTAAAAAGATACTAGAAGAGATTTTGGGGAGTCCTTTGCGGATGATCCTAAATCTTTCTTCTGTATGCATATGAGGGTTTATAGAAGGGAAAAAAAGCAGAGGAATTTCTTAGGAATTATAATGGCTCAATTGAAAACTGGAGTGGAGGAGCAGCCTAGTGGTAAGAGCAACTGCCTAGTACCCAGAAGATCAAGGGTTCAATTCCCACTGGCACTCCTTGTGAGACTTTGGGCAAGTCACTTTACCCTCCATTGCCTCGGAAGAAAAGGCTGGCAATCTACTTTCGGTGATACATTGCCAAGAAAACCCAGAGGTAGCTGGGTCACTATGAGTCAACACTGACTCGATGGCACTAAAAAGAAAACAACATTTTAAATTGCTGCAAATTGGAAGAAACCTTGTCTACACAATGTTAAAGGGTTTTGCTTAAGGTTAAATTATTACCAATTGACTAGTCTAGCTGAACTACAGAAGGGCAGAGGTGAAGAGAGTTAAGAGGCGCAAGGAAAATATTAGGCATGGTTTCAAACAAGGACACAGAGTTGGCTGTGATGATTAAAGGGAATATACGATGTTGATTGTTTCTGATGTGTATTTATGTCTTCATATAAAAGATATCTGGGTCAATTTATTAAGGGCGCTTTCTGGACCTTATAGAGGCTTGAATGTTCTGGAATTACGTAGACATGTTCTGTTATTTAGTGTGTACATGTAAGAGGGGGCAGGGGAGTTGAGAAAGGGAATTTGAGGGGCGAGGTAAATAATGCGCAAACTATATATGGAGAAATCAGACCTTACCTGCTAATTGTCTTTCCTTGAGTTCTCTCCAGGCCAGTCCAGGAAATGTAGGGTTGTCAGCCCCCTCCAGCAGCTGAGGACTGAAAAGCTTGAGTCTTGCTGACACTATCTCCTCCTAGTGCCAGAGACTCCGTCTTCTATTGACACAGCAGCATGATACTAACTTCAACTCTGCCCTGACTAAACCATGAAAAAAAGTTTCCAAAACAAACTTGAAAAATAAACTGGAACCATAAACTCCTAATATGGACCAACCGAAGTAGTCCCCTTAATTCTTCCAGAGAACGCCTCCTACTCTTCCGCCTGTCCAGAAAAGAGCGCTCCGAAGGCAAAGCCCCCCCCCCCCCGAGGAAAAAGCTGAGTGCCAGGTCGCTCCTCCATGAGTCCTTCAGAACCAGCATGCATATGAATGCCTGACCGAAACACTCAGAAGAAACATAATCCTAGCAACAAGAACCTGCACGAACCAACAGGGTGGGCCCTGGACTGGCTTGGAGAGAAGTCAAGGAAAGACAATTAGCAGGTAAAGTCTAATTTCTCCTTCCTCTTCGTCTCTCCAGGCCAGGCCAGTCCAGGAAATACAGGGATGTACCAGAGCAGTACCTAAATTCGGGAGGGACCCGCCAACCCCGCTAAGATAGCTGAGGCCCCAACCCTTGCATCTCCCCTAGCCTGAACATCCAATTGATAGTGCCTTGCAAAAGTGTGTAGGGAAGACCATGTCGCCGCTCGACAAATATCCACCGGCAGCACCAGCGCATGCTCCGCCCAAGAAGTCGCTTGGCTACGAGTCGAATGAGCTCCGAGCCCTTGAGGGGGTACCTTAGCTCTCGCTAAATACGCTGCCCCTATAGTCCGTTTCACCCATCAGGCAATCGAGGCCTTAGACGCCGCTTGTCCCTTACCACGACCCCCCAAAGATCACAAACAAGTGATCCGTCTTACGAAACGACACCGTCCTTGCAAGGTATCGGCGGAGCACTCTTCCGAGATCCAATCTCCTCAGGGAACGATCTGTTCCAGCTTTCCCAAGACTCTGAAAAGTCGGAAGCGAAACAGACTGATTCAAATGAAACTGGGAATCCACCTTCGGTAGAAAGGAAGGCACCAGACGGAGCACCACTTTTTCAGCCGAAAATTGTATAAACGGTTCTCTGCACAAAAACGCTTGCAGATCCGAAATCCTCCTTGCCGAACACAATGCCACTAGGAAAGCCATTTTCCAGGATAGTTCCCTCAAACTTACCGACACCATAGGCTCAAAGGGAGACCTCCAAAACCAAATTCAAGTCCCAAGGAGGGACTACCTCCCTGACTTAGGTTCTTAACTTCCCTAAAAAAAACAAACCACGTCTGAATGCGAAGCCAGCGAGCTCCCCTGCTCCCCGGCCCCTATAACATGCCAGCGCCGCTAGCTGTACCTTCAAAGAGCTCAAGGCAAGACCTTTGTCCAGCCCCCCTTGCAAGAAAAGCAAAATGTCCAGCAATGTAGCAATAAAGGGCCTAATATTCCTCTGCTTACACCATTCCTCAAAAATGCGCCAAACTATCTTTCTCCTAATATTTTATCGTATAAGTACTTCAGGGAAGTCTTGTCACTGGATGATCCAGAAGCAATAAAATTTTCTTCTGTGTATTATGTACCCAAGCTGACCCCCACAGAGATTGCCTCTTCACCCAAAGGGACGACTTCTTTAATAGAATCCTTAAACGTTTCTGAGTTTTTGGAGTCTTCCTTAGATGTTATCCCACATCGGGTTACATTGATTGTTTCTTTTTTATCGTTGGCTGATAAGAACTTGGTCTTGCGGCTATACTTTGCAAAAAAAGATCAAGCTTTTTGTGGGCATTCCATTTAGATCTTTCCGGATGTGCGCAGATCCACTCAAAAGCGTAGGAAGGCTTTTCTTGTATTAAAACCTAGAGTTGTGGCTTTGGGGGCCTCTTGCCTATTAAAATATCCCTGTAAATGTATTATTATATTTCAACGAGTTAAATATGTTTTTCTTGAGCTTGAACAATTGGAGGCATTTTTGTTAAATAAGGAAAGAGTATGAGTTTCTTTACTTCTTGAACTAGTACTAAGGGGTTTATATTGTTTGGGAATCCAATCAGGTTTCTTAATGCTTGTTCTCTTTGGTTGTATTATTATGGTGATTTTCTTTCATTTTAATTTACTTAGTTTTCCATAATTGTAACAGGGCAGTGCTCCTCTTGATGTGGACTTCATTATATTGCCTGTATAAATATGTTCATTGTAACATGTATATATAATAAAAAATGTTAGAAATAAAAAAAACCCACAGATATATGACAAAGATGTGGAACGCTTCTTGGATCGCAACATAAGTCGTTACCACTGCCTGCGAATACCCCCGGTGGCGCAATCGCTGCCTCTCAAGAGCCAAGCCGTAAGCAAGAATCGATCCACCTGCGGCATCAGGACTGGCCCTTGGTACAGCAAGTTGACCCGACTGGGCAGCCTCCATGGATGATCTACCAGCAACCTCCTCAGATCTGCATGCCACCGTCTTCATGGCCAATCCGGCGCTATGAGAATTACCTGTCCCCCGTGACCTTCTATTCTCTGAAGGAGCTGACCGATCATCAGCCATGGGGGAAACACACATCAGGCTGTCTATCGGCCAAGGCTGGACGAGAGTGTCGAGACCTTCCGACATGTGCTCCCTGCGCCTGCTGTAGAACCGTGCGGCCTTGGTATTGGCAAGAGTGGCCATCAGGTCCATGACTGGCTGTCCCCAGTGTACCGTGATGTCATGAAATACTGCCGCATTCAACTCCCATTCTCCCAGATCTAAGGCATATAGACTGAGATAAATTGGCCTGCACATTGTCCTCGCCAGCCACGTGCGCTGCTGACAAGGCCTTCAGATGATCTTCGGTCCACTGAAACAATAGTAGACTCTCCTCCAGCATGGTTGCCCTGCCCGTACCCCCTTGCCGGTTGATGTACGCCACTGCTACAGCATTGTCGGAAAACACTCGAACAGCTCTGCCGACTAATAGCTCCTTGAACTGTAGGAACGCCAGCCTCACCGCCCGTAGCTCCAGACGATTGATCGACCACTCGACTTCATCCTCCGACCAGCATCCCTGTGCCACCTGGGAAAGGCAGTGCGCCCCCCAGCCTGAAAGACTGGCATCCGTGGTCACTAACACCCACTCGGGTTGTACTAGAGGCATACCTGCTTGCACATCCAGCCACCATTCCAAACTGTCCCCCACATCGGCCGGACAAACCAACTTCTGAGACAAAGGATGATGTTGGGGCAACCACCAGGACAACAAGGCCCGCTGAAGGGGCCGCATATGAGCCCTGGCCCACGGCACCAGGTCCAGAGCCACCGCCATAAGAGCCCAGCAGTTGCATGTACTGCCATGCTGTCGGCGCTTTCAAGCCAGAGAAATCTCTGAACCTGCCCCATGAGCTTCTGTACTCTGTCCTCAGGCAGAAAAACTCAACCGACCTCCATATCGAACAAGCTCCGAGATACACCAACCGCTGTACTGGCCGGAGTCGGCTCTTTTCTTGGTTGACTACCCAACCCAGCTGTTCCAGAAATTCCACCACTCGCTTGGTCGCCCTGACCGACCATCTCGGACCCAGCCTGAATCAGCCAATCGTCCAGGTAGGGATGCACCCGAATACCTTCCTTTCGAAGCGACGCCGCAACCACTACCATGACTTTCGTGAACGTACGTGGCGCCGTAGTGAGTCCAAACGGCAAGGCCCAGAACTGAAAATGCCCCATAGAGACAGCAAATCACAGAAACCGTTGATGATCCTGTCTGATGGGAATGTGCAGATAGGCCTCTGACAGGTCTATAGAAGAGAGCACCTCTCCCTGGTTTCACTGCTTGAATGACCGATCTCAGGGTTTCCATCCTGAAATGCGGCACTCGTAAGCAGCAGTTCACGTGCTTGAGGTCGAGAATCGGCTGAAAAGTCCCTTCCTTTTTTGGGACTACAAAATAAATCGAGTACCGACCGAACCCGTACTGCTCTTGCGGCATGGGAACCATCGCGCGCAGCTGCAGCAAAACGCTGTAGCGTTTCTTGTATGCCCTTTTGTTTGTTCGACGCCTTGCAGGGCGACGCCACAAACGCTTCTCTTAGTGGCCGACAGAATTCCAGAGCATAGCCATTGCGGATTATCTCGAGCACCCACTGATCTGTTCTTATCTTGGCCCAGACGGAATAGAACTCCTGCAAACGTCCTCTTATTGGGACTTCCAACTGGGCCTCCCTGACTTCATTGTGGTTTTTTGGACTGATTTGGCTGAGAGGAGAAATACCCCCTGCCAAAACACCTCACTCCTCGAAAGGGCTGTCCTCTGGCCAGAAAACGCCCTCTCTGATATGGAGTATACCTGGATGCCCGAAATCTTCAGAAATCTTGTCCTTGTCCTTGTCCTCTGCAGACTTCCTGGTCGCCGACCTCTCGGCCTGTCCTCCGGGAGCCATCCTCCCTTGGAGTCCCCTAGATCCTTAACGGATCTTCTCCAAGGCCTCTCCAAAGAGCAGCTTGCCCTTATATGGGAGCTTGCTAAGCCGCACCTTCAAGGACGTGTCCGCTGCCCAATTCCTCATCCAGAGGAATCGACGAGCAGCAATCACCGAGGCCAAAGACTTAGCCGCAATCCTCACGAGGTCATAAAACGTGTCAGCCAGGTACGCGGACGCTGACTCTAATTTAGCCCCTTCCTGGAAGGCCATCTCCTCTCCTTCTGGCGACCTCTTGCCCTGGAGCCACCGAATGGAAGCCCTAGCTATATAAGTCCCACAAATCGAGGCCTGCAGGGAAAGAGCACAAGTCTCAAAGGCCTGCTTGAGGATGGATTCCAATTTGCGGTCCTGAATATCCTTAAGAGCTGTGCTCCCTTCCACCGGAATAGTGGTCTTTTTTGTCACGGCGGAAACTAAGGCATCCACCTTTGGCATGCGCAGCAACTCTTTCTCCTCCTGTGGTACCGGGTACAGCTGACTCATAGCCCTACTTCCCCTCAAGGAAGCCTCGGGACACTCCCATTCCGATTCCACCATCTGCTTGATCACTCTATGAACCGGAAAACACCTCTGCTCCACCTTAAACCCCTGAAGCAGAGGATCTTCTAGTGGGTCCTCTTGGACCACTGGTAGTGCGATTTTTAGAGCTGCCAAAGTGTGCGCAATGAGAGCTCCCAGCTCCTCCTTGCGAAACACCCTGAACATATTGGGATCTTCCCCTGGAAGGATCTCCCCTTCTTCTAAGTCCCCGGCCCAGGGATCCTGCCCTGAATCTGAGAGGATTTCTCCATCCTCTCCTGCCGAGAGCTCTGCTGGCTGACTAAACCAGTCTGGACCATGCTCTAACTCTAGATTTAACTGAGAGGGACCCTCACTGGGATCATCCCCCATAGGAAACTCCATTCATTGGGGCCCTGATAATCAAGGCGCAGATCTCCTGCTCTGAGACCGACCCTCTCTTTAGACAATAAGCCTTGTGCAACTCCAAAATAAAATCTGCTGAAAACAATGGCTCAGATATTTCCTTTAGCCCAGAGACCTGTGGTGCTGACTGTGCCGGCAAAGTCTTTTTTGACTTCGTTTTACTTTTGCCTGATTTTTTAGTCAGAGCAAGAGAAACGGCAGCCTCCTGCAACATGGCTGCCGTTCCCGCCTTTTGCGCTGCATCTGGACCCGCTCCTGCCGCTGCCACTAATGCTTTTTCCTCCATTGAGTCCCGCTCGAGCGAACTCCCTCGACGAAAACAGGAGCGACAAAGCCCCGGTCCAGTTACTCCCCGGCCACTTCCACACTGAGCGCAGCCCGCCGCGATCGGCAGCATGCACTACAAAACTGAAAAAAACAACTGCTAGAGAAGCCTGACTGATGCGAACACCGACGTTGACGAAACCGCTGCAGAATAACTGATTCCCCGCTTACCTGTCGTTCTACCGCTGAGCCCTATAACGCTCCCTCCCTCGCTGCTAGCGAGGTCTGAAAACAATTAATGGAGGAGGAGGAGGCCAAAGAGAGTGATCTGGGGCTCCCAGACACTTCTCTAAGTGAGCAGACCCGGCGTCTCCGTTTTCCACAAGGCAGGCTCTGCCTCTGCTGCCCTTCCGTTCCGATCCTCAAGCAGATATATTTTTAACACCCCTGGACTTATTGCCCTGTTAGGGCACACCAGATCCTCCTGGACATCCGATCCCCTTTTTTCTTTTTTTTCTTTAATCTCGCCTCACTCTATGCTTTCTTAAAGGGAGCCAGTGAAAAAACCCTGTCCTATCCAGCTGCTGAGGACTGAAGACAGAGTCTGGCACTAGGGGAAGATAGAGTGTCAGCAAGACTCAAGCTTTTCAGTCCTCAGCTGCTGGAGGGGGCTGACAACCCTACATTTCCTGGACTGGAGAGACGAAGAGGAAGCACTGGTTTAGTAGGATGTTATTGTATTTTGGAGAAAGTTATGTCTGGGGCATTATTAGATAATTATACCAAAAAATAACAAAAAGCATTAAACAAAACAAATTGTGAATCATAGTAAAACATCTCACAAAACTTGGTTTTACACTCCCCATCTAATGTGGTCGTAAATAGTTCTAATCAAAAAGGTCCAGAATGGGCTCCATACCTTCAGCCTGCGTTCATTGGCTGTGTGAATATCCTCATCACCTTTAGCAATCACAAAGCTTCCTTTGGACCACTCCTCAGATATCTGCAAGATACACACACAGCTCAGCTGAATAGATGCAAACTGCATGCATGACATACAAAACACAAGCAACAGCTCAAAGAGAAAAATGTTCTTAGGTGCATAGTGTCCGTGGCTGATTTGTACTTGGATCCAGACCCCTGTCTTGCACAGCAGCCATGTTATGCCTAACACCGTGCATGCTATAAAAGCATTGCCAGATACTAGCTACACTGATACACAATACACCCACTAGACACAGAACACCCTATTCACAGTATAAAATAATCAAAAAATAAAAGTAACACTTTTTTTTAAAAATTATCTATTCCCTACCATTAGTTATTTCATTTTATTAAATTTTATAACCCACTTATCAAATTTCTTCTAAGCAGATATGTGGAACATATATACATAAAACAGACTAATACACTTCAAATTAAAATGTCATCATTCTAAAATCATTTAAAAGCAGCATGAAAGAGGTTTTTTTGTTTTTAAAATAGGCTTTGTTTTCCTTCTCTGATGACTTGAGGATCTGCAAGTAGTATTCCAGGAGGCAAGAGATAACCCTTTCAGTGCTGTTTTTATACAGCAGAGGGGAATTGAGAAGTATACAATGGTTAGTTCTCCTGAGACTCCAAAAATATCTCTACTCTAGCTACAGACTTATACCCTTCCAGCCCTGCCCGCCAGAAGACCTACACTTCAAGCTATTGTGCTTTGCTCATAAAATGGCTACTAATTCAAGAGAGTCTGGCTACTGTCACAACATTTGAGATACATCCATGCAGTTTCACTACCCACTGGGGGTAGGAACAGCCATACCTTGCCTAGTCCTGTGACTATCTGTTCCATTTCAGCTCTAGTGATCAGGCCAGCCCTTTCTAGAGCCTTGGCATATGCTCTGCTTCCTTCGATGTCAGCTGCCCACATGCGCTGATCTATGGCAATGGAAGAGTTGAACATGTCCATGATGGGGTCTATGTCGCCTACAAACCTTCCACCCCACAGTTTGTTTCCCTGAACAGGAAAGGGAAAAAAAATCCAGGTGAAAGATATGTTAGCAGAAAAACAGCAACGCTGAAACCAGCAAAGCTTATTACCATCACAACAATACAACTCAATGTGTCCTGGATTAGCTTCCATGACACACACACAATCTCAGGGGGGTCTCATATCTGCTAGAAGATAGGAAGTATCCCTTTTCTAGTTCTACTATATATTTTAGAGATGGGGAAAACAGAATTACATGCAATACTCCAGGTGTAGTCACACCATGGATCAATATTGGGCATTATAATATTCCTGGTTTCATTTTATGTACCTTTTGAATAATGCCTAGCATTCTTGCTCCTTGTTTGGCTGCTGATGTAAACTGAGCTGAGGATTTTAAATGTATTCTCTATGATCAGCCCAATATTCAGCTGCAGCATGGCCGGCAGCAGGAATATTCAGCACCACTATCCACCCTCAGACAAAATCTGGATAGTGCCATGGTGGTCCAAGAGCCAGTGGTGTCATCTGACTAGTGCTGTTATCAACAGAAAGTAGTCTCTGTTATCCAGATAAATGGTTTTTGTATATTGGGTCTGATGACATTAAGATCTGTTAGCTGAATGGTAACTGCTAATACAGAATCCAGCATTATGAACCAATAGGATTTTGTTTTCTTATGTGCATCACTTTGCATTTGTCTATATTTAAGGCTCCTGATTTTAGGTTTTAACCAACAAACACCCTTGGTGCAAAAATAGTAAGAAGGTGCTTATCAAATAAACACTGGTAAATTCACACTTTGGCTGGTACTTTATCCCTCCCTTTGTGCCTGCCGTGGATCAATGTCATGCTTTTTCCGCTGCGACTCCTCTTCAGCTGCGCAAATGCATGTATTTGATTCCACTGGAAGAAACACCTTGCAATGGCACTTACGCCACAAAAACACTGACAGGCACTCATTTTTAAATATTCTAAGGACCATTAATTATCTGGAAATTATTAACCTAAAACTACAGCTTATAAAATACCTAAAATTAGAAGACCTATGCAGATTAGATTGTGTGTGCTATTTAGAAACAGAGTTCCCCAAGTTTCATAAGGTCTTCCTGTAATTCGATGCATTCTTGTAGCTTGATCATTTTGAATAATTTTGACTCATTTGCAAATTTGATCATCTCCCTCTTTGTGCCTTTTTCCAGTCATTAATGAAATGTTAAACACTGGAATCAGCACCAATTCTTGAGTTATTCCACTATTTATTTTCTTACATTTGGAAAAGGTCTGTTTCCAGTTCACAACCGGACAATGCTTCTTATTGAATGTATTTTTTAAATTTCCTTGGAAGTTTCTCATTATTAAGAGAGAGCATTGAGTCAAAACAACACAAATTATGCAGGAAGCAAAATGCACCAAGGAACCTTTATGGTTAGAAATTCCGTGTGTATTTATTTATTTATATTATTTCTATACCGCGCTTTTTACAATCAGCGCAGTTTACAGGTAACAATAGATTGTACAGTACAGCAGAACAATGCAGTGTACATTACAGGTAACAGGTTTTTACAACTTGAATTTAACAGGGGTAACTATATACAGCTATAAACAATTATATACACTTGTGCTATTTATCGGCAAGGTATGCCACAAAGGTTGCTATGGACTAACAGCACTCTTGGACTAATTGCATATCGGGTAATATACACGTTTGGGCGGTCGTTTCAGATTGTAGGTATAAAGGGGAAAATAATAGTGGTAGGGGCATATTACCGTCCTCCTAGCCAGAACGAGCAAACAGATGATAAAGGGTTAAAAGAAATTAGAGAAGATAACAAAAATTTGGCAACACAGCAATAATGGACGATTTCAGTTACCCCAATATTGGCTGGATAAATGTCAAGACATGTTAGAAAGATAAAGTTCCTAAATAAAATAAAGGGTTGCCTCTTGTAGCAGCTTGTTCAAGAACTAAGATGGGGAATTTTTTAGACCTACTCCTTAGTGGAATGCAGGATTTGGTGCGAGGGGTAAGGTGTTAGGGCAACTTAGCAATAGTGGTTATAAAAGATCAACTTTGACTTAATTTGAGTGCAGACAGAATGGTTGAAGCGTATTACTGAAAACAGATAGACATATAGTATAATGGGACAAAGCCAACATGGATTTAACTAAGATAGAAAGCAGAGGGTAGGGCTAAATGGTCAATTTTCCCAATGGAGAAAGGTGAATAGTGGTGTACCCCAGGGATCTGTGCTGGGTCCGCTGCTTTTTGACATATTCATAAATGACCTGGAAAGTGGAATAACGAGTGAGGTTATCAAATTTGCAGATGACACAAAACTATTTAAAGTTGTTAAAACCCAAGAGGATTGTGAAAAATTGCAAGAGGATCTTGATAAATTGGAAGACTGGGCATCAAAATGGCAGATGAAATTTAATGTGGACAAGTGCAAGGTTATGCACCTAGGGAAGAACAACCCAAACTATGGTTACACGATGCAAGGTTCCACATTAGGAACCACCACCCAGGAAAAAAGATTTAGGCCTCATTGTGGATACCATGTTAAAACCCTCGGCCCAGTGTGCAGCGGCGGCCAAGAGAGCAAATAGAATGCTAGGTATGATAAGGAAAGGAATGAAAAATAAAACAAAAGATATAATAATGCCTCTATATCGTTCCATGGTGAGACCGCACCTTGAATATTGTGTGCAATTCTGGTCGCCGTATCTTAAAAAGGATATAGCGATTTTAGAAAAGGTACAGAGAAGAGCCACCAAAATGGTAAAGGGGATGGAAGGATACTCCTATGAAGAAAGGCTAAAAAGATTAGGGCTCTTTAACCTGGAAAAGAGACGGCTGAGGGGAGATATGATAGAAGTCTATAAATTAATGAACGGAGTGGAACGGGTAAACGTAGATCAATTGTTTACCTTATCAGAATATAGAAAGACTAGGGGACATGCAATGAAGCTACAGGGTAAACTATTTAAGACTAATAAAAGAAAATATTTTTTCACTCAACGTGTAATCAAACTCTGGAATTTGTTACCGGAGGATGTAGTAAAGGCTGTTAGTGTAGCTGGGTTTAAAAAAGGTTTGGACAAGTTCCTGGAGGAAAGGTCCATAAACCATTATTAAGAAGTGACTGAAGATATCAATGCTTGACCCAGTACAAGCATTGTGGAACTTGTGTCTCTTGGGGAAACTGCTAGGTACATATGACCTAGATTGGCCACTGTTGGAAACAGAATACTGGGCTTGATGGACCTTGGTCTGACCCAGTATGGCATATTTTATGTTCTTATGTTATGTAAAGGATGATCTTGCCTCAATCTCCTACATAAAGAAGATGAGCCAGTTTATATGGTATAATTTGGATTTTCAGAAATGGGAAAGGTAATCAATCATAGAAAAATGTTTATATGAATCTGTGCCTAGAAAGTAGCAAAACTATCAGGAGGATCTGCTATTTTCATGTAAAATTGCCATGTCTGGATTGTAATGTTGAAACCTTGAATAATAAAAAATAAAACTTAAGAAGCATTTGACAAAGTCTTTCATGAGAGACGCGAGGAAATCAAACATTATGGGAGAGGAGGCAATGTCCTGCTGTGGATTGGGAACTAATTAAAAGATACAAAACAGAGGGCTAGGGTTAAATGGGAACATTCTCAATAGGGAGAGTAAATAGTGGGAGTTAGGACAACTATCCAAAGGGGTTATCAAGAGTCAACATTGACCTGATGGTATTTAATAACCCCAGAAATCTGCAATGGGAGTGGGCATTTTTTTTTAAATTTATAAAGGATATGAAAATGGGAGCAACAAAAACTGCAGATGACATAAAATTATTCAGTTGTTAAATCATAAGTGGATTAAGAAAAATTGCAGGATGAACTTGCAGATGGAATCTAATCTGAGCAAGTGCAAAGTCATGCACATAGGGAAGAATAACTAATTATAGCTCACAATTGCAGGGTTAAGGAAGTAATTTTATTATGTCACTCCCACGTGTATATGGCCACATAGGCACATAAATGATCTCTTATAAAATACAACTGGCTTAAACATACACATCCAGGTACGTACAGCGGCACGATCTGACGGACAGTGTTTGCACATACATGTGAAGATTATGAAATACATTCATTTACATGTATATGCACTAACCGGCATATGTGAGCATGCCTACACTCAAGGCAGCTTCTCTGCAACATACACTAGTAGTATTTTGTGAATTAGGTGCTTACTTGCCTTATAAAATATAGTGTCTTACCTTGGGCACCTCTGTAGGCACGTACCCATGGCTCCCTGATATAAATTTACCCTTTAAGAGTCACTATCCAGAAACAAATCTAGGAATTAAAGATAATAAACAGAAATCTGCTCAGTGTGCACCGGTGGCCAAAAAGGTAAACAGAATGTTAGGAATTATTAGGGAAAGGAATGGAGAACAAAACAAAGAATGACCTAGTTATTTTGTTGCCACCTTGGCTCCTCCCACCTCCTGTCCTTCCTCCTTGTACAATACCTTGTCTCCCTCCCTAAATATTCTTAAGTGATAAAGTAGTTAAAATGTTTCGTAATAAAGTTATAATGTTTTGATGGCATCGGCCTTTATCAACCTGTTTTCTATATTGTTAAATTCAGTTGTACGTAAACCGCATTGATCGTTGGAAAACGCAGTATATAAGCCTTTTCAAATAAATAAATTAAATAATGCCTCTGTATCACTTCATGGTGCGACTGCACCTTGTGTAGTGCATGCAATTCTGGGTCACCACATATAATTTAATTGAATTTATTCACTTATATTCCACTTTTACCAAAATCAGTTCAAGGCATATTACATAGAGCTATAAACATTTAACATACATCTTACAACAATATACAAAAAAAGTGATACAAAATTATAAAAATTCAAAGTATCATTTCATGTGAAAACAAATCAGCCAGCACAAAAATAGCCCTCAGATTTAATTACTTCTCCACCAAGAATCAATGAAATAATTGTGTTTTCAGGAGGCACCTAATATACATATAAATTGGATTGGCATCTATTATCTAGCAGAAGTGCGTTCCTTCCTTTGCTGCTCTAAAACTAATACTTTGTAGTGAAAATTATTGTAAAATGGATCACCAGTTTGAAGAAATTAGACCTTACCTGCTAATTGTCTTTCCTTGAAATCTCTCTGGGCTAGTCCAGGAACATGAGGGTTGTCAACCTTCTCCAGCAGCTGAGGACTGAATTCTGAAGTTTTGCTGACATGCTATCTGGCTCCCCATGGCGTCAGAACCTCATTCTATCACTTTCCAAGCAGTCTAAGAAGATAACTTATTATTTGAACCAAAAACATTATAATCAACCGTAACACATCCAAGGAATATTCAGAGCCTACCTAAAGAGTTAACAGCTCCTCCTCTTTTTTTTTTTTTATCCACTCTACCACGAAACCCGCATTAGCCCAAGGAAGCCCCATAGAGCCAACCGACCCAGACTCCCTTGGTGGAAGATGAACAATAAACTCTTCTGAGTCTCCTGCTCAGCAACGTCCACGCCTTTAAGCTTGGTAAAACATGGATCATGGACGTACTAGAGACCCTTGGTTCAATACGGACAATCTGCAAATGTGTAGGGTGGGTCATGGACTGGCCCGGAGAGATCTCAAGGAAAGACAATTAGCAGGTAAGGTCTAATTTCTTCTTCCTCTTCGTCTCTCCGGGCCAGTCCAGGAACATGAAGGAAGTACCAAAGCAGAACCTAACTCCGGGCGGGACCTGCTAGGCTCGCTATAATGGCCAAAGCTCCCACATTTGTGTCTCTCCTGGTCTGAACATCCAATCTATAATGCTTAGCAAAAAAGTGTGAAGAGATGACCAAGTAGCTGCCTGGCATATATCCACCGGCGGAACCAAAGCAAACTCAGCCCAGGACGCCGCCTGGCTGCAAGTCAAATGAACGTGGAACCCCTCCGGAGGAGTTTCCGCTTGCCTGATACGCGTGCTTTACCCATCTAGCAATCGAGGCCTTGGAGACTGCCTCCCCCTTCCGAAGCCCCCCCAAATAGCACAGCCAGCCTGTCTGTTTTCCGAAAAGGTTTCATCCTCCTAAGGTACCTTCGGAGAACTTTTCCTAAATCTAACTTATGCAGAACCGCATCTATAGGCATTCCCCTGGCCCCTAAAAGTAGGAAGTGAAATAGTCTGATTCACATGAAACTTAGACACTACCTTCGGAAGAGAGGAGGAAACTGGCCACATTACCTTCTCTTCGGAAAACTGAAGATACGGTTCTCTACACAAAAGCGCCTGGAGATCCGAAATCCTTCTTGCCGAAACCAAGGCCACTAAGAAAGCAGTCTTCCATGATAGCTCCTTGAGCGATATCCCCCTTGCCAGTTCAAAGGGAGGTCTCGCCAAAGCTGAGAACTAAATTCAGATCCCAGGACAGAACCACTTCCCGAACCAGAGGACGCATATTCTTCACCGCTCTCAAGAACCGCAAAATATCTGGATGACTGGACAGGAGAACTCCCCATCTTTTACCTCGAAAACATGCCAGAGCCGCCAACTGAACTTTGAGAGTGCCGAGGGCTAACCCCCTATCTAGCCCATCCTGCAGAAATGACAACACCTCTGGAACTAGAGTGTCGCCCGGTTGCAGGCCGCGCTCTTCGCACCAACGCTCAAATATTCGCCAAATGTGAATATAAGATAGGGAAGTAGATTTCCTCCTGGCCTTCAACAGTGTGGCTACCACTGCCGATGAATAACCTCTACGCCTTATCCTTTCCCTTTCAAGAGCCAAGCCGTAAGCGAGAAGCGATCCACATTCGGCATGAGCAGTGGACCCTGGCAAAAAAGGTTCGCCCGAGCGGGCAGCTTCCAGGGACTTTCCACCAGGAGATGCACCAGGTCCGCATACCACGCTCTCCTGGGCCAGTCTAGGGCAATGAGAATAACCGGACCATCGTGACGCTCTATTCGCCGAATGACCCACCCGATCATCGGCCATGGAGGAAAGGCATAAAGCAACACCCTCATCAGCCACGGCTGCGCCAAGCTGTCGAGGCCTTCTGACATACGCTCTCTGCGCCTGCTGAAAAACCGACTTGCTTTGGCATTGTCGAAGGTGGCCATCAGGTCCATCACCGGCTGTCCCCATCGTCTGTAAGGTCATGAAACACCGCTGCGTTCAACTCCCATTCTCCCGGAATCGGCCTGCACATTGTCCTGACCTGCTACATGTGCCGCTGATAGAGCTATCAGATAGGACGCCGCCTAGCTCATCAACCACCGACTCTCCTCTAACAAGGCTCACTGCCTGTCCCCCTTGCCGATTGACATAGGACACTGTCACCGCATTGTCGTAGAACACTCGTACCGCTTTTCCCTCCACGAGATGGCGAAACTCGTGAAGAGCCAAGCGCACCGCTCTTAGTTCCAAATGATTGATAGAGTAACCCGTCAACTCTGGCGGCCAACAGCCCTGAGCCATGTGCGACTGACAATGTACCCCCCCCCCCAGCCCAAGAGACTGGCATATGTGGTGAGCAGCACCCAGTCCGGTTGTACTAATGGAACTCCCGCTCGAAGATGGGTGGGATCTAACCACCACTGCAGACTGCCGCTTACTTCCTGTGAATGTGTCAACTTCCGATCCAGGGGATGATCCTGAGGCGACCACCTTGTCAGCAATGCCTGTTGCAACGGACGCATATGCGCCCTTGTCCAGGGTATGAGATCCAAGGCCGCTGCCATGGAACCTAGAAGCTGCAAGTAACGCCACGCCGTCGGAGCTTTCAGGCGTAAAAACGCTGCTACTTGCTTCAAAATCTTTTGTACCCTGACCTCCGGCAGGAAAACTGCTCCTATTTATCTTTGTGTCGAACACCGCTCCCAGGTAAAGGAGACGCTGTACCGGCTGCAACTGACGTGGCCTGATTTATTACCCAGCCAAGCTGTTCTAGGAGACTCACCACTCGCGCCATTGCTGCCCCCGACTCCGACACGGACTATGCTCGAATCAGCCAATCATCAAGGTATGGGTGCACCAGAATGCCCTCTCATCTCAGTGCCACTGCCACCACTACCATCACTTTTGTGAAGGTCCGTAGCACCGTAGCCAAACCAAACGGCAACGCTTGGAACTGAAAATGACCCATGGGCACTGCAAAACGCTAAAACCTTTGATGCTCTGGTCTGACGGGTATGTGACGATAGGCCTCTGTCAAATCTCTGGATGTAAGCACCTCTGTCTGCTGTACCGAACGAATAACTGACCGAAGTGTTTCCATTCAGAACCTTCAAGCAGCGGTTCACGTTTTTGAGATCCAAAATAGGATGAAAAGACCCCTCTTTTTTGGGAACCACAAAATAAATCGGAGTACCGACCTAATCCTAATTGGTCGTAAGGGACTGGAACCACCGCTCGAAGATGCAGCAACTGCTGAAGCGTCGCAGACCCTGCTTTTCCCTTTTCCACCGACCCGCATGGAGACACCACGAAAGCCTCTGCTAACGACCGAGCAAACTCAAGTGCATAGCTGTCGCAAATAATTTCCAGTACCACTGGTCTGTCGTTATGGTGGCCCAGACAGATAGGAAGCCTCGTGGATGTCCTCCCACAGGAATTTCCGTATGGACCAATCTCCTTTCATTGTGGCTTTTACTGGAGTTCTGCTGGGATCTGAAATAACCCCTGCCAAACCCTCGAGCTCCCAGAAAGGACAGACCTCTTGCTATAAAGCGTTCCCTCTGATATGGAGCAAAGCGAGATCCTCTGAATCTGCGAAACTCTCGGGATTGCCCCCTTGCACACTTAGGTTTCTGACCCTTCGGACGGTCCTCTAGGAGGCGACCTCCTTTGGAGTCCCCGAGATCCTTCACAATCTTCTCCAAGGCTGCCCCAAAGAGCAGCGTGCCCTTGTACGGAAGTTTACTAAGCTGCGTCTTGGATGACGCGTCCACCGCCCAATTCTCAGCCAGAGAAATTGCCTGGCTGCAATTACCGAGGCCATGGACTTCGCTGAAATCCTCACCAGATCATAGAATGTATCTGCTACATAAGCTGCTGCTGATTCCAGCTTTGCGCCTTCTTCCTCATCCCCTTTGGAATGAGTACCACCCTGGATCCAGCGAATGGAGGCCCTAGAGACATACGCACCACAGATAGCCGCCCTTAGCGACAGCACGCTGGTCTCAAAAGTCTGCTTCACTAGGGTTTCCAATTTTCTATCCTGTAAATCCTTAAGGGCCGCTCCGCCCTCCACAGGAATTGTGGTTTTCTTAGTCACCGCTGACACCAAGGCATCCACCTTAGGCATCTTCAGCAAGTCCTGTTCCTCCTGCGGTAACGGATACAACCGTCCGATGGTCCGCGCTCCCCACAGGGTAGCCTCCGGACACTCCCATTCAGATTCCACCATCTGTTTTATAACCCTATGAACCGGAAAACACCTTTGCTCCGCTTTAAAGCCTTGGAAAAGAGGATCCTCTAACGGCTCCTCTTGAACCATTTGGAGAGTTATGTTTAGGGCTGCCAGCGTTTGGGCAATCAGCGCCCCCAATTCCTCCTTCCTAAAAGCTCTAAAAAGATTAGGATCCTCACTGAACCCCATCTCGCCGTCCTCCAGATCCGTGGCCCACTGCTCGAGGCCTGAGTCTGAAAGAATCTCCTTTCTTCAATCTCCTGGAGCCCTGAGCTGTGCAGACCGAAGCTATTGGTGCACACCTCAGCCCCCATGGCCGCTTTGGAGAGCCCCTCCCCTGGGTCCAACAGGGAGATATCTTTTTCTTGGGCCTGTGACGGTAAGGGGACAGAGCCCTTGCCCTGAACCTGCTGCCATTTCAAACAGTAAGCTTGATATAATGCCAGTATAAAGTCTGCTGAATAAACAGACTCTAAACCCCCCTGCGCTGCAGGCAATGACTGTGAAGGAGCCTCCTCCACTTGAGCTGGCTTTTTTGTTTTTAGATTTTTTCACCACGGACTTTTCCTGACTAGACTCAACAGAAGCTATCTAAAATGGCTGCCGCTCCCGCCATTTCTGCCCCGCTCTGACGGCCCCATGAAGGATCGCCAGATTCTAGTCTGTCTTCCATGCTGCCGCGAGCTTAATTGCCGAATTTCACCTGCCTACTAAACGCAGACCAAACCCCGGGACTAAGAGCCACCGCCGACCGCTACAGTATTTGCACCCCATCAGGTCTGCCAGCCTGCACGTCCCTAGCAACACTAAAGACCTGCGCCGTAAAAATAACCCCACGATCAGGTTCAGCAGAGCCGCTCAGTCTAAAAACCCCAATGTACCTTTACACAGTGTCGTTCAAGAAAAACCGCACTGTTCTGCTCTCCAAGCCACTCACTCCCGCTGCTAGTGGTAGAGTGCCTTGACTCCGGGGTCGGTCGTATGGTCTCTGGGGCTCCCAGCACCTCTCTCCGCCCTCACCCATTAACAGGAGCTGCTGACTGAGGCAGGCTCTGCCTCCTCTGCTCTGTGCCAAATTCGGCTCTCAGCTAATTGATTCCCGTCTGCGCGGAGAAGAACCCTGCTGGAGTCCTTCCTTCCATTGAGGAATTTAAAGGTAAAACTAGTCTCCAGCCTACATTTTTTTGTTTCTCTGGAAGCCTGTCAGCTTTATGTCCCTTCCAGCTGCTGAGGACTGAGAGACTGAGGTTCTGACGCCAGGGGGAGCCGGATAGCATATCAGCAAAACTTCAGAATTCAGTCCTCAGCTGCTGGAGAAGGTTGACAACCCTCATGTTCCTGGACTGGCCCGGAGAGACGAAGAGGAAATTACCAATTGCTGAATACAAAGGCCTAGGAGGAATATGAAAAGCCAAAATCAAGACCATATAATCTGCTGCTAAACCATGTTAAAGTTTTGAAAATAAACCACATTAAGTTTAAACAAAAAATTCTGCCTGAAATTAGAAGTTAAATGTAATCGCCTTAAGAAGGAGGTTTCCTGCTCCCATGTATGTCCTCTTAATTTTGATGGCTGCATCCACAATATGCTTCTACTACATATCCCGGGGGGGGGGGGGGGAGATAATACACTAATCTATTAGTGCCATAATCCGTGCTTGCTCTCATCCAGTCATTCATTAAATGGGGTGCACAGATCGTAGTTTCAAGAAAGGGCTCTTTTGACATGAAGGGAGGGACTTTTTGTACCTGAATACTCACCACTGCACAGCGTAAGTCCAGTAGTGTAATAAAAATAAGCAATTCCACTTTTCAGTAGTTTAACAAATCTTTCTGTTCACAATCCACTGAGGAAGGGCTGGGAGCAGGACTACAGACAACGGACATAAACAGGAATGGAAGCGAGGTAGACCTTGAGCATTTTTCAGAAGACTGTGAAAAGCTAACAAAACTAAAAGTAGACAAAGCAATAGACACGGCTGGGCTACATTTGAGGGGATTAACAAACTTAGAAAAGTTCTGGCAGTTATGCTGAATGATATCTTTGACTCTTCTTTACAGGCAGGAATGGTTTTGGAGTGCTGGAGACTGGTGGATATGGTTCTTCTTCACAGAAGGAGGCTAGGAACTACATACTGGTTACTTCAACCTCAGTGAGGAGTCAATTTAATGGTGCTGCTGTTAAAAATGAAGGACAGTGCAGTTTCAGTGGATTATAGCCTCCAAGGCAGCATGGCTTTACCAAAGATAGGTCTTGTTAGATAAATCTGATCAATTTATTTTACTTGCTGACCAGAGGTTCAGCAAAGAGTTGATATGGTTCCCCTTAGTTGACTTACAAATACACTAAGCTCCCTTGCCATGGGATCATAATCAATTGACTAAATTAGAAAATGGTTGAGTGGGAGGCAAAAGGCAGTGGTAAATGGAGTTCACTCTGAGGAAAGGGATTTCCCAGTTGTGTGCTGCAAAGACTGGTCCTTGTTCTTTTCAATATTTTTGTAAGCGACTTTGTAAAGGGGCTATTGGGAAAGGTTTGCCTCATTGCGGATGATACCAAAATCTACAACAGACAGACAATACTGGAAGGTGTAGAAAACAAAACAAGGGATCTAGTAAAGCTTGAGAAATGCTCTAGAGTTTTAGCAGTTAAGATTTGATGCTAAAATATGCAGGATCATCCACAAAGAGGAAGACAGTAAGGGGGTGACATTTTCTGTGCACCAAAGAAGAGGACCTAGGGGTCCTCATATCTGGTGTTCTAATGGTGGCTAAAAACAACCATGTGACAGAAAAAGTCAAAAGGATACTTGGATGCATTTGGAAAGGAATAAGCAACACCTCATTTGGAGTACTGTATACAATTCCAGAGAACCCTACCTTCAAAAGGATATAAACAATATGGAGTCCAGAGGGTGGCTACGAAAATAGACAATAGCCTTTGTCAAAGCATATGGAATTCACAAAGTGTGGCTTTAAGAGGGAACTTTCTTTTGACATGAAGGAAACTATCCTATTTCTAATGTCTCCACTGTTAGTACCACCACTGATCAGTCATCTCTTCTCTGCTCTTTATTTAAACATTTTTAGATACCATCTTCACGACAATCAAAATGGTTTACAAATCAATAAAATACAATCAAAGAGACAAAAGAAGGATATAAAAGAAGATCAAGGTATTATGCCGTCACTCTCCATTTTTTTAGATAGATAAATGTCATGTGTACTTTTCTGCTAGCTGTAGCATCTCTTAAATCCATTTCAGAATTTTACATCCTTTATTAAAAACAGTTCTATTGCAAATAGATTAATCATTCTTAAGTTGCTTTGTCAGCCAATTGCTGATTCAGGTTGCATCAACCCCCATGGTTAGCACGAGTTGTTTGCTCAGATGTTGCAAGAGATGTAGGTAAACAAATCACATGGCTTGATCCCTAGATGTTACTTACTGAGATATGCCCTTGCAAGGCTGTTCTCTCCTCCTCCTCCTCCTCCTTCCCCCCAAACCCGAGATGTCCAGTTCAACAACTGGAATTAAGCTTCAGATTTTACTCTTGGCTCCTGAGAACTTTACCAGATTTAGCCATGCTGTAGGTTTTAAATGTTGTCATTCTGAATCTATTTTATCTGAAGGGAAGACTTATGAGATCATTTGTACATTTGTGTGTTCAGTGTCCTATCCACACCAAATTTCAAACATCAATGGGACTATGATTCCAGTGGGGGGGGGGGAGGGGAAAAGGAGAGACTTTCTGCATTCATATGTACATGCAAATACATATGACAGAGTGAAGGCTATTTCCTCTGTGCGGAATTTGTTTTAAAAAGGTATCGGCTAATTGATATGAACAGGGAGAAAGGAAGAGTAAAAAGGAAAAAAGCCCACCCAAACACACCTCAACCCCCTCTCCAAGTTGTATCCTTTATAAAGCAAAAGCGTTTATTCTACAGATCACAGAAAAAGAAAAAGAAAAAAGACAGGCAACAATATCTAACAAAAGTAAGAGAAGCTGGGAAAGCAGTCAGGAGAGCAAATATGTAAGCGGAAGAGAAATACAATTAAGAATGATTAAAAAACAAAGGGGGGGCTAGACAAGCCTGGAAGTAGTACAGAAAAGTGGCACTGGCAAGATGCAGAAGTGAAGGAAAGAACCCATAGAAGCTGATGAGGAAAAGGCAGACTTTCTTAATATTTCAGTTTGATGTTTACTACTATTTAACATTTGTATAGCACTACAAGGCGTACGCAGCGCTGTACAGACACATGTAAAAGACAGACTCTACTCATAAGAGCTTACAATCTAGTCAAGACAGACAACATAACAGCTGAGGACAAGGATACATCTAGGAGAATGACATAGAAACACACAGGAGACAAAGTAGATCAGGATCCAAAAGCAACCTTGAAGAGGTGAGTTTTCAGCCTGGATATGAAAAGGGCCAGAGATGAAGCCTGACGCACAGACTCAGGTAGCTTGTTCCAGGCATAAGCAGAAACAAGGTGGAAGGATCGAAGTCTGAAGTTGGCAGTAGAAGAGAAGGGCATGGGAGAAGGGATCTGCCAGAAGAGCGGAGTTCCTGAGGAGAGGTGTAGGGAGAGAAGAGAGGAAAGGTAGTGAGGAGCAGCAGAATAAGTGCACTTATAGGTCAGCAGGAGAAGTTTAAATTGGATACAGAAACAAATAGTTAGTTGCCTCTAGCTTTCTCTCAAGCAGATTAATAGTACTGCCCAAAAAACACGTGCTATTTTTAATTTAAAGGTGGTAGACAGAGAGAGAAATTGTTTCCTACATAAACCTGGGCCCATCTGTGGTACATATAGAATAGGCAATCCAAAAGAAAAGAGAGGGCTGCTTTTCAAGTGCCTATGAGAAACCTTTTTACCTTCAGATTTCACAAGATCTAAAGGACTTAACTTTTATTCTTAGAGAATGAAAAATATATAGACATCAATATGGGAACTATTAGTGTGGGTTTTTTTTAGATAGCATACTCTTTTCAAAATTTCAGGAACTTCATCTGAAATCTATCAAATGAGAAGGCAACAGGAGTTATAGAACCTTGCTCTTTACAAATAACTTCTCTTGTTCCTTAAAAAATGTTCTCTTTATTTTGAGGACATCAAATCCTACAGTGAACTTAGCAACAACGTAACTTACTAGAAATGTATATAGTTTCCCCCAAGTTTAACCCCATGTTAAATGCCCTGTTCTTTGTAAACGATGGCCAAATTTAACTGACCAAGTGTTATACTGTTTCAATGTAAACCGCACTGATGACAAAGAGCGCGGTATATAAGAAATGTTAAATAAATCAATAAATAGGGACCTGAAGGAAGGACAGCAGAAGGATCGCAGAAAACAAATGCAAACATGAATATGTAGTAGATCTCCAGCCATTTTAGAAGATAGTTTAGTTAGCTCCTCACAAACAAAGAGCATACAAAGCAATGGGGGATACTAAGGGAATTTCTGCTTGCTCGGCTGTTCGATTTAGAGTCAGTAGTTCTGGAGGACTAGACACACATGGATGTGGATCCTTTTCCAAAGGGAAAGCAAGGAGAAGACTGGGAACTACAGGCTGGTTAATATGACCTCGGTGACGAGTAAAGTAATGGCGTCACTGCTAAAACAAGATGACAGGGCACAAGGCAGCATGGTTTTACCAGAGGTAGGTCTTGTAGGATGAATCTGATTAATTTGAGTGGGTGATCTGAGAGCTGGATCAAAGGAGAACTCTAGATGTTGTTTACTTGGATTTCAGTAAGGCCTTTGACATTGTTCTACAGATGTGACTAATAAACCAAATGCATTTGGTATGGATCCAAAAGTGACTGACTGGATTAGAAACTGGCTGAGTAGGAAGCAAAGAGTAGTGGTAAATGGAGTTCACTCTAGTACAGGGGGTTCTCAACCAAGTCTTCGGGATACACCTAGCCTGTCAGTTTTCAGCGTAACCACAATGAATATGCATGAGAGAGATTTGCATGCACTGCCTCCATTATATGCAAATCTCTGTCGTGCATATTCATTGTGGATACCCTGAAAAACTTAACTGGCTAGGTATGTTCCAAGGACTAGATGGAGAACTCCTCTTCTAAGGAAAGGGGTGTTATCAGCGACATGCTGGTCTGGTTCTAGTCAGTATTTTTGTAATGTAAAATGATTGATTAAGACTTGTCCAGTGCATTTTTCCCAGTAAAAAAGGTACCAGTATTCATATGGAGGACTCTCATTAATACATAAGGACCATGGGTCACTTAGTAGGCAATAAAAAAAGGTGCCAGTACTCAGTACCACCAATTATCCCCTCCAAAAAAGCAATGGGTTTGCCTCATTGCAGATGACACCAAAATCTACAACAAGACACCTTAGAAGGTGTGGAAAACATGAAGGGGGATCTAGTAAAGCTTGAGGAATGATGATCTACTACTACTACTGAGCATTTGTACAGTGCTGCACAGACATGTAAGAGACAGTCCCTGCTCATTCACAGCTTACAATCTAGTCAAGATGGACAACGCAGAAGGTGTAGACAGCGATAAAACAAGGGGAAATGGTAAAGAAACAAGGATATCAGGTGAGTCAAGATCTAAAAGCAGCAGCAAAGAGGTGAGTTTTCAGCCTGGATTTGAAAAGGGTCAGAGAAGGTGCCTGGCGTACAAATTTGGTAGCTAAGATTTAATGTAGAGTCATCCATATAAGTTGTAAAAACCCAAGCGAGTGATAAAGTATAGGAGATGAAATTCTTCTGTACACAAAAGAAGAAGAACAGGGCCTAAGGGTGATCATATTTGATGATCCTAACGTGGCCAAAACAAGTAGATAAAGTGATGAATAAAGCCAGGAGTCTTGGGCCAGAAGAATGGCCAGATAAGAGGAAGAAGCAATATTGCCGCTATATAAGCTTATAGTGAAACCTTATTTGGAATAATTTTCTACAAATCTAGAGACCACACCTTCAAAAAGGATATAAGCAGGATGGAATTGGTTCAAAGGGCAGCTACCAAAACAGTCAATGATCTTTCATAAAGCATATAGAAAACAGACTAAAAGATCTAAATAAGTATACCCAGGATAGATGGGAAAGGGGGAGATACGATAACAGGCATTTAAATACCTCCAAGGAATAAATACATGGAAATCAGGCCTTTTTCAATGAAAGGAGGTTCTAGAACAAATGGTCATATGATGAGGCTGACAGGGGGCAAATTCAGGAGTAAGCTGAATAAATATTTCTTTACAAAGTGTAGTGAATGTGTGAAACGCTTCCCAGCGAGGGCACTAGAAGAAAGGACAGCATCAAAATTCTAGAAAGCATGGGACAAGCACCGAGGATCTCCGAGGAGGAACGAGGGTTGTAAACACCGGGATGATTTAGATGGACAGACTGAATAGACTGTATGGCCTTTTTCTTTATTCTTCTTTCCAACTGAATGGAAGTTGGAAAGAATTAAATAAAAGTAGTCAAGTATGTCTGTCATCCATTTATCTGGGAACAAAACTCTCCAAAAATTTAAAGGAATGGATAAAAACCTTGGCATTTGGGAAAAACTGGAAAAAAAACCCAAACAAACCCCCCCCCCCCCACACACACATGAAGTTTAAAATGGGCCAAATCGGGGGAGTGAGTGGAAGGAGGTCAGCCCGACTGTGCTCTGCTGTTGTGTGGACTCTGCGGGTTCCTGTAGGGCCGGCGCTCACGCGGTGCCTGCCCCGACGCCATCTACGGGGCATAAGATCATCTCCGCTCCGCGGTCACGCGGTAGCGGTCGCGCTTGAAGGGGCGCGGTTAAAGGGGCATATCCTGCTCCTTATGTGCTCCTTTGGCGCTCTTGGCGTTCTGGTGGTGGTTATCCTGGCATGGGCAGGCGTAGGAAGCGCTCCCTCAACGTGAGTACTGTTAATTCTCCTAAGATAATTAGAACTGTTGGTCCTATGGATAACACGTTGTGTTACTGAAGGATGAGGAGGCTGCTTCCGGGTCTGTTGCCGAGTGTGATTCCCCTCCAGATGACGCCTCTCCGGGGTTATTAAGCTCTGCCCTGCTTACAGAACTGGATATTATCGACCCAGTGACCTCCTCACCAATGATGGAAGATCCGGTGCTAGTTGGAGAAGTCGTATCCCCTTTAGCTTCATTGGACGGTACTAATGTGCCTCTGGTAGTACTTCTGCCACAGGCTATTCAGCTACCGGGAGACTGTGTGGATATTCGCTCTGAAGCAGCTCATGTTAAGATGGATTCTCAAAATGTATCTTTGGAAGATGTTTTATCTGTTTTATCACGCATTGAGTCTTCTATTTCTTCTTTAGCTATGGTTGCCTCTCAATTGTCAGAGTTTTCTAAAGGATCAGTTGCAAAAATGGCTCAACATGATTCACAAATTGTTGCCTTAGATGCTAAATTTCATAAATTAGAAAAACAGTATGATTCCTTACAGAAATCGTCTTTATCTTTCATGAAAGATAGTATGACTTTACATATGCAACAGGAATTGTTAGAGAACTCGCTCCGGGCTACTAACATTCGCTGTTTAAATTTTCCTCACACGAGGTTGATATCCCCTCAGATTTTATTTGATAAATATCTAACTGAAGTTTTGGGGTATGATAACAATTCAAAACCGCTTATTAATAAGCTTTATTATCTGCCTGGGGCTAGAGCTCCTCCTGTTGCTGACCCAACTTGCTGTAGTTTCTAAAGTTCAAGCTGATTCTATGGATCTGTCAGCATTCATAGAGTCATCTCAGGATTTGATTTCTTCTCGTGCCACACTTCTTGTATCTTTTACCACAGAAGCGGATAAGAATTCTGTGATGAGATTATTTTTTGCTAATAAAAGTGCTCTTTTTTGTGGGGCAAAAATAACCATTTTTCCCGATGTTTCCAGACAGACACAGTTGAGGCGTAGGGCTTTTTTAAATCTGAAGCCCCGGGTCTTAGCTGTGGGTGCATCATTCTTTCTCAAATTTCCCTGTAAATGCGTGGTGGTCTTAGAGGGAACTAAATATGTTTTCTCTGAAATGTCGTCGTTAGAGACATTTATTATACATCAGGCTCCTTCAAAGCTGTAAGTTTTTCCTTATTGTTCTGTTGTCTGTAATGCAAAGTAATTAGAGCTTATGTATTTTTTCAGGGCTGTATCACTTGTACTCCCCCTTAATGTGGACTAGGTTGATTGCTGATATTTCTTTATTTCAAATATTGTTATATGTTTCTTTGATAACTTGAATAAAAATATAATTTACATAAAATGGGCCAAATCGGATCAGTGGTTCCAAAGAAATAAGTCCCCCACACAACTAACCCACTGTATTTCTATGGGAAAGAGAATTCCAGCTAATAAAATAGAAATTTACATATACTGAAACTAGACTAGAACCATAGAATCCTATAACTTGCTGCTAAGTGGCTTAATGAAACTGACCCCTTGTCTTTGAAGTCTTCATTCTATGGAAAATGCTTCAATGAAGTACCAAAGAAGAATGTTAGAGAGAACTAAAAAAAAAACACCCAAACAAAACCAAAATCAATGTAGGATGGCAACAGTGCTCTGAAAACAAAACTATCAAATGAATCTTTGCATGCTTAAGCTATTAAAATTATGACTTTGGTTGCCACTACAATAGTTCTAGGGCAGCGATGGCGAACCTATGGCACGCGTGCCAGCTGTGGCACGCGAAGGCCTTGCAGCTGGCACGCGGGAAGGTCCGCATTTAAAAAAATAAAAAAAGCGCTGTCTTCTGCCGCTTCCGGGGCCGCCGCGGCAGAATCGAGTGTGCCGCGGGGCCCCCCCTGTGCCTGGCAGAGCCTGCCCTCCCCGGTATCAGTCCCTGTTTCCAGCTTGTCACACGCGTCGGCTTTCAGAGCGCGAGGGGAGAGTTTCTCCCTCGCTGCTCTGTTAAGCCCGTGGGGGCTGATGGGAAGTTCCCATCAGCCCCCGCGGGCATAACAGAGCTGCGAAAGGGAAACTAGTTCCCTTCGCGCTCTGAAAGCCGGCGCGTGTGACAAGCTGGAAACAGGGACTGATACCGGGGAAGGCAGGATCTGGAGGGCAGGCTCTGCCAGGCACAGGGGGGGCCCCGCGGCACACTCGATTCTGCCGTGGCGGCCCCGGAAGCGGCAGAAGACAGCTTTTTTTTATTTTAAATTTTGGCTGGGCTGGGCTGGGCTGGGGGGGTTAGGAGTGGTGATGGGCGCTGCGGGGGGATTAGGAGTGGTGATGGGCGCTGGGGGGTTAGGAGTGGTGATGGGCACTGGGGGGGGTAGGAGTGGTGCTGGGTGCTGGGGGGGTTTAGGAGTGGTGATGGGCTATGGGGGGGGCTTAAACTAAAAATTGGGTGATGGATTAGGACTGGAAATGGGCTGGTGGGATTAGGACTGGAAGTGGGCTGATGGGACTGGTAATGGGCTATGAGGGGGCTTAAACTGAAAATGGGGTGATGGGGATTAGGACTGGAAATGGGCTGGTGGGATTAGGACTGGGAGTGGGCTATGGGGGGCTAGGACTGGTAATGGGTTGGGGGGGTTGCTAGGACTGGAAATGGGCTGAGTGGAAGGGGGCTTGAATTGCAAATAGCTGATGGGGGACGGGGCTTGGAATGGAAATGGGCTGAGGGTAAGTGGGGGGCTTGAACTGCAAATAGCTGATGGGGAGGGGGACTTGGAATGGAAATGGGCTGAGTGGAAGGGGGCTTGAACTGCAAATAGCTGATGGGAAGGGGGGCTTGGAATGGGCTCTTAGGGGAGGGAGCTAGGACAGGAAATGGGCTGATGGAGGGGCTAGGATAGGACTGGGAATTGGGTGTTGGGGGAGCTAAGTTTGGAAATGGGCTGTGGTGGGGGCTTGGATTGAAATGAACTCATGGAGGGGCTAGAACTGGAAGTAGGCTCATGGGGGGCTTGGATTAGAAATGGGCTGAGTGATGGTGGGGCTAGGAAAGGACTAGAAATGGGCTGATGGGAAGCTGGTATTGGAAATGAGCTGATGAAGGGACTCGGATAGGATTGGAAATGGACTGATGGGGGGCCAGGACTGGAAATGGGCTGATGTGGGGACTAGAAGGGAGCGGATACTGGGTGGGGCTGGAATTAAAAGGGAGCTGATGTTGGGGGAGATTAGAAGGGGATGGGGCTGGGAGAGTGAAATGGAGAGGGGAAAAATATTTTGTGTGGGAGGGAAGAAAAATGTACAATTGGCCGGGTATTGGGAGACTAAAAAAGGAGAAAGATTATTATGTTAAAGCAGATGAAGAGAGAGAATGGAAAAAAACTAGAAGAGAAGAAAGGAGAAATGGACAGCAGACGATGGAGAGATAGCAGAAGACACAAATAAACCAGAAGAAAGTGGCTGGAACAATTGCAACTGAAAAAAATGCACAAAAGGTACAAAGATATCTCTTTATTTTGAATTTATTAACTGGAATATGTCAGCTCTGGGAAATGTGCATCATTAGTGTCTGTGCTTTGTTTAGTACAAGAGGAAATTAATTTATAGTTTTATTTCTACAGTGTTGTTGTACATTCCAAGTTTGGCTTTTGGGGTTCCCAGTTTAATTATTGCCTTCCTGTTTCTAAATTGAATGAAATCATTAAAACATTATAAATTGCCAATAAATTGAAATGAAAACCAAAGGATTGTGAATCAAATTGATTCTCTGACAATACAAAGATTCCAAACTTTACAAATGATGTTACATAGTTCAGGCAACTTTATAAAGAGTTTTTAGATACTAAAATCTTGTTGTTAAGGTTTAATTGACGTGCTGGCACTTTGAGGAAATTCTTTGGTTTTGTGCGGCAGTTTGGGCACTCGGGATCAAAAAGGTTAGCCATCACTGTTCTAGGGGATGAAGCACAAGTCACAGAAACATAATCCCTAGGGTTCAAGCTTCTGGGAAATACAACCGTGAAATACTATACTGAAGTCCAAAATCAGCATGGGGGAGGGAGAATAGATATGGCAGTTTCCTCTTATTTTTCCAGGCCCGCAGCTCAATGAGAAGTAGAATTGGGATCCAGCACTATGAGCCTTCATTGGCAGTTACCTGGTGATTTTCTCTCTATTTCATATTAGCCCTCTCAGTTCATTAGTCGTGTCACCATGACACTTCTTGGTTAGGGCTCCCTCTGGATCTTGTAATAACCATGGGCGTGATTAGCAGCCCTAGGGCTTAACTGGGACCCCCCCCCCCCCCATGGGGCCTGAACATTATCTCCGTTACAGCCTCAGCCAGAGAAGCTGAAGACATGTTGCCTCGGCACAGCACTACCACTGAAACTGACCTCACCTCTCCCCCCGTTCTCTTGCAATATATTTTGTCAGAACTGAACTGCTATTGCCAGATTACAGAGTCAGGCTGGCAGCATTAGCCAAGGCTACTAAGGGAGATGGCAAAACGTGAGAGAAGTGCAGCTACCATGAAAAAAAACAAACAAACAAAAAACACAACTAAATACAGTATGTTACAACAGTCCTTCCTCCAATTCTATCACAAACAAGGAGAGGCAGCACTAAGACAGATTATAACTTGGAAACTAAAGGGCGGTATATCAAATATAATAATGCATAAAATGACAATCACCACTTCCTAGAGTCTAGATCAGGAGTGTCAAACTCCAGTAATGGAGGGCCACAAACCAGTCTGCTTTTCTGGATGCACTAAATAAAGAGAATGTGTCTAACGTCCAAATGGGTGCCCACTTTTGCTCCCCTCCAGAGTTTGTTGCCCTAGGTGACTGCCTGGCTTGCCTACTGGTTGGGCTGGCTCTGCCTCTGTTTACTTCAAGATAAATGAAAGCAAAACTAAACCCACAGAAAGGTCCCCAAATAACTTTTTGTCGGAAGAGGCTGGAGGCGACAGGGATGGAGCCCCAGTCACACCAGGCAACCCATTCCTTTTTTTTTAATTTTTTTTTTTATATATGTATTGAAAGCGAACAACGCTGTACTTAACTTGTAACGAAAATCCAATGTAGTTTCCTACTGACAGGTGGTCTATTTTTCATTCCCAAACAAAGCGTTAAAGCAATCAATTCACCCAGTAGGCAAGCCAGGCGGTCACCTAGGGCAACAAACTCTGGAGGGGAGCAAAAGCAGGCCATTCAAAGCTAAATAATAGATTTTGACAGCCAGTGGGGGTGTAAAGCTTCAGGTTCGCCTAGGGCAGTGATGGCTAACCTTTTTGAGCCCGAGTGCCCAAACTGCCGCACAAAACCAAAGAATTTCCTCAAAGTGCCAGCACGTCAATTAAACCTTAACAACAAGATTTTAGTATCTAAAAACTCTTTATAAAGTTGCCTGAACTATGTAACATCATTTGTAAAGTTTGGAATCTTTGTATTGCCAGAGAATCAATTTGATTCACAATCCTTTGGTTTTCATTTCAATTTATTGGCAATTTATAATGTTTTAATGATTTCATTCAATTTAGAAACAGGAAGGCAATAATTAAACTGGGAACCCCAAAAGCCAAACTTGGAATGTACAACAACACTGTAGAAATAAAACTATAAATTAATTTCCTCTTGTACTAAACAAAGCACAGACACTAATGATGCACATTTCCCAGAGCTGACATATTCCAGTTAATAAATTCAAAATAAAGAGATATCTTTGTACCTTTTGTGCATTTTTTTCAGTTGCAATTGTTCCAGCCACTTTCTTCTGGTTTATTTGTGTCTTCTGCTATCTCTCCATCGTCTGCTGTCCATTTCTCCTTTCTTCTCTTCTAGTTTTTTTTCCATTCTCTCTCTTCATCTGCTTTAACATAATAATCTTTCTCCTTTTTTAGTCTCCCAATACCCGGCCAATTGTACATTTTTCTTCCCTCCCACACAAAATATTTTTCCCCTCTCCATTTCACTCTCCCAGCCCCATCCCCTTCTAATCTCCCCCAACATCAGCTCCCTTTTAATTCCAGCCCCACCCAGTATCCGCTCCCTTCTAGTCCCCACATCAGCCCATTTCCAGTCCTGGCCCCCCATCAGTCCATTTCCAATCCTATCCGAGTCCCTTCATCAGCTCATTTCCAATACCAGCCTCCCATCAGCCCATTTCTAGTCCTTTCCTAGCCCCACCATCACTCAGCCCATTTCTAATCCAAGCCCCCCATGAGCCTACTTCCAGTTCTAGCCCCTCCATGAGTTCATTTCAATCCAAGCCCCCACCACAGCCCATTTCCAAACTTAGCTCCCCCAACACCCAATTCCCAGTCCTATCCTAGCCCCTCCATCAGCCCATTTCCTGTCCTAGCTCCCTCCCCTAAGAGCCCATTCCAAGCCCCCCTTCCCATCAGCTATTTGCAGTTCAAGCCCCCTTCCACTCAGCCCATTTCCATTCCAAGTCCCCCTCCCCATCAGCTATTTGCAGTTCAAGCCCCCCACTTAACCTCAGCCCATTTACATTCCAAGCCCCGTTACCCATCAGCTATTTGCAATTCAAGCCCCCTTCCACTCAGCCCATTTCCAGTCCTAGCAACCCCCCATAGCCCACTCCCAGTCCTAATCCCACCAGCCCATTTCCAGTCCTAATCCCCATCACCCCATTTTCAGTTTAAGCCCCCACATTGCCCATTACCAGTCCTAACCTCCCCATCAGCCCACTCCCAGTCCTAATCCCACCAGCCCATTTCCAGTCCTAATCCCCCCAGCCCATTTCCAGTCCTAATCCCCCATCACCCAATTTTTAGTTTAAGCCCCCCATAGCCCATTATCAGTCCTAATCCCACCAGCCCATTTCCAGTCCTAATCCATCACCCAATTTTTAGTTTAAGCCCCCCCATAGCCCATCACCACTCCTAAACCCCCCCCATAGCCCATCACCACTCCTAAACCCCCCCCAGCACCCAGCACCACTCCTACCCCCCCATTGCCCATCACCACTCCTAACCCCCCAGTTCCCATCACCACTCCTAACCCCCCAGCGCCCATCACCTCTACTACCCCCCCAGCGCCCATCACCACTCCTAATCCCCCCGCAGCGCCCATCACCACTCCTAACCCCCCCAGCCCAGCCCAGCCCAGCCAAAATTTAAAATAAAAAAAAGCTGTCTTCTGCCGCTTCCAGGGCCGCCGCGGCAGAATCGAGTGTGCCGCGGGGCCCCCCCCTGTGCCTGGCAGAGCCTGCCCTCCAGATCCTGCCTTCCCCGGTATCAGTCCCTGTTTCCAGCTTGTCACACGCGCCGGCTTTCAGAGCGCGAAGGGAACTAGTTTCCCTTTCGCGGCTCTGTTAAGCCCGCGGGGGCTGATGGGAACTTCCCATCAGCCCCCGCGGGCTTAACAGAGCAGCGAGGGAGAAACTCTCCCCTCGCGCTCTGAAAGCCGGCACGTGTGACAAGCTGGAAACAGGGACTGATACCGGGGAAGGCAGGATCTGGAGGGCAGGCTCTGCCAGGCACAGGGGGGGCCCCGCGGCACACTCGATTCTGCCGCGGCGGCCCCGGAAGCGGCAGAAGACAGCTTTTTTTTAATTTTTTTTAAATGCGGACCTTCCCGCGTGCTAGCTGCAAGGCCTTCGCGTGCCACAGCTGGCACGCGTGCCATAGGTTCACCATCGCTGGCCTAGGGCTTCAACACTTTTGGACCATCTCAAGGGGCGGCCCTGGGCACAGGCCAATCGCAGCAAACTCAAAAAAGTTTGAAGATTTCAAAAATGCTGACGTAGCTAAAATGGGAAAGTACATGAAGGAGGGTGAGAGGAGATAAGGGAAGTGGAAAGGCAGTGGACTAAACTGAAAGAGACCACTATGTTAGAACAACTTGCAAAACTGAAATTGAACAAGGCCATGGGACCGGATGGGATACATCCCAGGATACTGAAAAAGAGCTCAGAGAGGTTCTTGCAGGGCCGTTAAAGGATGTTTTCAACATATCCTTGGAAACAGGAGTAGTTACTCAGGACTGGAGAAGAGCGGATGTGGTACCTCTTCACAAAAGTGGTGACAGGGAAGAAGCGACAAACTACAGGCCCATGCGCTTACCTCGGTGGCGGGAAAAGTAATGGAGGTGCTTCTGAAAGAGCAAATAGTAGACTTTCTCAAAACCAACAGGTTGCATGATCTGAAGCAACATGGTTTACCAAAGGACAATCTTGCCAAACAAATCTGATTGAGTTCTTTGACGGGGTGACCAGAGAACTAAATCAGGGGCATGCGATGGATGTCATCTACCTGAATTTCAGCAAAGCCTTTGATACTGTTCCTCATATGAGGCTTATCAATAAACTCAGTAGTTTGGGGATGGGTCCCAAGGTGGTGAACTGGATTAGAAATGGGTTGACTGCCAGACGACAGAAGGTGATGGTAAATGGAGCTCACTCGGATGAAAGGAGGGCGATTAGCAGGGTGCCCCAGAGTTGGGTCCTGGGCCTGGCACTGTTGAATGTATTTGTGAGTGATATTGCTGAAGGACTGCATGGAAGAGTCTGTCTTTTTGCAGATGACACGAAAATTTGCAACAGATTGGACTCCCCTGAGGGAGTGGATAACATGAGGAAAGATCTACAAAAGCTGGAAGAATGGTCTAATGCTTGACAGTTAAGATTTAATGCAAAGAAGTGCAGTGTCATGCACTTGGGAAGCAGAAATCCAGGGGAAATGTACACGATAGGGGGCGAAAGATTGGTGTGCATGGACCAGGAGGAGGACCTTGGGTGTGATTATTTCTGCAGATCTCATGGTGGCAAAACAGTGCGACAAGGCAGTGGCAAAAGCCAGGAAGATGTTGGGTTGCATACAAAGAGGAATTACCAGCAGAAAGGAAGAGGTACTAATACCACTGTATAAGTCACTGGTGAGGCCTCACTTGGAATACTGTGTTCAGTTTTAGAGACTATATCTTGCAAAGGATATAAAAAGACTGGAAACTGTTCAGAGGAAGGCGACCAAAATGATTTGGAGCCTGTGTCAGAAGCCTTATGAGAAGAGACTCGAAGACCTAAATATGTACCACTCTGGAAGACAGGAGGGACAGGGGAGATATGATTCAGACCTTTAAATACTTAAGAGAAATAATGAACAAACCTCTTCCAAAGATGGGGAAGCTGTAAAACTAGAGGGTATAACATGAAGCTGCAAGGGGGTAAATTGAAAGGCAATGTCAGGAAATACTTTTTCAATGAAAGGGTGGCGGATGCTTGGAATGCCCTCCCGATGGAAGTGTTGGAGGCAATTACAGTGACAGAATTCAAAATGGCATGGGACAGACATAGTGTGGATCCCTTTACAGCAACAGGATAAAATCAAAATAAACTTAACTAATTTCTCAAAATACAGGGGTGTCCTACACGGAGCGGTGGGTTCACCCCTAAAACAAAAGACATGGGGATGGGTGGCCTGCATGGAGCGGCAGGTGCACCTACTCGTGCCATCTTACTGGGCAGACTAGATGGACCATACTGGTCTTTATCTGCCGTCATTTACTATGTAAGTCACTATTGGGTGCACAGAAACCATCTTTACTTCTTTTGGCAGATATCTCTATTCAAGTGAGAGTTGTATTAGTCTGAAGAGGAATGGAGATAGATGGGCAAAACTATCCATTTCTGAGCTAACTGGGCATGGTCCCAGAGGCAAGGTGGTGATGCTTAGAATGCCAATTATGTGTTCTATGTTTTCTTTTGATAGAGAGTCAAATGTTCTCCATTGTTCACTGCTGGAGTTATCATTCTGTAGTGTTTGTAATGTAATAGGACTGGGTGCTGTTTTGGTTTGGAACAAGTTGGCAAGTGTTTGTGGGCAGGGCATGGTATCTGTATGGGTCTCTAATTAGGGATTGAATGATCTCGAACAGCTCTCTTGGACGGTTAAGCAGGTTCATTATGATTTTTGTAAGACATTCCTTTTTTGTTGTGTTGACCATAGTGTGGTATTCCTTTAGTTTGTTCATGTAGGTCTCTTGGGTTAATGATTGTTTAGAGTTCCTCCATCGTCGCTTGATTCTTAATTCTCTTTTTACATTTCTTAGCTCCTTGTGAACCAAGGTGAAATTAGATGTTACCTGCTAATCGATGTTCCTTGAGGAACTCCAGTCCAGTCCCGGTACACGTGGGTTGTCTCACCCCTCCAGCATCTTGGAGACTAAGCATGTCATATTTTCATGACATCATCCTGGATAAGTAGCTGGCACCTCCCTCCAGCTTCCAGTATCCCATTGACAAAGCAGACTCACAGGCATGAGTGGATGGTGCTGCACTGACCACCTCCGCAACAATGCCTATTGTAACAGTCACATATGTGCTCGAGCCCACGGCACTCTCTCGATCGTGGTCGCCATGGAGCCCAAGATTTGCAGGTAATGCCACGCCGCAGGTGCCTGCATGCAGAGGAACTTCCATATCTGCTGCTGTAGCTTGCGAACCCTTTCGAACAGCTAGGATACGAGTCTGGGATTAGTCTGGAAGCGAGCTCCTAGATACTGCAAGTCCTGGGATGGCCAAAGGCAGCTCTTAGCAAAGGTTTTGTAGACAGGTGATGACTCTCCATAACGGGTTCGCTCTCCTCCCTGGACTTTGCCCGAATGAGCCAAATTGTCCAAATAGGGGTGCACCAGAATGTTCTCCCGGCGGAGCACTGTGGCCACCACCACGACCTTGATGAAAGTTTGAGGTGTTGTCGCCAACCCGAAGGGTACAGCCCGAAACTATAAACGCCCATGGGAACTGTGAACCTCAAACTGCTGATGGTCATCTCGGATCGATATATGCAAATAGGCCTTCGTGAGATCAAGTGATGTTAAATATGCCCCCGATGGACCATAAAGTCTGCATTTGAAAGCAGGGCACATTTAGACACTGATTTACCCTTCTGAGGTCCAATATTGGACAGTAGGACTAGTCTTTCTTTGGGACTATGAAGTAAATGGAGTATTGACCACATCCATATTGGTCTCCTGTTACCTCCACCACTGCGTACAAGTCTAATAGCCACCACATCTGCCGCACGGCCTGACATTTCCTTGGTGCTCTGCACCGTGAATTGACAAAAATCTCTCAGAGGTTGTGCGAACTCTAGCGAGTAGCCCTCCTTGATGACCTGCAGCACCCACTGGTCAGAAGTGATCTGGGTCCAGGCGTTGTAAAAGACCTGTAGCCAACCCCCCAAGGGAACCACATCCACCTGGCCTGTCCTCGCTTCATTGCGTCTTCTTAGCACCAGAAGAAGCGGAGGGGAAGAAACTTCTACCTGTTCCCCAGAAGCCTCGAAATGCTTGACCTCTGGCAGGAAAGTGACTTCTCTGATGAGGGGCAAACCTAACTGCACGAAATCACCGGAAATCCCCGAGTTGCCTTCGTACCAGAGTGAAACGGCTTCTTTTTATGCTTTGGCAGTCTGCCGCTTTCGACTCTCCGAGATATTTCACCAACTTGTCTAGATCCTCCCTGAAGAGAAGCTTACCTCTGAAGGGGAGTTTACTGAGACAAGACTTTGAGGAGACATCTGCAGACCAATTATGCAGCCATAAGTAGCACTGAGCAGCGACCACCAAATAAAGGTTATAGCATCCGCCAAGTATGTGGCCCCCGACTGCACTTTGGCTGCCTCTGGCAGTTGGGGTGCGGACTCTTCCGAGTTCACCAGGACTCCCTGCGCCCAGCATGGGCATGCTCTAGCCACAAAGGCACCGCAAATGGATGCTTGCAAGGACATGGCATTAATATCAAAGGCCTGCATGAGGAACATCTCTAACTTTCTATCTTGCATGTCCTTTAGCGCAAACCCACCCTCCACCAGAATCTTAAGTCTTTTTTCATGATCACCCCTTGGTGGTGCACAACACCTACCTATCCTTCTCTGGTAGAGAGTAAAGACGGGGTATCGTCCTCGTATCCCTCAGGGCGGCCTCTGGAACATCCCATTCATCTTGCATCACCTGCCGGATCGCTTAGTGAAAGGGAAAGGCCTTTTGTTTTGTTCTAACTGCCTGAAAAAGCAGGTCCTCCAGAGGCTCCTCTTTCCCTGGGACCTCTGCCCAAACATTCAGTGCCTTTGTGGAATGTGCCATCAATGCCGCAAATTCTTCCCTTCTAAAGATCCAGATATGAGCTTCCTCACCCTGAGGAACTTCTCTCCTCCAGATCTTCTTCCGGATCCTCCAATTCTCTGAGACCACGGAACCCAATTCCTCCCAGAGGTCTTTCTCAACTCTCTGCTTGCTGGGACCTGGTTGATCTTCCCACTGAGCATTCACAAGAGTCTCTTGGAAACCCCTCTTCGGGGCCTCGCCTAGGACTCCTTCTGACCCGTGCAATCCATGCTTCTGCATTCAAAAAGCCTGATGCATGAGGAGGATAAATTCTGGAGTGAAGCCCTCCGGCCGAGATGGCCCCTACTGTGCCTCGGCCAAAGAGGCTTTGCCCGGCCTTAGTACTAGACAATGCATGGTCACCGGTAAATCCGTCAGCTGTGGCAACGAGGATCCACCAGCTCCCGATGGCTGAGCAGAGCCCTACACCGCTCCTGGCATTGTTGGGGTGCCATCTGACCTATGTTCTAATAATCTTGTCTCCAGAGACCTAGGACTCTGTTTCACAGCTGTGGCAGCAGCAGCCAGCAGCTGAGATTTGTCCCCTCCATGCTCCACATGCAACGCACACCGCCTTGGAGGCTATGGTGGCTTCTCCCTGCCCAGCAGCATGTGACCCAAGTCTCTGATAATGAGCTGGAAGCCCTGCTTTCCTATTTTTTTTCCTACAATGTCTAGTTTATTTGGGAGGCCCCCACTCCTAGGAAAAACAAAACGTGATAAAGGACCCCACCAGCATCTGATGCACTCCAATACTATCTCTGCAGTGCTAAAAACAAAATAAAATTGCGGTTTTAATGCTGTGCCTGCAGTTCTCGCATTCAATGGGAAAATGGCCTCCATAACCATATGGTTAGTGCTAGGTTTCTTTCATCCACGGCCTGCATTAACTTGCCTTTGCTACCGGGCTCCCTGAACTCCTCCAACAAGAAAAGCAACAAAAGAAGGAGTCAAATGACAAAAACGGGAAACGGCGCAAGCACTGGCAAGTTAAATGCAAGGCACTGATAAGACAGGCAAGAGAGAATTTGAGAAGACATTTGCTGTGGAAGCAAAAACACGTAATAAAGACTTTTTCAAGTACATTCGTAGCAAAACACCTGTGAGAGAGTCAGTTGGACCATTAGATGATAGAAGGGCAAAAGGGGCAGTAAGAGGGGACAAGGCTATAACGAAGAGACTGAATGAATTCTTTGCTTCGGTCTTTACTGAGGAAGATGTAGGGATGTTACCCATGACTGAAGTGGTATTTAAGGGTGATACTGTGGAAGAATTGAAAGAAATATTGATACTACACCGGGAAGATGTATTACAACTATCTGATAAACTGGAGAGTAGCAAATCACCTGGACCGGATGGTATACATCCAAGGGTTTTGAAAGAACTGAAATATGAGATTGCAGACCTGCTATTAAAAATCTGTGAACTATCATTACAATCATCTGTAATATCTGAAGATTGGGAGGATCGCCAATTTAACACCGATTTTTAAAAAGGGTTCCAGGGGTGATCCGGGAAACTACAGACCGGCGAGCCCGACGTCAGTACTGTGAAAAATGGTAGAAATCATCATAAAGAACAAAATTACTCAACATGTAGATAGTCATGGCTTAATGGGAGACAGTCAACATGGCTTTAGACAAGGAAGATCTTGTCTTCTTAATCTGTTATGTTTTTTTGAAGGTGTGAATAAACAGGTAGACAGAGGCGAGTCAGTTGATATAGTGTATCTGAACTTTCAGAAAGCCTTTGACAAGGTCCCTCATCAGAGACTTTTGGCAAAACTAAAAAGTCATGGGATAGGAGGCAGTGTACTACTGTGGATCAGGAACTAGTTAGAAGATAGAAAGCAGAGGGTAGGCTAAATGGCTAATTTTCCCAATGAAAAAAGATGAATAATGGAGTACTGCAGGGATCTGTGCTGGGTCCGTTGCTTTTTGACATATTCAGAAATGACCTGGAAAAGGGAATGAGTGAGGTTATCAAATTTGTAGATGACACAAAACTATTTAAAGTTGTTAAAGCACAAAAGGATTGTGAAAAATTGCAAGAGGATCTTGATAAATTGGAAGACTGGGTATCCAAATGGCAGATGAAATTTAATGTTGACAAGTGCAAAGTTATGCACCTAGGAAAGAGCAACCCAAACTATGGTTACACGATGCAAGTTTCCACATTAGGAACCACCACCCAGGAAAAAATTTAGGCGTCATCGTGGATAACATGTTAAAACCCTCTGCCCAGTGTGCAGTTGTGGCCAAGAGAGCAAATAGAATGCTAGGTATCATAAGGAAAGGAATGGAAAACAAAACAAAAGATATAATGCCTCTGTATCGTTCCATGTTGTGACTGCACCTTGAATATTGTGTGCAATTCTGGTCACTGTATCTTAAAAAGGATATAGTGTTATTAGAAAACGTACAGAAAAGAGCCACCAAAATGGTAAAGGGGATGGAAGGATACTCCTATGGAGAGAGGCTAAAAAGGTTAGGGCTCTTCAAACTGGAAAACAGACGGCTGAGGGGAGATATGATAGAGGTCTATTTCCTGGAGGAAAGGTCCATAAACCATTATTAAAAGGGACCCAGGATATCACTGCTTGACCCAATACAAGCATTGAGGTACCTGTGTCTTTTGGGGAGACTGCTAGGTACTTATGATCTAGACTGGCCACTGTTGGAAACAGGATACTGGGCTTGATGGACCTTGGTCTGACCCAGTATGGCATCTCTTATGTTCTTAGGTTAGTATCCAATAGTATGTCCTTGGGTGCAAAAATAAGGTCTAGCGTGTTTCCTTTCATCTATTTTTAGTTGGTTGAGTAATACTGTGTCAGTTGCTGAGATCCAAGATTCTTTGATACATAATATATCCCGATAGTTGCTTTTGAGGTAGTCTGCGAAGACTGGGGTTTTGTTGCATATTAAGTGTGCATTGATAAGTACACATTTTAGATAATGTCTATTACAGTAGACAGTCTTTGTGCAGGGGGAAGGTTGAATTTGGTTTGTGTCCGAGTTCGGTCTAATATAGGGATGCATTGGGTGTTAGTTGTTAGGGCCGCTGTGGATCTTGCCAGAAAGATAATTCCAAGCAGAATATATATATATATATATATATATACATACATATACACACATAATGCAATGTGTGCCTTCAAGTCAATGCTGACTCCTGGTGACCCAGAAGCTCCTGGGTTTTCTTGGCAGTGTGACCGGAAGTAGATTGCCAGGCCTTTCTTCCGAGGCAACGAAGGGTTAAGTGACTTGCCCAAGGACACAAGGACTGCTAGTATCTATATCTATCTAGATATAGATATATGTATTTCTGCTTGGAATTATCATCTTTCTGGCCAGATCCACAGCGGCCCTAACAACTAATACCCAATGCATCCCTATATTAGGCCGAACTCGGACACAAGGCCAATGAAAATAAATACGAAAATAAATATATATATATATTCGATGTCTGCATAGTAGCAGTGTAGTCTCAGTATGGTTAGCTTACCACTTACCTTATTTGAGCTGCGATGGTGGGTCTTATGTGCTCAGGGGCTTTTCGGTATTTTCTATGTGGAACTAAGGACCCTTTGGCTCGGCCCTTAGGCCAGGGCCCACCTAGTAGACTGGAGGGGTCTAATGATACTGAAGGTGATTGGGGCAGAGCTTACCGACATCCAATCCCCGATGCTGTGATGGCTGCTGATTGTGTGCTGGTCTTCCAATCGGTGCTTCCTACACACGACTCACGATGGCAACAGCACAAGTGGAAGAAAAAATGGCTACAGATGTGAATTAATTTATTTAACCAGGTTTTGTATACCACCTTATCCTTCAATCAAAGTGGTTGACAAGACAACAAAGGCTAACATATTGAGGCAAACAAAAACGATACATTACAACATATGTACAATATATGTTCCCCAATTGAAGCCCAAGTTATATCTTCCTGTTTTACTGTAAATGCTCAGCAGGCGACTGTTATGCACAATTCTGTTGTAGGTAAACCGCATTGATTTTAAATAGCGCGGTATATAAAAGCAATAAATAAATATAAATACAAAACAAAACAGTATGTTATAATATTATATCATAGTGAAATTAAATATACATAATGGTTAATTTAAGTAATTTCACCAAATGATTCTATAAATAAGTAAGTCTTTAAAGATTTGCCAAAGTCCTTAAGGTGTTCCTGAGTTCTTAAGTCTTCAGGAATAGAATTCCATAACTCTGGTGCCATAAAGGAAAACGCTCTTTTAGAAGTCATTTGTTTTGATTTGTTGAAGTTCAAAGGTGTATTAAGTTTATTGATATTTTGAGATCGTCTTAGTCTTATGCTCTTGTCTTTTGAAATAATAGATTGTAGAATATCTGCTGAGGATTGGTGAAAATTTTTGAAAATAGTCATTAGGTTTTTATATTTTGCCCTTGCAATAACTGGAAGGTAAATGTAACTGTTTGAAGACTGGAGTTATGTGTTCAAATTTTGTAGAGCCAGTTATAATACGCGCAGTGGTGTTCTGAACTAATTGGAGAGGATGGATAGGGCGTTTAGAAAGACCTTGATACAAGATGTTTCCAAAATCAAGTAGAGGTGTTATGACTGCCTGACATACCGTGCGACAGTGATTTGTATTTAGTACTGGTTTTAAACGATGGTATGCTTTTGACGCAATTTTGTTTATATAAGATTTTAAATTTAAATATCTAATGTTACACCTAAATATCTTACTTCATCTTTAATTTTTATTTCTCTGTTTAATAAATGTATTTCAATTGGTAGTTTTAAGGACTGGCATTTAGATATGAAAATTGCTTCTGTTTTGTCAGAATTTATTTTTAAGTTGTTGGTATTAAGCCAATCATTCATATCAGCCAGTTATTAATTTTTGTTGTATCAAAGGTATTTTGGTCAATTATAGTATAAACCATAATATCAGCGTATAAATGATAATTAATTTCATGAAGATTAATAATTTGACATATGGGTTGAATATAAATATTAAACAAAATAGATAAAGCTGAACCTTGAGGTATGCCTTGTCCAATCGAAAATTGAGAGGATTTTTTGTCACCATGTCACTAACTGCGTAAGATTAGATAAGAAGCAAACCATTTTAATGTATTGTTGCATAAGCCAATATCTTGTAGACGTTGTAACATTATTGTGTGAGACACAGTATCAAAAGCTGCTGAGACATTGATGAAGATTAACAGAAATAACTTATTTTTTTCAAGGCCTGTTATAAGATTATCAAAGAGAGAAATAAGTAGAGTTTCCACATTGTGATTAGGTTTAAATCCATGCTGATGTATAGCCAAAGGGGCATACGAGTCAATGTGATCTTGCAGCTGATTTTGCACTACTTTTTCTATAATTTTTGAGATAAATGGTAAACTCGAAATAGGACGGAATGACTTAGGGTCAGTGATGTCCAGTGATTTCCCTTTATAGACTGGTCGAATTATAGCACTCTTTAGTATAGGTGGTAAGTAACCTCATTTTAAAGAATTATTTACAAAATTTAAAATGTGAAAGCTAATATGATTTTTAGTACTTTCAATCAATTCTACTGGACATGGGTCAGCTGGTGAAGTTGTTGTATTAAGTGTGCTGATTATATTTTCAATCTGTTTTAAAGTTGGTAAAGAAAACTCCTTCCAGACTTTTGTGGATTCAGTGCAAGATTTAAACCAAAAAGTTTAAACAAATAATTCTGTTCCATGTTCGCTAAGAAATTCCTTGGAGAAAGGCCACTCGTAACTGACAAAGGTAACAAGGGGCTAGAGTAGATATGCCACCATTCATGGAAGAAGATATTTTTGAACAGCTTGCAAAACTGAAAATGGACAAGACCATGGGATTAGATCAGAATCATCCCAGGATACTGAAGGAGCTTGGTGAGGTTTTGGCAGAACCTTTAAAAGATGCGTCTAATAGATCCCTGAAGACTGCAGGGTGGAGTGGGGTATCACAGGACTGGAGGAGGGCTGACATGGTCCCACTTCACAACAAAAATAAAACAAAACAAAAAACAAAAAAAGAAGAGGTGGCAAACTACATGACAGTAAACCTCATCTCAATGGTGAGAAAAGTAATGGAGATGCTTCTGAAAGAAAGGATAGTGTTTTTTCTGGAATCCAATGGGTTGTGAGATCTGAGGCAACATGGATTTACCTATGGAAGATCGTGCCAAATAGATTTATTTATTTGTATAGCTTTTTTATCCCCTAAGATCAATGGTGGTTTACATTTAATGAACATTTTACATTAAACATAGATCAGATGGATTTTGTTGGGTGATCAGAGAACTAGATCACGGGCATGCAATGGATGTGATCTACTTAGATTTAAGCAAAGCCTTTGATATCGTTCCTCAAAGGAGGCTTGTGAATAAACTTAGCAAACTGGGGATGGATCCCAAGGTGGTGAAGTGGATCAAAAACTGGCTGACTGACAGATTACAGAGGGCAGTGGTGAATGGAACTCATTCTGAAGAGAGGGGGGCAAGTAGTGGAGCACCTCAGGAATTGGTGGGTGATATTGCCAAAGATTTAAAAGGAAAAAAAAAGAAGTTTGCCTTTGTACAGATTAAAAAAAAAATCTTCCTAAGAGTGGACACTTTGGAGGGTGTAGACAACATGAGAAAAGATCTATAAAAATTAGAAGAATGGAAGAATGGTCAAATGCTTGACAATTGAGAGATTTAATGCAAAGAGGTATAGCATGATGCACTTGGGATGCTGCAATTCAAAAGAGCTGTACAGAATAGAGGACAAGAGGCTGTTGTATATGGATCAAGAGAGGGACTTTGGGGTTATAGTGTGAGGATCTCAAGGTGGCAAAGCAGTGTCACAAGACAGTGGTCAAAGCCATTAGAATGTTAGGCTGCATACAGAGAGGAATAACCAACAAGAAGGAGGAAGCATTACTGATCCTGTATAGGTCATTAGCAAGGCCTCACTTGGAGTATGGTGTTCAGTTTTGAAGACCATACCCTACAAAGTATATAAAAAGACTTGCAATGGTTCAGAGGAAGGAAACCAAGATGATCTGGGGCCTGCACCAGAAGGCATATGAGAAAAGACTTGAAGACCTAAATATATATACCCTAGAGGAGAGGAGAAACCCAGGGGGAAATGATACAGATGCTTAAATACTTAAAGGGTATTAATGTACATACAAATAATTTTCAAATACAGCAAGCTGTATAACTAGAGGACATGAAATGAAATTGCAAGGAGGTAAACTTAAAACCAACATCAGGAAATACTTTATCACAAAAAGGGTAGAGGATGCCTGGAATGCCTTCCTGAAGAAGATGGTGGGAGCAAAAACAGAAAGAATTCAAAAAGGCGTAAAACAGACACAGGATCACTACACAGCAAGAGGATGGAATCAAAGCAAATGTAAATAACTTCTAAACGGAGAGGGGTAACCTGCCTGGAGCAGCAGCTACAACTCTAGCCACCTAACTGGACAGACTAGATGGACCGTGCTGATCTATATCTGCCGTCATTCACTACGTTAATATCAAGAGAGATTTATACACAATGTGGCAGTGCATGATACATCTTATGCATGTTCATTAGGGATATCCTGAAAGCTTGACTAGTTTGCAGTCCTCCAGGGCTGGAGTTTGACACCCCTGGTCTAGACCAAGCACACATTATTCAGATGGAGATGGTATAAACGCAAGCCTGCACCCTGAAGAAACATACCCAGCATCCTTACACCGATTGCATCCAGGCTTAATTTCCTAAATAGATGCTATGGTGTTTTTCCAATGGGAGACTGTCAAAACCGGATCTGCAGGATCTAAGTTATTCCACCAGATCCTGTTTTTATCCACTCCCACAGCAAGGTCCTCCACCTATAAAAGAGAAAAGAGAGGTAGCAGTGACAAGGTGAAGGAAAATATCTAGAAAGCTGCTCCAATGCGCGGATCCAGTGGATCTACCAGATCTGGCTGTGGAAGACAGGCAGCTGTGCTGGGAATTTAAATAGAAAAAAGTGTAGAAAGTTCCCCCTTTGGCAGCAGTCTTTTTTCCTCCACAAAAAGATAGTGATGCTCGAGCGTGGCTACTGCAGATCAAAGGAGCTGTCTGGCTCTCAAAAATATATATATTCAGAGTATTACAAAGACTAATCAGGAATATACAAAAATATTATTCAATCGATTGTAATAACTGGATTTTTTCAACTGGCTAAGCATGGTTATGGACTGCAATCTGCATTCCAAATAACCAATCAATATTATCAATTAGTGTGTGGATTTTCAAACTAACTGTTCTAGCTGTCCAAACAAGCAATTAGTCTCTAGGCTGCTCTAACAATCAGTGTCAACAAATTAGCCTGTGCAGACTAAACACAAGACAATGGATCTGGTGGTTCTTATATGAAATGCAAATAATGAGCTCCAAAGAATCAAAGGGATCTGAAGAATCTGGTTTTACCCATTTCTTTTTCCAATAGCAAGAAGAGAACATTAGCTTTGCTCTCCAATACTGCAAGCACACAGCATGCAAATAAACTGCGCACACAATGTCTGCACTGAACAAGGAGAGACGCATGTGCATCTGGGGCTGCATTAGCAGCACCTACATCCTGAGCACAAAAAAAACCCCTATTTGGACTTTGGAAATATGTGAAAAATTGCAAGAGGACCTTGATAATGTTGACAAGTGCAAAGTTATGCACCTAGGAAAGAACCACCCAAACTATGGTTACACGATGCAAGGTTCCACATTAGGAACTACCACTCAGGAAGAAGATTTAGGTTTCATCGTGGACAATACGTTGAAACCCTCTGCCCAGTGTGCAGCTGCAGCCAAGAAAACAAATAGAATGCTAGGAATCATTAGGAAAGGAATGCAGAATAAAACCAACAATATTGTAATGCCTCTATCGTTCCATGGTGCGATTGCACCTTGAATATTGTGTGTAGTTCTGGTCACCATATCTTAAAAAAAAAAAAAAAAAAGGGATCTAGCAGAATTAGAAAAGGTACAGAAAAGAGCAACAAAAATGGTAAAAGGGATGGAAGGTGGAAGGACACCTCTATGAGGAAAGGCTTAAAAGGCTGGGGCTCTTCAACTTGGAAAAGAGACGGCTGAGGGGAGATATGATAGAGGTCTAGAAATTAATGAATGGAGTGTTACAGGTAAACGTAGATTGGTTGTTTATGCCATCAAAAAGTAGAAAGACTAGAGGACACGCAATGAAGCTATAACCCATTTAAGACTAATAAGAGAAAATATTTTTTCCACTCAAAGCGTAATCAATCTCTGGAATTTGTTACTAGAAGATGTAGTAAAAGTTGTTAGTGTAGCTGGGTTTCCAAAAGGTTTGGACAAGTTCCTGGAGGAAAGGTCCATAAACCATTATTAAAGAGGACCTGGGAAATCACTGCTTACCCCAGGATGAGCACTGTGGAACCTGTGTGCCTTGTTGGGAATCTGCCAGATACTCGTAACTTACATTGGCCACTGTTGGAAACAGGATACTGGGCTTGATGAACCTTGGTCTGACCCAGTATAGCATTTTTTATTTTCATTTGTGCGCAAATGCTGGAATACTATCTGGCAAATAAACAGCAATATTATTCTGCGCAAACGTTCTGTTCAGAATAATATCTTTCTTCATAAACACGGATAGTATTCTGTTCAAAGATCCAAGTCTGTTTGCCCTTTCTATGGAACCTCTGGCTATGAATATCATTGGGGGGTACAGGTTGCCCAAGAAGAACATTAGATTTCACTTTTTGCAGATGGATATATTGCTGAAGCCGACTAGACCCTTGACTACATTACAGAATTTAGTTAAACTGCTAGGCCAGTAGGCCAAGTGTCTGGATTTAAAGTAAACATGGAAAACTAGAAGCAATGAATATAAAAATAAGACCCGAGTTATTTAGTTGAAGACCAGTTTCTGAAGTCAACTACCGACGACTATTTGCAGAGGGATTTGGAAAGCTAGAACAATTTGTCTATCTCCCGGTTTGGAAGGATGGCTTCAGTGCGGATGAATGTTCTTCTGCAGCTATCTGCGTTTTCTAGGTGTTGCGACTCCCAGTATCCAGAAGGGCACTCGTGGATATACAAACATAAGATGGTAGGATAAAACACCCAGGCTAGCAAGAGCAACGCTCTTTAGATATAAGATAAAGAGGGAAAGGGTGTTCCAAATGTCTTACAGTACTATAGGGCTTGTCAGCTGAGGCCTATGATTATAAATGGAGGGTACACTCTGCCACTGTCTTCCATTCAAACTGAACAGGCACGAGGGACAACCCTAGCGAGTGCCTCTTCTCAGTAAAGAGATTTTCAAATTCCTCCCATTAACACAAATACATGTCCGAGTAACCCATGCCCTAAAATTTGGTCTCACCCCCAACCTTCCAAGTATCCCATGTCGGCAATCAAACACTTTTTCCACATCAATTTAATTTAACAATGCTTATATTCCACTTTTACAATCCAAGGACATACGAAACAAATTACAACAATATATAAACAATTCAATCGGGTACAATTAAAAAATACTTCTTCCATAACCATGTCTAAAACTTTTTGAAATTAGACATAATTCTGAATATTCCTGATTGCGGCAAGTAACTCATTCCACAATTGTGGGGCCGCACCATAAAAACGTCTCATTCTAACCCTCTTGAGTCGAAAGGCAGAGGTCAAGGGCAATACCAATGTACAAGTCGCTGAATGTAAGGATTTTGTTGAAGAACAAAGCGACAGCCTGTTTGATAAATAAATAGCTTATGAATAGCTTTAAAACCCAACAGCAACCAATGAAGATTTAACAATAAAGGGATAACCCTAGCCTTATAATTATGTGTGATCAACTTAGCAGTGATATTTTGAATACGTTGTAGTTTATGTAACAACTTAGGCATTCCCAAGAATACTGAATTGCAATAGTCCAAATGACTCAGCGCTGCTGATTGAACAACCATCCAAAAATCTTGTGACCTTAACACTGAAAGTAGATGTCTCATCAACTTCAATCTATACCATGCCTTGTTTTGTATACATTGTGAATATGATTCAAGAATCAAGTTAGAATCTATAATAGCTCTGAAGTATACACATCTATTGATATCTCAACTTTCTGTCTGACAAGCTGGATGAACTTAGTATAATCTGGAATCCTGTCCTTCCCCACACATAAGACCTCAGTTTTCCCCAAGTTCAAACTTAATTTATTTTCCTGTAACCAAACCTGCAAAACGCAAAGACCAGATTGATGATCCACCAAATCTTGAAAAAAACTCTTCAATGGTATAAAAAAATTGAACATCACCAGCATATGGGGAAAACCCAAAATTTCCTAATATGATGGGCCCAGGTCCTGCTCTTCTTTCGTGGACAGAAGAGCTTCGCTCCCTACACTGTACCGCCCCCTTGGATTTTTGCAGTCCAAATGCATGACCCTGCATTTTTTAGCATTAAATCTCAGCTGCCAAATTGTGGGCCATTCTTCAAGCTTAACTATATCCCTCCTCATGTTATCTATCCTTCTGGGGTGTCTATTGAAGATTTTGGTATCAACTACAAAGAGGCAAATCTTACCTGACAGCTCTTCTGCAATATCACCAACAAAGATGTTAAAAAGAAAATCGGACCAAGGACAGATCTCCGTTATACACCACTGGTAACATCCTTCTCATCAGAGTGAGCTCCATTTATCTGTACCCTTTGTCACCTCCCACTCAACCAATTTCTAACACAGTCACTCATTTTAGGGCCCATCCTTAGGTTGCTCAGTTAGTATATAAGTCGCCTGCACGGAAGGGTGTCAAAGGCTTTACTGAAATCTAAGTACATCACATCTAGGGCTCTCCCTCGGTCCAACTCTCCGGTCACTCAGTCAAAGAAATCAATCAGATTTGTCCGACAAGCCCTGGACTCCAGAAACCTCACTATCCTCCCTTTTAGCAGTGTTTCCAATAATTTACTCACCACAGAGGTTAGATTAAAGGGCAAGTAGTTTTCAACCTCAACCTTACTTCCACTTTTGTATAAAAGGACCACATGTGTCTTTCTCCAGTCTTCTGGCACTACTCCCGACTCCCAACTAAAGAAGCATTGGAAAGGTCAGTCAGTGGAGCTGCTAGAAAGTCCCCAAGTTCCTTCAATATTCTCAGAAGTATCCCATCCGGTCCCATCTCTTTGTCTACCTTTAATTTAGCTAGTTCCTCACCAACACAGTCTTCTGAGAATCATTCAAGATCCCTGTCACTTCTGTTCCTATTTGTGGGTGCTTTCTGAGGTCCTAATTGTTAAGCAATTCCACTTTATCCACATCAGCTTCTACATATTACTCCCCTTCATCCTAGAGTCTGACAGTGCCGCTTTTGTACTTCCTTCTCTCACTAACATATCTGAAAAACGTTTTTCCCCTCATTTTATTGCAATGGCTATTTCTTATACTTTTTGTATCTTTGCTTTCTTGACAATTTTGCTAGCCTCTGTAAGTTTTTACAAATATAGATGCTCTCTCTGCGATCTCTTGTATTTTATGAGGGCCATCCTCTTTCTTCACCTTTTTGGCTTCTTCTTTTGAGAACCATAGCAGCCTCCTTTTCCTTTTACATTTTATTTACCTGTCTAATAAAAAGGTTTGTTGCCTTTAAATATCCCCTTTGTTTTGCCCATTGCTTTTCTACATCCCCTAGCTATTCCCATCCCACTAAGGACTCCGAGGGACCGTTCTATCTTGGCAAAGTTAATTTTTCTAAAGTCTAAGACACTCGCTTTTGAATGGATTTAATCAGCCCTAGTCCTAATATTGAACTACACCATCTGGTGATCACTACATGTGAGATGATCCCCCACTATGACATCAGAAACACTTTCCCAATTGGTAAGCACCAAGTCCATATGTGGGTTCTGTTACCAGTTGCCTATAGTTCTCCCTGTAGAGAATCTAGGATCGCCTTACTTCTAGATGACACTGCAGCAGGTTTTGTGCCAATCAACATCCAGCATATTGAAATCGCCCATCAGTAAAACTTCTCCTTTCAAGGCAATACTGCATGTGTCTTCGGTTAAATCCCCATCCACTTCTTCTCCCTGTGAGGGAGATCTGTATATCACACTAATGCAAATGGATTTCCCTTTCCTTTTTTTCTAGTTTAACCCACAGTGCCTCCTCACTCCCTTTTAAGCCCTGTAATTCTATAACTTTAATATTTTTTGACATACAGTGCCTCCCCTCCTCCCCTTCTTCCTACCCTGTCATTTCTGAATAAAGTAGAGCCTGGTATAATTACATCTCAGAATGGTTGTCCATGAATTGTGTTTCCGTAACCACCACTAAATCCAAGTCAGCCTCTTGCATTAAAGCCTCAACATCTAGGATCTTATTTCCCTTACTACAGGCATTTATACACACCATGTTCCAGGAATTGCCCCTTTTACCCATTTCTACAGAGGTATTTAATGTTTCACTTACTTGGGGACTTTCACACATCCCCAATGAATCTAGTTTAAAGTCCTCTTCAGTAGGTTAGCCAGTCTGCTGCGGAAGACACTTCATCTTTTCTTGTACAGATGGACGCCATCTCTTCTCTGCAGCCCTTGGAACATCCTCCCATGGTCCATGAAACAAAAACAAACACTCTCCATGACACCATCCACGCAGCCATGCATTCATCTCCAGGATGTGAGCTTCTCCATCTCGGTCTTTACCCTCAACAGGGAAGACTGAAGAGAACATCACCTGCACACCTTTCTGCTTTACCCTCTGTCCCAGAGCTATGAAGTCACTTTTGATATGCTCAGAGGGATACCTAACAGTATCATTTGTGTTTGACATGGATGAGCAATACTGGATAATAGTCAGTAGGCTTGATGAGTCTCGGCAAACTCCATAACATCTCAAATTTTGGCACTTGGTAGATAGCACACTTCTCTGGACATCAGGTCTGGTCAGCAGATGGATGCCTCAAAACACCTCAGAAGAAAGTCAATCAATCACCACCATCCTTCGCTTCCTTGTGGTCACCGATTCTGCAACATTGGGGTGCTCGATCTCTGGCTCTTCTCTTTCCTGAGATGCTTTCACCACCTCCACTTCCAGTGCCACATACTGGTTCTTTAATTCAAGGGCTGATGGTGTTGGATTGTTGATTCTGCAGGTTCTGGTGACTCTTGTCTAACTCTCTTCATTCTGTAGCCTCCCATCTTCACCTCTGTCAGACAGTTTGGATGTTTCAAGAAGCATCTCAATGTTCTTCTGACTGTCTCGAATGCTTCTCAGTCTCGCCACCTCTTCTCTGAGCTCCACCACTTCTTTCATGAGGGCTTCAGCTTGCAGGCATCCTGAAAATGGAATCTGTTCTTCGACTGGCATTGGGCTCTCTGTCTGGACAGAGGCAAAAGCTGTAATGGGGGCAACAGCTTTGGCAATACAAATTTTTTCCAGCCATCTTTCAGTTGATGGAGTTTTGGTACTTACTGAAATAAATGAGGGAAACCTACCAAAGACCCTAACTTTTCCTCGGTTGTCCTTTAAGAGAAAAAGCAGTTAACCTCTTGTGTGTTCTAACAGTGCTGTTCTATGTCCCTCTCAATGTTCCCTCTAATTTTCTGTAGGCTGTGTGCAGCTTTTGAAGGAAGGTTAAATTTTTGTGCGCCACATAACGACACTCTGAGTTATATACTTTAAAATTTGACTACACGTCAGAATACAGTATGTACACCACAATGATTTTAATCAAATTACGGTAAATGAAAATAGATGATTACTAAATGAAGCAGGAAATTTCTAGTAATTACAATCATAACTTTTAAATTTTAAGATGTCTGTGTTGTTTTCTATCAGAATCAGAGCCATAATTTTTGTGCGCTCTGTTGTAAAGTATGTGCGCTCGCTCGCCGAGGTGTGCGCGCACGCACACGCGCACAGCTTAGAGGGAACAGTGGTCCCTCTATGTAGCTAATTGGGGAGCTGCCCTATAAAGCAAGAATTCTCACATATGGTGGGTGGGAGCTGGGGTGGATAGTGAGAGATCTAACACCTGATGAGGTCAGTGGCTTCAAAGAGCTCGCTCTGAATGGAAAGCTTGAAAAAGAAAACAATGAACTCTAATAGGTACAGCTTTACCCAACACCACAAAAAAGTCCCTTTTTGCAATACAGAAAAGAATTTAGCTTTAGACGTAGAATTGGACAGCAAATGGAAATTACACTTACCTGGTAATTGATGTTCCTTGAGGGAGTACAGTTCAGTCCTCCACCACTGGGTAGTGCACCTCCTCCTGCAACATGGAGACTGGACAAGTCAAACTTGTGACATCACCGGGTATATCCTGCTGGTCTTCTCCCATGATCCCCCAGTGACCTACTGTCAAAGCAGACTCAAAGGAGCAAACAAACAACCAGTTAAAGTACTAAATACAAAGCTATGCTCAAACTTCAACTTTAAAATCACAGGGCCCCAAAAAGAAAGGTCGAAAACACCCTCCTCCGTGCCCCTGTCCCCCTGCGCACCAAACAGCGGAAGACAGAGAGCTAGAAGGAAGGAGAACTAAGGAAGAGTATAGGCAGAAAAGGTTGCTCTCGCGATTACCTGCCAATCAGAGCCCGTTGCCGACTCTAGGATCCGAAAGCATACTCGGAACTGACGCCTCGCGTCTGAAACATCCATCCCCGGGCGGGAATGAGGACTGAACTGTACTCCCTCAAGGAACATCAATTACCAGGTAAGTGTAATTTCCATTTCCTTATCGGTCCTACAGTTCAGTCCTCCACCACTGGGATGTACCAGAGCAGTAATCATTGGGAGGGACCTATCCAGTCGGCTCGGCCCCTAAACGAACAGAGCAGGCACCGACCCCAGCCCGCTCCTCACGTCAACAGGCGGTAAGCCAACCAGGAAGACACGACCGAGAGCCCACTTGGATCCTCTTCACTGGTGAAAACAGCACATAACTCTGCCCCAAGCAGCGCTAGTGCTTCAGAAAGACAAACTCGCCATCGCAAACACACTGAACGCCCTAGAAACAGACCTACTGAGAAGGCTACCGGAGCTCCGCCTGAAAAATCCGCTTGAGCTCCCCCTTGGCTCTCGACCCCACCAGGGTGTCAAGTGTTAGCAACCGCTGCTCTCCCGCAGAACCCGCCTCCATGGAGGGACAGGCAGCGAAGAGACCTCCCAGAAAGCGACGGAACCTCACCTAAGGTCCAAGGAACGCAGGTTACAAGCAAAGTGTTCTTGCGTAAGTCCCAAACCGACAACTAAACAGGCACAGCCAGATTCCACGAGGGAGAACGGAACCGAGGTCCATCCAGACAGAGGTGGGAAGCAAAAAGAGGGAAATGGAAAAAACCACCAGCGTCAAACACCTTATTTGTCACACCTCTTAAGGGCTTTATTCTTTGCAACACAAAGTAGCTCTATAGCTATGTCCTGGACCAGTTGGAGTCTTTTTAATTGAGAATGTGGAATGCAGCTAAGCAATGAGTTGCAATAAACCAAGCGTGATCCACCAAGGGCATATAAGAGGGTGTCAAGTGCCCCAGAGTCCAGCGTTGTTTCAGAAGATGTGGAGTCTTACATGGTGTGACAAAAAAGAAAGGAGACTCTGGTAGCCACGCCAACGACGCAATGCCAGTAGGCCAACCGCTTACATCACCTGGATATGCCCTCCGGAATTGGAGGAACCATGCAGAAGTAGCAATTGCCGACGTGATCCATGGGCCCTCTCCAGATCATTGGAACCGCAAAAGACTTTGATGGTCTTTTCCCATCCATCCACAGCCTGAGATCTGCTACACATGTATTGCAGCATATGTGTGACGCCTAGCTTTTATCCTGATCTTTTATTCTGCAGCCAAAATATAAATTGTAGGCTTTCTGAACCGCCACAGTCATATGCCATTTTTGTGATGTAAAAGTCACATCACCACAACTAGAGCAGAAATTATCTGCATGATTAACACCAGGACGAGGAATCGCCAAATATGCTGTGAGTGACCTATCGGTATAAAATAAATATGTCTTTTTTTTTTTGTTGTTTTACTGTCAAGCGAGGCAAATTTAAGTAGTGACTGCATCAACTGGTTTTGGACAGTTATTTCGATTGGTTGCAAGTAAAGATTATGCAAGCTCACGCAAATGTTGCAGAATACACTGGTAATGGTCCCCACTGACTAATGAAAAGCACATATCTTAGCAACCAGCCCCAGTCGGCCATTTTCACAATGACCTCTGAAAGGCATAGAATGGACCGGGCCACGGCCCCGTACCAATGCGTCGACGCTATCCTGTAGCCTCATATGTCCTCTGCTAAACATCGACCCGTCGCCGCAGACTGACAGGTCGCCATGAGGTCCAATATGGGCTGACCGCATCTGAGCACACGCGGCGCGCACACTGCCTGATGCAATCTCACTCCTCCGGCAAACACTCGGACCCCGCTAAGGACATTCGCCACCACAGTGTCCCCACCGAAACGCAGGCCGCCAAGGCTTCAACCGCGCACGCTGTCCCTTCGCTCGGGCCACCCTGACCACCCGACCGACTCCACCCTGCCGATCGAAATAGGCCACCATCCCGGAGATCTCAGACAGCACCTACAGCGCTCGATCCGCTACCGTGTCCGTGAACGCCTGCCACGGCTGACGTACCGCGTACCGTTCCAGTCAGACGATGGAACTCTGGGCGTGCTGCGTACACTAAAACGCCTTGTACATAAAGGATCCCCAAAATGTAGCTGAGTCTAACCACGCTCCGGCCAAGCTCCCGGAAGAAAGGGACAGAACCTTATAAAAAAAGAAGTGGGGACAATTAGGAAGGCTTTCCTGTTTGATTATTCTTTTTTTTTTTTTTTTTTTCTCCTTTTTACAACTCCATAAGGGCCACAAGGCACACAACCGAACAGGGCATTGTCCAGAGAACGCAAGGCCCCTCCTCCAGGCTGACTCCACAGCCTAAACCGGCAGTCACCTTGGCTGATGCCGAGCAGCGCGGAAGCCAACTTGTAAGCCCAGCATATGAAGTATGCCTACTAGTACAGCATTCCACAATGGAGGGACATGTAACCGGACGGCTTTGAATATGAACCTACAGATATCCCGCGCTTGCTCCAAGACAAGCACTGTGCAGCCTACTGGTCTTCCCGGAGCACCGCCACGACCCGAAGACCTAAACCGGCCAGCAAAAGACGACGTACGCTGGGCCCGAAGGAACCTGGTTGAACGGATCCCAGCACTCCCTGTATCGTTAGGATCGGAGCCTCCCCCCAAGGACTCAGCCCTGGCTGGAACCGGCGGAGCATAACTCCAGGCCCTGCGGCGAGCCCCCACGAAGAAGTGGGACGCAATGATGCCTTGAGGAAAGGGAAGGCCCAATGTGTGAAGCAAGTTGCTAGCCGACCAAGGGAGTAAACCCCACACGCGCACCTCAACGGAAGGTCGGAAGCACTGTTCCCTCTAAGCAGTGCGCGTGTGCGCGCGCACACACCTCACCGAGCGAGCGCACATACTTTACACCAGAGCGCACAAAAATGTTGGTTCTGATTCTGATAGAAAACAACACAGACGTCTTAAAATTTAAAAGTAGTTGTGTATTTACGGTTTTCACAAGTTCTACAATATTTTCTAGTGCAATCAATGTGGTGTACATACTGTATTCTGACGTGTAGTCAAATTTTAAAGTATATAACTCTGAGTGTCGTCATGTGGCGCACAAAAATTTAACCTTCCTTCAAAAGCTGCACAGCTGATTTTTTTATGCGCACACAGCCTACAGAAAATTAGAGGGAACATTGGTCGGAAGAACCGAGGATTCTGGTCCCACAGGTGCACCTGCTAGCCTTTAACAACATACACCTCCGCAGGTACAAAAAACTTAAATTGTGAGCACCTTCAGGGGTAAGGGGAATAGACGACAGCCTCCGACTGTTGACCACCTTGTCTTGCACAACAGACAGCAGCACCCCACCAAACAAATGATTGGGAATATATGACCCCAGAACCCCAAGACAGAGGTAAAACAGTAGAACGTGCAGTGGATGTGAATTTCCAGATCTGCCAGCCCCCCTGCCCACATTGAGAAGAGGCAGAGAAGAACTGGACCGGCGGATCTGGAGGGGTGCCTCCTGGACAGCCGGGCCACCGAAGGGAAAGCTGATGACTGAGGCCCAAACTCCTCAGGATGGCCCCGTCTTGCATTGGCAACCCCATGCAACACCATGACAACCCCGCTCACGATATCCCAAGCGATCTCTGTCATTGCTGCAACAATCACCTGAGCATGAGATCACAGACGGAACACGGACATGCAGACGCACTCAAGGAGAGTGCACCTAAGAAGTATGAGCCTATCCAACATCCAGCACCACATGTCCAGGTGTCCCACTCCTGTCACCCAAAACAAAGGACGCTTGAACCTAGGTGACCGTCATAGCAAAGACAGGGAGGCCTGACTGCCGCTATCAACCCTTCCAGGACCCTGGAACACTAAGCCCCGGACTGTGCCATCCAGCAACACTTCTCACGATCCCCAGCAGGGGCCTTTCCCCAGATGGGCAGTGTTCCCGCCAAATGGGCAAGCTGCGCTCTGATAACATAGTGCAGAAAACCAAATCAAAGTGTCTTAACCTAGCTAATTTTTGTCTAATAGTGATCATTCATAATATCAGCCAGGCTCAATCATAACTTTAGTATTAATGATCTCTAAAGATTGAAGAGTTACTAATGTAACACTAATTGGTTTTTTTTTGGGGGGGGGGGGGTTTTGGTTTTTTCTTTTTTTTTTTTTTAAAGAGCTTCAAAGGCGATCTTGGAAACTACAGACCAATGAATCTGAGTTCAGTGCCAGTTAAATGATAGAACTTGTTCTGAAAAGCAGCACCAAGCTGTCCTTTCAAAGGGTTAATAAACATGTGAGTAAGCCAAATGATATGTATCTGGATGTTTTAGAAGGTACTTGACAAAGCCCCTTATGAACTTCTCCTGAGGAAGGAGATGATGTGCTATTATAGAATGGGAAATGGATCAAAAACAGGAACACAATAGGACTAAATGGCCAGTTTTCTCACAGGAGACCCGTAAATAGTGGAATGTCTCGGGATCTGCACTGGAACTGGCATCTGGTAACATCTACTGCACTGAAATGATCTGGAAAAGAGATCAGCAAGCATGGCGATCAAATTTGCAGATGGCATAACGACATTTAGAGGCTGTCTGCACAATTTCCAAGCGTATAAACATGGAAATAGCATCCTTATGTAAATGACAATTTCAGAAAGGGCTCAATTTGTAGGTGGTTGTGCTGCCGATGACCCTGAATGGCCAAATCCTAGCACGGAAACCTGCTGCTGACAGACGTCGCTAACTGCCAGAATGCAGACAAAGGTAAAGGCACCCCCCAAGAAGTAAAACCCAAACCAATCACATTGCATTCAAAGAACTATAAACTATCATGAAATTAAAAGGAAATTAAAATTAAAAGTAACAGCAAAAGGAAGTCCTTATCTGGGTGTAGCCACGTGGAACAGCGTCGTCTGCTCAAACGCGGGGCTGCTCCGCTCTCCGCCACGAGGCCTCAGCCCTGCCGAGAAAATGGCGCCAATCCGAAGCAGGCCTGCTTGGCACCAAACACCACAGAGGCGGCAAGAGCTCAGAGCCCCTCCACGCGGACTCGAGAGACTCCCTTGTGGCGTCGGGATGCAGCAGTTACCCCGCTGTAGCTGCGGGGTGAAGAGCTGTCCAGACACGCTGCTGCCTCGCGCCACCAGAAGTAGCAGACGCTGCGAGCCCCGGACCACCGGCTAAAGAACCTCGAACAGCCTGAGGCTCCCCCCGCGATGGGAATCTGCCGCATGGACACTGCCAAAATGCAGGTGTTCCACAGAGCTCTCCCCCGTACAGTCCTGGGGGAGAGATCATCACCGGGCACAGAGACCGAAGAATCCCAAGCAGAGAGGCTAGCTGGCAGCGTGAACTTTGAAAAGGGACAGAACCCCCTTTACACTAAGGCAGACTAGGTGAAAATAAATAAAGTAAAAGTAAATGAAATTAAATGAAAATGAATTCAATTTACAGGATTACACCTAAAGAAGGGCAAAAGAAATGCAAGGTAAATCAAATCCTGACTAACTGCTCCTAAACTGCTTCTCAAGTGAGCCCAGCACCTAGGCTCACTACGTCCTCATGCTGCATGGAGACTGGACACACTGGGGGATCATGGGAGAAGACCAGCAGGATATACCCGGTGATGTCACAAGTTTGACTTGTCCAGTCTCCATGTTGCAGGAGGAGGTGCACTACCCAGTGGTGGAGGACTGAACTGTAGGACCGATAAGGAAATTATCTTGTACCCACATTGCACAGATAGCACAGAAATCCTTTTTTGTCCTCTGCAGAATCACATTCCTCTGCTGCTACTTGGATGACAGAGTCTTAAGGACACAACTGCATACACTGGTCATAAACCAACTGGATTACTGTAACTCTTTAGCAGCCCAAGAGACTATAGTTAATGCAAAATACTGCTATAAAAATGCTCTACAACACAAGGAAATTCAATTCAGTAACCCCGCTACTCTGTGAAAACCACTGGTTCCCAACCTGTTTCCAGATTAAGTTTAAAATCCTCATCCTGACCTTCCGAGCTCTTCACTTTGGGCTGCTCTCTACTTTTCCCTTTTGGTGCCCTTATAGTCCAGGCAAATTACCTAAGTGCAAATCTGTCATAAATAGGACAATATCTTCCTAACACAGGGCCTTCTGCTACCTTGCACCTTCTATCTAAACTCTCTCGCCTTAGAGCTTTGTCTAGAGACTTCATTAAAGAAATTTATACCAGGTGTAAAGCTCTGTCTTTTTAAATCAGATCTTTTTCACAGATTAGCTGATTACACTCCTACTTCATAAACATGACAAACCTTTGTCAAGTTGTTCCCCTCCGTTTTGTTTCACTTATCTCATGTGTACTTAGGAGATATTGCTGTCTTACTCATCCCATCCTAGTCTGCTCTATTCTCCTTTGTTTTGTAATTACACTGGACTTTGTAAACAGCTTGAAGTTCTTTATAGTGGGATTTCAAATCTTGTTAAATAAATAAATACGTCACAATTTTGCATGTCAGGTTATATGGTTACATTTCAGCATATCGTTAACGCCACAAAAATAGTAAAATGAAAGTCACAAACCTCAGATGCCATTTTTGGGTTAACCTGCAATTATAACTCAGTCCTTGTCACCTGGGAAAAAAAAAAAAGTAAAAAGTTGCCATTTTAGTTGCATGAAAATCAAGTACTACAAATTTTGCACAACACTGCTGTTATGTCTTAAATAATCAATAAAACGTTTAAAAGTACATTAGGGGGTCTAGCATAATTGATGAGATTTTCTGTTTTAAGACCTCATTATCTGTTAGCAGATAGAAAGGCTGTAAGCAACTCTAGTGCACCAGTTCTCCACTTTCTTCTTCTGCATTCCCTCATGTCCTAAATTAGCTAATTTGCCATGACAATCTGAGTTCATGACCAACAAATCTCATTTTCCCTTCGACCATATCTAGTCAGATCTTCCACCGACCTTGCTCTTATGCACTCCTTTCATAAATTCTTCTATATCACCACATTCCCAAATGGAAGACATAAATAACCTGCCAAAAAGACCCTGCTCTTCCTTGTTACTGTTAACATGAAGAAGGCAACATAAGAAAATTACTCGGCAAAGCAAAGCAACACCCCACTGCTGCCTGCTATAGAGAGGCATTTTTTTTTTGCCAGATCATAAAGATTCCAGGATGGCAATCTGATATTACCATGCTTCCTTCCCCTCCCCCCCCCTTCAAGGTAAGAACCAAGCTGCAAGCTATCAGTAGCCTTGAGCTGATTATTAAAAAAAAAAATATTAAGGAAATTACTAGTGTACAGTATATACACCCACCTGTTCTAGCTGCCTCTCTTCTGTCTGCTCTTGCTGTCCCCCGATTAGGCTTTTGAAGTCAGCCAGCCACCCTTGTCCCCTTGACTCTGCCCCCTTCCCAATGACCAATCAGAGAGGCTCCTGGTGTTTTAATTTCAGGGCCAGTGTTTTTTTCTCTTCCCTTGCATCATCTGGGGGAATTCAAGGTCTAGAGCCAGTGCCTACAGCAAAGGGCATTTTCTGTTTCTAAATTCCCATTTCTATGCATATTTTAAACCTGCAGGATTGTATATCCTTTATTCTTAAGAGCATATAACCTTGTTTTTTAATATACAAATCTAAGGGCCAGACATACTAAAGTTTTTTTCATCCTGGCCCTATAATTTCTTTAAAGAAAATTGCAGCTCTCCATGTTTTCTAATCCGTTTGTCCTCTTTGTAAAATTTAGCTACTCAGATTTCTCCTAGACCAGTATGAAAATGCAAACATAGCACCCCAAGTCCAAATGATCAAATAATTGACTGCTTTCCACAACTTATTTTATCCTGCAACCTTCACCTATCAGGGGCCCTGTTAGTGCTGGGCACACAGGGTCTGTGCCCTCAATCTCCTGTGATACACCTGTTAGCAGAAAAGCAGCTTTTGGAATTTGACCTGTTGCTGCTGTGTGCTGATCGTGCAACAGGAAGTATCAGCCTGGAGAAAAAGTATCAGTTGTGCAGTCAGTAGGCCTAAGAGGGAAGAAAAGCACTGGAGTGAGTAAACAATAAAGTCTTGTCAATAAAGGAAGAACACACAGTGGTCCCCAATGGATGTCAGAAAGCAAGGTCGAGCACTCTGACCATAAGTAATGAACTCCAAAAGCAAGCTGAAATACTTGAGCATGGTGCACATAATACAGCCTAGATTGGAATTTCCCAGCCTTTTTGGTTGTGTGGACCCCTTATTAGCTTCCTAAAAGTTCAGAATCCCCCAGGTCATCCTCACCACTCTTCTCAGACCTCATCCCCTCAGTACCAGGCCTGAGTCAGCCACGCCTAGGTGTTTCATCCTCTGGGACTGGAGTAGCTCTCCCAAAGCTCAGAGGAATCCCCCTTTTATTTATTTATTTTAAATTCCTCTGAGCTTCCTGTTCCTGGTTCATGCCCTTCCTGCTTCCGTTTTTTCCATCCACTGTTAGGGATGGACGGGTAACACAGCTCTCCTCAAATACACTACCAAAAAAAAAACCTATCAAACTAGAAGAATGTTTTTCAATCCAGAATGGAAGCCTCTTCAAAGAAATGTTTGTGCTGGAACAAGAAACTCAGCTGGAGCGACGCTCAGGACTCCTGTACAAAATACCTCGAGCTGACACACTTGCGCACGTGCAAAGTAGTCAAAGATCTGGCATCTAAGGCACAGCAGATGACAACAAAAGGAAAAAACAGGCTCAAGCTGCTCCCCTGAACAGGAAACAGAGCGAGCCCAATGACCACGTTCAAGGGGAACTGATAAAGCCCCTGGTGGTCCCACAGACGTGTACTGCAGGCCAGGAGGTAAGCTCACCATTCTTCCTGGACCTCATCCCCTCAGCACCAAGCCTGTCCATACTAGCCTCATCTCCCTTTCTGTCTGTCTTTCTCTCTCCCTCCTGCCCAGGAATTCTCAACCCAGTCCTTGGGACATGCTAGCCAGTCATGTTTTCAGGATAACCACAATGAATATGCATGACAGAGATTTGAATACAGTGGAGGTAGCTCATGCAAATCTATTTCATTCATATTCTTGCAGTTATCCTGAAAACATGACAGGCTAGGTGTTTCCCAAGGACTGTGTTGAGAACCACCGTTACAGCTAGTCCCCACCTGTTAGTCTCCTTCTCTCTTCCTCCCTCCAACCCCCCCCCCCACCCACTCACCTACCTCCTAATCTCTCTTCTCCCCGTCCCCCCACAGCCAATCCCCTCCAGCCTCTCTTTTTTTCTCTTTCCTGTGCCCCATGGACCACAGGTTGGAAACTACTTGCCTAGAGACAGGGAAATATGCAAACTACAGCCTACAAGAGCAGGGAGTGTATGCAGTATGAATTATGGCAGATCCAGACAGCCCAACGTAAGAGGAAGCATTTTCAAAACCCCACAGCAGCAATTCCTTCTCCACTTGTCTGCAAGGGAGAGCAGGAAAAAATATCAGTAGAAACATTTTTTTCTGTATTTTGTAAATCTTATCTCCTTTGCTTTTTTTCTTTTTTTTTTTTTTTTTTTTTTTTTAACTAACCACTTTTTAGGTATTTATTTATTTATTTAACAGTTATTTATATACCGCTCTTTCCCTAGTATCAAGTGCGGTTTACATGGAACAGTATGTTAATTGGTATGTAATATACCAAGTCAGTTTACATAGAACAGATAATTATAATTTACAAGGAATGTTGTAACATTACAGATATAACATATTAGAAGATATATATTACTTTAGCAATGTGCACACAAATTGTCAGACCAATTAAGTTTTTTCATTCTGATAATAAAAACATGGAATAGAAGCACAGCTAACCACTTAAAAGAACAGGGGTATAGATCCATAGATCCATAGATCCCCCTCTAAACTTGTAAAATAAAAAAGGAAAAAAAAAAACCTCTGCCGCCTCCTTTCATGCACAATTCTATAAAAACACATCAGACGACATATTACCATTTTATTCCACAATGCAGAATGGCAACAAGAGATCTATTGTGAATGGATTTATGAACCCTATAGGAGACATCTTGAAAAAGATAAAGATTATAATTTGCCAGAAAAAGAATCTCCAACACAAATTCAAATTATTCTTAAAGAAATCAAGAAGAGCAGATTCAATGCATCTGCAAACTTTAAATTGGCTATGAAGACACAACAAGAAAATGTCCTAAGATCCAACAAGCACATTTTTACTATATTGGTCCCAATGAACTATATAAAATCCTGCAAAAAATTCACTCAAAATCCAAAATATAAACTGGCAGAAGAAAAAAAAAAAAAAAAAAAAAAAAAAAAAAAAACCACCACTACCTACCAAAATTCAAATAGAAACAACCGTACCCATGAACAGTCAACAGTGGGATGTAAATTGTACAAGAGGTACTAGGTAATGCCAATATACTGCCTACTTGAAAAAGCAAGACACTAAGATCCCTGTGTTCCTAACGCTTCCATGATCCTGCTCCACCCAGTTTAAGAGCATCACTAGAAGCCTCCCCGTATGTCAATACTTATATGTCACAGAAAAAAAATATATAAAGATCATTAAAAAAATGAAGTGGCAGATTGATTTTTTGAAACCATCTAAGAGACAGAAGCCTCCTACCACCCCACAAAGGGTTTGATGCAGAAACCCTGGGCTAAAGCTCTAGTGCAGGGTTCCTAACGAAAGTTTAATTTGGAAGTTTTGCTCAGCAATGCTGTAAGCAAAAAGAATGCAAGTGAGCTGTGCACAAAAGGTCTAAGCTAAATAAGGAGAACAAGTCAAGTACACAGGGGTCTGTATTGTAGAACCTATATCTTGTGCACATTTTAAAAAAAAGTTTGACACTTATGTGCATATGCTGGAATACTATCGGCATAAATATTAGTCTGCATAGAAACTCTACTCAGAATAATATTAACATCCATAAACACTAATATTATTAATGCACATAATAATGTTTACACACTAGACAGCACTCCAACACACTTCCCCTGTAGTGACTTTTTTAGCATTACTCTTCAGCAAAGCTGTAAGTCATGGGTGCTTTACATTCAAGAAACGGGTTGACTGCAGACCTACAAGCTAACCCTCAACAGCTCCCCAAACCTTGCGTTCAAATCCCAGCATTCAGCTCAGCCTACTTGTCTTCTGCACACTTCTTTGCATAGCTAACAGATTCACTATCATCTATTTAAATGGCTTGTGCGCTGCCACAAGGATAGCCATCTGCGCATTAGGCTCTCGTTAGATCCCTTCTTGCATTCTGTGCCCACCAGCAGAGAAAACGGTGTGCAAAAACTACACTATTGCCCGCACCAACAGTAGCATACTTTATTACATCAAGTTTAAAAAACAAGCTCAAGCTTGCAGCCCCCAAAAGAAACCACGACAGGGAACCTAAAAGCCAATTACACCCCTCCCCACAAAAACAACAAGAGGGTCCAATGAGGCAAGAAATAAAGACTATCCTTAGTCCTTTCTACCTCCTGCGATGCTCTGCATCTCTCCCTTTTTAGGGCTTCGGTATCAGACCAGTTCAGGAAGGGGCAGGGGAGGGAAGAGGGGGGTTGCAGGAGTTAACCACCGGCAGTAGCAGTTTTTAAGACAGCGTTCTCAACCTGTGGGGTCACAACACAGAGCTGGAGTAAAGGGTTGAGGAGGCGGCAGCAGCAGCCCGACATTCTTACTTTAACTGAGGTCGAGCGGCGCTCCTTCTCCGCGTCGTAGGCTACAGCAGCACGAGCAACGAAGAATGCCAGGAACTGGAGCGGCCACATATTGCCTTCCCCACCCCAACAGCGCGGCTTCTCTCCCTTCCTTGTGGAGATACGGCCGCACCAACCCCTGCATTCTTACCTAGTTTCACACCGCCCCGCGCTTCCGTTCTGAAGAAGCGCAGCGGCGCTTGGTGCGCTTTCATTTCCGGGTCGCGGAGCACACCCGGAAGTGAAACCATAATAAACGTTCCATGCTGCTGCGACGTGAAGGAGAGGCAAAGCTGAATATCAAACTAAAGTAAGAATAACGGTGTCGCTGTTTTGCGCTTTTTCAACGACGCTGCTTGAGAATTTCTGCTGCATTATAAACGGCATCCTACTGTCACAATTTGGCTTTTGTATGGGATAGGAGGCTGTGGAGTATAGTAAAATAGCAACACTATGGTTGTCTGAAAGCTGGATGATGAAGAGAGAATAAAAACTATGCTCTGGAGAAGGATTACAAAGCCAGAGCATATGCACTGTTTGCCTATTGCTTTGAAGGTATCTCTGACTAGTCTTTTTTTTTTTGCAGGACAGATTCCAGCACCGTTATGCTCAGTAATTATGAGGTAAGAATTGACAGTGTGTCCACTTTACTGGAACATTGTTCCTTTACCCAGTTCTTTTTATTTGATTTTGTCGACTGTATCTTTACGATTCTACTTCAGATCACATAATCATATGATTTGTGGTATGATTTATGCTGTTACTTTTTCCACATTCTACTTTATTTATTTATTTGAACATTTCTTATATACTGCCTCTTCCATTGATTAGAGGCAATTTACATTGAACAACATTCCAGGGTCCTGGTTACAGAGAATATTTCAAACTATAATACAATAAACTATGTACATATTACAAATCAGTTTAAATAAACTGAGATGTAATGAAGGCTAGGTCTGAACTATTTACATACTGTATTTACAACAGAGCAGAATACGGGCAGTTATTTGTACTGGGGGGGGGGGTGCTGGAGGAGGAGAGAGGGGGGAGTCAGATGAGTTGTATTCTGAGAAGAGAAGGGTTTTAAGTGGTTTATAGTAGTTTAGTAGTAGATATAACCTGACTTTGTTGAACATTTAATATCACCAAGAAATGTATCCAGTCAAGAGTGTTTTAAGATGGTACTGGACAGAATATTGCTTGAGTTGTAAAGACAAGGCATAATCTATTGGTAGGCCAGTTCACATGAAGAGATGAGGTTGCCATGTTAGTAGCATGCAGTGGCGAAAATGATACAAATGGTGGTGACACCTTATAGATAGTGCCTTTGCTCTCCATGATCTTGCCCTTCCCACAGAATGCTTTTTCTGTAGAGTCATTGTGGGAGACTGTGGTATAGTGTGGTGTGCTTTGACAAGGGCTCATAAAATGTCATGCACACAACAGTTCCGGGACAAACAAAACTACTTTTATTGTCCTTTAGCTATACAGAAATCACTCTCCAACCTGATTTCTTCACAGGGCTGGTTCTCAGTGCCCTTCCTCCGACCTGCAAATTTAAGTCAGAATTGAGTTCAGCCCAAAGGCCAGGCAGTCACTTTTGCTTTGGTGTTTATAAATATGGCTCCCAGTTCCTAAATTGCCTACCTTACAGTTGAATTCCTCTCCCAGCCCTGCTTGGAAAGAACTTTCTGTCTCCACGGGCCTCTCTTCTCCCTTGTGCACACAGCTGGCTTCTTAATCCCTTTTGTCTGAGTCATGCCCTCCCAGCCCTGAGTTCTGAGCTTTAGACTCTTTTAAGGTGGACTGCTGATAATCCCTTTGGAGAGGGACAGGCAAACTGCCTATGTACCCATCACATACCCTCCCCCTCAACTCAACCATGCCCTGTTGAGCGCTTGTTGCACCCAGGACCCCCACCCGGGAAAGGAAGTCTGCATTCAGGTGAGCCCAACTTGCCCTATGGCTGATCTGATACTGGTAGGGCTGGAGAGTCAGAAACCACCTTATTATACAGCTATTGGACTCCTTATGTCAAGCTAGCCATTTGAGGGGTGAAGGTCTGTTACCAGTGTAAATGAATGGCCCAGCAGGTAGTACTTGAAGGTTTCAAGTGTCCACTTGACAGCCAGGGCTTCCTTCTTGATCACAGCATAATGTTTTTTCCTGAGGGAGCAGCTTCCTGCTGATGAATGCCACTGGATGTTCTTCACCTCTGACTTCCTGGGCTAGAAGGGCTCCCAGACCCACTTCCGAGGCATCTGTTTGTACAGTAATGGTAGAGAGAAATTAGGTTAATCAGGAGAGGTGCCGAGCACACTGCTTCCTTGAGATGCTGGAAGGCCTGGTCCAGGTCTGATGACCATTGAGGCTGCTCGGGATTTGTCTTCCAGAGGAGATTAGTTAATGGCTCCTCAAATCTCTGCAAAATTGGGGATAAACCGGCAGTAATAGCCAACCAGTCCAAGGAAGACCCAAACATCTTTGACTTCAGGGTGGGGACCTGGGCAATGGCATCCAATTTCTGTAGTTGAGGTTGTATTTGGCCGTTTCCGATTAAGTAGTCTAAGTATGCTGGCCTCCCAGGAAGCATTTTGTAGAGTTAGCTGTCAACCTGGCTTTTTGCAGGCTGGTCAAAATAGCTTGTACTTGGGTTAGATGGGTGATTCAGTCTTTGCTGGAGATGACGATGTCTTCAAGGTATGCAACTGCATGTTCATTGTGCGGTCTCGGTAAGCATTGAAACATGGTAGGACCCCCTCATAATTCAAATGGCAGTACGGTAAACTAGAACAAGGCTTGCGGTGTCGAAAAGTCAGTTATCTACTTGAGAGCCGGAGTCAAGGGTTCCTGCCAGTACCCCTTGGTCAAAAGCATGCTCCACCGAGTTGCTTGATTAGCTCATCTACTCAGGGCATTGGATACACTTCCAATTTAGAAACAGCATTGACCTTCCCGAAGTCCAAACAGCAGATGACATTTAATGTGGACAAGTGCAAAGTTATGCACCTAGGAAAGAAAAACCCAAACTTTGGTTACACGATGCAAAGTACCACCTTAGAAACCATAAACCAGGAAAATGATTTGGGCATCATTGTGGATAATATGTTGAAACCCTCCGCCCAATGTGTAGCAGCAGCCAAGAAAGCAAATAGAATGCTAGGAATCATAAGGAAAGGAATGGAGAATAAAACCAAGGATATTATAATGCTAATGCATCGTTCCATGGTTCGACCCCACCTTGAATACTGTGTGCAATTCTGGTCGCTGTATCTTTAAAAGGATATAGCAGAATTAGAAAAAGTACTGAGAAGAGCCACCAAAATGGTAAAGGGGATGGAAGGATACCCCTATGAGGAAAGCCTTAAAAGGTTAGGGCTCTTCAACTTGGAAAAGAGAAGGCTGAGAGGAGTTATGATAGAAGTCTATAAATTAATGAATGGAGTGGAATGAGTTAACATAGGTTGGTTGTTTTATGCCATCAAAAAGTAGAAAGACTAGAGGACACGCAATGAAGCTACAATGTAACCCATTTAAGACAAGAGAAAATATTTTTTCACTCAACACATAATCAAACTCTGGAATTCGTTACTGGAGAATGTAGTAAAAGCTGTTAGTGTAGCTGGGTTTACAAAAAGGTTTGGACAAGTTCCTGGAGGAAAGGTCCATAAACCATTATTAAAGAGGACCCGGGAAATCCACTGCTTATCCCAGGATGAGCATTGTGGAAGCTGTGGACTTGGATACCTGCCAGGTACTTGTGACCTGGATTAGCCACTGTTGGAAACAGGATACTAGGCTTAATGGACCTTGGTCTGACCCAGTATGGCCTTTTTTATGTTGTTATAACTTGAGCTAGGGATTTCTTCACTAGGCTCTTCTTTCCTGAGCTCCTCCTATATCTGTGCCCAGATTCTGATGGTAGCGTAGCTTCTCCTGTCGATGCTGACTCTTTGATTTAGCAGGCCTGGGATTCTTAATATACAGATCTGGGCCTTCTAGGGCAGTGGTTCCCAACCCAGTCCTCGGGTACCCCCAGGCCAGTCAGGTTTTCAGGGTATCCACAATGAATATGCATGAATTAGATCTGCCTACAATGGAAGCGGTGCATGCAGATCTATCTCGTGCATATTCATTGTGGATACCCTGAATGCCTGATTGGCCTTGGGGGTACCAGAGGACTGGGTTGGGAACCACTATTCTAGGGGACAAATCTCCAGGAAACTTTCCTGGTTCGACTTAGTGGAGTAATCAGTTATCTGGGCCCATATCTCCCTGAAGGTTGGGTAGCCTCTGCTGATCACTACTGGGTATGGGAGCCAAGGCAGCACTATGACCTTGAATGTGTCAAGCCCTGCCGGAGTCTTGAGTGAAACCTGTGCCATTGGATACTGCCTCTTATCTCCATGTACAGGCCAGTGTTACAGTCTTTGCATAATCAATCTGAAATCACTTTACGGTTCTTCAGCAAATGAGGATCCACACACTCCCTGAGTCTATCAAAGCCTGGAGGCGGATTCCCTCAAGCTCCACTGGCCTCGCAAAGTTTGGTGCACCTGGGCGAGAAATGTCCACAAAAGCACAGGTGTGAGGGGTATTTAGACTGGCATCCATTGGTTCCTCAATATCCAGGAGACATTCTTGGGCAAAGTAGCCCCAGTCTCCACACCTAAAACAGGTGAAGGGGTTGTGACTGGGCCCATGCCCTCGCCTAGGAGGTGACTTTGGGATTCGAAACATGGGAGTCAACATCCACTCTGGCTTTATCTTCCGTCCTCCCGGGCTAATGAGTGACGACTTCACCTTCTCGGTGTCCATTTTTGTCACTGACTGGGCTTCTCCTGCTAGATTTCTGCTATTTCCAGTGCACTCTCCAGTGTAAGCTTGGGGTGCTGATGTATCCATTGCTTCATTGGGGAGATCAAGCCCTCTACAAATTGCTCCTTGAGCACAGTCTTGGTTATCTGGGTCCTGGTATTTCCCTCCAGTTGTAGCCACTTCCATGCAAGACCTTCAATCAACAGAAGAACCTCAGAAGGCTCTCTTTCATCTTGAGTCCCCCTTTCTGAAGTGCTGGCAGTAGGTCTCTGGTGTACAGCCAGCTTGTTGCAATATGGTGGCCTTGACAGCTGCATATATAACTCGCCCATCCTGGAATGCAGCCTGACTGCTATCTGTCACAAGTACTACCTTTTAACTTTCAAAAGGGAAACTAAGATAAAATGAGGAAAGTAGTTAAGAAAAAACTAAAAGGAGCAGTTGCAAAGGTTAAAGATTTACATAAAGTATGTGTATTGTTTAAAAATACTATCTTGGAAGCCCAGACCAGCTGTATTTCACGCTTTAAGAAAAGTGGAAGGAAGGCCAAAAAACTGCCAGCATGGTTTAAAGATGAGGTCAGAGAGGCTGCTGTTGCCCAAAAAGCATCTTTCAGGACATGGAAAAAGGAGCCAAATGACGAAAACTGGAAACAGCATAAGCACTGGCAAGTTATCAATGCCTTCTTGCATCTAAGGCAGGCAAAGAGAGAATTTGAGAAGAAGCTTGCTGTGGAAGCAAAATGCATAATAAAGACTTTTTGAAGTACATTCGTAGCAAAAAAACACGTGAGAGAGTCATTTGGATCATTAGATGCTAGAGGGGTAAAAGGGGCAGTAAGAGGGGACAAGGCCATAGTGGAGAGACTGAATGAATTCTTTGCTTCAGTCTTTACCAAGGAAGACGTAGGGATGTTACCTATGATTGAAATGATATTTAAAGGTGATGCCACAGAAAAATTGAAAGAAATATCGATACACCAGGAAGATGTATTACAACTATTTGATAAACTGAAGAGTAGCAAATCACCTGGACCAGATGATAAACTTCCAAGGGTGTTGAAAGAACTGAAATATGAGATTGTAGACCTACTATTAGTAATCTGTGAACTATCATTAAAATCACCTGTAATACCTGGAGATTGGGGGATGGCCAATGTAACGCATATTTTAAAAAAGGGTTCCAGGGGTGATCCGGGAAACTACATACTGGTGAGCCTGACGTCAGTACCAGGAAAAATGGTAGAAACCATTATAAAGAACAAAATTATTGAACATATTGATAGTCATGGCTTTAGCCAAGGAAGGGCTTGTCTTACTAATCTGTTTATTTTATTTAAAAGGATTTATATCCCGCTATCTTCAGGAACAAGCAGGAATGAGTCTTCACATATGGGTACCGTCGACACCGACGTAGCCTGCGCGGGGACGCTCCCCAGCGTCCCAAAAAGAAAGCTTTTGGGAGCATCCACCATGCATGCGTGCTGCCTTCCCGCCCAACTACCTCTCTCACTTCAGTTCTTCGTTTTCCGCGGAGCCGTCAGGACGTGTCCCTGTCTTCGCAGAAAAACTTCTTTTATTTTATATTTTTTGTGGTCGCGTCTGCCTTCCGTCGACACCTACCGGTACCACCGGTGCTTGCTTTCTTTTTTAAAGTAATTCTTTTTAGTGCTTTTCTCAGGGTTTTTTTTCCCCTGCTCTGGTGCTGCATTAGGCCCTCTTTTTCCTTACCATGGAAAAACCAGCCAATGGTTTTAAAAAAATGTTCAAAATGTGGTGGTACAATTTCTATTACCGACACCCATGACTGGTGTCTTAAATGTTTAGGTCCTGACCATTGCCCGGCAGAGTGTGTCTCCTGCAGGAAGTTGACTAAAAGAAGTCTTCAAAATCGAGCAAATCAACTTGGTGCCCTATTTGCTTCAGACACAGCATCTGTAGCGTCGATGTCTTCCAGGGCCTCAACTTCTTCCCAGGGATCTCAGGTAACTAAACACAAGTCTTCTAAGACTAGCCGGTCCTCGAAGGGTAGATCTCCCTCTAAGCATCGAAATGCCATTGGCTTTGCCCTCGAGGACAATTTACCGGCAAAACAGCCCCGGCGGGAGTCTTCAGGCTCCAAAGCTTTATCGGGGCTCCAGGATGTTCCAGAGGCCTCGACCTCAATGGAACTACTGGTGCCATGCTCGGGGGTTGTGGCCGCTCCCACTGGTACCGATACCCCGGCATCGGCAGTAGCGGTGGACAAAAGACTCCTCGCTATCGAACGCAGTCTAGCGACTCTTTTAGCTACTTTGGTACTGCTAAGGTTGCTGCAGATGTTTCCGCAGGCACTAGTACCAATGCCGGTACCAGTGCCAGTGCCTTCGGTACCTGTTTCAACAGGCATGCTTCCCCCGATGCCGAGCTTGGAATCTCTCTCTAGCATGGGGGATCAGGTACCGACTCGTGTCGGTACTGACATCGAGTGGTACCGACGCCATCTGCTTTGGAAGAACCCGGTCCTTCCTCCTTTTGAGTCTTCCGATTCCGATGACTCGGATGATTCCTCCAGTACCAGAGCTGAACTTTTGCAAGATTCAACTCTTTCTCCACAACGCAGAATGTCCCCTTCTGAGGACATGTCTTTTCATGATTTTGTACGTGATATGGCAAAGGGTTTTGCCATTACAGTAGTACCTGAAAAGGAGCCTAGGGCAGAAGAATTGAGAATTCTTCAATATCCTTTGGCTCCAAAGGAGGCAGCTATGCTTCCTATACATCAGATCTTACATGATCTAATGTTAAGGATGTGGGAAGCTCCTTTAACAGTATCTCCACATTCTAGACGTCTTGATACTATGTATTGAGTATCACCTTGTCCAGGGTTTCAAAAGACTGTTACCACATCATTCTATGGTGGTAGAGTCCGCCATGAGACTTATTAAGAGTGCTAAAAGACACTTCCAATCCACCAGGTCGTGAGTCTAGAACACTGGATGCCTTTGGTCATCGATGCTTTCAGTCCTCCATGCTGTCAGCAAGAATCCGTTCCTATATATTATATATGGGAATGTTTCTTGAAGAGGTTACAAAAGACTTAGAACTTTTGAACCCTTTTCTTCAGGAGGATAAACGGACAGATCATTTGACTTTGGTCAAACATGCTCAGAATGTCTCTAAATTTATGAATCGTGCTACCTTTGACTGTTTTGAATGTATTAGCAGAACCTCTGCTATATCCATAGGAGCACGTCGTATTGCCTGGCTCCAGGCTTCGGAAGAATGGGTGCAAGATAAGCTGGGTAACATTCCTTGCACAGGAGAAAATCTCTTTGGCAAGGATTGGCAACTCAAGGCTAACGAAATTGACACTGATAATACAACTTTAGACAGATTGTCAAAATCTACAGCTAACCCAGCCAAGAAAAAGTTTTTCAGAAAACCTTTTTTCTCTAAGAAGAAGAAATTCTATTCATCTTCCACCCAGCAAACACATGTTCCCCAGTAGGGGCAATGACAAACTAGACAAAGAAAGACACAACCTCAGAAGGCCCAGCAAGCTCAGCCTCCTCAGGGTCTTTGACTGTTGTCTAGAGAACTTAGCCATTCTTCCTGTTCTAAGCCCAGAACCTTTAAATATTCCAGGCCGTATCTGCCATTTTGCCAAAAGATGGCAACAAATCACATCAGAAAATTGGACTCTATCTATCGTGAGTCTGGGATACAAGCTTCATTTCCTCAGCTTGCCCCCATCCACGTTAATAAAGCAGTTCATATCTCAACCACCGGTCTCAGACCTGTTGTGGCAAGAGGTCACCACTCTTCTGGCTCAAGGAGCTATAGAAGAGGTTCCAGTGTCCCAGCAGGGCACAGGATTCTATTCCCCCTATTTTCTCATTCCAAAGAAATCAGGGGGACTAAGACCAATCCTGGACCTCAGAGAACTGAACAAATATCTAGTCCAAGAAAGGTTCAAGAGGATCTCCCTCTGCACACTTCTTCCATACCTCCACGAGCAAGATTGGCTATGTTCTCTAGATTTAAGGGACGCTTACATGCATATCCTTATTCATGCAGATCACAGAAAATTCCTTCAATTCCTAGTCAAGGGAAGATATTTTCAATACAGAGTCCTTCCTTTTGGACTGGCCTCTGCTCCAAGGGTCTTCACAAAATGCATGGCAGTAGTAGCAGCATTTATGAGGACTCTAGGAATTTTTGTCTTCCCTTACTTGGACAATTGGCTCATTCGAGCACCGTCAGCTCTAGAGGCAAGTCATGCTCTTTCCCGAGCAATGCAAATTTTGCAGTACTTGGGATGGGTCATAAACCTTCCAAAGTCCCAGCTCACCCCATCTCAATCCCTTGAGTTTATAGGGGCTCGCTTGGACACACAGCAGTCAAAGGCTTTCCTACCTCAGCCTTGATGTCTCCGCATCATTGAACTGGCATCTCAAGCAGTGCTACAAACCTTCCTCACTGCTCGACAGATGCTTTGGCTTCTAGGACACATGGCATCTACAGTCCATGTGATTTCCTTATGCATGCCTTCACATGCGAGTGGCCCAGTGGACCTTAGCATCCCAATGGTCCCAGGCTTCAGGGTGCATGTCAGACAAGATCAGAGTTACCACACGCCTGATTGCATCTCTGCATTGGTGGCGATCTCTGGGAAAACCTCACAGTAGGCTCTCCTTTTCAGCAACCCCTACCTCAGGCTATCCTAACAACAGATGCATCCAAGTTGGGTTGGGGGGCCCACTTAGGCGATCTGTCTACCCAGGATCTCTGGACCCCACAGGAGGCTTCTCTACAAATAAACCTCCTAGAACTAAGGGCCATTTCCAATGCTATTCAAGTCTTTTGCTTCCATCTCATAAACAAAACAGTTCTGGTGCAAATCGACAATCAAGTGGCCATGTTTTACCTAAACAAACAAAGCGGAACAGGCTCTCTGCAATTATGCAACGAAGCTTTGCAACTGTGGGCCTTTGCCAGAGAACATTACATTCATTTGTTGGCAGTATACCTTCCAGGCATTCAAAACGCTTGGGCGGACAGGCTCAGCCGAGTCCTGTTACCACAGGAGTGGTCTCTCCACTCATATCGACTTGCTCGAGTTTTTCAAGTCTGAGGAACTCCAGACATAGACCTCTTTGCAAGTCCACAGAATGCCAAACTTCCCCGGTTCTGTTCCAGACTTCCAGCTCGAAATTGTCAGGCGAGGGATGCATTCCTGCTCCATTGGGGCCAGAATTTTCTCTATGCCTTCCCTTCAATTCCCCTAATCCCCAAAACCCTATTCAAACTCCAGAGAGACAGAGGTCGCATGATACTCATAGCTCCCTGTTGGCCAAGGCAAACATGGTATCCTCTTCTCTTAGGTCTCTCTCGAGCCTCTCCTCTGGAGTTGGGGAGTGCTCCAGATCTTCTGTCCCAGGACAACGGATCTCTTCTGCACCCCAGTTCTCAGTCCCTTCATCTCAAGGCCTGGCTTCTCAAGGCATAGAGTTTCAAGATCTAGGCCTTTCGCAGCAAGTGAAGGATATTCTTCTAGCTTCCAGAAAACCTTCCACAAGGCGTTCTTACGCTTTTAAGTGGAAGAGGTTCGCAATCTGGTGTTCCCAGAGGGGACTTAATCCGCTCTTGGTACCAGTAGAGTCCCTTCTGGACTATCTCCTTCACTTATCAGCTTCTGGTCTCAAGACCAATTTATTTATTTATTTATTTATATTCTCTTATATACCGCGCTATTCTGCATCAGTGCGGTTTACATTGAACAAACTGAAATTACATTGAACAGGGCATCATAACTTGGAGATAACTATTTTACAGGGAACATGGGCTATGGAGGGTTAAGTGGCTTGCCCAAGACCACAAGGTCACCTGTGGGACTAGAAACCCCAGTCCTTCCGGCCCAAGGTTGCTGTCCTCTAGTGGGATTTGAACCCCCGACCTTCCGGCCTGAAGTACCTTGCCCCAACCACTAGGCCACTCCTCCACTCCTGTTAGAATCCATCTTAGTGCTATTGCTGCGTCTCATAAACCCTTTGATGGAAAACCAATTTCCTCTCATCCTCTTGTTTCAAGGTTTATGAGAGGTCTGCTTTTAACAAAACCTCCCATCAAACCACCTCCGGTGGCATGAGATCTTAATCTTGTTCTGGGTTAACTCATGAAGCCATCTTTTGAACCTTTAGCTACTTCGGAGCTAAAGTTTCTTTCATGGAAAGTCATTTTCCTAATTGCTAGCACGTCTGCAAGACGTATTAGTGAACTGCAGGCTTTAGTGGCTGACCCACCTTATACGAGGTTTCATCATGACAAAGTAGTCTTAAGGACTCATCCTCATTTTATGCCAAAGGTGATATCACCTTTTCATTTAAATCAATCGGTTTATCTCCCAGTCTTCTTTCCTAGGCTTCATGCCTCCAGCGCAGAAAGAAATCTGCACACCTTAGATTGTAAAAGAGCTCTGGCTTTTTATCTTCACAGAAGTCGGCCATTTAGGAAGTCTTCTCAGCTCTTCCTGGCTTTTGACTCTAGTCATTTGGGACTTCCAGTCACTAAAAGGACTCTCTCTAAGTGGATTGCAGACTGTATTTCCTTTACCTATCAGAGTAAAGGAATCCTTCTTGAAGGCCATGTCACGGCTCACAATGTTAGAGCCATGGCAGCCTCAACAGCTAATCTTCGGTCAGTTGCTATTGATGAGATCTGTAAGGCAGCAGCTTGGGCTTCTGTGCATACTTTCACTGCCCACTATTGTTTGGGCAAGGACTCCCGTTGGGATGCCTTGTTCGGTCAGGCTGTTCTACAGCATCTCTTCCATTCCTAATTCAACTCCTTCCCACCATCCTCTTGGATGCCTGAGATCCCTGGGAGGAAGCATGGCCCATCTTACTTAGATCCGTAACATGATGGGGTCATCCCTAAGTAATTTTAGCTGGGGAGTCCTCATATGTGAAGACTCATTCCTGCCTGTTCCTGGAGATAGCGTAGTTACTCACCTCTAACAGGTGATCTCCGGGAACAGCAGGAAAGTCTTCACAACCCACCCACCTCCCCTAAGAGTTGTCTTTCTCTATCCTCTATTTTTCTTCTACTTCTCTCCTTTGGTCTCAGCTTTCAACTCAACTGAAGTGAGAGAGGTAGTTGAGCTGGAAGGCAGAACACATGCGTGGTGGATACCCCCAAAAGCTTTCTTTTTGGGATGCTAGGGAGCGTTCCCGTGCAGGCTCCGTCGGTGTTGACGGTACCCATATGTGAAGACTTATTCCTGCTGTTCCCGGAAATCACCTGTTACAGGTGAGTAACTATGCTTTATCCTTGAATCAAAGTGGTTTTCACTGCAAACAAATCATGTTGGAGAGTGCGGGGGTGTCGGCATGCAGTGGTGGGTGAAGGTAGTGTTAGTGAATGTGTGGAGAGGTGCAACATGATTTGGGGGTGCAATATATACAGGTTGAGCTACCTACAGTGGGCTATATACAAGGATTGGGGGGGAGGGGGCTCATGCAGGGTGGGGGGAAAGGGGTACTGAGCAATTAGATGAGTCACGTAATGTCACCGTAATGCTCTGTAGAACGTGGTCTTGAGTGATTTTCTTAATATCGACCATTGATCTTAAGCTGTCAGGGAGGGAGTTCCACAGGGCGGGTGCTGCCAGGGATATAGCTCTCTTTGATGTGGTTTGCCTCATTTTGGTGAAGTCTTTGGGGGTTGTGATGGTGTTTGTGGTGCCCCTTCTTCTGAGTCTGGAGCTTGAGTCACAGCTGATTGCCTGCAGACTGTCCGTTGAGATGTCCTGTTTGATTTTGAAGAGGTTCAGTATGGTTTTGTATCTGATGCGAAAGTCAATGTACGAGGTTCATAATGGGGGTGATGTGGTCGTGCCTTGTGGCTTCAGTTATTATGTGAGTGGCGGTGTTCTGTGCCAACTGCAAGGGTCAGAGTGTATGTTTTGGGAGGCCAATGTAGATGTGCTTTGTTTTTTTGAAGGTGTGAATAAACATTTAGACAAAGATGAGTCAGTTGATATAGTGTATATCTGGATTTGCAGAAAGCGTACTGTTGTGGATCAGGAACTGGTTAAAAGATAGTCCTACTTTCTGCTTTCCAAATGGCCAATTTTCTCAATGGAGAAAAGTGAATAGTGGAGTCACCCAGGGATCTGTGCTGGGTCTGCTACTTTTTGACATATTCATAAATGACCTGGAAATGGGAATAATGAGTGAAGTAATCATATTTGCAGATGACATAAAATTATTCAAAGTTGTTAAAACCCAAGAGGATTGTGAAAAATTGCAAGAGGACCTTGATAAATTGGAAGACTGGATGTCCAAATGAAGTTGAAATTTAATGTGGACAAGTGCAAAGTTATGCACCTAGGAAAGAACAACCCAAACTATTACACATGCAAGATTCCACATTAGGAACCACCACCCAGGAAAAACATTTAGGCGTCATTGTGGGTAATATGTTGAAACCCTCTGCCCAGTGTGCAGTGGTGACCAAGAAAGAAAATAGAATGCAAGGAATCATAAGGAAAGGAATGGAGAATAAAACAAAGGATATTATAATGCCTCTATATTGTTCCATGGTGAGACCGCACCTTGAATATTGTGTGCAATTCTGGTCACTGTATCTTAAAAAGGGTATAGCGTTATTAGAAAAGGTACAGAGAAGAGCCACCAAAATGGTAAAGGGGATGGAAGGATACCCCTATGAGGAGAAGCTAAAAAGGTTGGGGCTCTTCAACCTGGAAAATAGATGGCTGAGGGGAGATATGATAGAGGTCTATAAATTAATGAATGGAGTGGAACGGGTAAAGTAGATCGATTGTTTACAGCATCAAAATATAGAAAGACTAGGGGACATGCAGTGAAGCTACTTTGTAACTTATTTAAGATTAATAAGAAATTCCTCTTCGTCTCTCCGGGCCAGTCCAGGTACAGTTGGGGTAGTCAATCCCTTCTAGCAGCTGAGGACTGAATGCTGAAACTTTTGCTGGCAGTTACTATAGCTCCCTCTGGTGCCTGAAAGCCAGTCTTCAGTCCTCAGCAGCTGGAGAGGACGTATCTCTGGCAGGCTCCCAGGAGAGACGAATTTGGATAGGCAGTGGACTAGTTTAGGTTTTATTTTGAATGGCAAAAGAAAAAAAAGGAAAAAGGGGACAGCTCAGACTTTACAAAGGGAACCTTGCTCACTGGCTCTAGCAGGGCAACATAGCAGGAGGCGCTCCCTTATTCCTTCACAGGAGTGAAAGCAATTAAAAGTACAGCGATCCTCGGTTACTTTTTTTTTTTTTTGCTTTTTGACTGCGTCGGGGGCAGAGCCTGCTTCCGGAGGATCCGCTGTTGCACGAGGGAGTTGTTAGGTGCTGGGAGCCCCAGTATCCTCTTCCCGCCGCTGTCCCTTCGTCTCTGTGCCTTGCTAGCAGCGGGAGACTAGAGACAAAGCCTTGTGGTTGTGTCCGAGGTAAGCTGCGGTCTTCTTATTGCTTCCTGGGTTTGGTCCTGAAGTGGCAGCTAGTTTTTCGAACAAAGGTTTTGCGAACCAGGTCAGGGTTGTTTGGCGGTTTGCGACCGGCGGGTGAGGCGGGAGCGCCATTTTGATTTCGCCGGTGTTTTACACGGCGGTCTTCGTCGGTCATTGCTGCTAATTTTAATTTTAATTTGGTTTTGTTCTGGGGTTTTTGCGACCCTTCATGGAAGGTACAGGACCTGGGGAGCTGTCTGGGGAACGGCTTCAGGCTCCGTTGCTTAAAGCGGGGCCGGCAGCATCGTTGACCTCAGACTGTGGATTCTCCCGCGCTTTTACAGCGTGCAGGGAAGAGAAAGTCCAAATCGCATAAGACTTCTGCAAAGGTGGAAACAAGTGAATCTTCGTCCCCTGCAGCCCAGGGCTCGGTGGATTCCTTTTTTTCTTCTGCTTTTATTTTGGCTTTGCATAAAGCCTACATGTTGAAGTTGTCTCAGCCAGTTGACAGTCTGGCTGCTGTGCTTCAGGAGGCTATTTTATTGAAGGAGCCCGGGCTTTCTGATCCGGGGGAGGGCTCCTCAACTCAGCAGCAGAGTGGAGAGATCTCCTCAGAGGCAGTAGATCCTGAGCTCTCTAGTCCTCTTATGCCTGAAGAGGGAGAGGTTTGCTCTGAGGGAGGTCTGGAGTCCTGGCCTCTAGAATCAGAGGAAGGAGAACTAGGACCTGGGGAGGATCCTAATGTCTTCAGAGTCTTTCGTAAGGAGGAGCTCGGGGTTTTGATTGTTCAGTCCCTCGCTGCATTAAATATAGTTCTTCCTGCGCTGCAGCAGGAGCCCTTGGAGGACCCTTTATTGCAAGGCTTTAAACCGGAACAACGGTGCTTCCCTATGCATAGGGTGATTAAACAAATGATAGAGTCTGAGTGGGAGTGCCCTGAGGCTAGCTTGAGGGGGGGGGCGTGCCATTGCACATCTTTACCCTGTTCCCCAAGAGGAGGAGGAGTTGTTACGGATGCCTAGGGTGGACGCACTAGTTTCGGCTGTCACTAAGAAGACAACGATTCCGGTGGAAGGTGGTGCTGCCCTCAAGGATATTCAGGATTGTAAGTTGGAGGTGTTGTTGAAACAGGCTTTCGACGCTAATGCCCTAGCATTACAAGCTTCGGTGTGCGGAGCTTTTGTGTCCAGAGCTTTTATCTGATGGATTTCAGGGGGAGCAGTCTGCTCTCAAGCAGGAGAATGCCTCTCCGGACGGTGCCAAGCTGGAGTCGGCAGCGGCCTACCTAGCGGACGCTTTCTATAATTTGATCAGAATTTCTGCAAGTCCATGGCGTCGGTTATTGCGGCTAGGCGTTTTCTTTGGCTGCGGAACTGGGCGGCGGACACGTCTTCCAAGTCGCGCCTCAGTAAGCTTCCTTACAAGGGCAAGCTGCTTTTTGGGGAAGCGTTGGAAAAGATTGTCAAGGATTTAGGCGATTCTAAAGGAGATCGTCTTCCGGAGGATCGACCTTGAGCGCCAAAAACAGGTATAATGCAGAGGGGTCACAACAAGGACGTTCGTAAGTTTCGAGGTTCTCGGTTTGTCCCTTACCAGAGGGGTCGCTTCCCTACGAGAGGGCAGTCCTTTCGAGGTGCCAGAGGATTTGGCAGGGGGTTCTTCAGCACCCAGCAGTCATCCTCTAAAAAGCCGGAATTGAAGGTGTGCTGGTCCAGGCGGAGATTCCTGTAGGAGGACGTTTGAAGGAGTTTCTCTCCATCTGGGCCACCATAACTTCCGATCTCTGGGTGTTAGAGATCATCCGCGAGGGTTATGCTCTGGAGTTCACTACTCCTCTGGCGGATGCCTTTGTGTTTTCCCCCTGTGGTCCGCGCTCGAAGAGTCAAGTGGTCGGGGAAATGCTACGTTTGTTGCAACTGCGGGCCGTGGAGCCGGTGCCGCTAGACCAGTACGGGTTAGGTCGATACTCGATTTACTTTGTGGTGCCCAAGAAGGAAGGGTCGTTTCGTCCAATTCTGGATCTCAAACATGTGAACCGTTGCTTACGGGTTCCACACTTTCGGATGGAGACCCTGAGGTCAGTGATTCGAGCAGTGAAGCTGGGAGAGTGGCTATCATCCATAGATCTCACGGAGGCTTACCTGCACATTCCGATCCGACCAGAACATCAGCGATTTCTGCGTTTTGCAGTTCCCATGGGGCATTTTCAGTTTCGGGCATTACCGTTCGGCCTGGCGACCGCGCCGCGCACCTTCACCAAGGTGATGGTGGTGGTGGCGGCGGCTCTTTGCAAGGAAGGAATTCAGGTGCATCCCTACCTAGACGATTGGCTTATCTGGGCAGGCTCTCAGGCGGAGTTAGCTGCGGCGACGGCTCGGGTCGTGCAGTGTCTGCAACGCCTTGGTTGGGTCATCAACCGGGCAAAGAGTCAGTTGCTGCCCGTACAACAGTTGATGTACCAGGGAGCTTTGTTAGACGCAAGCTGCGGAAGGGTTCTTCTGCCACCGGTCAGGGTGCAAAAGCTGATAGCTCAAGTAAAGGCCTTCCTCCTTCTACAGGTGCCAACAGCTTGGAAATATTTACAGTTGTTGGGTTTGATGGCCACGGCTTTGGACCTGGTTCCCTGGGCCAGAGCTCACATGTGTCCGCTGCAACATGCCCTACTCTCCAGATGGTCTCCTCAGGTGCATTCCCTGACTCAACAGCTGCAGTGTCCGGAGGACGTCCGCGTCAGTCTGCGGTGGTGGCAGTTTCCAGCGCACCTGCAGACGGGAGTTCCTCTGGAGGATCCGGAGTGGATTCTAGTCACGACTGATGCCAGCTTCTCCGGTTGGGGGGCTCATTGTCTGTCTATCCCAAATAGCACAGGGGAGTTGGTCGGTGGAGGAGAGCACCTGGTCGATCAATTGCTTGGAGCTGCCGGCGGCTCATCTAGCGCTCCTGCATTTCTTGGAGCTTCTCGAAGGGCAAGCGGTTTGAGTGTTTTCCGACAATCTGGTGACGGTGGCCAACATCAACAAGCAGGGGGGCACGGGCAGTGCGCCTTTGCTACAGGAGAGTCAAAGTCTGTTTCAGTGGGCAGAGTTGCACTGTCGGCCGCTCATGTGGCAGGGAAGGACAATGTGCAGGCCGATTTTCTAAGCCGTCATCGTCTGGATCCCGGAGAATGGGAGCTGAACTGGGCAATCTTTCACGAGATCACGTTGCGTTGGGGTCAGCTGGTGGTGGACCTCATGGCGACTCTGGACACTGCCAAGGCGTTCCGATTTTTCAGCAGGCGCAGAGAGCACATGTCGGAGGGCCCAGACGGTCTGGTTCAGCCCTGGCCGACGGATCAGCTTCTTTACGTGTTTCCTCCTTGGCCATTGCTAGGGAGGGTCATCAGGAGAATATCGCGTCACAAAGGCAAGGTGATTCTCATTGCTCCGGATTGGCCCAGGCGTCCCTGGTATGCGGATCTGGTGCGTTTGCTGATCGCTCCTCCTTGGAGGTTGCCCTCGCGAATCAATCTCTTGTTCCAAGGTCCAGTTTTTGATGCCACAGGTGGATTGATTCTTGCTTATGACTTGGCTCTTGAGAGGGATCGATTGTGGCGCAGAGGATACTCGGGATCCGTGATCGCTACTATGTTAAAATCCCGGAGGCAATAGACATCCTTAGCGTATGTTCGCATATGGCGCATTTTTGAGGCATGGGCTGCAGACAGTGGGGTGTCGCCCCGTTCCGCAGGCTTACCGGAGGTTCTAGCGTTTCTGTAGAGCGGTCTGGAAAGAGGTCTCGCCTTAAACACTCTCAAGGTTGACTTAGCTGCTCTTGCTTGTTTTCGGGGTCGAGTGCAGGGTTTTTCGCTCTCATCGCACCCGGATGTGCAGAGATTCCTTCGGGCGGCTAAGAATATACGGCCGCCTCTTCGGCTCGTGGTGCCTCCGTAGGACTTGAATTTAGTTCTCGAGACCCTGACGGGACTGCCCTTTGAGTCCGAGCTTTCCGACATCCTGCGGGAATTGTCTTGGAAGACAGCCTTCCTCGTGGCCTTGTGTTCGGCTCGGCGGATTTCCGATTTACAAGCGTTATCCTGTAGGGAGTTGTATCTGTGTTTTTCGGAGGGGAAAGTAGTTCTGCAACCCGTCCCTTCGTTTTTGCCGAAGGTGGTCTCGGAGTTTCACATGAACCAACCCGTTTCGCTGCCGACCTTTCGGTCGCAGGGCAGCAGTTCCTTGGACCGCACCTTGCAAGGGTTGGACTTGGGTCGCGTGTTGCGGAAGTATCTTCGACGAACGAAACCGTTTCGAAAGTCTGATCGCTTGTTTGTTCTGTTTGGAGGTCCTCGCAAGGGGCAAGCGGCTTCCAAGGCTTCCATCGCTCATTGGGTGAAGAGAGCGATAGCGGGAACTTATGAGGCAAAGGGTGGGATGTCTCCGCGCGAGCTCAGGGCGCATTCGACTAGAGCGCAAGCGACTTCATGGGCGGAGATGGCCTTAATTCCACCAGCGGATATTTGTCAGGCGGCGACCTGGTCCTCTGCATACTTTCACGAAGCATTATAGGTTAGATGTCCAGGCGCGCTCAGATGCTAAGGTTGGGGCCTCGGCCATAATAGCAGGGCTCGCTGGACCCTCCCCAGTTTAGGTACTGATTTGGTACTGCCCAACTGTACCTGGACTGGCCCGAAGAGACGAAGAGGAAGGAGAAATTAGCTTACCTGCTAATTGTTTTTCCTTGAGTTCTCTCCGGGCCAGTCCAGGTCCCACCCCATTGGTCTGCGAGCAATAGTTAGATTTTTTATGAGAGTCAGAGTGTATTGGTTCTTTTAGTATGGTCTTCACGGATGTCCGCAGAGATCAGTACCGCTCAACTGTGTTGAAGAGGATATTGGAGAGTTCTAGCTAGGGGGACTCTTCATATAATTCAGGAAAAAAAAAAAAGAACAAAGACAAGACCAAAGTGATTTTAAGGGGGGGTTCCTCTAGTGAGTGCATTGCATAAGGGTGCGTTTCTTGCAGTATGGAGCAAGTTCTCAGTTTTTTGTGAGTTATGAGTTGTTTCCCATAGGTAGACGAGGTTTTGAGTTTGTTTTTCGTTCACTGCTTTGACAATAGGTGACTGGCTTTCAGGTACCAGAGGGAGCTATAGTAACTGTCAGCAAAAGTTTCAGCATTCAGTCCTCAGCTGCTAGAAGGGATTGACTACCCCAACTGTACCTGGACTGGCCCGGAGAGAACTCAAGGAAAGAGAATTAGCAGGTAAGGTCTAATTTCTCCATATTTTTTCACTCAATGCGTAATCAAACACTGGAATTTGTTACTGGAGGATGTCTAAAAGCTGGTAGTGTAACTGGGTTTAAAAAAGGTTTGGACAAGTTCCTGGAGGAAAGGTCCATAAACCATTATTAAAGGGGACCCGGGAAATCCACTGCTTGCCTCAATACAAGCATTTTGGAGCCTGTGTCTTTTGAGGAAACTGCTAGGTACTTGTTACCTAGATTGGCCACTATTGGAAACAGGATACTGGGCTTGATGGTACTTGGTCTGAGCCAGTATGGCATATCTTATGTTCTTATGATTCCCCAAGTAAATGGTCCATGATTTGTTCATGATTGTCCATGTGGGCAGTTTGTTCAAAGTTCACCAAAAAGTGATCAAGTTCATATTCTACCATCATTTTGAGTAGCCCTTGTGCTGGAGGATGGAGTGGCGATCTCTGTAGGGCTTGAGTCAACTGAACCAAGGAGCTCCTCTGTAGTTCCCCTTGTGCCTGAACAAGATTTTGTAGCTGCTGCTGACATTGTGTTGTTGCTGCTGCCCTTCTGCCAGAATCTGGAGGAACTGCTCCATTCTGGTTTGTCACTTTTTTTTTCTTGCAAAAAACACAACCACAGCTTCCTCTTCTGAAGCTGAGTTAACTCTGCAGTATTCCAGTTGCAACAAAGTTTTTTAGCAGCCCTAGAGGCCAAAACAAAACCCTGCCTGACTGGCACTAACTAGACTTTTCTTCCAGCTCCCTAGCTAGGGCGAGGCTAACCCTCTTAGCCCCCCCCCCCACCCCACAAAAAAAATCCTGACCTGTAGAGAAGCATAGCCCTAGAGATACTTGGATTTTCCTTCTGTCACATGGTTAGAGGAAATCCCCAAGCTGCTGGTATAGTGTGGCATACAGTGGCAAGCTCTCATAAAATATCATGCACAAAACAGGTTCAGGGCCAAACAAAACTACTTTTATTGTCCTTTAACTATACATAAATCACTCCTCAGCCTGTTGTCTTCACAAGGCTGGTTCTCAGTGCCCTTCCCCCAACCCACAAATTTAAGTCAGAATTCGGTTCAACCCAAAGGCCAGGCAGTCGCTTGGGCTTTGGTGTTTATGAATATGGCTGCCAATTTCTAAACTGCCTACAGCTGGCCACATCTCCCAGCCCTGCTTGGGAAGAACTTTCTGTCGCCACGGGCCTCTCCTTTCCCTTGTACACCCCGCTGGCTTCTTAATCCCTCTGAGTCGCACCCCCCCTGAGCTTTTTTTTTTATTTTTTTTTTTAAAGTGAACTGCTGATAATCCCTTTTGGAGAGGGACAGGTAGCTTCCTATATACCGCATCACAGAGACCAGAAGCCGAATGGCTATGCTCCATGTATCTTTCCCCTTTCCCTTCTCTGTACTTGTGGGTTAGATCATAGGACAGTGGTGGAGATGTGCTGCTTCAACTTGCAACTTCCTTGTGTATGGCTTTTACTTCGTGATCAGCCACATTGGTATAGGAAAGAGGCTGAAATCTCTATCCCTTGCAAGTAAAATACCTAATAAAGCTTGGGACAGCTTTTTCTGGATTAGGATGTTTGGTTTATGAGAAGTCTCTCTTTCTTTTCTTTTTTTTTCAATCTGTTTTTATTCTTTTATTTTATTCCTTGAGATTCTTCCTTTCAAAATAGCACCGTCACTGTAAGAGGAGCTGTAAAACAATCTCTTTGGGTAAATTGGCCTCTCCTCTGATGAATACCTATTGAAGGAATGCTAGGGTGATGTAAGGATGACCCTCTGAATGAGCAGGGATTTTATTTTGTGCCTGCAGTGTTCATGGAGTAGATAATCCCCATGGTACTAGCCTCCATAGGAAATTACTTCACAGATTTTTTGGCCTGCAAGCGCTGCAAGACGGTTGAGAATTGGCCTGGCCAGTAGGAGCTGGAAAAATGAAGTGGTTTGTAAACTTACAAGGGTGTGATCTTTACCATACAACCATGTTCACATTAGTTTGAATGCCTTATCCGATATTAGGCAGTTCACCCTGGACTCTGTCATTATTTTACCCCCTAAAAAGAGAGGGAATTTGGAAAGAGGAATTCTGAGCTAACTGTGGGCTCTTACAGGTGTATCAGCTGCTCATGGACCTCAAAGAACAACGCAAGGAGACTGGGAAAAGCAAGCACAGCACGGGGCAGCAGAATCTGAACAACATCATGTATGAGGCAAGTAAGAGCTGCTTTATTAACAATGGTATTTATTTTATTACAGGTTTTTGAGCATCTACTTCTCTGTGTACATTACCAAATTTAAGTTAAAATGTAAACGCTTTGACTGAAATGATAAAGCAGTATAAAAAAAACTTGTTAAATACCTTGGGCAATTTTATAATCGCCTACATAGAAAAATGATGATGAAGATCATGCGGCCTATCCAGTCTGCCCATCCATACCAACTACTACCGTCCCTTTTTTTCCTTTAGAATTCTTCTGTATTTGTCCAATGTTGTCTTGAATTCAGCTACAATTCTTGTTTCCACCACCTCCACTGGGAGGCTGTTCTACACATCCACCACCTTTTCCATAAAGAAATATTTCTTCAGACTTATACTTTCACTTTCCTCCCTGATTCTGGCACGTCTCCTAAAGTTCCTCACGTGCCCTCTTCTACCCAACTTTATTTTATCGTAGATTTCATAGGTCACTTTTAAAGACCAAGAAGAAACTCTGTGTCGGCATTATGCTTCTCTCTTCTATTTCTCTCCTGTTCCCTTACTTCAATTGTTCTAAGGCTTTCTTTGTAATTCAATCCAGGGTTGAAGTGGAATATATGAAACTAAATTAAATTATGCTGCCTCGTTCCAGAGCTTCCTTTTAGTTGAAAGAAGCTGTTGTCCTGCATTTTATGCTACAGAGGTGTTGAAAAGTTACTATCATATCTCCCCTCATCTGCTTTTCTTCCAAAGTGTACATACTGAGATCTGTAAGTCTGTCCCCATATGCTTTATGACACTGACCATTTTGGTAGTGTAGCGGCGGAACGCCACCAAGCCAATTATACCAGGAGTCTTTATCAAGGTTCAAGCCAGTTTATTGTATACAAGGCAGTCTAAAAGTGACAGAGCCCCGCTTTAGCGGAAACATGTTCATTTTATACAGCCAAAACATTTTGATACATGAAAACATTCTATTGGTCTCATGCTAATTTCTACAAACTTTCTATTGGTCTGACATTTCCCTGAATTTGACCAATCAGGATCTATGCCCTTTGCTCTGCTTTCTCCAGCTAGCTGAACAATGGCTTGGTTCAAACCTGGTTACTTTCCTTCATCAAGGTCATATCTAGCTCCTAAAATGTGTAAGTAACAATTCTGGAGTAACGATTTAACATACAGGCATTGTATTCACTTTGTGCAAACTTTGCTTTAGCAGCATTTCATTCTAAAGTAATATTCAATTCTGTCTTTTAATTTTATATCTCAGCACTACTGAAATCCAGGCTTGGTTCTGAGGCCTGTCATTTTTCAGGTTCAGGCTTATGGCCTAGTCTATGGGTCTTGGCTACCACAGTAGCCACCCTCTGCACGAACTCCATTCTATTTATATCCTTTTGAAGGTGTGGTCCCTAGAATTGCACATAGTATTCCAAATGAGGTCTCACGAAAGACTTATACAGAAGCATGATCACCTCCTTCTTTCTGCTGGCCATTGCTCTTCCTATGCACCCAAGTATCTTTCTGTCTTTTGCCATTGTTTCTAATGATCTTAAGGTGGCCAAACAGATAGAAAAGGCATTCACCTTCAAGTCCTGCTGCTCTTTTGTGGACAAAAGTACTTCACCCCCAATAAATTATGGCTCTCTTGGCTTTTGCAGTCCAAATGCATGACCATTTATTTTTCAGCATTAAATCTCAGTTGCCAAAGTTTGTCATTCTTCAGGCTGTGCTAAATCCCTTCTCATGTTATCAACAACTTCCTGAGTATCTACCATATTGTAGATTTTGGTGTCATCCACAAAGAGACAAACCTTTTCCGACAGCTGTTCTGCAATATCACTTACAAATAATGTTAAAAAGAATCGGACCAAGAACTGATACCTGTTTCACACCACTGGATAACAACCTTCTTTCTCCTCAGAGTGAGCTCCATTTACCTGCACTTTGTTGCCTTACACTCAACCAGTTTCTAACCCAGTCAGTTACTTTAGGGCCCATCCCTAGGGAGCTCTATAAGTCACCTTACGAAACGGTGTTAAAGGCTTTTATGCAATCTCCCTCAGTCAAACTCTGTGCCCACCCAATCAAAGAAATTAATTAGACTTTTCTGGCAAGCCTGCCTCTAGTAAAGCTATGCTGCCTCAGATACTGCAAAATATTGGATTCCAGTAACTTCATTATTCTCTGTGTTTAACAGCATTTTTATAAATTTACTTGCCACAAAGTCAAACTATCTGGCTTGTAGTTGTGATGGGGAAGATCTGTCCTTTGCTGTGCAGTCAGAGGAAACTGAAGAAAACAGGTCAGATTCTGACAGCCAGGCAATGCACATGGCTACAGGTTGCCAAGGGAGATGTAAACAAACCCAGCCACGAGTGCAGCAGCCCCGCCCAAGCTACAAACAAGCCCCATGCCCTGAGTGCAATAGGATTCACCTGGGTGGAGGAGGGGCGAAGCTAAGCACTGTGGAAGATAAAAAGCACTCATTAGAAAGCAGAGTTAGCTCAAGCGGTAGCTGTAGCTCAAGCTCAGGCTCTGGTTCAGGTGCTGATTCGAGTTCAGGCTGGGGAGCAAGCTCAGGATCTGGATTAGGATCCGGGAGGAGTTCTGATGGAGCAGCTGTGAATTCCTGCAGCAGAGCTAGAACAGGAGAAAACATTGGAACAGACAGAGGAACAAAGAAAGCTCAAGCTGAAAAGGTACCGAGAGTTAAAACCCACAGTCTGCAGGAAAGCTTCTCTCAGTTAAAGCCTTGGGAGGAAGGCAACTGGAGGGAGAAGCCATGCAGGGAGCCAGTTTGGGTGTGTCCAGAAGCTCATGAGAGAGAGAGGTACAAACCTCTGAACTTTCCTAATAGTGAAAGAGCACTGCTCAGTAAGCCTTGCAGGCAGAAGCCAGAAGGTAGTTCCTATAAGAGGAACAGGGAGAAAACTAAGCCTAATAGTTTTCTCTGGGACAATAAAGCTTTCCAGAATTCTCTTAAGGCTAAAGAGAATGTTTTGAGAACCCTGTGTGAATGCGTTCCTATGTATCCAGCGGGGGATGGGCTGGAGGATATGCAGGTTGAATACACAGATGAAGGCATAAACGATGTACCCATGGATTGTACGTTAACCATTGCAGATAATAGGGAAAACTTTGCTGAATTGAATGTTTGAAGCTAATGGTATAGCTTGAGAAAGCAAAGTGAGCATTACTGCCATTGGAAAAGAAGCCTTTATTGTTTCCTATGTAAAGGACTGTGTATTTAAAAGCTGGAAGAAAAAGATGTCATTTTTCTGCAGTTCCTGAGTTACTATTTCTTTATACCAGACGTATGGTTTTTGTCCTGAGTTCATTTGTGTTTACCAAAACCCCGGGACAGGGAAATAAAACCTTATTTTGACCTTACTACTCTGTTACCTCAATTCCTTTGCCTGTGAGGTGTTTGGGACTCCATTACCCAGAGGGCCAGTGTACTACTACGCCTGCATTACCCCCACTTCCTGGCTTAGGATAGTCATCAGCTGAACCCTCTCTGCTAGCCCTAGGACCCAGGGTGGGCAACTGGTGACATAGTTCTCAAACTGGTCTTTACTTCCATCTTTGTGTAGAGGGACCACATGTGCTCCTTTCTAGTCCTCCAGGATCACTCCCGACTCTAAAGAAGCATTGCTAAGATGTAATCTGGACAGTTTAAAAAAAAATAAAAAAAAATGGAGGAAGTGACATCACCCATAGATGGCGGCTTAAAGTTGGTGTGTCCATCGGGGCGCAGTAAATAGTGATGGAAAAGTACATTTATCTCTGAGTAAGTTGATAAATCTGGACCCTTTGGCTCTTCCAAGTCTAGCGCAATGTCGGTCCATAAGAAGCTGGTGAAATTTTAAATCTGCATATGTCTCTGCTGAGATGCACAAGCTGAGAGACCCGGCCGACTTCATGGCTTCCGAAGATGATTCTAATGAAGATCTAGAGCGTGCGGACGAGAGTTGTACACATGGTGACATTTGGAGCTGGATGCGCACTCAAAAAAAAAAAAAAAAAAGAAAAAAAAAAAAAGAAAATTGCCTCCACACGAGGGGAAATTAGAGAGGCATTGGCAGATTTTAAAGGCGAGATTCGTGACCTGGGGAATTGCATGGACAGCCTGAAGGAGCAGGTTGAGCAGCAGGCTGAGAAAGAGAGTGCAGCCGAGGCCCACATTTAGACACTTCGGATGGAGCAGGAATTGCTCAAAGATAAAATCGATGATTTGGAGAATCGCACTAGACGGAGTAATACCCGAATCCAGAGGGTCCTAGAAACAGAGCGCTATGTGGATGCCTCCTCGCTAGTGCAAAAACTGTGTTGATGGCTCCTGCAGGAAAATGGAGGTGACGAGAAGCCTGAGCACATTGAAGTGGATAGGGCCCATAGAGCATTGGGTCCGCCAATGGCTGGGAGTCCGAGGGACATTGTGGCCTGCTTAATGTCATAGGTGCAAAAAGAGAGGGTGATGCGAGTGGCAGCCCAGAAGGGGCAATTTGCTTGGAATGGTACTGAGATAGAAGTGTTTCATAATCTATCAACAGCGTCAGCGAGCCATGTGACCAGTGACTCAGTACCTGAGAGCGGAGAAAACAAAGCACTGTTGGCTCTACCCTTTTGCCCTGGTGCTGGACATCAATGGGAGGAGGTGAATAGTGGTGTACCCCAGGGATCTGTGCTGGGTCCTCTGCTTTTTGACATATTCATAAATGACCTGGAAAGTGGAATAACGAGTGAGGTTATCAAATTTGCAGATGACACAAAACTATTTAAAGTTGTTAAAACCCAAGAGGATTGTGGAAAATTGCAAGAGGATCTTGATAAATTGGAAGACTGGGCATTAAAATGGCAGATGAAATTTAATGTGGACAAGTGCAAAGTTATGCACCTAGGGAAGAACAACCCAAACTATGGTTACACGATGCAAGGTTCCACTTTAGGAACCACCACACAGGAAAAAGATTTAGGCGTCATTGTGGATAACATGTTAAAACCCTCGGCCCAGTGTGCAGCAGCAGCCAAGAGAGCAAATAGAATGCTAGGTATGATAAGGAAAGGAATGGAAAATAAAACAAAAGATATTATAATGCCTCTATATCGTTCCATGGTGAGACCGCACCTTGAATATTGTGTGCAATTCTGGTCGCCGTATCTTAAAAAGGATATAGCCTTATTAGAAAAGGTTCAGAGAAGAGCCACCAAAATGGTAAAGGGGATGGAAGGATACTCCTATGAAGAAAGGCTAAAAAGGTTAGGGCTCTTTAACCTGGAAAAGAGACGGCTGAGGGGAAATATGATAGAAGTCTATAAATTAATGAACGGAGTGGAACGGGTAAACGTAGATCGACTGTTTATGTTATCAGAATATAGACAGACTAGGGGACATGCAATGAAGCTACAGGGTAAACTATTTAAGACTAATAAAAGAAAATATTTTTTCACTCAACGTGTAATCAAACTCTGGAATTTGTTACCGGAGGATGTAGTAAAGGCTGTTAGTGTAGCTGGGTTTAAAAAAGGTTTGGACAAGTTCCTGGAGGAAAAGTCCATAAACCATTATTAAGAAGGGACCCAGGATATCAATGCTTGACCCAGTACAAGCATTGTGGAACCTGTGTCTTTTGGGGAAACTGCTAGGTACGTATGACCTAGATTGGCCACTGTTGGAAACAGGATACTGGGCTTGATGGACCTTGGTCTGACCCAGTATGGCATATCTTATGTTCTTATGTTATGTAGGAGCTTTCGAGTGCGTACAGTGGAAGAGGCCTGGTCTGCAATGCAGCAGGAGGGAGTACCGAACTTGCTGGAATGTCCCCAGATCTCTGGTGAGCCCACTTCGGCACCAACATTTTCTAAGTGGGATAGGGCCTCCATGAAAGGACAGCGCTTGAGGAGGAAATCGGGAGGTACTAGCAAAAGTGGGGGCCCAAGTGCAGTGGAACTGTGCCCAGCCACATGAACACCCTTGGGCCTGAAGTTGCTCTTCGGAGCGGGTTTTGCTTTCAAGAGTTGAAGGACAAGAGGACGATTCCGACATTAGTGTGGTATTCCTGGGGTGTAATGGAGTGATAAATGTTTTGTAGTGGGAGGTGTTTTTTTCAAATGGGAGGGAAATGGAGGTGGGGTGTGAGTGAATGGTGGATTGTTGAGACATGGCTGGAAGGGCAATGTGTGCGGGGTGGTGGAAGGGGGGATAACTGTGGGCTTAGAGTGCATGGAGGGAAATAGTGCCCATGGGGGGGTGTCTCTTCCTCACATAATGGAGTGGAGGGGATGGGGGGCAGGGAGGGGGGTATGTACGGTTCTACTGTAGTGGACCTGAGAGTAAAGAACTGTGTGAATGGCTTGCAGGTTGAAGGTAGGTACTCTAAATGTGCGGGGCCTCAACTCTCCACAAAAAAAAAAGCTGTTGCTGCGGGAACTTAGAGAGCGGCAGTGGCAGGTGGCATTGATCCAGGAGACGCATTTGCGGAAACGGGGCGAGCACTTACTCAGACCCTAGGCTTTTCAAACCTTTCTTGCAGCGGAGGAGGGGGATCATTGACGTGCAGGAGTGGGGATTCTGATTAGAGGGGATATCCCCTTTATTTTGCGGGGGATGGACTGGAAATCCGACGGGTGAGCACTTGTGGTTTGGGAGGAGCTATTTGGAGAGACCGTAACGTTGGTCTCTCTGTATGGTCCCAATACGGAGCAAAAGACTTTTTGGGGTGACCTGTATCAATGACTGGCGGGGCGGATCCATGGAAGACTCTTGGTGGGGGTGATTGTAATATTTCATTAGATGGGTGTTCCAGGGGGGTAGGGGGAGAGATCCAGGCTTGTTAGCTATGCAGGAGTGGTTGAGGGAGTTTGGGCTGTTGTATCTCTGGAAACTGGCCAATCCATCCTTTTAATCCGCAGTGCATGCATCATATATGTTAGCCATTCAGATGTAAATAGTGTCAGATGGCTGCCTGGGTGAGAATGTTCACAGTCTTGGCAAGTGCATATATCAATATGATTTGCAAGGGATTGTGGGAAATGCAGTCCATTCACACCAGACACAGCTGCTCACAATAATTAGTTGTGCTCGAGTGTAAAGCCAATAAGATATTTATTTATGGGGTTATTTCTCCCAACACAGATATGCTTGGTAGCACATAAAACAGGATACTTGCTTTCAGTGTTAAACTTAGAAAAACAAAATCAGGAAAACAACAGTTGAACTTGTCAGGCAATCAAATGAAAAGAATAAAGACCTGGTTGGTAACAAACTGGTCTTTTCTGTAGGCTTTAGCTAATATTTTTTTAGCAGTGTTTCCAACAACAAGCAAAACCCACAAAGAAGGGAAAAACTGTTCTTTTCAGGTTAATTTCTTATATCTTCACACATAGATTCAGAAGTGATTCCCTCAGAGCTCACAAGCAATTAGGTAAGGCTCAATTGCTAGCTGTTATCCAGCTGAAACCCCTTAGCTGGCTTAATTTCTACTGCATGGCTAAAAATCCTACTCAGGAGCTTTTCTGAGTAGATTAAAGAACAAGTTTGTATTTCTTTGTGATGGTCGTTGTACTTTGTAACAGTAAATTACCAAAGGAGTTTAGACAGAGAGCAATCCATATATTCACAGCCTGTATCTAAGACTTCTCCCCCTTCCTCAACAATCATCGGTTCAATATCATGGATTGGCACAGAGGAATTTCTCAATGGAGCACTTTCAGGAGAATACTTGTTTCCCTGCTGTCTTTCAAGGTTATAGCTAGGGCATAGATCAGTGTTCATACCTGAGCTTCCATTGCTGTTAGAGTTCCTCTCTAAATAGCCTGGCCAGTATGTAGTCCAGTTTTTATGTCCAGCCTTCCAATCCAGATCCCTGGACACTGGATCTCTCTTCACATACCTTCTGGCATGGGTCTTAGGGTCCCTTCCACGTGCAGCCGTCTCCCTCACAGGTACCGTCTGGAGATTCCTAGCTCTGCAGCACCATTCCTCTGGCTTTCCCCAGTCCAATGGTGTATGCTAGCCTTTTGAATGTCTCCCAGTATACGTACTGCTCTGGACTCCTTAGACCTCCCAAATGCTTTTCTCTTCTTTCTTCCAAAGGGTTTCTTGCCCTCTCTGTTCGTCCGCTCTGGCTTCTGCTTCTGATGATCCTCCAGATGATGAAGCTGTCCAAGATGAGGGTATCCAAGCTGATTCTGAGGATCATTCTGAGGATGAGGATAATTCTCTGTAGAATAAAGTCTACCTTTATTCTGCTTTGAGTGCTCCACCCTAGCACAGCACAGCTGTGCTGAATCAGGCCCTGCCCTTTGAGATGAGTGCTTGGGGATTACCTCATAGCCCTCCTGATTGAACACACGTTTCCCCACTTCAGCTCCTCTAATGGCTGTTGGAAACCTGGTGCATTCTGGGACTGGTAGTCTTTTATGGGAAAATTCTGTTTTCTTATTTCTACCAGAACTGACAGGTTGCTTGTTCAGAGTCACTTCACCTTCTTGAGCTATGATAAGCTTCCTTATCACAATAGTTAATACTGTTATCCAAGTTATGTTACCTGTTCTATGTAATTACGGTGTAACCCCCCCCCCACTGTAAAACTCTATGTTCCATGTAAACCGCAATGATATCGAAGAGCGTGGTATATAAGAAAATAAATAAATAAAATAAATAAATATAGTCGCCTTGATTGGGGATTCTCACTGGGGAGACCTGCTAGGAAGAGCCAAGATTAGACCCATTACTTGCTCTGATCACGCCCCCTTTGGATGTGTGGTTTGGGATCCCGTTGGAGCCGAGTCAGAGAACCTTCTGGAAGCTCAATGAACATCTTTTACAGAGTGAGGGGGTGGTGCAGCAGCTGGAGGGAGTGATAGCGGAGTACATGACCATCAATGATACAGGGGAGGTCACGACGGGGACTTTGTGGGATTGATTAAAGGCAGTGCTCCAGGGTTGTCATCTTCAATTCGGGGCCCGGAGGAAGCGCCAGCACGAGGAACAGACCCGGCATCTTGCCTCTCCATTAGAGGAACTTGAAAGGGTACATAAACAAGGGGGGAACCCAAAAGTGTGGGCACAGTTGGAAGAGACCTGGAGACAGTTAAATGCGCTCCAGTTAGAATATCTTACTAGCTACAGTGGGTCCATCAGATTTATTATGAGTTTGACAACAAGTTGGGTTCTATCCTGGCTAGTGGATTGGGAGCCTGGGCACAGCGACAGGCAATTGCCAAACTGAAGGGTCCACAGGACAAGGTACTGTTTAAGAGGAAGAAAATTAGGGGCAATTGTTGAGCTATTATAAAGCCCTATACACAGCAGAGCCCGTGGCAGGTGTGCGGGGTATTTCGGAATACCTGCATAATGGGGGGGAAGGGAGTGGACAGTTTGATGCCTCCATGGGAGCGCTGTTGGAACAGGACATAAGGTTAGATGAAGTACAATTGGTCATTCGGAGGTTAGCACTTCATAAAACGCCGGGTTTAGACGGCTTCGCAGGGCTGTTGTATAAGAAACTTGTGGGGATACTGGGGCCCCTGTTGCGGGTGTTTAATGCAGTGTTGCAGGGAGAGGATCTGCCGGTGTCTATGGGCTAAGCAGCCATTACCGTGTTCCCCAAACCCGGTAGAGATCTGGCGCTGTGCCGCTCGTATCGCTCGATTTCCTTATTAAATACTGATGATAAAATATTAGCAAATGTTTTGGATAAGCGACTGGGACCGGTACTCCCTGGGATGATACACCCAGATCAGACCAGGTTTATACAGAGGAGACAGGTGGCGGATGAGTACAGAGAGTACTCCAACTATCTTGGCTGGCCTGCAGAGAACAGCAAGAAGCGATCCTCTTATCAACTGACACGGAGAAGGCCTTTGACAGGGCCTAATGGGGTTTTCTCTTTGCAATATTAGAGCATGTGGGAGTAGGCCTGAATTTTCTGGCCTGGATTCAGGCACTTTACACATCCCCGGAGGCGGCGGTGTATGTCAATGGGGGCTACTCTGAGTTTTTCTCTTTGGAGCAGAGGACACAGCAGGGCTGCCCGCTGCCCCCTTTACTCTTTGTATTAGTTATGGAGCCTTTGGCTGCTCTGGTAAGGGCTTTGGGGGACATTCAGGGCATTAAGGTAGGAGTCTCTCAGCATAAAGTAGCTCTATTTGCTGACGACCACCTCTTTATTATCTCGGTGCTGGTCACCTCTCTTCCAGTGCTTTTTTGGGAGTTAAAGGAATATGGAAGACTGTCTGGGTTTTAAAGTTAATATTGATAAGACCTTAATCTTTGACCTCAGGTAGTACAGTCTTTGAAGGCATCATTCCCCTTTCAGTGGATGACTCGGTCCACTAAATACTTAGGGGTCCAGGTAACTCCTACCACTGATTTGTATGAGGTCAACTACCCCCCATTATTTCACCAGATTCATGGGGACCTGCTTAAATGGTGGGAAGCGGAGTTGTCCTGGCTTGGTCATGTGGAAGCTCTAAAAATGAATGTCCTTCCCCGCCTGTTATATCTGTTCCAGACCTTGCCAGTGCAGGTGGGGGCAGCAGATCTTTGCCGTCTGCAGAGGCAGGCTTTTGATTTTGTTTGGGGGGGGACCGTTGACCTAGGGTGAGCTGTCGGTTTATGTATTCCACCTGTCGGAGGGGCGGTTCAGGGGTCCCCAGTTTTGCAGTGTATTATATGGCTTCTCAGATGCGCCAAGCTCTTGAGTGGCTGGTGAATGACCAGAATCCTAAGCGTTTTCGAGAAATAGAACAATATTGGTTGGGTGAGATGGGCTTACAGTATTTACCCTGGATGATAGGTCCTCCTCTGGGGGGACGATGGCAAGAAAATTCGTATTTGTGGCACCTGTATTCTCAATGAAGGTTAGGCAGGTGGTGCATTGAACTGGCGGCCAGCTTTTCGGTTTTGGCCTCAGTTGGAGCAATGCCGGGGTTTCTTCCGGGGAGAGAGGGGGTGTTTAGGATGGGTCTGGATACCTTTGCCAAATTTATCGAAGATGGGGAATTGGTCCCTTTCTCTACACTTTGGATAAAGCACCACTTGCCCAGCGGGGACTTCTTCGCTCATCTTCAGATTGCCCACTTTCTGCACAGAGAGCAATCCGAGGGGTTTACAAGGAGGGGTGTGATGCTTTGGAACTGTTGTGGATGAATTATTGGCGTAGTAGGGGACTTATTCACGTATTATATTGGGCTTTACAGGGGGTTCCCTCTCAGAAGTTCCCGCACCAACAGGCATGGGAAAGAGATTTGGGGAGAGAGCTGGATGAGGGTGAATGAGACTCCAGTACGTCAGGTGCTATCAGTGTCAGTGCGGGGCACCTCTTATAAGCTTCTTTACTGCTAGCATTACACACCGGTAAGACTCCATAAGATGTACCCTGCCACATCAGAGTGGTATTGGAGACAATGTGGTGGGCTGGGCACGTTTATTCATGTCTGGTGGGAGTGTCCCTTGGTTCTTCTTTATTGGGGAGAGATTAAAGATCAAGTGAAATTGATATTTAATTTTAGATATCGGCCTGGATGTGGGGTTTTGTCTGTTGGGGATTTGGCCAGTCACTGTTCCTCGGAAGTGGGTTCGACCAGTTCGGGCCCGCATCCAAGCGGCTCAGAGTGAGATTGCCCAGGCCTGGAAACAAGCAGTACTACCGGGACTGGAGCAGTGGAGGACCCAGCTGCACAAACATGTTTTGATAGAACAACTTACAGCCCTGCGACATCAACAGAGTGAGGGTTTCGGCAAGTGATGGCAGCCCTTATTGGAATACTCGGGGAACTGAGATACCTTTCAGAGAGGGGGGGGAGTGTTGGAGGAATAGGGTGGGGGGTACTAATCTGGTAGTGGGAGTGGAGACGTGGTGTAAAGTATATTATAAGGGGGGAGGGGGGAATGTTTGAATTCTGTATACTGCTGAAGAGTTACTGTTGATTTCTATTCAGCGGATTTGTTAAAAATTAAATAAACATTAAAAACATTAAATAAACATTAAAAAAAATTATAATAATAAATCCAGGATGCTCCAGAAGATGGCACTGCATGCCATGGATTTACAGATCAGTTTATATAATTCAATTTGTGGGGTAGTATGGAACAGCATGTGAAGCCAAGAGCCCTTCAGAGTATATTTTGGAACATTGAGAAGTATTTTATTGTTTTTGAAATTATACACGCTTATTTCAAAGAGTAAGGCAGTGACTATATGATTATGTACAAGGACCTAGAGAGTTCCTCTCATATTTCAGGTGCGATTGTTTAGATTAGATTAAACACTTGGCCAACCCAAAGATGTTTGAATAAGGTACATCTTTTCACTACATAAAACATGTCTGCACAGGAGGGGACACTCCTGTGCTTAACATCTTTATTTCACTTCATTTTTCTTTTCACTTCATTTCATTATTAATTACAGAGTGGTTCACAGCAATGAAATACATCATAAAACTAGAATCAACAGGATCAAATTTACCCATAACATTACAGAAAAAAATATTTAAAAACAAACGAATAGCAAAACATCTATCCATAATTTATTCTAATCTAAATTCAGATCAATCTCAAATTCTTCGTGTAAACTGTTAAAAAGTTAAAACGTTACTGTTTCACCCACAATGTTCTCTGTAATTGCTATTTATCTTTTTTTATGTAAACCGCCTTGACCCGGCGAAAGGCGGTATAATAAATACAGCTAGCTAAATAAATAGAACATTTAATTCAAGATACAAAAACACTCTGGTATAACCAAAATTTTTAATCCCTTCTGGAATGCCAGTCAGTCCAATTTCAGTACATAGCTTCATGGGAAGTAACATAGTAACATAGTGTAATCCATAAACAAGATCCTGCTGCAGAGAAAACCCTATTCGTTGTTTTCTGTAATTTAAATGTCAAAGAAGAACATACAGTAAAGATTCTTGTGAAAACCTCAATGTGCTGACATAAAAAAAAAGAGAAAATGGCGGCAGATAAAAGACCATGTGGCCTATTGTATCCAGTCTGCCCATCCATACCAACTACTAAGCTCTGCAATTCTTTTCTCTCTCTTTTAGAGATCCTTTTGTGCTTGTCTCAGGCTTTCTTGTATTCAGATAGAATCCTCCTCTCTGCCACCTTCACTGGAAAGCTATTCCACACATCCACCATCTTTTCGATTAAAGAAATATTTTCTTAGGGCCCACCTTCTGTGTACTTATGATAGAGACATTTAAATACCTTCAGTGCATATCTCCCTTGTCCTGCCGATCTTCCGAAGTATGCATACTGAGAACTTTGTCTGTCCCCATATGCATCATGACAAAGGCCACTGACCATGGGGGAAGTGGTTTTGTTTTTCATCTTTTTAGTTCAGATGTGTGTGGGGTTGTGGTTTGTTTTTTTGTTTGTTTGTTTTTTAATTTACATTTTTTGCTCTTCCCTCCAGCCTTTTTCCCCCCAGCACGGTCATGATGGCCCTGTCATCTGTCTTGCTTCCTCCTAGTCCCAGCCTGGCAGCACATCAGATGTGATACCTGGATTCTGGCTATCCGTGCTCACAAATTGTTCACCATATCAATAGCTGAGTTGTATCTTTTCCACCAATGCCTGTCACAAACATGAGACATCATTTTTTCTATTGCATTTATAATTTACATTCTCAAAACCAAGAATAAAGGCAACATCTAGAAAAACAACAAATACAGGAAAAAAAACCCTCCAGGAAATACAAGACAATGAGAGATAAGCTCGCCATATTGGACTCAGAGAGCAAGTTTATGACTTTTTTTTTACAAATAAGAAAACTGAAGATAAAGCAGTAAACAGCCAGCTTAATCGGGAAAGCCACTAACCCTTAGGTGCCCCTCCCTACTTGTCATAAAGCTAAGCTGCTTGGGGTAAAAAAAAAAAAAAATCTTTTTGACTCTAGGAAAACAAAACATCTGCAGGGAAACTTTAACAAAAATGTAGCGCTGTCATAGAGCGGAAGCTAATGAAAGTGAAGACTTAGAAAAAAAAACCGCTGTCTTTCACAAAACAAATGATGTGCAGAAGATGCAATTGCCTTGCAGCGCAGCTAGAGGGAGCAGGCAAAAGCTTACAGAGGCTGAGTTAAAACACCCGGCTAATGATTCTGCAGGAGTTAATCAGCTGCACCTGAAAAGTAGCCCGGGAAATTCAAAGGTAGAATGCCTTTATAAGCAGAGAGCTAGTGCAGAAGAAGAGCGGAGGAGAAGGGGAGCTGAGACAGCCAGGAACCGCAGCCCAGCCAGGTCAAGCAGTGCAGCCAAGACAAGCAGCACGACATTGGACAGCAGGAGCTGGAAGAGGAGCAGAAAGAGCCAGAGAGAAAGACGGGCCGTGGAGAATCAGTCCGGAGAAAGACTTGGTAGCAAGAGACCTCAGAGGTAAAGAGCTCAGAAGGAGAGAGCCATACCTGGAGAGAGGCCTGCGCTCACCAGAAGACTCTGAAACAGGATTGAAAGGCACAAGAAGGAAAGGTACTGATAGCAGAGTTACCTATACCAGTTAGCAAGGAAGGCTGGATTCCTCACCAGGTTTTCCTAGGTTACAGAAAGCTCAAGCAGTGCCCAGAAGCTTCCAAGAGAAAGTCTGCCAAAGAGACTGTGTCCTGAGAGAAATGCCTGAGAAGGAAAACTCCAGTTATACTGGCTACAGGAAGCCAAGGTATGGTGACACTTTATTCATAAAGAGAAGCTCAGCTCCTAGAAGCTCTTGTAAAGCAGATATCCAGTTTGAAAGGAAAAGAAGCAAGCCAGAGTTTTATAAGCCAGGACAGAAGGGCATAGGAACAGGCCATGCTTATTGGAGAGCCCTAGAACAGCCTAACTGGAAACAAGGGAACAAACAGTGACTGGCAAACTATAGCGGCCAGGGAAAGCTCCAATTCAGAGTGAGATAACAATGACCCAGAGCCCATGCAGATAGCGCTTGAGGATCCTATTCCCTTATCTCAAGATGAATTAATGGATTGCTCCATTTGTATTGCGGGCAGTTTTGAATCACTCCCTGAACTGTGAGTTATACAGACATTGCTTTGAGAATACTCATGTTTGTGCTGAATGAAAGAGGAATGTTCACTCCTTTTGTTTTGCTCTAAAGTTTGAAAGAATCCTTGGTTAAATCCTCCAAGCAACTGTGAAGTTTGTAACAGTTTACCTCTTTACTTATGTTGTGGTAGAAGCCTGAAAAGAAGGACTTTCTGTATTTCTGTATCCCAGCGAACCTTTTGCGTTAAAAGAGAAATAAAAGCCTTATTTACCCTCTACTTGGCATACACAATTTATTCACATAAGGAGCAGGGCTACAAAGACCAAGATACCCTTGGCCTTAAAAGAGCCCTCTACTCCCAGAAAATAATAATATGCTCAACCTACCCTTACAGCCACTGACCACCAGGGGGGTTGATGACAGCGCCCAAGGTGAGAACCCTTATTTTAACACCAGGAATTCTTTATGCCTTAATTAGGTAGCCCGAGAAAAATCAGGAAAAATTTGAATGCTGGCCCCCAAAAACAGCTCTTGCATAAACCAAAAATATAACTTTAACACCATATGACAGTCACTCTCAATGTCAAAACTAACAAGCAAACTAGTCTGCTCAGTCATAATATCTAGGGAACCTCTCTAAAAAAAACAGTAAGATCCAAAGAGCCCATCTGGTTTTGAGATTGTGCCAGTCTAGTGGCAGCGGTGCTGGAACTCATAGACACATATTGCGCCTGTGTAATCAGGGGCAAATTGTCCACCAGTAACTTCAGTACTTCCCGGAGATATTTCCTGGCCATCTCCTTAGGTGGCACCAGTGGAGACTTGGAAAAATGAATGAACCTTAAGTTATTTTTCCTCATGGAGTTCTCCAGATACTTCATCTTCCAAGAAAACACTGAAGAGTCCTTGACCATTGCACTCTGGATATTCTGTAGCTCCCCAAATCTAGTTTCCATAACAGACAACCTAGATGCCTACTGCTTCTGCTCCTGAGAGACCACTGATAGGGAGTCCTTCACTGAAATTAAATCTGAAGACACAGTACCTGCTAGTGTTTGCAGAGAAGAGTTCACCGTGGCTAATGCTTCCCACACACATCCATAGTCACTACTGCAGGTTTTGTCAACCCTCCAGGGCCTGGGAGATGAGGCTTTCTTCCCTCAGATACCACCTTCACCTCCAAAACCTCGGGACTCAATGACACCAAACCCCCAATAGGGGAAGACACCACTGCAGGGGATCCTCCAGGGCATGCGCTGGCTCCTCCACTCCAATTCAACTCCGGCAATGGCCACACCAGTAGGCTGGAAATACTTCCGGGTCGCGGAGGTGCAGTCCTTTCCACGGGGCTCAAAGACACCACCTATTAGGCCAATTCCAGTGACTCCACCAGCCCCACTGAAGTGCTACCGCCACATCCCAGGCTTGCCCCAAAATCAACGAGCTTTTGCTGAATCCCCAGGCCAGACGCCATCGAGCCGGAAGATAGGCTTTTCAGCTTCCTCTGTCTCCCACCCCCCCCCCCCCCCTCCATCTAAGGCCAGGGACTCTCAACAGGTCCGATGCAAGTCAAGAGGTGAGAGCCATGGCTAACAGCCAGACGCCATCTTGCCAATGCACCTCTTTTAACCCAGACATTTCTATACACTATCAGTATTGAGGATAGAGAATGTACACAGGAATCTCTGTCCCATCCATTTTACTTTTATTGAGGTGAAGTTGTAATCATCTCTCTGAATTTAAAATCAGTCTATTAAAACAGCATGATACTGCTGTTACAAAGCTCGTATCTCTTCTAGTCTTCAACCAGCAGAAGGTAAATATAAATCTATCGAATCAGACACAGATAAAGACCTTCAGGCCCATCTGCCCATTTTACCCCATCTGTTGCAATATCGTAGACCTTATTTGGCTTTTCGAACTGCTGAAGTTTGTGTGCCTCTCCCTAACAATTTAGCTCCTGCTGTCTTCAATGGGTAGCTGCTTTTGTCCTCTGTTTTCTTATTTCCTCTCTTCTCCCCCTCCCCCCCCCCCACTTCTTTCATTGTCACACATTTTATAAATGGCTCTTCCAGAGCAGATAAGTGTATTGGTGAGGCAGTGTGAGGAAAGCATTCACTGCCACTGCACCTGTGCATTACATAGTAGCACAGTAGATGTTGGCAGAAAAAGACAAGCTGACCCATTCAATCTACCCAGTTATACCCATATATGCTGAGTGAATTGAGGACTTCAGTTTCCATGATAGCAGCGAGTGCATTTCCTGGCAGTAAAATACATTGAAAAATAAAGACCACCTGAGATTGAGCAGATGAAAAACAATCACACACACTCCTCGCTTCAACCATGGGCTTGTCTTTCACCCATCCATTGCTGGTACTGTAACACTGAAATAACTATTGGATCACTCCAGACATTCATTCTTTGTTATCCAGCACACTTTGTTTACTGAAAATATAAGTGATTTTCAGGAAATGCAGGTAGTGCAAACTTCTAATAGCTATATTTTTCTAGAGAAAATGGATGTTTGGGTTATTTATTTTTGCAGGACATATTATTTATCAACCTAATATTAGATATCCAAGGGCAATATCTGAAGAAGGGACCGATGTGGTTTAGAAAGCTTATATATTTATATTTAGCTCATGCCTTTTCATTGGTAGCTCAAGGGAAGTTAAATTCAGGTACAACAGAGGGCTTACAATCTACTTTTGCACATGAGGTAACAGGAGGTGACGTGACTTAAGTGAAAAAGGAGCATGGGTGGGATATGAGCCCTGATTTACTTAATTCTCTGGGAACAAGCAGGAGGTCAGTCCTCGCATATGGGTGATGTCGGTGCCAACGGAGCCTTCTTGATAACCTCTCCCCTGCTTTCAAAGAAAGCTTTTGGGAGATGCACCATGCATGCATGGTCTCCTTCCTGCCTAAAAGTGCCATCTTGCCTCGGTCTTGTTTTTTCTACGGAGACCGTTGAACATGTCTGTTTTGCTCCAGAAAAAGTAGATTTTTTTTCTTGCCTTTTTACTTCGTTTTTCAGATTGATTCTTTTCTCCGGTTGCGTACCAGTGCCCTTCTCACCTGAGTCCGCTTGCCTTCGACAATGTGTTTTTTGCTTGAGTCCTTTTTTTTTTTTTTTTTTTCCTTGGGGTTTTTTTTGTGCGCAGGTTTTTGCACCCTTTCTGGCTGGGTCAAAGGAGTTTGACCTCGTGGGTGCCTTATTCCCTGCTATGAGCTCGGTCAGTGGCGTCAAGCCTGTAACCGCTGTGCACACATGTTGCGCATGGATCCACATGATTGTTGCCTTCGATGCCTTGGGCTGGATCATGATGCCTTGGCGTGTGGTCTTTGCCAGCAGCTGACTCCCAAGGCCCTCTGAGGCCGTAAGAAGCAGCATGAGTTGATTTTTCACAGGACCGACTCAGCTCTGGAGTTGTCTGCGGGACCAGCACCCTTGAGGGCTGCTGCGGATGCCTCGGCCTCTTGTGGCGACCATGCTGCCTCGGAGCCTCGAGGTAATGGGCATTGAACTGGGGCTACCTCGATGAGGGATGCCCCTCAAAGAGCTGGCTGTCATCGGTGGCCTCATCGAGTGATGAGTCCGGGGCCGGGAGGAAGTCCCAAGGTCTCAAAGCCCCCGACGCGAGGCTGAGGGCGATGGCCTGGAGCAGCCATTGAAGCTGCCCAGTGGGGGGAAATGCCATCGGCATCTGGGAACAGTTCTCTGTCCTCCAAGACCATCCTGATTGAGGACACCCCCTCAACGGCAGCTGCACCAGCCCTGATGTCCTGTGTGCCCATGCCAGTGTCTGCAGAGCCTTCTGGCCTCAAGGCCAGGATGGCGGCCTTGGAACACAGCCTGTCTGCCTTCATAACCCAACAGAGGGCTCTGATGCCCGGTTCCTCCAAGCCATCACTCCTGACTACAGGTCCCTCCATAGAGAGGGAGTCCCCAGAGGTGGAGCTGATCCTTGAGCGCCTCTGGCCTCAAGACACACCTTGGCACCAGACCCTGTCCCACTCGGGGCCAAGGACTTCACCACACTGCGCTCCTAACTCGGCGTGCAGGGACGTTGGGACCCCTGGGCCACTCGGAGGACCCTCGATCTCCTCCGACTCCATGTCAGACTGGGAGACTGAGGATAAAGAGTCCCCAGACACTCAACTCCACTGGGATGTGCCCTTGGACTCTTCCCCTCCCAAAGCCTGGCATCGGTCCCCACCCGAGGACCTGGCCTTTCTGGACTTTGTTCAGGATATGGCGAAGACTCTTGCCTTCACCACCGAGTCCAAGGAGGAGCCTCTGTATAGGACCTCAAGATCCTCCAGTACAAGGCTCCCCCTAAGGAGGCCCTTATGGTGTCCATTCCCTCCATCCTGGAATGGCTGCTCTTCTGTATCTGGTAGACCCCGGCCTCGGTTCCCATTGTGAGCAGGCGGCTGGACTTGATATACTGGATCTGCCAGAGCCCTGGCTTCCAAAAAGCTCAACTACCTCACAACTCTGTGATGGTGGAGTCAGCCATGCATAGTTTCAAGAGCCAGAAAACACTCCTCTTTGCCCCCAGGCATGGAGGCCTGCACCAGGAATTCCCTGGGCAGGAAGTGCTTCCAGGGCTCGATATTCATTAGCCTTTATTCATTTTCAGTACCGGGAAAAATGGTAGAAACCATCATAAAGAATAAAATTACTCAGCATGTAGATAGTCATGGCCTAATGGGAGACAGCCAACATGGTTTTAGACAAGGAAGATCTTGTCTTACTAATCTGTTATGTTTTTATGAAAGTGTGAATAAACAGGTGGACAAAGGTGAGTCGGTTGATATAGTGTATCTGGACTTTCAGAAAGCCTTTGACAAGGTCCCTCATCAGAGACTTTTGGCAAAACGAAAGAGTCATGGGATAGGAGCCAGTGTACTACTGTGGATCAGGAACTGGTTAAAAGATAGAAAGCAGAGGGTTGGGCTAAATGGCCAATTTTCCCAATGGAGAAAGGTGAATAGTGGTGTACCCCAGGGATCTGTGCTGGGTCCGCTGCTTTTTGACATATTCATAAATGACCTGGAAAGTGGAATGACGAGTGAGGTTATCAAATTTGCAGATGACACAAAACTATTTAAAGTTGTTAAAAGCCAAGAGGATTGTGGAAAATTGCAAGAGGATCTTGATATATTGGAAGACTGGGCATCAAAATGGCAGATGAAATTTAATGTGGACAAGTGCAAAGTTATGCATCTAGGGAAGAACAACCCAAACTATGGTTACACGATGCAAGGTTCCACATTAGGAACCACCACCCAGGAAAAAGATTTAGGCGTCATTGTGGATAACATGTTAAAACCCTCGGCCCAGTGTGCAGCGGCAGCCAAGAGAGCAAATAGAATGCTAGGTATCATAAGGAAAGGAATGGAAAATAAAACAAAAGATATTATAATGCCTCTATACCGTTCCATGGTGAGACCGCACCTTGAATATTGTGTGCAATTCTGGTCGCCGTATCTTAAAAAGGATATAGCGTTATTAGAAAAGGTTCAGAGGAGAGCCACCAAAATGGTAAAGGGGATGGAAGGATACTCCTATGAAGAAAGGCTAAAAAGTTTAGGGCTCTTTAACCTGGAAAAGAGACGGCTGAGGGGAGATATGATAGAAGTCTATAAATTAATGAACGGAGTGGAACGGGTAAACGTAGATCGACTGTTTACGTTATCAGAATATAGGAAGACTAGGGGACATGCAATGAAGCTACAGGGTAAACTATTTAAGACTAATAAAAGAAAATATTTTTTCACTCAACGTGTAATCAAACTCTGGAATTTGTTACCGGAGGATGTAGTAAAGGCTGTTAGTGTAGCTGTGTTTAAAAAAGGTTTGGACAAGTTCCTGCAGGAAAGGTCCATAAACCATTATTAAGAAGGGACCCAGGATATCAATGCTTGACCTAGTACAAGCATTGCAGAACCTGTGTCTTTTGGGGAAACTGCTAGGTACGCATGACCTAGATTGGCCACTGTTGGAAACAGGATACTGGGCTTGATGGACCTTGGTCTGACCCAGTATGGCATATCTTATGTTCTTAGCCTCTTGGCATACCAGCTGTACATGGCATGTAATTGTGGGACCTTGTGAGGAAATTCACCACATTCTCGGCTGGTCTCTCTCTCTCAGGAGCCTCTTCAGTGGTTTCAGACCTTGGCTTCCATTTTCAGTGCTCCAAATTTATGACTCAGGTGGCCTTTGACTGCTTTGAGTCAGCAGCTAGAGTAGTCTTGGTGGACAGTAGTGTCCGTCACCAGGCCTGGCTACAGTCTTCTGACTTGGAGCAATGTGTGCAGGACAAGTTGATCAATGACCCCTGCCAGGGAGAGAACCTCTTCGGCAAGCCCATGATGGACAATGCTGCAGACCTGGAGTCCAAGTTCATGACCAGGACCAGGCTCTCCAAAAAGACTGCTGACCCTTCCTGAAGGAAGGCTTCAGTAAAAAGCCCCAGTACCCGAAGAACAGGAAGGCTTATAGAAACTATCCTCAGTACTCTGTCTTCCCAGCTCTCCAACAGAGCCAGCAGGTTTAGGAGTAAGGACACTGCCCTTGTAAGCCTGAGACCCCCAAACCACAGACCGTGTCTCTGGTGTGATCTAGAGGGGGGCTTTGGCTCTTTGGGCATAGCCTCTCTTCCCCCAGGAGGTACTGCCCCGCAGCATACGGGGGAGCATCTAGTATTTTACGCCAACCGGTGGTCCACCATCACCTCCAACGCATGGACCCTGCAAGTGGTGAAGAAGGGTTACCTCCTCCACTTCGAACAGACCCCCTTGACATTCTTTTTGTGAGAGCCCCCTATGACTCCCCTTCACGGGGCCTGCTTCAGCAAGAACTCGCAGGTCTTATGGCACACAAGATGGTGGAACCCATCCCCCTCCACCTCAGGGTTAAGGGTTCTACTCCTTCTCCTTTCTGGTTCCCAAAAGAACCAGAGGGTTTCGGCTCATTATAGACCTGCGGGACCTCAACTGGTTCCTGATGAGGGAGAAGTTCAGAATGCTCTTCCTTGGAACATTGCTGCCATACCTCCAGCAGGGAGAATGCCTATGTTCCTTGGATCTGAATGCGTATATACACATCCTCATCTATCCCCTTCACAGGCTGTACCTCTGTTTCATGATAGGAGGCTGCCACTACCAGTACAGGGTTCTACCCTTCAGTTTGGCCTCCGCCCCGAGAGTATTCACCAAGTGCCTAGCAGTGGTCGCTGCCTTCTTGCATCTCCAAGGGGTGTTTGTCTTCCCCTACCTTGACATCTGGCTTATCAAGGGCAGCACCACCGCCAAAGCGCATCAGGTTACAAGCCACACCATCCTCATTCTGGAGCACTTGGGGGTTCGTCATAAACTACCCAAAGTCCCGTCTCCATCTGGCACAATGCCTGGACTTCATAGGGGCACTGTTGGACACTGTCCAGGCCAGGGCCTTCCTCCCTCCGGACAGGGTCCAGCACCTCGAGGCATTTGCAGGGCACATCCAGGGTTGCCCCTCTGCCTCTGCTCACCTTCTGCTTCGCCTGCTAGGTCAAATGGCGTCCACAGTACATGCCACCCCAGATGCCTGTCTGTACATGTGGTGGGCCCAGTGGCTCCCAAGCTCTGGTCTCAAGCGACAGGGTGCCTGAGGGACAGAGTGGTCATGATCCATCCTCTGGCTAACTCCTTCGACTGGTAAGAACATAAGATATGCCATACTGGGTCAGACCAAGGTCCATCAAGCCCAGTATTCTGTTTCCAACAGTGGCCAATCTAGGTCATATGTACCTAGCAGTTTCCCCAAGAGACACAAGTTCCACAATGCTTGTACTGGGTCAAGCATTGATATCTTCTGTCACTTCTTAATAATGGTTTATGGACCTTTCCTCCAGGAACTTGTCCAAACCTTTTTTAAACCCAGCTACACTAACAGCCTTTACTACATCCTCCGGTAACAAATTCCAGAGTTTGATTACACGTTGAGTGAAAAAATATTTTCTTTTATTAGTCTTAAATAGTTTACCCTGTAGCTTCATTGCATGTCCCCTAGTCTTTCTATATTAACATCTCCAGCACCTACAGGCGGGTGCCCTTCCAGGCCCCCCCTAGGATCCCCACCATGGATGCCTCCAAACTGGGCTGGGAAGCCTATTGCGGCCACCTCCACACTCAGGGCAGTTGGTCACAGACAGAGATCCTCCAGCAGATCAACCTCCTGGAGCTACGATCCATAGTGTTAGCCCTCTGGGCTTTTCACCACCACTTACAACGTGAAGCGGTACTGATCGAGACCGACAACCAGGTGGCGATGTTCTACATAAACAGTGGGGTACGGGATCGTCCTTCCTCTGCCAGGAGTCAGTGAGCCTCTACTCTTTCGTCAGCAACAACAGGATGCTCCTGCATGCAGTTTATCTCCCAGGCCAGGACATTGTCCTGGCGGACCGGCTCAGCTGGGTTCTCCAACTGCAGGAGTGGCAGCTGGACCCCCGGGTGGCCAGCTGGCTCTTCCATCTCTGGGGGCTCCTGCAGATGGACCTCTTTGCCAGCCCAGCCAATGCTCCAGCTGCCCTGCTTCTGTTCCAGGCAGCCCCATCCCTTGTGGGTGGCGGCAGATGTGTTCCTCATTCCATGGATGGGGTGCCTCTTCTACATCTTCCCACCCACACTGCTAATCGCCAAGACCCTCTTCAAGGTCCAGCTTGATACTGGTGGCCCCTCGATGGGCCAGGTAGCTGTGGTTCCCCCTGCTCCTCCACTTGTCCCAGACGCCCATGATTCCGCTGGGGTGCACCCTGGGCCTGCTCTCGCAGGAGAATGGTCATTCCTGTACCCCAATATGGGGTCCCTGACTGCTGAAAAGGGAGCCCTGGCCCACTTCAATCTCTGATGCTAGGTGGAGGACATCCACCTGTCGGGGCTACAGCTTCAAGTGATCGAGATTCTCGGTATGGTGCATGGAGAGAAGCAGATCATCCCCTTCTGCTTGGTTCAGCTGGTGCTGCAGTACCTGTTTCACCTGTCCCAGGTAGGGCTGAAGTCCATCTCCATCAGAGTGCATCTCTGTGACGGAGTGGGATCTCAATGTGGTTCTCTCAAAACTCACGTTGCCACCTTTCGAGCCTCTCTGCTCTTTGCACCTCAAGTATCTCTCCTGGAAGGTGGTCTTCTCGTGGCGCTCACCTCCACTCGCAGGGTTAGTAAGCTCCAAGTTCTGATGGGCCCATCTATCTTATACAAGGTTCCACAAGAACAGGTTCGTGCTCTGCACACACCAGGTTTTTGCCTAAGGTGGTGTCTGCATTCCACCTCAACCAAGAGATAGTGCTTTTCACCTTCTCGTAGCCTCATGCTTACAGGGCAGAGGCCGCTCTCCACACTCTGGACTGTAAATGGGCCCTGGCCTTCTATCTGGAGTCTTCCCAGGACCACTATCACTCCATCTCCTACGACCCAAATTGGCCGGGGACAGCAGTCTCTAAGCGTACCCTGTCCATTTGGGTGATGGACTGCATCGCCTTCATTTACAAGCAGTGCACAGCGTCCGGGCCATCGCAGCCTCTGTGGCGAACCTGCACTCCGTTCCTTTAGTGGAGATCTCCTGGGCCGCCACCTGGTCCTCAGTCCATACCTTTGTGGCTCATTGCTGCCTGGAGAGAGAGTCCCACTGGGACAGCGCCTTCAGCCAGGGAATACTCCGTCATTTGTTTGGGGTGTAAGGCAACTCCTACCCTCCAGTCCTTCAGTATATTCAGGCTACCGGAGAACTGCTTCCCCACTTGACACTCTGGGCCGCTAATGTGTCTGCTGTTCCTTGACTCTGTTGCTGCTTTTCACAGGTCACCAATAGCTTTGACAGGTTTTTTCGGTAGCCTGTAGCTAGGCAATCCCATATGTGAGGACCAAGTTCCTGCTTGTTCCTGAAGAAAGCGTAGTTGCTCACCTGTAACAAGTATTCTCCAGGAACAGCAGGAATCGGTCCTCACAACCCTCCCTCCTCCCCATGGAGTTGCTTTTCTTTTTTTGCCATCTTGAGCTTTTACATCATACTGAGGCAAGTTGGCACCCTTAAGCGGGAAGGGGACCACGCATGCGTGGTGCATCTCCCAAAGGCATTCTTCAAAAACTGGGGAGAGGTTACCACGCAGGCTCTGTCTGTGCCAATGTCGCCCATATGTGAGGACCGATTCTTGCTGTCCCCAGAGAACACCTGTTACGGGTGAGTAACTTGCTTTCTCAGCCTGCTGCTCTAACCACTAGGCTGCTACTCCACTCAGCATCAAACCTTATCTTTGTATAACTCCTATGCTGGGTCAATAAATGGTACAACAAACCTTACAAGAATCCATTAAACTGAAAATCTTCTCTAGCATTTGCTCAGTTCTTTCCCAAGCAGATTTCTGTAGTAGTTGGCTTGACCTGATAAAATAGGGAGCCATCAGAGCTTCTGAAACTGGTGTTCAGTCTAGCCATACAAAAAAAATCCACACTCCTTTTTGCTTTGTGGATATTTCTTTGTGTTGTCCTCTCAAGAGTGGTAAATGGTTTTATTCTTTCTTTTTCTTTTTTTCAGACCTTGAAATACTTATCAAAAACACCTTGCCAGCACCAGAGTCCAGAGGTGCTGAGAGATTTTCTAACTGTAATGAAAGCCCATAAGCTTACCAAGTAAGTATAACCACTGGAGGTTTCTGTCCCTAAATAGCAGTGATCAGAATGAGATCAGACTCATTAAAGGCCTTTTGTTCCTAGGTCTGGGTGCCAGGATTTCTTTGAATTATTCCACTGTCTCTCTTTACTTTTGGTTGACTAATTAGTCCTATCTACAGCAGCAGGACAGTGCTCCCAAATATGTATGCATCAGTCCAGTTTTATCGCCTTAGCAAGGAGTAGCTGTAGGGCTCAATGTACTTTCTGGTTTTGGTTTCTTTACATGAGCAAAAATCAGTGTTGGAAGCTATGAATTTCACAGATCTAGCCAAAAAGGGTTGTGACTAGTAAGCACTACTAGACTCTGTGATGACCTGAGTCTGCTGGGAAAGCATTCTACGAGGAGAAATCCATCTGTGCTGCTTATATTTATTTAACATTTTTTTTTCTATTCCATCTTTCTGCAAGTCACGACTGTATACATGGAGCTGTGTAGTTTTAACTAAATAACATCAACAGTGGTGTGTATTACAATTAACATCATGAGTAACGTAATGTAGAACTTAGAAAAATATTAGCCATGTGGTCTCTTTTTCTGCCGTAATGTTTTTATCTAGTCTGCCCTTCCATATCAACTATAATAGTCCCTCTTTTTTTCCTTTAGAGATCCTCTGTGTTTCTCCCATGCTTTCTTTAAATTCAGATACTGTCCTCGTGTCCACCACCTCCACTAAGAGGCTATTCCACACATCTACTGCTCTTTCCATAAAGAAATATTTCTGCATCTCCAGGAACAAGCAGGAATAAGTCCTCATATGGGTACGTCGGTACCGACGGAGCCTGCGTGGGAATGCTCCCCAGCTTCCCAGAATGAAAGCTTTTGGGGCATCCCACAGCGCATGCGCGCTGCCTTCCCGCCTTGTTCCTGTCACCGCTGAAGAAGTTCTTTATTTTAATTTATTTCTTAGGTTGCGTGTCTGTCTTCCCCGACGCCGGACCGGTACTGCTGGTCTTTTCTTTTCTTTTTTTTAAAGAAAAAAAAACACCCTATCTTTTTTCCTCGCTTGGTGTATTTTCTTCTTAGGCCTCCAGGCCCACAAGAAACTTTCCCTCATGGAAAAACCAGCCTCCGGCTTCAAAAAATGCACTAAGTGCAGCGGTACGATTTCTGTTACAGATACCCATGAATGGTGTCTTAAATGTTTGGGGCCTGAACACTCATCCCGGATTGCCAGTCCTGTTCTCTAATGTCTAAACAAGGGTTACAGAACCGGGCAGCTAAGCTCCATGTGCTGTTTCCCATGGATGCACCGGCGGTGGCATCGACATCTTCCAGGTCTTCCTCTCCTGATGGATCTCAGGTAACCAAACTTACTTTTAGCAGGTCCTCAAAGGGCAAATCTCCCTCTAAGCATCGAGATGCCTCCGGGCTTGCCCTTGAGGATCCTGCCCCAGCCAAACAACCCCGGCGGGAAGCTCCGGCTTCCAAAGCTCCTCCTATGGGGTTACAGGTTGACATCGATGGCACGGCCTCGATCGATCACCTGCTCTGGGGTACCGGCACAATCTCCCGGTACCGACATCCAGGCAGTCGTGGCGTCTATGGATCACACTGTGCAATCCATGCAGCAGGCTATACTGGCTTTCATCAAGGCTGCGACGCCGTCTGTACCACAACAAGCTCTGTTGTCGGTGCCAGTACCGGTACCAACTTCGATACCGGTACCGGCTGTATCGACATCGGCCAGGATACCGATTCCAGCTCCCTGTCCTGGGCTCTTTCTCGGTACCGACCCGGTACCGGGGACACCCGATGTCGGTACCGATCGATACGCCTATCGATCTTTAGAATCGAGCAGACGATACTTCGATTCTTCTGATGATTCTGAGTCATCGGATGAGTCCCCTGAAGTATCTGTCACCCTTCCTGAGGAGCCTTCTCCAAAAAGGAGAATGTCTCCTCCAGAGGATTTGTCCTTTCAAGACTTCATAATAGAAGTAGCTAAAGGACTCTCTATTTCAGTAACCTCTGAAAAAGAACCTAGAGCAAAAAAATTAGATATTTTGGGATACTCTAAGGTTCCCAGAGAGGCAGTCACCTTGCCAATTCATGAAATTCTTCAAGAACATTTGATTGAATTGTGGGAGACTCCTCTCACCCTTTCTCCTCATTCTCGTAGATTGGACACTATGTACCGTGTCCCTCCTTCTCCTGGATTTCAAAAAACTCAGCTTCCTCACCACTCCATTGTGGTGCAGTCAGCTAAGAAGAGGATAAAGAGTACCAAAAGACACTCTTCTACTCCCCCAGGAAGAGAATACAGGACTTTGGATGCTTTTGGTAGGAAAATCTTCCAAGCTAGCATGCTTATTGCCAGAATCAATTCATACAGCCTTTATATGGGTATGTTTCTGAAGGAGGTTGCAGAAAAACTGCACAACTTTCTCCCTTTTATTCCAGAGGATAAAAGGGATGAGTTCCTCCTTTGGCTTAAGCATACTCAAGACATTTCAAAGTTTTCCAACAGGGCAGCCTTTGATTCTTTTGAAGGTGCCAGCAGAGCCTCAGGCATTGTTATAGCTGCTCGTAGAATTGCTTGGCTCCAGGCTTCTGATCTAGAACCCTGGGTTCAAGATGGTTTAGGAAATCTGCCCTGTACAGGTGAAAATCTATTTGGCAAAGAGTGGCAAATTAAAGCCACTCAAATGGATGCAGAAAATGCTGCTCTGGATAGACTTTCTAAGTCTACCTCCACTCCGGCCAAGAAGAAATCTTTTAAAAAGTCTTTTTACAAGAAGGGCAGATTTCCTTCCACTTCTGGTCAACAATCTTCTACAGGTCGCTTTGCTACTAAGCGTCAGCAACCTAAACAGGCCAGGCCTAAACCTGCAGGGGCTGCTGCAACCCAGCAGTCCCAAGCCCCTCAGGGTTTTTGACTTGATACTAGAGAACTTAACCTTTCTGGCTCTACAACAGCCAGAACCTCTCACCATTCCAGGAAGGTTAGCTCATTTTGCTCCCAGATGGGAGCAAATCACATCAGAGCAGTGGACCCTCTCCATCATCAGAGAGGGCTACAAACTTCATTTCTCAGACCTTCCTCCCTTCACCATGGTGAGACATTTCAATTCTCCTACATCTCTCCTCGACCTTCTGGATCAGGAGGTAACCACCCTTCTGGCCCAGAGGGCCATAGAAGAAGTTCCTCTTCTTCAACAGGGGTCAGGGTTTTACTCCCCCCTACTTTCTCATTCCAAAGAAAACAGGGGGATACAGACCCATTCTAGATCTCAGAGAATTGAACAAATTTCTATGCAAGGAGAAGTTCAAGATGCTTTCTCTAGGCACTCTCCTTCCATACCTACAGAGTCAGGATTGACTTTGTTCTCTAGATCTCAAGGATGCGTACACTCATGTCCTCATCCATCCATCTCACAGAAAATTCCTACGTTTTCTGTTCCAGGGAAAACATTACCAATACAGAGTGCTTCCTTTCGGTCTAGCCTCTGCTCCAAGAGTGTTCACCAAATGCATGGCAATAGTTGCTGCATTTCTACGCACTCTGGGAATATTTGTCTTCCCATACCTGGACGACTGGCTCATCCGAGCTCCAACCCAGTCAGAGGCTCAGATCTCCCTAGACCGCACCAGGCGCATTCTGCAATACCTGGGACTTGTGGTAAATCTCCCAAAGTCTCAGCTCACCCCTACTCAGTCCCTAGAATTCATAGGGGCCTGGTTGGACACTACTACTGCAAGAGCCTATCTTCCCCAGGCTCGTTGCCAACGTCTAGTGCAGGTAGCCTCCCAGATTCAGTCAAAGAGCCATTTAACTGCCCGGGAGATACTACAACTACTAGGCCACATGGCTTCCACAGTACATGTGGTGCCCTATGCTCGCCTACACATGAGAGCAGCTCAATGGACTTTGTCCACCCAGTGGACTCAAGCTTCAGGAGCTCTCTCAGACCAAATAGCAAACTCCAAACGTCTCTTTTGGTCTCTCCAATGGTGGATGTCCACTCAAAATCTGTTGCTGGGGTCCCCCTTCCAATCTTTGTTGCCCCAAGCAATCCTCACAACAGATGCCTCCCAAACAGGTTGGGGAGCTCATCTACAGGACCTCTCCACCCAAGGCACTTGGTCCCCACAAGAGACCTCTCTTCATATCAACCTCTTGGAACTTCGAGCAGTGTTCCTAGCTCTCAAGGTCTTTCATACCCTCCTCAGCTACCAGACAGTCCTCATTCAAACGGACAATCAGGTAGCCATGTTTTACATAAACAAGCAAGGAGGAACTGGCTCTCTGTCGCTTTGCAACGAAGCTCTAAGATTATGGGCCTTTGCCAGAGAGCATCAAATCTATCTCCTGGCAGTATACCTCCCAGGAATTCAAAACTCTTGGGCAGATAGACTCAGTCGAGTTCTGCTTCCACATGAATGGTCCCTGCACATGGATCAGGTACTCAGAATCTTCCAGGAATGGGGAACCCCGGACATAGACCTATTTGCAAGTCCGTGGAATGCCAAACTTCCCCGGTTCTGTTCCAGAATTCCGTGTCAGGGAGTTCAGGCCAAGGATGCCTTCCTCCTTCATTGGGGTCAGGACTTCCTGTATGCCTTTCCACCCATTCCTTTGATTCCCAAGACTCTGTTCAAACTTCAGAGGGATCAAGGATCTATGATCCTCATAGCTCCACGCTGGCCACGCCAAGTGTGGTACCCTCTACTTCTGCATCTCTCCCAAGCCCCCTCCCTGGACTTGGGAGCTGCGCCAGACCTTCTGTCCCAGGAGGAAGGGACTTTGTGGCATCCAAACCCCAAGTCCCTTCACCTCAGAGCTTGGTTACTGAAGGCCTAGACCTTCAAGACTTCAATCTTTCGCAGCAAGTGAGAGATATCCTCCATGCTTCCAGGAAACCTTCCACTAGGCGTTCCTATGCTTTTAAATGGAAAAGATTTTCCATTTGGTGTGCTCAACAGGGTCTTGACCCTCTGGCACTTCCTGTGAATTCTCTATTAGACTATCTCCTGCATCTTTCCAATGCAGGCCTTAAGACGAATTCAGTAAGGGTCCATTTAAGTGCTATTGCAGCATCCCTTAAGCCTATCAATGGACAACCTATTCCTCTCATCCTCTTATTGCAAGATTTATTAGAGGCCTAACTTTAACTAAACCTCCCATTCGAGCTCCTCCGGTGGCATGGGACTTAAATTTGGTTCTTGGTCAGCTTATGAAGCCACCTTTTGAACCCTTAGCCACTACCTCCTTGAAATTTCTTTCCTGGAAGGTTATTTTCCTTATTGCAATCACTTCTGCTCGCTGCATCAGTGAACTGCAGGCCTTAGTGGCTAATCCACCTTATACAAGGTTCCATCATAAGGTAGTCCTTAGGACAAATCCTCACTTTATGCCTAAAGTGGTCTCACCTTTTCATCTTAATCAAGAGGTATATTTACCTGTATTTTTTCCAGCTCCTCATGCATCCACTGCAGAGAGGAACCTTCATACTCTAGATTGTAAAAGAGCTCTTGATTTTTACTTACACAGGACACAGCAACATAGAAAGTCTTCCCAACTTTTTGTTGCTTTTGATCCTTCTCATTTAGGACTTCCAGTCTCTAAAAGAACACTGTCCAATTGGATTGCTCAGTGTATTTCTTTTGCTTACCAGAGTAAGAACCTTTCTCTGGAGGGCCATGTCACAGCTCACAATGTGAGGGCCATGGCCACCTCTATGGCTCATCTTCATTCTGTGTCCATCGACCAGATCTGTCGAGCAGCCACCTGGGCCTCGGTTTCATACCTTTACAGCCCATTACTGTTTGGACAAGGACTCCCGCCGGGATGCCTTGTTTGGTCAGGCTGTCCTCAGACACCTGTTCCATTCTTGAACAACTCCTGCCCTCCTTCCCTGAATGGATGCCTGAGATCCATAGGAAGACGAGGAACCTTCAGGGTCTCATACCCTTGGGGATCTCCCAGGCATCTTAGCTAGGGAGTCCCCATATGTGAGGACTTATTCCTGCTTGTTCCTGGAGATAGTACAGTTACTTACCTGTAACAGGTGATCTCTGGGAACAGCAGGAATTAGTCCTCACAACCCTCCCACCTCCCCTAGGAGTTGTATCTCTCTTTGTCTTTCCTTTCCTCTCTCTCTCTATTGTCTCAGCTTTAAACTTGAACTGAGGAGAGTTGGTAGGAAAGGCGGGAAGGCAGCGCGCATGCGCTGTGGGATGCCCCAAAAGCTTTCATTCTGGGAAGCTGGGGAGCATTCCCGCGCAGGCTCCGTCGGTACCGACGTACCCATATGTGAGGACTAATTCCTGCTGTTCCCAGAGATCACCTGTTACAGGTAAGTAACTGTGCTATATTACTCCTGAGTCTATCCCCTTTCACTCTTATCCTATGTCTGCTCGTAGCAGAGCTTGCCTTCAATTGAAAGAGACCCTCCTGTGCATTTCTACCATGGAGGTATTTAAATGTCTCTATCATATCAACCCTATCCCACCTTTCCTCTAAAGTATACATATTAAAATCTTTGTCTGTCCTCATATGCTTCATAACGAAGACCACTAACCATTTTAGTAGCCACCCTCTGCACAGACTCCATCCTGAAGGTGTGGTCTCCAGAATTGCACACAATACTCCAAATGAGGTTGCACCAGAGGCATTATCACCTCTTTTTTTTTTTTTTTCTGCTGGCCATTCCTCTCCCTATACGTCCAAGCATCCTTCTGGCTTTCGCAGTCCTCTTTTCTACCTTTTTAGCTACTTTAGAATCATCAGACATAATTACGCCCAGGTCCTGCTCGTCTTTTGTGGCCAGACGTACCTCACCCCCTACACTGTACTGCTCCTTTGAATTTTTGCAGCTCAAATGCATGGCCCTGCTTTTTTTAGCGTTAAATTTCTGCTGCCAAATTCTAGACTATTCTCAAGCTTAGCTATATCCCTCCTCATGTTACCTACTCCTTACTGGGTGTCTACTCTATTGCAGATTTTGGTATCATCCGCAAACAAGCAAACCTTACCCGACAGCCCTTCTGCAATCTCACTAACAAAGATGTTAAAAAGAATCGGACCAAGGACAGATCCCTGCGGCACACCACTGGTAACCTCCTTCTCAGAGTGAACTCCATTTCCCTTTACCTTTTGTCGCCTCCCACTCAACCAATTTCTAATCCAATCAGTAACTTTAGGGTCCATCCCTAGGGTGCTCAGTTTGTTTATAAGCCACCTGTGCAAAACGGTGACCAAGGCTTTACTGAAATCTAAATACACCACATTTATTCTAAATACACCACATTTAGGACTCTCCCTTGATCCAAATCCCTGATCACCCAGTCAAAGAAATCAATCAGATTTGTCTGACAAGACCTGCCTCTGGTGAATCCATGCTGCCTCGGATCCTGCAATCCATCAGACTCCAGAAACTCACTATTCTCTTTTTTAGCAGCCTTTCCAATAATTTACTAACCATAGAGGTTAAACTAACCGGCCTGTAATTTTCAGTGTCATCCTTATGTTCACTTTTGTGTAAAGAGGTCACATGTGCCTTTCTCCAGTCCTCTGGCACCACTTCCGACTCCAAAGAGGCATTGAAAAGGTCAGACAGTGAAGCCACTAGAACATCCCCTCGGTTTTCTTGGATGTATCCCATCCAGACTCATGGCTTTGTCTACTTTTAGTTTAGCTAGTTCCTCACAAACACAGTCTCTGAAAATTGTTCAGATGCACGTCCCTTCTGTTCCTGTGTCTGGGGGTTTTCTGAGGTGCTTCTCCTGGCCTTTCATCTGTGAACACCGAACAGAAATATTTGTTAAGCAATTCTGCTTTATCAGTTTCTGCATATTTCTCCCCTTTACCCTTGAGTCTGACAATAGCACTTTTGCCCTTCCTCCTCTCACTAACATATCTGAAAAATGTCTTATCCCCGCATTTTATTGCATTGGCTATTTCTTCTTTTTGTACCTTTGCTTTCCTGACTACTTTGCTAACTTCTCTAAGTTTTTCCAACCATAGATGCCTTTCTTCCTCTTTCTGTGATCTCTTGTATTTCATGAAGGCCTTCCTCTTTTTCTTCACCTTTACAGCTACTTCTTAGCGGCCTCCTTTTTCCTTTTCCATTTATTTACCTTTCTAACAAAAAGGTTTCTTGCCCTTAAAATATCCCCTTTCAGTTTTGTCCACTTTTTTTTTTTTTTTTTTTACATTACTCAGCTGTTCCCATCCCCCTAACGACTTTGAGGTATTGTTCCATCTTAGCAAAGTTATGTTTTTGTAAAGTTTAAGACCCTCATTTTTTAATGGGTTTTATCAGTCCTAGTACTAATTCTGAATCATACCACTTGATGATCACTGGATGCGAGAAGATGTCCCACTGTAACATCAAAAACACTTTCCACATTGGTAAGCACTAAGTCCAGTATGGCCCCTTCACATGTGGGTTCTGATACCAGTTGCCTGAAGAGTTCTCCCTGTAGAGAATCCAGAATCTCCTTATTTCTAGATAACACCACAGCAGGGATGTGTCAATCCACATCTTGCAGATTGAAATCACTTATCAGTAGCTCTTCTCCTTTCATGCCAATACTGTCGTCTATTAAATCTTCATCCATTTCTACTCCCTGTAAGGGGGATCTGTTTAAAACTCCAATGCAAATAGATTTCCATTTCCCTCTTTCTAGTTTAACCCACAGTGCCTCCTCTCTTTCTTTGAAGCCATGCAGTTCTATAGCTTTAATATTATTTTTGACATATAGTGCCACTCTACCTCCCCTTCTTCCTACTTTGTCCTTCCTGAATAAAGTATAGTCCTTTATAATTACATCCCAGTCATGGTTTTCCTTGAAGATGTCTCCGTAACCACCACTAAATCCAAGTCGGTCTCTTGCATTAAAGCCTCAACATCTGGGATCTTATTTCCCATGCTACAGGCATTTATACACACTGCTTTCTAGATGTTGCCGCTATTACCCATTTATACAGAGGTATTTAATGTTTCACTTACCTGGGGGTTTTCTTCAGTTACCTGAGGGCTCTCTTCATCCATCCCCAATCAATCTAGTTTAAGGCCCTTATCAGTAAATAAGCCAATCTGCTGGTGAAGAGATTTCGACCCTTCTTGGACAGATGGACACTATCACTGCTCTGCAGTCCTTGGAACATTATCCCATAGTCCAGGGAACCAAAACGCTCTCTGACACTATCCATGCATCCAGGATGTGAGCTTCTCTGCCTCAGCCTTTATCCTCAATAGGGAGGATTGAAGAGAACGCCACCTGCACACCTCTCTGCTTCACCCTCTGTCCCAGAGCCATGAAGTCACTTTTCATATTCTCGGAGGGATACCTGGCAGTATCATCTGTGCTGACATGGATGAGCAACACTGGATAATAGTCAGTAGGCTTGATGAGTCTCGGCAAACTCTCTGTAACATCTTGGATTTTGGCACCTGGCAGACAGCACACCTCTCTGGACATCAAATCTGGTTGGCAGATGGACACCTCAATACCCTTCAGAAGATTGTCACCAACCGCCACTACCCTTTGCTTCTTTGTTGTGACTGATTCTGCAACTTTGGGGTTCTTGAGGTCTGGTTCTTCCCTTTCCTGGGATGCTTCCACCTCCTCCACATCCAGGGCTGCATACTTGGTAGTCAGTTCAAGGGCTGGAGGAGTTAGTGTTGATACTGCAGGCTCTGGTGACTTGTGTCCAGCTGCCTCCCATTTTCACCTCTATTGGAGAGCTTGGATGTTTCAAAAAGCCTCTCATCAATGTACTTCTCACTGTCTCAAATGTTTATCAGCCTTTCCACTTCTTTCCTAAGAGCCTCAGCATGCAGGCAATCCTGCATATGGAACTGATCCTTCAACAGGCATTGGGCTCTCTGTCTGGACAGAGGCAGAAGCTGTAACAGGGGCAACAGCTTTAGCAGTATGATTTTTTTTCCCAACACTGTTTAGTTGATGGTGTTTTGGTACTTTGCTTTGCAATGGAGTCCGTCAGGATATACAAAAGTAGAGGGTTAAAGAAGCATTTGTGTGGGGAGGGAGTGGGTCTATACAGTGATTAGGGTGAGGTTGGAAGCAAAATTTTGACTTATATACAGTGCATAGTGACTTTGTGGTTATGCATGGCCGAAAGATCTAAGTAATGTCTTTAAGAATAGGGCTCTGTGAAGTGACTGGATCAGTACTTGAGGCCTCATGTAATAAGGTGAGCTTTTAGTTTCTTTCGAAAGTCTCCTGTGTCATCGATGGATCTTAATTGGGGTGGTAGGGCATATGCCATCGGGGCCATTCTTGTTGGGGTAGTTTTCTTCCAAGCATGCCCAGACAGAGTCCCTCATTGGTCTCCGGCATCACTGTGTCACAGACAAGTAACCAAAATCTGCTTGGGTTACCATATGTATAAATCTCCCATCTTATTCATCTTTGTCAGATTAAATAAAGATGTTTCAATAAATAAGAACTACACATCCTACAACTCGCTGCATATTGGCCTTCCTGATTATATTCTGTGATGAATTCAGCTTGCCGAAAATACTGCAGCGCATTTAATAACAGGGCCTGGGGCTCAGAGCCTATTATATGAAGTTTAATGAGCATGTACAGCTATCTATTCATTTTCAACTTCATTTTAAGTGTATTTTGCTTGTATTCAAATCCACTGGTGAGAGAGTGTCTGAACTCTCCCTTAGTTTTTCGTATGTGCCATCCTATTCATTCTTTGAGCTCGAGTCAGCACGGTTCGTTCTGTCCAGTGGAAGAGGTTCATCATTTTCTTCTCTTTTTTGTATTTTATCTGTTGCAAGTGTTCTGGCATGGAATGTTCTCCCTTTCCCTATTCACTTAGAATGTGACCTTGCTGTGTTTCAGAAGAGTATAGACATGCATGGGGTTGTTTTTTTTTAGGATGGCATTTCCTGAGATTATTTAGCTACATTATGTCTTATATTTTAAGTGCCATGTAGTTATGTTTTATGACAATTTGACATTGTATTATGATGTATGTGTCAATTAGATTGTGTGCTTAGCATTGGAGAGAAGGGTGGATTATAAATAAATGAAATGAAGTACAGTGGCATTTTAGGAGTGTGAGGATAGCCATCAAGCTGTTCTTCCATTATAACCCGCTTTTGCCTTCCAGTTGTAAAGGCAGCAGCAGTGTCTGGTTTACGAGAGGGTGAAACATCTGTCTGCATAGGTGGGTTTTACTTCTCTGTTATATGTGCTGCAGAGATTGTTTATGGTTCTGAAATGTATTATTCCAAAGGTGTAGGTATGCCATAAATCTTACAGTAGACCTTTTGAAAAATGCAAAAGAATCCTATGTAAATTGGTTGCCAAGCTTTGAATGTATTATATTTGTTTATATGCTGCTTCAATATAGTTCAAAGCTATATATTGTTTGGCACCAACTATATCTAAAAGTGAGCGCCTTATTTGATGGGTAACCTAAAACACTTGCTCCTAGTTCCTCCTGAAAAATAGTTTCAAAAGTTGGGTGTAGCAGGACAAAACCCGGAGAGTGGCGACTTCACCAGCAAAGACGGCAGAGTAAAAGTGTCATGTACAGTAATTACCTTGATTTTCTACATGGCGGCTATGAGGTGATTTAAATAGTGTAAACAATGTTATTGAAAGAAGCTGGTAGCGCTTGACATGGCAAAAAGAAAACGATTGATTTTTGAAGGACGTTTCCTACACTGCATCTTCATGGCAACAGCAGGAGCAGGCCTAGGGAGGACTCGCAGTGCCTTTTTCAGACCTCAGACCTAGCAACTGGGCCCTAGTGACTGAGTGGAAAGGATGATTTTACTGAATTAAAAAAAAAATATAGTGCTGACCTTAAAAACATCTTGGCAACATGACCGCAGAGCTTAGGGCTGACATAGCACATGTGGGCCACTGTCTTGACACTGAACAGCAACTGGAGGAATAGCAGGGCACTTGAAAATCTTTACAGCGCCACATACAAATAATAGCGTCAGAGCATCAGGCCCTAAAGATTAAAGGCCCGATATTCAAAAGGCATTTACACAATTTACAGCCCAGTAAACCATGTAAATGCCTTAAATTGGGATATTCAGCAGCACTTATACAGTTAATGCCATTGAATATCCCCTTCTAACCCCGCTACATGCCCCGCTGCTATGTGGTTAACATCGGGGCGGAGCGGAGGCGGTTGCTAACCGGGTAGCAGCTATATTGCACTGCTACCTGGTTAGTGATTGGCGGGTAAAACCAGAAGTAGCAAAAGCTGGCCTAGTTTTACCTACAGAAGCTAACCCGGGTAGTGATGCAATATCGCTGTTACCCAGTTAGTTTCGGCGGCTCTGGGGCATGTGTGGCAACCCTGGATATTCGGTGCTGTCACCGCAGCATTGAATATCTGGGATTAAGGGTCGGCGGTGCATAGCCTACCCAATTCAATATCAGGCCCTAAGATCCTAGACTTAGAGAACAGGTCTATATGTAACAACATTTGCTGGAGGGGGCTCATTGAATCGGCAGTCTACCAGCTGAGGCAGCAGGTAAATGTAGCCATACTTAAGCAAGGAGGCATTCCTTAGCGTCTCTCCAGTCCGGTCCCTCCTACTGGGTTGTGCCCCCCTTCCAGCAGCTTGTGGACTGAGCACGTCATCTTTTGATGACCCTGGGGTATAAGTAGACTGACGCCGCCCACCAACTCCAGTTTTTGTGCTCAGTCTGCTAGCAGCTGGAAGGGGTACAGCAAGCCAGGGATCTGGCTTACTGGAGAGACTAGCTTAGGCCTTAGGTTTTACTTTTATTTAATTGTGGTTTAATTTATTTTTCTTTAATACCCATTTGGAGACTTCCCTCCTAACCCCCCCTGGTGTGGGGGCCGTCGGAAGGAGGCCTTACCGCCGAAGAGGAAGTTGGGCTGAGGCCGGCAGTGCTGGGGCCGTTCCCTCTTCCTCGCTGGTGTGAGGAGACAGCCTTTCCGTCCTTTCTGCCTTGCCACTGAAGCCCTCGAGGCAACTGAGCGGGCGGGCGGGAGGACGAAGAGCCGGCGGGCTTTGCGGCGCAGAGGGGAGGCGGCCAATGTGCCTGAAGAGGAGGCTCGCCGCAGTGCGCTGTTGGAGGAGCGGCTCTCCACGCGGTGATGCCTGCACGTCAGGAGGTGAGTCCCACGCGGTCTCTCTCACGCGGTGAGCACGTGTGCGGAACTAAAGGGGCTGCAGTCTACAGTGCCTTTTGCATTAAGGGGCTGTTTTCCCGCAAAGGCATAGGAAAAAAAAAAAAGAAGAAAGAAAGAGGGGACTCGGGGGAGTGAAGGGGGAATCAGCCAAGAGGTAGTTTTCTAAAGAAATAAATAAATACATAAGTAAATAAAGAACGAAAGATAGAAGAAAGGCGTTTTAGGTTTCTGACTTCCTCGTTTTTCTTCCCCCAGCTCTGGGGCTAGCTGTCGTCACTATGCCAGCTAAGCCCCAGTGCATGGTGTGCGGGTCCCACAAGGGGGGAGTCTCGGATTCAGGTATCTGCAAAGCCTGTATGGCAGAGGCAGCCTCAGGGGAGTTAGGGAGCCGGATGGGGGTCTGGCAGGATCTTCCTCCCTCTTCTACCCAGGACTTGGGTACTCCTTCTGGGGAGGTAGGCGGGCCTGAGTCGCCCCTGAATATGGCGGGGGACTTCCTCTCTCAGCCGCCTCCCAAGCCGGGTCCCTCTTCCGCGGAGCAGGAGCTGGAAGAGGGGGTTGGTGGGGAGTTTTCCCCGGAGTTTGTTCTTCTTCTGCATAAGGCGTTTTGCCTCCGCAGGCAGGGGCGGCATGGTCAGGAGCCAGCGCAGGCGGGGACAAAGGCCCGGCAGGCGGACCCCAGGGAGCTGGCAGAGGTAAGCCCGCTGCCGGCAAAGCGTCCGCAAATGTCGCAGGAGGAGGAGTCCCGCCCCCCATTGTCAGAGCCCTTGGAGGGAAGGGGGGGACGATGAGGAGTTAGAAGAAGGTGAGATACCCGAAGAACAGGCCAATATTGTTCGGGTCTTCCGCAGGGAAGAATTGCCGGCTTTGATCGGAGAGGCCCTCAAGGTCCTGAACATGTCAGCCGGAGGACCAACAGAGGAAGAGGCGCTGGAGGATCCTTTGATTCAGGCGGTCAGGAAATCTCAAAAGGCTTTCCCTGTCCATCGTGTGGTGCGCCAAATGATCCAGGAGGAATGGGATCAGCCGGAATCTTCCATAAGGGGAGCAAGGTCCATGTCTAGATTGTACCCGCTACCGGAAGGGGAGAAGGAGTTGCTGAGCTCTCCCAGGGTAGACGCGGTGGTGGCAGCTGTCACCAAGAAGACCACGATTCCGGTCGAGGGCAGTTCGGCCCTTAAGGATTCCCAGGATAGGAAGCTGGACACCTTGTTGAAGCAGGCATTCGATGTAAGTGCCCTAGCGCTTTAGGCTTCAGTATGTGGGGCATGGGTCGCCTGGGCCTGCTTGCGCTGGTCCCAACAGAACCAGCTGGCGGGGGAGAACCCCGGTGAAGGCACTGGGGAGGCAGCGAAGATTGAGTTGGGCGCAGCGTACCTGGCGGATAGTCAGTACGATCTCATTCGAAGCCTAGCGAGGAATATGGCCTCGGTAGTGGCGGCCCGGCGGTATCTGTGGCTCCGCAATTGGGCAGCGGACAGTTCTTCTAAGGCTCGCCTCGGTAGACTGCCCTTTAAGGGTAAGTTGTTGTTTGGGGAGGACCTGGATAAGCTGGTGAAGGAGCTGGGGGAGTCTAAGGGTGGTAGACTCCCGGAGGATAGGCCGAAACAGAATAGAGCCCCCTCTTTGGAACGGGCTCAGCCTCTGGAGATGAGGAGGTTTCAGACTGCTCGCTCCTCGTCTATTCAGAGAGGGAGGTTCTCCTCTAGGGGACAGGGCTTTCGAGGGTTTCGGGGGGCAGGAAGGGGTTTTGGAGCCTCGCCCTCCTCCTCGGTTGTCAGGAAGTCCCAATGAAGCCACGGGGGCCCGGGGAGAGGACCTGCTGGTGAGGGGCAGGTTGAAGCGGTTCCTCTCCGCTTGGGCCCGGGTCACGACAGATCAGTGGGTTTTGGAAGTGGTTCGAGAGGGGATTGCTCTCGAGTTCGCAAAGCCCGTCTTTCTTTCCTTTGTTCAATCCCCTTGCCGGTCTCCTTCCAAGCGGGCGGCGGTAGAGGTGACGCTCAGGAGTCTGCGGGCACTGGGGGCAGTCATTCCCGTTCCCACGGTTCAACGCGGAACCGGCCGGTACTCCATTTACTTTGTGGTGCCCAAGAAGGAGGCTCCTTCCGTCCGATCCTGGACTTGAAAGGAGTCAACAGGTGCCTACGGGTTCCGCATTTCCGAATGGAGTCCATAAGGTCGGTGCTGGTAGCTGTAAGACAAGGGGAACATAAGAACATAAGATATGCCATACTGAGTCAGACCAAGGTCCATCAAGCCCAGTATTCTGTTTCCAGCAGTGGCCAATATAGGTCATATGTACCTAGCAGTTTCCCCAAGGGACACAGGTTCCACAATGCTTGTATTGGTTCAAGCATTGATATCCTGGGTCCCTTCTTAATAATGGTTTATGGATCTTTCCTCCAGGAACTTGTCCAAACCTTTTTTAAACCCAGCTACATTAACAGCCTTTACTACATCCTCTGGTAACAAATTCCAGAGTTTGATTACACGTCGAGTGAAAAAATATTTTCTTTTATTAGTCTTAAATAGTTTACCCTGTAGCTTCATTGCATGTCCCCTAGTCTTTCTATATTCTGATAAGGTAAACAATCGATCTCCGTTTACCCGTTCCACTCCGTTCATTAATTTATAGACTTCTATCATATCTCCCCTCAGCCGTCTCTTTTCCAGGTTAAAGAGCCCTAACCTTTTTAGCCTTTCTTCATAGGAGTATCCTTCCATCCCCTTTACCATTTTGGTGGCTCTTCTCTGAACCTTTTCTAATAACGCTATATCCTTTTTTAAGATACGGCGACCAGAATTGCACACAATATTCAAGGTGCGGTCTCACCATGGAACGATATAGAGGCATTATAATATCTTTTGTTTTATTTTCCATTCCTTTCCTTATCATACCTAGCATTCTATTTGCTGTCTTGGCAGCCGCTGCACACTGGGCCGAGGGTTTTAACATGTTATCCACAATGACGCCTAAATCTTTTTCCTGGGTGGTGGTTCCTAATGTGGAACCTTGCATCGTGTAACCATAGTTTGGGTTGTTCTTCCCTAGGTGCATAACCTTGCACTTGTCCACATTAAATTTCATCTGCCATTTTGATGCCCAGTCTTCCAATTTATCAAGATCCTCTTGCAATTTTCCACAATCCTCTTGGGTTTTAACAACTTTAAATAGTTTTGTCTCATCTGCAAATTTGATAACCTCACTCGTTATTCCACTTTGCAGGTCATTTATGAATATGTCAAAAAGCAGCGGACCCAGCACAGATCCCTGGGGTACACCACTATTCACCTTACTCCATTGGGAAAATTGGCCATTTAGCCCTACCCTCTGCTTTCTGTCTTTTAACCAGTTCCTGATCCACAATAGTACACTTCCTCCTATCCCATGACTCTTTAGTTTTGCCAAAAGTTTCTCATGAGGGACCTTGTCAGAGGGTTTCTGAAAGTCCAGATACACAATATCAACCGACTCACCTTTGTCCACCTGATTATTCACTCCTTCAAAAAAAACATAACAGATTAGTAAGACAAGATCTTCCTTGTCTAAAGCCATGTTGGCTGTCTCCCATTAGGTCATGACTATCTACATGCTGAGTAATTTTATTCTTTATGATGGTTTCTACCATTTTTCCCGTACTGATGTCAGGCTCACCGGTCTGTAGTTTCCCGGATCACCCCTGGAACCTTTTTTAAAAATTGGTCTTACATTGGCGATCCTCCAATCTTCAGGTATTAGAGATGATTTTAATGATAGTTCACAGATTACTAATAGCAGGTCTGCAATCTCGTATTTCAGTTCTTTCAACACCCTTGGATGTATACCATCCGGCCCAGGTGATTTGCTACTCAGTTTATCTAATAGTTGTAATACATCTTTCCGATGTATCGATATTTCCTTCAATTCTTCCACACCTTTAAATACCACCAGTTTCTGACTTCTCTCGACCTCACGGAGGCATATTTGCATATTCCCATCCGTGAGTCCCATCAACAGTTCCTGAGGTTTGCGGTTCCGCAGGGACACTTTCAGTTTCAAGCAATGCCGTTTGGCTTAGCAACGGCACCACGCACCTTTACAAAGGTCATGGTGGTGGTAGCGGCGGCTCTACGCAAGGAAGGGATCTTGGTCCACCCGTATCTCGACGATTGGCTGATCCGAGCAAAGTCCGAGCAAGAGAGTCGAGAGGCCACGCACAGGGTGGTCACCTTTCTGGAGAGTTTAGAATGGGTCATCAATGTATCAAAAAGCAAGTTAGTTTCCTCCAGAGAGCTGGAGTATTTAGGAGCAAGGTTCGACACGGACAGGGGCAGGGTGTTCTTGCCGGAACGAAGGAAAGAGATGCTTCGGGAGTTGCTCCGCCAGTTCCTGGCCCTGAGGGCGCCCTCGGCATGGCACTACCTTCAGTTGCTGGGTACCATGGCTGCGACAGTAGAGCTGGTCCCGTGGGGCAGAGCTCACATGCGGCCCCTTCATCGGGCTCTGCTCCGTCGGTGGTCCCATCAGAGAGAGGCCTTGTCAGTAACGGTGTCCTGCCCGGTGTCAGTCAAGGAGTCCTTGCAGTGGTGGCTCCTTCCGGGGCCCTTGGAACTCGGGATGCCCCTCGAACCGCCGGAGTGGCTGCAGCTGATGACTGATGCCAGTCTCTCTGGTTGGGGGGCCCATTGCGAGGGTTGGATTGCGCAGGGGCTTTGGAGCTTGCAGGAGGCACAGTGGCCCATCAACAGGTTGGAGCTGAGGGCAGTTGTATGCTTGTATGCAAATGCTAGAAGTCTACAAAACAAGATGGGAGAGTTAGAATATATAGCACTAAACGAGAGGTTAGATATGATTGGAATATCAGAGACATGGTGGAAGGAGGACAACCAGTGGGACACTGTGATACCTGGGTATAAAACTATATCGTAATGATAGAGCTGATCAAATTGGTGGAGGGGTTGCGCTCTATGTTAGAGAGGGCATTGAGTCAGAAAGGATTAAAGTTTTGCAAGAAACAAAATTTGCTGTAGAATCTCTATGGATTGAAATTCCATGTAAAAAGGGGAAGGCGATGGCAGTGGGGGTGTACTATCGTCCGCCTGGCCAGAATGAACAAATGGATGATGAAATGCTCAAAGAAATCAAGGAAGCTAGCAAAGGTTACAGTGCAGTAATAATAATGGGTGATTTCAATTACCCCGGCATCGACTGGGTCAGTGTCACAACAGGACATGCTAGGGAGATAAAGTTCCTAGATGAAATAAATGACTGCTTCTTGGAGCAGCTAGTTCATGAACCGACCAGAGGGGAAGCAATATTAGACCTAGTCCTTAGTGGAACACCAGATGTAGTGCAAGAGATAAGGGTGTTGGGGCCACTTGGCAATAGTGATCATAGCATGATCACCTTTGATTTAATTAGTGGAGGAGGGATAGTAAGGAAATCCATAGTACTACCCTTTAACTTTCGAAAGGGAGACTATGATAAAATGAGGAAAACAGTTAAGAAAAAACTAAAAGGAGCATCAAGCTTGGGTGTTGTTGAAAAATACTATCTTGGAAGCCCAGACCAGCTGTATTCCACGCTTTAAGAAAAGTGGAAGGAAGTCCAAAAAACTGCCAGCATGGTTTAAAGGTGAGGTCAGAGAGGCTGTTGTTGCCAAAAAAGCATCTTTCAGGAAATGGAAAAAAGAGCCAAACGTTGAAACCTGGAAACAGCACAAGCACTGGCAAGTCAAATGCAAGGCATTGATAAGGCAGGCAAAGAGAGAATTTGAGAAGAAGCTTGCTGCGGAAGCAAAAACGCGAAATAAAGACCTTTTCAAGTACATTCGTAGCAAAAAACCTGTGAGAGAGTCAGTTGGTCCATTAGATGATAAAGGGGTTAAAGGAGCACTAAGAGGCGACAAGGCGATAGCGGAGAGACTGAATGAATTCTTTGCTTCGGTCTTTACTGAGGAAGATGTAGGGATGTTACTCATGACTGAAGTGGTATTTAAAGGTGTGGAAGAATTGAAGGAAATATCGATACATCGGGAAGATGTCTTACAACTATTAGATAAACTGAAGAGTAGCAAATCACCTGGGCCGGATGGTATACATCCAAGGGTGTTGAAAGAACTGAAATTTGAGATTGCAGACCTGCTATCAGTAATCTGTGAACTATCATTAAAATCATCTCTAATACCTGAGGATTGGAGGATCGCCAATGTAACACCAATTTTTAAAAAGGGTTCGAGGGGTGATCCGGGAAACTACAGACCGGTGAGCCTGACATCAGTACCGGGAAAAATGGTAGAAACCATCATAAAGAATAAAATTACTCAGCATGTAGATAGTCATGACCTAATGGGAGACAGCCAACATGGCTTTAGACAAGGAAGATCTTGTCTTACTAATCTGTTATGTTTTTTTGAAGGAGTGAATAAACAGGTGGACAAAGGTGAGTCGGTTGATATTGTGTATCTGGACTTTCAGAAAGCCTTTGACAAGGTCCCTCATGAGAGACTTTTGGCAAAACTAAAGAGTCATGGGATAGGAGGCAGTGTACTATTGTGGATCAGGAACTGGTTAAAAGATAGAAAGCAGAGGGTAGGGCTAAATGGCCAATTTTCCCAATGGAGTAAGGTGAATAGTGGTGTACCCCAGGGATCTGTGCTGGGTCCGCTGCTTTTTGACATATTCATAAATGACCTGGAAAGTGGAATAACGAGTGAGGTTATCAAATTTGCAGATGAGACAAAACTATTTAAAGTTGTTAAAACCCAGGAGGATTGTGGAAAATTGCAAGAGGATCTTGATAAATTGGAAGACTGGGCATCAAAATGGCAGATGAAATTTAATGTGGACAAGTGCAAGGTTATGCACCTAGGGAAGAACAACCCAAACTATGGTTACACGATGCAAGGTTCCACATTAGGAACCACCACCCAGGAAAAAGATTTAGGCGTCATTGTGGATACCATGTTAAAACCCTCGGCCCAGTGTGCATCGGCGGCCAAGAGAGCAAATAGAATGCTAGGTATGATAAGGAAAGGAATGGAAAATAAAACAAAAGATATTATAATGCCTCTATATCGTTCCATGGTGAGACCGCACCTTGAATATTGTGTGCAATTCTGGTCGCTGTATCTTAAAAAGGATATAGCGATTTTAGAAAAGGTTCAGAGAAGAGCCACCAAAATGGTAAAGGGGATGGAAGGCTACTCCTATGAAGAAAGGCTAAAAAGGTTGGGGCTCTTTAACCTGGAAAAAGAGACGGCTGAGGGGAGATATGATAGAAGTCTATAAATTAATGAACGGAGTGGAACGGGTAAACGTAGATCGATTGTTTACCTTATCAGACTATAGAAAGACTAGGGGACATGCAATGAAGCTACAGGGTAAACTATTTAAGACTAATAAAAGAAAATATTTTTTCACTCAACGTGTAATCAAACTCTGGAATTGTTACCGGAGGATGTAGTAAAGGCTTTTAGTGTAGCTGGGTTTAAAAAAGGTTTGGACAAGTTCCTGGAGGAAAGGTCCATAAACCATTATTAAGAAGGGACCCAGGATATCAATGCTTGAACCAATACAAGCATTGTGGAACCTGTGTCCCTTGGGGAAACTGCTAGGTACGTATGACCTATATTGGCCACTGTTGGAAACAGAATACTGGGCTTGATGGACCTTGGTCTGACCCAGTATGGCATATCTTATGTTCTTATGTTATGTTCTTATGTTCAGGGAATTCGGAAGCTGGTTGGGCTGGAGGGCGGTCAGAGTTCTTACCGACAACATGACCGCCGTAGCATATATCAATCGTCAGGGCGGAACGAGCAGCCCCTCTCTGGAAGAGGAGGCTGAGGAGCTGATGGCTTGGGCCGAAGCCCATCTAGTGACCCTATCGGCGCAACACGTGGCAGGAGTAGAGAACGTAACAGCGGATTACTTAAGTCGTCACAAAGTGGATCACTGAGAGTGACAGCTGTCGCAGGAGGTGTACCAAAGGATAGTGTGCAGATGGGGTTCACCCATCATGGATCTGATGGCGTGGGAGTCAGCCAAGACAAGCCGCTTCTTTAGCTGAAGGAAGGAGAGGATGTCTGAGGGCTTGGGCGCCCTCGTAAAGGAGCTGGCCAACAGGCGGTCTCTTGTACGTGTTTCCGCCGTGGGCGCTCATCGGCAGGGTCATCCAACGGATAGAGGCTCACGCAGGGCTGGTGGTCCTTGTCGCCCCGGACTGGCCGCGCCGTCCTGTCCGTGGTATGCCGACCTCATGCGTCTGCTAGCCGATTGTCCATGTCGCCTGTCGGTGAGGGACGACCTTCTGTTCCAGGGTCCGATGCGCATGCCGCAGGTGGATCGATTCTCGCTTACGGCCTGGCTATTGAGAGGGCTAGGCTGAGAAAGAGAGGTTACTCCGGAGCGGTGATCTCCACTCTGCTAAGTTCCCGCAAGCATTCGACCTGTCTGTACAATGTGAGGGTCTGGCGTATCTTTGAGGCCTGGTGTGCAGACAGGAAGAAGAGGGCCCTCTCAGTTTCTGTTCCTGAGGTCCTGGAATTTTTGCAGGCAGGTTTCGACAAGGGCCTGGCCGCTAGTTCTTTGAGGGTGCAGCTGGTGGCTATTTCCTGTTATAGGGGCAGGATTCAGGGGAAGCCCTTGGGCGATCATGGGGACGTAGGCAGGTTTCTGAAGGCAGTGCGGCGGCTTCGGCCGCAACGAAGATCGCTGATTCCCCTGTGGGACCTCAACCTCATTTTGTATGTCCATTCTGCTGAGCCTTTTGAACCCATGAAGCAGGCATCTCTTAAGGATCTTACTCTTAAGGCAGTGTTTTTGGTGGCCATCTGTTCGGCCAGACGCATTTCGGAGTTGCAGGCCTTGTCTTGCCGTCCGCCCTTTCTGGTTTTTTTTCTAGGGAAAGGGTGGTCCTCCGTACGGTCCCGTCCTTCTTGCCGAAGGTGGTTTCGGTTTTTCATGTGAATCAGTCGGTTTCTCTCCCCTCCTTCATGGATCTCCAGGAAGGGAATAACGCTCATCTGCGTCTCCCGGACATGGGCAGAGCTCTAAAGCGCTACTTGGCTCGCACTGAGTCCTTCCGCAAGTCGGAACGGTTGTTTGTGCTGTTTGCGGGCCCGTGTAAAGGGGAGGCGGCAGCGAAGGCCTCCATTTCCAGATGGATGAGGGAGGCAATTTCCTCAGCTTACATTTTGAAAGGCAAACAGGTCCCGGCGCGGCTTCGGGCGCACTCCACTCGGGCCCAAGCGGCCTCTTGGGCGGAGTTCAGTCTGGTTCCTCCGCTGGACATCTGTAGAGCAGCGGCTTGGTTGTCCTTGCATACCTTTGCTAAGCATTATAAGTTGGACGTCCAGGCGTCTGAGGAAGCAAGTTTTGGAGGTGCAGTTCTTCGGTCCGGCATTGCTGGGCCCTCCCGATTTTGAACTGCTCTGGTACATCCCAGTAGAAGGGACTGGACTGGAGAGACGCTAAGGAAAGAATAATTAGACCTTTACCTGCTAATTAGCGTTCCTGAAGGAACTCCAGTCCGGTCCCTGTTCCCTCCCAGATTTTAGATGCCTTCTTATCAATTGAGAAGTTTTCACATTTTTCCACATGTATTACTAAAGAACTGTTTGATTAAAATGGTCCGCAGTAGTCTGGAGTGGTTTCAAAATTTGTTTTAACCTCCCTCTCTGCGGCCCGACAAAAAGACACATTGATTTCATTAAGGAGTCTCGGGGAGATTTTTTGGGGGGTTCAAAAATGTGCCTGATTCCAAACTGAAATCACCTACTGCCTTGTTTTAAATGATTTGTCTAAATAGTAAAGGATTATTTAAGGTGCTGAGCGACTCAAGTATAACTGCCTTGTGTCTGGGGAAACAGCAGATCTGTGAGATGAAAGGACGTTGAGACTACCACTTCATAGTGATATTGTGCTGTAAGGATGGTGATGTGAAGCAGTTAAGACACTGAATTTGAGGATATTGACTGTAGTGGCTTATTTATATTTATTTAGACAGTTTTGAATACCACCTTATCCTTCAATCAAAGTGGTCACAACATAATTGGGGGATACATTTAACATGAGGGGATATGAGACACATACACTAATACTTACAGGGAACATGGGCAATAGAGGGTTAAGTGGCTTGCCTGAGACCACAAGGAGCACCTGTGGGACTAGAAACCCCAGTCCTTCCGACCCAAGGTTGGTGTCCTCTAGTGAGATTTGAACCCCTGACCCTCTGGCCTGAGGTAACTTTCCCCAACCTCTAGGCCACTCCTTCCTTCGATGGATGGCTTGGATTTCAACAAGGACATAATGTTTGAATAATCACATTAGTGAGAGACTGTAATCAATAGGATCACACCGCCAGATGGGTGCTGGTGCAGCTGTCCTCTTTCATTTACTATTAAAAATGCTAATAGGATACATTTGAGGGGGAGTGGAAGAGGAGGGGGTTGGGATTTCAGGTAGGGGGTGGGTCCTAGGAGAGAAGTAGTGGTAAGGAGTATGGGTGAATGTTTGTGTATGAACGTGAATGGTCTAAAGTTTAATGCAGGTTGGCAATTTCTTCGAATGGGGAAAGAGGTTTTGGCGATAGTCTAACTATGAAGGGGCTTAATTCCTAGAAAAAGAGAAGCTGGGCTCATCAGGAGGATCTCTTCTTGTTTTCAGGAAACCCACCTGTGCCTAAAAATGAGGGTCTATTAAATTTTGGAATTTTCCCACTGCTGTGTTTGCCTCTAATATATATAACAGCTCATAAAGGGGAAGTGGCAAATTTTTCTTTTTTTTTCTAAACATTTACCAGTTCAAATTATAGAAACAAAAGGGATAAAGAAGGCTCCTATTTATTTAATAGTAAGTTTCCTATGGGAGGGTAGATGTTTTATCTTGGCTAAAATTTATGCACCAAATGATGGGTAATACCTTTAATGGGAAAATGATAGAGGAATTAGCAACTATGAGACAGGGAATCTTCTGGGATATTTCAGTATAACGCTGGCCCCACATTTGGTTAATTCTAAAGGGCTAGCAGCAAATAATGTGCGAGCAAGGAGGCATGTGAAAAAAGATGATGGAGATACCATCTGCTTTATGTGTGGTGGAAAATACATGCTCATGAAAGATTATACGTTGTATTCCAACCCTCATGATAACAACCCTTCCTTCCAGAACAGATATGTAAACTAAGGTAAACTGCTGGGAAGAGGGGAGAAATTGTTTCCCTTACACAACAATTCAGTATAACATTGATTTCTCACCTAGAATGACCTTGGAGGTCTTCATCCGGGGCAGTTCTTTGAGCAAGGTACAGTTTAACTGTACTCTAATTGACTTTAATTTTACAGGGTGTTTGCTTGTTGACCTGTACCCTAGCCGACTTTTAATCTAACCGACATTCCAGTTCATACTGCTAGACCAGTCCAGACAAACGGGTTATGCACCCCTGCCAGCAGATCTTGGAGACAGAGAATTCTACCAAAGCTCTGATAGGCTGGAGCCTGGTGATATAATCCTACCCCTAGGGGTCTCCCTCATTTTTTCTCTGTCTCCAGCAGATCTGGATGCTTGTTTTTTTTTGCTCCTTCAAAGACATTTAAAATGATTTATTTCTTTGTGATTTCCTTTGGAGAGATTATACCCTGTAGTTGCCAGTGTACTTATCTGAGCACCAGGATGGTTTCCAGCTGAGCTCCTGTGTCCTGTCACAGTCACAGTAGAGATCGCTGATGCGAAGACTTCCCAGCACTAGTCAAGAGGACTATTTAGCTGGATGGTAAGCCTCCTAAAATCCAGTCCCTGGGGCTGATTTTAGTGGTGAGGCAGCTAGCAGTGGGCTGAGCAGCGGTCTGTGGCTTCTCTGCATTTTCGGTACTGTGAGTACAAAGCCTGTCTTTCTCCCACTGATGTCTGGTGGTGACTCGATTTATTTTTCTTGCTTTTTCAGCGATTTTAGGCATTTCTCTCATGCTTGCAACCCCTCCCACCTTGTCCTTTGACTTTTTAAGTTAATTCCTTAGCTTTTGGGGGTTTTAATTCACCCTTTTTGAGGTTTATTTTTGCCGGTGGCCATTTTGAATAGCTAATGAGCCCCGGTTTTTGGCGGGAAGCCAGATTCCTTCTCTACTTGCTTTCTAGCACCTCTATTGCTGTTTAAGTTTTTTCCACAACACTTGCTAGCTGTGAGTTGTGGAGGGGTTCTTTTTTCTCTGCCTATGTATTAACATAATGAATAAAAAGTACGGAAGGCATGAATAGAGAACAGGATGCACTTCAGAGCCACAGTACAATGCTAAGACACTGACCAATGGTGCAGGGCTCATGGGTTCCATCCCCCACTGTGCCCAACAAAGAAGGCTGGCTGAGGCATTACCTATTATGGGGAATATTGTTAAATGCCTGTTCCTGCGGGGCAGAGTTATTTTTTTTTCTTTAGTTCTCACTATGCCTTATTCAGGTCTACGCTGCATAGCCTGTCAGAAGAGACACAGGGACCTCAAGATTCAGCTGTGCTCTTCCCCCAGTGTCTTGATTCCCCAGATAAGCTTGGGAACTCCTGAGCCTGGCTTCAGTGGAGCTCTCCATTGGCTTTACGCTGCGCTGAGTCTTTGCCACGAGGGTTTGGACATCCCCAGGAAGTTCAGGTATCATTTTCTGAAAGAAAACTGTGAGTAGCCTGTTTTTTTTCTTACTTGCCTCAGCTGCCCTGGGTTGATTACAACTGCATCCGGACCGGCTGCCTCTGAGTTTTGAAGTTCCTACTTTAAATTCTTAATCCACAAACTGCAGCCGGGTTACTTTGTACGTCTTACTGGAATATTGTACCTGTCTTATTCAATATACCATTTGATTGGAATTTTCAGTCAGTGTTTTGGATCCTGACTGTTTTGGGCTCGGCCTAATTAAGCATACTCACTGTAATCTTCAGTACAGCTAAATTTGAGCTTCTACATCCCTCCCCAGAAACACCATTCAGCCCCTACCTTGGAGGTCTGAGTGGCTGCGGAGGGATCAAACTCTAATTTCCCTACTTTCAGTCACTGTAATTGCCATACCCTGACTTTGAAAGTTTCTCTGTACCAGCACAGTGAATGACTGACAGTTCCCTTCTCAGCTCAGTGAATACCTGACAGTTTTTCTGTGCCAGCGGCCATTTTGTTTTTCTCTTCAGTGTTTCTTTTTGGAGGGAACACCTCTAGACAGCAGTTTCCACACATTTAAACATGCTGTGGAGGCACGGGGAGTTTCAAAATCCTTTTCTTTGAAGAGTCTTCGGTTTCCCTGAGCCAACCTTGCTTTTTGTTTTAAATGCTAAAAAAAAAATAAAAAAAAGAGGAAAGGTGGTTTAAGTCTCTACAATGCTTGTTTCTCTGGCTGTATTATATGTGATATGTAATCAGCCGAAGGGGGAATTAATAGATTGCTTGTGTTCCACCTGCACGCTGCATCCCGGAGACTCTTTCCCCATTACCACTGCGCTGCTAGATGGGTTCATCAGCACCTTATCTTCTCCCTCCTCAGAGCCCCTGCTGCAGGATCTTCCTGCAGGAAAGGATTCCGTCAGCTCCCATGTCGCTTCCACAGCCGCTGGAGGCCACAGCAGCCTTGACTGACAGTGCCTTCCTCACACTCTTCCATCTGGCATGACGCCTGTGACTTTTGGAGTCTTTTGGAATATCTCCTACACCTGCCCAATAGCAGGCAAGCATATGGCGTGGTCTCGCAAGTGGTCCCATAAGTCCTCAGACCTTAGAGCAGTACGTCCTCCTTGGAGCATTGCATGTGCCTTGCGGGGTACTATGGATATTCAAGAAGACTTTAAATCTTCGGAGGTCAGCCCTGACTCGTTGGAGTACGGAGATGGAGAATATTCTCCGTCTGTTTTCTTCGCTGACGGTTCTCAGCCTTTTTCGGAAAGGGGAGTTGCCGGCTCTAATCACACAGGTGATGGAGTCGCTCCCCCTAGCCGACACGCCTGATCCTCCGGATTCTCGAATCCGGTTGCAGCCGGATCCCATTTTCCAGGGCATTCGTACGGCACGCGGTATTGGTCAGTTATACCCTTGGTCTCCCTTTCACTTGGACCATTGGCTGACATACCCGACAGTTGATGCATTCTGACCAGGGTCATCAGGCATACCACACTTCCGGTTGAGGGCGGAGAGGCGCTCCGCGACCAGCAAGACCTAAAGAGTTGGGAGGCTGCTAAGGACGGGTTTTCCTTCGCCCGCTATTTCCTTCTTGCATGGGTGTGCGGAGATCTAGTAGCTCGGGCCTCCCTTCGATGGATTCAGCAGCTTCCAGGTGTTCCCAAGTTGGTTCATTTCAAATCCATCGCTGCATTCCGGGCAGAGGCATTCTGTGATCTCTTGCGGCTGTCAGCTCGCTTCCTAGCACCGGTGTCGGTAGCTCGGAGATGGCTCAGCCTGCGTCAATGGGCAGCGGATGTTGCTTCATTTAAAGGCTCCAGCGTTTAGATGCCATTCGTCCCGGTCCACCGTTGGATGGAGGACTGGGCCGTTACTCTGTCTATTTTGGGATGCTTCAGGTCCTGGATTTTCTAGGGGCTGGGTGCGACACTCGTCGGACGGGTGTTTCTACCTCAGGAACGTTTTCAGAAGATCTCTCTTCAGCTCCGCTGCTGCTTGGATCAAGCGGCGCCTCGGCCTTGGGGCTACCTTCAACTCTTGGGGTCCATGGCAGCAACGATAGCCCTCGTTCCGTGGGCAAGAGCGCCCATGCGCTGCTTGCCGATGGCGCTTCAATCTCGTTGGTCGCCGGTATCAGAGAGTTATCGAATCCGGTTGCCTCTGCTTCCGCCGATGCACCGCAGCCTCCGCTGGTGGCTTCAGGCACACAATCTTCTACGGGGGGTCCCTCTGGAGTCTCTGCGCTGGATCTTGGTGACGCCAGTCGCCGACCTCTCTGGTTGGGGAGCGCCTTGCGGCTTGGCTTCGACGCAGGGGAGTTGGTCACCTCGCGAAGCCCAAGGGTCTATCAATCGTCTCGAGACGCGGAAAGTGCGCTTCGCCCTTCTTCAGTTTCAGCCTCTTCTGCGGCAGTGTGCGGTTCGGATCCTGTCCGACGCCACGACGGTTGCTTACCTAAGCCGCCTAGACGGCACGCAATGTCCGGATGTCTCACAGGTGAGGCATTTGCTCCTCCCGTGGGCGGAGGAACATCTTCAGGCTATCGCCACAGCACATCGCAGGCGTGAACAATGTGTAAGCCGATTTTCTCAGCCGGCACTCTCTGGAGCCCGGGGGCTGGGCTCTGCAGCCGGATGCGTTCCGGTCCATTGTTCACCTGTGGGGACTACCGACCATGGCTCTAATGGCTACAGCGCAGACTGCCAAGGCTTCGCTGTACTTCGGCCATTGGAGGGACGAGGGAGCGCATGGCATAGGTGCTCTCTCTCAACCGTGGCCGACTCATCTTCTCCTGTGTGTTTTCCCTCTCTGATCCGTGATATGCATGGTTCTCCAGCGGCTCCGAGACCGTCGCGGCCCTGTGCTCCTGCTGGCTCCGAATTGGGCTCGCGGATCATGGTATGCAGATCTCTTCGGTCTGTCTGGGGTATCGCTGCTCCGCCTCGAGGCGTTTCTCGGCCTTCTGATTCAGGGACTGGTGGAGATGGAAGACCCGGCTCCTTACTCGCTTACGGCCTGGCTATTAAACGCCGCCGGTTTGCTCGCTACGGCTATTCGCCTTGCGTGGTCGTGACGCTTCTCACGGCGCGGCGGTCTACCACGACGCTGACTTGCGCTCGGGTTTGGCTTCTCTTGATGGTTGGTGTTCGCGAAATAACCTCTCACCCTGGCGTTGCGGTGTTCCGGACATCCTGTCCTTTTTACAGGCCGGAGTGGATAAGGGATTAACGCTCGATTCCTTGCGAGTACAAGTGGTCGCTTTAACTTGTTTTCGGGGTCCTATAGCGGGGCGATCGATAGCTTCGCATTCGGACGTGTCTCGGTTCCTCCGCGGAGTTCAGGCCTTCCGGCCTCCTCTGCGTTCGCCTGTACCGGTGTGGGCTCTCGTGCTTGTCCTCTGTGCCCTTGTTGCTCCTCCCTTTGAGCCTCTGAGGGCCTGTTCTCTTCTAGATTTGGCTCTGAAGGCAGTCTTCTTGGTGGCCATAATTTCGGCACGCCGTATTTCTGAGCTCCAGGCTCTCTCGTGTCGAGATCCCTATCTCTCATTTTCCTCTGAAGGCGTTTTTCTGCGAACTGTCCCTTCTTTTTTTGCCCAAAGTGCTGACGCCGTTTGCTGTTACCAGCCTCTTTTCTTTCCGTCTTTTCCAAAGGCGCAGTGTGACAGTGGTCGGTCTCTGTTGCGGGCGGTGGACCTTAAGAAGGTTCTTTTTCGGTATCTGGGGGTCGCGAGACCCTTCCATATGACTGTTCCTCTTTTGTCTTGTTCGCGGGTTCTCGTCGGGGATCCGCAGCCTCCGAGTCTACCATTTCTAGATGGGTTACGGAGGCCATTGAGGCGGCGTACCTTCTTCTGGGAGAGCCAGCTCCACCGGGACTCCGTGCTCACTCCTCTCGGGTGCAAGCAACTTTGTAGGCCGGGAGGTCTCATGTAGTTCCTCTCGATATTCGCCGGGCGGCGACTTGGTCGTCACTGTTCACCTTTGTCGGTCATTATGGGTTGGACGTTCATGCCCGTCAGGAGGTCCGTTTTGGAGTTGCTGAGCTGTCAGCGGCCTTGCCCCCCCTTGAAAGCAGGTAGCTTGGGTACTGCCCGTTTGTCTGGACTGGTCTAGCAGTATGAACTGGAAGGAGAAATTTCACTTACTGTTAATTTCCTTTCCTGGAATACTGCTAGACCAGTCCAGGACCCGCCCTGCTGTTTGTTGGAGTGCCGCTGGTGTGGTGCAGCCGCCGACCGCGGTTCTTCTCTTTGCCGGTATGCCTCGCCATGGGCAGTCCATGGGTTCGTAGGTGGATACTGTTTTCAGCTCTAGGGAGTTCTTTGGCTCCCTTGTATATAGTTCACTTGAGACCCTCTGGGGTGATGTTACAGTTCATGTTGCATTAGCTTGTGGACGTAACTGAGGGAGACCCCTAGGGGTAGGATTATATCACCAGGCTCCAGCCTATCAGAGCTCTGGTAGAATTCTCTGTCTCCAAGATCTGCTGGCAGGGGTGCATAACCCGTTTGTCTGGACTGGTCCAGCAGTATTCCAGGAAAGGAAATTAACGGTAAGTGAAATGTCTCCAACTTTCTGCTAGTTTTTTATTTTTTGCCCTCCCACCCCAGCCACAGTCTGATTTATAGTCTCTTAAGCCAATTAAGGGGATAGGAAGGAAACTTTTCACTTTCAGGTTTAACTACTTCTCTTCATCAGCAAGCTATTAGGCCTTAGGAATAGATTAATTCCAGGTCCTCATGACTCATCTTGAAGTGAATGTTAAACAAAGCCCCTTAAATGTATGAGTTATATCTGCATTGGTTCATGTATTCCAAACCCCTAGCAACTTTAAATAGCTAAGCAAATCATTAAAATTAAGATACAGACAGCAGTCCAGCAGCAAGTTGAGGGATATAGAGTCTTTTGTCCAGAGTATCACATGTATGATTATCTCCCAGTTGGTGAGAGGTCTTATGTGTGCATTAGGTGCAAATAACTCCTTGTTCTTAGGGAACGAGTCTGTTCTCTGGAGGCTAGAGTATCAGACTTGGAGGAGATGAGGCAGACAGAGGTATTTAGAGGAGACCTTCTGGGATATAGTAAAGAAGTCCCACCTCCAGAATGGCAGCTTTTCTGCTGCAGTGGAGGTCACTTGAAATGAGCGCATCATCTTAGTGTAGCAGAAAGTGATCCTGTAGCTAGGCCCTGTCTTCTAGGTGATGTAATACCCCTGAAGACACATCCTCTGTGTGAGAGGGCATGTGCCCATGATGGAAGGGTTAAGACGGCCAATATAGTTGGTGATTCAATCATTAGGCATGTAGATAGCTGGGTGGTGGGTGGATTTGAGAATCTCCTGATAATCTTGTCTTGTCTAGTGCAAAGGTGGTGGATCTCGCACACCATGTGGATAAGGTTTTAGACAGGCCTGGGGAGGAGCCTGCTGTCTTGATACATGTTGGTAGCAACAACATAGGTTCTGGAAGCCAAATTTAGGCTTTTAGGTAGAAAGTTGAAATCCTGAACTTCTAGGATAGCATTCTCAGAAATGCTTCCCATTCCACGCACAGGACTGAAGATGCAGGTAGAGCTCCAGAGTCTCAATGCGTGGATGAGACAATGGTGCAGGGAAGAGGGTTTTAGATTTGTTAGGAACTGGGCAACAATCTGGGAAAGGAGTGGGGTGGCTTTTCTGAAAGGGTGGGCTCCACCTTAATCAGGGTGGAACCAGGTTGCTGGCATTAACCTTATAAAAGAGAGAGAGCAGCTTTTAAACTTGATAATGGGTGATGCCAACAGTTCCCCCCCCCCCCCCAGCCCCTCCACCAAGAGCATATGGTTAAGAAAGATGTATTTTTGAAAGATTCTAGAAAAACAAAGAAATTAGGACATTATTTTAGCTTTTCTATTAGGAACTCAGGTGTTCTTAAGTAAAGAGCAGACAAAGTTGAAAGATTCAAAATTACCCCTGTCAGCTGAAAGCCAGATTGTTTGTTCATATTAACAAACTTTGAAATGCCTGTATGCAAATGCTAGAAGTCTTAAAAAAATAAAAATAAAATGGGAGAGTTAGAATATATAGCACTGAATAAAAGGTTAGATATAATTGGCATCTGAGACCTGGTGGAAGGAGAATAATTAATGGGAAAATGGGGCACTGTGATACCTGGGTTCAAATTATATTGCAATGACTTGGTAGATCAAGTTGGTGGAGGGGTGTCTCTATATTTATTTAATTTATTTATTTAACAGGTTTTTTTATACCGCCTTCTCCTTCAATCAAAGCGTTTTACAGGTTAACTCTAATGTAATACATATCATTATAGGAGGGGTAGGCATGCATGAATTGCTTGAACTTGACTTAACTTATTTACAGAGTAACTTATTTACAACCTATCTACAAAAAACAGAATCTGCTAGAAGTGGGATGGTTGGGGGTGCACTATATGTCAGAGGGCATTGCGTCAAACAGATAAAGGTTTTGCAGGAAACAAAATACACCATAGAATCTCTACAGATAGAAATTCCATGTAAAATAAGGGGAAGGCAGTGGCAGTGGGGGTGTACTGCCGTCCACCTGGCCAGAGTGAACAGACGGATGATGAAATGCTAAAAGAATCAGGGAGGCTAACATAAGTTAAAACACCCTAATAATAGGAGATTTTTCGATTACCCCAATATTGACTTGGTCAGTGTCACAGTATGACATGCTAGGGAGATAAAGTATGTAGATCAAAAAATGACTGGTTCACAAACCAGCTGCTCTGTGAAGCAACATGAGGGGAAGCTATTTTAGACCTAGTTCTTGGAACATAGAATCTGGTGCAAGAGATAACTGTGTTGGGGCCACTTGGCAATAGCGATCGTAACATGATTGCATTTGATTTAATACATGGAGGGAGGGCAGCAAGGAAATCCATCATGTTGGTATATATCTTTCAAAAGGGATACTATAATAAAATGGGGAAAAGGTTAAGAAAAAAGCTAAAAGAAGCAATCTCAAAGGTTAAGAGTTTACATCAGGCCTGGGTGTTTGTTTAAAAATACTATTTTTGAATGTCAGACCAGATGTATTCCACGCTTTAAGAAAGGTGGAAGGAAGGTGAGGACAGAAAGGCTGTTATAGCCAAAAAAGCACATCTTTCAGAAAATGGTAAAAAAAGAGCCAAATGACAAGAGGGACATCTTGGACCAACATCTAAACTGGGAAGCCCACATAGACAGCCTTGGTGACGGTTTGTATCATAAATTGAGAACCCTCCGACATCTACGCACGCTCCTCGAACCCTCGGACTTTCGCTCAGTATGCCAGGCCCTTATCTTTCCTCACCTGGACTATGCCAACATTATCTACCATGGTCTGCCAAAGAACACTCTTCAGCCCCTCCAACTAGCCATGAATACAGCTGCCAGAACACTCCTATCTGCCTCAAGATTCGAACAAATTACGCCTCTTTTGATCCAGCTTCATTGGCTCCCCAGAGCAAGCCGACTGGTATACAAAGCCCTGTTACTCACCTTCAAGTCGCTGCACAGAATATCCGCCACCTCCCTCACAAATCTCATACAGTGTGCCCCTGAAAACAGAACCAGAAGATCATACATGGTGAGTTCACTTATCACCCCCTCAGCATTAAGGACATTCACCCAGTCAACAAAAAATCACGCCTTTTCTCTCTATGCACCAACCCACTGGAATGCCCTACCTCCAGCAATCCGTGCCATCACAGACCTTACTGCCTTTAGGAAGGCCCTAAAGACATATATTTATTTCAACTAACCTATGGCCAGCCACCCTCAACAAAGCCTATGTACAGTTTGCCTCTAGTCCCCCTACTGGCATATTCCAAGAAGTTCTCCCTGTTTCACATCTAATTTAGATTACATGTCAATCAAAAAGGACCGAGGAAGACGTGAAGGAGCCTCAGAAAACAGTATGGAGCAAGCTTAACGCCTCATCCTGATCCACATTAGTATACAAGGCTACAACATCCAATGTAACCAGGTAAACCTGAGAGGATGGTAACACTACTTGATTCAAAAAAACAAGAAAATGAGTAGAATCACAGATGTAGGAATGCACAGCTGCTGCCTCTTTACTCAAGAAAAATCACAAAATTTTGACAATGGTTCCAGAATGGATCCCCGACAGGAGACAATTGGCCGACCCGGAGGGTCCGTCGTAGACTTATGGATCTTAGGTACGAGATAAATTACTGGTATCATGGGATTAGAGGAAGAGAGGAATCGTAATTCCCAGGAGGTGATCCAACCACTCGAAAAGGCACCCATAAGCAGACCATGAATTTGTGCCTTTAGAGATGCCGTAGGATCCTGTTCCAATCTCAGATACACCCGTGAATCAAATACATGCAATCGTAATTTGTCCAAATAAACCTCCGTATCCCATAGCAAAATGGCACCCCCTTTGTCAGCATTCCGGATAGTCAAGGTAGGATCCCGAGACAGTGATTGTAGATGCTGTCAATCCATCCTGGTAATATTGGATCGCCATCGTGAAAAAGCCTTCTCAGCAGATCCCAGATCCCGAAGTACTAAAGATTGAAACATGGTAATCACTGGATCCGGCACTCCCGGTGGTAACCAACTAGAAACCGGGGCTATCACTGATTGCTCAGTAGTCACAAATGATTTATTCTGAAAATAATGGAGCACTCGCAACTGGTGAAAAAACTTATGTAAAGCCACACGCATGGCAAAGGGGTCATAATCCACCGTAGGTATAAAAGACAAGCCCAAATTCAAAACCTGCTCATTTGCAGGGCCAAGTGGTTGACCGGTCAAATTCACCACTAAAGAGGGCGGCCCTGTTTGGCCCATTGCAAGCAGATATACCAATTATCAGAGCAAGCAGAGTCAGAAAGGCATTAAAAAAGGAGGGGTGCCAACACAGATACTTGAGGGACACCACAGGTGAGAGAGAGAGAGAGAGGAGGCTGCACCACAGACTACGGAGAAAGAATGAGAGGACAGGAAAGACTGAAACAAGTGAAGAACAGAATACTGGAGCCCACACTCGGAGAGATGAGAGAGTAAAAGAGAATAGTCTACCAGATGAAAGGCTGAGGATAAGTCTAGGGAAATTGCAAGTGAGATATCACCCTTATCATGCGCAATGTGGACTTCATTAAATAGGGATAGAAGAGTGGTTTCTTTGTGTCCTGATCGACATCCTGACTGGCAGTGGTGTAAAAAGTGAGTGGAATCGAGGTGAGAGGATAACTGTGCAAAGACCAACTTCTTGAGGACTTTAGAAAGGAATAAGAGATTTGAGATGGAGCGCCAATTGGCTAGAACATCTGGAGCCAGGGATGGTTTCTTGAGGATGGGGCGGATAGTAGCGTGCTTCCAAAGAGAAGGAAAAATACCGGATTGAGACTAGAGTTGAAGATGGTAAGCACAAAAGGAAGGGGGGCTAATAAGGATTCTGTGATACATAGCAAGGAGATTGGGTCAGAAGGGCATGTGGTTTTATGTGAAGATTGAAGGATCTTGAGCAAGACAGTGGGGGCAGTGGACTGGAACGATGACCAAAGGTGAGAGAGGGTGGTGAGGTCAGTAGGGGAAGAAGGGGGTTCCGGCAGGGGATGGGGACTGTTGAGAAATGTAGAGTGTAGGGCAAAGTTCTTCTCAGAAGAGTAAATAGCAAGCTAGCTGGGATCCAGCAGGGGAGGGCAAACGGATGTTGCAGAATTGGTGTGGGACTGGGAAAGAGAATGGAACACGGAGTAGAGTTGCCTAGAGGAGTTTGATGCGGACGAAATGGCGGCAGAATAATGTGATCTTCTAGTTTTGCAGAGTGTGTGCTTGTAATGGTAACGGCAGCAATGAAAGTGAGACAAGCTAGTACAGGAGCGGTGATGATGCCAGAGGCGTCCGGCCCTATGAAGCTGAGCCCAGAGGAGAGAAAGATCAGCAGTGAACCAAGGGTGGTGGCATGACAGGCAGTGGGAGTAACAAGGTTCCAGAGGACCAGATGCTCAAGGTGACTACTAAGAGTGCTATGCCAGGTTTGGACCTGGATATCATTAGAGGGGGAGTTAAAATCCTGAGGGAACAAGACATCAGCGGAGGGAAACTGAAGAGTGTTGAGGGAAATACAGAGTTTCAGCACGGGAGGCCTTGAAGCAGATGATGGTGGGGTGGTGGGGGATCTACCGGATGTTATAGGGAAAAGGACACACAATAGTGGTCCGTCCCGGGAAGGAGCAGGGTTGAGATCATAGAGGGAACAATAGACGAAGTGGAAGAAGTAAGAATGTGGTAGTATGAGTTGAGGAACAGGCATGTTGACAGAGGTCAGAAAGGAGCATAATAAGTCCTTACCCCTGGGCCAAGAGGGAAAATCAGCATGGACGTTAAAATCACACCGAATTGTGAGGTGTGCATAGGTGGAGAATGCCTCAGAAGTGTGAGGACAGAGTCCCAGAGATCAGGACGTGCTGAAGGGAGAACATATAAGAGGAGATAGTAACGAGGGGGAGTGAGATCCAATCGCAGTAGCAGGGCTTCCGGATAGTGGAGGACTGGGGAGGAGACTTCCTGAAAGGGTAGAGAGATGATGAAGAAAAGCAACTCCCCCACCTGAATGACCTGAGCGGCTGGAGAGGGCTGAAAAAAACACGGGAAGGCAGCAGTTTAGAATGGGGTCCTCACCAGGACACAGCCACGTCTTGGTAAGGAACAAACTGTCGAGGGAATGTTGTACCAGAACATCTTGAATGAGCTCTGGTTTCAAGCGTAGAGAGTGAGAGTTTACTAGGGACTCAAGGTAAGAGAGGTTGGGGCAGGACTGTGAAAGGGAACAGCCAGGATAGTGAGAGTGGAGGCACAGTCTAGGAAATCGGAGAGAATGCAAGAATCGCCAAGGGTAGGGGGGGAAGACTGGGGAGGTGGGGGCTGGACACCATGTCCAATGAATGGGGATGACAGACATGGTCTGTAGGGATGAAGGAGAGGGGACCTTTGCCACCGATAGGAAAAGGGCACAGGCAAGGATACTGTAGATGGGGGGGCAGCAGACTTACAAAGACGCGGGCCCCGGTGTGGTGACAGATGCGATGGGTTAGTTCTTCCCGCCCATTGTGCAGTGTGTGCCCCAGTTGTGTGGAGGATATCACCTGAAGCGCCCCCGGGCCCGCCCCAAGGAGCATGACATGCTCCTTGGGCGTGCACTACTGCAGCGTAGAATGCCGCAATCAGCTGAGTGAAATAGTTCACGCTGCCTGATGGAATGTGGCTGCGAGACTTCCAGGACCGGGAACAGGAGGATTGTGTGATCTCCGTGCAGGGGATGGTACCTGAAGGCAGATAGAGAAGGAGAGCGTCAGAGGCAAAGCAAACACAGCAATAAGAGCAGCAATAACAGGTAGGTCAGAGGAGACAGCCTATGCTGCCACTGCAGAGCCATCTCCAGGAAAGATCATTCCACATCAACTCAGAGCCAAGGCAACTTTCATAGCACACTTGGATTTAGTTTCCCTCATAGACATCTGCAAGTTAGCCATTTGGTCCACAGTTCACATCTTTACCAAGTCCTACTGCATTGATTCGTCTTCCCTCAGACAGCGTGATAGGGTAATCTGTTCTACATAACCTCTTTGCCATTTAATTCACCTTCCTATTCCCAAGGGATTTTCGGGATGCATCAACAGATATTATGGTCTTTTTGCAACTCTCATCTCTGGAGTTACCAGCAAGTGTGCCTGCATTTTCCCTGCTTGTCAATGGACAAAGAAATTATTTATCTGTAATAAGGGTTCTCTGTAGATAGCAGGAAATGCAACAACACTTTCTCACCCGCTTTCCTCCTTCTTGTTCCTCCCAACTATACTAGGAGCAAGCTGAGGTGATAGAGGTGGAGTCAGTGAGCGTAGGAACACCCGCACATTCTCAGAGAGCCAAAATGAATTCCCTGAGCTGGGGGAGAGAACCCTACACTAGGATCTGTCCAGAGGAGGTCACTAACCAGCATGGATGCATTTCCATGCTATCTATTGGGAACCCCTGTTACAGGTAAGCAACTTCACTATAGTATACATGGGTGATTTACAGGTAGCATGCTTGTCCCTATACCTTCCAATTTAATTGTGAGTATGGAGCGGTTTAATTCATAAGCTGAAAATCACACAATGAACTGTGGGATTTCAGGGTTTCCAGGTACACAGATCCATGCTCAACTATTGTTATAGTTGCAATCCATTGATTTACGACTTGCTGTACAATGAAAGATTTTTCATGAATAAAATCAGCTTTGCTTCACCGTTTCTGGCCTAATCCCTGTCACAAAAATGCAGTTAACTTGTATGCAAATGTTGTGCTTGGCTCCTGAATGGAATACTTTGGCCTTAAGCTTGCTTCTCTTGGTAGGTTGCCAGTTAAGAACATAAGAAATGCCGTACGGGGTCAGACCAAGGTCCATCAAATCTAGTATCCTGTTTTCAACAGTTGCCAATCAAGATCACAAGTACCTGTCAGGGTTCCCAAAAAGGTACACAGATTTCACAGTGCTTATATCGGGGTAAGCAGTGGATTTCCCTGGTCCTCTTTTAATAATGGTTTATGGACTTTTCCTCCAGGAATTTGTCCAAACCTTTTTAAAACCCAGCTGCACCAACAGCTTTTACTACTGTACATCCTTCGGTAATGAATTCCAGCGTTTTTGATTACTCATTGAGTGGAGTACAGAAGAAGGAAATACTTCAATCTTGTCTTGTTTGTGATATTAAGAACTAACTAGACAACTGAACCAGTTAATAAAATACACACGCCATTGTTCACAAATTAGAGCTTTTCGTTTTGAGCAAGCTTTTAAGCCGTTTCAGTCCTAACAGTTCTTCCAGATGCAAATCCTGTGAGTTTGAAACACTGTTCCAACAGTCCACACAAAACAGTTCTTAACAAAGAAAAGTTACAAATAAATATTGATCAGAAGAACATAGGGACCAAGTAGATTTATTATAAAGAGAATGCCAGATGAAAAATCTAGGAGCTGCAGCCCTCAATCATAGCCTTAAAAAAAAATCAGAAGACTAATTGTGGAGAACGAGCGAGCAGTTTTCTGTGAAACATTCTATTTTGTGCTGTTATCAATCTGCTCCATCTATAAATCTAGGTGGAATACAAAACACCCAGATATTAAAGTCAGCAAACAAGGCACATTAACGCAATTCACGCCAAGCTGCTAAGCCAGTAGGTACATTGCCATAGAAACCCTGCCGTAGATGCTGGTATAAAGTTGAGATGTTTTTCCAACCCATTTCCATTGTTGACATAAATGAGAGAAAGCAAGAAAGTGGCAACACCAAGGTACAGAGGGCACATTGTAGATAAATCTAAAATTTTATTTATTTGTTTATTTAGCTAATTTTATATACCGCCTTATCTGAAAGTCAAAGCAGTTTTACAGGTTAAACTAATACATAATTTTACATCAAAACATAAGTAGAATAAAACATAACTCTGACTTACTTTTAACTTTGGTATTCCACACCCTAACAGAGTTTGAGTGAGAAGTTCATGCAGTCAGGAGGTATTGTGCTGAGTAATGTTGGAATCTTGTGGTCTGGTGGTGTGGCTAGTTTTCACTACCAAAATGCTCAAGTTAAAATGAGTTTTTATCTTTTTCTGAAAATCTGTTAGGTCATATATCGCACGTATGCTGTCTGGTAGTGCATTCCATATTGTTGGAGCATAAAGCAAAAAGGCCCTGCTGGATGTAGTTTGGCTACTTCTTGAGTTTACAGTAGGTATTATGAATATATTCAGGGAATTTGTTTTTCTAGATCTGTTGTTGGGCATTCTTTGTGATAACGATTGTACTGTAAACCAACGAGAGGCCTCAGGATACTTTGAATGTTGTCAGTATGACTTTGTATTTTATTCTTTCTATGACAGACAGCCAGGGTAGCTGCTTATGTCGTCAGCTCTAGAAGCACTGCAGAGAATGCGGGCAGCAGTGTTTTGAGCCAACTGCAGAGGATGTAGTGCGTATTGAGGTAGGCATTGTAAGAGGTTGTTGCAGTAATTGAGGTGTGGGAGGACTAGAGATTGAAACACTGTACGGAAGTCTTGGAATCCCAATAATGGTCATAGGTGTTGAACTGTTTTTATTTTATGGTATATGATCTTTGTGATGTTACTAATGTGCAGCTGTAAGGTTAGACATCGTTCTAAAGTTACTCCCGAGTAATGCCCTTCAGAATTTACGTCTTAGTTGTGCCCCTGCAACTCTTATAGTGGATGGTGAACTGAAGCTAGAGTCTCGGTGATACAGCGAACTTCTACTTTCTTATTTTCTTATAGTTTGTGAAAAGATTGTGTTCGGACAGCCATTGTGTGACAGAATTAAAGCATTTTATTAAGCAGGTGCATACTGGTTTTATGGTGGAGAAGGGTACATATAGCATTATGTCATCTACATAAATGTGATAAAGCACATTATGAGCTTGAATAATTGTGCAAATAGGCTGAAGAAAATTATTGAATAGGTGTGAGGATAGGGCAGAACCCTGAGGGACTGCTTGTGTGTAATGGGGCTGACTTTTGACATCCTATTTTTACTTGTTTACGGTCAGTTAGATAAGATTTGAATAATTTCAGAGTTGTATTGCACAATCCTAGTGACTGGAAGCAGGGCTGCCCCAGGGAGACAGCCAACATGGCTTTAGACAAGGAAGATCTTGTCTTACTAATCTGTTATGGTTTTTTTGAAAGTGTGAATAAACAGATGGACAAAGGTGAGTCGGTTGATATAGTGTATCTGGACTTTCAGAAAGACTTTGACAAGGTCCCTCATCAGAGACTTTTGGCAAAACTAGAGTCATGGGATAGGAGGCAGTGTACTACTGTGGATCAGGAACTGGTTAAAAGATAGAAAGCAGAGGGTAGGGCTAAATGGCCAATTTTCCCAATGGAGAAAGGTGAATAGTGGTGTACCCCGGGATCTGTGCTGGGTCCGCTGCTTTCTGACATATTCATAAATGACCTAGAAAGTGGAATAACGAGTGAGGTTATCAAATTTGCAGATGACACAAAACTATTTAAAGCTGTTAAAACCCAAGAGGATTGTGGAAAATTGCAAGAGGATCTTGATAAATTAGAAGACTGGGCATAAAAATGGCAGATGACATTTAATGTGGACAAATGCAGAGTTATGCACCTAGGGAAGAACAACCCAAACTATGGTTACACGATGCAAGGTTCCACCTTAGGAACCACCACCCAGGAAAAAGATTTAGGCGTCATTGTGGATAACATGTTAAAACCCTCGGCCCAGTGTGCAGCGGCAGCCAAGAGAGCAAATAGAATGCTAGGTATCATAAGGAAAGGAATGGAAAATAAAACAAAAGATATTATAATGCCTCTATATCTTTCCATGGCGAGACCGCACCTTGAATATTGTGTGCAATTCTGGTCGCCGTATCTTAGAGGATATAGCGTTATTAGAAAAGGTTCAGAGAAGAGCCACCAAAATGGTAAAGGGGATGGAAGGATACTCCTGTGAAGAAAGGCTAAAAAGGTTGGGGCTCTTTAACCTGGAAAAGACTGCTGAGGGGAGATATGATAGAAGTCTATAAATTAATGAACGGAGTGGAACGGGTAAACGTAGATCGATTGTTAATGTTATCAGAATATAGAAAGACTAGGGGACATGCAATGAAGCTACAGGGTAAACTATTTAAGACTAATAAAAGAAAATATTTTTTCACTCAACGTGTAATCAAACTCTGGAATTTGTTACCGGAGGATGTAGTAAAGGCTGTTAGTGTAGCTGGGTTTAAAAAAGGTTTGGACAAGTTCCTGGAGGAAAGGTCCATAAACCAATATTAAGAAGGGACCCAGTATATCAATGCTTGACCCAGTACAAGCATTGCGGAACCTGTGTCTTTTGGGGAAACTGCTAGGTACGTATGACCTAGATTGGCCACTGTTGGAAACAGGATACTGGGCTTGATGGACCTTGGTCTGACCCAGTATGGCATATCTTATGTTCTTATTCACTAGGTGAGCTAGGTGGCTGTCCCAGATGGGCAGTGGCACACATGACCTGCCATGCCGCACCCCCCCCCCCCCCTCCTCCCAGCTGCTGCTTTTGCCATTTGGTGAGGAAGGTGGGCAATGGCAGTATTTGCAAAAGCAGCAGCTTTTTGCAATCACTTTCTTGCCTGCAGCAGACCATGTCCTTCAGTGCACATGGCCTGCTGCTTCTGACCTCTCTCCGACATGGAAGGAGATAAGAAATGGCAGGCCATGTGTGCTTAAGGACATGGCCTTCTGTGGGCAAGAAAGCGACTGCCGCTTTTGAAATGCTGCCGCTGCCTTCCTCCCCTTCCTGAGACGGAATCGGCAGCAGCGGGGAGAGAGGGGGTCGGTGAGACTGGGGTTTCTGCCTGGGGTGGCAGAAACCCTTGGGCCAGCCCTGACTGTAAGCGTGGTGGTAGCATATTGTGGGGAACTGAATCAAAGGCTGCTTTGATGTTCAAGAAATACCAGAATGAACCCTTGATGTGTTTTTTCAGTATCTCTTACAAACCTGTCCATGAGAAGCCTATCCATGGTTGGGCCTGAATCGTATTGGTTTGGGTCAAGTGGAGCATGCGTGTTGATGCGGTCCTGAAGCAGTACAACTTCTTTTTTTTTTTGTAAGAATAGGTAAACTTGAGATGGGTCTAAAGGAACTAGGTTGCTTTGGGTCTAATCCTGTACCTTTTCTTATCAGACGGATAAATGCATTTTTGAGATCAGACGGCATATAACGTAGCATAAGAGAAAGCTGTGTGATCTCGAGTATGGTGGAGACCAATTCAACTCAAGCTATTTTGATCCGGCTTAGAGCATGGATCGAGTGGGGAGGTAATGTTGTTAAGACTGTTGATAATGTTTTCTAAGTGTTCAGGTGACACAGGTGTGAATGATTGCCAGTTAAAGTTACAGAATTTTTGTCTTCATGTGTTGAGTTGTAGTTTGTCTTCTTAATCTTGAGTAGGGTTTTTTTTTTTTTTACTAAAGATTTTACTATTTCAAATATCTCTTTGGGACAGTTTACAGAGTTCAAAATGAGTATTCCGTTTTCTGCTTGTTTGTTAAAAGTCTGGCATTCATGTAATTTATCATGGTTGCTTGTGCTCTAGTTGTCTGAGCTTGCATTTAGTGTGTTTTAGTTCTAGAGTACCAGGTTGAAGTAGTAGGAGCTCTATAAATTGTGTGTAGGTGGAGGGAGGATAGCAGGGAAATCCACAATACTGCCTTTTAGCATTCCCTTTTTCCTTGTGTCTCCTTACCCTTCCCTGTTTTGCCCTTATTCTTCTCTTCTCTTGTCTTGTCTGTCTTAATTAGAATGTAAGCTCTGATGATCATAGACCATCTTCTGTACAGTGTTGCATATGCCTTGTTGCACTATATAAATGAGTAGTAGTATTGTATGTTTGTGGCTTTATTGCGACTTTTTTTTATTATTTGATTCCAGTTTTGGACTAACGTGTCAATGCTGTCTGAGTTATGGTCAAGATGCGGTATGGTGTCTAAAAACTCTTGTTCAAGTGTAGAAATCTGTGAATTTCAGCTTGAGGATGTGTGTCTTTGTAACTCAGAGAACTCTGCAGGACATAGAATGTGATTGTCTTATGATCAGACCAAGATACAGTAGATAGTGCGGGAGGCGGAATGTAGTTGTCCTTAAGGCTGGCCCAAGGGTTTCTGCCACCCCAAGCAGAAACCCTGGCCGTGCTGCGCCCCCCCCCCCCCCCTCCTTTGCCCATTGGACACCAGGTACTTCAATAAGGCAGAGTATGAGGATTGAGTTGAGGGGGATCTTAATGCCATGAAGGAGGTTTGACTGAGGGGAAATGGATGCTTGGGAGGGTTTCAGCTGTTGAGGGTAGGGTCAGGGAGGGAATTGGATACCTTGTGGGAGGAGCAGGGATCGGAACTCCAGCAAAGATGATTTGGGGGAAAGAGTTTGATGTCAGGGAGCAGGGTGATGGGGGCGGGGGACAGGGAAATGGTGCTGCAAGATGAGGTTAAACGTAGAGAGTGGGAGCAACAATTTTTACAAAGCTGCTGCATTGCACATGTGTTGATGTTTATGTTCCCTCCCCTTCCCCCACATGCAGCTTTCGAAAATTATTACTTCCACTGGACTTGGGGAGACAAACATGCAGGCCTGCACCTATTTTTCAAGAGGCTCTACATTTGGCACAACCTCTTGCAAATGACTATGGGAATTCTCCATGTCCTGACCTGGACATCTGAATTCCCCTTTCCATGTGATACCTACAATCTTCCTTTTTGTTTGGCTTTCAGAGCATAATTTGCTCATTTTGTGCTCCCCTGTACAAGAGCAATCTCCAGTTAATGCAGAATGCCACTGCTAGAGTATTCTCTGGTGGTTGGAAAGTTGTAGCAGGCAATCCCAAATAGACAGTTAAAATAATTGAGGCCAAATAGAACCTGAAGAACAGTGCAAAATAATCAGTAATTGAGGAAGGTTCAGCCCATGCATTAAAACACTGTTTAGAAAATGTATTGCTGACAGTAGTTTTGACCTGTATTTGAAGAGAGAGGGACCAGGATCAGTAGCAATCCCTAAGCTCTAAACTTGAGACAATACCAAAATGGTCCATTCATCCAGCTAAGCATTAGCAGCAATATCTGACAGAGCTGTTCTACCAAGAAACATCCTGTTGTCTATGGGATGCCATACATCTAGAGGCAAGGGCCAATGCCACTCTTGCTTCTAAATTAAACAATTTTAAATTCAGATGCTTAACGTTTTTTAAAGAGGCTGCTGCTGTTACGTGCCATCAAGCCGGTGTTGACTCATGGCAACTCTCTGGATAGTTGTCCTAAACTGTGTTCAGTCTTCAGTCAGGTGGCTCATTGTTGATAGAGTGGCATCTATAACTGCTGTTATTGTATGACTCCATCTCTTCCTTATCGTCCTTCCAGTCCTGTCCAGATGCAAGGGTTATGCATTGCCTACCAGCTGATGGAGACTGAGAACCACTGACACGATCTTGATGTCATGGTACAAAGGGGTTTATGCAGCCTTGATCTTGCCAGTATTTCTCAGTCTCCAGCAGATGGAGGTTATTTCAGCATACAGTCTGAACTGAATTGGAAGGAATATAAGGAAGGGGCTGTTGTTGGCTATGGCTGATAGCAAGCCCCAGGATGCAGAACCTGGTGGTGCCAGGTCCCTCCCTCTCTCCCTATCTCTCCTACCTCCCTCCCCCCCCCCTTGCTGGCTGCCCATACCTCGAATCTGGAGTGAGGTTTTTTTTCCAAACCATCTTAAATAATCTCTTTCCTTCTTTTCCATCAAAATGTCCTGAGGTAGGGCCACAAAGAGCCGCCTCAAAGAAAAAAAAACTAATAAAGGAGATCCACCAGTGGGGTTGTAGGCTGACGTCCCCTTGAGTTGGGGAAAAGGCTGATGGACAGATGTCTGTTTTGATCTCCAGGTGGAGTTTTTGTCCGTTCTTTGGCTACCGCACTGAATCCACTTCTCTTTCGCCTTGACCTGCAGCCAAATCCGCGTTATGTTTTCTTTAAACTAGGGAAAGTGGGTGACAGCTGGAGAAGGACAAGTTCAGTATATCACTCCCAGCAAAAGCAAAACATTGGAAACAGCCACACTTTTGAACACCACAAGCGGGAAGAGGCGTGTAGAACAAAATCCATGCAAAAGGCAGGTAAGCCATTCAACAGATGCTGGAAAGCAGTGAGTACAAATGCTCGAAGCCTAGCCAACAAAGTTCCTGATCTAGAAGCCCTAATGGTGGAAATGGGCTTGAACATTGTGGCCATTACAGAAACAGGTTTAATGAGTCACATGAATGGGATATAGCCATAGCTGGCTATAACCAATTTAGAAGAGTTAGAGGGTAGAAAAGGAGGAGGAGTAGCCCTGTATGTCAAAAGCAATATTAAAGCTGCTGAAATGCAGGGAACATGGGGAAAAGAAGCGCTCTAAATGGTGTTGGAAAGAGGAGATGACACTGTCATCCATACTGGTGTGGTCTGTAGGCCTCCATCTCAAACCGAAGAAACGGATAGCGAATTAATTGTTGATATTGCAAAGATAGCCATGAAGGGGAAAATGATCATATTGGGTGATTTTAATCTACCCATTGTGGATTGAAGTGTTCCTTCTGCAAATCTGGAAAGAAGTGAAAAAATTGTGGATGCCTTCCAAGCTGCGTCACTTAAACAAATGATGATGGAACTGACCAGAGAGAGCTCCATGCTGGATTTAGTGCTCACCAACAGAGATAGGGTGTTGAATATCCAGGTGGCTGCCCATGTGAGCAGTAGCGATCATCACATCGTGTGGTTTGAGATAAAAGCCAAGGTGGAATTGAATCACAACAAGCTCAAAGTCCTAGACTTCAAAAACACTGACTTCAGTAAAATGGCCAACTATCTGAAGGAAGAGTTGGTAGGGTGGGAGGGGATAAGGGAAGTGGAATTGCAATGGGCTAAACTAAAGGAGGCAATAAAAGGTGCAACAGATACATATGTAAGGAAAGTAAATAAAAACAAGAGGAAAAGGAAACCTATTTGATTCTCCAAAGAAGTGGCTGCACAAATAAAGGCAAAAACACAGCTTTCGCAAAATTCAGAAGCTCGCAAACAGAGGAACACAGAAAAGAATACAAGATCAAACTAAAAGAGACAAAGAGAAATAAGGATAGCAAATCAAAGGCAGAAGAAAAGATGGCTAAAGATGTGACGTGTGGCGACAAAACGTTTTTCAGGTATATTCTGGAGAGGAGGAAAATCAGAGGTGGAATTGCAGTACTCAAAAGTGCTGGGAACGGATTCGTGGAAAGTGACATTGAAAAAGTGATAATGCTAAACAAATACTTCTGTTTTCACTAGAGAAAATCCTGGAGAAGGACCACCTTTGATTGACAAATATACAAATGGGAATAGAGTAGATACCACGCCATTCACAAAAGATGATGTGTTAGAACAACTTGCAAAACTGAAGGTGGACAAGTCTATGGGACCAGATGGGATACACCCTAGGATACTGAAAGAGCTCAGAGAGGTTCTTGCAGAGCCTTTAAAGGATGTTTTTAATAGATCCTTGGAGACAGGAGAGGTTCCACAGGACTGGAGAAGGGCTGATGCGGTACCTCTCCACAAAAGTGGTAATAGGGAAGAAATGACAAACTACAGGCCAGTAACCCTTACCTCAGTGGTGGGTAAAGTAAGGGAGGCGCTCCTGAAAGAGCGAATAGTGGACTTCCTCGAAACCAACAGCTTGCATGATCCGAGGCAACATGGTTTTACCAAAGGACAATCTTGCCAAACAAATCAGATTGAGTTCTTTGACTGGGTGACCAGAGAACTAGATCAAGGCCATGCGATGAATGTGATCTACCTAGATTTCAGCAAAGCTTTTGATACTGTTCCTCATAGGAGGCTTATCAATAAATTCAACAGTTTGGGGATGGGTTCCAAGATGGTGAACTGGATCAAAAATTGGTTGACTGACAGATGATAGAAGGTGATGGTAAACGGAACTCACTCAGATGAAAGGAAGGTGATTAGCAGTGTGCTCCAGGGTTCGGTCCTGGGCCCGGTACTGTTCAATATATTTGTGAGTGATATTGCCGACAGGCTGAATTGAAAAGTCTGTCTTTTTGCAGATGACTTCAAAATTTGCAACAGAGTAGACTCTCCCTGAGGGAGTGGATAACATGAGGAAAGATCTACAAAAGCTGAAAGAATGGTCTAATGCTTTGCAATTACGATTTAATGTAAAGAAGTGCAGTGTCATGCACTTGGGAAGCAGAAATCCAAGGGAATTATATGCATTAGGGGGTGAGATATTGGTGTGCACGGACCAGGAGCAGGACCTCAGAGTGATTGTTACTGACGATCTCAAGGTGGCGAAACAGTGTGGCAAGGCGGTGGCAAAAGCCAGAAGGATGTTGGGTTGCATACAGAGAGGAATTACTAGTAGAAAGGAAGCCACTGTACAAGTTGCTGGTGAGGCCTCACTTGGAATATTGTGTTCAGTTTTGGAGACTATATCTCTTAAAGGATATAAAAAGGCAGGAAGCGGTTCAGAGGAAGGTGACCAAAATAGTTTGGAGCCTGTGTCAGAAGACTTATGAGAAGAGACTTGAAGACCTAAATATGTACACTCTGTAGGAAAGGAGGGGCAGGGGAGATATGTTTCAGACCTTTAAATACTTAGAATATTAATGAACAAACAAACCTCTTCCAAAGATGGGAAAGTTGTAAAACTAGAGGGCATAACATGAAGCTGCAAAGAGGTAAACTGAATGGCAATGTCAGGAAATACTTTTTCACTGAAAGAGTGGTGGATGCTTGGAATGCCCTCCCGATGGAAGTGATGGGGGCAAACAGTGTGTCAGAATTCAAAATGGCATGGGACAGACACGGTGGAACCCTTTTATAGCAATAGGATAAAATCAAAATAAACATAGCTATCTCTTATATCTGAACAAATAGGGGTATCCTACATGGAGCGGTGGGTTCACCCCTAAACAAAGGCATGGGGAGAGGTGATCTGCATGGAGCAAGTGCACCTACTCTTGCTGCCTTGAAGGGCAGTCTAGACGGACCATACTGGTCTTTATCTGCCATCATATACTATGTACTGTGTATGTTTAATTTTATTTCTTTCGTTTGTTTCTTTCATTTGCTAGTTTGAGGTAAAAGCCTTTGGGGGATTTTGGCGATGAGGGCGCATTTTGAGCTGGTCGTTTCTGGCGGGAAGGACCGCTGGAGGTTTCCTCAGCATATCGTCAGCTCGTGGCCGGTATATTTCAAAATGGGGGGCGGGGGAGAAGAGCACTAAATAAACAAAAGGACAACAACCAAAAGAGACAATGATTTGCTAGCACTTCGGCACGGTTTACTTTTTCTGCGTCTTGTTTACACATGTGTGTGGGGGAAGGAGTTTGTTTGGTGTATGCGCCTCCCTTCCCTCCATCCATATTTTTCTTTCTCCATCTCAGTGCGGGGAGTTAATCATTTTGAGCTGTGACAGGGCTTAGGTAGCCATTTTTATTTGAACTGCCAGAGAACAAATTAATTGAAAGTGCAAAGATCAGTTTAACTGTAGGCAGCGATTTTTCATTGGAGAACTGCTCCCGTGCCGTTAGGCCTGTAAGGGGGAGCTGAGCCGTTTCAATTCACTGGAAGGCTTTTGGTGCGAATGGTGGCCATTTTATGAAGCTCAGAAGCACGCTGGGGCTACCTGCCTGAATTTCAGGGGGTCCTACCGTGTGCACTGGTCTCGATTGGCTTACTCGCGATGGGTGGTGGCTAGTTGACCTCCACAAGTGACTATGAGTGAGCATTAAAATTTGCCAAACAAAGATACTGTTAGTTAAAAAAACAAAACAACAAACAAACATCAGAAAAAAAAAAGGATTGGACGAATAACCTAGTGCTTAAAACACTGGCTTGATATTCAGGAGACCAGGGTTTTCCTCCCACTAGGTCGCTTAGTCCTCCATTGACTCAAAGAAAAGCCTGGCAATTTACTTCTGCACTCTTCCAAGAAAACCTAGGAGTTGCTGGGTTGCCAGGACACTTGTGGGCACACATTGCATTTAGGGTACATATTATCTGAATGCTTCTTTTACCGGTCATAGGCTTTGAGTGGCCTGCTACAGGGTTTTTAGCTTGCCATCTTTTTGATTCTCCTGGCTGTGGTTGGTTAACCTTGTTTTCTGATTTTTCAATGCTGGCTTACAGTACCCCAAGCAACTAGGCGGTGTTGGTGCTGTGTCGTCCCTTTTGTTACCCCAGGCATCTCATGGTGGGGGTCTAGAGGCCTAATTTGTCTACTTCTGGCATTCTGCAGTCTCCTTGGCCTCTGGTTTCTGCAGTAAGGAGATTGTTTGTTTGTTTGTTTGTTCTTTTCAGTCCCACGTTGCCATGCTAGCCTGGACCTCTGGGTTTCCTTTGGGAATTTTGTTTCCAGTAGCTCATTGCAGGGTCATTGGCTGCCCATGGCTAGGTCCAGGGTGGTCTTGACCTGAGGTTGCTCATGGTTTACCCTCATTTATTTTTTTAAGAACACTGATTTCTTGTGACATTAGTCTTGGTAGTTTGGCTGGGAGCATCAGTTCTTACGCTTGTCCTTTCAGCTCTGTTTGGTTTTCTGTTTAAGGCATTAGGATTTCTGTGCTTTATTTTGTATTTCCTTTATGCAGTTTATCAGTTGCCACTCTCTGGAGGAAAGAGATGCAACTGCAGGGCATGGGAACCCTAGAATCTTTAAAAAAAAAAAAAAAAAAAAAGAGAGAACTGTCAGCATACATTTCATGCAGCTGTGGACTCTGGTGAATTCAGTCTCCAAAACTTAAACTCTGACCCCCTGGTGTTGTCAGTCTCTAGGACCTGTCTGCAGCCCCTCCTTGCTAAATCAAGAAGGGCAGACCTCAAAGGGAGTGGCCAAAGACAATAGCAGACCTCAAGGGGAAGTGCTGGAAAGGATTCAGTCCACTATAAAGGACAGACACACTTCCTGTCTCTCTCTCCCACCATCCAGTGGACATGAAGGACAGGAGGCTCGGATCAATTCCCTTCACCCCTCCCCCTCTCTCTCTCTCTCTCCATGAGGCTCTGAGCCCCATGTTCGGGCCTATCTCTCTCACACTTCACACATGCACACACAGATTCATTGATGCACACTGAAACAGCTCTGTAACAATCACTGTATACCTCTGTTCAATACCTATGTATTAAGCTTATTTCTACATAAAAACCTTTCTTCAAGCCACACCTGTTTGTCTTATTACAAGCCCTCCTGCGTCTGTGAAGTGAAATGAACCCAGGACCAAGCGGAGACTAGACCAGAAGATTACATATTCAGATGATTACAAGAACCAGTCTAGTGTCATTTTGGTGTCCCTTTAGACTCGGTCATGGTCTAGTGGGTGCGAGATGGCGCAGTAGGGTTCTGAAGTCCATTCTTCGCTTCAGCCTGCTGGGTAATCTCTTGTGTGGGTTCAGTTCATTGGAAATACGGATGGGTGTGAATTGGATGATTTTCCCATCAGTTGTGTTCTTCCATCGCAGGAGTTCTGGTATACGTCAGGTGCTCCAGGGATGCAGTTGTTACCTTGCTCTCAGCCAAAGCTCTGAGTGCATCCCTCTTAGCAGGGTGAGATAAGTTTAAAAAAAAAAGTCAGTCCTCAATGGGGATGGCTGAGACTATAGAAGTCTATAAATTAATGAACGGAGTGGAATGGCTAAACGTAGATCGATTGTTTACGTTATCAGAATATAGAAAGACTAGGGGACATGCAATGAAGCTACAGGGTAAACTATTTAAGACTAATAAAAGAAAATATTTTTTCACTCAACATGTAATCAAACTCTGGAATTTGTTACCGGAGGATGTAGTAAAGGCTGTTAGTGTAGCTGGGTTTAAAAAAGGTTTGGACAAGTTCCTGGAGGAAAGGTCCATAAACCATTATTAAGAAGGGACCCAGGATATCAATGCTTGACCCAATACAAGCATTGCCGAACCTGTGTCTTTTGGGGAAACTGCTAGGTACGTATGACCTACATTGGCCACTGTTGGAAGGATACTGGGCTTGATGGACCTTGGTCTGACCCAGTATGGCATATCTTATGTTCTTAATTTCCCCATCTTCTACAGTCCAGTGACCTATCTGCCCCATGCATATATGTTTTCTCAGTCATGTCTGTGTATGTGGAGGATTGCTGAAGGTTAGGGCTCATCAATGTCCTCTTCTCGAGGTCGAAATTCCTTCTAGCTGAAGGTTTCTGCTTTTGGCTTCATCAGTTAAGTCTAGGACCTCTTGTCCAGAGAGTTTCATTTAATGTTGGGGGTGAAGCCGCTTCCTGTTCACAATCCGGCCAGCTATTGATTCTCTTAACTAGTTGCCTTTTGGTATGGAGATAGTCTGATGGAGAGGCTTGTCCACAACTCTTCCTAGATCAGAAAGTATTGAGACTCTCCAGAGGCAGTCTATCATGGCTAAGCTCTCTGCTTTCATTTTTAATTAAATTGGGTCGGCGTTGTCATGTTTTCAACAGTGTTGTAGTGTGTCTTGTGGTTTCAGGGTGTTTGGAGCTGACCTTAGTTTCTTATGTTTATGCCAAGCAAAGGGTTTCATGGTGATGTCACTCCTTTGCCTTTATTTGTATTTGTATTTGCCTTCTGACTTAGATTGCTCTTACGGGTCTTCTTGGGCTGCTGGATAGTCCAATGATTAAATGCAGAAGTACTTGGATAAGCTAACGACTGTGGGGATGGAAGCCCTCTCTGGGCTCCAGTTCCTCCAAACAGAAGACAATGAAGATCTGGTGTATGAGGCCCGGAGAAAGGTCCTGCCAGGTGCACATATATCAAGGGGGTCTTGGGGTCCCCCTTCCTCTCTCTAGTTGCCCGAGAAGACACTTAAAGCTATAGGTGCTGAAGGTTGGTATCCTCTCCAGGAGTATCGCGGTTGGGGCTGTGGCAGTGTCCAGTGGAGCTTCTTCCTTTTTTAATGAACGTCAATTCTGGACGTACTCGGGAGTGGAACTCTCAGAACCATTGGCTGCAAGTGCTAGTTTTAAGGTAGCAAGCATGGCGAGCTAGCTTAGTGCATGCTGTTAGAAAAGGGTCAGAGCATCCAGAGCTGGCTGGATATGGTGGTTCTGGGTTTAAGATACTCAAGTCTGTAGTCTGAGGAGGTTTTCATGGTTGAGAGCTGGCAAATTGTAATTCGAAGGCCTTTATTTCTCAGCCTTGTTGTTTGTGTTCAGTGAGAGATGACAGCCTTGGTAGGCAAAATCCTCGAGGTCCCTTATGCCCCTTTCAACTATTCTTTCGCCAGAAGGTCATGCGGCGCTTCATGTGGATGATCTGACAGTGGGCACCTCTGGGCTTACAGTTCAACTGTTGTGGTATGTTGCGGACCATCCACTGTTATCATCCCTTTGGAGAGGGACGGGTAGCATTCTGAATACCCCATCACACACACAAATTGGAATTCATCATAGCTTTGTTAGACATGACTCAAACAAAAGCCTTTCTTACACATAACAGGCTTACCTGACTTGTGCCAATCATGGAAGATGTATGAAAGAGTCAGTAGACGTCAGCAAAAACATGTTGAGCCATATGGCTTCAACAGTTTGTTGCTCTCTTGGCAATCCTTAGTAGCTGGCAAGCTGGTGGACATAGCCCACTCACAGGTTTTAGAATGTTATCTGTCACAGCTCCTCTCTGGAACTCATTGCCCTGATGGACAGTTCATTCCAATCTGACCATAGGTATCCCTTTTTCCAAATTTTTCCTTTATCAAAAGATACTTGCAATAGATGCATCCAAGTTGGGATAGGGAACCCATGTAGATGGGTTCCACACTCGAGGATTTTGGTCCTACCAGGAGAGCCTTCATCAAATCAGTTTCCTGGAACTGAGAGCAAAATTCAAACGCTCTAAAGGTTTTTGGAGATCGGTTGGTCAATCGAATATTCCTGATTCAGACAGATAATCAAGTAGCTATGTATTACATCAACAAGTGGGGAGGAATGGGATTGTATTGGGAGGCAGTCAGGATATGGAACTGCGCCATCTCTCATGGATGAGTCTCATGGCCACGTACCTGTCTGGTGAAGATGGTTCGCTGGCAGAAGTGCCATGTCCAACAACCTCACTAACTTTCAGGAGTGAGGCATCCCCTTGATAGTTTTCTTGGAACAGGTGCCTCATTTCTGCTCCAGAATACACATGGCAAAGTAACCTGAAATGTGTCCTCCTTAATTTATTTATTTATTTATTTATTTTATTTATGTATATATTTCTATACCGCCCCTTCCAGCGATCAAGGGCGGTTTACAGGGAACATTTTAACAACTGTACACAGATGTATACATTTACATTGAACAATTAGATTTAACTATTTACAATGAACGGTTGAGTTTAACTGTTTACATTGATTGAGGGAAGGGTTATCTGTACATGAATCTTCCTGTGCCTTTGTAGCAGAGACTCTCCTGAAACTGAGGATAGGGGCACTATGATTCTTACAGCGCTTTAATGGCCGAGGCAGCCATGGTTCCCTCTTCCTTTCTAACCTTTTGTCGAGGAACCAATTCAGCGGGGCACATCACCAACCCTGACTTTTTTTTCACAAGATTGGGAGGTATTGTTGCATCCCTGCATCCAAGTCCTTTGTCCGAATAGCTTAGATACTGAGGGACTAACTTTGTCTTTTCAGAACCTGCTTGATGGTCTGGCCAAAGTCCTCTTGGCTTCCAGAAGAGATTCTACTGGAATGTCTTATGGTTTCAAATAAAAGAGGTTTGCTGTCTAGTGTGAAAGAAAGGCTCTATATCTGTTTTTGTGATCCACACAAAAACTGTGTGAATACCTTTTTACATTTATCAGTCAGGTCTGAAGACCAACTCAGTAAGGGTTAATCTCAGTGCAGTCAGCACTGGCCATAGTCATGTAGAAGGTAGAATAGATCGGCTAACTCCATTCCCTCTTAGGCCCAATTATTTTCAGTTCCATGCTGCCTCCTAACATAAAAAAGGAAAAAAAATACTTCAAAAGGCCCGTTGATATCAAAAACAATGTTCACTTGGCATCAGCTATTTGCAACACAAGTTCGTTTTCCCCATTTTCTTTTGAGGCAGCATGTAGCTAGAGAATCCTGTAAGTGGAAACATTATCTTGCTTGTCCACCGTGAAAACAGGGTTCTCATCTGTAGCAGGTGTTCTCGATGGACAGCAGGATAAGTCCTCATAACCGTACCTCCTCCCCTTGGAATGGTGTTCTAGTCAGCTATAAACCGGACCGAGGAGATGTGGGAATGGTTCCACAGGTGTGCTGGGACCAATCCAAAAGCTTCCGGAAAAAGCTGTGACAGGTTTTCTGCGCAGGGCTCTGTTGGAGCCATCGCTTATAATTGAGGACTTATCCTGTTGTCCACGGAGAACACCTGGCACAGGTAAATAACTTTTATCGAGAGAGGACTGTGCTTTACTTATGTTTGATAGCATGCAGGAGCTGAAATGAACTGAATATAAAGTTCAGCACCCCACACCCTCTGCTGAGCTTGGTTGAGGTATAAAATGAAAACAGTATTTTACAGAAGAGACACTGTGTGAAATCTGTCCCTGTCTTATAAATCTCATTGCTGGCAGTCTCTGCAATTCTATAACAGTGAGTAGGGTATTACTGTGAGGGGACAAGCTCCCAGTATAAGTGCACAGGTCCCCACCCCATGGTGCAAGCACATCGATGGCTTATATTTAAGAGATGCTCTCTATACTGCAGAAATTTTGAGGGCAAATAGAGAAGCTAATGTTGTCTTTGTTGCCTTCATAAAAATTAAGCTTGTTCTTCCAATCTCATTTCTTTTTTAATCATCATTTCGCTTTAGCAAAGAGAGAGTGGGGAGAGGACAGCAAATTACTGTTGAAATTGCAAATTGGAATGCTGTTGGTTTATGTGTTCGAAGCAGAAGCGCAGGGATTTTTCAGCTGACCATTTGCCTTTGAAATGTTCTCTGGTCTTACTCCTACATTAAGTGATTTAATTTCAAATGCATCTCGGATGCTGATTGTAATTCAAAACATCTGTATAAGCATTACCCAAGACCTTTTGCCATTTAGAAAATTGAAGTTGAGGAACAGGAAAGATGCATTGTTACATGGCAGAGATCAGCAGCTTAAATCGACCAAACACACTGTTGTGTTGCATCACCTACTAAGTGCTTGGCTACTGTTTTAAATAAAGATGATCCCAAAGTAATACAGTGAACTTTGGCATTCAGGCCATTATACTGAAGGACAAAGAAAACGTCAGGTTTCTTTTAAACCCATCGAACATACAAAAGAGAAAGTTTTCTGAATGCCATGAAGCTGTATAGATAAGAGCAAAAGAGTGCTATTAATGACTGAAAAGAACATAAAGAAACAATGTGATGGTAGATAAGGACTATAACATTCATCTAGTCTGCCCAAGTGACAGATGCAGATGCTACCTTTATAGACTAACCAATTTATTGAGGCATGAGCTTTTTGAGGACAACTGTCCACTTGTCAGATGCGACATTTTCATATTTGGTGCAGTGCCATAGACCCTGTTTGATCCTTTTCTGGTTTTCCTTTTAAATCCTCTCAAGAATTGTTGAACTCCATTACTGTTTCCATCTTTACTACTCCAGGCGTCGGTAAAAGATTTGCTGTTATAGACAGTGGCTTTGATACCTCGTTGTTCGGTGCGACGAGTTTCAGGTGTTGTCATGTAATGAGCCGTTTTCACCCTTTCTGGATAGAAGGTGGTGTTTGCGAGCAGTCCTGTCGTCCTTCCAAAAGGTGGTATCTGATTTTTCTCCTGAGCCTATTGGTTTCTCTTCCAATTCTCGGTTTTTCTGGAAGGGGAGGTTTTTATTCGTAGCTTACGCCGATAGGAAACATTACATGCAGGGTGCGATGTTCGTTTCTTTGTTTTTGTGTGCTGGTTGGAGGTCCCCACAACGGGGAAGCAGCAGCGAAGGCGGCCATTTCGCACTGGGTTAAGGCGGTGGTTGCCTCAGCTTTCTGCTGGCGAGGTTATATTATTCCGGGGGGCTTTCTGACTCTTGCTACCAGGGCACAAGCGGCTTCATGGGTGAATCACTGTCATTCCACCAGGGGGGATTGGTAGAGCAGCTTCCAGATCGTCTCTTCATTTCCTCAGTAACCACTACCGCCTAAATGTTTTGGCAGTAAAGGAGGCCTGTTCCGGGTCGGCAGTGTGGTGAGTTGGCTGGATAGGTCCCTCCCAATGATTACTGCTCTGTTACATCCCAGAGGTAGAGGACTAAACTGGAGGAACGATAAGGAAATAGAAATTACACTTACCTGGTAATTGTTGTTCCTTGAGTGACGACAGTTTAGTCCTCATTCCCGCCCAGGAGTGTGATATCTTCAGAGTTTATTTTCAGGCGGAGTGGAGCATCAGTCTCAAGGAGTAGACAGATCCTTTCAGTTTCTAGATCGCAGTGAGTATCCCTCTCTGTTCTTTCTTTCTTTTCTCTTATTTAAACGAGGTGATGCTATAGGATACGTGTTTGCATAGGGGGGACATGAATGTAACGTTTAAAAAAAAAAAAAAAAAAAAAAAAAAAAGAGAAAAGAAAATTTAAGACTGATACGGTTAAAAAGGCTCCTCCGGTTGAGGAATGGGGAGTTATTTACAGTTATGGTTTAGTTACTTATTTGTTGTTCCTTTGAGTTTGCTTTGTCAATAGTACACTGGAGGCTGATGGGAGATACCAGCAGGCTATATCCAGTGATATCACGACTTTGACATGCCCAGTCTCCTAGCTGCAGGAAGAAGTGCACAACCCTGGTCCACCTGCTGCAAGGAGACTGGACACACTGGGGGGCTGATGGGAGCTCCAGCAGCATACATACAGACATGGAAAAGACTCTGATTGGTCCAGTCTCCTGGCTGCGGGAGGAGGTGCGCTACCCAGATGTGGAGGACTAAACTGGAGGACCGCTCAGGAATTGACTGTTACTGCAAGTTCTGTATATTGAATCGTGAAACCAGTTGACCTCCAAAAGCTATGGAGACCATGTGTTTTTGTGTGTGGGGGCTTATTGGGATCTAAGCATGAGTAATGTTTCAGAGATTGGTGTGCACGTCACACACTATATGCAGTGAATTTCACCTCAAATAGCACACAGCAGAACTTTCCCTTGGTGAGTTTGGGGAGACCAAGAGCAAAGGGCTAGGTCTCTTCAGCAATAACAGACTGCTTGGCTAATGCCAGGTTTCGGAATCTTCCAGTGTCTGGAATGGCATCTGGTGAGAAGAGTTCTCTGACCCAGGTACAGCTCTGCATGCCATGGCGCCCTCCATGCATGATCATGGCCTAGAGATCCTTGGCAGGGAGCATGGGCTTTTCACCTCCTTCATGAAATAGCCAAGAAACTACTAGAGGCTATTTGGATTGATTAAAGACATTAAAATATTCATTAGGAGTTCTGCATTTATTACATAACTTGGGGTTGAAGCTTTTGTATTAGAACTCTTGGTCTGTATGTTGTATTCAGTAATTTTCTTAAGTACTAGCACATGTAATAAAACATGATATTAAGACTGGCTGGGGCTTGCGGTTGCCCTTTCAGCAGGTTATCCTTCAGGTTAAAACAAGCGTTCCATTTAAGGATCAGACTTTGGTTTTGTTTGCTAGCATACATCTTTGGTATTACCAATAATGCCATAATGTTACTGGCCCAAATAATCAGCACTGCCATGTAGAAAACCCAGATTCAGTTCCTGGGCCTAACTTCTATTTCCTCAATCATTTGAGGCTAGGGAATACTGCTGAGGTGGCATTTATAGCCCCTGAGTGAGTCTCTGCTATTGCTAAGCAGTGACACCTATTTATGCTTTGTTCTGGAGGGAGGGACCGAGCTGTAGTCTGTGTCCTCTGACTAAGAGCTACCACTTCACAGCTGGGTAGGTGAGGAGTTATGGCAAGAGGGGAGAAGAACTTTGGTACTTGTTAGTGGGCTATTGCACCATAAGCCTTCACTTATAATCTGATTTTGGTTGAGTTGGAAACTGAACAAAGCAGGCGGAAATTGCTGGGTCAAAAAATGAGGACTAGAGGAGTAGTGTGGTGATCAGAGCAATGACCTGAACTAGAGAGACCAGACTTTGAATCCCACTGGCATCCCTTGTGGCCATGGGCAAGTCACTTAACCCTCCATTGTCTCAGTACGAACTTAAGATTGTAATCATTCCACTGACTGTGAAATATTACTGTACCTGATTGTAACTTGCCTGGAACTACTACTGGAAAGGTGTGAGTCAAACTCTGGAATTTGTTGCCGGAGGATGTGGTAAAGGCTGTTAGCGTAGCTGGGTTTAAAAAAGGTTTGGACAAGTTCCTGGAGGTAAGGTCCATAAACCATTATTAAAAAGGGACCCAGGCTATCAATGCTTGACTCAATACAAGCATTGTGGGACCTGTGTCTCTTGGGGATACTGCTAGATATGTATGACCTAGATTGGCCACTGTTGGAAACAGGATACTGGGCTTGATGGACCTTGGTCTGATCCAGTATGGCATATCTTATGTTAAGTGCCGTTGAGTCGGTGTCAACTCATGGTGACCCTCTGGATAGTTGTTTGAAACTGTGTTAGGTCTTCAGTCAGCGGCTCATTGTTGACAAAGTGGCACCCATAACTACTGTTATTGTGAACTAAATACTAAAATAGATATCTGATATACTTCAGTATGTTTTCAAATTTAAATAAAATTTGAAACCTGCACAATCCAGAACGATTGACTCCCATTAGATATGAATGGGGGGAAAAAAATCAAGTTGGTTTGGATAGTTGTTGATATGGAAGGACAGACTAGATAGGCCATGTGGTCTTTTTCTGTCGTCATTTTTCTATGCTTCTATGTAAGGCAACATGAAACCTGACAAAATTGTTATATTGCGGGATGGGGGGCTCTTTTTGGCCTGGCAGCTTTCTCCTGTCCTGTTTGGTCTTCCAGCTCAGTCAGAATATATCATGAGTGTTTTGCCTGTATTTTATGTCCCCCTCCAACTTCTATATCAGTTGATGCATTGTAACAGTCCTTGGTCCAGTGGTCATGTACCAGGGTTTCCTCCTAACTGCTGCAAACATGTTAGCCACTAGGTGTCACCATGCTCCTCTCGCTCCAAAGGATGTAAATGTAGCATCCACAGCTGGCCTGGGAATTGAACCCAAGATCCTATGCAGGCAGGGCCGGCACAACCCACTGTGCAAACCATGCACTCGCACGGGGTGGCAGCCTTAGGAGGGTGGCATGGTCAGCACAGTGAACCAACTAGGTCCTGCTGTGGGGCAAGCAAGCAGTGGGCAGCAGACAGGAAGTAAAAAAAACATGCAGCATGTGCATGGGCTCCAAAGCTCTGTGCTGATTTTTGGGGACGTTTTGATCCTCCACTGTGTGATTGGCACTGTACAACCCATGCATACACTGCATGTCTGATTTGCAGCATGCACATGAGTTTCAAAGCCCCATGCTAGAGGTTTTTAGGTTTTTCTTTTTTTTTTTTTTTGTTTGGTTTTTTTTTTAACCTGTCTGCTATGGTGGAGGGCAGGAAGGTACAATGGTAAAATAGAGACACATTGATAGCCCCTCCAGCCATTATCTAGAGAGAGATGCATTGGGTGATGGCTGGGGTTGGGGGCTACCAGAGAGAAAGGGAGAGAACTTGCACATTATGTGATGGCTGCAGGGGGAGGCAATGAAAGAGAAAAAACAGCTGATGTCTGGGGGAGGGCAGCGAGAAAAACACTGGGTGATGGCTGAGAGGGGGGTTACCAGAGAGAGACACATTTGGGTGATAGCTGAGGGGAACTTCAAGATTGAGATGCTGGGTGATGGCTGGGGTAAGGCTATGAGAGAGATACTGGCTGGGGGGAGGTATATAAGAGAGAGAAGCTGGGGGTAGTCTGAGGGGGAATCATGGGAGAAAGACAGACACACAGCCCGTGATACCTACCAAGCTACTCCCCATGCTACTGTAGATGTGTGCACCCCCCCCCCCCCAACACACATATGCAGCCCTGGATACTCCCCATGACAGATGCACATGCAGCCCCCAACACTCCATATGATGGACACACACACATATGTGTGCACATCCCGGCACTCCCCTTGACACACACAACACACACAAACACACACATATATGCACCCACCTAGCCTCTGATACCCCCTTATACTTCTGTGGGACACATGTATGACCACCGCACATGCCTGCTAGGGTATCTTTATCTTTATTTCTCCATTTTATATACTGCTCTTGTCGGAACATTAGAGCGGTTTACAATAAATTTAAAAAAAAGGTCTATGCTACTAAACTATGGAAAAGGAACACCATAGTAGAATAGGAAAGAGGGAGAGAACAGTGCAAGAACCACAGTAACTACACAAACTGACCAATACTCAGGGAGGGACGTCAGGAGGGAGGACGAAGGCTTGTTGGAACAAATGAGTTTTCAGTAGTTCTTTGAACTTAGGGTATGAGGGTTCCAGATGGAGAGAGGGTGGTAAAGCGTTCCAGAGTGAGGGGCCAAGAAAAAAGAAGGCCAAGTGATGAGTCTGTTCTAAATTTGCCTGAGATGGGGAGAGTAAGGACAAGTGATTAGCATGCAGTGAACGAAGCTGGCGGTACAGTGTGTGAAGAGAAATAAGGTTAGCTAAGTAGAGAGGAGTAGATGTGTAGATGGCTGTATGTGTCAAAATGAGGAATTTATATTGGAATCTGAAATGGAGAGGCAACCAATGGAGTCGACAAAGAATGGGAGTGACATGATCAAATCGTGGGCGAATGTGATAAGACAGGCTGCCGTGTTTTGTATGAGCTGTAGGCGCTGAAGCTGATAGGCTGGTAAATTGGCTAGAAATACATTACAGTAATCAAGTCTGCTGGTGACCAGGGCCAAAACTAGGGTGATCAGTGAGCTAGTGGGGAGAAGGGAGCGGACAGCCCTGATTTGACGCAGAGCTGCAAAAGAACGGCGAGTAAGGGTGGATATGTGACTATGGAAGGAGAGAGAAGAGTCTAAAATTACCCCCCAGTATCGGAAGGAGGTGATGAGAGGAATCGGAGTACGGTCAATCTGGGGTGCAACAGTTGGGCAAGAGCTGCTCAAAGAGACCCACATTGCTGTGGACTTGGAGGGGTTCAAGGGAAGAAAATTCAGAGAGAGCCAGGAGGCAACGTGAGAGAGACATCGGTTGAGCTGAGAGATGTCCAACTTTACTGGTGAAGTATGAAAAAGGAGGATAATGTCATCGGCATAAATATAAGATGAGACTGGGTACTGTTGGATCAGGAGAGGTAGGGGAGAGAGGAAAATATTAAATAACAGGGGAGAGAGGACAGAACCCTGGGGCACACCACAGGCAAGAGGGAGAGAGGAGGAGGACTGATTGATTGAGTGGACAGTAAAGGAGCAGGCTGTAAGAAAAGAGCGGAACCACTGCCAAACAGTGCCACGTAATCCAAAGTCATAAAGGCGAGAGAAGAGTCTGATGGTCAATTAGGTCAAATGCTGCGGACAGGTCGAGTGAAACAATGAGGGTAATATCTCCACGATCATGGGCGACGTGGATTTCATTCAAAAGGTACACTTTTCAGTTTGTTACTTTTCAGATTGGTGATGATAAATGGCAAAGTAGGGGGGAGATGAAGCAGAGGAAGGGAGACAGAAGTTGCAGTGGGGAAAAGTAAGCACATTCAAAATGGTTCTGGGGGTGCTGATAGTGGTGATTTTCCACTGTAACAGCATCCAAGCTTTGGATGCACTGTGTAAGACCATGGTGGACTCATCTCAGGGATAATGATGAATCGGATGTAGCCCATTTGTTTGCTTGGCATGTCTACCAAGAGGTGAAGTCTTAACACTGTAATCATTAGCTAGTTCTGTTTACTAGGAAAAAGCACTGAGTAATGCAATAAACGTTGAATCTACTGAATCCTTTTGAGTATAACGTCTGTACTAGTTGATGATGGAAAGCTGTATCATTTGAGAATCTGTGCATGTACTGTGTATGTGCAGTATTGGCATTTAAAGGCAAGTTACTCAGAGGACACACTTCAGAAATCTACTTTTGTCATAAGAAATTACTTTTTCCACAGGAGATGGGGAGATACTGGACCAGGGAGGAGGGGGGAAACGGAGGGAGTAGAGATGCGGAGCTATAAGGGGGTGACAGAGATGGTGGGCTCTGAAGGGTGGGCAAAGATGCTGGACTGAGTGATGGAAGAGAGATGCTTGGCTGAGGGGTGGACAGAATGTGAAATTTGAGTGGATAAAAAGGGAGTAAAGAGAGGTGGAGGAAGGAGCTACAAGGGAAAGATCAATATGTCAGAGACAGATATAGAGAGGGAATGAAAAAAGACAGGAGGAGCAGGGAGAAATGGCAAATGGACAGCAGACACTGGAGAGGTTTAAGAAAAGACAGAGGGTAGCAGAAGAGAATGGGACCACTGTGACTGAAAAAATAAATTGTCCAGACAACAAAGGTATTAAAGTTTTTTTTATTTTGAGTTTATTAACTGGAATATGTTAACTTTGGGGAAATGTGCATTGCTGATGTCTATTTTCTTCAGTACAAGAGGAAATGCATTTCTGGTTTTTTTTCCAAGGTTGTCATCAATGCAGAGTTTGATGCCTTGGGGTTCACTGTTCAATTATTGTCTTTCAGTTTCTAATTTGTGGTTTTTGTTTTGTATTTAGTGAAGGACAGTCTGTGTTTCATATGTGACTGAGGTACAGCATCCTGTCAGCATGTAGTTTCTGTGTAGAGATCTATAGTAGTCCCACTTGTTCTGCTTTCCCAGTAGAAAAGGTATTGCTGTTCTCGAAGATATATGTTAGTTTAATATTTTGTAGTACTGCCTTTTCATAGGTAGGATTGGTGTTTATTTTTATTAAGCTTGATATACCACCCTTCACATTCACAGCAGGGTGGTTTACAATAAAATCAGGTAAAAAAGGAGGAAAGAGAAAGGAACGCCATAAGTGATAGGACAGAGTGTGACACTCATACTTATCAAAATCTTGGGAGTCCAGAAAATTCCATAAGTCAGGTAGGCACAGGATGTTTAATTGATACATTTTTTTCCTTACACATCTTTTGGCATGTAAGTGGATTGCACAATCCTGCCAATTTACGGAGTTCCTAGTGTACTCCAAACCCACAGAAATGTATAAGCAAACCTGAAGGAATGTTATAAAAGTAAGTGTGTGAGTCCTGGTATTATGTTATGACAGCTTTGTTATGAACTCTGATTGGTCTTTTTGCAGGGTTTTATACTACTTCCCGTTGTTTTTTGTTTGAGCTGTTTTAATCTTGTATATGTCTTGTTATTCTCCAGGAACAAGCAGGAAGTCAGTCCTCACATATGGGTGACGTCGGCGCTGATGCAGCCCCCGCAGAAGCATCTCCCCAGCTTTCAAAGAAAGCCTTTGGGAGTTGCTACCACGCATGCGTGGTCCCCTTCCCGTCTAAGGGTGCCATCTTACTCAGTCTCCCTTTTTCTGCGGAGCCCAACAGACGTCACTCTTCTTTCCCCAGAAGAAAGTTGATATTTTCGTGCATAAAACTGCCCTTCCTTCTCCGGTTAGCACTGGTCTCTTTCCCGCCTCTAAGCCCTGTTGCTGTGGCATAAAGTCTCGGAACCATTTTTTGTTTTTCTTCCAATGCGGTTTCGCACCCTTTTCTAACCGCTGGCCACGTCAAAAACCCTTGAAGGAGTCCTTTTTACCCCAATGGCCAGTGGGTTCAAAAAGTGTGATCATTGCACAAAGAACATGTCCCTAACCGATGCACATGACTGCCGCCTCCGGTGTCTAGGTGCCAACCGTGACCCAGAGGTTTGTGCCCTGTGCAAAAAGATGTCCACAAAGGCCATCCAAAGTTATCAGCAGAAGCAAGATGACATCTTTCACAGGTCAGATTCTGCCCGGTAGCCTTGTGCTCTAAGGCCCTGCACAGATCCCCGGAGTTGCTTAAAGCCCCTGTGGTTTCCTCGGAGTGTGAGTGGGAATCGTACACTCACACAGAAAGTCCCATGCCAGGTCCCACAGTCCCTAGAGGGTATCGGAGGAGTTTGAGTGACCGGCAAAGGTGCCTAGAATAAACACCAAGGCCTCCAGCAACGTGTCACGGACCACCGAGGCCTGCCCCATCAAGAATTCCCTCTCCTTGGTGACGCCAAACCCAGTAACACCAGTGTCCGCATCGAAGGCTGCAACTCCTGAGTGGGAAGGCTGGATGATGGCATTGGAATGCAGTGTCGCTGCCTTCCTTGTCTCTCAGCAAGCGTCGATGCCCAGCCCCACTGGTGCTCGCGCTGAGACCGCAGAGACCTTGACATCGAGGACTCCCTGGGCCGCCGAGACTATCCTAGAAAGCCTTGAGCCTATCCTCAGTGAGGGTCTCAATCCCGTTCCCAGTCCTCAGCAGCAAGATCCTCCCCAACAGGCGCATGTGGCTCCAGCCAAGCCGCCACCATGGGTCACCAAAGACCCAACCTGAGCCCAACACCTCAAGCGCCGTACGGCCTCAAGTCTTTGACTGACTACTCAGACTGAGAGTCTGAGGACGAGTCTTCCCCAGAGAAGCGTAAACACCGTAATCTCCCCTCTGACCAGCCTCCCCCAGCATCATAGCGCTGGTCCCCACCCGAGGACACATTATTGCTCAGGTTTGTCCGGGACATGATGAAAGTCTTGTCTCTCACCATAAAGTTGGGGGAGGACACACGGAGGAGCTTGACATCCTCCTGTATGAGGCTCCACCTAAGTAGGCCCTGATGGTCTCCATCCTTGCCATCCTCAGGCGGCGACTCCTTCAAATATGGGAGACACCGGCATCAGTGCCAATAGTTAGCTGACACCTCGACACCAAGTACCAGGCCCAGTAGAGCCCCGGCTTTTGGAAAGTGCAACTCCCACACACCTCTATGGTGGTAGAGTCGATCATGCGCCGGCAGAAAAGTCTGAAGACTCACTCCTTCCATGCCCCTGGGCAGGGAGTCCTGCGCCCTAGATGCCCTTGGATGCAAAGAAGAGCGGGACCTAGGCGTGGTTGTGTCTGATGATCTTAAAGTAGCTAAACAAGTAGAAAAGGCAACGGCAAAAGCTAGAAGGATGCTTGGGTGCTTACGGAGAGGAATGGCTAGCAGAAAAAGGAGGTGATAATGCCTCTCTATAAGTCTTTGGTGCGACCTCATTTGGAGTATAGTGTGCAATTCTGGAGACCGCACCTTCAAAAGGATGTGAACAGGATGGAGTCGGTGCAGAGGGTGGCTACTAAAATGATTAGTGGTCTTCATTATAAAGCATATGAGGACAGACTGAAGGATCTTAATATGTACACCTTAGAGGAAAGGCGGGATAGAGGTGATATGATTGAGATGTTTAAATACCTCCGTGGCATAAATGTTCAGGGAGAGAGCCTCTTTCAATTGAAAGCAAGTTCTGCTACGAGGGGACATGGGATGAGGGTGAAGGGAGATAGATTCAGAAGTGATATGCGGTAATATTTCTTTACGGAAAGAGTAGTGGATCCATGGAATAGTCTCCCAGTGGAGGTGGTAGAGATGAGGACAGTAACTGAATTCAAAAAAGCATGGGACAAACACAGAGGATCTCTAAAGGTAAAAAGGGGACTGTTGTAGTTGTTGATATGGAAGGACAGACTAGATAGGCCATATGGTCTTTTTCTGTCATCATATTTCTATGTTTCTATGTTTCAAATGCTACCAGGGCTCGATGCTGGGTTTCTGAATCCAAGCCTTCCAGACATATATTGGCATGTATCTCTAGCAAAAGAACTCACAGGTTTTTTGGTAGGTCTCAATGGATATCACCTCCAGTGATTCCAAACCCTCATGAAGTGCATTGGGGTGTGCTCAAAGTTCACGTCTCGAGCCGCCTACAATGGCTTTGAGTCTAACGTGAGGGTGGCGGCCACAGGCATCAGTCCCAGCGCCAGGCCTGGCTCCAGGCATTAGATCTCAATTAGTGGGTCCAGGAGAAACTACTTGACATCCCCTGTCTTGGTGAAAACCTCTTCGGCTAACCGATGGAGGAAAAAGCAGTGGAGATCGAGAAAGAGTTCATTACGAGGGCTCTGCTCTCCAGGAAGACCTCCCCCCTTCCCAAGAACAAACCATCGGAAAAGAGGTCCCATTTTCACATAAAAGGCCAGCCTTACAGAGACTATCCCCAATACCCGGCCCCCCCCCCCCCCCCCCAGACCCCACAGGGCAAAGGAGCGGGCCAAGACCAATGCAAGCCTAAGGGCTCTAAGCCCCAGACACCAGCTACTGCACAGGCTGGATTGGGGCTTTGACTCCCTGAGCATAGCTTCTCCTCCTGGGAGGAGTAGCTGCCAACAGGGGGACATCTGATCCACTTTGCCCATCAGTGGCCGGCCATAACCACTGACACCTGGGCCTTCCAGGTGGTCAGAGAAGGCTACCTCCTTCACTTGGACTGGACACCTGCCCCTTTCTTTTCCCCCAGACTCCCCTGCACCAGGCCCTGCTACTGCAGGAACTCGCAGGCCTCATCAGGGATGGAGCTGTGGAACCAGTACCCCTCCACCTCAGGAGCAACGGGTTCTACTCGCAGTTTTTTGTTTCCTATGACCTCAGTCGCCTGGTGGAGGCTGTTACCAAGCAAACCCTGTCCACCTGGGTGGCGGACTGCATCACCTTCACCCATGATCAGGTTGGGCTGTCATTGAAGCGCTTGGGTCATGGCGCACGATGTCAGGGCAATGGCGACCTTGGTTGCAAGCCTATGCTTTGTCCCTATGGCAGACATCTGCCGAACTACCACCTGGTCCTCAGTTAACACCTTTGCAGCTCACTACTGCCTGGAGAGGGAGGCCCGATGAGGCAGCACCGTCAGCCAGGCTGTACTCCATAATCTGTTTGGGGTTTTGGCAACTCCTACCCTCCGACGCTTCTTGTTCAGGCTACTGGAGTGATGGTTCTCCCTGGGCACTGGGTTCCTTAGAGTTTTTCCTCAGACTTTCTTATGGCTGCTCACAGCTGGGCTGTGTTTTTTTTTACAAGTTCTCTGTATCCTGTAGCTAAGGAGTCCCATATGTGAGGACTGACTTCCTGCTTGTTCCTGGAGAAAGCATTGTTACTTACCTGTAACAGATGTTCTCCAGGGACAGCAGGAATCTGTTCTCACAACCCTCCCTCCTCCCCTTGGAGTTGCTGTACAATTTTTGCCATCTTCTTTTTTCGTCTCTAGCTATGTCATCTGACTAAGATGGCACCCTTAGGTGGGAAGGGGACCACGCATGCATGGTGGCCTCTCCCAAAGACTTTCTTTGAAAGCTGGGGAGATGCTTTCGCAGGGGGTCAGTCAGTGCCGACATCACCTTTATGTGAGGACTGATTTCTGCTGTCCCTGGAGAACACCTGTTACAGGTGAGTAACTACGCTTTTTACTTTGTTTTAATATTTCTTATGTGATTTTGTAAACTGCAGAGTTTTATTAGATCCTCAGTATAGAAGTGCTGGAAATAAATGTATATGGTAGTTGGTGCTGAAGGGAAGTTATGCAGAAAACCATTAGCCTTTCTCCACCACCACTGTATGTGTAAATGATGTTCAGAAACTTATACACTTATTATGTTACTGTTGGGACAAAAATGACAGAGGCAGTTGGCACCTTTACAGACTGACCAGTTTATTAAGGTATGAGCCTCACATTGATTAGTCTATAAAGTGTCATCTATAAGGTGCCACCTGCCTCTGTGTTTTTTGCTACGCCAGACTAACACAGCTACCCCTCAGAAACCTTTCAGCATGTTGGGAGAAAAGAGAAGCTTTTGAAGGGCTCCATTGGAATCCACTGGGGCAGGTGGGGGTGAGCAGCACAGTAATCACGTGCCACCAGATAACTAGTCTCTGCATCAAACTTTCTAACTAAAACTGGCTTGCTGTTGTGAGGAGTTAAAGGTAAAGATCTGCTCTGCACCTGAAGACTGTGAGGGACTCTCTCCTTCTGCTTTGAATGACATCACCAGAAGGGTGCTGTCCGCCATGGAGGTGTGTTTTATGGATGATGTCATGGCATTATGTGACACATGACATTACTCAGAGTCACCATGTATGGTGACTCAGAACATGGCATGAGCATATCTCTCTTCATATTTTGAGGAACCAGAGTTTTTTTCATTTTGTGTTTGTGTGTTTTATTTCTTTTCTTTTCTTTTTTTTTTAAACAGAGCAGAAAAGCTTCAGCTACTGAATCACAGGCCCAAGACTGCAGTAGAAATACAGCTGGTAAGATAAAATTTGAACTGTTGGTTCAACAATTGAGACTGGTAGGAAAATATGCTGTACACTGCTCTTGAGACAAAATTTGTCAGAAAGAGCTCTGAATCTGTGAAATCTTAATTGAAGGAAGACATGTCCACCATGGGTGCCGTCAAAATGGGTTATAGAAAATAACTGGCCTTCAATATTTTGAACATCCCTATTAAACATCCTGAGTTTGTAATGGAAGTAATTCAGATTTTACAAATTTATAGCAGTTTTTCAGTTTGGTTAATGTTTTACTGGGTATTTGTTATGAAATGCTTTCCCAATAGTTTTGTATTGCACAGCAAAAGCAAGTTTAAATGTAAAATTCCTCCAGAGACATAATGGAGCCATGGAGATTGTTAATATTGCATCATGATTAGCTCACAGAAAAACAGCATTGTATTTTTATACTTTCTTATTGACTTTACCATCTCTTTTTAATGTGCATAAACTAAAATTTGTCAATTTATTATTCTCCTGATTTAAACTGTTAGCTTCTATTCCATCTGAACAGAGGATTCTAACAAATAGCTACAGGAAGAGGTACCAAATTTTGGAGAAAGAGAAGGCTTAGACAGTGATGTGGAGCAGCATAGCAAAGAAATTTGTGCGCAGAGCATTAAACAGAACCAAGACTGTAGAATTTTGTCAGTATCTCTTTTTTGTTTGTTTTGTTTTCTTCCTTTTATCACTATTTTAGTTTGTTTTTGTGTGGAGGTTAGACCTTAAATTGTTTCTTGGAATCAGGGCCAGTTTAATCATTAGACAGACTAAGGGGTATGCGATATCGGATCCGTGGTCCTTAGTTCTACCCTTGTCCCCCTGTTTTGTATTTGTCTGTCTTGGCTAGATTGTGAGCTCTTCTGAGCAGGGACTGTCTCTTACATATATGTTGACAGTGCTGTGTGTGCCTTGTAGTGCTATACAAATTATTATTAGTACTAGTAGTAGTATTACCCACAGTGTAAAAGCACTGGTGGGCCAGAGTGAGCAGGAGGGGTCAGGGACCCTAAGGGAGGAGTTAAATCTGTACCCATGCCTCCTTCCCTTTCACTGTCCTGTATCTGTATGTTCAGCTCTTTTTTTTTTTTTTTTCTATTTATTGCTCATTTTTTATTTTGGTCCTATTATTTTAGTTGGCTCTCTTCTGTGCTGCTTGAATAAAGCAGCTTCATACTTTAAAAAAAAATAGTTAAGAACATAAGGACATGAGATATGCCATACTAGGTCAGACCAAGGTCCATCAAGCCCAGTATCTTGTTTCCAACTGTGGCCAAGCCAGATCATAAGTGCCTATCAGGTTCCCAAAAAGGTACACAGATTCCACAGTGCTATCGGGGTAAGCAGTAGATTTCTCTGGTCCGCTTTAATAATGGTCTATGGACATTTCCACCAAGAACTTGTCCAAAACCTTTTTAAACCCAGCTACACTAACAGCTTTTATTACATCCCCCGATAACAAATTCCAAAGTTTGATTACATGTTGTGTAAAAAAAAATATTTTCTCCTATTAGTCTTAAATGGGCTATATTATAGCTTCATTACGTGTCCCCTCGTCTGTCTACCTTATGAAGGAGTAAACAGCCATTCTCCGGGAACAAGCACCCCGACACTGACGGAGCACTCACAGGAACATCCCCCCAACTTTCAAAGAAAGCCTTTGGAAGATGCCACCATGCATGCATGGTCCCCTTCCCACCCCAGGGTGCCATCTTGTTCAGTCTCCTTTTTTTTTGTGGAGCCCTTCAGACGTTCATTTGGCTCGTCCCGGAAAAAGTTGATTTTTTTTCTCTCCGAGTTTCATACCCGCCTCCGGTATTGCACCAGTACTCTTCCCACCACCCGACCTCGTTGCCTCGGCATCGAGTTCGGGTCTATTTTTATAGTTTTTTTGGTCCTTAATTTTCTGACATCTTCACGCCTTTTTTTCCAATTGGCTGCCCGGAAAGTCTTCGACCTCACAGGGATACATTTCCCCCCATTGCTACCAGTGTCTTTAAGAAGTGTGATCGGTGCTCAAAAACTGTGTCTTTGACCAACACACACGACTGCTGTTTCTGCTGCCGTGGACCAGACCACGACTTGGCAGCATGCGGTCTTTGCAAGAGGATGTCCAGCAAGGCCCTCAAGAGCCGCCAGCAGTAGCATGATAAGTTTTTCCCCAAGTCCCTGGTGGCTCCAAAGTCCCAGGACCTTGTAGGAAGCCTCAACACCTAGGGCAGACCCTTCTGAGCCCCAGCCCCGCCATGAGTCTTCAGAAAGGGGGTCTTCCTCAAAGGAATCCAGGAAGAAGAAGAAACCCTCGAAGGCGGCGTCCTTGGATGGATCTGACTGAGGGCCCCCCTGGCCAGGTCCCATAGTCTGAGACGCTCGTCCAAGGTTTCGGAGAAGGAATGGCGTGCAAAGGTCCCCAAGAAGGATTCGACCTCGGACCGGCCTCGGTTCCCAGACACCATCCTCATCGAGGATTCCCTTTCGGGGGAGCTGGAGCTTGGCCAGAGTCCCTCGGTTCCTGTGCCGAAGGCTGCGGAGCCTTCTGGCCTGTAGTCCAGAATGGCAGCCCTGGAGAGCAGTTTGTCTGCCTTCATGGAATAGCAGCGGGCGCTGTCCAGGATGACCGGTTCATCTGCCCCAACCACTAGGCCCTCGACGTCAAAGATTCCCCTGGAGGCCGAGCTGATCCTCCAGGTCCTTTTGGCCTCAAGTTGATCCTCGGCCAAGGTCTCGATCTGATTCCTGCTCGACGGGAGCGCAGTCATCTCCAGCAAGTGTGCTGGGCGCCGGCCACGGAGCATCGGGGACCCCAAGGCCTGCGGAGCAGCCCTCCTATGAGTCCTCAACGGACTACTCAGAGTGGGAGATGGAGGATGAGGAGTCTCCCGACACCCGTCACCATCGTGACGTCCCATCAGACTCTCCCATCTCGGAGCCTCGATAACGGTCCCCTCCAGAGGATATGGGCTTCCTTGATTTTGTCAAGGATATGTCAAAGGCACTGGCATTCCCTATAGAGTCTGAGGAAGACCCTCAGGCAGATGAGTTGGAAATCCTCCAGTACGAGGTTTCTCTGAGGGAATCACTCACAGTGCCTATCCCTCCCATCCTGGAATGGCTGATGCTTCAGATGTGGGAGACACTGACGTCGATGCCAGCGGTGAGCAAACAGCTCAACTCGATGTATCGAGTTCGCCGGAGCCTGGGCTTCCAGAAATCACAGTTGCCGCATAACTCCATGGTGATGGAGTCGGCCATGCATCAGCTGAAAATCCAGAAGACGCATTCCTCGGTGCCCCCCGGCAGGGAAGCCCACACCTTGGATACCCTTGGCAGAAAGTGTTACCAGGGCTCGATGCTCATTGGCCGCAACCAGGTTTACCAGCTGAACATGGGCATACCTGAGAGACCTGACCAAGGAACTCACCTGATTCTCAGCTGGTCTCTCCAAGGAACCCCTGCAGCAGTTCTAGAACCTGGCCAGGACAGTTTGAGTGCTCCAAGTTCATGTCTAGGGTGGCCTATGACTGTTTCGAGTCAGTGGCTCGAATAGCGGCAGTGGGCATTGGTGCAAGGCGCCAAGTTTGGCTACAGTTGTCCGACCTCGAGCAGTGGGTTCAGGACAAATTGATCGATGTCCCATGCCAAGGAGAGGACCTCTTTGGCTAATCCATAACCAAGAAGGCTGCCAAGCTGGAGACAGAGTTCAAGACAAGGACCAGGCTCTCAAAAAAAAAACCGCTACCCCCTCACCCCCCCCCCCCCCGACGGAAGGGCTCTGGTAAAAAGTCCATCTACCCGAGGAAAGGGGCTGCTTACAGAAACTACCCACCTTTTCAGGCCTCCCCAGCTCCCCAACAGGGTCAGCAGGCCAGGGGTCATAGGCATGGTCCTCGTAAACAGAAGGCTCCAAAACTCCAGGCACTGGCTCTGGCGCTGGCCCAGCCAGGGGGGATTTTGACTCCTTGAACATAACCTGTCTACCCCAAGGAGATCAGCAGCCCACAGGGGGACATCTGGCCCACTGTGCCCAGAGGTAGTTGACCATCACCACCGACTCCTGGGCACTTCGGGTCTTCAGGGAGGGTCATTTCCTCCACCTGACTCAGACACCTCCCCCTTATTTTCCTGGAGAGCCCCTCAGGTCTTCCTTCCACTGGGACCTTCTACTGAAGGAACTGGCAGGTCTTCTCGAGGACAAAGCAGTGGAACTGGTGCCTCGCCATCTCAAGGGCAAGGGGTTCTACTCCAGGTACTTCCTCGTACCAAAAAGGACAGGGGACCTAAGGCCCATCCTTGACCTGCGAAACCTCAACAAATTCCTATTGAGGAAGAAGTTCAAGAAGCTCTCCCTTGGAACATTGCTGCAATACCTCCAGCAGGGAGATTGGCTATGCTCCTTAGACCTCAAGGATGCCTATACCCACATCTTCATTCACCCCAACCACAGGCAGTACCTGCCATTCATAGTGGGGGGCAGGCACTATCAGTATAGGGTGCTCCCTTTCGGCTTGGCTTCTGCCCAAGGGTCTTCACAAAATGCCTGGCAGTCGTAGCCGCCTTCCTCCGCCTCCAGGGGGTCTTTGAATTCCCCCTACCTGGACAGCTGGCTCTTAAAGGGGGGATTGGCCTCTTTATCTTTATCTTTATTTACAACATTTGATATACAGCCCATTACCGAGGTGTTAAGGCGGTGTACAATAAAAGGTTGAGGCTGCGAGAAAGAAAAAGAGAGAAAGGAACGCCATAAATTGACAGGAAAGTGGATAGAAAGAGAGAGAGAGAAAGGCAGGAAAGGACAGAGGACAACAGAATGAAAACACCGGGAGAAGAACACAATGGGGAGATGAGTAAATCGGGAGGGAGGAAAGAATTCTGTCCTAAATTTTGGCGTTCTGTTTCTTGGATTGTGGTGCTAATCAATTTTATTGTACACCGCTTAATGCTTTGCCACAGCGGTATATCAAATTTTAATAAAGATAAAGATATTTTGGTTGTTGAGTGGGCGCTAGTGCAGGTAGCTAGCTGTGGGTAGTTGGGGGAGCGGGAAGATCGAAAGCCTGACAGAAAAGGTAGGTTTTAAGAAGAGCCTTGAACCGGGGGAAAGATGCTTCGGTATGGGGAGGGTGTGGGAGGGAATTCCAAAGGGCAGGGCCTATGAAGAAGAAAGCAGCGTGACGGGTGGACTCAAGATGGGCCTGAGTGGGGGATGGTAGAAAAAAGACGATTGCCATGTGCGGAACGAAGCAGGCGGGGAGTAGGTTGGAGATAGACAAGGTCGGCCAGATACTGGGGGGTGTTAGTGTAAAGGACCTTGTGAGTGATAGTAAGGATCTTGTAAAGATATCGAGCCTTGATAGGGAGCCAGTGAAGGGAGAGAAGACAGGGAGTAACATGGTCTCGGTGGGAAGAGAAAGTAAGAAGATGGGCAGCTGTGTTTTGGATTAGTTGTAGTCTTCGGAGTTGGTATTGGATGAGTCCGGCGAGTAGAGAGTTACAATAATCGAGCCGAGTGGTTACCAGGGAGAGAACAAGGGTAGTGAGTGAGGCAAGTGGGAGGAGAGATCAAACAGCCCTAATCTTACAAAGATGAAAAAAGGAGCTACGCACCACTCCGGAAATGTGCTGATGGAATGAGAGTGAAGGGTTCAGGGTAACCCCAAGGTAACGAAGAGTTGGGACCAAGGGGATTGGTGAGTTGGACATAAGTGGCATCAAGTGGCATGCACCATCCAGGTTCTGCAGCACTTGGGTTTTGTCATAAATTACCCCAAGTATCACCTCCTCCCTACACAATGTCTGGAGTTCATCCAGGCAAAGCTGGACACTCCAGTCAAAGGCCTTCTTGCCCTTCCTGTGCCCGAGCTGACCATCTCAGGACTCTGGCACAGGACATACAGTACCGTCTTCTGTGCCCACTCAACGGCTTCTGTGCCTTCTCGGGCACATGGCCTCTACAGTCCACATCACCCCAGATGCATGCCTTCATATGAGAGCGGCGCAGTGGTGTCTCCGAGACCAGTGGACTCAAGCTATGGGGGCGCCTCCAAGACAGAGTCTCTGTAACCCGCCAACTGGTGGACTCGCTGGTCTGGTGGCAGTCTCTCCAGTATCTCGAGGCGGGCATACCTTTTCAGGCCTCAAGCCCCTCGGGTCCTCACCATGGACGCCTCCCTGCTCAGCTGGGGAGCCCACTGCAGGGAGCTCAGTACTCAGGGCAGCTGATCACCAGGGGAGAATACCCAGCAGATCAACCTCCTGGATCCATGGGTGTTATACTTAGCCCTGCGAGCTTTTTGCCACCATCTGTGTCACCAGCTGGTGCTGATCCAGACGGACAACCAGGTGGCGACGTTCTATGTGAACAAACAGGAGGGCACGTGGTCTCGTGCCCTTTGTTGGGAGGCAGTGGACCTCTGCTCATACGCAACCCAACAGGGTATTCTCCTGCGAGCAGTATACCTACTAGGCCAGAACAATCTGTTGGTCGACAGGCTGAGCAGAGTCCCCCAGCCGCACGAGTGGCAGCTGGACCCCAGGGTGACCAACCAGCTTTTCCAGATCTGGGGGAAACCCGTGATGGACCTGTTCAACAGAACATAAGAACATAAGATATGCCATACTGGGTCAGACCAAGGTCCATCAAGCCCAGTATTCTGTTTCCAACAGTGGCCAATCTAGGTCATATGTACCTAGCAGTTTCCCCAAGGGACACAGGTTCCACAATGCTTGTATTGGTTCAAGCATTGATACCCTGGGTCCCTTCTTAATAATGGTTTATGGACCTTTCCTCCAGGAACTTGTCCCAACCTTTTTTAAACCCAGCTACATTAACAGCCTTTACTACATCCTCTGGTAACAAATTCCAGAGTTTGATTACACGTTGAGTGAAAAAATATTTTCTTTTATTAGTCTTAAATAGTTTACCCTGTAGCTTCATTGCATGTCCCCTAGTCTTTCTATATTCTGATAAGGTAAACAATCGATCTACGTTTACCCGTTCCACTCCGTTCATTAATTTATAGACTTCTATCATATCTCCCCTCAGCCGTCTCAGTTGCTTCAGCCGCTTCAGTTGCCCTGCTTCTGTTCCCGGCAGCAGCTGCGTTCCTCGTCTCATGGTCAGAGGGCCTCATGTACGCCTTCCCTCCCATGCCGCTGATTGCCAAAACCTTGTTCAGGACCCTCCACGACAGGGCCTCGCCCATCCTGATAGCCCCTCAGTGGCCCAGGCAACTGTGGTTCCTGCTGCTCCTCCGATTAACAGTGGAGACCCCCATCCCATTGGGGATCTCTCCAGGACTTCTGTCTCAGGAAGGGGGCTCCCTTCTGCACCCCAACCTGGGGTTCCTGTCGCTGACAGCATGGCTTCTGAAAGGGTGACCCTAGCCCCTTTCAACCTCTCTGGTGAAATAGAGGAGATCTTGCTGGCCTCTCGCAAGGCCTCTACTAGAAAAGCTTATGCCCTCAAATGGCGCAGGTTTTTGGCTTGGTGTGCCGAGCACAGGGCTGACCCGTTCTCCTGCCCGGTGAGTTTGGTGTTACAGTACCTTCTTCACCTCTTGCAATCCAGGCTCAAGTCTAACTCTGTCCGGGTGCACCTTAGTGCCCTGGTGGCGCACCACCACCTAGAGGATGGCAAGTCCCCCTCAGTCCAGCCGTTGGTGACCCGCTTTCTTAGGAGTCTGCTCTTATCAAAACCCCCGATTTGCCCTCCGGCAACGGAATGGGACCTCAGTGTGGTGTTGGGGCAGCTTACTCGCCCATCCTTTTGAGCCTCTGGCTACTTGTCATCTACGCTACCTCTCTTAGAAGGTAGAAGAATGCACTGCATAGCACTATTTGCAGTTACTCAAGGGGTGTTCCTTAATGTTTGTTTCCCCATCCCATAGATAACATAGGTCATGTGGTCTTTTTCTGCTGCCATGATTCTATCTAGCCTGCCTTCCATTTCAACTACAATAGTCCCCTTTTTCCCTTTAGAGGTCTGCTGTTTTTGTCCCATGCTTTTTTAAATTCAGGTATTGTCCTTGTGTCCACCACCTCCACTGGGAGACTATTTCAACCATCTACCACTCTTTCCATAAAGAAATGTTTCCGCATATTACTTCTGAGTCTATCCCCTTTCACTCTCATCCTATGTCCCTTCGTAGTAGAGCTTGCTTTCAGTTGAAAGAGGCTCTCCTCCTGTGCATTTATGCCACAGAGGTATTTAAACATCTCTATCTTATCTTCTCTATCCTGCCTTTCCTCTAAAGTATACATATTAAGATCCTTAAGTCTGTCCTCAAAGGCTTTATAACGAAGACCACTGACCATTTTAGTAGCCACCCTCTGCACCGACTCCAACCTGCTTATATCCTTTTGAAGGTGCAGTCTCCAGAATTGCATACAATACTCCAAATGAGGTAACACCAGAGACTTATACAGAGGCATTATCACCTCCTTTTTTTCTGTTGGCCATTCCTCTCTCCCAGTCTAGCCCAGCTTGTTGCATTGACATCCTTAGCCATTGGCCACTGACTATAGCTCCCTATGGACCATGAATCTAGCCATTGTGTAATAGTTGGGTCTCCCTCCCTGTAGCTGGATTCCAGGCAATATTTTTACATTGTCTCATTCTCTTTAATAACGCCACAGATGGTTTTTTTTACATAGAGGAATCAGATTTTGTTTTTCTTAAACTTTTATTTCTGAAAGCTGACAGATGGGCAGTACTAGAAACAGCAATTGCCTCTTATTTCTCAAACTTTGACATATATCTGCACTGCTGTGGTTGAACCTTGTCTTGTGGCAGTCGCTGCTAGTAGAGAGAACAAGTCTTGTCCATCTCCCTGAATTCCAGACTTCTCGTCTGAGAGTACCAGTCGGTACAGTTTTGGCTTTTTCTGCTGGGAATTAAACTGAAACCTCAATCTCATTCCAAAACATTACAAAACCACTCCTGATGCGTAGGCCTTCTGACCACTGCTGGTGTAAGCTGGACCTGAATGTAGAAGCTACTGAATGCCCATTTTATGTGACAGCAAGCTATCCTGCCCTCTTTGTTTTCTGTTTTTCTTTCCAGGCTTTTTATTATTGAATAGCAGCTATGGGGTACTGCCAGAAGAGTTGCAACCCATTTTTGCTTTAGTGGGGGCTGGCACACCTTTGATAGGATGCTGAATTCCTCCTACGTCTTAAAACACAGAGCCAAAACAACAGAAAAGGGCATCACAGCCGTTCCAAACACACCACTCGGATGAAGTGTTGGACAGCTTCCTCATACAGCCTGCAAGATAATGTGAGTGGCTTAATGCTGCACGTCAAAACTTGATGGAATCCATCTGCTTCCAAGGCCAACAACACACAGGGTTTGAGTTAATATAGCACATTTAATATACTCATTTCCATCAAGGACACTGGAAGTACTGTGTATTATTTTTTCAGAGAATAGCTCTTCAGCTATTGAGAATTGATATTCCATACAGTGGGGTCATAGGCTTATCACAGTGCTGATGCCATAGGGCTCTATTTTTAAGTGGTTTTATAATTCTCTGGCACTGAAACTTTATGGCATTATGCCATGTCACGAGGCAGTCAGCTAGCCGGATTACTGGATGAACTGAAAGTTTTGGGGCTCTTGCTAAAGACAGCTAAAATTCTCCTTACTCATTTAATGCACAACCTAGTAAGCTCTTTGTAAAGAGTCAATATATTCTTTGAGATGTCACTGGAAAAGTCATTACTAGTTTGCCTTGGGGTAGTCATAACTGCTTCTTCGTTACTTAAAATCATTTTGTTTGTCTTCCCTTTTTATGTTGCATGTTTTTTGAATTGTGTTTTTCACCAATGATTTTCTCTTTGGTTCTTCCCTCTCATCCCCACTGCCACACTGTCTGCCCTCGACAGCAGCATCTGGGTACATAGCCCTCAGCTGGAAAGCGATCTGCAGCAGATTTAAGGCTAAAATCCTTCTTTGTCACTTCTTCTTTCAGCCGGAAAATGGTGGTCATGAAAGCTTTGACACCTTCTTCCTGGGGCATTGCCTCCAAGGGGGAGGATGCTGGATCTTCTCTACGATAGTGCTACAGACAGTCCTTGAGGAGGGCTCCTTTGTTTGCTTTGCCTTTCTATCTTATCAATTCATTTTCCAATTGCTTATATAGATTTACACTTCTACATTAGACAAATAAGTAAATACGAGCACTGATCTAATCCGAGCCTGGTGCAGATCTCATAAGTGTTATACAGTATGTGTAAGTGTTGCATATGCCTTGTCGCGCTATTTAAATGATTAATAGTAGTGGTGGTACTTGGGAAAGTGATCAGGAGAGCAAGATATAAAGGGAATTTAAGAATAGCTAAAAGAGTAGAACAATAAGGACAATGGGTTTTTTTTGGGGGGGGGGGAGGTAGGGGTTAAGTAAGATAGTAACAGGAGCAAGTGCAAAAGTAGGAGGAAACTCAAAAGGTAAAGGAGAAGAATATGTAGACTTTGAGAAAGAAGCCTGGTGCCTCTCCTCTGAAGTCTCCTATCTCCAGGAATAAGCAGGAATGAGTTTTCACATATGGGTACGTCAGTACCGATGGAGTCTGCGCGGGAACGCTTCCCAGCGTCCAATCAAAAAGCTTTTGGAAGCATCCCACCATGCCTGCGTGCTGCCTTCCCGCCTTTCCCAACTGCCTCTCCTCAGTTTTCGTTTTCCACGGAGCCGGCAGGACGTCCTCCTGTCACCACAGAAAATTCTTCTTTTATTTCTTTAGTTTTCTTGTGGTCGCGGCTGTCTTCCCCGATGCCACCAGTACCGCTGGTGTTTTCTTTTCTTTTCTTGTGAAATTTTCCTTTTCAAGGAATATTTTTTTCTTCATAGTGTCTCACGGTTTCTCAGGCCTTTTAGGCCTTTCCATTTTCCTTCATGGAACCGCCAGCCACTTTCTCCAAGAAATGTCATACTGTGGCGGTACAACTTTATTCTTAGACCCTGTCGTGGGGAGCCCCGTCTACGCCATTAGAATTATGGGATGCTCCACGGCAAAGATTATTTTAGGTAGCGAAAGGGAATGTAAGGTTCACTTGACGTAGAAAATGTTCTTACTTATTCCAGCTTCCTAAGAGAACTCATTAACGAAACCTCTCTACCCACTAAGATTAAACAAGGTGTTCCCCAAGGTTCTGCGCTTTCATCTCTTCTTTTTAACATATTTATCCAGCCAATCTGCAACATCATGATTGCCCATCAAATAGATTATACTATTTATGCTGATGACATAATGATTTACACGACAGTCAACCTTAACAGCCCCGATTATAACAAGATTATGAACTGCCTCGACAACATGTCTGCCTGGCTCACGCTCAACAACCTGGCCATGAACCATAACAAGACAGAGGCTCTCATCATTACTCGAAACACTGACTTCAGCCCCCCGCCTTTTATTAAATTTAAAAATACAACAATACCTTTAAAGGACGAAGTAAGATACCTCGGAGTAACCCTTGACAATCGACTCAACCTTCAATCTCACATCAGAAAAACTGTTAGAAGCGCTTACTATAGAATGAAAATAATTAGACGCCTGAAGCCTCTTCTCTCCCAAGAACATTTCCGCTCAGTCTGTCAGGCTCTAATAACTCCAATTCTTGACTTCTGCAACCCTATTTACAACGGAATCCCGAAACACTCACTAAAGCCACTTCAGATGGCTCAGAACACAGCTGCCAGAATAATCGCCGGCTCTTCAACTCAAGCCCACATCACCCCAATCCTTAAAGAACTCCACTGGCTCCCAATAAGCCTCCGTATTAGATACAAGTTGGTCATCAATATATTCAAAATCAGACATAAGATTTCAGCAATCAGTCTCCAAGCCCTCTTATTCTCTAACACCAGCAAAAGACCTAGAAGGAAAGCCACAACTGACACCCTCAGCACCCCAAGTAGCTACTCTAAAGTCTGTAAATTCACCTCACAAAGAGCTCTTTCCTTATCGGCCCCTCTAATATGGAACTCTCTCCCCCCCCGACCTACGATCAATTGAGGAACTGAAGGAATTCCGAAAACAACTAAAATTTGTTCTTTTCATTGAGCACTACGGCTATGACACCTAACTAAATCATATTAATTGTAATCTCTCAATATTGTGTTTTTTGTAATTGTTCACCATGTTATGTTTCCCTTCTTTCACTTCCCTTGCCTATGTTTAGCCTTTGTATGTCTTTGTAACCGCTTTGATTTAAGGAAAAGGCGGTATAAAAAACCTGTTAAATAAATAAAATAAATAAGTGTAGGGAAACAAGGCTTTTATTCCCCATCAGTGCAAGGGTTCAAAATAAGACATTGATAAACAAACAGAAAGTCCTTTGTTTCAAAAGGTACCAGCATTTAAATCAGCTGCTTAATTGTTAAACTTCACAATTAATGCCAGGCTTGATCAGAGGAATTCATTTCGTTCCAATCATAAGAATTCTACAAGCTTCTTCTAGGTTACACAGTGTCTACAGACTCCTGGCACGATGCCATACACAAATCACAATCCATCTGTTCAGGTTGAGGAGTGGGAACAGTATTTATGCATTCTATCTCCATGGATTCATCACTATATTCATCCTTTGAATAATCACTGTCCCTATCTGATACAGGTCTGTGTGAAATGTCTCTAGGGTCTTGTCTCCAATACCACTGTGTTCTAAGTGCTTTAGGGACTTTCTGAAACCACTCTGGTTTCTTCTTCTTTACAGAGTGAGCATTTGTTTTAACAGGGCCTTTTGGACTCAAGCATTTAGTATCATCAATAAAGCTTTCATACCTGAAGTCTGGCTGGTTTGAATCCCTGGAGTTTTCTCTTTCAGAAACTTTCCTCCTGTAGCAGGTTCTCTGCCTGTAAGCTTTAGGCAAGGCTGTGCTTTCTGGCAGTTTGGTAAAACCTGACGTGGATTCCCTTTTCTCCCTTGGTAAGAACTTGGCTTTCTCAGAAAGTGCTTTTCCTTTCTTGCCTGGTAGAACTTGGTTAATATTTCTCTGAGACTGCAAGCTTTCCTCCAAACCGTTCCCTCTGGTTCTTTGCTTATGTCTCTCTGCTCTGGAGTCAGGAACACTATGAGAACAGGGAGTGGCACACACTCTAGCTTCAGTGCTGGCTCTAACAAACTCCTGTTGAACAGCTGCACGCTTAGCCTGGCCCTTCTGAACTTCACCCTTGTGAACTCTGTTCCTTTGGGCTTGCTCACATAGGATTCTTTCACTTACTCTTTCTCTTGTAGCTGATCCTCTTAATAGAGCTGTTCCTCCTTGTGAAGACATTCCTCTATCTCTGTTCCTTCTCAGGTCCTTCTCTGCTCCTTTCTCTGCTTGCTCCTCTGCCTTCTCTGCTTGCTCCTCTGCCTTCTCCTCTTCCTTGCTGGCATTCAGCTCTGGCTTATAAAGGAATCTTTCCTTCAAGAGTTCCGGGGTCATTCCCAGGTGCACATCATTAGCCCTCTTAGGCTCATTAGCTCCTGTATGGTTATTCCTGCTCCCTCTAGCTGTGCCTGGAGGTAACTGCACATCTAGATTCCTAAAAGAAACAGGATTTCTTTTCAAGTTCTCATCTTTATTGATACCCACATTATGACAACCCTCAAAGTCGGTGTCTGACCTGTTTGGGTCCTGACCTTTTTCCTCCGCCCTTGGGCAACAGTATTTTGAGAGAAGGTTTTCAACATCGAGTTTCCCTCGATACCCGGTTCCCTTCCAACTTCAGGGCACCGACCGTTCCTTCTTCTACACAGGATCAGGTAACCCACAAACAGTCTGTTAAGACTAGCCAGTCCTCGAGCGGTAGATCTCATGCACAGCATAGAGATGCCTATGGCCTTGCCCTCGAGAATCCACTGGCTCCAGAACCCCGGCGGGAGTCTTCGGCCTCCAAAGCGTATGAGGGGTTTCAGGTTGTTCCTGGGGTTCACCCCCCACAGAACATACCTGAGCCGTGTCCGGTGGTGGCATCTGCTTCGAGCGGTACCGATACCCCGGCATCGGCACTGGTGTTGGATGAAACACTCCTCACCAGGGATCGTCGTCTGGTGTCCTCGGTACCTACGGGTCCGACGGATACGTTCCAGACTGACTTTCCAGTATCGGTACCGGCACCGATACTACCTCCGACGTCGGTACCCTCCAGACATGCATCGATAGACTCGCTTCCTTCGATGACGAGTCTGGAATCGATCTCCAGTCTGGAGGACTGGGTACCGACTTGCCTTGGTACCGGCTCCCATCGGTACGAAGGCTCGGTTCCGATGGTTCGGATCCACAACTCTCGGTTCCTCCGATGCCGTTTGAGTTGCTACCAGCTGAGTTTCATCCATCGGTATCAGACACGGTACCGAAGTCGGTACCGATGTCTACATTACCCTTGATGCCGTTTGGAATCGATCTATAGTCTAGAAGACGGTACCGACATGCCTTGGTACCGCGACCTGTCGATACCGGAGGCTCAGTGCCGAGGGTAACTGCCGAAAGTTTTCGGTTACCTCGGTACCGATTGAGCTGTCACCGATGGCTATTCCGATGTCTGTCTCTGGTTCGGTTCCGACATCGGTATCGGCATCGGTACCGGTATCCACTGTAGCATCGTGGCCAGCTCCTTCCATGCTTCTTTCAACAGGATCGCTCCCTTCTATACCAAGTTTGGAGTCGATACCTGGCATGGACGATGTGGTACTAACTGTCACTGGTCCTGACCTCCAGTACCGGTGGCCATCCTTTAAGGATTCCACACTACACCGTGCAGGATCTTCTATTCCTATATACTTGGATAGATCCTTCGGTGCCCAGGCTAGTTCTGCAAGTCTAACCTGTCCAAGGGAGGTTCCCTTTGGGGATCCTTCTTTTCAGAGTTTCCTCCTGGATATGGCAAGATCTCTTGCCATTCCCATTCCTAGGCATGATCCTACCGAAGCAAGGAACAACATAATGTTCCCTTTGCATCATTCTTTGCAGGATCTCCTTCTAGGAATGTGGGAAGCACCTTTAAGGATACTCCCACCTTCCAGAGCAACTGATCTCCTATATCAGGTGCCCCCTTCTCCAGGGTTTCAAAAGACTCAACTTCCCCATCATTCCATTGTAGTGGAATCAGCACTGAGGCGGGTGAAGAGTGAGAAAAAGCACTCTTCTTGTCCGCCAGGTCGTGAGTCTAAAACACTAGATGCCTTTGGACGTCAAACCTTCCAGACATCTATGCTTTCAGCAAGAATTCTCTCATATATTTTTTATGAGTATCTCTTGAGGAGGTCACAAAGAAATTGTATCTTTTGACTCCTTCTCTTCCAGAACCCAAGAGTGCAGACTATTCCTCACTGCTTAGTCATATTCAAAATATCTCTTGGTTTCTTACTCGTGCTTCCCTAGACTCCTTTGAGTCTGTTAGCAGGACGTCTGCTATGGCTATAGGGGCACGACGTAGGGCCTGGCTCCAAGCTTCAGGTTTGGAAAAATGGGCACAGCACAGACTGAGAAATACTCCTTGCACTGGAGAAAATCTCTTCAACAAGGAGTCTTTACGTCAGGTTGCTCAGTTATCCACTGATTTACCTGTTTCTAGGGGCCGTTCTACGCCTTCTTCTTTCCCAGTAGGTAGGAAATGTCCTACCAAACTTTCTTCCCATAGGGGGAGAAGGTTTTATTCATCACCTGCCCATCATACAGATGTTCCCAAGCAGGGGAAACATCATCCTGGTCTAAAGAATCCAAATTCTAACCAGGCTCAGCAAACCCAGCAACCGTAGGGTTTCTGATTAATCGGTATCACATCTTTTGTGCCTCTTGGGGTTTGCAACTTGCAGTTTGCTTCTTCCCAATAGAGGCCTCCTACTGCTTTTATTCTAAACTCTAGACATGGATCTCTTTCCACAAGACATCCATTTCTATGTTATGCCAGCTGTTCGTGCCTATAGGTCACAGGTTTCTCCTCTTCTTCCTGCTAAGGAAAGAGGTCTAACGACTATCAAACGATAGTTTCCTGCACCAGCATGTATTTTCTTTAGCCTCTCTAGTTTTTGTTACTTTTCAGTGCGGAGTTTTCCTTTCTGAGTCAACTCCTCTTTGTCAATCTTGCTTTGAGGCAGCTTATCAGACATGTCCAGAGTTTTCTGCCTCCTGTTCTGTCTGTCCTTTGTTTTTAAACAGAAAGATTCTTTCTGCTGTCTTGCTAGCAGCTGCCTATGCAGGAGCCCTAGTGATTGGACCACTGTTTTTTTTCCACAAGTAACCAGAGTTGTCCTCCACTCGCATTCTTCTGGCCTTAGTTGTGCCTCCAAGACAGTGGAATCATCTTTCTTGGGCTATCACTACAGGCTTCTTGAATGATCTTCTATTCTTGCCATCTCCACTTCTCTTGGGTTTGGCAGCATAGTTGACGTAGGTACTGGCCTTTCCAGCAGCCAGTTCTATCTCCTACTCCTGCATCTTGCTCTCTGCAATTTTACAGAGAAGCTTTGCACTATGGGCCCTTGCTAGAGAGCATTAGGATTTTCTCCAACAGCTATCCTAGATGGTTGGAAAAGGCTCCCTCAGTCATGCCCTTCATGACTGGAAGGGCTCTTCCTACCTTACTATCTCCTTTTTAAAGTAAAGGACATGGGCCTTCTCTTACGTGAAAGCTTAAAGAGTTGACAATTCCCTGGTTTGGTTCACAAGATTTCCCACAGGGAATATGCTCTTTTTCACTGCAGCTCGTCCTCATGGTATTTCTAATCCTTCATGGACAGTGCATATTCAGCTAAAGAACGCATGATACCCTTTTTGCACCTCAAGTAGGTCAACATGGTATCTCATTCCTATGCGTCTTCTGTCCACTTACCATGCTAGAGTTCTGGAAGACTCGGGACTTGCTGCCTGCAGACGCATATTATCCTCTGCTTTTCACGTAACCATCCTGGTTATTTTCACTGGCTAGCACTCTTGCAGCAGTCTAGTCTGTTTCTTGTCAGGGAGTGTTTTCCCCTGACTCCCTCCTTCATAATCAGGGAGAATAGATTCTCTATATATCTTCCCAAGTAGGTTCCACCTTCCTGTTAGATGAATCTCTCCACATCTCCTATATGGCTATACGTATATGGGCATATCTCTGTCTGCTTAATTGCAGACACCCATATATAGGCCTATATATATATATATATATATATATATATAGCTCTATACCTATGCTCTTTGTGTGTATCTTTTTTTAGATAGACAGATAGATATAGATAGATATATTTTCATATGTCTATCGTTGAGATATTTTATTATAGGTAGATATGTATCTGCACACTTATCTATCTGACTGTCTATGCTCATATAGCTATATATATCTCTATATGATTCTGACAGTTGGGCTCTACCCATACCCATGCTGTTCCAGCATGTTTAGGGCTCTACACACACCACCACTTCCTGTGGTAGTTAGCAACCTTTTTACCATAACCTTCAGGTTAGGTACCTCTGAAGCTCTCCATGTTCCAGTATCTTTCCTACCTGACATCAGTTAGGAAAGACATTGCAGATCTTCAGTTATTCTGAGGCTAACGCCTCGGGCATCTGTCCTTTCTTTTGGCATATAAGGGTTTTCCATACCCCTTCTTCCCACAAGGACTAGGCCTGTTTGTCCAAATCAATCACCCTTTTCCACTTTTTGCTCCTATGAGTGAGCCACTCTGTAGCCAAAAGAGTTGGGCTTTTTTCATAAAGCCTGCCGCTGACGGCTTAGTTTTTGTACTACCCCAGTTTATCCCTGGGGTTACCTCTTACCTTTCAGAATTTCTGACCTCCATTGTGTTTTCCTACAGGTTTATTACCTCTACTTTCGCAGTGAGGTCCTCCTTGAGGTTCCTCTACTGGATCCCCAGTAGATCTCATGAACCTCCATGCGTATTTCTGCCTGGCTTGAATTTGTGATGAGTAGCGATTATGGTCAAGTCTGTTTGGAAGGATTGAGCTGTGGTGGTATGATATTCTGCCTCTCTGGTGTTATAATGAACCTTTCCTCTTGTCTCTTCTATTTCTTTGACTATCACTATCTCTTACTCTGTCCTATCTTGTTAATGGCGTTCTTTTCATATTTTCAGTATCATTTATGTAGTATTGTAAACCGCTCTAATGCTTTGGCCTGAGCGGTATATCAAATGTAATAAACATAAACATACTTTTGTACAGTCCTGTTAGGGGAGGTCCATATTGCAATATTTCATTTTCAATATATTTGATGATAATTGTCATCCACACAAGGACGACTCCTCTGCAGTCCTATGTTAGGTTAGCTGTCTTACAGCATCTTTCTGTTTTCAACTCCTACCCTCCATCCTCGGGATGCCTGGCGATATGACGTGTAGCATGTTCCAGTCTCTAACATGCTGAGACTCCAGGCATCTTAGCTTGGGAGTCCCCATATGTCAGGGGTGTCAAACTCAAATACACAGTGGGCCAAAATGTAAAACTTGAACAAAGTCGCGGGCCAGCATTGAACAAATGAACCTTTTAATATGGACCCAAACAAGATTTGCTTTAACACTGAATATGAAGCAACACTTATTACTATACAATTTATAACTTAACAGTTCAGATATGCAAAAAACAATTTCAAATAAAAAAAAACATCAATGACATTCATTTATTAAATAAGATTTAAATAATAATAAATAATAATTGTTAAAATAAAATAACAATAATAAAATTAATCAACCATTCAAGCCCATGTCTTGGAGTAGCAAGAAAAAGTGCATAAAGAAAACGTTAATTATTGCTCAGTTTGCTGCACACTGATCTAATCTGATGTGCCCAAGCCAGATACCTGGCATCTCTTCTTGGATGATAGTTCATCAATGTCTGGGCTCAGGCTTTGAGCTGAGGAAATCCTCAGTATCGAGCGAAGGTGTTCATCAGTCAGACGTCTCCTGTGAGATGTTTTGGTCATCTTCATCGAGGAGAAAAGTTGCTCACATAGATAAGTGCTGCCGAACATGGAGAGCATCTGAGCAGCTTGGGTGCGGAGCTGAGGCATTGTGTCAGGGATGAACTGTGGAAACTGGGCGGCGCCCACAGCATCATACTTTGACTTCAGCGTGTCATTACACTGGAGTTCAATTAGCTCCATTTGGAGGTTGGTTGGTGCGTTTTCCACATTAACTGCAAAGGGATTACTGAGCAGTTCAAACCTACATTTCTGGACATCAAAGTCGGCAAATCGCCGGCTAAACTCAGCGCCGAGTACACTGAGTTTTTCAGCAAACTGTGCGCATGGGAACAAGTTGGTAAAGAACTGCGTTTTCATGGTTTGGCAGCAGGGAAAATGGCCAAGGTTTCCTTGCAGCATCTGATTCTCCCACAGGCACAGTTTAGTTTTAAAAGCCCTCACTGCAGCGTACATGTCTGTGATGATGCGCCCCCGCCCCTGAAGCTGCAGGTTCAGCGCATCGAGATGGCTCGAGATGTCACACAGAAAGGCCAGCTCACACAGAAACCTTTTCTCCCGAAGCTCTGCTGTGTCCTTCCCTTTGCTTTCCAGAAACGGACATATTTCCTCATGCAGCTCAAAACATCTATTCAGTACTTTTCCTCGGCTTAACCATCTCACCTCTGTGTGATACGGCACGTCTGCGTATTCCGAACCACACTCCTCCAGAAAAGACTTAAACTGGCGGTGATTCAGACCTTTGGCTCTTATAAAGTTAACTACTTGTGTTACTGTGGTCATAACATGTTCCATCTTTAGGGCTTTGCCACACAATGATTCCTGATGTATGATGCAGTGATAAACAGTTAGTTCACCTGCACAGTTCTCTTCCTGCATCTTCTCCCGGACCCTGCCCACCAGTCCACTTGTTTTACCGCACATCGCTGGCGCACCATCTGTCGTTAATCCCACGGCAGCTTTATTTCAGTTACGCATTTGGAAACCTCCTCAAAAATTTCCTTTCCTGTGGTTGTGCCATGCATTGATTTGAATCCCAATAGCTCCTCCGTAACACACATATTTGAGTCCACTCCACAGATGAAGACTGACAGCTGAGCAGTATCAGATGCGTCGCTGCTCTCATCCACAGCAAGGGAGAATGCAACGAAATCTTTTCCCTTTTCCAAAAGCTGGTCATACAGATTGGTGGCAAGATCACATGTGCGATCAGCTACTGTGTTTCTGCTCAGGCTCACGTTTGAAAAGGCTTGCTTTTTCTCTGGGCACACGATGTCACAAACTTTCAACATGCACTTTTTCACAAACTCTCCCTCATTAAAGGGCCGGGCAGATTTTGCGATCTCTGCTGCCACAATATAACTAGCCTTTACAGCAGCCTCACTTTGTGATGTGGCTTTTTTGAACATATTCTGTTGTGAAACCAAACTTCTTTTCATCTCCTCCACTTTCTGGCTCCTTTGAGTCATGTCCAGGTCCTTGTACTTGTCATGGTGTTTTGTTTCATAGTGTCGTCGAATGTTATACTCCTTAGTTATAGCCACGTTGACTCCACAAATCAGACAAACAGGTCTGTCTTTTATATATGTAAACAAATATTCTGTCTCCCACCTGTCCAGAAAGTTCCTGTTGTCTGCCTTTCTTTTTGCCATTTTTGGGAAGGGGTTCCACAGTGACAGTTGTAGCTTGAGATCGCTATGACTTCTGTCACACAGGAGAGGGCGTTTCTGGGACCTGTCCTGATTGACGCGCCAAAACAACAGCAAGGCATTATGGGATTTGTAGTATTAGCGATGAATGAATGCGCTGTATAATACCGGCGGGCTAGCTCTAGTAGTCATTTGGTATAGCCTCGCGGGCCAAATATAATTACATTACGGGCCAAATTTGGCCCGCGGGCCAGAGTTTGACACCTATGCCATATGTGAAGACTCATTCCTGCTTGTTCCTGGAGATAGCACAGTTACTTACCTGTAACAGGTGATCTCTGGGAACAGCAGGAATAAGTCTTCACAACCCACCCACCTCCCCTAGGAGTTGCATCTCTATATCTCTATCTTTCCCTTCTCTGTCTCTCTCTCTTTGTCTCAGCTTTAAAACTTAACTGAGGAGAGGCAGTTGGGAAAGGCGGGAAGGCAGCACGCAGGCGTGGTGGGATGCTTCCAAAAGCTTTTTGATTGGACGCTGGGAAGCGTTCCCGCGCAGACTCCGTCGGTACCGACATACCCATATGTGAAGACTTATTCCTGCTGTTCACAGAGATCACCTGTTACAGGTAAGTAACTGTGCTTTCACTGTCTGCCTTCAGAGAGCATGAGATAAGCATTGAAGATCTCTGAAGGAGAAAAAGGGATTGTAGAGCTGAGATGTTGGAATAGATAGGCAGACTGGCTAGGCCTTTTGATCTTTTTCTGCCAGTATGTGCCATGCTGGCAGCTTGGTCCCTAGCGGTAGTACTGCGAGACTACCACTGGGATTCTGGTGGCACCATTTTGAATCTGGCAGCAGAGGGAGCAGGAGTGACTGGGGGATTGCTGCTGCCCCCCCCCCTCAAACCCTAGACTACCAAGGATTCTACCAGATAGGCCTGAAACAGACATATTGGGGGGGAGAGGCAGGGCTGAGGGATCTGAGGAGTGACTACAAAGGGTGGGGGACTTTACAATTCCAGCAGTACTCTGATCCCTTTACGAGAGTGGCCAGGGGCATCGGACTGTGTGTTAGAGGCCCAGTGGTCCCAGCCTGAAAGCATAGCTTGAAGTTCAGCGCAGGCTGTGTTATTTGATTTACTTAATAATGACATGTTCTACCTGCATTTGCATACTTTGCATCACAATTATGATGGAACACACATTGGGTAAAATGTGCTTTACGTTAAAACGCACAATTTTTTACCCTTTTTAACTTTCATTAAGGGGCAAATGTTGTATGTTATTCCCTTAGCACATGTTAGTTATTACCTCCTAAGTCTCTTATTTGTTTTTATTGTATGTCTTGTCAGTTTGTCTTGACCAGACTATAAGCAGTCCAAGTAGGGACTGCTTATGATTTGTCTGTAAAGCACTTTGTATGGCTAAGAGTGCTGTACCAGTGAGAATGGTTTGTGGTTTATTTACGCTTAAGATACTATCTCTCGGGGGTTCTGACAAGAGGTGAAAGACGAGAATAGTTATTCATCATGGACGCGAGGAAGCAGATCAGCACCAAAACCAGATGCAGCCCCTGATCGCATCGGGTGAGGGAGCAGGAAGCCGTTCTCCTCCCCGATCACCAGGCCCGAGACCAATCAGAACGAACCACCAGACTTTAAATTTAAAACGCCATTGGGCACAAGGAAGCAGATTAGCACTGACACCAGCTGCAGCCCCTGATCGCATCGGGCGAGGGAGCGGGAAGCCGTGCTCTTCCCTGATCATCGGGCTCGAGGCCAATCAGGGCAAACCACCAGACTTTAAATTTAAAGCGCCATCGTGCATGAGGAAGCAGATCAGCGCCCACACCAGCTGCAGCCCTTGATCACATTGGGTGAGGGATCAGGAAACCATGCTTCTCCCCAATCAGCGGGCCTGAGGCCAATCAAGGTGAACCACTGGACACTAAATTTAAAGCGCCATCGAGCATTCCTGCATCTGGCGGGCCTGCGCCTAAGTGCCTCGCCAAAGGGGCCCTTTGGCGTGGCATTTAAGTACCAGAAGACCACCCCGCACTACCAAACCGTATGTGCTAATGAAACCTTGTAATATATGACACCAATGCACCGTATTAGTACTCTTTACCTCTGTAGCTACCACTGCTGTTGCATCCGTAAGTCCTTCTCACTGATTTGAAGTGATATACTAATATAGCAAGCTCTAACAACCTCGCCACGCTATACTATGACCCAAACCTTGTGACACCTCACCTTGATTGCTCCTACCTCTGTACTCTGACAAGTTCCTGAACCTAGGCTAGATTAGCATTTATAGCTATCTCTCACGTGATAGGCTCACAAAACTGGTGTAGCTTGGTTGAGAGTATAACAACCTCGAAGTACTCCACTCAAAATAGCATATCACAAACAACAATTGGGCACCATCATAATAGCAAAAGAAGTGGAAGCAAGTGATACTACTCCTTTCCCTTCTATTAACCCTACTAATAAGACCAGCTAGAGCAACACACAATTGGAACTACTCCATCCCAATCCTCTACAACCTCAGACAACAGCTAGTAACCCTCACCCCCACATAAGACCACATCGACTCATCCACTTACACTCAAAGAAAATGTCACTGCCTCAAACATTAGCCCATCAGCAAACCCAGACAATCAATTGCTCCCTAGTAAACACTTAATCAATTCGCAGTAAAATTCACACCATTGCAGACTACACACAGGATCATGAAGTTGGACCTCGTATATAACTGAATCATGGCTGACCGATGCAGATAACGTCTTATTAAATCAACTGACCCCAGCCAGTATGAACACGCCCCAGAGCACACTGCAGGGGAGGTGGAACCCTCATCCTTTCAAATAAGCAACTAAACCTCAAGTTAGTCAACACCATATCATCATCACTTTAAACACCATAACCCTCAAGAGCAAAGTTGCTGAACTAGATGATCTGTCTACTATTATTGAACTGGCTACCAACTTTACCAACAAGGGTAAACAAACAATAATTCTAGGTGATTTCAACCTGAATTCTTTACTTTCAACTCAAGTGATGGCATTTCTCGATGTTCTAAGCTCACTGGACCTCTCTCAGATCATTGAAGCTCAGATACACACTAGAGGGAACACCCTCGACCTAATTTTTGTACCATCCAACCTTCACACCTCCAATCCTTGCATCACCTACCAAGTAACACCTGTACCCTGGTCAGATCACCACATGATATCCTTTGACTTTCCTATAAATCCCCCTCAGCCTAGACAACATCACACATTCACCCACCGGCGATTCAAAGGATTCAATAAAGACACCCTGCTTGCCCAAATCCTACCCAAAACTATCCTTGTGGCTCTCCTTAACGAACTGCACCGGTCGCACGAAAGGGGTGATTTCTCTATTGCGGTTTCCTTGGATCTTTCTGCAGCATTTGATGTCGTTGACCATCGCACCCTTCTCACCCGTCTATCTGATCTTGGTACCCAGGGTACAGTCCACCAGTGGTTTCAGTCTTTCCTCTCTTCCCGCACCTTTGCTGTCCAATCAGGCTCCACTTCCTCTGCCTCTATCCCCCTGCACTGTGGTGTGCCCCAGGGTTCCATTCTTGCACCGCTTCTTTTCAATATCTTTCTCAGCCCCCTCGCACTACTCATACAACAATCCGGTCTGTCCGCCTACTTTTTTGCAGACGACAGTCTTTTGATTCATCACACCTCTCCCTTGGCTCCCGATCTCTCTCGCCTTGATGATTGTCTCGTCTCCATCACTGAATGGTTCCATAGCAACTTTCTCATTGTCAATCCCTCCAAATCAGCGGTTATTTGGTTCACATTTGGTGCCCCACCGCCCACCTTGACGCCACTCATGTCCAATTCACCGATCCCTCTAGTCCCAACTCTTCGTTATCTTGGTGTTACCCTGGACCCCTCACTTTCATTTCATCAGCACATCTCTGGAGTGGTGCGCAGCTCTTTTTTTCACCTTCGTAAGATTAGGGCGGTCCGATCTCTCCTTCCCCTAGCATCACTCACCACCCTTGTTCTTTCTTTAGTAATCACTCGGCTTGACTATTGTAATTCCCTTCTTGCAGGACTCCCTCAACACCAACTCCGTAGACTGCAACTAATCCAAAATACAGCTGCCCGCCTCCTTACCTTCTCCTCCCATCAAGATCATGTCACGCCCTGTCTTCTCTCCCTTCACTGGCTCCCTATCACTGCTCGATTCCGTTACAAGCTCCTTACCATCACCCACAAAGTCCTCCATACCAACACCCCCCAGTTCTTGGCTGACCTCATCTTTCTCCAACCTACCCCCCCCCGCCTGCTCCATTCCGCACACGGAAATCATCTCTTCCTACCGTCCCCCACTCAGGCCCACCTCGAGTCCACCCGCCATGCCGCTTTCTTCTTTGTGGGCCCGGCCCGGCCCTTTCGAACTCCCTCCCGCACTCTCTCCACACTGAATCATCTTTTCCACGGTTTAAGGTTCTTCTTAAAACCTACCTCTTCTGCCAGGCTTTCGATCTTCCCGTTCCCCCACCTACTCCCAACTAGTTACATACATTTAACACCCGCTTTTCAGCCCATGTATCCTGTTCACCTACCCTAATCCCTCCCTCCTCCCCAGTTGTGCCTATTTCCTCACTGTGTTGTCCCTAGTGTTTCCCGCTTTGCTGTTTCTGTTCTTTACTGTTTTCTCTCTTTTTCTTTCTATCCACTGTCCTGTCGATTTTTGGTGTTCTTTTCTTTCTATTTTTCTTTTGCAGCCTTATTTTTATTGTTCACTGCCTTAACACCTCGGTAACAGGCGGTATATCAAATATCAACAAACAAATATGAGGCTTCTTCAGAGTGAACTACAGTCAACACTCTAAGGCAATCGAATTCACTCAATTACTTATTATATAACCACAATTCCCTATAATAACTTGCTGGTGGTCTCAGATAAACAATAAATAATTATGGGTTAGGCAACCTCTCCCATCACAGTGTCCGTTCACATCAACGACCTTTAGCAAGTATTTTTTTTAAATTGTATAAATATTGCTTGTTAGCTTTTTCTTGTTTTTCATTAGTTTCATTAATTATTTTATATAAAATGATAACGTTCACCACTCCACTTATCTTATGTAGAATGGTGTCGGAAAATGCCCCTTTCTTTGGCAAACAGCAGAATTAATAATCCCCAATGCCTCAATCCTCCAAGCGCTCCGGCGTTTCTCTGATTGGGTTTTTCAAGGGGAAGTTATCAAATGCTTTGTTTTAGGGACCAATTGAATATTCACTTTCCACAATATTTTGAGATAGCGTTCTGCAGTAACATAAACAGCAATATTACGTGGTTAAAACTTGCAAGATATAAAAAAGTTATCTCAAAATATATACATCACTCCTCTTTAGCAATACCTTTCCATTGATTTACCGGTTTAGTACCCTTCACCGGTCATGATCTCATTATTTTGCTGATCTCAAATTGTCTTGGACGCCACGCATGCGCCCTTACAGATGTTTAAATAGCCTGATTCATTACTAGCTGATTGGAACAGCTCAAACGCACGCCAACCAATCGACACTGACATTCAGACCTTCCGGTTGAACTGTATGAAGTCGGTGAATCCACCATTGTTCTTGATAAGAAAGCTTTTGTTCCTGTGACTTCCCTTGTGTTCCTTGCGTAACTGCTTCTATACACCAACAACGTAACATTTCAAAAGTATGGCCAAAATTTAGACAATGTTGCACAATAGGTGCTTCTGTTCGTTTACATCTTAGTCTACTTTGATGTTCCTGCATACGAGTCTTCAAAGCTCGAATCGTTTTTCCCGATGTATAACAGCGAACAGGGACACCGAATCGCATACACTAGCGACTTTGATTCACAATCCGTGACATGCCTCAAATCGAACTTCTCTCCTCTATGGGTGAATTCAGAAATCTCCAAAGTAATACAACAGATGTTACAGTGGCCACATTTTGTATGTCTTCCCATTTTTCTATTTGTTGGATCCCAATCTAATGGTCTTAGAACAGTGGGAGATAAAAATTCCTTTAAATTTTTATTGCGTTTCCATACACACCGTACTGTTAAATCCTTAAGTGCAGGTACTACTTCCAAAATTGCCATGTGCTTTTTTATGATCTTTTGAATTTTTGCACTCAAAGGTGAAAAGGTGGTAGCTAAATTCACTTTTCGTTCCGCTAATTGCTTGACGGATTTATCCTCAGAAAGTAATAACAGATCTCGATTGTTATATAAGGCCCGACGATAGGCACGATGAATAACTTTTGATGGATACCCTCTATTCAAAAAACTTGTCTTAAGATATTTAGACGACTGTTTATATTCTGTAATAGTGGAACAGTTTCTACGATATCGTAGAAACTGTGATATGGGCAGACCATCTTTCAATCCTATCGGACAAACTAGAACTGATCTGGTGATTAAAAAAGCGGACAAGGGAAGAGCCCTTGTCGTGCTTGATCATCAATATTATCTCCAAGAAGCGTTAGTTCAACTACAAGATAGTTCTACCTATGAACCCTTGAAGGAAGATCCTACATCTCGATTAATGCACCAAATCAGTATGTTGGTAAAAGATGCTTTACAGAAAAAAATTATTTCGGTAAAAGAGTCTACGTTTCTTATGGTTAAAACTCCTCAATTAGCTAAATTCTATACGGTACCGAAACTTCATAAAAATTTCCAGCGTCCTCATGGAAGACCTATAGTGTCTACTAGAGGTTCTTTATTAGAACCCCTTTCAATGTATCTAGATTCGTTTTTAAGACCTCTGTTGAAAACAATACCGTCTTTCATAAGAGACACTACTCATTTTTTGAATGTGCTGCAAAGTTTAGCACATTGGGCAACACAACAGGATATTGTTCTAGTGACGCTGGATGTTCAATCTTTGTATACCAGCATACCGCAGCATTCAGCACATATGATCATACAGGAAGTTCTTAGGGATAGAAGAGATTTGACTTCAGAGCATAGTTTGTTTTTACAACAAATAGCAGCACTAACTCTGTTTGAAATTTTTTTTATTTTTGAGAAACAGATTTATCATCAAATTGCAGGGGTGGCCATGGGGGCCACATGTGCCCCCTCGATTGCAAACTTCTACATGAGCGTCTTTGAAAAACATTTTTTGCCGTTGTCTCCTTTTTTGGCCCATGTAAAATCTTGGCATCGTTACATTGACGACATTTTTATGCTATGGCAAGGGTCTCAAAGAGAATTACATAATTTTGTGCAATGGCTAAATACTTGCGACAGTAATCTGACGTTTACCTCTGAAAGTCATGAAAAACAGATCACTTATTTAGATGTTTTAATTATTCGTGATTTTGATGGATGGAAGACCACGGTGTTTCATAAACCCACTCATAAGAACACGTTCTTACATTATTCGAGTGCTCATCCGATAGGATTGAAAGATGGTCTGCCCATATCACAGTTTCTACGATATCGTAGAAACTGTTCCACTATTACAGAATATAAACAGTCGTCTAAATATCTTCAGACAAGTTTTTTGAATAGAGGGTATCCATCAAAAGTTATTCATCGTGCCTATCGTCGGGCCTTATATAACAATCGAGATCTGTTATTACTTTCTGAGGATAAATCCGTCAAGCAATTAGCGGAACGAAAAGTGAATTTAGTTACCTTTTCACCTTTGAGTGCAAAAATTCAAAAGATCATAAAAAAGCACATGGCAATTTTGGAAGTAGTACCTGCACTTAAGGATTTAACAGTACGGTGTGTATGGAAACGCAATAAAAATTTAAAGGAATTTTTATCTCCCACTGTTCTAAGACCATTAGATTGGGATCCAACAAATAGAAAAATGGGAAGACATACAAAATGTGGCCACTGTAACATCTGTTGTATTACTTTGGAGATTTCTGAATTCACCCATAGAGGAGAGAAGTTCGATTTGAGGCATGTCACGGATTGTGAATCAAAGTCGCTAGTGTATGCGATTCGGTGTCCCTGTTCGCTGTTATACATCGGGAAAACGATTCGAGCTTTGAAGACTCGTATGCAGGAACATCAAAGTAGACTAAGATGTAAACGAACAGAAGCACCTATTGTGCAACATTGTCTAAATTTTGGCCATACTTTTGAAATGTTACATTGTTGGTGTATAGAAGCAGTTACGCAAGGAACACAAGGGAAGTCACAGGAACAAAAGCTTTCTTATCAAGAACAATGGTGGATTCACCGACTTCATACAGTTCAACCGGAAGGTCTGAATGTCAGTGTCGATTGGTTGGCGTGTGTTTGAGCTGTTCCAATCAGCTAGTAATGAATCGGGCTATTTAAACATCTGTAAGGGCGCATGCGTGGCGTCCAAGACAATTTGAGATCAGCGAAATAATGAGATCATGACCGGTGAAGGGTACTAAACCGGTAAATCAATGGAAAGGTATTGCTAAAGAGGAGTGATGTATATATTTTGAGATAACTTTTTTATATCTTGCAAGTTTTAACCACGTAATATTGCTGTTTATGTTACTGCAGAACGCTATATCAGAATATTGTGGAAAGTGAATATTCAATTGGTCCCTAAAACAAAGCATTTGATAACTTCCCCTTGAAAAACCCAATCGGAGAAACGCCGGAGCGCTTGGAGGATTGAGGCGTTGGGGATTATTAATTCTGCTGTTTGCCAAAGAAAGGGGCATTTTCCGACACCATTCTACATAAGATAAGTGGAGTGGTGAACGTTATCATTTTATATAAAATAATTAATGAAACTAATGAAAAACAAGAAAAAGCTAACAAGCAATATTTATACAATTTTTAAAAAAATACTTGCTAAAGGTCGTTGATGTGAATGGACACTGTGATGGGAGAGGTTGCCTAACCCATAATTAAGTGTCAAAACTCTACCGTTTATCTGAGACCACCAGCAAGTTATTATAGTGAATTGTGGTTATATAATAAGTAATTGAGTGAATTTGATTGCCTTAGGGTATATCAAATATTGCAAATAAAGATAAAATGGACACTGACATCTCTGATCTGACATCCCTAATAGAGACTTGGAACAATACCATCTCACCAGCTACTATTACTACTACTACTACTACTATTTAGCACTTATATAGCGCCACACACGCAGCGCTGTACAGGCATACATACATAAGACAGTCCTTTTCGTCAGAGCTTACAATCTAATTGAGACAATACAGAGGATTAGTCAAATTGGTGCAAAGCACAATATGGTCTTTAGAATTCGGTTATGAAAATTAACGTGAGTCAGGTTGAAATAAAGGATAGAAGTCAGGATCTGAAAGCGACAGTGAAGAGGTGGGTCTTCAATCTGGATTTGAAGAGGGCCAGGGAGGGGTGCCTGGCGTATAGACACAGGCAAGCTGTTCCAGGCGTAAGGTGCAGCAAGGTGAAAGGAGCGAAGTCGGGAGTTAGCGGTGCGAGTGAAAGGCCTAGATAGAGGTAATTTGTTAGCGGAGCGAAGTTCCCGAGAGGGGATGTAAGGAGGTATTGAGGGGCCACAGAGTGAATGCATTTATAGATCAACAGGAGAAGTTTGAACTGGATGTGGAATTGGACAGGGAGCCAGTGAAGCGACTTGAGAAGAGGAGTAATGTGGGCATGGCGAGACTGGCGGAGGATTAGTCGAGCAGCATAATTCTGAATAGATTGAAGGGGAAGGAGATGGCTCATGGGGAGACCAGCAAGGAGTAGGTTGCAGTAGTCGAGGCGAGAGGCAATTAAGGAGTAGATAAGGGTTGTGGTAGTGTGTTCAGAAGGGAAGTGGCAGATTTTGCTAATGTTGTAGAGAAAGAAGTGGCAGCTACGAGTTGGATATGTGTGGAGAAGGAGAGAGAGGAGTCAGATAACCCCCAGATTGCGGGCTGAGGGAACAGGAAGGATCGTAGATCCATCCACAGAGACTGAGAAGGGGGGGAAGAGGAGGCGAGGGGTTGGGGGGAAAGACAAGGAGTTTAGTCTTGGCCATGTTCAACTTCAAGCAGCGATGAGACATCCAGGCAGCGATGTCGGGCAGGCAGAGATCCTGGTCTGGACTGATGGAGAGATATTAGGTGTAGAGAGGTAGATTTGGGAGTCGTTGGCATAGAGATGGTATTGAAAGCCATGGGAGGAGATAAGTGCGCCAAGGGATTGTGTATAGAGAGAGAAAAGGAGGGGGCCAGGACGGATCCTTGGGGTATACCAACATAGAGCGGGGTGGGAGAGGAGGAGGAGCCACCAGAGCATATACTAAAGGAGCAATGGGAGAGGTAGGAGGAGACCCAGGATATTACGGAGCCCTTGAAACCAAGCGAGGAGAGGGTGGTGAGGAGAAGATTGTGGTCAACAGTGTCAAAGGCAGCGGAGAGGTCAAGAAGGATGAGGACTGAGTAGAGGCCCTTAGATTTAGCCAGGAACAAGTCATTGGAGACTTTTGTAAGAGCCATTTTAGTGGAGTGTAGGGGACAGAAGCCAGATTGTAGTGGGTCCAGGAGGGCCTGGGAGCTGAAGAAGTCGAGAAGGACAGGTGGGATCGAAAGAGGGTTTTTTGAGGAGAGGTTTGACAACAGCATGTTTGAAGTCTACGGGTACAGTTGCAGTGGATAGTGAAAGGTTTTGAATATGAGAGATGGAGGGGACAACGGTGGGAGAGATGGGGTGTAGGAGATAGGTAGGGATAGATAGGGTCAGAGGAACAGGTGGTGGGTTTGGAGGAGGAAAGGAGGAGTGTGGTTTCCTCTTTGGAGATCGTCAGGAAGGAGGAGAGGGTAACAGAGGAAGTATGGATGGGGGGGAGAATTGGGGAGGGGGGGAGGTAGATGAGAAAGTGGGGAATTGGAGGGTAATCTTGTGGATTTTGTCATGGAAGTAGTCAGCTAGGGTTTGGGCAGAAAGGGAGGATGGGACCGGGGGTGGTGAGACCGGGGGTGGGGGCACCTTGAGGAGAGAATTGAGGGTATTAGAGGTGGCGAGGATTATGGGCAAGGGAGTTAGTCAGATGGATGTAGTATTCTTGTTTGGCAAGTGCTATGGCTGAGTGGAAGGAGCCAAGCATGAATTTGAAGTGTAGAAGGTCTTCCGGGGAGCGGGATTTGGTCCAAGCACGTTCAGCAGAACGGGTACAGGTGTGTAAATAGCGGGTTGTGGATGAGAGCCATGGTCGAGGAGTAGAACGTCTGATAGGGCGTGGGGTGGGTGGGGCAAGAGTGTCAAGAGCCGAGGATAGCGCAGCATTATAAGAGAATACTGCTTCGTCAACGGATTTGGAGGATATAATGGAGGAAAGAGATGGCGAAATGGTAGAGGAGAGAGTCAAGGGATCAATATTATGAAGGTTTCTAAATAGGTTGGAGGAGACAGGACGAGGTTGAGACAGTGGAAGCTGAAGATTAAAGGTTAAAAGGTAGTGGTGGTCTGATGAGGGAAGGATTGAGTTGCGGACGTATGAGGGAGAGGAATTAGAGAAGAGTATCGGGTCGAGGCAGTGGCCGTGCAAGTGGGTGGGGGCAAAGTTGGAGGTCAAACGAGGAGGTGAGGGCGAGGAACTTTAAGGCATGGGGATCGGAGGGGTTATCGATGTGAATGTTAAAATCACCAAGAATAAGAGTGGGGGAAGAGGGATCCAGAAAGACGGAAAGCCAGGAGTCAAAGTCGGTAAGGAAGGTTGATTTGGATTTGTCAGGTGGGCGATAGATAACAGCTACTCGGAGGGGAAGTGGTGTGAGGAGGTGAATGGAGTGGACTTCAAAGGAGAGGGAGGGGTGTGACTGAGGCAGCAGGAGGGGTTGAATTGGCAATAGGGAGAAAGTAGAAGCCCAATACCACCACCGCGGCCATTGGATCGAGGTGTATGGGTGAACTGGTAGCCCCCGTGGCAGAGAGCAGCAGTGGATGCAATATCATCTGGGAGGAGCCAGGTCTCAGTTAGGGCAAGAAGGTGTAGTGCATTAGAGATAAAGAGATCATGAGTAAAAAGAAGTTTGTTAGAGACTGAGCATGCGTTCCATAGGGCACATGAGAACAGGAGAGTGGAGGGGGAAAGGAGAGGGATATGGATAAGGTTGGACAAGTTACGTGAGGATTTCTTTCCAGAGTAAGACAGTGGTCTAGGGGGGCCGTTACGTGAGGGTCTATTTTCAGAGTAGTACAGAGATCTAGAGGGGCCAGGGTGTGGGTGGGTGTCTCTGGATGAGTGTGCCCTCCATGAGGGACATGAGGGAGGGGAAGAGGGGGGGGGGAATGAAGGGGGATATTGATGATGATAGGTTATGTGAGGGTCTCTTTTTAGAATGAGACAGAGTTCTAAGGGGGATAGGGTTGGGGTTGATATCTCTGGATGAATGATTGGGGCATGAGTGAGGGAGGGTGGAAGGGGAAAAGAGAGTGATATGGATGAGAGTAGATAAGGTACGTGAGGAACTCTTCTTAGAGTGAGAGAGAAATCGAGGGGGGCCAGGGTTGGGGTTGATATTACCTGCTAGGAGAAGGAGTAGTAGAGAGCGGGGTATGGCGGAAGTGAGGGTGGGGTTGCCTTAAAGAGAGAGGGGCTGGTTGAATGAGGGGGAGGGTGTGATGAAGCTCAAGAGCAGATGCTAGGTTAGAAGACAGAATGGAGGGAGAAGTGAGGAAGGTAGAGGGGAGAGTAGGGGTGAGAGGAGTGAGGGTGCTGGTAGGAGGCAATGTTCCCTCTAATTTTCTGTAGGCTGTGTGCACATAAAATATCAGCTGTGCAGCTTTTGAAGGAAGGTTAAATTTTTGTGCGCCACATAATGACACTCGGCGTTATATACTTTAAAATTTGACTACACATCAGAATACAGTATGTACACCACATTGATTGAACTAGAAAACATTGTAGAACTTGTGAAAACCGTAAATACATAACAACTTTTAAATTTTAAGACGTCTGTGTTGTTTTCTATCAGAATCAGAACCGTAATTTTTGTGCGCTCTGTTGTAAAGTGTGTGCGCACGCTTGGCGAGGTGTGTGCGCGCGCATACTCTCACAGCTTAGAGGGAGCAATGGTAGGAGGGGAGGCAGTTGGGGAGTGTGAGGAAGAGAAGGACTGCCCTTGGACCACCCAAGCAAAGAGCCTCTCAGAGAGAAACCAGAGCCCCGTGGTACTCCTCCAATATATAAAGCTGACAGACGACATTAAGAAGAAAAAAAAGATTTCAAAAAACCAAGGATCAATCAGACTGTCAGGAATATAGGATAAAGCAACAGGAATACAACAAGCCAATTCTTGACCAAAAGAAACATCATACAAACCTCATCACAAAAGCTCAAAACCACCCTAGAGAGCTATTCTCGATAGTAAAAGAGTTACCAGAGGCCCACATAGCCCATGCCACATTCAATAACTCCTGAGACTTATGCAACTCATCTGAAGAGGAAGTTCATCTATGTACAACTTGTATCAAACCAATCCCCCACATTAACAACCAAACAGGACCCCCCAAAGATTTGGACATCATTTTACCCCATCACAAAAGACCACTGTATCAATCTACTAAAATCTCTGAACACTACCACCTCTCCCCTCGACCCATGCCCAACCGCATGGATAAAGATGACTTCACAAGAGCTAGCACCAACATTCTGCAAAATAATACATTTATCCCCCTCTCGAATTTCTGCTTCCATCACTAAAGACCTCTTCCATAAAACCACTTCTAATGAAACAACACAGCTGATCCAAGCTCCCCATCCTCATATCGACCCATATCCAGCATACCGCTTTCCTCCAAATTAATTGAAAGGACAGTTCTACACCAGCTAAAAGATCACATCGACTCAACCTTCCCACTCGACCCCCAGCAGCACGAATTCTGAGAGCTCCACAGGGTAGAAACCATATTAAGATCCCCATTGAAAAACAATTCTCAAAGGGATCAAAATGCCAAATAGAGCTTCATACTAATATTCATCGACATAGCATCCACGTTTGATTCAATAATACATGCCATACTCCTGGACAGGCTAATGGAAATAGGAATAAGTGACACCCCACTATCCTGGTTTTGCTTCTACCTCTCCAAAAGAATGACACAGGTCAAGATCAAAAACAATACATCAAAAACTTTCACATTAAGTCAAAGTCTTCCACAATACTCAGCACTTTCTGCCCTCCTCTTCAACATTTACATTCAACCAGTCTGCAAAATTATACAAAAGCACAACATACAATACCACCTATACGCGGACAATCTGATGATTTACTCCACTCTTGACACCACGAATCCTGACTACTCCACCATCTCCAGAATGACTAATAGAACGCAACTTAGCAATCAACTACAACAAATCCAAAGCTCTCATAATCTCAAAGGACACCTCATTCATCCCACCCCAAAATCTACAAATAGGAAACCAAGCTATTCCAGTGAAGAGCGAAGTAAAATACCTTGGAATTCTCCTGGATAAAAGGCTCAGTCTCCAATCCCACATCAATAAATTAACTACCAAAGCCTACTATAAAATGAGAATACTAAAAAATCTTCGACCCATACTCGACTTGAACTACTTCTGCTCTGTCTGCCAGGCAATAATCACCCTTCAGTTAGATTACTGCAACCTAATTCTTCAGGGCTTACCCAAATGTGCAACCCATGCATTACAACTAGCACAAAACACAGCAGCACGCTTAATCACCGGAACCAATAGACAAGATCACATCACCCCCATCCTAAAATCCCTCCACTGGCTCCCCATCCGATCAAGAATAAAATACAAAGCTATAATGATGGCATTCAAGATTCTACACAACCAGTCCCCCAAATGTTTAAAGAAGTTACTCAAAAGACTTCCTAACACTCGATAAAGGAGGAAGCAACACCAGAACACCTTCTGAATGGCTATCATATCCTCCCACACCTCCCAATCAGCGCTACACTGAATATTCGAATATTACACCCCATCACTATGGAATTCACTCCCGCATCATCTGAAAGCAACTTCAAATATCGCCGAATTCAGGAAATATCTAAAAACCCACCTTTTTACAGAGCACTTCGATACCACAGAAAATACGCAATCATAGAATCAATACAGCCAATCGGCAGCCCCATCCACAAGTTTCCTCATCAGAAATCCCCTACCTAACACTAGCATTTAAGATGCTGTAAGACTACTGTGCTAACACATGGGTACCCATTAATTGTTTAATGTAAATAGTTCAAATTGTTATGTGTTCAGTGTAAAAGGTTGCTACTGTACCGTTGTATGTAAACCTTCGTTATGTTACAATGCAAAACACTTTGATAAAATTGAAAAGCGGTATATAAAAGATGTTAAATAAATAAATAAATATTGCAAGCTTGAAATGGTTCAAATAATAATCCATTAATTCAATGTCTGCCTAGTGAGGAACTTTGAAACTAGTTGGCAGTACTCATACTGCCTTTGCATGGCTCGGCCAAGTTTATTGCATTTGCTGAAAAGATTACAGGGCTGTCTCGGTGATGGTGCTGTGCACTGTCATGCAGAGCATCTGGATTTGATTCTCCAAGCAGGACTTTGCTTCTTGGGACAGCAGGCAGTGCTGTGGAGCCTCAGCCTTTACACCATGGTGAAATCTAAGGATCAGCGTTGGGATGCATGTTACTGCATTTTGGTGGCTGAAGATTTTGTAATGACCAGGTTGAACTGGAAGGAGATTATCAAACGTGTTAAGGAAGTTGCATATGAAAACGCATGGTGCTATAGCCTAAGAGAGACCGGTTCCAATTGAGTTGGAAATGCAGAAGAGAACTGCCAATCTAAAGAAATAATTACAAAACACATAGTGGAAAAGTGAAATCAGGGAACGTGTATACAGTCATTTAAAAATGCAGTCCTTTTGGTTTCCAAAATATGTAAAGCTGTAGGAAATAAAATCTATTAGGAGAGAGAAAAAAAATACAAACTCTCAATCCAGCATCTGCTACTGTTGTTGCATTCACTTGTTAGAAGGCTAGCTTTCCATCCACAGCCATGAAATTCCACCCAGTGGTTTCAGTTTCTTCTGTGCTGTTTTCCACGTCATAATTCCAACAAATACAACCAGTGCTGACAAAATTGAAACAAAATTATTAAAATAAAAAGGCAACTGCATCCCCCTGCACCCCCCCCCTCCCCTGATCTACAAATAAAAAATGACATGTGAGGATATCTGATGACCAGCCTCTCTCAAGTTCTGAAGCCGTCACTGGTGTAGATCGGAGACCTTCCAAATGAAAGAATTCTGAAACCAGGAATGTCAGTGGTGATTCTGAAGCAAAACATTTTATAACTAGCTTCATATGGGTTTGAAATGTCCTTTTGTCCTGGCTCCTTTGTTCTCTCTCTTTACTTCCCTGCACTAATTGTCTCAATGTGAGCTCCTTAAGCTTTCTCTCATGTCTAATGTATTAAAGGCTCTGCACGCATATTGAATATGTTGTATATTTGTGCGTCTGTCTCTGCATTAATTTTCTGTTTTATCCTCTGGTTCTAGCCCTCAGGCCTTTCTCAGTCCTGTCTGGCTTTCATCAGGCAGATGGTTTGTCTGGGCTGCAGTGCTTTCCTACGTCATGATACCTTTTATCAGCCCAACCTCATGGAAAATGTTGGGCCTTCCGGTATAGATTTTAACCATTGAGAAGCGGCTCAGTGGTTGGGACAGGTTACCTCAGGCCGGAAGGCTGGGGGTTCAATTCCCACATGGGGACAAGCAACCTCAGGCCAGAGGGACTGGGGTCTCTAGTCCCATGGCCACTCCTTGTGGCCTTGGGCAAGCTACTTAACCCTCCATTGCCTCAGGTACACTTAGATTGTGAGCCCTTTGGGGACAAGGGAATAAAAAGTACCTGTTAGTATACATGTAAACCGCACTGATTCTAAAGAGCGTGGTATAAAAAAGAAATTAATAATAATAATAAACACTGAGAAAATACTCCGTGGGGAAAAAAATAAAACCACCCAGTTCTTTCTCAACCTGTCCCTTTGATAAAACTGATACTTCTGATGTTTTTGATGTTGCTAACTGTAAGGCTAAAACTGGTTTCATTTTGGCTGATGTTTGTTTAGGCTTCTTTAATTTAGCTTGAACGTTAATGAGTTTTTGTATTAGGTTGTTTATTTTTATGTTTCTTGTAACTTGCCTTGATTCTTATTTGAGAAAAGTAGGACACAAATGCCATTTTAAATTAAATTAAATCACTGCAGTGTGGTTGGGGAACTGAGGGATGTGCTGAATTTCAGAAATCAAATCTGTGGTTTGTTTATTTTGTTACATTTTGGAACAAAGCAATGGGTAAATGTTTTTGTGTTTGAGGGGTTTTTTTTTCCATTTTAGAGTAAACTAAATTGCAGACAATGTGGCATGCTAAAACATTCCAACCTACATATTTAAATTTAACTGGAAAAGGTTTTTGGTACTAGCACCCCCTCTGCTAAAATATTAATAAGCAACACCCTCCAAGAGCTACTAAATAGCTGGACAATGAGCTTAGAAAATTACAATTTACAAACACCTAAAAATAGAAGCCATGGGAACCACAAAAGATAATGGGTTGTATGCAGATGATTTATTTAACTTTGAGGCCAAACATAAATCATGGTTTGAATTTCCTAGCCCTCCAACTGGTTAAATTTTGACTGGACATCTTATTGTTTGGTTAAAGTTTAACTAGTTAGTTCTTCCTCCTCCTTTGTTTATCAGGGACATGGCTGAAAAATGTAACCAAATAGTACCAATATTCAGCACTATTTGTTTAACCAATTAAGTTTGGTTAAAAAAAAAAAGTGGGAAAAGCATGCAGCGTATGGCTCACAGAATTCTTTCCAGCCACCCTGTGCATGTATGTGGATGCACACACACAATTGTTTGTATCTGTATTGCCTTTGTGTGTTTTTTATCTTGTGTATATGTTGTGGCTGTATGTGTGTGTGTGTATGCGCATGTGCTCATCTCCATGTACATAATTATTTCTGTTATATGTAACCGAGCATGTACCTGTTTGTACTACTCACACTTGTTGCTCTTTGTAAACCTCAATTGATCCTTGGAAATTGCAGTATAAAAATGTCATGTTTGTTAAATAAATAAAGTATATTTATGTTGTGTGTGTATTTTTACATATCTGTGCATGATTGCATACGTCTGTCCATGTTAGGGGTGTGTGTATGTATATATAGAAGCATATACATGTGTCTGCAAGCACACGTGTGTATATGTCTATCCATGTTAATTATGTGTGTGTGCATATGTTACTATACATACACACACCCCTAACTAATATGGACAGACATATACACACACCCACCCACATGCACACATATATATGTCTGTCCATGTTAGTTAAGGGTGTGCATGTGTGTGTGTATATGTGCAGTTGCACAGGATGCAAACAAAAAGGGGCGTATTTGGGGCTGCCAGCCTCAGCTCCACCCCCTCCCCCCCCCAATGCCTGACTTTGCCCTGTCATTGCAACTTTTTGTGTTGCCGTGGTGGTGGCAGCAGTAGAGCAGAGGTCCAATTAAAAAAAAAAAAAGAAAACCACAGGTCTTTCCAAAATCGTGCTTGCATGCAGGTCTCATCCCTCCCTCCTCTGACATATGCTCATGTCAGAGGAGGGAGGGATCAGACCCAACCATTCAAGCGCGGAGTTGCAAAGACCTGCGTTTGAATGACTGGTCTGGTCCCTCCCTCCTCTGATGCAAGCATACATCAGAGGAGGGAGGGATCACACCTGCATGCAAGGGCAGAGTCGGAAAGACACACACTTTTTTTTTTTCAATTGAATGTCTTTCTAGTCTGCCCTTCCATATCATCTATTACAATAGTCCCCTTTTTACCTTTAGATCTTCTATGTTTGTCACAGGCTTTTTTGAATTCAGATACTGTCCTCATCTCTACCACCTCCACTGGGAGACTATTCCATGCATTTACCACCCTTTCCGTAAAGAAATATTTCTGCATATTACTCCTGAGTCTATCCCTTTTCATCTTCATCCTATGTTGCCTCATAGCACAGCTTGCTTTCAATTGAAAGAGGCTCTCTTCCTGTGCATTTATGCCACGGAGGTATTTAAACGTCTCTATCATATCTCCTCTGTCCAGCCTTTCCTCAAGTACAGATATTAAGATCTTTAAGTCTGTCCTCATATGCTTTATAATGAAGACCACTAACCATTTTAGTAGCCACCCTCTGCACCGACTCCAACCTGCTTATATCCTTTTGAAGGTGCGATCTCCAGAATTGCACACAATACTCCAAATGAGGTCACACCAGAGACTTATACAGAGGCACTATCACTGCCTTCTTTCTGCCGGCCATTCCTCTCTCGATGCACCCAAGCATCCTTCTAGCTTTTGTGGTCATCTTTTCTATGTTAGTCACCTTAACATCTTCAGAAGCAATCACATCCAGGTCCTGCTCTTCTTTTGTGGGCAGAAGTACTTCACCCCTTACACTCTACCGCTCCCTTGGATTTTTGCATCCCAGATGCATGACCCTGCATTTTTTAGCTTTAAATCTCAGCTGCCAAATTCTCGACCATTCTTCAAGCTTAGCTAGATCCCTCCTCGTGTTAACTACTCCTCCCTTTGTGTCTACTCTATTGCAGATTTTGGTATCATCTGCAAAGAGGCAAACCTTACCCGACAGCCCTCCCATAATATCACTAACAAAGAAGTTAAAAAGAATCGGACCAAGGAAAGATCCCTGCAGCATACCACTGGTAACCTCCTTCTCCTCAGAGTGAGCTCCATTTACCTGGAGTCTTTGTTGCCTTCCACTCAACCAATTTGTAACCCAATCAGTAACTTTAGGGTCCATCCCTAGAGTGCTCAGTTTTTTTTTATAAGTTGCCTGTACGGAATGGTGGCAAAGGCTTTACTGAAATCCAAGTACACCAAATCTAGGTCTCTCCCTCAATCCAACTCCCTGGTCACCCAATCAAAGAAATCAATCAGATTTGTCTGACAAGACCTCCTCTGGTGAATCCATGCTGTCTCTGATCCTGTGATCCATTGGATGCCAGAAACCTCACTATTTTCTTTTTCAGCAGCGTTTCCAATAATTTACTCAACACAGAGGCTAGACTAAACAGCCTGTAGTTTTCAACCACACCCTTACTTCCGCTTTTGTGTAAAGGGACCACATTTGCCTCTTTCCAGTCCTCTGGCAGCACACCTGACTCCAAAGAGGCATTGAAAAGTTCAGTCATTGGAGCTGCTAGGATGTCCCCAAATTCCTGCAGTATTCTTTGATGTATCCCATCCGGTCCCATCGCTTTGTCTACTTTTAGTTTAGCTAGTTCCTCACAAACACAGTCTTCTGAAAATTGTTCGAGATCCCTGTCACTTCTGTTCCTATTTGTGGGTGTTTTCTGAGGTCCTGCTCCTGGCCCTTCATCTGTGAATGCAGAACAGAAATATTTGTTAAGCAATTCCGCTTTATCCTCATCAGCTTCTACATAGTCCCTCCCTTTACCCTTGAGTCTGACAATACCACTTTTGCCCTTCCTCCTCTCACTAACATACCTGAAAAATGTTGTATCCCCCCAACTTATTGCACTGGCTAGCTCTTCTTTTTGTATCTTTGCTTTCCTGACTACTTTGCTAGCTTCTTTAAATTTTTCCAAATATAGATGCCTGTCTTCCTCTCTCTGGGATCTCATGTATTTCATGAAGGCCTCCCCCTTTTCTTTTTCACCTTTTCATCTACTACTTTTGAGAACCATTGTGGCCTCCTTTTCCTTTTACCTTTATTTACCTTTCTAACAAAAAGGTTGGTTGCCCTTAAAATATCCCCTTTCAGTTTTGCCCACTGTTTTTCTACATCCCCAAACTGTTCCCATCCCACTAACAACTCCTTGAGGTATTGGTCCATCCTGGCAAAGTTAGTTTTTCTAAAGTCTAAGACCATCACTTTTGAATAGATTTTGTCAGTTCTAGTCCTAATACTGAACCATATTGAAATTATCTATCAGTAGTACTTCCCCTTTTCTGGCAATGCTGCATATGTCTTCTATTAAATCTTCATCCACGTCTTCTCCCTGTGATGGAGGTCTCTATATGACACCAGTGCAAATGGATTTCTCTTTTCTTTTAAGCCCTTTAAATTCTGTAGCTTTAATATTATTTTTTACATATAGCACCACTCTTCCTTCCCTTCTTCCTACCTTATCCTTCCTGAACAAAGTATAGAATTGTGTAATTACATTCCAGTCATGGTTGTCCGTGAACCATGTCTCCATAACTGCCACTAAATCTGAGTCAGCCTCTTCCACTAAAGCCTCAACATCTGGGATCTTATTTCCCATGCTACGGGCATTTATATACACTGCTTTCCAGATGTTGCCCCTTTTACCCATTTCTATAGAGGTATTTAATGTTTCACTTACCTGGGGGCTTTCTTCACCCATCCCCAATGAGTCTAAAGCCCTCTTCAGTAGATTAGCTAGTCTGCTACTGAAGACATGTCGACCTTCTTGGACAGATGGAGGCCATCTCTGCTCTGCAGCCCTTGGAACATCATTCCATGGTCCAGGAAGCTATCATGCCTTCCATCTGTCATATCCTTAATCTATTGATTTATACCTCAACTTTTCCCGTGGCATTCAAACATGCTCTTGTCGTCCCTCTCCTGAAAAAGCATTTACTAGATCCTACCTGTCCTTCCAGCTATTGACCTATCTCTCCCCCCCCCCCCCTTTTGCTTCAAAACTACTTGAACAAGTGGTTCACTGCTGCTGACTTGACTTTCTTTCCTCTCAAGACCTTCTGGACCCGCTGCAATTTGATTTTCGTTCTCTACATTCCACAGAAATGGCTCTTGCCAGAGTCTCCAGCAACTTGTTGCTCATCAAATCCAAAGGCCTTGACTCAATTCTCATCCTTCTAGACCTTTCTGCTGCCTTTGACACTGTTGATCACCACCTTCTTCGATACCCTATCCTCGCTTGGATTTAATGGCCCTGTTCTATCCTGACTTTCTTCTTATCTCTCCAATTGCACTTTTAGTGTATGTTCTGATGGATCCTCTCTACTGCCATCCTGCTTTCAGGGCTCTTTCTTGGGACCTCTACTTTTCTCTTTTTACACTCAGTCCCTTGGTGCACTTATTTCCTCCCATGTTTTTCGGTACCATCTTTATGCTGACGACTCTGAGCTACCTGTCTGCACCTGAAATCTCTCCAGAAATCCATGGATCTCTGCCAGCTTATCTGACATTGCTGCCTGGATGTCTCACCGCCATCTGAAACTGAACATGACCAAAACTGAGCTGATTATCTTTCCCCCTAAACCCCTTTCCTCCCTTCTCTATTTCTGTGGATAACACTACACTCCTCCCTGTTTCCTCAGCTTGCAATCTTGGGATCATCTTTGACTCTACTCTCTCTTTCTCCGGGAACAAGCAGGAAGTCGGTCCTCACATATGGGTGACGTTGGCACCGATGGTGCCCTCGTGGAAGCATCCCCCCAGCTTCAAAGAAAGCCTTTGGGAGATGCCACCACGCATGCGTGGTCCCCTTCCCGCCCAAGGGTGCCATCTTGCTCAATCTCCTTTTTTCTGTGGAGCCCTTCAGACATTCATCTGGCTTGTCCCTGGAAAAAGTTGATTTTTCTCTCCGAGTTTCATACTCTCCTCCGGTATCTCACCGGTACTCTGCCCGCCTACTGACCTCGTTGCCAAGTTCGGTCTATTTTTGTAGTTCTCTTTCTTTCTTTTCCTGGCGTCTTCGCACATTTTTCTTCCATCGCAGTCCAGAGAGTCTTCGACTTCACAGGGGTACTTTGTTCCCCCATGGCCTCGAGTGGCTTTAAGAAGTGTGATTAGTGCTCCAAAATTATGTCTTTGACCGACACACACGACTGCTGTCTCTGCTGCCTCGGGCCAGACCACGACATACAGTACCGTCCCTCGGTGCCCACCCGGCTTCTCCTGCGCCTTCTCAGGCACATGGCCTCCACTGTCCATATCACCCCAGATGCTCTTCTCCACATGAGGGCGGTGCAGTGGTGTCTCCGGGACCAATGGTCTCAGGCCACAGGCTGCCTCCGAGACAGAGTTTCTGTGACCTGCCAATTGGCAGACTCCCTGGTCTGGTGGCAGTTGCCCCAGCATCTCGAGGTGGGTATGCCCTTTCAGGCACAAAACCCCTCGAGGGTCCTCACCACGGATGCCTCCCTGCTCTGCTGGTGAGCCCACTGCAGAGATATTCACACCCAGGGCAACTGATCACCAGATGAGAGCACCCAGCAGATCAACCTCCTGGAGCTCCGAGCCATACACCTAGCCCTGAGGGTCTTTTGTCACCACCTGTGTCACCAGCCAGTGCTGGTCCAGACGGAGAACCAGGTGGCGATGTTCTGCGTGAGCAAACAGGGGGGCACGGGGTCTTGTACCCTTTGTTAGGAGGCATGGGTCCTCTGCTCATACGCAATCCAACAGGGTATTCTCCTGCAGGCAGTGTACCTACCAGGCCAGGACAACTTGCTGGCCAACAGACACAGCAGAGTTTTCCAGCCACACGACTGGCAGCTGGACCCCAGGGTACCCAGTTGGCTTTTCCGGCTCTGGGGGGAACTTGTGATTGACCTGTTCGTTAGCCTGGACAACTTTCAGTTGCCCCGCTTCTGCTCCCAGCAGGCCCACCCCTCCAGGGTGGCAGCAGTTGCGTTCCTTGTCTCATGGTTGGAAGGTCTCATGTATGCCTTCCCTCCGATGCCGCTGATCGCCAAGACCTTGTTCAGGATCCTCCGCGACAGGGCCTCGCTCATCTTGATAGCCCCTCGGTGGCCCAGGCAAACATGGTTGCTGCTGCTTCTACAGTTGATGGTGGAGCCTCCCATCCTCTTGGGGACCGCCCCAGGACTCCTATCTCAGGAGGGGGGCTCTCTCCTGCACCCCAACCTGGGGTCCCTGTCTCTGACAGCGTGGCTGCTGAGGTTACTCTGGCCCCTTTCAACCTTTCGGTTGAGATGGAGGACATTCTGCTGGCCTCTCGCAAGGCCTCTACTAGGAAGGCTTTTGCCCTCAAATGGCACAGGTTCTCTGTTTGGTGTGCCAAACATGGGGCTGATCCTTTCTCCTGCCTGGTAGCTCTGGTGTTGCAGTATCTTTTCCACCTCTCTGTCCGGGCTCAAGTCTAATTCCATCCAAGTGCACTTTGGTGCCATGGCGGCGCACCACCATCCAGTGGATGGTAAACCCCTCTCGGTCCATCCGTTGGTGACCAGGGCCTGCTCTTATCAAAGCCCCTGGTTCGCCCTCCGGCAACCGAATGGGACCTCAACGTAGTGTTAGGGCAGCTCACTCACCCACCCTTCGAGCCTCTGGCTACCTGCCATGTTCGCTACCTCTCTTGGAAGGTAGCTTTCCTGGATGCGCTTATCTGTGCTCGCAGAGTTAGCGAGCTTCAGCCCCTTGTGGTAGAGGCGCCTTATACCAGGTTCTAGAAGAACAGGGTGGTGCTTCACACGCACCCTAAATTCCTGCCGAAGGTAGTGTCGCCCTTCCATCTCAACCAGGAACATAAGATTATGCCATACTGGGTCAGACCAAGGTCCATCAAGCCCAGTATCCTGTTTCCAACAGTGGCCAATCTAGGTCATACGTACCTAGCAGTTTCCCCAAAAGACACAGGTTCTGCAATGCTTGTAATAGGTCAAGCATTGATATCCTGGGTCCCTTCTTAATAATGGTTTATGGACCTTTCCTCCAGGAACTTGTCCAAACCTTTTTTAAACCCAGCTACACTAACAGCCTTTACTACATCCTCCGGTAACAAATTCTAGAGTTCGATTACACGTTGAGTGAAAAAATATTTTCTTTTATTAGTCTTAAATAGTTTACCATGTAGCTTCATTGCATGTCCCCTAGTCTTTCTATATTCTGATAATGTAAACAGTCGATCTATGTTTACCCGTTGCACTCCGTTCATTAATTTATAGACTTCTATCATATCTCCCCTCAATCGTCTCTTTTCCAGGTTAAAGAGCCCTAACCTTTTTAGCCTTTCTTCATAGGAGTATCCTTCCATCCCCTTTACCATTTTGGTGGCTGTTCTCTGAACCTTTTCTAATAACGCTATATCCTTTTTAAGATACGGCGACCAGAATTGCACACAATATTCAAGGTGTGGTCTCACCATGGAACGCTATAGAGGCATTATGATATCCTTTGTTTTATTTTCCATTCCTTTCATTATGATACCTACCATTCTATTTGCTCTCTTGGCTACCGCTGCACACTGGGCCGAGGGTTTTAACATGTTATCCACAATGACGCCTAAATCTTTTTCCTGGGTGGTGGTTCCTAATGTGGAACCTTGCATCGTGTAACCATAGTTTGGGTGGTTCTTCCCTAGGTGCATAACTTTGCACTTGTCCACATTAAATTTCATCTGCCATTTGGATGCCCAGTCTTCCAATTTATCAAGATCCTCTTGCAATTTTCCACAATCCCCTTGGGTTTTAACAACTTTAAATAGTTTTGTATCATCTGCAAATTTGATAACCTCACTCGTTATTCCACTTTCCAGGTCATTTATGAATATGTCAAAAAGCAGCGGACCCAGCACAGATCCCTGGGGTACACCACTATTCACCTTTCTCCATTGGGAAAATTGGCCATTTAGCCCTACCCTCTGCTTTCTATCTTTTAACCAGTTCTTGATCCACAATAGTACACTGCCTCCTATCCCATGACTCTTTAGTTTTGCCAAAAGTCTCTGATGAGGGACCTTGTCAAAGGCTTTCTGAAAGTCCAGATACACAATATCAACCGACTCACCTTTGTCCACCTGTTTATTCACTCCTTCAAAAAAACATAACAGATTAGTAAGACAAGATCTTCCTTGTCTAAAGCCATGTTGGCTGTCTCCCATTAGGTTGTGACTATTTACATCCTGAGTAATTTTATTCTTTATGATGGTTTCTACCATTTTTCCTGGTACTGACGTCAGGCTCACCGGTCTGTAGTTTCCCGGATCACCCCTGGAACCCTTTTTTAAAAATTGGTGTTACATTGGCAATCCTCCAATCTTCAGGTATTAGAAATGATTTTAATGATAGTTCACAGATTACTGATAGCAGTTCTGCAATCTCATATTTCAGTTCTTTCAATACCCTTGGATGTATACCATCCGACCCAGGTGATTTGCTACTCTTCAGTTTATCTAATAGTTGTAAGACATTTTCCCGATGTATCGATATTTCCTTCAATTCTTCCGCACCTTTAAATACCACTTCAGTCATGGGTAACATCCCTACATCTTCCTCAGTAAAGACCGAAGCAAAGAATTCATTCAGTCTCTCCGCTATCGCCTTGTCGCCTCTTAGTGCTCCTTTAACCCCTTTATCATCTAATGGACCAACTGACTCTCTCTCAGGTTTTTTGCTACGAATGTACTTGAAAAGGTCTTTATTTCGCGTTTTTGCTTCCGCAGCAAGCTTCTTCTCAAATTCTCTCTTTGCCTGCCTTATCAATGCCTTGCATTTGACTTGCCAGTGCTTGTGCTGTTTCCAGGTTTCGTCGTTTGGCTCTTTTTTCCATTTCCTGAAAGATGCTTTTTTGGCAACAACAGCCTCTCTCTGACCTCACCTTTAAACCATGCTGGCAGTTTTTTGGACTTCCTTCCACTTTTCTTAAAGTATGGAATATAGCTGGTCTGGGCTTCCAAGATAGTATTTTTCAACAACACCCAAGCTTGATGTACGTCTTTAACCTTTGCAACTGCTCCTTTTAGTTTTTTCTTAACTGTTTTCCTCATTTTATCATAGTCTCCCTTTCGAAAGTTAAAAGGTAGTACTGTGGATTTCCTTACTATCCTTCCTCCAGTAATTAAATCAAAGGCGATTATGCTATGATCACTATTGCCAAGTGGCCCCAACACCCTTATCTCTTGCACTAGATCTGGTATTCCACTAAGGACTAGGTCTAATATGGCTTCCCCTCTAGTCGGTTCATGAACCAGCTGCTCCAAGAAGTAGTCATTTATTCCATCTAGGAACTTTATCTCCCTAGCATGTCCTGACGTGACACTGACCCAGTCGATACCGGGGTAATTGAAATCACCCATTATTATTACTGCGCTGTAACTTTTGTTAGCTTCCTTGATTTCTTTGAGCATTTCATCATCCATTTGGTCATTCTGGCCAGGTGCTCGATAGTACACCCCCACTGCCATCACCTTCCCCCTTTTACATGGAATTTCAATCCATATAGATTCTACAGCAGATTTTGTTTCCTGCAAAACTTTAATCCTTTCTGAGTCAATGCCCTCTCTAACATAGAGCGCAACCCCTCCACCAATTTGATCAGCTCTATCATTACGATATAGTTTGTACCCAGGTATCACAGTGTCCCACTGGTTGTCCTCCTTCCACCATGTCTCTGATATTCCAATCATATCTAACCTTTCATTTAGTGCTATATATTCTAACTCTCCCATCTTATTCTTTAGACTTCTAGCATTTGCATACAAGCATTTTAGAGAATGTATTTTATTCATGTTAATTTGGCTATTGTTAGACATGGGTAAATTGAGATCTTTAAGCTCTGTCTGCTCCATACTTGAGGGCATTTGGGCTACTTTACTCTTTTTTGTGGAACATCTCTGCTTTTGGTAGTATCCTTCAAGGATACATTCTTCCGAACCATCCGCTCTTGGGCGACTGTCGGCTTTCCCTAATATCTAGTTTAAAAGCTGCTCTGTCTCCTTTTTAAAGGTTAATGCCAGCAGCCTGGTTCCATCCCGGTTAAGGTTAAGCCCATCCCTTCGGAAGAGCCCCTCCTTTCCCCAGAATGTTCCCCAGTTCCTAACAAATCCAAAACCCTCATCTCTGCACCATTGTCTCATCCACGCATTGAGACTCCGGAGCTCTGCCTGCATTTTGGGTCCTACGCGTGGAAAAGGAAGCATTTCGGAGAATGCTACCCTGGAAGTTCTGGATTTCAACTTCCTACCTAAAAGCCTAAATTTTGCCTCCAGAACCTCCCTACCACATTTTCCTATGTCATTGGTACCGACATGTACCAAGACAGCAGACTCCTCCCCAGCACTATCTAAGACCTTATCTAGGTGGCGCGTGAGGTCCGCTACCTTCGCACCAGGCAGGCATGTTACCAGGCGATCCTCACATCCACCAGCCACCCAGCTATCTACATGCCTAATGATCGAACTATAACGGCTGTCCTAACCCTTCCCTCATGGGCACATGGCCCTGGAGAAACTTCCTCGGTGTCTACCTGTTTATGTACACCTTCAAAAAAACATAACAGATTTAGTAAGACAAGATCTTCCTTGTCTAAAGCCATGTTGGCTGTCTTCCATTAGGCCATGACTATTTATTTATTTATTTTATTTATTTACATTCTCTTATATACCGCGCTATTCTGCATCAGTGCGGTTTACATTGAACAAACTGAAATTACATTGAACAGGGCATTATAACTTGGAGATAACTATTTTTACAGGGAACATGGGCTATGGAGGGTTAAGTGGCTTGCCCAAGACCACAAGGAGCACCTGTGGGACTAGAAACCCCAGTCCTTCCGGCCCAAGGTTGCTGTCCTCTGGTGGGATTTGAACCCCCGACCTTCCGGCCTGAAGTACCTTGCCCCAACCACTCGGCCACTGCTCCACTCCTATCTATCTGTTCAGTAATTTTGTTCTTTATGATGGTTTCTACCATTTTTCCCGGTACTGACGTCAGGCTCACCGGTCTGTAGTTTCCCAGATCACCCCTGGAACCCTTTTTAAAAAATTGGTGTTACATTGGCCATCCTCCAGGGCGAGATGAGAAAGGAAAGGTAGTGAGGAGCAGCAGCATGAATGCATTTATAGAGCAAACGGAGAAGTTTGAATTGGATACGGAGCAAACTACCTGAGTCTGTGCGTTGGGCTCCTTCTGTAGCCTTATTCAAATCCAGGCTAAAAACCAATTTCTTTGAAGCCACTTTTGGATCCTGATGCTCCTCACTCTCTTATCCACTCAGATTTTGCCATATTCTAGTCCCCAATTTTGCTATGTGTTTTGTCTTGATTAGATTGTAAGCTCTGATGAGCAGGGACTATGTCTTACATCGACAAGTGTAGCGCTGTATATGCCTTGTAATGCTATACAAATGAGGAGGAGTAGTACTAGTAGTAGTAGTAGTAATAGTCGCTTGCCAGTTCATTAATCTAGCCCTGCCCATGGCAGTAGAATTATTTGCCAGTACACAGAGCAGCCAATAAGTAAATAGTAAAAATCAGTCAGCTTTCACAGAATGGGATGAAACTTTCACCTCTAGAGCCAGTTTGCAACCCTAAGTACATCCCAGCTTGGGAATCATTAATAATCCCTTTATCTCTGTTAGTGCTGTGCATGTATTGTATCTGTGATGGAGGAGCTGGAGGTGGTGAGGAAGTTTCTAATTACATAGTTTTGTGGGAGGATAGATACAGGTAGGTAGATTTGGAGGTGTGAATAGTTTGCATTATGGTGGGACAGTTGCAGGGAGGTAATTTTTGGGGTGGGGTATTTTTGGAGAGCAGTTGCAAGGAATAGTTTCTTGGGGTGCAATAGTTTATGGAATGGTGGGGCAGTAGTGGGTGGTGTTTTTTGTGGTAGGGTAGTTTGTGGGACAGTGGCTGGGGATAGCTTTTGGGGATGAGGTAGTTTGTGGGAGGTGGGGCACATTGGGGGCACTGGTGAAGTTCTGAGAGAGGTAACTCTATAGTGGCATTTGGGATTGGGTAGATTTTAGAGTAGGGCATTTTGTAGTGGTGGGGCAGTTGGAGGGATTTTTTGGGGAGAGGGCATTTTCAAGAGGCGTTAGTTCCAGTGGGGCAATTTCAAGAAGTATTACTTTTTCCCAGTGGGGCAGTATGGGGAATAGTTGTGGAGGATATTTTTGAGGGGGGGGCAGTTTGCAGGATAGTGAGATAGTTGTAGGACATTGGGGTTGTTTTTTTTTGAATGGGATAGTTTGCTGGGTGAAGAGGCAGTTGGATTGTGGTAGCTTGTGGGTTGGTAAGGCATCTCTGGGGAGGAAATGTTTTGGAAAGGGGTACCTAGCAGTCTCCCCAAAAGACACAGGTTCCACAATGCTTGTATTAAGTCAAGCAGTGATATCTCGGGTCCCTTTTAATAATGGTTTATGGACCTTTCCTTCAGGAACTTGTCCAAACCTTTTTTTAAACCCAGCTACACTAACAGCTTTTACTACATCCTCCGGTAACAAATTCCAGAGTTTGATTACACATTGAGTGAAAAAATATTTTCTCTTATTAGTCTTAAAGAGGTTACCCTGTAACTTCATTGCATATCCCCTATATTTTGATGATGCAAACAATTATCTACGTTTACCCGTTCCACTCCGTTCATTAATTTATAGACCTATCATATCTCCCCTCACCCATCTCTTTTCCAGGTTGAAGAGCCCTAACCTTTTTAGCCTCTCTTCATAGGGGGTATCCTTCCATCCCCTTTACCATTTTGGTGGCTCTTCTCTGTACCTTTTCTAATAACACTATATCGTTTTTAAGATATGGCGACCAAAATTGCACACAATATTAAAGGTGTGGTCGCACCATGGAAAGATACAGAGGTATTATAATATCCTTTGTTTTATTTTCCATTCCTTTCCTTATGATATCTAGCATTCTATTTTCTCTCTTAGCCGCCGCTGCACACTAGGAAGATGGTTTTAACATGTTATCCACAATGACGCCTAAATCTTTTTCCTGGGTGGTGGTTCCTAATGTGGAGCCTTGCATCGTGTAACCATAGTTTGGGTTGTTCTTTCCTAGGTGCATAACTTTTCACTTGTCCACATTAAATTTCATCTGCCATTTGGATGCCCAGTCTTCCAATTTATCAAGATACTCTTGCAATTTTCCACAATCCTCATGGGTTTTAACAACTTTAAATAGTTTTGTGTCATCTGCAAATTTGATAACCTCACTCGTTATTCCCATTTCCAGGTCATTTTTGAATATGTTAAAAAGCAGCGGACCCAGCACAGATCCCTGGGGTACTCCACTATTCACCTTTCTTCATTGGGAAAATTGGCCATTTAGCCCTTCCCTCTGCTTTCTCTCTTTTAACCAGGTCCTTATCCACAGTAGTACACTGCCTCCTATCCCATGACCTTTTAGTTTTGCCAAAGGTCTCTGATGAGGGACCTTGTCAAAGGCTTTCTGAAAGTCCAGATACACTATATCAACCAACTCACATTTGTCTACCTGTTTATTCACACCTTCAAAAAAACATAACAGATTAGTAAGACAAGATCTTCCTTGTCTAAAGCCATATTGGCTGTCTCCCATTAGGCCATGACTATCTACATGCTGAGAATTTTGTTCTTTATGATGGTTTCTACCATTTTTCCCGGTACTGACGTCAGGCTCACCAGTCTGTAGTTTCCAGGATCACCCCTGGAACCCTTTTTAAAAATTGGCATTACATTGGCCATCTTGCAATCTTCAGGTATTACATATGATTATAATGATAGTTCACGGATTATTAATAGCAGGTCTGCAATCTCATATTTCAGTTCTTTGAACACCCTTACATGTATACCATCCGGTCCTGGTGATTTTGCTACTCTTCAGTTTATCAAATAGTTGAAATACATCTTCCTGGTATATTAATGTTTCTTTAAATTCTTCCGCAGTATCGTCTTTAAATACCACTTCAGTCATGGGTAACATCCCTACATCTTCCTCAGTAAAGACCAAAGCAAAGAATTCATTCAGTCTCTCCGCTATGGCCTTGTCCCCTCTTAGTGCCCCTTTTTCCCCTCTATCATCTAATGGTACAACGGACTCTTTTTCACAGTTTTTTTTGCTAGGAATGTACTTGAAAAAGTCTTTATTACACATTTTTGCTTCCACATCAGGCTCCTTGTCATATTCTCTCTTTGCCTGCCTTATCACTGCCTTGCATCTAACTTACCAGTGCTTGTGCTGTTTCCAGTTTTCGTCATTTGGCTCTTTTTTTCCATTTCCTGAAAGATGCTTTTTTTTTTTTTTTTTTTAGCAACAACAGCCTCTCTGACCTCACCTTTAAACCATATTGGCAGTTTTTTGCAGTTTCTTCCACTTTTCTTAACACATAGAATACAGCTGGTCTGGGCTTCCAAGATAGTATTTTTAAACAACACCCAAGCTTTTGATGTAAGTCTAACCTTTGCAACTGCTCCTTTTAGTTTTTTCTTAACTATTTTCTTCATTTTATTGTCGTCTCCCTTTCAAAAGTTAAAAGGTAGTACTATGGATTTCCTTACCATCCCTCCTCCATTAATTAAATCAAACGTGATCATGCGGGGAAGTGTAGTTTTTTGGGGGGTGGGAATAGTAGGCAGCGTGATGGGGTAATGGCAGGAATGATTTAGATTTTTCCAAGGGGCCAGTTTATGGGGTGGGAAGTCATGGGCAGTATTTTTTGGAGGGGCAATTGGGGGTTGTTTTATGGGGTGGTTTTCAATGCAGTGGGCAGTTGTGGTGTGGGTAGCTTTTGGGGGTGGGGCAATTTACAGAGTGGTAGGGTAGTTTTTGGGTAGTTGACAGGGAGTTAGACCATTTCTGGAGGGGTTAAGTTTTTCTGGTGAGACTGGTGTGTGGTGGGGTGTTTTTTGATGTAGTGGGGCATTCGGGTTGTTGTGGGGGTGTATTTTTAGAGGGGATAGGGCAGTTAGCAAGATTGAGAGGCAGTTTTGGGGAGTAGTTTTTAATGGTGGCAGCTTTTGGGGGCTTGATACAGCATTTATGAGGGAGTATATATGGGGGGCCAATTTTGGGAGGAGCAGATTTCTGGTGCAGAATTTTGGGGGGTTGAGGGAGTAGAAAACAAAGAGAGGATGTTTGAAAGGAGCAGATCCCTAACTGTTGTGTCTTACTGTATGTAAGTTTCTATGCTATAGAAACTGGAATTCCTGTCATAGAGATACATTAGGCTACTTTTTTTTTGAGGGGGGGGCTGGCTTATTTCTCTGGAACCCACAGTCTGATTGGGCTCATTTTCAAATTTGATTTGTTTTTGTACCAGTTTTTGCCATATACAAAGTTTCATCCCATTCTATTAGATTTTCAGAGTTATTTTGCTCCGACTGACAGACTGCCACACATGATTGATCCCTTTAATATAATTCTTCGCAACTTCTGTTCCCGTAGAAAGAATCGACAGTGTCCTAAGATAACTAGGTAAGTTTCAAACAGCCAGATTTTACCAGTTATCCTTAACCAGATATTCGAGGAGATATCTAGATATCCCGACTGAATACTGACCTTATTGTGTGTATGTACTGTATGTCTATTGTGATGACAAAGGCAGTTCAGAGGAAATGGAATGGCAGAAAAGTGAACCCTGTTCCTTTAAAAATGGTAGCATTCAGGGTTTCCCTAGTAACTAAGAACCTCTGAGTCAGAGTGCAGCCAGCATCAAGCCCCGCCCACTTCAGCATGTCAGAGCTAGGTTGAATCCTAGCAGCTCCCACTTGTGCTGGGAGAAGGGTGTGGTCCCTAAGAAAGATCAGTTTAAAACTGCTGTGTTTGAGCAGTCAGTTAGAAAAGAGCGCAGGCACGAGTGCAAGGAGAGGAGTCTTGAGAGGAGCACCAGAAAGCAGCAGAGGAGCCTTGGGGAGCACGAGAAGAGCTGGAACCAAGAGCAGAGACGAGCTGTGGGATCTAGGAGCAACAGGTCCAAGGCAGACACAGCTAAATGGGAAATTGCCACGACGAAGGCAAGCGTTTGATGAGAGAAGGCAGCATGGCTTTGAGCAGGAAGGAGTGGAACAACTAAGAGGCCCAGAGTTCAGGCAAGTGTATGTTCCAGAGTCCCTGCATAAGAGAAAGTTGAAGGAGTTAGTTCCTACTGGAGGAAGTAACTCAGCTAGCCAGCTAAGCTGTAAAAGTAGAGAGAATAGCTTGTCTGCATTCCCTAATCTAAGTCTCTCTGAAGAAATAGAGCAGAAGAAACTTGCTAGAAAAATTAAATGAATTGCTGCAGAAGCAGAGTAGTAAGCTCTACGACCAGGTACCCTCTGAGAACTGCTGCAATGAATCTGTAGAGGAGATGGAAGTAGAATCTTATGATAATGAGCCTGAAGAAATACAATGCTCATTTTGTAGGGCAAACAAGCTGGAGGTGTGCTGAAGCCTAAAGCACATGTAAATGAATGAATGTTTAAAGTAGTGAAGCTTGTTTGAATGAAAGATACAGCAAAGGAAAATAACTGGAGGTTTTAAGCCAAGCTGTTTCTCCTATATGCTTGAAAGTGAAATGAAACTTAATGGACATTCTGAAGCTGTCTGTATGTGAGGAAGCTGTGACTAAAACAGTCTTCCTGTGAAGTTAACTTGTTTTAAAGAAAGTTTACAGCCTGAGCTTTGGAAGCCAATTCCGGTGTCAAAGTTAACTGCTTAAACTGACCTACCTGTGAATACAACTTGTGAGCTTTATTCTTTGTTTTTGGAGAAGAATTCATTTTTGAGTTCAACACTGTTAATTTGATGCGAGGGGAAAAATCCCAAGAAAATAAAATATTCTCTGTTTTTGCCTAACCACTTGTGGTCACACTACTTTGCCTGATAGAATAAGTAAACTACAGTACCCAGCAGCCCTAGCTGGAGGCCATATTGGTGAACCTTATTCCAAGGGCAACAAGGCGACACTCTCCTGCTGCCCAGCTATATGCCCGGCCAGGAGGTGTTGACACTATATATCTATCTCTATCTATCTCGTATATGTATGTGTGTGTATATATATATTTAATCTTGAAAACCATATTGATAGCTAGAGAATTCAACGAGGCAGGAATTCACAAAGTAGCCACCTTCAGAAGGTACCATATTCATCACTTATCCCATCAATGACAAATTCTCCAAGGAATGCCTCTGATGAGAAGAATGGACTTCCACTCCCTTGTTTTATTGGGATATTTTCCAAAATGCTCTGCTTTCCTTTTTTTCCAAGTGGGAATCTTGGAAACTATATTCACAAGTTGTATGTGATAAATTCCCTGTGCCATATTCCTGTCTACTTCCGCTAGTACTGTCACCGTTGCAGAGATTTGTGTTTTGCTTTGTTAGTGAAGAACAATAAAAAAAATAAAATGCCGAGTGCTATACGAAGAGCAGAGTTGAGCATATTTTTATCCTTCACAGATTGTAGAAGAGAGCGAGGAAAGGCTAACAGAAGAGCAGATTGAAGAGCTGATAGAGGCCGTCACCAGTACTCTGCCAGGAGACCCAGAGGAAGAGCAGCAGGAGACGTCCACCATGGCCGCTGAAGAAGAAGGAGGCCAGTAGCAGACCGCATTAAACATGGCATCTTTCCCCATCATTACCAGCAATTTCAGTCATGTAGTTGCTTCTATGTGTGCAGTACATCCCAGAAGACATATATTCCTATCCTAAAGGCAAAATGAGAAACTGGTGTCTTTATCCAACTAAAGAATATAGGACCAAAATCTTTGAGAGAAGTTACTAAAGAAGTATGCAGAAACCACTGTATTTATGACTTCATTTCTTCACCCTGCCTGTAGCTTACTTTTGGGAATTATGTGGATCAGTGAGAGTTCCCTGTGTTTCCAATAGCTGCTCACTAACCTGCATAGGCAGAAGAGGAGATGCACCTCTTGGTAGAGAAATGACTGGATCAGGGGCACCTTGATAATCAAACCAAAAAGTCAGAAACAATTATGTTAGGGGAATAGGTAGCATTTATGTGCATAAAGGGGGCAATTTTGAATCTGGTCACGGAGTTTTCAGCCCCATGAGTGCTTTTTATTCCCCCTCCTTTGAAAATCCTGCTGGTGTGCATCGCACAGGTACAAACTATGCACTGGCAATTACATGCAGAGACTTCTAAATGAAATCTCTGTGTCTAATTTTCCTTCCTTGAGTTAACCCTGTAACATTTTCCACCACGGTTAAAAGCACAAGGAGTGGGTGGGGCAATAATCGGACCATGATATCCCATGTGTAAACGTATTTACCCATGGCAAAATGTCTAAAATTCACAACTGGCCATGGCACAAATACTTTATTCTTACTGTTTATAAGAGAAGGGGTGTCCATACCACTTATGAATTATAGTTACACCCCAGCACTTTCTTCCACCCATGCAGCTATCAGTAATTTGAATTAATTCTTCATGTGTTCGAAGCTCATATTTTTTCTCTATTCCTTACAACACCGAGATCACAAGCCGCCTCCAGAGATTCTGAAACATAGATTCTTATTTATGTGGAATAATAGTTTTAGAAGAATTACCAAACATATTTATTACAACTGTTAATCTTGTATTTTACATTATCTTATTATGTAACTGTCTTAACACAAGGTCAGCGCTTTGGTCCAAGTTGGCTCCCTCCTTGACATTTTCCTGGCTCATAGTACTGGAGTTCTCCTGAGAGCAGCTGGCAGAGGTCGCTGAAATTTTTGAGATTGATTGAGGGTAATTATATTGTTTATAAAAATGTTAATCAAAGATGGTATGCCCAGATACTCCAGCGGTAATACTTGATAGGCAAGGCAGAATTGGCAAATGATGCTATATCTAAGAGGAAGGCCTGAGGCCTTGAAGAGATGATAATTTGTAGGTTGGTACATTCTCTGGGAAGAGGGAATTAATAGCATGTTAGATTTAGGAGAAAATCTTCTATGCAGTATTTATTTTATCCACAAATATTAACAGTAGTGGTGCCATCCTGGGCTGGTGCCCAACTCATACCTGGTTTGATGGCCTAGGATACCAGGGGTTAAAAGTGCATAATAATCAAGTCCCTTCCCCTGATGCAAGTCTCTTCCATAGGAAGTTGTGCTGAGAATTACATGAGATGTAAATCTAGACCTGCCTACCACCTTGTGTCCATGTGATTATAAAAGGAAGAAAGCTAGCATGCCTTTGGTGGCCAGAAGCGTCCGTGGTGGGGATAGTACTTTACTGGCTACACTCAATTACCTTCCCTTCTTACTAGAAAGATAGTGCTCTGGAGAGGCATAGTTATTGATGTAAGACTTTCAGAACAAACATTTCTCCAGGACCAAGCAGGAAGGCAGTCCTCACATATGGGTGTCATCGGCGCCGATGAAGCCCCAGCGGAGCATTTCCCCAGCTTTCTATGAAAGCCTTTGGGAATGCAGGCACGCATGCGCAGTTCCCTTCCCGCCTAAAGGTGCCATCTTACCTCAGTCTCTTTTTTTCCGTGAAGCCCACCGGACGTGTGTCCTGTTCTCCCGGTTAAAATTAGATTTTTTTTCAGCGATTTTCACTATTTTTTCTCCCGGTTCGACGCCGGTTCCCCTCCCGCCGGGGTTGGTACACCGGTATCGAGCCCGATTCTTCTTTTTTGGTTTTTGCCCTTCGTGGCTGGCGTTCACGCCCTTTTTTCAATTTTTCCCTGGAAGGCCGGTCCTTTGACCTCGCGAGGACTCTTTTTTCCCCAGTGGCTTCCAGCGGTTTTAAAAAGTGTGATCGGTGTAAGAAACTGATGTCTCTCACCGACACACATGACTGCTGCCTTCGGTGCCTTGGCCCCAACCACGACCCTAAGTCATGCGGGCCATGTGGAAAGATGTCTTCCAAGGCACTCCGAAGTCGCCAGCAGCAAAAAGAAAGGCTTTTCTCGGACTCAGCCTCCGGCCAGGCCCGGACCTCATCTGAGGCCTCGACATCTCGGGATTCCGATCCTGAGCACCGTCGAAGCTCCTCGGACAGGGGGTCCCCTGACCGGGAACGCAAGAGGATGAAGAGGCTCGTGAGGGCGTCGTCGTCGGAGGTCCCTGGCTCCTCGAGGGCCAGGTCAAAGACCCCCGACCGTCGCCCCGGGCCCATGGAACTCGAGAAGCCTGCAAAAGTTCCTCGCGTGGAGCCGGAGTCTGCTGGTCACGTAAGCCCCGTAGTCCTCGAGGACTCTCCTCCCAGGGAGCCGACGTTGGGCCCGGCACCACCGGGGCCCGAGTCGGTGGCTGCTGCGTCTCCCGAGCTGAGTCTCAGGATGACAGCCTTGGAGAACAGATTCTTTGCCTTCATGGAGCAGCAGTGGGCACTGATGGCCAGCCTGTCTGGCGCATCTGCCCCGACCACCGGGACGTAGACTTCGAAGTCAACCCCGGAGACCGAGCCGATACTCGAGTCCATCGTGGCTCGGAGTCGACCTCGGTCGCGGTCTCCCTCGACCTCCCGTTCGGGACTGAGGGCGTCGACGCCGGTGCCTCCGACGTCGGGGCGGGTGCTCCAGGGCCCCGCGGGGTCGGACCCTGACTCCTCCTCGGACGAGTCAGCTTGGGAGACGGAGGACGAGGAGTCTCCTGATACCTTCAAGACTCGGTACGTCCCTTCAGACTCACCGCAGTCTGAGCCCCGGAGTAGGTCCCCCCGGAGGATACTCGGTTCTCAGAGTTTGTCCGGGATATGGCCACTGCCTTGGCTATCCCGGCGGACCCCAAGGAGGAGCCTCGAGGCCCTACAGTATGACTCTCCTCCGAAGGAGGCCTTTACTGTTCCGGTTCCTCCGATGCTGGAACGGCTCCTCTTCCATATGTGGGAGGCACCGGCCTCGGCGCCGGTTCTCAGCAAGCGAGTCGATTCGATCTATCGACTCCGGAAGAGCCCTGGCTTTCAAAAGGCACAGCTACCACACCATTCTATGGTTGTGGAATCGGCCATGCATCGTCTGAAGAGCCAGAAGATGCACTCCGCGGTGCACCCTGGCAGGGAGACCCGGAACCTCGATGGCGTCGGTAGAAAGTGCTTCCAGGGCTCGATGCTTGCTTGCCGTGTTCAGTCCTACCAGCTGTACATGGGCATGTACTTGCGGGACCTGGCCAAGGAATTGGCCGGGTTCTCTGCTGGTCTCTCCGGGGGAACCTTTGCAGAGATTTAAGTCCTTGTCCTCGGGGATTCGGGACTGCTCGAAGTTCATGTCCCGCGCCGCCTACGATGGTTCGAGGCTTCGGCCCGAGTTGCGGCAGCTGGCATCGCGGCTCGACGCCAGGCATGGCTGCAGTCATCGGACCTCGAGCCATGGGTTCAGGACAAGTTGGTCGATGTCCCTTGCCAAGGTGAAAACCTTTTTGGCAAGCCCATGACCGAGAAGGCCGCTCAGCTCGAAACTGAGCACCTCACACGGACAAAGCTGTCGAGGAAGACCTATGCCCCTTCTCATAAAAAGAAGGGCTCGGGTAAAAAGCCCTTTTACCCGAGGAAGGGCACTGCCTACAAACAGTACCCGCAATATCAGGCTGCCCAAGCTGCCCCCCAGGGTCAGCAAGCCAAGGGCCAGGGTAATGGGCCCTGTAGGCAGAGGACCCCCAAGCCTCAGGCCCCTGCTACCACTCAGCAGGGTGAGGGTTTTTGACTCCATGAGCGTAGCCTCTCCTCCACTGCTCTCCCAACCCTGCACAGGAGGTCGTCTCGCCCTTTTTGCCCACCAGTGGCCCCTTGTCACCGGGGACAGTTGGGTGCTGGAGATAATCCACAAGGGCTATGCCCTCCATTTTCACCAACTGCCTCTGCCATATTTTCCAGGGGAGCCTCCAAGGCCTCCCCTGAATACAGACCTTCTTCTACGAGAGCTTCATGGTCTGTTGGTGAACAGGGCGGTGGAGCCTGTGCCTCCCCACTTACAAGGTCACGGTTTCTACTCCAGGTATTTCCTGGTACCCAAGAGAACCGGTGGCCTTCGACCCATTCTGGACCTCAGGAACCTCAACAAGTTCCTAGTGAAGGAGAAGTTCAAGATGCTTACTCTTGGGACTCTTCTGCCCTACCTCTCAGCAGGGAGATTGGCTATGCTCCTTAGATCTAAAGGATGCGTACACTCACATCCTCATTCATCCAAACCACAGAAAGTACCTCAGGTTCATTGTGGGACGAAACCATTATCAGTACAGAGTGCTGCCTTTCGGCATCACCTCCGTCCCCAGAGTCTTTATAAAGTGCCTAGCAGTGGTGGCGGCCTACCTGAGAAATCAGGGAATCTTTGTCTTCCCCTATCTAGACGACTGGCTCATCAGGGGTCAGACGTGCCAAGAGGCCAATCAAGCCACCCTCAGGACTATTGCTTTTCTACAAAGCCTGGGGTTTGTCATAAACTTTGCAAAGTCCACTTTGCTCCCCTCCCAGAACTTAGAGTTCATAGGAGCAAGGCTGGACTCTCTGCTGGCACGGGCTTTCTTGCCAGCAGACAGGGCCCAAAGGTTGATGGCCTTGGCAAATCAGTTTCTCAGCAGGTCCCTGGTCTCCGCCAGACTCTGCCTGAGGCTTCTAGGCCACATGGCTTTGACAGTACATGTGACCCCCAATGCCAGGCTCCATATGAGACCTGCACAGTGGTGCCTTCGGGCTCAGTGGTCACAGGCCACAGGCAGCCTCAGAGACAGGATAAGGGTGTCCAGACCATTTCTGCACTCCCTCAACTGGTGGCTGCACCCACCCAATCTACTGAAAGGGGTGCCTTTTCAGATTCCAGGGTACACAGTAGTGATGACAACAGATGCCTCCCTGCAAGGCTGTGGAGCTCATTGTCAGGGCAAGTGCACCCAGGGCCTCTGGTCTCCCTGGGAAGCTGCACAGCAGATCAATCTCCTCTAATTCAGAGCTATTCGATTAGCACTCAAAGCTTTCACTCCTACCCTGGCTCACCAGTCTGTCCTGATTCAGACAGACAACCAAGTTGCCATGTTTTATGTGAACAAACGGGGCGGAACTGGGTCCAGGATCCTTTGTCGGGAGGCTCAGGACCTTTGTGCTTTTGCCCTCAAGCACAACATGCTCCTCAAGGCTGTGTACCTTCCAGGCCAGGACAACTACCTGGAAGACAGATTAAGCAGAATACTGAAGCCCCACGAGTGGCAGCTGCATCCTTCAGTAGTTCAGAGGATCTTCCTGAAATGGGGTCTCCCTTTGATAGATCTCTCTGCCAGCCCAACGAACAAGCAACTGCCAAAGTTCTGCTCCAGGCAACCGCATCCTCTGCGGATAGCAGCGGATGGTTTTCTGATATCCTGATCTCAGGGCCTCCTCTATGCGTTTCCTTCCACGCCTTTGGTGGCCTGAACTCTCTTCAAGATTCTTCAGGACAAGGCCTCGGTCCTGCTGGTGGCTCGCAGGTAGCCGAGACAGCCTTGGTTTCCTCTTCTGCTTCAACTGGCGGTGGATCCTCCACTACCTCTGGGATTGCAACCCGACCTTCTCTCACAGGAGCAAGGTTCCCTTCTGCACCCCAATCTCAAAGCTCTCAATTTGATGGCCTGGAGGCTGCAAGGGTAGTCTTGGCTCCCTGGGGCCTGCCTCAGGAAGTTCAGGACGTTGTCCTAGCCTCTAGGAAACAGTCCACTAGGAAAACCTATGCTCTCAAATGGAAGAGGTTTTCTGTGTGGTGTCAGCTACGTACAGAAGATCCTTTCTCCTGTACTGTGCCAGTAGTCCTTCAGTACTTACTGCACTTGTCAAATCAAGGTCTTAAATCCAATTCTGTTCGGGTCACCTCTCAGCTCTAACAGCTCACCACTCTCTGGTGGAGGGACATTCTCTGTCTGGTCACCCCTTGGTGTCTCGCTTTCTTAGGGGCTTGCTTTTGCTCAAGCCTCCTATCCGTTGTCCTGCCCCTGAGTGGGAGCTGAATGTGGTCTTGCAGCAACTGACTCGCCCACCTTTTGAGCCGATGGCTACTTGTCCATTACGCTTCCTCTCCTGGAAGACACTCTTCCTGATAGCCCTTACCTCGGCTGGCGAGTGAGTGAGCTTCAGGCCCTGGTCTGTGATAGGCCTTAAACCAGGATTTATAGGAACAGGGTAGTCCTTAGGACTCATCCAAAGTTCCTCCCTAAGGTTGTCTCCTCTTTCCACCTCAACCAGGAGGTGGTTCTTCCAACATTCTTCCCTAGGCCTCATGCAAGCCAGGCTGAAGCAGTCCTGCATACCCTGGACGGTAGGAGGGCCTTATCCTTCTACCTTGACCGTACGCAGGGGCATAGAAGGGCTACCCAGCTCTTCGTCTCCTTTGACCCCAATAAGTTGGGGCTGGCTGTGTCCAAGCGTACCTTGTCCATCTGGGTAGCTGACTGTATCACCTGGGCTTACAAGGCGGCTGACCTTCCTTTGCAGGGTAGGGTCACGGCCCATCGTGTCAGGGCAATGGCTGCCTCAGTGGCTCATCTCTGCTCTGTGCCCTTGGTAGACATCTGCAGGGCTGCAACTTGGTCTTCAAGCCAGACTTTTGCGGCCCATTACTGCCTGGAGAGGGAGTCCCGTAGGGACAGTGCTTTTGGCCAAGCAGTACTCCGGTATCTCTTTGAGGTTTAGGCAACTCCTGCCCTCTGTTGGGCTACCGGTGGAGGTTGTGTCCTTGAAAAGCCTTTCTTTGCTGCTGAGACTAGAGGGAGTTCTCTTGTTCAGCCTGGGTTCCTCGGTAGCCCAGAGCTGGGGAGTCACCCATATGTGAGGACTGCCTTCCTGCTTGGTCCTGGAGAAAGAGTAGTTACTCACCTGTAACAGGTGTTCTCCAGGAGCAGCAGGAATCAGTCCTCACAACCCTCCCTCCTCCCCTTGGAGTTGCAGTTGTACATAGTTTATTTTTCATTTTTGTGTGCTGTTCTTAGCTATGTCATTTGACTGAGGTAAGATGGCACCTTTAGGCGGGAAGGGAACCGCGCATGCGTGCCTGCATTCCCAAAGGCTTTCATAGAAAGCTGGGGAAATGCTCCACTAGGGCTTCATCGGCGCCGATGACTCCCATATGTAAGGACTGATTCCTGCTGCTCCTGGAGAACACCTGTTACAGGTGAGTAACTACTCTTTCTTTCTTAAAGAGGCCCAAGCAGGAGTATGCAGTGCTGTGAGATTTGACTTGCTACGACAGAGGCTGGAATTGAGTACAAAAAATGACCAGCTGCTTGATAACAGAAAACATTTTTCAAATAGACAGATATTTTTGGCAAATGGGTCTCCTCCCTTGAACTGGCAGATAAGATTTAAACATTCCAGCAAGACTGTTTTTAATATAAGGTCATGTGATCTTATTTATACAATTGAACAACTTAAAGACACTGAGAAATTATTTTAAGCAGAAGCTATTACAGAGTTTCCTCATGAAAAACCTGGGTCCGTCATGTCATTGCTGGTTGGCATGGTGGAGAGGTCTAATGGTTAGAACAAGAGGCTGAGAACCAGGGGAAGTGCAGATTCAAATTCCACTTTACCAACTGATGCTTCTTGTAAAAAAAAAGGTATTGGAAATTAGATGCATCAAGGAAAGGACAGAGTTGTCCTAATTTGAGGAAATAGAATGTATATCATAGTGCACATAGACTCTGGGACTAGTGTTTCAGGGGCTGATAAAGTAAAAGGTACGCCCACCTCCCCCTTGCTTACAAGTAAACTCTGATTGACTAATATGAAAGGGACTAGTCCTCTTCCCAGCCTCCTCCTTGCCTCCCCGACCAGGGTGTACAAACATCCTGTGCAAACTACACTCCTGGTGGTCTTGGAGGTGGGGGTAGGAGTGATCCCCAGTCACTCATGCCTGGTACCACTGTTCTTCAGCATGGTGGCTTTTTTACCCTTAGTTGTACATTGGCAGCCAAATAAGGAAATGTTGAAAAGTGTCATCTCGCCACATCTTAGTAAATTGGCCCCTTAGCTCATAAACCCTTTGGTCAAGGAAATATCCATGATACCATGACCTTGGTTTGGGAAAGATGAGTAATTAAACCTAAAACTCCATGAGCTGTAGCAATAACACCATGCGCACATTAATGTTGAAGCTAAAGTATGGCTTTTTTTATTCACACCACATGTAGGAATCACTGGGCCAACACAGCGGCGTTCTTTTTTTAAGCTACATCATCATTCATGTCATCGCTCAGGAGTTGGTTGAGACTGCTTTGGGGCTTACACTGTATGAGATGCAAAAACCAAAGGCCGTGACTATGGAGTCACGGAGGGATGTTATTCAGGGTTTTAACACTTCCCTGCAAACTATATCTATTAGACTTGTGGGTGACTTCTCTGTTGTATCGCAAGTTGTGATGGAACACTCTCAGGCATTGGATTCATTGTCTGGAAAAGTGGACGTCCGTGAATCAAAAATGAATGTGGTTCAGATTATAGGGGATGCACTGGTGAAGGATAATAATGTTTTTCGGCGTATGGAGCACCTTGAGAATCAGGTGTGAAGGAACAATCTATGCTTATTGAACTTTCCCAAGTCAATAATCTTCCCCTATTGACATTGTGAAGAAATATTTGACTGAGACTTTGGGTATGGACCCTGGGAACTTGCCTGCTATGGTTAGAACTCAAATACATCTCTATGGGAGGTGTTGACCTAGCTTCAGGCCAGGGGGACACCTTGGGGGATAAACTCATGGGATTCCTTGAGTCCTCGTTAGAGGTAATCACCAGCAAACCACCCTGATTCTTACATTTGCCCTAGAGTTCAACTGCAACATGTTATTTAGGCTTTATTTTTGTTCTACGAATAAGCTATTTCTAGGTGCAAAATTTCATGTTTCCTGACTTCTCTAGATTCACACAGAAATGATGCCAGGATTTCCTGGCCCTGCGTTGCAGAGCATTAGCCCTGGGGATGAAGTATGTGTTACGGTTTCCATGTATTTGTTTGGTTGAATGTGAGGAGACAGACAACCAGGTGGCGATGTTCTAAGTGAACAAACATGGGGGCACGGGGTCTTGTCAGGAGGTTCTAGCCCTCTGCTCGTATGCAGTCCAATAGGGCATCCTCCTGCGGGCAGTGTACCTGCCCGGTTAGGACAACTAGCTGGCCGACAGGCTCAGCAGAGTTGTTCTCCAGCTGCATGAGTGACAGCTGGACCCCAGGTAGCCGGCCGACTCTTCTGGCTCTGGGGAGAACCTGTGATGGACCTGTTGACCAGCCCAGACAACTTTTAGCTGCCCCACTTCTGCTCCCGGCAGGCCCACTCCTCCAGGGTGGCAGCGGACGTGTTACTGGTCTCAAGGTCAGGAGGCCTCATGTATGCCTTCCCTCCTACCCCGTTGATCGCCAAGACCTTGTTCGGGACCCTCCGCGACAGGGCCCCTCTCCTCTTCATAGCTCCTCGGTGACCCAGGCAGCCGTGGTTCCCGCTGCCTCTACAGTTGATGGTGGACACCCCCATCCCCTTGGGTACTGCCCTGGGACCCCTGTCTCAGGAGGAAGGATCTCTCCTGCACCCCAATCTGGGGTCCTTGTCACTGACCGCATGGCTGCTGAGAGGGTGATTCTGGCCCCCTTCAACCTTTCAGTTGAAGTAGAGGATATCCTGCTGGCCTCTTGCAAGGCCTCTACTAGGAAGTCTTAAGCCCTCAAATGGCACAGGTTCTCTGTTTGGTGCGCCGATCACAGGGCTGACCCTTTCTCTTGCCCGGTGGCTCTAGTGGTACAATACCTTCTCTACCTCTCTCAGTCTGGGTTCAAGTCTAACTCTGTCCAGGTGCACCTCAGTGCCTTGGTGGCGCACCACCATCTGGTGGATGGTAAGCCCCTCTCAGTCCAGCCATTGGTGACCCATTTTATTTGGTGCCTGCTCTTATCGAAGTCCCTGGTTCGCCCTCCGGCAACCCAATGGGACCTCAGCGTGGTGCTAGGGCAGCTTACTGACCCACCCTTCGAACTTCTAGTTACCTGCCGCCTCTGCTACCTCTCTTGGAAGGTGACTTTCCTGGTCACGCTTACCTCCGCTCGCAGATTTAGCGAATTCCAGGCCCTTGTGGCGGAAGCGCCCTATACCAAGTTCTACAACAACAGAGTGGTGCTTCGCACACACCCCAAATTCCTACCAAAGGTAGTGTCACCATTTCACCTCAACCAGGAAGTGGTGCTCCCTACCTTCTTTCCAAGACCTCACTCCAGTCGGGTGGATACGGTCCTCCACACCTTGGACTGTAAGAGGGCTTTGTCCTTCTACATCCAACACACTCAGGGCCACCACAAAGCTCAGCTTTTCATCCCCTACGACCCCAATAGGCTGGGGGAGGCGGTGACCAAGCGTACACTGTCCACTTGAGTGGTGGACTGTATCGCCTTCGTGTACGAGCAGGTAAGGCTATTGCTGGACGGCCGCGTCACAGCACACCGCATCAGGGCCATGGCGGCTTTGGTGGCACACTTGCGCTCTGTCCCGATGGGGGATATCTGCCGGGCCACTACCTGGTCTTCAGTCCATACCTTCGCAGCCCATTACTGCCTGGAAATAGAGTCCTGACGGGACAGTGCCTTCAGCCAGGCTGTGCTCCATAACCTTTTTGGGGTTTAGGCAACTCCTACACTCCGACCCTTCTGTGTTCAGGCTAACGGAGTGATGGTTTATCGGACACAGGGGTCCTATTGTGGTCTGTGGACACGGACTAAATTGCTGCTGCTTGCGGCTCCCTATGAGGGAGCCCTGTTTTTGCTATCGGCTTACGGTGGCCTGTAGCTGTGGAGTCCCATTTCTGAAGACTGACTTCTTGCTTGTTCCCGGAGAAAGCATAGTTACTCACCTGAAACAGGTGTTCTCTGGGGACAGCAGGAATCAGTCCTCACAACACTCCCTCCTCCCCTTGGAGTTGCTCCTTTACCATCTTTTATTTTTGCCGTCTTTTAGCTATGTCACCTGACTGAGCAAGATGGCACCTTTGGTGGGGAAGGGGACCACGCATGCGTGGTAGCATTCCTAAAGGCTTTCTTTGAAAGCTGGGGGAAATGCTCCGCACAGGCTCAGTCGGTGCCAACATTACCCATATGTGAAGACTGATTCCTGCTCTCCCCTGAAAACACCTGTTACAGGTGAGTAACTACGCTTTTGCTTCCATCACCACATTACAGTCCCCGTACCCAGCCCTTTAACCACCTCCCCAGGGCCTCCCAAAACTCCTGACTATCCACGTTGGGACCATAGGTATTCAGCAATGTTATCTCAACTCCGCTTACTGTTCCCCAGACTAATAAGGCCCTTCCATCTCTCTTACATTCCACCTCTCCCATCTGAAAAAAAAGACATCTCCCCTAATCAGTATGGTGACACTTCCCTTTTTCCATCCCAAATCAGTCCCCACAAAATAGACATGGGGTAAATGTGTGGGCATACCAACTGCTCATCGTTATGGAGCAAATGAATCTCTTGTCCGAATGCTATTTGCCAGCCCCCGTACTTGAGATCATTATAAAGGAGCTTGCGCTTTTGCAGTGTATTGAGGCCTTTGACATTCAGGGACCCTGTCTTAAGTCTCTGTATGCTTTCTCCAGATGACAAACCATCTCCCTATGCCCCGACTGCTGAGTGTATCCCTCCTGTCACCCCCTCCCCAAACCCCTCCCTCACCCCCCAAATTGCACATTAAGCCTCTGCCATCAGATGTGAGGAAGTGACTCGCCAGAGGTATCCTCCCCAAGAAGACTTCCATTGCTCCCTCCTCCCTCCATGTTTCCCCATGCATGCCATCATATCTCATACTTTTTCTCTTCTTTCGATCTTCTATCCTCCCTGCTTCCCCTATTCACACCTCCCATCCTTGTTCCCCTACCCGTCCCTCTCCCTTGCCCTCCCAAGCTCCATCACCTCTCCTCCTCCCCACTTACTTAAAGTGGCATTCTATAGCTTTGACAGTCCTACTAACAGCCCCTCCAATAAACCAATTTTTCCCCAGTAATAGAAGCAGATGTTTTTAATTCAGTCCCCCACATCCATCTTGTCTCTGTTGTCGGCCTCTGAAGTGTTCGTGTGTCCTTTCTCCCTTCCCCACAGATGTTGGTTTTTGTTGGTAGCTCTCTCCCATTGCGGGGAGGGGGGGGGAGTTTGTGCCCACTGCGTTGCCAAGCTCAAGGGAAGATTATTAGGTAGATTTGTCATTCCTTCTTCTGTTAAACAAGCCCATGCTTCCTTTGCAGATCAAACCCTCTTAGATTGTCCATTAATTTCAAACTGGAGCACAAAGGGAAAAAGCCAATGATATCAGATATACTCTTTGAGTAGATATTGGGTGACTCCATGAATATCCCGGCGTCATTGCAGAATAACTGTGGACAAATCTTGGTATATCTCTATAGTGTGGGAGTCCCATACAAATTTTTCTTTCTTCCATGCAAGGCATAATAATTTATCCTTTACCGCGTATGAGCTCATGCATACCACTATATCTTGCAGTCTTGTCCCAGCAAGGGAGTCTAATGCGCGATGAGCCTGCTCAATACCAATTTGTCCCTCCTGAGCTTCCTCCTCTGCCACCTCCCATAGAGCTTTATATATCTCTTGAATCATCTTGCCAGCATCTTTGTAGGCATCCGTCCCAGGAATACCCCAAAAGCGAAGGTTACAGTGTCTGGAGTGGTTTTCAAGGTCTTCCACCTTGTCTCGTAACAAGTCCTGTTCTGATTCGAGGTGCTGTATGTGTGCCATATGCATTCTCGCGGCCTCCTCTTGTTGTTCCATCTGTAGCTCAACTGCCTCAAGACGGGTACCGATGTCTCTTATTTCCCCACGGAGATCCCCCAGGCCTTCCCGCAGTTCCTCTCTTACTGTGATGAATTCTTTTCGCAGCTTTGCTTTTCTACATCCCCCAGGTGTTACCATCCTACTAAGAACTCCTTGAGGTATTACTTCAGGGAGTCATTAGAGGGATGGGATGTAGAAAAGCAATGGGCAAAACTGAAAGGGGATATTTTAAGGGCAACAAACCTTTTTGTTAGAAAGGTAAATAAATGTAAAAAGAAAAGGAGGCCACTATTGTTCTCAAAAGAAGTAGCTGAAAAGGTGAAGAAAAAGACACTGGAACAGTGTGTACCACTATCTTAGGGTGCTGGCAGTATTTTACCTGACTGAAGTAGATATTCCCAGCTAATGACCTCTGATGTCTCATAGACAGACAACACAATTATATCAATTATCCAGGTTTATCCATGTTTTATAAAATGACTACTTATTGACTCTGATAACCAAAACATTCATTGCTGGGGGGGGGGGGGGGGAGGAGCTGTTTTGTTTTAGTTTTTGACCAAAAACTCTTTTAACGTAAGTTTACAGTTCGAGATTTGTTTGCTCCTGTTTCCCTAGTACTCACTCGAAGCCAGTGACTGTAGGAAGAGAGCCCTTAAAAATTAAAGGGTAAGTAAGATCTGTGGTGTTTCTTTAAAAATATCCAGCAACTAATGTGCTAGAAAGATTCTCAAGTGAAATTAGAACTTGTGATACTATTTTATATTACAGCAGAAAAGTTAAAAATATTAAGGGGCCCTTTTTACTAAAGGTTAATGCATGTAAATTAATTTTGGGAAAAGAATATTTAAAGATGATTGCTTCAGTGAAAGGACTTGATTATTGTCAGAACTTACTTTCAGTTTATTAGCACATATCCACAGGGCAATAGATAATGGGCCCGATTGTCGAAGGCATTTACATGGGGTAGTGCCTTCGAAAATTCCCTGGTTTGTGCCCCGATGCTGTGCGGTTAGCATCGGGGTGTGTTGGGGTCATTCCAGATGGTGCGTAGGTGGGCCATGGAGCTACCCATGTAACACCAATTTTTGATGCTATACGGTTAGCATTGTGTGCTTAAAGATAGGCAAGGGAAACCCCGCCTATCTGTAAGGCGCTGGGGCTAACTGTGTAGCATCAACAATCGGTGCTAGACGGGTAGCTCCTGCAACCGCCTAGCTATGCAGCGATACCCAGATTTTCGATGCTGGGGCTGCATATGAGCCTGGCATGGAAACTCCAGGTTAGGCGGGAGGGGGCGGGCTATGCGCCGACACAGCACATAGCACCGCCCAGATCAATATCAGGCCTGATAATCCTAGACTAATTTTACAGTATCTATAGCCTTTGAATGATTAGGACCTAATTAAGTGTACATTTGAAGACCATGAGCATACATACTAATTTTAGATCAGCCTATCTAATCAAATTCTCCAGAGTCATACATAGATGTTAAAATGTTTTTATTTTATTTAAACTATTTCTCTTCTGTCTAGCAGTCTAAGCAGATTACAGAATTCCACTTAAAAACACGTTAAAACAACACAAGTTGTTTCCATGTAAATGTATCCTCCACCATGAGGGTGCTTCATATACCTTTGTTGGAGTATCCCATTTAGAAAATTTTCTGTCTGGTAAAGGGGTTTAAGTGGGTGGTTGGGGTCATGGCCTCCGTATTGTGGATAATATATGTATTCTGTTTTCCTTTTTAATTTTCTTTGCTGTTAACAGTGGGATTCCGTAATGTGGACTTTATCATGGTGTATATTTCTTATTGTAGTATGATATTTTGCCTTTATGTTTTATGGGATTGACCTGTACTTTTTTTGGTTGTTGTATATGACTGAAAATCAAATAAAAAAAACCAAAAACAACACAAAAGACAAATAGCCCTGTGGAATACTTCATTTTAATTGTCTTAAATAGAAGAGTTTCTTATCGACATGTTTTAGTCCCTGTTACTAGGAAAAGAAGAGACTCGGGTCAATACTGTGTCCTTGCTATAGAGAATCTGCAAGCATTCTAACAGGCTGCCACGGGCCACAGAGTCAAAGGCTGCTGAATGGTGCAGTACCACTACTGCACAGTCACAACGCCTTGCCAATCCGTGGTGGAGGTCACAATGCCTTGCCAATCCGTGGCGGAGTTCATTGAATGCTCTGAGAGGATTCCATACGAATTCCAGCACAGGATCCAGATTGCAGAGCCACTGTAAGGGTATTAGATACCGTGGATGAACCCAGGCCTGGATTTAGGCATAGGCAACTAGGGTGCAAATTTTGAAAGTACTGAATATCCAGGCCAAATTGGAGCCGGGCTCCTGCTTTAAGGCCATGTGAATGTGCTGCTTCAAAGGGGTGCCACTGTGGTAGTATGAATTTCCTTTGCTCTTCTTCTAGCTCTCCAATCTGTGGATCCCCCAAGGATCTGCTGTTTGGTCTTGCCTATGGGTGCCAAAATATTAAATCCAGCCCTGGGTGAATCTTCAGCCTTATACTCCTTAAATTAACTTTCTGACCCCTGTTCCCCTCCTGAGAGTTTGATGAACTGAGCAATCATCACTCTATCTACACTGCTTACTAGAGTGAATCCTGTAAATACCCCTAATTGGACATCATACTTTTAAATATTAAACCTTGTTTCTTATGTATTGTACATACATAACAAGGGAAATTTCCAAAGGCCATTTACTTAGGTAAATTCTTTTTTATACCTGGGTAAAAGGACTACTTGAAAACTGCCCTTCTCCCTGTAAGAAGTAGTATGGGCTGACGGTTCTTTTTAGGTGTGTTTCGCTGAAGCAATATTTATTTATTTTATTTTAACAGTTGCTTATATACCGCAACCTTCCAAAGATCTGGTGCGGTTTACAATGAACAATTTAGGAAACAGTGAACAGAGCTGTTTTTACATGGAACTTCTGTGAACTATATACAATATACTGTTAATTACATTAAACATTTGGTTATAGTAAAAACATTATAAAACTATTTACAAAGGTATGGTTCATATAGGTAACTATATACAATGGAAATGAGTCCCGTAGGCAATTCTTAACTTGAGTTAGAGTGGGACAAGCAAGGTAGAAGAAACTGAATGGAGAAAGAGAATAAGAAGGAAGGTATTAGTGAGAGTGTAGGGTGAGTAATGTTATGGTTAGATTGAACCGAAGGATGAGCTATTCATTTTGGGCTTAGGTCAACGATGGGACAATGTGAAAAAATTGAGCTCTTGTAAGTATTGGGTCGATATAACTTAGATCCATCTAACATCTGTTATCCATTTTCTGTCTGAGATAATTGGTTTATGTTTGGTCCATAGTGAAGGCTGAACAGATGGGTCTTTAAATTCTTGCGGAGCTCTTTAAGTTCAGTTAATGTTCTTATTGCTTTAGTGCCTTTTGGGGAGGGTCCATCCATCCATCTATCTGTCTGTTCGTATGCATCTGTTTGCACATGCAGAAACAAACTGATGAGTACTGCTTTATTCTGCATGGCAGGGCAGGGGCACAAAGAGCTGGCAGGAGTCCCGCCAGCAATAAGAGAGTAATATTGGTTTAAAGAGTCAGCAGGAGTCCCTGAATCCGGTTGGCAGAAAAAGGGGAGGAGCACAAAGGAAAGGGTGATAATAAGGAGGGGAAAAGGAGTGGGACAGAGCAAAATGGAAGAGGCAGGGTTGTAAGAAAAGAAAGGGGTGGAGCATGTTGAAGAGAGGGAGAGTGCAAAAAGGGAGAGGGGAAAGGATGGAGGGTGTGAAAGGCTTGTGGCAGGGAGGAAGGAGAGTGCAAGGTTGTGTAACATGGGAAAGGGGAGGGAAAGTGCGTGGGTGGCTGGAAGGGAAAGAGGGAGAGTGCAAGAGAGAGGGTTGTGAAGGGTAGAAAAGAGGAAAAAGAGGAACAGTGCAAAAGGATGGGGGGCAGGGGATAGGAGTAGGAGGATAGAGCAACAGCCAAAGGAGAAGGAAGCATACATGTCACAGAGACACCGACACACACATGTACACAGTTCCCTACCTCATTCACACACTGAGCCCCTGACACATGCATTCACACTGGCCCTAGAGTATCTGATACCCTAGGACCTAGGTGAATCTTCAGCCATGCCCCTTCCATACCCCCCCCCCTGGTGTTAGCTGAAGGCCCAGCCCAACATTTCTCTTCTCCTTCCTACCCCTAAAAGTGTTCAGAATCTCCTATCCCCCCCCACCCCAAGGTGGCCAGCAGCTCCTCTCCCCCCACCCAAGCAGCATCTTCCTCCCCTTCCCCTATAGGGAGGAATTAAGGACTGTCTTAATCCCTGCGTTTACCTCTGTATCCATCACCTCATTGTAGACTATGGTTGAAGCGTGATCAAAGGAAGTCCCAGCTATCACTTTGAGTTTCTCCCTCTCTAGACAGTTGTCCTTCTGCTTGTATCCCTGCCCCAGACTAGAACCCTCAGTTAGCAGAGCCACTGCACCCTTGATGATGATCTTGGCCAGGAGGAGTACCATGTGGCCACTATTTATTTTAACAATTTTCTGTACCACCCCTTCCAACAATCAGGAGAGGTTTACATAGAACAGTTAACGTTAGGGTTACATAGAACAATAATTAAACTAAATACAGAGAACATAATAATATGCCAGCTACACCCGGTGTGGGTATAGTGAAGATTGGTTAATATAACTATATACATAAAAAGGATTCATAACATGCACAATGAACAGGGTGTCTGAGAGGGAGGTTCAGCCTGGGGGGGTGCTTGGTAGTGGTTGAGTTGTTGGACTGTATGATTGTATCACTGAAGGAGAGGTTGTTATAGTGTTCAGTAAATAGTAGTTTTCAGTTCTTTTCTGAACGCTTGAAGGTCTTTTATGGATCTGATTGGGTCTTGGAGGGAGTTCCAAAGCGTAGGCGCTGTTTAGGAACAGGCTCTATTACTAATTACTTGGAGGTTCTTTGCGGAATGAGGATGGAGTTGCTAGTAGGTTTAACTTACTTTTTCTCCTATTTCTATTTTCTGTTTGGATTTGTATCTTGGTTGTGAGAAAGGATGGTGCGATATTATTGATAAGTTTGAATGCGGTGACTTAAGGATTTGTATTTTATCCTACTGGCCACCAGCAGCCAGTTGTAGAGGATGGGGGAGATATGATCAGTTAGTCTTTCCTTGGATATGATCCTTGCAGTGACATTCTGGGCCAATTGGAGTGTGTGGAGACTATTTTTAGGAAATCCTTGTAATATACTATTACAGTAGTCCAGGTGAGGTGTGATTGGGGCCTGGACTACTGTACAGAAATCATGGGTCTCTAGGAGGGGTCTGAGGTGTTGAATTGTCTTTAGTTTGTAGAATATAGTTCTTGCCGTTTGCTTAATTTTCTGTTGTCATCGAGAGGGATTTATCTGTTGTGATGCCTAGGTATTTAACCTCATCTTTGATTGGAATGTTTGTGTCATGGAGTTTAAATGTTGTGGGAGGGGTGAAGCTTTGATTCCTTGTTGTGAATAAGATCTCTGTTTTTTTTAAATTTATGTGAAGATTATTTTCCTTTAGCCAAGATTCAGCTTCAGCTATGCAATTTGTGATATTACGGTATGTGGGGTTTTTTATGTCTATGGGTGTGTAAACCATGATATCGTCTACGTAGATATAATAGTTTATGTTGTAATTCTTGAAGATCGAACAAATAGGTTGAAGGTATATGTTGAACAAGAGGGCGGAGAGCGTGGAATCTTGTGGAATTCCCTGTTCTTGTGGGAAGGTGGAGGAGAGTTCCTGGTCGACTTTCACATACAGCGAGCGGTTGGACAGGTAGGATTTAAACCAGTTGAAGGCAGTTCCAGTTATGCCAAAATGTGCAAGTCTTGTTAGGAGCATGTTGTGATCTACGTTATCAAAAGCAGAGGATATATCTAGGAATACCAGGAGGTAAGCTTGGTTTACATTATCTAGGCCACAGAGGAGAGTATCAAATAGAACCAGGAGTAATGTTTCTGTTCCATGATATGGGCGAAACCCATATTGGTGTTCATCAAGAGGGGCATGACTATCAATGTAGTCCTGAAGTTGGAGTTGCACAACTTTTTCTTTTTGTTAGGAATGGAATGTTAGCGATTGGTCCATATGATGTGGGATCATCCTTGTTAAGGGATCTGTTTTTAAGTATGGGTCGAATTAGAGATTGTTTGAATGCAATTGGCATTGTACCTGATGTTAGGGATCGATTGATAGTTTCCATGATGAAGGGTGCTAGTTCACTATGTCTGTGAAGCCAGTGCAGAGTGGCTTGGTCATCAGGTAGTGCTCCTCCTTGGTGTCCATGGCTAGGCATCTCACTGCAGGATACCTCCCCCTTCCCCCATTATATGCTCAGTTTAACTAAGTGGCAGAAAAAAACAGCAGGAATCAGTTCTTCTGTGGCTTGTTAAAATGCAGCCTGCTTACATTGTGGGCACTTTCATTACTCAATGATTCCTGCTGTGAGGGCACTAGAGCGATGAGGAGGAAGGAAAAAGGTAGGAGGCAACCATGGGGATTGGGCTCCCCCTCCCCCAGGTGTTGCTGCCCTGGGGAACTACTTAGTTCACCTAGTGGTAAGGCTGGTTCTGACCCCATGGACACACACACTCACACACATATAGATACATGGATGCACACAACTCCCTGACATATGCACACACACGCACACACATACACACATGTATGCATGTACACACACATGAAGCCTGACAATCACCCCCCCAGCACACACATGGCCCCCCCAGCACACACTGCCAATACAAACACACAATCACATACATACACACACATCCCCTCTGGCATCCCACCCTCATATCGCCACAGATAAATAGCTAAACTCTCCCCGTGGAAATAGATATGGACATCCTAAGAACATAGGGGTGGGATATTCAGAAGCATTTACACGGCCACTCCATGTTAGCCTAGTTAGCATCGGGGTGCACTGGGGCATTCTGAGATGACCCCCATCGCTAATCGGGCAATGATGATATTGAGCCACTGCTCAATTAGTGACACACAAAGGTCAGGTACAGGAAACCCTGGCCTAACGTTCGCTGCAGAAGCCAACCGGGCAGTGGCTGAATATCACCAGGCAGCTTGCATATTCAATGCCGAAGCCCAGATATGGGCTCTGCATTGAATATCCAGGTTTAAAGTTCAGCACTGGCAGCTAGTCGCTTTAGCAGTGCTAGCCACCGTTGCTGAATATCAGACCCATAACATTTGCCATAGTAGGTCAGACCAAAGGTCCTTCAACCCCAATATCCTGTTTCTAACAGTGGCCAATGCGGGTCATAAGTACCTGGCAGGCTTCCGAAATGCTGTTTATCCCAAGGGGTAAGCAGGTGGATTCCTCCCAGTCCACTTTAATGATGGTTTATGGACTTTTCCTCCAACAACTTCTTTTTAACTCTAGCTACACTAACAGCTTTTACTATATCCTCTGGAAATGAATTCCAGAGCTTAATTATATGTTGAGAGAAAAAATATTTTCTCTGATTAGTCTTAAATGTACTCCTTTGTAGCTTCATTGTGTGTCCCTTAGTCTTTGTTTACTTGTTCTACTCCATTCAGTATTTTATAGACCTGCATCATATCTCCCCTCAGCCATCTCTTTTTCAAGCAGAAGAACTTAACCTTTTAAGCCTTTCCTCATAGACATATCCATCTGTCCCCTTTATTATTTTGATTGCCCTTCTCTGTACCTTTTCTAATTCTGCCATATCTTATCACTGACTCACGATGCATTCTCCTCTCACATACATCAGTCACTATGCACACTATGCCCTGCATCCCACACACCAACCTCTACTACCTTACCAAGACACACATGAAAATGCCCGAGTCTGTGAATGGAGGCAAAGGGGCACGTGCCATTATGACACACTCAAAGTGTGCGCTCTTTACCTTGTTTATTTTGCCCTCACCGTAGTTGTTCTTTGCTGCCTCCCAGAAGCTGCGGCAATAGGCAACAGCCTAGTCAAGCCTTGCCAGATTGGCAGGAGTCTAGAGTTGACCCTTATCTAGAAATTGATTCAGTTAATAGCTTACAGCACACTCCAGCAGTTTACCTTGAACAGATACATTAGCAATGGGGTTTTAGATCTGTATTTGCAAACCATTTCAGTTTGGTTTTGTAAGTAGGGAAGAGATTATTGTTTCCTTCAATTCAGACATGAAGCTGCCTTGCTAAAAGGTATTTAGAAATGTCAACAAACCAGACTTACACTCTTTAATTAGACAGTAAGTGCAAGGATCATAGGGACAACTTTATTGCCTTAGATAGGATAAGTTCTGTTTCTTTAAGAACTAACGTCCTAAAGGAATCAAACGTTAATCCTTCTCAAAATGGTAATTAACAGCAACCTGTCTGTCACCTCCGCTAATAAGTCATTTCAGGTGTTCCTGTCTTCCTCTTTGATTCTTACAAGTTTCATATTCAATCCGATCCCCAGACCCTTTCCATGATATACCACCAAGCTTTCTAATAATATAGCCAGCCACCAAAAGTAATGACGCCATTATCTGCTAGTACTTTGTGCTCCATAATATCTGGATTGTAACTTTGTCACTCTGTACAGCTTACCCTAGCCTTTTTGAAACCCAGTAAAGCCATACTGCCACTCTGACCATTGATTTCTATTCTAGGTTTTGCACTCTTAAGCTCTATATGATTGAGCAAACATGCAAGCCTGCTCCCTTGTATCTTCTGTCTGTTACCCTCAACGTATCATGTTATCCCAGGCATGTTTAAATTGGCACGGTTTTGGTTGCCACTACCTGTAATAGTAGTCTAACCCAGCCATCTACCACCTTAAAAACATAAGAACTGCCATGTTAGGTCAGACCAAAAGTACATCAAGCCTAGTATCCTGTTTCCAACAGTGGCAAATCCAGTACCTTCTCAGAAAGGAATTATTTTCTCATATTTCCTCCAAGTCCTTCTCTCTTAAATTTCCTGTCATGACCCCTTGTCTTTGGATTTTGTTTTCCATGGGAAATGTCACCTTCCTGTTCTTTTTTTAAGCTTGTCAAATACAGTATTTGAATGTTCCATTATACAGCAAATGCATCTTGACTGTTTTAAACTTCCTTTGATTTTACAGGCATGATTTTTTGTGACATGCTGGGGCCTTTCAGCCCTGTTAAGGAGGAAACATTCTGATTTTGTTTCTGTGCTGTACAACAAGCTGCTGAGACAGCTGTAATCTTTGGTATTATTCCATAAATTGTGAGTTAACTAGACCTGGCAAGGTAGACGTTTCATGCATTATACCTTTAGCTTTTCAAATTATTCTTATGTTAATGATCAAAGAGTTTATTTTCCCAACATGAACAACTATATTTTCTTTGCTTTTATGAAATGCCCCATATAATATATCTCAGTGGTGCTGGGGTTACTCTTCCGGCCAGTCTGGTGTTCAGGATATAACATAGTAACACAGTAACATGGTATATGACAGCAGGTAAAGATCAGTGTATTCCATCTACTCTGCCCAATATGGTAGCTGGAGGCTTTGTGTGTGCTGCTCCATGCAGGTCGCCCTCTTCTATGCCTTTGATTAGGGTTGTACCCGCTGCTCCCTGAAGTTCATCCCTCCTCTATTTGTTGAAGTATAAAAGATATTTAAGTTTATTTTGATTTATAAAGGGATCCACTGTCTGTCCCATGCCGTTTTGAATTCTGTCACCGTATTTGCCCCACCACCTCCACAGGGAGGGCATTTCATGCATCCACCACCCTTTCAGCGAAAAAATATTTCCTGATGTTGCTTTTAAGTTTACCTCCTTGCAGCTTCACTCTAGTTTTACAGCTTCCTCTTCTTTGAAAAAGCTTGGTTTGTTCATTAATACAGACCATTAAATACTTAAAGGGTATCGTATCTCCCCTGTCTTTCCTCTCCTCTAGGGTATACATATTTAGGTCTTTGAGTCTCTTCTCATACTTCTTCTGGCACAGGCTCCAAATCATTTTGGTCCACCCTCCTCTGAACCATTTTTAAGTCTTTTTATATCCTTTGCGAGATAAGGTCTCCAAAACTGAACGCAATGCTCCAAGTGAGGCCTCACCAGTGACTTGTACAGTGGCATTAGTACCTCTTCCTTTCTGCTGGTTATTCCTCTGTATGCAGCCCAGCATCCTTCTGGCTTTGGCTACCACCTTGTCACATCGTTTCACCACCTCAAGATCCTCAGACACTATCACTCCGAGGTCCTTCTCCTGGTCTGTGCAAGCCAACCTCTCGCCTCCTATCACATACAATACCTTTGGATTTCTGCACTCACGTGCATGATTCTGCACTACTTCTCAGTCTGCACTTCTTCTCATAACTGCCAAGAATTAGACCATTCTTCCAGTTTTTGTAGATCTTTCCTCATGTTGTCCACTCCCTCAGATGAGCCCACTCTGTTGCAAATTTTTGTGTCATCTGCAAAACGACAGACTTTTGCCTTCAATCCTTCATCAACATCACTCACAAATACATTGAACAGTACCAGTCCCAGGACTGATCCCTGAGGCATGCCACTACACACCTTCCTTTCTTCTGAGTGAGTTCTGTTTACCACCACCTTCTGTTGTCTGAGGTGAACCAATTTCTCATCCAGTTCACCACCTTGGAACCCATTCCCAGGCTGCTCAGTATCTCCAGGAACAAGCAGGAATGAGTCTTCACATATGGGTACGTCGGTACCAACGGAGTCTGCACGGGAACGCTCCTCAGCGTCCAATTAGAACTCTTTTGGGAGCATCCCACCATGCCTGCGTGCTGCCTTCCCGCCTTTCCCAACTGCCTCTCCTCAGTTTTCGTTTTTCCGCGGAGCCGGCAGGACGTACTCCTGTCAGCGCAGAAAATTCTTCCTTTATTTTTGTTTTTTTCTTGTGGTCGTGTCTGCCTTCCCTCGACGCACCGGTACCGCCGGTGTTTTCTTCTTCTTTTCTCCTACAAATTTTTTCTTTTGTAGGGAATTTTTTCCCTGTTTAGTGCCCGACGGTTTTCGGCCTGCTAGGCCTCTCCACTTTCCTTCATGGAAACGCCAGCCACTATCCCTAAAACATGTTTCAACTGTGGCGGTACCAAATTAGTTTTAGACACCCATAACTGGTGCCTTCCATGTTTGGGTCCTGATCACTATCCGCTGGAGTGTCCCTCCTGCAGTAGTATTTCCAGAAGAAGTCTTCAGCATTGAGCTCAATTCGATACGCGGTTCCCATCAGACCTGAGGGTACCAGCTACAACTTCTTTTTCACAGGATCAGGTAACCAAACTTCTGTAAAGACTAGCCAGTCCTCGGGTGGTAGATCTCATGTTCACCATCGAGATGCCTCTGGCCTTGCCCCCGAGGACATATTGGCTTTAAAACCCCGGCGGGAGTCTTCGGCCTCCAAAGCATTAACGGGGTTTCAGGTTGTTCCCGGGGTTTTTACCTCTGCGAACATACCTGAGCCATGCTCGGTGGTGGTATCCGCTTTGAGCGGTGCAGTCGCTACAGACCGATCTTCCAGCATCGGTATCGATCCCGGTACCGATTCTGGTATCCACGTCGGTACCCTCCAGGTCTGTTTCGATAGACTCGCTGCTTTCGATGCCGAGTCTAGAATCGATCTCTAGCCTGGACGATTGGGTACCGACTCGTCTCGGTATCGACCTCGGACGGTGCCGAAGACATTGTTCCGGAGATCAAAGTCTGCCGCTCTCGGTACCTTTGGTACCGTTAGAGTTGCCTCAGACTGATCTTCCGATATCGGTACCGGCTGCGATACCATTGCCGGTACCGCTTTCTACGTTCGCATCGGTACTGGTGCCTTCCATGCTTACTTCCACAAGCTCGCTTCCTTCGGTACCGAGTTTGGAGTCCATCCCTGGCATGGATAGTTTTCCACTGATTTGTTGCGGCACTGGCCTCGAGCGGTACCGACGACTATCCTTTTAGAACAATCCGATGCTCCACCTTTTAGGGTCTGGTACTCCAATGAATCAATCCATTAGTGCCAAGACTAGATCTTCAACAGATCTAACCTTTACTCCTCATGATAGAGGATCCCCTTCTGGGGAAATTTCTTTTCAAGCATTCCTGCTTGATATGGCAAGGTTACTTGCCATTTCTATACCTGATCAAGATCCTGCACCAGGGGATTCAGAGCTTCTGCATATCCCTGAGAACCCACAGGAGATCATCATGCTTCCTTTGCATCAAACCTTACAGAATCTTTTACTTAGAATGTGGGAAACTCCTTTAAAGGTATCCCCACCTTCAAGGGCCACTGACTCTCTGTACAAGGTGCCCCCTTCTCCAGGTTTTCAAAAGACTCAACTTCCACATCATTCTATTGTTGTGGAATCAGCAATGAGGCGTGTTAAAAGTGCTAAAAGGCACTCTTCTTATCCGCCAGGTCGTGAGTCTAGAACTTTAGATGCCTTTGGTCGTAAAAGCTTCCAGGCATCCATGTTTTCAACAAGAATTCTCTCATATATTTTCTATATGGGACTATCTCTTGAAGAGGTCACAAACAGTTTGCTGTTTTTGACTCCTTTTCTTCAAGATCACGAAAGACCAGACTACTCTTTACTGGTTAGTCATGTTCAAAATATCTCTAGGTTTCTTACTCGTGTTACCCTGCACTGTTTTGAGTCTGTTAGCAAAACTTCTGCTATAGCCATAGGGGCACGACACATAGCCTGGCTCCAAGCTTCCGACTTGGATAAATGGGTACAAGAAAGCCTGAGTAATACTCCTTGTACTGGGGAGAATCTCTTTAACAAAGAGACTTTACGCCAAGCTGCTCAGTTAACCACTGGCACTGTTGCTTTCAAAGGATTGTCAACACCTTCCTCTATCCCAGGTGGTAGGAAATCTTCTACCAAACTTTATTCCCCCAAGGGGAAAAAGTTTTATTCATTCTCTACCCATCATACAGCTGTTTCCAAACAAGGGAAACATCAAACCAGGCTAAAGAAACCACAACCTCAACCGCTTCAGCAAACCCAGCATCCGCAGGGTTGCTGATAGACTCTTCACTGAATCCTACTTCCTGTTTGAGGTTTAGAACCTGTAGTTTGCTTCTTCCCATTACAAGCATCTACATCAGTTCCATCCTAAAATTTACACATGTCTCTCTTAAAGAGACATCCTGACTTTTAGCTCATAGAGCTTCTTAAGATGATTATGCTTTACAGGTAGTAAAGTTACTCCTCTTTCTCCGAAGTACACAGAGGAGTAACAGCTGTCAATAAGGTTGCTATGCCTTTACCTTTGACTTTTTCTCCTGTATCAGCATATCTCATATTACTTTTTCAAAGATTTACTCCATCGTAAGGTGTTTTTTTTTCAACTCTGTCCCTCTTACTAAGACATTTTGGTCTGTAAGAGTGATACCACTTAACTGAAGGCTTATCCTTAAGCCCCTGAGTTTTCTTTTCAGAGTTGTCTCCCCCTTGCATTCTTGTTTTTGCTGGCAGCTTCTCAGACAGTGACGGAGTCTTACCACTCCTACTTATGTCTGTATGTCTTTTTCCAATCTTGGGACCTAAGATTTCTTCTGCTGCCCTAACAATAATTAGAACTGCAGGGGCTCTTAGTGGTTAGACCACTAACTTGCTGACCAAGCAACCAGGGCTTGATCTCCAATATCAATCTTTTCTGGCCTTACTACTAAGTCCCAGACAGGCTAAGAACCTTTTCTGGCTATTGTTGCAGACACATCACCTTACCTCCTATCCTTAGCCTTCCCCAATCCTTGGGCTTGGCGGAGTAGTTCAGGTTACATGCTGGCTCTTAAACAGCCAGTTCTTTCTTTATTTATTTCTCTTATTTATTTATTTCTCTTAATATACCGCGCTCTTCAATATCAGTGCGGTTCACATGGAACAGTTATGTTTTACGGTGGGTTAACCGTAAAACTACAGATAACAGGAAATTCAACTTGGATAGTCAAAAATTAAAATTATCTATTTACACATTTTTAAAGCATAGTATTATTTACATAATATACAATGTTTGAGAGAACATAGCATTATATTGGACGCATGGCTCAGTTTTGGGGAGGTCGGGATTGTGCATCTTCATTTGGGTAGTATTCACAGAAAAGGTGGTGTTTCAAAGCCCTTCTAAAATTGATTAGATTTGGGATTGCTCGTATGTTGCGGGGCAGGGCATTCCAGAGTCTGGGAGCATTAATACTAAAGGCTCTGCTTGCTGTGGCCTGAGTGCATTGGGTCAGTGCTTTGGGAATTGCCAAAGTGTTTACTGCTGTAGTTCTTCTGGCTCTATTGGGGGGGGGTTTGTGTACGAGACCAGCGAGGGACATGGGGGAGAGCCCATTTATGGCTTTGAATGTTATTAGTATTGTTTTGAAGATGATCCTATAGTGGATATGGAGCCAGTGGAGACTTCTGAGGATGGGTGTTATATGTTCTCGCCTCGAGGCCCCATTCAGAACTCTGGCAGCGGTGTTCATGGCAAGCTGGAGAGGGATTATCGTAGATTTTGGGAGTCCTTGGAGGATTGCATTAGCATAGTCCAGATGTGGGAGGGTTAGTGCCTGGAAAATGGTTCTGAAGTCTTCTGGCTGTAAGAGGGGACGTAGATGTTTGAGAGTCCTAATTTTGTGGTATGTTGATTTGACCATGTTGCCAATGTGTGTCTTCATGTTGAGGCTCTGATCTAGGGTAACCCCCAGGTAGCGGATTGAGGGTTTGGATTGAAGTTCTACTTCGCCGACTTTTAGGTGGGTTGGTGGAGAGAAGTTAGAGTTTCTAGTGATAAACAGCACTTCAGTCTTTTTATGTTGTATGCGAAGATTCTGATTCTGGAGCCATCTTTCTACTGCGCTGAAGCATTTTGTAAGGGGTGAGAGGTCAATTTGGTCAGTCTCGAAAGGCATGTATAGAAGGACATCGTCTGCGTATATCATGCATTCAGTTTTGTATGAGCGAATGATGTCGCAGACGGGCTGCATGTAGATGTTAAACATAAGAGCCGAAAGGGAGGATCCTTGCGGGACACCTTGTTTCTGATGAAATGGTTTGGATGTAGATGATTCGGTTCGGACATGCTGCCATCTATCGGCGAGGTATGACTTGCACCAATTTAGTGCTAAGCTGCAGATGCCTTTTTCTTCGAGACGTTTCAGGAGGGTTTGGTGACAAACTGAGTCAAATGCTGCAGCTATGTCTAGGAATATAAGGGCCACTCCACGATGGATGTTATCAATTGTTGTGAGGATGTTGTTGAAGAGTGTGGTAAGTAGAGTCTCCACACCATGAGCCTCTCTAAAGCCATGTTGGCTGTGGTCAAGAGGTGCAGCGTTGTCTATGTGCTGCTGGAGCTGAATTTGGACCTCCTTTTCGATTATCTTGGCCAGCAGTGGGATGCTGGCAATAGGTCTGTAGGATTCTACTTTCTGGGAGTCTAGTTTGTTTTTTTTTAGTAGTGGTCTAATGGATGTATGTTTGAGACTTAGGGGAAATAGGCCTGAAGAGAATGATGCATCAAAGAGTTTGGCGATGAAGGGGCTAAACTCTGTCCTCAGTTCTTTAATCCAAAAAGCTGGACAGGGGTCGGTGTGGGCCGTGGTCGTGTTGATTGTAGTGATTAAGTCAGCGATTTGCTTAGGGGAGGGGATGTCGAAAGTTGTTAGCGTTGGTATGCATGCTGGATTCTCAGAGTCGGTAATATCAGTCTTGGTGGTTTGGTGTAGTTTTGATTGGAGGAAGTCCGCATAGTCTTGAGCGAGAATCTCTGTTGTTTGCTCTGGTCCTGGTTCCTTCGTTAGGTTTTTGACGAGGGCAAAGAGGTCATGTGGCTTATTTAGAGATCGCATTAGCGTGTTGGTGTGAGCTTGTTTCATTTTCTCGGATATCGCAGATCTGTGAGTTGCGAGTTGTAGGTTATAAGCCTCTAGATCTTCGGTTGAGCGTGAGCGCCTCCATCGCCTTTCGAGTTTCCTAAGTTTGAGGAGCGAGGTCCGTAGGTCATTGGAAAACCAGGATGCTGTGGGTCTTTTCCTGGTGTTTTTGTTATGTACTGAACGTTGTGCTATTGTACTGAGACTGTTGTTCCAGTTAGAGACCAGATTGTCGGGGTCCGTTGTTGTCAAGGTAAGTATGGGTTGCGTGTGTTTTATGATGAGTTCCTTGTTAAATGGTTGGAAACAACATGCTGGTGGTCTCGTGGGGGCTGTCTTACTCTCAGGTGACTTTATTGGCTTGTTATCAATGGGAATTTGGAAAAGGATTAGTTTATGGTCAGACCACGGTACGTCAGTATAGGTTGGTGATGAGAAGTTGGCAGTGTTGCAGGTAGATAGTGGGGCAAAGATCAAATCTAATATGTTTCCTTTTGTGTGGGTTGGTTGATTGATTAATTGCTGATAATCTAGGTCTTTGAGTGCATCTAGGAATGCAGAGGCTTGGGAGTCTTGTAGCGTTGCTAGGTTGAGGTCTCCTAGTATCCAGTTTGGGACGCGCGGGTGAGGTGTATTGCAGGCTAGTTCTATTATTGTGGCTAGGTCGTCCGATGATGATGTTGGAGCTCTGTATATTAGATTGATGGAGCAGAGATTATTGGTTATGACTACTAAGTCAAGATTCCTTGTGTTGGTGCTGTTGTGCAGCTGGAACTTGTAATCTGCTTTGGAGATTATGAGGACGACTCCTCCTCTTTTGTTGCTTCTATGGCAGCTATGGATTGTAAAGTTAGGAGGTAGCAGCTGATTGATGAGCACAGAGTCTTCTTTTGTTAGCCATGTCTCTGTGACCAGAAGCATGTCTAGGTCATGACTGGTTATCAGATCCTTGATGATGGGCCATTTCTTGCGTATTGAACGCGCGTTTATGAGGGCAGCCTTTAAACTTGTGGGCTGTGGGGCGCCTGATTTTGCAATTGTGCCATGTTTGATTGCAATGTGAAGCAGGTGTTGATAGGATGGTAGCATCTCATCTGGTGCCTTGAGTGGAGGGCATCTTGACCATCTCCTCCCATCACTGCGTAGGATAGGTATATGTTTGTGAGTATTCGTCAGAGCCAGGGTGCTGCTAATCAGCTCTAAGATGAGGTATCCAAAAATTAGTGCTGGGAATGTGCGGGCCATTTTGTGATAGGGGTGGTTTCGTGTATAAGGGAGGGTAGTTGGAGGGATGCTTTGAATCAGGCTATTGCGCTAGAGACAGGGTGGACTGTAGCCGTTGACTTTGGGTAAATTCGATTTGTAACAAGGGCAAGAATGGGGTTGAGGGAGCACATGTGGGAAAATTTGGTAGTATGTGCACTTGTGGATCTCAATTTGAGGTGGAATCAATGTTGCAATATCCTATCTACGATAAGTAATATAGGTTACAGTACAGTAATGTTCTGGTAACGGTACAGGGACAGCAGGGACATTAGTCAAAGAAGCATTCAAGTGTAAAAACTCAGATAGCAATGGTCATTTGCAGGAGTTGTAAAATAGTAACTAGCAGTGATTAGAATTCTGGCTACAGTACATTGGTTCAGATAGCAATAGTCATTTGCAAGAATAGTAATATGGTAACTAGCAAAAGGTCAGAGTACTGGCAACAGTACATTAAACAGATACATTAACAGAATACTGGCAACAGTACAGTGAAACAGATAGTAATGGTCATTTGCAAGCAAAGTGAAATGGTAACTAGCAAAAGGTCAGAATACTGGCAACAGTATATTGATACAGATCGCAAGAGTCATTTACTGGCAACAGTAAGATAGTAACTAGCATTGACAGTGCTACTGGTCATAGTGTTTTGATTGAATAGCAATGCTGAGTGATGAGAGTTTGTTCAGGAGAGGAGGGGGGGGGGTTTGTGTAATAGCGTTGACTCACTGTTCTGTTGGCGAGTATGTGCCAGAGAGGTGGTGTTGGCTTGGCATTTGTGGAGTACCTTTCTGGGCCGCTGAAGTGTCAGCAATTTCTGTGAGACGTCCTGGGCGATTCTGTACGGGCCACCGCCTAAGGGCCACACCCAAGGGCCCTCTGGCGAGGCCCTCAGGCGCGGGCCCGACAGGCGCGGGCCTGCCTCTCAGCGGCTTCAATTAGTAGTGCTGCTGCACTCCTCCCACAGCCCCGATTGGGCTGGAGTGTCCGGGCTGGATGTCGGCTCGGATGCTCGACCCCTCTCGGGGGAGATCAAAAATGGAGCTTTTCCCGCCTCAGCGGCTTCAATTAGCTGGTGGCCGGGGTGCTGGAGGGCAGAGAGAGCACGCTGCTTTCGGCGGTCTGCTTTTGAAGATCACGCTGTCTGCCCCGATTGGGCAGTGGAAGAAGGAGGCGGTTCTGCTGCTCCCCGGCTGCTCGATCCGTGCCGGGAGAGCTTGCTGGTGGCCGGGGTGCTGGAGGGCAGAGAGAGCACGCTGCTTTCGGCGGTCTGCTTTTGAAGATCACGCTGCCTGCCCCGATTGGGCAGTGGAAGAAGGAGGCGGTTCTGCTGCTCCCCGGCTGCTCGATCCGCGCCGGGAGAGCTTGCTGGTGGCCGGGGTGCTGGAGGGCAGAGAGAGCACGCTGCTTTCGGCGGTCTGCTTTTGAAGATCACGCTGCCTGCCCCGATTGGGCAGTGGAAGAAGGAGGCGGTTCTGCTGCTCCCCGGCTGCTCGATCTTCTAATCAACCTGCAACATGCTCTCTGCATCTCTACAGAGCAGCTCTGCACTATGGGCCCTTGCTAGAGAGCAAATAATTCCAGATGGTTAGGAAGGGCTTTACCTAGTCAGGCCTACTGGGTTCTTCCCTACCCTTACCATTTCCATTAAAGTCTTCTTCAATAAAGGACACAGGCCTTTAATTAAGTGAAGACCTAAAGAATTATCCAATCCCCTGGGTTGGTTCACATCTCCAGTGGACCCCTTCACCAGGGATGGCTTTCTTTCAGTAACAGCCAGTCCTTGTCTTGTATTTTCCTTCCACCCTCAATTCTTCATGGCGTAATTCATATTGAGCGCAAGAATGCACCATACTCATTTTGCCCTCATAGAAGGGTAAATATGGTATTTTATTTCATTGCATCTTCTTCTCCAGCTGCCCTGCTGGAGTTATGGAAGGATCCAGACTTACTGTCTGCAGATTAAAAACATCCTCTGCATTTTTCACGTAGGCCTTCATTCCTGGTTATTCAAGGGCTAGAGTTCTTAGAACACTCTAGACTTCTCCTTGCCAGTGAGAGCACTCCCTTAGCTCTCCCACTCATAATCAGGGAGAATGTATTCTCTAAACATCTTCTCAAGCAGGTATCTCCCTTCTTGTTTTTAGATGAATCTTTCTCTCTCCACATACCCCTATGTGGGGACATGGGTATATATATATGTATACATGTATATAGACATATGCATGTCTGTGCTTATACACATATATATATATATATATATATAAATGGATATATCTGTATTTACCTATCTATATATATATATTGCAATATATGATAGTAGGTAGATATGTATCTATATACTTTTTTCTATCTGTCTGCCTAGGTTCATATATATATATATATATATATATTTCCTTACGGCCCCGACAGATAGTCACTATCCCTTTCAATGCTGTTCCAGCATGCTTAGGGTTCTCCATAAACAACCACTTCCCTGTGGCAGTTAAAGGGTTCTTGCACCATGACCTTCAGTTTAGGTACATCTGAAGCCCTCCATATACCCTCGTTTTTCCTAAGTGACTTCAGTTAGGAAGGACATTCTGAATCTTCAGAAAATAGGAGGCTACAATGCCTCATACTTCTGTCCTTCTTTGTTATCAGATATAGGGATCTTCAAAGCCCCTTTTCTCCTATAAGAACTATGTCTCTTTAAGGTCAAAAGAGCTTCAGTCTTATCTAATAGGGACTTCCGTGTTTCCTGCAAAAGTCCTGCCTCATTGAACTACCCCAGTTTCCACTGGGATTTTTTCTTCTCGCCCTAAAGGTTCTGATCTCAACCTGTCTTTTACGCAGTTTATTTACCTCTGCTTTACATTGAGGTACTCCTTGGGGATATTCTGCTGGTTCATATTAGCACATCCATATGAACCTCCATAAACATTTTACAATACCACCAGGTGAGGTCCATATTGGTATATTGCAATTCAATATTTACTACTGCACAGGGACTCCTATCTAGGCGTCCTGTGTGGTCCAGCTGTTCCACAGCACATCTTTTTAGTTCAACTCCTACCCTCCATCCCTAGGATGCCTGAGGTTCTGTCGAATAGCATGGCTTGCTCAGATTCGCAACATGCTGGGACTTCTCCAGGCATCTTAGCTTGGGAGTCCCCATATGTGAAGACTCATTCCTGCTTGTTCCTGGAGATAGCACAGTTACTTACCTGTAACAGGTGATCTCTGGGAACAGCAGGAATAAGTCTTCACAACCCACCCACCTCCCCTAGGAGTTGTCTCTCTCTATCTCTATCTTTCCCCTCTTTCTCTCTCTTTGTCTCAGCTTTAAAACTTAACTGAGGAGAGGCAGTTGGGAAAGGCGGGAAGGCAGCACGCAGGCGTGGTGGGATGCTCCCAAAAGCGTTCTAATTGGATGCTGGGGAGCGTTCCCGCGCAGACTCCGTCAGTACCAACGTACCCATATGTGAAGACTTATTCCTGCTGTTCCCAGAGATCACCTGTTACAGGTAAGTAACTGTGCTTTATTGATAAGCCTCCTATGAGGAACAGTATCAGAGGCTTTGCTGAAATCTAGGTAGATCACATCCATCGCATGCCCTTGATTCAGTTTTCTGGTAACCCAGTCAAAGAACTCAATCAAATCTGTTTGGCATGATCGTCCTATGGTAAAACCACGTTGTTTCAGATCATAGATAGTTTCTAGAAAGTCCACTATTCTTTCTTTCAGGAGCGCCTCCATTACTTTTCCCACCACAGAGATAAGGCTTACCGGCCTATCGTTTGTCACCTCTTCCCTATTACCACTTTTGTGAAGAGGTACCACATCAACACTTCTCCAGTTCTACGGAACATCTCCCATCTCCAAGGATCTATTAAAAACATAATTTAAAGGCCCTGTCAGAACCTCTCTGAGCTCTTTCAGTATCCTGGGATGTATCTCATCCGGTTCCATGACCTTGCCTACTTTCAGTTTTGCAAGCTGTTCTAACACATCATCTTTTGTGAATGGCGTGGAGTGCTCCCAAGGGCTTTCCTGTTGGACGTTGGGGAGTGTTCCCGCACGGGCTTTGTTGGTGCTGACGTCACCCATATGTGAAAACTGATTCCTGCTATTCCCAGAGATCACTTGTTACAGGTGAGCAACTATGCTTTCTCTAAAATCCTGCTAAAAGCCTACTCTCATTACAGCCAGCCAAGTGCACTCATGTCACTGCTGCTAAAGGCCTGAGTCAACAGGAAATCTTCTTCCTACCTTCTAAATTCCAAATAGTCCAATTCTATTCACAAAGGAACTGACACAGAATTCCAAAAACAGGATCTTCTACATTGATGGCCAAAGATTGTATCTTGCCGAGTGTCACTTCTTCCATGAAATGCACAATCAATCATTTGGTGTCATAAGATCACAGGTTTACCACTGATTCACATAGTCTCAGCACACAAGACAAAGGTTTCCGCTTTCCTCCTAAAAGAACGTGAAACATCAAACAACCTAACTTAAATGAATTCACTCAATTCACTTTATCATAGGTAATCACTACAGCTGTCCCATGTAATGATGTGTTCTTTCCATCAAGTATTATAAATTGTAAATAGTTTTACTGTTTGTAAATACTGTTTATACATGTATATAGTTATCCCAGTTACAGTCCCAAGTTATCTATCCTGTTACAATGTAAGCTTAAGGCCGTTTGGTCTGTTGCAAAAATTGTTATCTGTAAACCGCACTGATACTAAAAAGCACGGTATAGAAGAGCTTGTAATAAATAAATAAATAAATCTACTCCATTTCCATTTGTATATTTGTCAATCACAGGTGGTCTTTTTCCAGGATTTTCTTTAGTGAATACAGAACAGAAGTATTTTTAGCATTTTTGCTTTTTCAATATCATTTTCCACAAATCCGTCCTCTCTACTTTTGAATCTTGCAATTCCACTTCTGATCTTCCTCTTATCCTGAATATACCTGAAAAAAGTTTTGTCTCCACGCTTCACATTTTTAGCCATCTTTCCTTCCGCCTTTGCTTTTGCTGTCCTTATTTCTCTCGTTGTCTCTTTTTTATTCTTTTCCGTGTTCCTCTGTTTGTGAACTTCTGAGTTTTGTGAAAGCTGTGTTTTTTGCCTTTATTTGTGCAGCTACTTCTTTGGAGAACCATAAAGGTTTCCTTTTCCTCTTGTTTTTATTTCCTTTCCTTACAAAAATTCTGTTGCCCCTTTTAATGCCTTTTTAAATTCAGCCCACTGCACTTTCACTTCCCTTATCTCATCCCGCCCTGCCAACTCCTCCTTCAGGTGCTTTCCCATTTTACTGAAGTCGGCGTTTTTGAAATCTAGGACTTTGAGTTTGCTGTGATTGGACTCTGTTGTAGCTTTTACATCAAACCACACTGCTGCTGCTCACATGGGCACCCTCCTGGACATTCGACATGCTGTCTCCATCGGTGAGTACTAGATCCAGTGTGGAACTTTGGTTCTACCACCATTGTCTTACTGAAGATGCATAACATAGATTTGCATGCTTGGAAATCAATACATTAAGGGGTCCTGAGTGGGGGGAGTGCTAAGAACTGAGGTCTAGCGAGAACCACTGCTGCCATTTCCACAGTTTTCCCGCCCAATTGAGTGACTTTTTTTGCCTGTGCCACAGGAACAATGTGCGGGTCATGGGTAGCAATTTTTTGGGCTATGTGCCCATGCCACTTTGGATGAGAAAACTGTGAAAATAGAGCAGAAAAAGGTAAAAAAAAAAAAAAATAGATCACAGCCCTTGGCTGCATCTCATTGGTCAAGTCTCTGAGCAGAAATTTGGAGCTGACCAATAAGATGTGATAAGATGGGAATGACTGACTGCTACATTTCAGCCAATCTGGAAAGGGGAGGGCGGGGCCAAGGGTGGGTGACTGTTTTGGGCTATTTCTTAATCCACTTTGGGCTGGAACTTTTGAGCTCATCTGGCAACACTGATGAGAACCACAGATTTACTTCTTACTCATTTCTGCAATAGCCAAAGCACTTTTGAAATCCAGGGGCTTACTGGAAGTTTCCAAAGATGTGCTGGGTTTGCTGGATGCCTGAATGCATACATGAGAATCTAGCAGAATACAGAATTCCATCGTTGAAAATGTTGGAATCTTTCATAAAGGCTAGGAATAATGCAATACATTGCCTGCCCATTTTCAAACCTACAGCAGATGGACAATTATTATAATAATGTAAATCACTTACATTTTGTGTTTTCAAAATACATTTGGCCAAGGCAGATCACAATCAGTATATGCATACAAATTTGACATGCATTATAAAACGTAACTCACAGAAAATATTCATTTAAACAGAGGAAATGGCCACCTGAAAGAAATATGCTTTGGCTTTTTTCAAAAGACTAGAAAGTCTTTCTGAGCATGGATAAATTCAGGTAAAGAATTTCAAAGGCAAGGACCAGGAATAGTAAAGTCACAATCATATGTACTAGAGAGACAGACAGATCTAACAGAGGGAATGTCCAAAAGTCCACACTGAGGAATCCACAAATAATTAATCAAAAGGTGAACGATCCCCTGTAGCAGTGACTCAAAATATTTTTTGTCGGACTAAGAAACAGCTCATCCAATTCAGGTATGGCCTACCCAACATAGTTCATTTCACTTTCATACAGGGGTTTAGCAGTGGGTATGGCTAACAACCCATCATCTAATGACCAAAAACTGTGAGGGGAGCTTTGCTAAGATAGTGATAACTTGGAATAAAGTGGAGCTTCACCATAAAACATTTGAAATTCCAGAATAACTATTTAAAATTGTATCCAACTTGACATAGGCCGCCAATGAAGAGATTTTGGAGACGGTGTAATGCGACATTCTGAGTCATCTGTGGTACGTGTATCAGTGAAGCAGCTCAGGTATTTTTATTGGTAATTCAAGGCAAGTTATCTTCATATATATATTAATGGTTCCTTTTACTAATATGCACTATGCAGTTAGTGCAGACTTTGGTTCGCAGTAACTGTTAGCATGGGACCTTCACAGCATGAGAGTAGGCATGGGGTAAACACTGCATGCTAACTGCAACCCTTGCAATTAGCGCGGGTTGAATTACCTCCACCTCTATAGGTGAAATTAAATGCACCTATGGTCGTAGGGTCCTGCATTATCATATGGCGTCGTCCATTAACTGCGGGGAAAATGCTGCCCATGCCCTGATAATTAATGGAGTGGCTTTGTACTTAATGTGCCTCGATTTTGTGTGAGATTGGCATGTTAGGTGCAGATCTACAGCATGCTTTAGTAAGAAGGTTCCTAAGTATCTCCCTGTTTCCAAAGGTAATGGAGGGTGAAGTACTTTACCCAAGATTACAAGAGGTACAGTATAAAATTGTGATCAGCATTCTTGGCACCCTTGCATTATAGGTATGTTGTGTGCAATATCTTGAGAAATAATTGGAAATATTCTAACTGTATGCGGTCATAATATTTTAACAGTATGTTCAAAGGTATACAACAAAAAAAAAGATGTCTGTGCAACTTAGACACAGTAATTTCTGAGAGAAAAAAAACAAAATATGACCTGGATGGGTTTAATGGCACCCTTCACTAATATGGGCCAATACCTCAGGGAGTCGTTAGCAGGATGGGAACACTTGGGGAATGTAGAAAAACAGTGGGCAAAACTGAAAGGGGATATTTTAAGGGCAACCAACCTTTTTGTTAAAATGGTAAATAAAGGTAAAAGGAAAAGGAGACTGCTATGGCTTTCGAAAGAAGTAGCTGAAAAAGTGAAGAAAAAGAGGGAAGCCTTCATGAAATACAAGAGATCAAAGAGAGAGGAAGACAGGCATCTATATTTGGAAAAACTTAGAGAAGCTAGCAAAGTAGTCAGGAAAGCAAAGATTCAAAAAGAGGAGGAAATAGCCAATGCAATAAAATGGGGGGATAAGACATTTTTCAGATATGTTAGTGAGAAGAGGAAGGGCAAAAGTGGTATTGTCAGATTCAAGGGTGAAGGGGACGAATATGTAGAAGCTGATGAGGATAAAGCAGAATTGCTTAACAAATATTTCTTTTCTGTCTTCACAGATGAAGAACCAGGAGCAGGACCTCAGAAAACACCCACAAACAGGAACAGAAGCGAGGGACATCTTGAACAATTTTCAGAAGACTGTGTTCATGAGAAACTAGCTCAACTTAAAGTAGACAAAGCGATGGGACCAGATGGGATACACCCTAGAATATTGAGGGAACTTGGGGACATTCTAGCAGCTCCACTGACTGACCTTTTCAATGCCTCGTTGGAGTCGGGAGTGGTGCCAAAGGACTGCAGAGAGGCTCATGTGGTGCCTTTACACAAAAGCGGAAGTAAGGATGTGGTTAAAAACTACAGACCGGTTAGTTTAACTTTGGTGGTGAGTAAATTATTGGAAACGCTGCTGAAAGAGAAAATAGTGAGGTTTCTGGAGTCCAGCGGATTACTGGATCCGAGGCAGCATGGATTCACCAGAGACAGGTCTTGTCAGACAAGTCTGATTGATTTCGTTGACTGGGTGACCAGGGAGTTGGACCGAGGGAGAGCCCTAGATGTGGTGTATTTAGATTTTAATAAAGCCTTTGACACTGTTCCTCACAGGCGACTTATAAACAAACTGAGCATCCTAGGGATGGACCCTAAAGTTACTGCTTGGGTTAGAAATTGGTTAGGTGGGAGGCGACAAAGAGTACAGGTAAATGGAGCTCACTCTAAGGAGAAGGATGTTACCAGTGGTGTGCCCCAGGGATCTGTCCTTGGTCCGATTCTTTTTAACATCTTTGTTAGTGATATAGCGGAAGGGCTGTTGGGTAAGGTTTGCCTTTTTGCAGATGATACCAAAATCTTCAATAGAGTAGACACCCAGGAAGGTGTAGATAACATGAGGAGGGCTCTAGCTAAGCTTGAAGAATGGTCTAGAATTTGGCAGCTGGGATTTAATGTTAAAAAATGTAAGGTTATGCATTTGGGCTGCAGCAATCCAAGGGAGCAATATAGTATAGGGGGTGAAGTACTTTTGTCCACTAAAGAAGAGCGGGACCTAGGCATGGTTGTGTCTGATGATCTTAAAGTAGCTAAACAGGTAGAAAAGGTGACGGCAAAAGCTAGAAGAATGCTTGGGTGCATACGGAGAGGAATGGCTAGCAGAAAAAAGGAGGTGATAGTGCCTCTGTATAAGTCCTTGGTGCGACTTCATTTGGAGTATAGTGTGCAATTCTGGAGACCGCACCTTCAAAAGGATGTGAACAGGATGGAGTTGGTGCAGAGAGCTACTAAAATGGTTAGTGGTCTTCATTATAAAGCATATGAGGACAGACTTAGGGATCTTAATATGTACACCTTAGAGGAAAGGCGGGATAGAGGTGATATGTTTGAGATGTTTAAATACCTCTGTGGCATAAATGTTCAGGGGGAGAGCCTCTTTCAATTAAAAGCAAGTTCTGCTACGATGGGGCATGGGGTGAGGTTGAAGGGGGATAGATTCAGGAGTGATATGCGGAAATATTTCTTTATGGAAAGAGTGGTGGATCCATGGAATAGTCTCCCAGTGGAGGTGGTAGAGATGAGGACAGTAACTGAATTCAAAAGAGCATGGGACAAACACAGAGGATCTCTAAAGCAAAAAAGAGGACTGTTGTAGTTGTTGATATGGAAGGACAGACTAGATAGGCCATGTGGTCTTTTCTGTCGTTATATTTCTATGTTTCTATTTGGTTGCACAACCCTTAGCAGTGATGACAGCCTCCAAACATTTGTTGTAGCAATCTGTAAGTTTCATATATCTGTCTGTTGGTAGTTTCTCCCACTCTTCAACTCCGATTTGTTCCAGCTCATGAATGTTTCCAGGATTCCTTTTACCAATGGCAGATTTCAGCTCTTTCCAAAGGTTCTCAATTGGACCGAGATCAGGACTTATTACTGGCCAGTTTAAAACAATCCGTTTTTTCCTTTTTAACTGTTCTTTTTTATTTTTGGATGTATGTTTTGGGTCATTGTCCTGCTGGAGAACCCATGACCTTTGACTCAGACCTAGCTTTCTGATACTAGGTAGCACATTTTGCTCCAAAATACCTTGGTAGTCCTCTGACTTTGATTCCTTTAATACGTTCCAGGCCTCCCATTCCAGAGGCAGAAAAACAGCCTCACAACATTATTTATTTATTGATTTATATTCTCTTATATACCGCGCTATTCTGCATCAGTGCGGTTTACATTGAACAAACTGAAATTACATTGAACAGGGCATTATAACTTGGAGATAACTATTTTACAGGGAACATGGGCTATGGAGGGTTAAGTGGCTTGCCCAAGACCACAAGGAGCACCTGTGGGACTAGAAACCCCAGTCCTTCCGGCCCAAGGTTGCTGTCCTCTAGTGGGATTTGAACCTCCGACCTTCTGGCCTGAAGTACCTTGCCCCAACCACTAGGCCACTCCTCCACCATATTTAACTGTAGGAAGGGTGTTTTTCCTTATAGGTTTCCTTTTTTTGCCTGTAAATGTATCACTGGTCTGCATTGCCAAAGAGCTCATTTGGTTTAACCTGTCCACAGAACATTTTCCCAGAAGGATTGTGGTTTCGTAAGTCCAGCGCAGCTGCCCAATTGGCATCCAGCACCAACCAGGGAGTGGGCCTGAAGCTCCTCCCGCTCCCTGCACCAAAGGCCAATCAGGCCCAACAGCCCAGAGAGTTTATGTTAAATTTCTTTATTGAGACAAAACATATATTGTACACTTTCCGTAACATCATGGAAATACAGGAACTGCAGACTATACAACCACGGTAGTATCCTTAACAAAAAGAATCCCATATCATTAACACTTGCTCTTTGAATTATTGTCTCACCTTTTGCATCCTGATCCCCCTCCTCCTCCCCTCAGCAGTGTATGACCAATCGAATTGTGTTTATTCAAAGCCTTTTGGCATGGCCCTTAGGTGGAAACTGAAGGCAGAGAGAAGAACATAATTGAATAAACTTGTGATCACCAACAAGACTGATCCTCGGGACCCATTCAGCATCATGAATCACCGCCAAAACATCCAACGCAGAAGCCTGCTGACAATGGTAACTCTCACTGCATGTGTAACACCACAACCAGAATCTTTCCTCAAAACCTGTTGTTAAAAGACAACTATACTAACCACTCAATACTCCCTCCAGATATAATCTTATTACACACACCATAGGATTCACCACATCCACTTTCATCCAGAAACACCATGGCTATCACAGCCATCTTTCTCATACTCCTCTACCCGACCCATCTCCTAACATGCACCACCGTGCTAACCCCCCTTACAATTACATACCCATCATACATCCACACATTATCACCCCAACACCTTACTACACACACAAGCCCAGACCCAACACATACCAACGCCTCATACAAATCAGACCCCAACCACACACAGCCACAACAAGCACACAATGCCCCCTAAAATAATCTATCACACTTAAAACGCTCCCTCATTAATACCCGCTCAACATGTAACAAAACACAAATAATCGCTGACCTCCTCACAGACAACTAATTGGGCATCTTATGCATCACTGAAACTTGGTTTTCAAATTCCGACAATGTCCTAATTAATAAACTCATATCACCCTCCTATGTTCTATTCACGTGTACAAGAGCTTAATGCAGAGGCGGAGGAGCTACCACCCTAACAAAGAAACACCTCAACTTCTGCTTCCTCAATAACAGCACAAGGCTAGACACATTAATTGTCACCAACGATGCCACCGTCCTCCACCTAGTGTACAGATCTCAAAACGCCAGCCCAGATGACCTGGACATCATCCTAGAAAGAGCCTGCAAACACAAATCCAGCTCCAACCACTTACTGTCCCTAGGTGACTTCAACCTCACCTCCACTGTCCCTAATACAGCAAAAGCCTTTCTCAACACCATAGACGCTCTGGAACAAGCACAATTCATCAACCAACCTACTCATAACAAGGGTTACACGTTAGACCTGATATTCCTTCCACCACCCTTCTATTAGAGACCACACCCTCCCATCCTCCACTATAACCACTATCCCCTGGTCAGACCACAAGGCACTCGCCTTCTTTCTCCCACATAGAACATACCTGCAAGAGGAGCCAAATGCGCACTCTACTGGTTGCATATTCCACCATCTAGAAATGCAACAATTCCTAGCAAAGATACTACCACACCTTCAAGACTCATCTGACAACTTAGATTCATTCATCCATAACTGGAACAAAACTATAAGCACCATAGCAATAAACCAACACCTCCCCCCCTCCCGCTCCCCAGCATCCAATAGGAAAGCTTTTGGGAGCATTCCACTGCACCTGCATAGCTACCTTCCCCGCCTTTATAGCTCTCCGTCCTCAGTTCGTTTTCCACGGAGCCGACAGGAAGCAAATCCTGTCACCACAGAAAATTCCTGTTTTCATAGTTTTGTGGTTCGCATCTGCCTTCCCGTTGATGCTGGTACCGACTCACCCTTGGTTCTTTCTTTCTTTCTTTCTTTCTTTAAAAAAAAAAAAACTGTGAAGAAGAAAGTTCCACTTTCTACAGGTGCATCGATGCCATCTTAGGCCTAGGCCTTCCATTTGTCTCTGACACAATGGAAACACCATCCGGTGGTTTTAAGAAATCTTCCAAGTGTGGTGGTACTATCTCAGCCATCGACACCCATGATTGATGTCTAAAATGCCTAGGGTCTGATCACCAGCCATCAGAATGTTCTCTCTGCAGGAAGATGACACAGAGATGCCTACAGAATTGAGCTGCAAAATTGTGCACTGTCTTTGCCTCTGATACCATCTCTCTAGCATCGAGAGCTTCATCTTCCTCCCATGGATCTCAGATATTGAAACATAAGTCTTCATCGAAGACTGGCTGCCCCCCCCCCCCAAGGGTAGATCTCCTAAGCATCGAGATGCCTCGAGTATTGCCCTGAAGTGGGCACACCATCCAAACAACCCCGGCGGGAGGACCTTTCCTCCAAAGCCATCATGGGGTCCCAGGATGCTTCCAAGGCCTCTACCTCCTGAGAGCTCCTGGTGCTGTGCTTAGTGATCGTTACCCACAATTCCAGTACCGATACCCAAGCATTGGCAAGCTCCATGGATCAACGCATCCTTGCCATCGAGCGGAGCTAGGCGGCCTTACTGGCGGCCTTGGTTCAAGTGAAACCCTTACAGTCTGTTCCACAGATGTTGGCACCGTTGCCGGTACCAATACAGACTGCATCGACTTTCCTGCTGCTTTCCATTCTACCCCCCATGCCAGCCCTCAAATCCGTTTCGGGTATCGAGGTTCCGGCTACACAAATTCCAAGTACTGACTTTGACCGGTACCGAGTTCGCATGGAGCAGGAGCACCCTGCTCATCGATACTTCGAGTCTTCGGATTCCAATTCATCAGATGATGAATTGGTCGATACTCAAGACTTACAAATTCTACCAGAGGACCATCTCTACAATGTCACGTGTCCCCACCAGAGGACATGACTTTATTCGCAATGTTGCCAGGGGCCTGTCCTTTACAGTAATATCAGAGAAAGAGCCTAGGACTGAATAATTGGAAATTCTTCAATACCCAACAGCTCCAAAAGAAGTGGCTACACTTCCTATTCATCATATATTCTACGACCTTATGCTTCGTATGTGGGAGATGCCTCTTACTATTTCTCCCCATTCCCGCCGGCTCGATACCATGTACCGGGTACCGGAGTGTCCCAGTTTTCAAAAGACATAATTGCCGCACCATTCCATAGTAGTGGAATCGGCAATGCATCTAATCAAAAGCATGAAGACACATTTCTCTAACCCTCCAGGTAGGGAATCGAGACTTTGATTGACGTTGCTTCCAGGCTTCTATGCTTTCAGCGAGAATCAGTTCTTGCATACTCTATATTGCTATGTTCCTCAAGGAAGTAACTAAGGATTTGGAGTCAGTGGCTCCTCTTCTCCCGGATGACAAAAGGGCAGATTATCTTACCCTTGTAAAGCATGCTCAGAATGTCTCAAAGTTTGTCAACAGGGCAACTTTTAATTGCTATAAGTGCATCAGCAAAACTACATCTATCTACATTGGTGCACGCAGGATTGCATAACTCCAAGCATCGGATCTTGAACAATGGGTTCAAGATAAGCTGGGTAATATCCCTTGCACCGGTGAGAACCTTTTTGGCAAAGATCGGTAGGACAAGGCCTCTCAATTAGAGTCTGAGAATACTACCCTGAATAGGCTCTCTAGATCTACTGCCAACCCAGCTAAAAAGAAGGCATCAGCAAAGAAAGCCTTATTTAATAAAAAGAAGTATTATCCTTCTTATACTCCTGCTGCTCAGTGTCAGCATCATGCTCCTCAAAAGGGTCAACAGCCTCCAAAACATCAAAAGAAGGCTCAGACTCCCAGGTCTCAGCCACCTGAGCAGGCTCAGAAGGTTTTTGACTCCTTTCTAGAAAACATAGCTGTCCTGCCTACGAAGAATCCCGACCCCATCCACATTCCCGGCAGACTCTGTCATTATGCCCACAGATGGCATCTCATCACCTCGGAGCAGTGGACATTAATAATAGTACGGGAGGGATACAGACTTCATCTGCAAAGCCTATCCCCCACCGACCTCTCTAAGTGAGTTCCATTCTCAGCTCCCTCTCACTGCTCTGCTTCTGCAAGAAGTCACCTCTCTTCTACTGCAGGATGCCATAGAAGAGGTTCCAAATCCAAAAACAGGTCACTTACGGAGTGAGCTACAAGCCACCCAAATAGAAAAAAATCCGTACGTTTTGCCATCGGTCTGCTAGGTAGGATTTATACCAATCCCAAGCCAAGCCCTGGATTCCCTTCTCGTGGAGGCGTGTAAGGAGCTGATCATGATTGACAGAGTCGAATGCGGCGGCGATGTCAAGTGCAAACCCATTTTTGATATTGTCTATCCCTCTGGTTAAGGTGTTGGTTAGTGCAGTGAGTAGTGTCTCCACTCCATGAGATTCCCAAAACCCTTGCTGGCAGGGTTCTAGGGGGGCTGCAATGTCAATGTGTTGCTGGATCTGTCTTTGGGCAACTTGCTCAATTATTTTGGCTAGCAGGGGGATACTCAAGATCGGACGGTATGATTCAGCCTTCTGCGGGTCTAGTCTGTTGTTCTTCAGAAGGGGTCATATGGACGTCTGTTTGAGAGATGATGGGAATGTTCCTGTTGAGAAGGATAGTCTCATGATCCTGGCTAGGATTGGGCTGAGTTCCATGCACATTGCTCTGATCCAGTATGCTGGGCATGGGTCATTTGGTGCGGTGGTGGTATTGATGGTGGCAATAATGTCTTCGATGCTTCTCTTGGATAGAGGTGTGAGTTCTGTAAGCGGTGGCTGTAGGTAGGGGATATGGCTAGGTGTGGGTCTCAGGGCTATGTCTGTTTTGACGGATTTGGTTTGGAGGTAGTCGGCGTATAACTGGGGTTGTATTGGTTCTGGCTGAGGAGAGGATGGTTCCTTAGTTAAGGATTTTACTAAGTTGAAGAGGTCTTGGGACTTGTTTAGAGAGCGGTGAAGGAGCTCAGAGTGGTATTCTTTCATTTTCGAATCAGCTTTTAGACTATTACCGGTGCACCCATCAGCCTTTCCATTGTTAGGTTTTTCGTTTGAAGGAAAAAGCTATTTTGATAAGTGTATGCCAGTGGGATGCTCCATGTCGTTTGCGGTATTTAGAAAAGTTTAGTTCATTTATGCATTGGGCTTTGGTTAGGAAGGTCGGGTGTTCAAATGTAATTCACTACTTGGATGACTTTCTATTTGTCGGGGAGGCTGGGTCCAGCAGGTGCAAAGAGCTGTTGGAGGGCTTCATGGAGTTAGCCAGTGAGTGGGGAGTGCCTTTGGCCGTTAATAAGACAGAGGGCCCAGCTACGACAATCTCTTTCTTGGGTGTAGAATTAGATACAGCAGAGATGGTGACTCGTCTTCCAGTAGGGAAGGTTGTTAAACTACGGGTGTTAGTGGCGAATGTGATGACGTCCAGGAAAATAACATTGCGGGAGATGCAGGCTTTGATGGGTTCCTTAAATTTTGCATGTCGGGTTATCCCAATGGGGCGAGTGTTTTTATGGCGGTTAGCGGCGGCCACCACTGGGGTGACCAAGCCGCATCATCGGATTCGAGTGTGAAGAAGCATGCGGGACAATCTAGCAATTTGGGATATATTTCTGAAAGAGTTCAATGGAATCGTGATGATGTGAGAAGAGGAGGTATCAAGTGTGGATCTGCAGCTCTTTACGGATGTGGCGGGGGGGGAGGGGCTAGGGATTTACTTTGGAGGGTCGTGGTGCCGCGGGAGCTTAGCCTCACGAGTGGCGCGAGGCTGGTTTGATCAGCAACATAGCTTTTTTGGAGCTGTTTCCCTTGCTGGTGGTCTTGGAGTTGTGGCCTAGCAAACTGAGGAATCGGAAAGTGGTCTGGTGGTGCGATAACGCAGCGGTGGTAAGTGTGATCAATAATTATTCTCTGCGATGCATGTACGTAACAGCTTTAATGAAGGAAGTGGTGCTGGCATGTTTGCGGATCAGTGTTGTTGTAAGAGCCAGACATATTCCAGGATGCACTAATAGGATTGCGGACGCTCTCTCTCGTTTCAAGTGGGAACTGTTCCGATTGTTTGCACCAGAGGCGGACGTCGTGGGAGAAAAGGTCCTGGAGAGATTGTGGCAAGTCGGCCTGAGGAACTGCTGAGCGTAGAAGATCCTGGAGAGATTGTGGCAAGGTGGCCTGAAGAAATGAGGAGCCTGCTTCGGAGCTCAGTTTCCTTGGCGACATGGGCAGCTTATCGGCGGGGATGTGACAAAGTGGTGGCCTTCTTACAGGCTTGAATGTCGCCAGTTTGGATGGGCCTGAAGCAGGGTGTTTAAGGTTTTTTCTACATTTGAGATTACACCCGAAACGTGGAGCCACGTCGCAACTATATTTTGCTGGCAGACTACTGTAGTGCGGAGGAGAGCACTTTACAAAAAGCTAAGTTTGGATTTAAACTTTTTATCCATATCTCTAATAAAAGGGGATTACCACAGTGGTACCTGGACAGAATTCCTGGTACTTTGTTGTTGAATTCCAACAAAAAAAGTATTTTTCACGATTGCTTTATTTTGAGGGGGTGTTTATTTTTCTGAGACCTATATTTTTGGGTTGTTAATTTGGTTTCAGTGGGTTTAATCTTTAGGATTCTAGTGAATATAATATGGTATTGAGCCATCTGAGTACTTTTTACCATACTTAAGACAGTGATAGCGTGGGAAAGTATTTTAGGCTCCTTTCCATTTGTTCAAAATATCTTCACAGTTGGAGTGTGCTTGTTCTGCCCAATTCCAGATGTTGGTGACATCATGAGAGTTACTGCATATCAGCTAAAGTAATACAGTTGCTATTTGAATCCTCTTAGATATAGAGGAAATAAAGATCAAAGATCACAATGTAAGTGATAAGAAAGAAAATGACGAGGATTCAGATTGTGCCTTTCCAGCAGTAGTTGAAGGCAAGTTGCATTTGGGTACTGTAGGTATTTCCCTGTCCCCAGAGGCCTTGCACTCTAGGTTTATACCTAAGGACAGCCAGCTCAACCTATCCAGTCTCGAATAGTCGACAGTGGAAAGTAGAAGCGTTAATGTATATAGTCTGTAGAAAGTTACCCCAGTTTTATCCAAGTTTTAGTTCCTGTTTACTGTAAATACAATGTAGTCCGACTGCATTGTATAAGGTTCTGTTAACTGTACACCGCACTGATATGAATAGCGCGGTATAGAAGAAACGTTAAATAAAATAAATAAATAAAAGGCATGGAGGTGTTAAGCGACTTGCCCAAGGCCACAGGGAGTATCAGTAGACTTTTAACTCTGGTTCAGTTTGCGGCTCTAACCACTAGGCTACTCCTCCCTCAGTTCATAAGATATTTTAGCTAGACTCTCTCCATCAAGTCAGCACATGTCTGCTTACTGGGAAGATTACACCATCAACTAAAATTGCACATGGCCAGGATGGGGCTCCTTATCTTTCCCCCTAAACCTACCTCCCCCCTTCCTCCTTTCTCTCTTTTTGTGCTTGGCTCTACCATTCTCCTGGCATCCTCTGCTCACAACCATGGCGTCATCTTTGACTCACTCTCTTTCTTTACACACATTCAACAGACAGTTAAAACCTGTCGCTTCTTCAAAACATCAACAAAATTCACCCCTTCCTTTCTGAACACATTACCAAAACGCTTATCCATTCTCTAGTCACCTCCCATTTAAATTATTGCAACGTGCTCCTTTCTGGTCTTTTCCTATTGACCAATAAGTGCATTCATTCTATAGCTCCTCATTACCTCTCTTATCTCGCCCTACACCCTTCCTCAGGAACTCCCCTCATCAGGCAGATCCCGCTTATCTGTGCCCTTCTCTTCCCCTGCCAACTCCAGACTTCACTTGTTCTACTTTGCTGCATCCTATAACTGGAGCAGATTACCTGAGCTGGTACCTCGGGCTCCATCTCTGGCTCTATTCAAATCCACACTAAAACCTCAGGCTGCTTTTGGATCCTAGCCCCCTTATTCTCCTATTGACCACCCTAGTGTTAGATTATAAAAAATGTGGTATCATCAAATTGTTGTTAAGTGCCATCAAGTCGGTGTCGACTCCTGGCGACTCTCTGGATAGCTGACCTAAACTTTGTTCAGTCTTCAGCCAAGCAGCTCATTGTTGATAGAGTGATATCCATAGCTGCTAAGACACCTTTGCAACTTCTGACTCGCATTTCATGCGCAGCTACATCAGCAGATCCAACCACATCATAAATGCTGATTTTACTCTGAGAAGTCTTCAGCTCATCCCCAGTAGCCATTTGAGTGCCTTCCAACCTGGGGGGGGGGGGGGCCTCATCTTCCAGCACTATAATGCAATTTGTTTTGTGACTATCCATTGGGGTTTCATGGCAAGATACAGAAACAGCGCTGCGTGCGTAGCGCTATATAAATGCTAAATAGTAGTAGTAGATTTGCCCACCTTTCTTCCACGCAGTGTTGTATTTGTCACAGAAATGTGATCCTCTGCTTACAACACCCTCCCTTTCTGCTGCTGCCCAGATGGGTGGTTTGTCTTAGTCTGGCACCTCAGCTGAGACCTGTCTATCTTGGAAGACCTGCCAGTAGCTAAGCTTCTGATAGCTTAGCTCTCAGCATCACTGATGCACACAAGCCCTCACAGCACGACAAGCTGCAAACCAAGTGAGGGTTTATACCTATGAATGTTATTATAAATACAAAATGATATGTCCTACTATTAACAACTGCATTGCAATAAAATACAATTAGCATCTCATTCGTATCTTATTCACACTCACACATAACCCAAAACTGTTAGATCTGTGAAAATCCAATAAACCTTTTACAAATGTTCTTGGTCCTGTTATATAACAGGTCTCAACTCGTAGGCTATCAGCTGATGTCTCATAAGCTCCAATGGGCAAAGGTCCAATGTTCAATACTCAGCATAACATCTTCAATTTCCTTGTTTATCTTTTCACCACTGGTAACCACTGGAACACAATCCTTCACTCAATACACATTGGTTTCAGTTCTCCACCACTCAGTCTCACAAACTGTTGACTAATATAACTGTGCATTGACTTTGTGGGCTCAGCAAATTCAATTGAAGGCTATAGCACTACCTTCCAGATATATAGGAACAAACAACTTCCAATCAGCTCCAACCTGCCCATTGGTTTTGCTAAACAAATTCAGCTTCATCAGGGAGCAATAGCCTCATATGTTGAGCTGCACTCCACTATCCAAAACATTCAGACGCCAACTCTGGGAAAAGGTATATTGATGATGTCCTGATGGTTTCGGAAGGAAGAATGCTTGTCTTCTAATTTTTTTACTTGGATCAATTCACTTGATCCTGATTTACAGTTCCAGTCATCATTTAGCAGGATCCAAGTACCTTATTTTAGATGGTCAAGAAGGGTGAGGTTGGATTTATTACCGACCTCTATAGAAAACCCACAGACAGAAATTATTTACTACATTTTGACCGCTTTCACACTAGCTCTCGTAAATGTAATCTACCTGTCAGTCAGTTTTTAAGAGTGAGAAGGATATGTTCCTCTGAGCAAGATTTTGAGACACATTCAAGAGACGCGCCACAGACGTTTTCAAGAAAGGTATTACCCCTCTGATTGTATTAGTCGGGCTTAAGCGAACCAAGACATTTAATTGCTCTGTGCTTCTGTAGGGCACTACACGATAAACTAGTTTGCCCTTTACCTTCTTGAACTTGCCAACTGACATTACCAGAATTTTGAAAGAAGAATAGCACATCCTCACCACTATTCCTTCCTTCAGTACCAGTCAGATTACGATGGCTCATAAAAGAAATACTAATCTGGCCAATCTGCTTGTTCCTTCTGCACTTTCAGTACCATGGGCCATACCTAAGGTTGTTGGGCACTATAGGTGTGGACATTGTTCTATCTGCAGTCATGCTTTGATAACAAAAGACTTTTTTCTACACCTTACGTCCAATAAAATGTTTTTCTAACAAATTTTTCCAACTGTGAAACCGGCCCCATCATTTATGTGGTTGTTTGCCCCTGTAACTTACTGTATATAGGGAAAACCAAACATAGTATATGCATTTGTATGATAGAACACAAAAGTTGCCTCAGGAGGAAAATAGATGACAAGCCTCTTGTGGCCCACTGGATATCTAAGCAGCATACTTTGTCTGACCTTAAATTTTTTGTGATCAAAGTAGTGAGGCCTCACTGGAAAGGAAGTGACATAGAAAAGGTTTTGTTATGATTGGAACAGAAATACATTTTTAACTTGGGCCCCTTGACTCCTCTTGGTTTGAATATGGACCAAAATGTTTCTGTCTTCTTATAAGGTTTTAATTTTGTTTTATCATTTTTTGTTGTTTTCCTGTTTTACTGGATAGTTTTTCTTTTGTTTTCTTATCTGGTGTTATTTTGGTTGGTTTGGTGTTTTAGCCCCCTTTCCCCCCTCTCCTTTTCCCCTCCCTCTCCTTTTCCCCTCCCTCTCCTTTTCCCCTCCCTCCTCCCCTTCCCCTCCCCTTTTCTCCCTCCCCCTTACCATCCCCCCTTCTTCCCTCGTTCCCCTTCCCCCCCTTTCCATCTGTTTTATTGTTTCCTACTCTTTTTACACTTTTCATGTTGGTTTTATAATTTGAATTTTTTATGGTCCCGTTTCCCCTGTTTGTATCAAGATGGGTTTTATTTGTTTTATTTCTGTTTTGCTCCCCTTCCCCCTCCTTCCCCCTTTTGCCCCCTTCCTCCTTCTCCTCCTTTTTTAGTTTTGATTGTCTTTTACCATTTATTATTTATCGATTGACATCTATCGTGAAGTGTATTTAGGTTCTCTTTACTCACATTCAGGCACTAATTTTGGTGCAGTGAGTTATGTCCTTTCCGTTATCCATTTTCAACCTTCTCCAGAGTTTGGATATTTGTCCTGGGTTAGCCTGCCACCTAGCTCTCCCTCTTTTAATTAGTTTTATTATTGTTTTAATTGATTTAATTTCCACTTTTTATATTTTTTTAATATTGTCCTTTACTTTTATTCATGTGCTGATTTATGATTTTAATGTATTTAAAGCCATTGCTCCTTAGTGACTGTGTTGATCCTTCACATCTTGCGAACTGGTTGTCCACAATACAGTGCCTGTAATTTTACACTCCTGCCCATTTGATCGCATTACTTTTTTAAGCTCCATGCTATGTTGCCTGGAATTTCTTAAGTTTTTTCTGTCTTAATGTCCTGTAAAATATTCTTTGTATTTTATCTGTCAGCTCTTCGCTTTATGCAGTTTGTGTGTCCTGTCATTCATTTTTAATTTTAATTTTTAATTAAGTTTTTTATTCCCTGATTCTTATGAGTTCTTAAAACCTTGGCTTTTTAATATGTTTATTTTTATTTTACACCAAGGCAGCCCGCTTCAGAGTTCATGCCGTTGGTATGGAAGCACTTTACAATATTTTGGCACCAGAAGAATCCTTTACACGCCGGCGGTCACTTTGTACCCATGTCTTTTTACCTTTGATGAGATCAGACCAAAGCGAGAATTTCCACTTTTACTTTCAATTTTACTCCCTATTTTTGGCTTTTTTGTATAATTTCCTGTCGTGAGGATCTGAGTGTCGATAATACAATTCTACGGCTAGTAAGGCTGCTTCAGGTATCACACTGTATTTATGCGGGCGGTCAGGGGAAGCCCAGTACACATTTATTCGCTTAGCTCATATACTAGCACTAATAGTGTTCCAATTTCCCCTTTCTTTCTAATGTCTTTACTCATGTGGGTTAAGGGAAGATATTTTCTTCATTTATTCCATTTCCACTATCTCTACCCTGGTGTTGTCTTTTTACCTTTTCTCTGCATTATATATATAGCAGCGTTTCAGTGCACTGGAGGTCAGTGTTTTACTGAGTGGATTCAGTCAACCAATTCGCAGTGCCATTTTATTTAGAAATACTCTTCCTTTGTTCCGTTCTCCCTCCCTCCCTCCCTCCCCTTGCCCATTTTTATTTGTATTTGTATTTTTTACTGTACGCTACTATTAACATTTCTCCTAACTCTCCCTGGTTAGACTCAGCAGTCTCCTCTGCCCATCTGTATTAGGATAAGCCTTGCCTTTCCACGACTATCCTGCATTGTAGCATTATTCATTAATTATATACATATATACATTTTTTGCCATGATTGACTTCTACCCTCTTGTGTCTTATGCATATCTGGTTTATTAGCTATACAGTATTTTACTATTGTTTTTACTCTCCTTACCTCTTATCAACCTATTTTTATATATAATGTTTCCCTTCTATATACAGTTTTCCTATAGTCCTCGAATCCCTATGAATTGCTGTACTGTATATTATCTGTTGGAGGTTTACTCCCTGAAGAAGGCACCTTGCCAAAACGCAACCATGTTGGAGTTTGTTTCAATAAAGAGTATGTCCTTTCACCTCACTCCTGCCTATTGGATGTTGTCAAGGTATGCAGCCGCATACTCCTTGTGTGGTCTCATAGGTGGTTGACTAGGTGTTGAAACATGGCAGGAGCCCCGTGTACTCCAATGAGCAGTACTGTGAACTGGAACAGATCTTGCAGTGTTGAAAAACCAATCTTCTCCTTGGCAGCTGGAGTGAAGGGCACCTGGAAGTATCCCTTGGTCAGATCCAAGGTTGATATAAAGCGTGCTCCACTGAGTCACTTGATTAGCTCATCTACTCTGGGCATGGGATACGCTTCCACTTTAGAAGATGCATTGATCCTCTGGAAGTTAATGCAGAATCTGATGCTTCCATCTGGTTTAGGAACCAAAATGATGGGTGATGGCCATTTACTCATAGACTCTTCTATAACTCTCAGGTTAAGCATCTCTTGCAGCTCCTTGGTAACAGCCTGTCACCAGGCGTTTGGAATCTGATAGGGTCATTGCTGGATAACCGTTCCAGGGTCAGTAACAATACCATGAGAAATAAGGTGGGTTTGTCCTGGGTGGGTGGAAAAACACCTTTAGGTTCGGGTGAATCAAACCTTCTAGAACTTTTCTCTGGGCATCAGAAAGCTGGTCTCCAATTGGAACTTGAGTTGGATCAGATGGGGCTGAAATTTCCAGCCCAAAATCATCTCCCTTTACCACCATAGCTGTCACTGGAGTCCACTTATTCAATAGGTTCATATGATAAATGTTGGCTTTCTTCCGTTTATCTGGCTGGGCAATTTTGTAGTTAACAGGCCCCACTTTCTCTTCCATCTCATAGAACCCCTGCCATCTACAGAGTAATTTGCTCTTTAACTGGGCAGACTAGATAGACCATGATGGTCTTTATCTGCCATCATATACTATGTTACTATGAGGGCAGCAAGACTAAAACTCTGCTGCGGTGCATGGCTGCCTGATTGTAGGCTCTGGTCTGCTCAGCTTGGGCTTTTTCCAGACTGAGTTTGGCCACCTCTCTGGCTTTCATCAGCTGGTCTTGCATTTGAATAATGTACTCCACCAAATTACACCTGGCACAGGATTCTTCTTCCCAGGTTTCCCTTGCCACGTCTAATATGCCTCTTAGCTGTCTTCAGAAGAACAACCCAAAAGGTGAAAACCCCGTAGAACTCTGAGGGACCTCGCAGATGGCAAACATCAAATAGAATAGGAGAATGTCCCATTTCTTCCCACCGTCCTGCACAAATCTTTTTAACAGTTTCAGAGTTTTATTGAATCACTGAATGAGGCCATCCATTTATGAGTGGTATACTGATGTTCGCAGCATCTTGACCTTCATCAAGGCACAGACTTACTTCATCACCTTGGATCTGTGAGGATCTTATTGGGTATTCCCATCCGTAAGAATACTTCTCAGAAGGCATTCGTGATTGTAGTAATTTTCATATTCCTTAGAGCAATGATCTTTGGGTATTGGGTAGCATAGTCCAGTATGACTAAAATATACTTGTTGCCTTGGGGGGTTCACTCCAAGGGTCCTACCAGATCCATGGCCACTCTTCAAATGGAGTTTCAATGATGGGCATAAGTACTAAAGGGGCAGGTCAGACTCTGATGGGGTTATGAAGTTGGCAGGTGGGGCATGGCTGGCAATATAACTGCACCTGTTTATGGACCGCGGGCCAGAAAAATAGGGCTAAAACACGCTCTGGTGTTTTCTCCACCCCAGGTGTCCCGCTAATAAATGGCTATGGGCCAACAATAACATCTTCTGAAGATAGGGCCGGGGAACTATCAGTTGTTCTACTTCTTCCCCCTCTAGGGCACCCTTGGCCACTCTGTATAATAAATCTCCCTTTAGCACAAAATAGGGAAAGGTTCTTGCAGGGGACTCTGTTACCTTCTGGAACGCCATCCACCTCCAAAACCCACTCTTGGGCATGTTTAAGGGATTCATCCTCTTGCTGGGCCTTCCTGAAGCTCCCTGGGTCTTCCCCTAGCCCCTACTCTAGGAAGGGACAATTGAATTTGGATCACTACTGTTGAGCCCTGAATTATTCCCAGGTGTTTCTTCCCTAGGCTTTCCCTCTCCAGATCCCTCCCCCATAGCCGCTCCTAGATTCTGTTGGTAGTGTAGCTTTTCCCGGCGACACCAATTCCAGAAATGAATAGACTTGGGATTTTCGACATATCGATCCAAGTCTTACAGTGGGAAAATCTCTGGGAAATCTTCCTGGTCTGACTTAGTGGAGCCGTGAGTTAGCCAGGCCCATATTGTTCTGAGGTTTGGGTGGTCTCAGCTGATCACCACTGGATATGGGAGCCAGGGCAGCACCATTTATTTATTTATTTATTTATTTTACAGTTTTTATATACCGCGCTCTTTGGTATCAGCGCGGTTTACAGATAACAAATTTCGCATTAGAACAGTCCTTTGCTTACATTATAACAAGGTCTTTTGCTTACATTATAACAGGGTCAGTAACTTGGAGACAACATGGTAAACTATATACAAGCTATATACAGAAAGATATTACCTCTGAAAATTTACAGTTAAATTGGGTCGTAACTTTGGGTGTGCAGAGCGTCTAGGTCGAGTTCTGTTATGACTATGTTGTTGGAATGTCAGAGGCTGTGTGAGTGATTTGTGAGATGGGGGGAGGAGGTGTAGGGTTAGGGCCTAAGAGATGATGACAGAATAGGTAGTGTTTGAGGGCCTTTTTAAATTGAGAGAGGTCTTTTATTGATCGGATATGAGGAGGGAGATTATTCCAGCAAGTTGGAGCGAATAAGGTGAAGGCCCTGTCTCTGGTTGTTTGATTACATTTAGTGTACTCCTTTGGTACGACAAGGGTATTGGCGGCTGCGGATCTTCTCAGTCTGTTCGTGGGGGTGTTGATAATAAGTGATGAGAGGGAAGGTGGGGCTATTTGATTAATTGCTTTAAAGGATAGCAGAAGTGCTTTGTAAGTTATCCTGGCTTGTAGGGGTAACCAGTGAAGCTCTGTTAGTATGGGGGTGATGTGGTCTCTACTGGAAGTACCGCAGAGGATGCGAGCTGCTGAGTTCATCGCCAATTGGAGTGGGTTGAGGGTGCTCTTGGGTAGACCATGCAGGATGATATTAGCATAGTCAAAATGAGGTGTTATAAGGGTTTGGAAGATTGTTCGGAAGTCATTGGAGGCGAGTAGTGGTCTTAAGGGTTTCAGCGTTCTTAATTTGTAGTAAATGGATTTAACGGTCTGCTTTATGTGATCTTTGAAGGTCAGTTCTTGGTCGATGGTTACTCCCAGGTAGCGAATTGATGGTTTACATGGTAGTTCCGCGTCTCTCACCTTCAAAGTTGCAGGGGGGGAGAATTTCTTATTCCTGGTTACGAATAGGACTTCCGTTTTCTTGAAGTTTATTCGCAGGTTCTGTGATAGGAGCCAATCTGTAATCGCGTTGAAGCAGGCGATAATTGGGGAGAAGTCAGGGGCATTAATTTTTATTGGCGTGAATATTAGTACGTCATCTGCGTAGATCAAGCTGGAGGCGTTAAATGTTTTGATGATTTCACAGATTGGTTGTATATATATGTTAAACAGAAGAGCTGAAAGAGAGGATCCCTGGGGTACACCCTGTTGTTGCTGGAAAGGATCGGAGGTTGAAGATCCTATCCGCACCTGTTGCCAGCGGTTGTTTAGGTAGGATCTACACCATTCCCAAGCTGATCCCTGGACTCCCTTTTCTTTAAGACGATGAAGAAGTTGTGCATGGTTAACCGAGTCGAAAGCTGCTGAGATGTCAAGGAAGATGAGGATGAACCCATTTTCAATTTTGTCAATCCCTCTTGATAAGGTGTTGATGAGTAGTGTGAGAAGGGTCTCTATGCCATGTGATTCACAGAATCCGTGTTGGCAGGGATCGAGAGGAGCTGAAGTATCTATATGCTGTTGCAATTGGATTTGTACCACCTTCTCGATGATTTTGGCTAGAAGGGGTATACTTGAAATTGGACGATATGAATCAGTTTTTGCTGGGTCGAGTTTATTGTTCTTCAGGAGAGGGCGTATTGAAGTTTGCTTGAGAGATGATGGGAATGATCCGGTTGTGAAGGAGAGTTGCATGATAAGGGCAAGTATGGGGCTCAGTTCAGCACGCATTGTTCTGATCCAGTAGGCAGGGCATGGATCGTTTGGGGCTGTGGTAGTATTCAAGGTGGCAATAAGGTCAGTGATGGATTTCACTGTGGGAGCGACAAAATTTTTTAGAGGCTGAGTAATTGAGATGGGGTTAGGTATACAACTTGGTGTGGAGTTCGTGTTAATGGATTTGGATTGAAGATAGTCGGCAAAAGCCTGAGGTTGAATTGATATTGTTTGGTTGGAGGATGGTGCCTTGGTTAAGGATTTGGTGATGTTAAAGAGGTTACGTGGTTTGTTCAGTGATCGGAGGAGGGTTTCTGTATGGTGTTCCCTCATCTTTTCAGCTATTTTCTCCCGGTGTTTCTTTAGGGCATTTTCGTAATCCATTTGGTCAAGTGGAGCACGTGATCTGCGCCATTTTCTCTCTTGTTTTCTTAGATTCTGGAGGGATAGTCGTAGTTCAGTGGAGAACCATGGTTTTGTGTTTCTACTTTTTAGTGCTGTGCTGGATGCTGGTGGTCTTACTGAGGAAGGTAGATGTGAAGAGGAGTTCAGGGTGTTGTACCAATTGTTGATCAGTTTATCAAGGTCATTGGTTGGTAGACAAAGGGTTGGAAGAGTCTGGCTGATGAAGTCATCCTTGTTGAGCGTTTTGAAACGGGCTGTTGGTCCTGATGAGATTACATTTGTATGTCTTGCTGGGATACTGTTTTGCTGATATGGGACTTGGAAGGATAATAAATCATGATCAGACCATGGGACAGGGGTATGAGATAGCTTAAAGTTGGTGTTCGCTGTAGACTGAGGCGCGAAAATGAGGTCAAGGGTGTTACCCTTGAGGTGTGTAGGGGAGCTAACTAACTGCGAGTAGTTGAGGTCAGCCATGGCATCAAGGAATGTGGTAGAGTGGCTATGGTGAAGTGAAGAGAGGTTAAAGTCACCCATTAACCAGTTGGATTTGTGTGGGCTTTCTGGGTTGCAGGCAAGCTCTATTATATTAGATAAATCTTCTGGTGGTGAGGATGGGGCTCTATATATGAGATTTAGGATGATATGTTTGTTAGCTATAGTAACTAGGTCCATGTGTGTGGTACTCCTGGTGGAAAGTAATCTAAATTGAAGGTTAGTTCGTGAAAGAATGAGAACACCACCTCCTCTTCGGTCTGCTCTGTGACATGTGTGTATTGAGTATTCTGGGGGAATGAGTTGGTTTATAAGGACATTGTCTGTGTCCGCTAGCCATGATTCTGTGACCAGGAGGATGTCTAATTTCAGCTTTGTGATGAGATCTGTAATGGCTGGCCACTTTTTACGTACTGAGCGGGCGTTGATGAGTGCACAGTTTAAGTTAGCATGTGAGGGAACAGGATTGGGTTTAGAACTACTAACAGTGTTAAGGGAGATATATAGTAGATGAGAGTGCCTAACATGGTGTGGTTGTGGAGCTGAGTGATGATAGGAGGAATGATATTTTCTTCTAGGTCCATGTAATATGGGGATCTTGTGTGAGGTGGTAGGGAATGCTGCTGTGTTTTGGGTGGTGTGTGTTAACAGATAGAGGCTAACTAATGCAAATAGAGAGAGAGCCATGGCTACAGCAATGGGAGGATACAATGTAAGGTAATATGGTCTTTAGAAACAGTAAATGCAGATTAACTGGTTAGGTACAGAACAGTGGAAATAGGTGAACAATTGTATCAATGCAGGCCTATCAAGTAGGAACAATGTATTCTGTTAACTAGATACAGTAGCAAATCTTATTTTAAGGGAGGTCTGTTTGTAACAGAGTAACAAGGAGTGAACTTTTCTAGTATATTAGGTCTACTGTTACCTTATAGATGGGGTAGAAGTGGGTTACCTAGGTAAGTTGTTAGGGTGTATCAGAGTCTCAGGTTATTATTCTGATGGTTTCTTGGCGCAGGAGTCAGATTCTGTTGCAGGTGAGAGTTCTAGCTTCCTTCGTAGGGTTGCTGACGTGCCACTGCCTAAGGGCCACGCCAAAGGGCCCTCTGGCGAGGCCCTCAGGCGCGGGTGCGCTTGCCGGCGGCCACTTTAAAGAGGCTGCTGGTACCTCCCACAACCCGGATTGGGCTGGAGTGCAGGAGCGGGAAACCGAAGCTCCCCCTGTGCTCTACCCCGACCGGGGAGCTAAACAAATGGCTGCTGGCTGATTTTGGGATTCTCTCCTGCCCGCGGCACCTTTAGATACGCCGCCGGGCCCTCCCACAACCCGGATTGGGCTGGAGTGCAGGAGCGGGAAACCGAAGCTCCCCCTGTGCTCTACCCCGACCGGGGAGCTAAACAAATGGCTGCTGGCTGATGTGGGGATTCTCTCCTGCCCGCGGCACCTTAAGATACGCCGCCGGGACCTCCCACAACCCGGAAGGGGCTGGAGTGCAGGAGCGGGAAAACCGAAGCTCCCCCTGTGCTCTACCCCGACCGGGGAGCTAAACAAATGGCTGCTGGCTGATTTTGGGATTCTCTCCTGCCCGCGGCACCTTTAGATACGCCGCCGGGCCCTCCCACAACCCGGATTGGGCTGGAGTGCAGGAGCGGGAAACCGAAGCTCCCCCTGTGCTCTACCCCGACCGGGGAGCTAAACAAATGGCTGCTGGCTGATTTTGGGATTCTCTCCTGCCCGCGGCACCTTTAGATACGCCGCCGGGACCTCCCACAACCCGGATTGGGCTGGAGTGCAGGAGCGGGAAACCGAAGCTCCCCCTGTGCTCTACCCCGACCGGGGAGCTAAACAAATGGCTGCTGGCTGATTTTGGGATTCTCTCCTGCCCGCGGCACCTTTAGATACGCCGCCGGGACCTCCCACAACCCGGATTGGGCTGGAGTGCAGGAGCGGGAAACCGAAGCTCCCCCTGTGCTCTACCCCAACCGGGGAGCTAAACAAATGGCTGCTGGCTGATTTTGGGATTCTCTCCTGCCCGCGGCACCTTTAGATACGCCGCCGGGACCTCCCACAACCCGGATTGGGCTGGAGTGCAGGAGCGGGAAACCGAAGCTCCCCCTGTGCTCTACCCCGACCGGGGAGCTAAACAAATGGCTGCTGGCTGATTTTGGGATTCTCTCCTGCCCGCGGCACCTTTAGATACGCCGCCGGGACCTCCCACAACCCGGATTGGGCTGGAGTGCAGGAGCGGGAAACCGAAGCTCCCCCTGTGCTCTACCCCGACCGCAGAGCTAAACAAATGGCTGCTGGCTGATTTTGGGATTCTCTCCTGCCCGCGGCACCTTTAGATACGCCGCCGGGACCTCCCACAACCCGGATTGGGCTGGAGTGCAGGAGCGGGAAACCGAAGCTCCCCCTGTGCTCTACCCCGACCGGGGAGCTAAACAAATGGCTGCTGGCTGATTTTGGGATTCTCTCCTGCCCGCGGCACCTTTAGATACGCCGCCGGGACCTCCCACAACCCAGATTGGGCTGTAGTGCAGGAGCGGGAAACCGAAGCTCCCCCTGTGCTCTACCCCGACCGGGGAGCTAAACAAATGGCTGCTGGCTGATTTTGGGATTCTCTCCTGCCCGCGGCACCTTTAGATACGCCGCCGGGACCTCCCACAACCCGGATTGGGCTGGAGTGCAGGAGCGGGAAACCGAAGCTCCCCCTGTGCTCTACCCCGACCGGGGAGCTAAACAAATGGCTGCCCTGTTGGAGTTTTAATTGAAAACTGTGCCGTTGGATACTGCCTCTGGTCTCCATGCACACAGGCCAGTGTTACCATCTGTGCATAGTCAATTTGAAATTGGGTTATGGTTTACCAGTGAATGAGGGTCTGCACACTCCTGGAATCTATCAAGGCCTGAAGGCTGATCCTCTCGGGCTCCACTGGAATCACAAAGTTCTGTGCCCCTGGGTGGGGAGTGTCCACAAAAGTACAGGTGTGAGGGGTGGTTAGGCTGACATCCATGGGTTCCTCCATAACCAGGAGACATTCCCGAGGAAGGTGTCCACCGGCTCCATACCTAAAGCAGGTGAAGGGGTCATGGCTGGGGCCATGCCGTTGTCTAGGAAGTGCTTTGGGGGTCGGAGCATGGGAGCCAACATCTGTTCTGGCTTTCCCTTCCATCCTCCTGGGCTAATGGGTGACTTCTTCCCTTTCTAACTATCCGCTTCAGGCACTAGTTGGACTTCATGATACCCTTTGGCTGTCTCCATTGCACTCTCCCGTGTAAGCTTGGGGTGCTGACGTATCCACTTTTTCATGGGGGCAGTCAAGCCCTCCAAAAACTGCTCCAGTAGTACAATCTTGGCTACCTCGGGCCCAATCTTTCCCTCTGGTTGCAGTCATTTCCATGCAAGATCCTTCAATTGATAGAGGAACCTCCGAAGGCTCTCTTTTATCTGGAGCCTGTCCTTTCTAAATCACGGGTGGTAGGCCTCTGGGGTACAGCTGGCTCTTTCCAGTATGATGGCCTTGACAGCTGCATACATAGCTCTGGAAGGATGTGGATTTGCCTTTAGTCACATGGTTAGAGGAAATCCCCTAGCTGCCACCATATGTGGTAATGTGGCGTATGGTGGGAAGGGGTTTTCTTTAAAACACAGGCCAGAAAGCAGTTCAGGGAAAACAAAAGCAATTTTTATTCTGGCCCAGCTTGTTAAATCTCCACAAAGCAAAAACAGCAGTTCAAGGAAAGAAAAATCAGCTTTACTTCTGTCCCAGCATGTTAAACCTCCACAACTGGTTCTCCTGGCTTTTTCTCCAGCCTCAGTTAAAGTTCCTACCTCAGAACTCATGTGCACGGCTTGCCTTGGAAGGGCTTCTGACTCCACAGGCCTCTCCCCTCCTGTAGCCTGCTGGGTTCTTAACCTCTCCCTGTGAGCCACACCCTCCCAGCACTGAAATTTGGGCAGCAGACTCTCTTAAAGGGGACTGTTGATAATCTCTTTGGAGAGGGATGGATAACATTCTATAGACTCCATCACAGGCATATTAGAATGAAGTTGATTAGTGTATTATGAAATCCTCCATAAAGCTAGTCTAAAATCCAATCGTAAAAGGAATTCTTTTCCCAAGATAACTGAGGCTTTTCAAATGTGTGTGCGTGTGGTGGTGTTGTTTTTTTTTTAATGAAATGATTTTTATTTACCAAAATTGCCAAGTATACATTTTTCTAAATCTCAATTTTGTGTGTGGCATGCCCAGGGAAAAGGTTTGAAGATGGCAAGTGGATGTACAGTTTACACACAAAACAAGATATCCTGCAAAGAAAATCCCAAGGGATTAGGAAGGGATTTGCCATGCTTTTGAGTTTGCAGTGACTTGCATAAGATCCTGCACAGCTCATGAGAATCTTCTCCAGCAGGTATGAACAGAAACCTGCCTGCACTAGCAAGTGACAGTCCGGGAGCCATCAGGAATCAGTAGAACAGACTGTGACTGTTTCCCAGCAGCTACACTGTACCCTGAGGCCGTCTAAAACAATATTAGAAACGTATACCATATACAAGACACCTTCTAGCTCACAGTTGCCAAACCTGTAAGTAGCAGGACTCAAAGGAATGAAGAGAGAATGGGGAAAACATCCTGTCCTATCCTAGTTTATAGAGTACAGCACTGTTCAAGGTATTTTCCTTTTTGTTATATTTAGTGGACGACTCCTATCTGGACAACACCTGTGACTATGAGCAAAATATGTATGAGAACCAGGGATGCCCAGAGTTCATCTCCCACTGCCACTAGTACTCCTAACCCTCCGTTGCCGTGGCATTTTCCTACAGGAAAATACCTCCTGTACCTGAAAAAGGCGCGGGCTAAGTCCATATCCCTAAAACTGCATCGTTGGCTGAACTTCAGCATGTGTGCACATACGTACACTCTGTAGAACCTCGGAGGCTGAGGCGGCTGGGATTGAACCAAATCTAGATCCCAATACCAGTGTTTCCCAGTATTTTCTTTTGAACATGCCATAGACCAAAAGCTGTCAATGACTAAAACAGGGCAGCATTCGACGCTTACAAGATATAAAAAGTAAGAAGTATAAATCTACCACCGCTCGTTAACACATCTGTTCCACATCAAATCAGGGAGCTTTGTATCATATCTGTTGCCTTGAAAAATATGAGACCTGCTGTTCAGATTCAGTATTGTAGCTTCCAAAGGAATTGACAGAGCAAGGTAAGAGATTTAGGAGCTCTGCATTATCTCTCTAGGAAGGTCTGTGAAATGTAGCAGGTCAGGCTGTGGAAATATATTGTCTGATCTAACTCCTGCTGTGAAAAGTGAGAGAGTGTATAGCCCTGGTTTCCCTGAAAATGTAACTAAAAGCTTCATTGGCAAGACACATACAAGACTATAAAGGACGGGGATAAGCATTTCCATTGTAACTAAAATAAAACTCCAAGACCTAATAAAAAAAGCACCCCAAAATCCGCACGTCTAGAACAAACAATAAAAACACATTAACCACACCAGAAATTCTCCAAAGTGAAGCAGTGCACTTCAAACAGAGCCTTTTCATATGCATCAAATCTATGGAACTCCCTCCAAACAATATCAGATGCACAAATGACGCTTAAGAAGTCAGGAACATCCTGAAGACGTTCCTATTCGTTGATCATTTCAGCAACATCACAACAGACCTGGACAATGACTAGTGAACATACAACATGAGCACAAGCTGGAAATAGTTTACTCATGTAAATAAGTTATGGAGACATGCTGTTACGACACTGTGATGTCTCCAAGTTAGAGAGTTTTCAAAACATCTTGTTACAATGGTTGAGTTCAGTGACGGAGTTTAATGTGAACGACCTTGTTTCACAAGGTGACAATTGAGTGTAATGTAAACCACCTTGATTTAAGGAAAAGGTGGTATATAAATACCGTTAAATAAATAAATAAAAACCATAGCCAAAGTTTCTCTTCCCAAACTAATATAAAATTCAATCTAACTTCCACCTTGTGTGCTGAGTAATGACCTTATACTTCTACCCTTGTATGTATTCCTACTGCCTGCATTTCACAGTACTGAGGGCTCAGTGCAATAAGCCATGCGTTACAGCAGGGCGCTAAGCTTTGGCGCACAGCATTCTAACGCACATGCAGAAAAGTATTTTATTCCCAATACAGTAAATTAATGGCATGTAAATTACCACAGAGTTAAGTGTGCACCGACAGAAAAAAACACTGTCATGATAATCAGCAGCAGTTTGCTGCACCGCAAGCAAAATGTCTCCCTTCCTGTTAGTGTTTGAGTGGGGACTGGCTTGTGTATGACAGGAAGGGTGATATTTTAAAAACATGATTGGTTGGACTCCTCAAACCCCACCCAGAAAAATCCCCAGACCCCTCCCTGGGGCTAGCTAATCTAAGGCACCCCCGGCCCAGGCACCTGAAACAGGGAGACCCATGACCAGAGTGTCTCCAATGTCGCTGGACCCTCCCTAGACCAATAATACTTACCTGGTCAGGGAGGTGTCATCCTCATCTTGAAAATGGTGGCACTTGACTCGTGATGGTGTGTCAGAACACATCGGTAGGGGTCAGTCTGACAAATAAGTCATTACCCGTCTTATTTGGCAGCTTGATCCCTGGCGGTGCCTCCCAACACACTGCTATGGGTCAGGCGGTACCAGTTTGAAAGATGGTAGCGCTGGAGACAGAAGCAAGTGGGTATTACTCCTGACCTGGAGGTGGAGGGGTCAGAGACGGGGGCAGAGGTCGGAAACCTTTGTGGAGTCAGGGGTCCCCTTATGCCATGAAGGAGATTTTTGTGGGATCAGGGAGGGGCTCTCAGAACCCACTAGGGATACCAGGAAAATTCATTGTTGCTAATCCATGTCGGCACAAATGATACTGCTAAGGTATCCCTTGGAGCATATCAACAGTGACTTCATTTATTTATTTGGTTTTATATACAGCACTATTTCGAAATCATCACAATTTACATAGAACGAGAATAAACATTTTACATAGAACAGGCATCAAAGAACAGTACAATAATGTACAATAACAGTTCTCCATGGCTCTGGGACAGAGGGTGAAGCAGATAGGTGCGCAGGTGGTGTTCTCTTCAAACCTCCCTGTTGAGAGTGAAGGCCAAGGCAGAGAGGCTCGCATCCTGGAGTTGAATGCTTTGCCAGGTGGAATGTGTCATCGAAAGCGTTCTGGTTTTCTGGACCATAGGGTGATTTTCCAAGGGCTGCAGAGCAGAGATTGTGTCCACTTATCCAAGAACAGTAAAAGTGTCTTCTGCAGCAGACTGGCTAACTTACTGAAGAAGGCTTTTAGCTAGTTTCTTAGGGGATGGGTGAAGAAAGCCCCCAGGTAAATAAATGCCCTCAAGTAAGTAAAACATTAAATACCTCTGTTGAAATGGGTAAGAGGAGCAACATCTAGAAAGCAGTGTGCATAAATGCCCGTAGTATAGAAAATAAGATCACAGAGGTTGAGGCACTAATGGAAGAGGCTGACTTGGATTTAGTGGCGGTTACAGAGACATATTTCACAGACAGCCATGACTGGGATGTAATTATACCAGGCTATACTTTATTCAGGAAGGACAGGGTAGGAAGAAGGGGAGGAGGAGTGGCACTATATGTAAAAACTATTATTAAAGCTATTGAATTACAGGGTTTAAAAGGGAGCGAAGACGCATTGTGGGTTAAACTAGAAAGACGGAACGGGAAATTCATTTGCACTGATGTGATATATAGATCTCCTTCACAGGGAGAAGTGGATGGAGAATTAATAAAAGGCATACGCAGTATTTCCATGAAAGGAGAAGTGCTGCTGACAGGTGATTTCAATTTGCCAGATGTGGACTGGCACATCCCCGCTGCGGTGTCATCTAGAAGTAAGCAGATCCTTGGTTCTTTACAGGGAGAACTATTCTGGCAACTGGTATCTGAACCCACAAATGAAGGGGCCATACTGGATTTGGTGCTTACCAAAGGGGGAAAATGTTTCTGATGTTAGAGTGGGAGATCATCTTGTGTCCAGTGATCACCAGATGGTATGGTTCAGTATTAGTACTAGGGCTGATAAAGTCTATTCAAAAGCGAGGGTCTTAGACTTTAGGAAAACTAACTTTGCGAAGATGGGACCATACCTCAAGGACTCGTTAGCGGTATGGCAATAGCTGAGGGATGTAGAAAAGCAATGGGAAAAACTGAAAGGGGATATTTTAAGGGCAACAAACCTTTTTGTTAGAAAGGTAAATAAATGTAAAATGAGGAGGCCACTATGATTCTCAAAAGAAATAGCTGGAAAGGTGAAGAAAAAGAGGGTGGCTGTCATAAAATACAAGAGATCACAGAGACAGGAAGACAGGCATGAATATTTGTAAAAACTTAGAGAAGCCAGGTAAGTAGTCAGGCGAGCAAAGATACAAAAAGAAGAGAGAGACAATGTAATAAAATGGGGGGACAAGACATTTTTCAGATATGTTAGCGAGAGGAGGAAGTACAAAAGTGGTATTGTCAAACTCAAAGGAGAAGGGAAGGAATATGTAGAAGCTGATGAGGATAAAGCGGAATTGCTTAACAAATATTTTTGCTCTGTATTCACAGATGAAGGGCTACGAGCAGGACCTCAGAAAACACCCACAAATAGGAGCAGAAGTGAAGGGGATCTTGAGTGATTTTCAGAAGACTGTGTTCGTGAGGAACTAACTAAACTAAAAATAGACAAAGCAATGGCACTTGATGGGATACATCTGAGAATATTGAAGGAACTTGGGGACATTCTAACAGCTCCACTGACTGACCTTTTCAGTGCTTCTTTAGGGTTGGGAGTGGTCCCAGAAAACTGGAGAAATGTACATGTAGTTCCTTTACACAAAAGCAGAAGTAAGGATGAGGTTGAGAACTACAGGCTGGTTATTCTGATCTCTGTGGTGAGTAAATTAATGGAAACGCTGCTAAAACAGAGAATAGTGAGGTTTCTGGAATCCAATGGATTGCAGGATCTGAGGCAGCGGGTTTACCAGAGGTAAGTCTTGCCAGACAAATGTGATTGATTTCTTTGACTGGGTGACCAGGGAGGTGGAATGAGGAAAAGCCCTAGATATGGTGTACTTGGAGTTCAGTAAAGCCTTTGACTCTGTTCCGCACAGGTGACTTATAAATAAATTGAGCTACCTAGGAACGGATCCTAAAGTGACTGACTGGGTTAAAAAGTGATTGGGTGGGAGGCGACAAAGAGTACAGGTAAATGGAGCTCACTCTGAGGAGAACAAAGTTACCAGTGATATGCCACAGGGATCTGTCCTTGGTCCGATTCTTTTTAACATCTCACCTCCCCGCCATCAGCCACAGCTCCCCCGATCGGGGTAGAAGTACCTGAGCGGGAAACCACCCCGCTCAGAAGCTCCTGCCCAATCGGGCCAGTGGGAGGACTTGAAAATCAGGAGTCCTGTAGGGCGTGCCCGGGCAAGGCGCTCACAGAGAGACCAAAGAGGTCCAAAAACAATACCCCAAAAGAGCGACCTACAGGAGCCGCACGAAAAAGCACCGAAAACAATCAAGAGCAGCTAAAAGTAAGTGAAGCCATATCCTAAAGACAGCCGAGAAGAAAACATGAATGCAACTCTGATTCTCCCCATCAGCCTCCTCCTCACACAACTCCATCCACTTCATGCACCCAACCACCACATACACACAAGCACGCCATGGCTTCCACCAACAGCACAGATATACACACTCCCACAGTATACTCACGGGAACACACAGAGGACACCCACGCACAAAAAGCAAACCAAGCACAAGACCGACACCCATGCAAACTCAAAGGAAGACCACAGAACACTAAAACCCCCACCGACTATCTCAATAGAGCTCATAAACGCCAGATCCATACGAAACAAAATTAACACAATAGCAGACCACATAGAGGATCAGCAACCTGACATACTTTGCATCACAGAAACATGGCTCACCCCCACAGACAATGTACTACTCAATCAATTAGTGCCCTCCACTTACTCAGCATTCAACTGCCCACGTGCACACCGGAGAGGAGGAGGGGTTTTGATCATCGCAAAGAACAGCCTAAAGTTCAAGTCACGAAGTGCCACAGACACACAACAATGCAACACCATCATTGTGGAGAACAAATGGATGGCCCTATGCCTCATCTACAGAGCACCCCATGCGCCACCAGAGGAACTAGCCTCCACACTAGAAGTGGTCTGCGCAGTCAACACAAACCACAAACCCCTGCTACTGCTAGGAGACTTCAACCTCAAATCTACCACCACCAAGGACGCAGAAGCTTTCCTTCTAGCAATGGGTTCCTTTCAATACAACCAAATGATTAATTCCCCGACACACAGACATGGATCATCACCAGACCTCATATTTGCATCCAACTATCTACTTGACAGAGGCATCATATCAACCCCCACTGTCACGTCTGTACTGTGGTCAGACCATCACATAATTAAAATAAATATTGTGCCACAAGGAGGAAAGCACGATGAGAACCAGGACAACCCACCCACCCAAAGAAGATTCAAGAGCTTCGACAGGGACCAATTTCTACAGGACACTCTACCTCAGAAGCAGACAATCCAGACATTCAAATCAGAAAATGGAACAATGTCATCAATGCCTCAGCCAAAGCCACAGAATATAGACCCAAGAAAACTCGCTGCACCAAATCACATCATAAACCATGGTACGCAAAAGTCATATGGAGCGAAAAGAGGGAACTTAGAAAGCTAGAACGGCGATGGAGACATACTAAGTCGCTCAACACCCAGGCTCTATACCTAACAAAGCAAAAGGACTACAACAAATTCATCAACCAAACAAAAAAAGAATACCACACAAACATTATACTCAAATCCAACAACAAACCAAGAGAGCTCTTCAAAATCGTGAAAACCCTCACCAAGAAACAGAAGACCGAAAGCGAAGTCCAAATAGACCACAAGCATTTGCAGACCACATCCAAGAAAAATTCCATTCCTCTTCAACCACGCACCACTAGACATTAATCAACATGGTTTCCGCCCCAACTACGGAGTCAAAACACTCCTGTTATACTTCTTTGACAACATACTCCACCTCATAGACAACTGCAAGAATGGAATACTAATGATCTTCATCAACATTTCATCAGAGTTCGACACAGTGGATCACAGAACTCTACTGGAAAGACTACAGAACATCGGACTATATGGGTCCACCCTGAAGTGGTTCCACTCATACCTAATGGACAGACAGATACAGGTCTAGGTCGGCCCCAACACATCCTGACCCATAAAGGTCAGACAAGGCGTACCCCAAGGATCTGCCCTATCGGCGCTATTATCTAACCTCCACATTCAGCCAATATGCGACATCATGAAAGAACACAAAATACAATACACAATTTATGCCGATGACATCATGATATACACACCAATCACACTTGACAACCCAGACTACACCAATATAACAGACTGTCTCATGCACATGACCAGCTGGCTTCAAGACAACAACCTAACCATAAACTACAGCAAGACCGAGGCACTAATCACCTGAAACACCGACTTCATCCCTCCACTCAACATCAAGATAAACAACACAGCCATACCCATAAAACCGGAAGTAAAATACCTCGGAGTGACTCTAGACAAGGAACTGAATCTACAATCACACATAAGCAGAACTACCAAAAACGCCTACCACAGGATGAGACTAATCAGATTCCTCAAACCCCTACTCTCCCCAGAGCACTTCCGCACAGTCTGTCAGGCACTAATAACTCCAATACTAGACTTCTGCAACCCAATCTATCTCGGTCTCACAAAGCAGACACTCAGGGCACTGCAATTGGTGCAAAACACAGCAGCGCGCATTATATCTGGCACAGCAAGACAAGAACACATCACACCCATTCTAAAAGATCTCCACTGGCTACCAATCAGCTCACGCATCAAATATAAGACAGTCATAAACATATTCAAAATCAAACAACAGACATCAGCTCTCAGCTTACAACCACTCATACAATCTGACAGAAGCACACGACCAAGGAGGAGGGGCACTTCCAACCGTGTTAACACACCAAAAGTCTTCACCAAGGTCTGCAAGCACACTGCAGACCGAGCCCTTTCACTGGCTGCACCAGCAATTTGGAACGCCCTCCCAGATGACCTATGATTAACAACTGACATCAAGGACTTTCAGAAGCAGCTCAAGACGACCCTCTTCATCGAACACTACGGGGGCGCCACATTACCTGCTCACCAGTCAGGACCACAGACAATCCCCCTCCCATTCCCCCATGTACATACTATTGTATAATAGCGCACGCTGTAAATAGCTCAACAAGAATCTACGTCACCCTACTACACACGCACGCACTGTTTCGCTGCATGCACACACAAAAAACATTACTTGATTGCTGTGTAGACCGCCTTGATTGAAGGAGAAAGCGGTATAGAAATCCTTTTAAATAAAATAAACATCTTTGTTAGTGATATTGCATAAGGGCTGTCGGGTAAGGTTTGCCTCTTTGTAGATGATACCAAAATCTTCAATAGAGCAGACACTGAGAAAGGAGTAGATAACATGAGGAGGGATCTAGCTAAGCTTGAAGAATGTCAACAATTTGGCAGCTGAGATTTAATGCTAAAAAATGCAGGGTCATGCATTAACTGCTATTACTATTCATTTGTATAGCGCTACAAGGCTTACACAGCACTGTAGATATACATGTAAGACATCAGAGCTTAAAATCTAATCAAGACAAAACACATAGGGCATCGTTCCAGAACAGGAATAAGGTTTTTGGATGTGCAGCGTAAACGTTTTCCTAGCAAAAACATCTACGGCCGTATTCTGAAACACCCGTGTTCCTGCACGTAGACGGTGCTAGCACGGGGATCTCAGAAAGTGGGCAGGAGGGGGCAGAATGATGGTGGGCATGGTCAGCAGCAGATATGTGCAATGCGTATTCAGGAAAGGTCCGTGTAAGTTCTGTGTGTTTCCTGCAGACATCCACGTTATACCAGCAGAAATGTGGAATAAGGCCAGGAGTTAGAAATGCTTCTGCTCTGCTCTGCAATGCATCCCATAGAGAGGAATGGCTGTGACAAAGATGTTTTGAACTGGTGTGTCTGAAGTCTAAAAGACCACAAGATACGGTAAAGAACAAAATGCAGAGGTGGGGGAAGGTTGTATGGTAAAGACACATTACTAAATACCCCTAAGAATTAATCAGAGGTGAAATGGTGATTATTCCAACTATGCTGACATTTGCTGTGTGAGCTAGAGGAGATGATCTAGGGCACCCTAACAATTCCTGGCATCCGAGAAGTGGGACTGACGATGTAGGGATCTGCACCTGAAATTTCTCCGGCAATCCAGGCCTGGATCTCTGCCTGCCTTTCTGACATTGCTGCTTGGATGTCTCACCGCTGCTTGAAATTGAACATGGCCAAAATTGAGCTTCTTACTTTTCCCCCTAAACCTTCATATTCATATTCCTATCCCCTTCCTCCTTTGTCTCTGTGGATAACTCTCTACTCCTTCCTGTCTCCTCAGCGCGCAACATTGTCTTTGATTCCTCTCTTTTCTTCTCCACAAACATTCAACTGATAGCTAAAACCTTTGGTTTCTTTCTCTACAGAAAGGAATAGGCAAATTTTGTTGAACACACTACTAAGACACTTATCCACTCCTTAGTCACCTCCAAGCTCATTCCATCATGGACATACACCCTCTCTGTACGACTGGTTTGACTGGATGTACAGCGGGGGTTGCAATTCTGATCCTGTGGGACATGTCTAGCCCCTCGGGATCAGAATCACGATCAGGCCTGTTCGTGCAGACCGGGACTGCGATTCAGTCAGGCCTGCATGTACAGGTATTGCACGACTAACTCAGTCAGGGCTTTTAAATGGAGCTGCGGCACCATGGCTCCATTTAAAAGCTGTGATGTCGGCTGCCAGAAAAAACTATTCCTTCCCCACAGCCCGACCCCCGATTTGGCCTCCCAGGACCAGGGTCAGGCTGCGGGGAATGCTCTCTGCCCCCTGCCGCCCTTTCCCGGCCCCGGGCCCACCGATCCCCAACGTCCAAGGAAGTTATTCCACCTTGGAGGTGGAATAACTTTCCCGTTCAAGTCGCCGGCCCCGGACGTACAAGGCCGACATTAGAATCGGCGCTTTATGTCCGGGACTAGTGACCGCCCACTGCCTGCCCTAACGCCGCCCCCGATCCTCCCCTTTCCCACCCCCATCTAGCTTCCCTGTTCAATCGACAGGGAAGCTAGACACCAGTGGGAGTGGGTACGAATAGCAGGGATGGATGTCCTGTTGGGAAGTCCATCCTCACTATTCGTGTGACAGAATAACCCCCTCCCGTCTAGACTGTTGTAACCTGCTCCTTGCTAGTCTCCCTTTGAATCTTCTCTCTCCTCTTCAATGTGTTCAACACTCTGCTGCGCCATGCTAATCTTTTGTCATGCTCATATTACCCTCTCTTCTTACGTCTCTTTATTGGCTTCCTATCCGTTTCCACATCCAGTTCTATCTTCTCCTGCTGACCTATAAGTGCATTCACTCTGCAGCTTCTCACTACCTTTCCTCTTATCTCTCCCTACACTCCTCTTTGGGAACTCCACTCTTGTGTCAGATCATTTCTATCTGTGCCCTTCTCTTCTATTGCCAACTCCAGATTTTGCTCCTTTCACCTTGCTGCTCCTTAAGGCTGGAATAAACTTCCTGAGTTTGTATGTCAGGCGCCTTTTCTGACCCTTTTCAAGTCCAAGCTGAAAACTCACCTCTTTGCTGCTGCTTTCGGATCTTGACTCACCTAATGTCCTTTGTGTTTCCCTACCATTCCCCCTAGATGTGTCCCATGTCTACAGCTACTGTGATGTCTGTCTTGACTAAACTGCAAGCTCCGATAAGCAGGGACCGTCTTTTACATGTGTCTGTGCAGTGCTGCATATGCCTTGTAGCGTTATACAATTGTTCAGTAGTGGTAGTAGTAGTGTATGTGGGTGAGTATAAGACCGATGCATGTGGGTAAGAAACTCAGATCGGATTAGTAGTCCTGGGACCCCATGCCATCATGTTATATCAGAGGTTTTCTAGAGGTGTAGGGCATCTGTCCTGCAGATGTATGTGAGACTGTAAGTGAGAGTATGTGTGTGGTTAGAGGAATGCATGGGGGGGGGGCCTGGTGTGCACAACTGCAATTTCGGGGGGACATCAGTGCCTGTCCAGTATCTGGTCTGTAGGGCTGACCACAGCATGACCAGGTGCCAGTGTGATCGGCCAGGATTCAGCAGAATGAGATCACTATGGCTAAATATCAAAGCATATCCCTGTCTGCGATAAGGTACCCTCAGAATGAATGTATGCTATAGGACACACAACACCATCAGCGATCTCACAGATGTGCACAATTGTATAGCCAGATGCTGGTGCTCCTGGGCATCTAGTAGTGCTGTTTGCGCTGGTGCATGTACTTAATTGTAGGGTCCTTATTTAATGTCAGGGATGTGCTCTGACATTTAGCTGTAGAGGACCATTTCTGATTTCTTCTGGTCCATTCATAGCATTGTACAAACTGTTGTCGGAGCTGACCAAAGGAAGCCCAACTAAAATGTTCACCTACTGCCATATGTGTCGGACTGCAAGGTATGTCAGGACAATCATATCATTTTCTACTTGCTGTTTTAACATCTCTGCGTGCACAGAGATCACATTGCAGTGTCCTGGTCATGCAAAGGATTAGCTTATATGGTCTGCTTAGCATCAGCACATCTGTGTAATCTGTATTCATGAGTAGTTGGCGTGGGCACCACACCGTCAGTGTGAGGAGCAGCTTCGGGGATGCATGTTTTAACTGAGGAGTCGTGGCCACATGGAGACGCGTAGCAGCGCAGCTGTACATCTTTTCAGAATTCGCCAAGGGCACATGTGGAATTAGGATCAAATGGAGTCTGGTTTTCATTGAGACATTTGCAGGCAGAACGTGCATGTTATAGAATTGCACTCATAATGAAACTGGGGACTAGAGTATAGTAAGATGCACAAAAGTGTGGACAAGAGAGTGAGGAGCATCAGGATCCAAAAGCGACTTCAAAGAGGTGGGTTTTTAGCCTGGATTTGAATAGGGCCACAGAAGGAGCCCGATGCACAGACTCAGGTATGGAACAGCAAGGTGGAATGGACGAAGTCTGGAGCTGGCAGTGGCAGAGAAGGGCACAGATAAGAGGGATCTGCCAGAGGAGCGGAGTTCCCATGGCGGGGTGCAGAGTGAGATAAAAGGAAAGATAGTGAGGAGCCACAGAAAGAATGCACTTGTAGGTCAGTAGGAGAAGTTTGAACTGGATGTGGAAACTGATAGGCAGCCAGTGAAGTGACTTGAGAAGAGGGGTCACATGAGCACAGTGACACTGGCAGAAGACTAGCCATACAGCTGAGTTTTGAACTGATTGAAGGGGAGAAAGATGATTCGGAGGGAGACCAGCAAGGAGCAGATTACAGTAGTCAAGACGGAAGGTGACTATTTATTTATTTAATTTTTTTAATATACCTCATTTCCATAGATCAATATGGTTTACATTGAACTCAACATTTTACAAGGAACAGAAACATGATAACATAACAGATAAATCAGATAACAGGTCATGAAGAAGTTTAACCTATCATACAGGGCATTTATACTAACTGAGCTATGTAGAAGCATACAGCACCTATATTTATTGGGGTAGTGTGTGTCTAGTCTAGTTCCCATGTGGATGTCCAGCTTTGTTATTTTATGTGTTGTTGTGACAGGTTCTCTAGTGTTTGCTGGATTTGGCTGGATTAGTCATGTTATGGTTTTTTTTCACCAAAATGCTCTTTGAAAAGAATTGTTTTTATGTTCTTACAAAAAGTGTGATGTCATTTATGGCTCTTGTTTTTGCAGAGAGGCTGTTCCTGGTGCATCTAGGGAGAAGGCATGTGAGTAAGCTGTGAGTGGATAAGAGTCTTAGTAGCGCGAGCAGAAAGGAAGCAACAAGCATTGCTCAACACATCACACCTGTATTGATCGAGCTACATTGGCTACCCGTTGCTGCCAGGATACAATATAAAACTTTGGTAACCACATTCAAGATCATACATGACCTAGCGCCATCATTCCTCTCAACCCTGGTCAGCAAGCAGCCAACCAACAGAGACAGGAGAACTATTAACTCTGACACACTACAAGTTCCTAATAACATCAGATCAGTAAAAGCCAGTACTAGCAATAAAGCATTCTCATTCTCTGCCCCAATAATCTGGAATCATCTACCACACGAACTGCGAGCTATAAAAGACATAAATGCCTTCAGAAAGAAACTAAAAACCCATCTGTTCAAATATCATTATAACCAGATGTGAACCAAAGTGGAATCAAGAAGCTGATCTGTATAAATGTAACTATTGTAGAACTGTAAATATGTAAATACGTAAACCTAACCTTGAAGTGCCTAATCCTGCGTGATGTGCCAGACCCCAAATCTATGTAGATATTATCCCAATTTTTCTGTCCTGATTTGACATCTCCCAAATTTGTAATCAAACCGCTACTGATTGCTGGAAGTAGCGGTATATAAGTGTAAACTAAATAAATAAAACAAACTTTGCTGCTGTTATAGAGAAAGAAGGGGCAGGTTTGGATGTGCCCAGAGAAAGAGAGAATAGAGTCAAAGATGACTCAAGGTTGCGAACTTAGGAAACGCGGAGGAGTGTAGTGTCATCCACAGAAATAGATAAGGGAGGAAGTGGGTTTAGGGAGAAAGATAAGGAGCTCTATTTTGGCCATGTTCCATTTCAGATGGCGGTGAGATATCCAGACGGCAATGTCGGATAAGCAGGCAGAGATCCGGGACTGGATTCCTGGAAAGATTTCAGATGCAGAGAGGTAGATCTGATGAGTCTTTAGCATAAAGATGGTACTGAAAACCATGGGAGGAAATAAGTGCACCAAGGGACAGAGTGTAGAGAGAGAGAAAGAGAGGTCCCAAGACAGAGCCCTGAGGTACACCAACTGAAAGCGGGATGGCAATAGAGGAGGATCCACCAGAACCTACACTAAAAGTGCGATGGGAGAGATCAGAAGAAAACCAGTACAGAACAGAGCCCCTAAATGCAAGTGAGGACAGAATATCAAGGAGAAGGGGTGATTAACAGTGTCAAAGGCAGCAGAAAGGTCAAGAAGGATGAGGATTAAGTAATGGCCCTTGGATTTGGCAAGGAAGAAGTTGCTGGAGACTTTGGCAAGAGCTGTTTCTGTGGAATGTAGAGGACGAAAGGCAGATTGCAGTGGATCCAGAAGGGCTTGAGAGGAAAGTAAGTCGAGACAGCACCAGTGAACTGCTTGTTCAAGTAGTTTTGAAACAAAGGGGAGGAGAGTAATAGGCCGATAGCTGGAAGGACAGACAAGGTCTAGTGAAGGTTTTTTGAGGAGAAGTGTGACCAGAGCATGCAAAGATCCAAGGGGGCGGTATAGTGTAGGGAGTAAAGTACTTCTATCCACAAAGGAAGATCAGGTCCTGAATGTGATTGTTTCTGATGGCCTTAAAGTGATTAAGCAGGTAGAAAAGGTGATGGTGAAAGCCAGAAGGATGCTTGAGTGCATAGGGAGAGGAATGGCCTGCAGAAAAAAGGAGGTGATAGTGCCTCTGTATAAGTCTCTGGTGCGACCTCATTTGCAGTATTGTGTGCAATTCTGGAGACCGCATCTTCAAAAGGATATAAGCAGGTTGCAGTCTGCGCAGGCTACTAAAATGATTCTTGGTCTGCATTTTAAACCATATGTGGTCAGATTTAAAGATCTTGATAGGTATACGTTAGATGAAAGGCAGAATAGAGGAGATATGATAGAGATGTTTAATTATCTCCATAGCATGAATGCACAGGAGGAGAGCCTCTTTCAATTGAAAGTAAGCTCTGCAACGAGGGGGCAGAGGATGAGGATGAGGGTGAAAGGGGATAGATTCAGGAGTAATATGTGGAAATATTTCCTTATGGAAAGAGTGGTAGATGTGTGGAATAGTCTCCCTGTGGAGGTGGAAGAGACGTGGACAGCATCTGAATTCAAGAAAGCCTGGGACAAACCCAGAAGATCTCTAAAGGAAAACAAGGGACTATAGTATTTGATATGGAAGGGCAGAAACATGTCAGCAGAAAAAGACTGTCTGGCCTATGTTTCTATTTCATCAGTGGTGAAGTGCCACACTTTATCTCAGATGATACTTTGCCCATGTGCTGCATCATTACTACAGCCATTGGCATACCAAGGCAGGACGGTTGGTGCAGCCCACCTCAGGTGCCAGCTAGGAAAGGGGGTGCCAAATCCCAGGCCCACACAATGGAGCCAGAGTGGCAAACCTACCTTAACATTGGGGGTGGCTTGCCATGCAAATCGCGAGACTTTTGCCCGGGAGGGAACAGCTGTCGGGTCTGGAGCAGAGGCAGCATGGCAAGCCATCCACGATGTTAAGGTAGGTTTGCAGCTCTGGCCGTGCCATGTAGGCCTGGTGGGAGAGCATCCATTCCAGGTGCCCACGAAACGTGGCCACTGTGCAGCAGTATTAGTAGGCTTTTGTCTTTGGGGGGGGGCCCAAGCTCCACGCTAAATCTGCCCCATGGGCAGAGACCCTGCTGTTTTGTCCACGGGATGAACAGGAAGGGTCTTTGCTGTGATCGCGGCCAGCACGCGGCAGGCGTGATCCCATGGTGATCCCGTTCCCCACGGGCAGAAGAAGAGAAGCTGCAATTATGGCAAACACCCTTCCTGTTCTCCCCTCAGCAATCCGATCTCCTGTGGGCAGACGGGAAAGGCCGTCGCCGGGATTGCGGTTTCTCTTCTGCCTGCAGGGGATGGGATCCCTGAAGGCAGTCTGCTGTCTGGCATGCTGTGATTTTGGTGGGGCCAGAGCCCATTTGGCCCTCCCCTTTCTAACGTCTATGCCACCGTGCTAACAATTAGCAGAGTGTTTTTAATTCATTTTTTTCCCACACTATAGAGCATAGTTACTAACATGCATTAAGTGATAAATATTGTGCATTATTAGTGGAGTAGAGTAGCTGCCTAATGGTTAGATCACTAGTTTGGGAACCAAGATACCAGGGTTTGAGTCCCACTCGCACTCCTTATGGCCTTGGGTAAGGCACTCAACCTTCCATTGCTTCAGAAAATTCCAAGTTATCAATGTCCCTTCCCTGTTTAATGTACATTACCAAGTTTAAGTTACAATGTAAACCGCTTTGATTGAAATGATAAAGTGGTATAAAAGACCAAATAAATAAATTATTATTCTTTAACAAGCTCTAAATGGCAAAATTGTTATTTTATCATTAGTTTAAGGTAAAGCACATTAGAAATAATGAGATGCAATTGTATGCAAAGTACCTCATTTTTATGCTTATTTAATAATACAGCTTGCATTGAACTTCGCAATCTGAGTTATTCCTGGAAAGTAATGCCGACTCAAAGCTAGTATTATTTTATCTCCCTGGAAGCATCAGACAGCTCGATGCTCTTGGGAGCCTTCTTAAAAGGGCTAGAACGAAAGCTCCACACACTTAACCCCATCTCCTCAAATGCATTTGCCTGATCTCTCATGCATAAGCTTTGACCACCCTGAAGGTATCCCTGGAATCCCCTATGCCCCCCCCCCGCCCCCTATATACCCACCCGGGATTTACCAGGGAGATTCCTGGAATCTAGAAGCTGAGGCTGGAGCGATCCCCCAGTCACTCTCGCTCTGTGTTCAAAATGGTGCCTGCTGACCTCTAGTTGTAGTCTTGTGGTACTACTGTTAGGATTCAAGCTGCCAAATTACTTTTTGCACTTATATGGCTGCTGGAGCCGTAGCGGTGGTACCACTAGAGGTCACCCTGTACAAATTTGAACCTGGTGGCAGATAAGGCAGGAGTGACTGGGGATCACTCCTGTCCCAACTGCTAGACACCAGAGAACCTCCCTGGAAGCCCCAGGGAGAATCTATGGGAGGTGGGGTGGAGTGGAGGATCCCAGGGATGCTTTTGGGGTGCAGATCTTGCCGAGGGGATTGGAAGTCTTGTGGGAGAGGTCAGGGGGAATGCCTTCATGTGGGGGAGGTCAGGGAGGGGAGGGGTCTGGCTCCTTTATGAAAACTCCCTGCACTGCATGTAGCAGCCTGATGTTCTCAGGGAAAAGAATAACATAGCCTTCTAGGCTGATCACTAGTTGTGCCAGCCCTTTTACTTGGGAGTTACTAGCCTGTAATGAGTTAACATAGGTAAATGATACTCATGGTAAATTAAGCTACTGTAGAATGCAAGATTTTACCACAGCGTAGAAACTAGCTCCCTAAAACCCTTCCTGTATCAGGAGTAAGGTTAAGATAGTGCAGCTTTATTTACATCAGACTTTGAGTGTGTCATCAGGACAAGCACAGGGAACAAAAGACTTCCATTTGCACTGGGAGGAAACTTGCTTTGTAACAACAGGACCATGTATGAGAGGAAGTTGGCCTGCCTTTCCATGCAGATGGAACTGATGAAATTTGTTGGGTGAATTCTTTAGCATGAAACCATTTGCATAATGTCAGGACAGCTTGTTTCAGTAACAAATGAAGGCCTTAGACATGTTTATGTAGAAGATGGAAAAAGTCCATGTTTTTTTGCATAAGTGGTGTTTTATTACAAACTAGATGCCTGGCCTCTTCACTGAACATGTAGATAAGACACATACTGTGACTACCATGATTAAGTAACTCAGGGGCATATTTACTAAAGTGTGTGCCCGTAGGGTGATTTGAGGTGCAAAATTAGTGTAGAGGCCCGTGCTAACTTTAAGGGGGTGTGCATCTGTCCCCCTACCATAAGCATGGTGTGGTGTATTAGCAATACACTAAGTGGCACATGAGTGTACTTAATGCCACCCAAAAGCCCCTGTACTAACCATGATGTGCCAGTAACACACAGGTTCTGACCCCAACCTCTCCAGTTCCCACTCATTCGCATGCTCATCGCTTAGCATGAGACTTTTAGCACAGAGATGTATATTAACTGTTAGCGCGGCACGCATAGCGCACAGCAAACCCCACATGGACGGTCAGCGCACATTAGTAAACATCCCTCCCAGCAATGTTCCCTCTAATTTTCTGTAGGCTGTGTGCGCATAAAATATCAGCTGTGCAGCTTTTGAAGGAAGGTTAAATTTTTGTGCGCCACATGACGACACTCGGCGTTATATACTTTAAATTTTGACTACACGTCAGAATACAGCATGTACACCACATTGATTGCACTAGAAAATATTGTAGAACTTGTGAAAACCGTAAGTACACAACAACTTTTAAATTTTAAGACGTCCGTGTTGTTTTCTATCAGAATCAGAACCGAAATTTTTGTGCGCTCTGGTGTAAAGTGTGTGCGCTCGCTCGGCGAGGTGTATGCGCGCGCACACGCGCACAGCTTAGAGGGAACAGTGCCTCCCAGTATGTTAAAACAAAAATGTTCTGATGTAACAGGGCGCAGAATACAAAACCAAATGGAAACGGGAAAGGAATAACCAATGAAATGAATTCAAACCAAACAGCTTGGAGATGTGGCTATCTCAAGGAGTCTGGCTGCCTTTGCTACAGAAATTTGCACTTGATTATGAGACTATTCATTCTGTGGCTTTCTGTTGATGCAGTAAGTTGGTGCCCGTGGGCACTATATAATAAGAACAGGTTGTGGACTGTAGTCCAGCTTTGCAAACAGCGCCTAACGTGATCATAGAAGATTAGGTACAAGAAGTCCCTTGCGTGCAGACTGGCGCAATAAGGCAGCAAGAACTGCGTAATCACTATGACAGAGTAGCAGCAGAGAAACACCAGGATGACGAGGCTGTCAGAATTTACAAATAATGAAGGAACTGTGATCACCTGGAACACTGCAGCCGAAAAAAGGTTGGATACCAGAAAAGCAGAGAGAGTGGTAAAGGAGAACTCCGGGAAATCGTGCAGAGTGTTGGGGTCTGTACTCACTGGTGTGCATTCACTTCACTAGCAAGCCTCAAATCTATACAGCACGCATTAACTTTTCTAGCACACGTTAACCTATGAAGCAACATGTGCTGATGTTCATGTGCTAAACATTTTTTTTATTGAAAGGAATGTGACGTGAAGTATGAACAAATAAAATCCAAAGCTCATGCAAAAAGCCAGCTGAACTGAAAACGTTTGTGCTGTGCGTGTCCCTAGTGCAGAGGCACGGCTTTGGAAGTGCTTTCCAATACAGATTTGGATCAGAGGCTGTTGAGTTTCTTACACGACATTCTGAGTACATGTTGCAACATGCTCATTCCTTAGTGCCTTGGTTACAAAGGAAAGTACAAGCTGCTGGAAAAGAGGAGACAGGGCTGTTTCGGAATAAAGCATTTTTGGTGTAATTTTATAAAGCTTTGCCTGCGAGTAAAGCATGCTTTGCACACAGAAAAGGGCTCTCATAAAGCTTGTGTGCAGGTATACACATGTACAGAAAGATCGTGTACGATTTGCGCTTTATTTTGCCTTTGACCTATAGCATGCACGGGGGCGACTGTTAAATGGTCCACTTATTCTGTTCACCACCTATGTGTATCTTCACCATACCGTAGTTCCCAGTTTTGCTGTGTTGCCTGTCTTGATTAGATTGTAAGCTCGGATGAGCAAGGACCGTTTCTTACATGTATATGATTAGTAGTAAAGAATGCATAGATTTTACATGATCTTTGCATAGGTGTTCCCCAGGGCCGCGTTGCAATGTGCATGCATATTTTATAAAATACAGAAGTACACGCATAGAGTGTACAAACACATTTACAGCATTTTTCAAACAGTTGTAAGTTTGTGTGTGTGAATCTGCATGCTAGTGGGGCTGGTTCCGGGTGCCTAGTTTGTAAAGTCACACAGGTTCCTCCTATATTGTTTTTACACTTTTCAAAAAATAAAAAAAAATCAATGTCTTACAGAAGGAGGGAGGAATAACCCATATTACACATACAAAAAGTTCCCAACCAATACATTTCTAGAAAATGATTTAAAGGACTTCAAAATAGTCAGCCACCAAATTTCAGGCAAGCCAGCCCAGAATATTCAGGGTTTTGAGCTCAGGCAGCATTTAACTCTTCATTGGTCCATGAAAATGCCACCGGGATTATAAAAAACAATTCAACAGATCAATTCAATCTAGATAGAGCAATTCACTCTTATGGAGCTGAGAATGACAAGATGGTAATCAGAACTTGTGTCCCCTGAATTCCAGATGATGGGGGGGGGGGGGGGGTGGTGCATCTCAACTGTCCACCTCCAGCCAATTGCAAGCTCTGAGGAGGAAGATAAAATTCCCAAGGGGATGTCAAGGATCGATTAAGTCCTAATTTCAGGGTCTTGAGTATTAGCACCATTACTCTAAACCAGGAGTTCTCAATGCAGTCCTCAGGACACACCTAGCCAGTCAGGTTTTTAGGATAACCACAACAAATATGTAGGAGACAGATCTGCATGCACTGCTTCCATTGTATGCAAATCTCTCCCATGCGTATTCATTTTACTAGGCTTATATTCCACTTTTTCTACAAGTCAAAGCAATGTGCATTCAAGTACTATATATATATATATATATATATATATATATATATCCCTTGTCCCCACAGGGCTCACAATCTGCTTTTTGTACCTAAGGCAATAGAGGGTTAAGTGACTTGCCCTAGGCCACAAGGTGCACCTATGCGACTAGAAACACCAGTCTTTCCAGTCCAAGTTTGCTGTCCTCTAGTGGGATTTAAACCCCTGGCCCTCTGGCCTGCGGCAACTTGTCCTAATCACTAGGCTACTCCTTCCTCAGGTTGTCATGAAAACCTGACTGGCTGGGTGTGTCCTGAGGACTTGCTTGAGAACTTGTGCTCTAAACCAAATTCTGTGAGTGACCAGTAAATAGTCTAATGTGTAGGTGAGGTGAAATGAGTCCTAGAATCAAATGAGCTACTGCATTCTGAAGGGGTTTTATGTAAGAAGCTACTAAGCCATATGAAAGTATGCTGCAATAATCTAAGCGAGCTAAAACAATTGCTTGAAATATTGTTGGAAAATCTAGTTTCAAATAATGTTTTAAGCATCTTATGAAGCTTAAAAAAGATCTTTTTACCAGCTCTTTAATATAAGGCTGAAATAAGAGGTGGGAATCAATTCAACCACCAGGGTAACAGACTTGGGGAGTGGACTATATTTTATGCTTGCCAATCCTATATACATTTTTAGACAGATTTGTATGCCACCTTATTCTTCAATCAAGGTGGTCATGTCACATCACAATTGGAGGGTTACATTTAACATTAAGGTACGTGTAACCATTTGGACAGTACTCTTAACAGCAAACATTTAGACAGTACACTTAACAGTATTTAGGTAGTACAACTGAGGGTTAACATTTAACGGGAGAGTATTTAATAACGTGGTATGATAAACTTGTGTGTATGGATAGAATGAGTGCGTGCTTAGTTGGCGGAGGAAGTAGTATATTTGTTTGGGTAGGGGATGCTGCCTGAATGCTTATATGTTTCTATAAATAAGAATGTTTTCAGGTCTTTGCGGAAGTCTGTAAGGTCATCTAATTCCCTCAGGCTCGTTGGGAGGGAGTTCCATAGTGTGGATGCCAGTAGTGATGGTGCTCTTTTTGAAGTTGTTTGGTTTTGTGATATCCTGCAGGATACACATACACAAATACACACATTAAGAGGCATGTTTACTAAAGGTTAGTTATATATATAGGCTGCTCCTGGTTCTCTGTTGCCAGAGGATGATGTATTCGTGTGCTCACTGGTGTGTATTCACATCCAGGGACAGCCCAAGGGGGAAGAGGGGGTGCGGGGCCATGTGCAGAGACTCGTTATGGGGCCTCATTTGCATAAATATTTGTATAATGTTAACATGAGCTAACTTTTAGTAAACATGCCTCTTAATGAGTGATATGGATAAAGAAAGACTACCAGATTTCTACATTACTATACTCCAGTGCCAACCGCCAGGCACATTAGGAAGTACTACAAACACTGCCCATTTGGAACCCATAGTAAACCCATCATATCATAACAGCACTACTAGGATTCACAAAGCACCAGACCCTACCTATCAAAAGGCAACACTGCAAATATTAAACCAATACATCTCAGAAAATACCAATACATCTTCTACTGAGAAAGAGAACAAGTGGCACTGTCAAACAGAATACCTCAGCTCGGTTACACATGCAGAACATAGACCGTCACCACACAAAGAACAAGGGATCACACTTTAGAAATAGGAAGACAATAATTAAACTGGGAATCCCAAAAGCCAAACTTGGAATGTACAATAACAGTGCAGAAATAAAACTATAAATTAAATTTCCTCTTGTACTAAACAAAAACGCAAAGACATTAGCGATGCACATTTCCCAGAGCTGACATATTGCAGTTAATAAATTTTTTAAAAAAGTATTTTTCTACCTTTTGTTGTTTGGGCATTTTATTTTTCAGTTGTAATTGCTCCAGTCACTTTCTTCTGGTTTCTTTGTGTCTTCTGCTAACTCTCCATTGTCTGCTGTCCATTTTTCCTTTCTTTTCTCTTTTGGTTTATTCCCATTCTCTCTTTACATCTGCTTTAAAATACAGATCTTCCCCTTTTTGCTCGTTACCTCCATTTCTTTCTTTATTCCTTTTTCATCCACTCAAATTTCACCCTTCCATCCTCAATCCCCACTTACTCTCCCAATACCTGGCCAATCGTAGATTTTTCTTCCCTCCCACACAAAATATCTTTTCCCCTCTCCATTCTCACTCCACCAGCCCTATTCCCTTCTAGCCCTCCCTCAACATCAGCTCCCTTCTAGCCCTCCCTCAACATCAGCTCCCTTCTAGTCCAGCCCCACCCAGCATCCGCTCACTTCTAGTCCCATTCTCCCATCTCCCCGCATCAGCTCATTGCCAGTCCTAGCCCCTCCCATCAGCCCATTTCTAATCTTAGCCCCCCATCGGCCATTTCCAGTCCTATTCCAGCCTCCTATCAACCCATTTCTAATTCTAGCCACCCACGGCCATTTCCAGTCCAATCCTAGCCCCCATCAGCCCGTTTCCAGTCCAGACTCCCCCATTAGCCATTTCCAATCCTAGCCCCACCCAGCATCTGCTCCCTTTTAATTCCATTCTCCCATCCCCCTGCATCAGCCCATTGCCAGTCTTAGCCCCCCATCAGCCCATTTCCAATCCTATCCCCCTATCAGCCATTTCCAGTCCTATCCTAGCCCCCCAGCTCATTTCCAGTCCAAGTCCCTCCATCAGCCTGTTTCCAGTCCTATCCACGCCCCCCCCCCCCCCCCGAAGAGTCCCGTGCCTGTCTGAGCTGCTTCAGTGGGTGCCAGAGAGGTTCGAAGCCCTGACTCACTTCTGCAGAGCGCTGGAGTGAAGAGCAGCATGTTCCTTCACTCCCACTGTGTTCTCGTGAAGCGCATTAAGTGCCAGGAAAGGTTAAAGAGCATTTCCTGTTTCCTGGCACTCAGCGCACTTCATGAGAACACAGCTGCTGGAGAAAGGAAAATGCCGCTCTTCACTCCGACAGCTATGCAGAGGTGACCGGGGCCTCGGGCCTCCCCAGCTTCCTCTGAATCCGGCCCTGCAAACAGAGAGGAATTAAGTTTGCACAAGGCCCCCTGAAGCACGGGACCCTGTGCGAATAATATTCTTGCACAATGGACGGGTCGGCCCTGTTTGCATCCTACCAGTAAAGGACGGACACATTGCTGAAGAGCCATGATGCCGTAGGAGCAGCAAACAGTCAAGAAATCCAATGAAGCATTGCTTTTAGCAGAATGGCTATGAAGGACTTAGACAAGATTTTCAAGTGCAGAGATGTTTCTCTGCGTACAAAGATTTGACTTGTCTGAGCCATGGTAAGAACATAAAAAATGCCATACTGGGTCAGACCAAGGTCCATCAATCCTGTTCCAGCAGTAGCCATTCCAGGTCACAAGTACCTGTCAGGTTCCCAAAAAGGTACACAGATTCCACGTTGCTGATCCCGAGGTAAGCAGTGGATTTCCCTGGTCCTCTTTAAACAATTTTCAATAATGTCATATGGATGCAAAAGTTGGACAGTGAAGAAGAAAGACAGGAAGAAAATTGGTGCCATAGAATTATGGTGCTGGCAAAGAATACTTGGAGAGGGGGTTGGGGGGAGGGAGACATTTATATGGTTTGTAGACCTGCAAACTGTAAATGCTGTCCAGTAGGACAGGCCCCCGCACCAAGACGACTGCCACAGATCCAGCTCCACATCCACGGGACAGGCTCCCTCCACGGGACAGGCTCCCGCACCGCGACAGACCCAGCTCCACATCCACGGGACAGGCCCCCGCACCAAGGCGACCAACACAGATCCAGCTCCACACACACGGGACAGGCTCCCTCCACGGGACAGGCTCCCGCACCAAGGCGTCCGCCACAGATCCAGCTCCACATCCACGGGACAGGCTCCCTCCACGGGACAGGCTCCCGCACCGCATCAGATCCAGCTCCACATCCAAGGGACAGGCTCCCTCCACGGGACAGGCTCCCGCACCGCAACAGATACAGCTTCACATCCAAGGGACAGGCTCCCGCACCGCAACAGATACAACTTCACATCCCCAGGACAAGCCCCTGCAACAAGTACAGCTCTCCTCAAAAAAGCAAACAACAGACGAAAACCTAAGGACACAGGCGTCGCCCTATCAGAACATCACAAGCTATCAACATGCACACCACATACTTCCTCCCACTATACCTACTAGTCACACAACTCCTCCCACCAACTACACACCCCCACTACCCCCAAACAAACACACCATGGTACCCACCAACTGCACTGCCATATCTCGGTCCACAACACACACACAAAGAGACACTCGCAACCTCCCAAACAAAGAGACAAAACAGACACAAATCAAACCACAACACCGGCCCTAAGGAAGCACACGTCGCAACAACCTCTTCCACAAAGAAAACATCAATTGAGCTAATAAACGCCAGATCCATCTGCAACAAGATACACACTCTGGTAGACCACATTGAAGAGCGACAGCCAGACATAATATGCATCACAGAGACATGGCTCAACCCTACCGACAGTGTACTACTCAACCAACTAGTACCGAACAACTACTCAGCATACAACTGCCCACGCATCCACAAGCGTGGAGGAGGAGTCCTAATAATAGCAAAAACAGAACTCAAGTTCAAGACACTGAATCTCACAGATACAAAGCAGTGTAACACAATTAGCATCAAGAACAAGAATATTGCAATCTGCCTAACCTACAGAGCACCCCGTGCTCCACCCGACGAACTAGCCTTCATACTCGAAGAAGCCTGTGCCATAACGTCAAACAACAAACCAGCACTACTAATCGGAGACTTCAACCTCAAGTCCGCCAATACAAAAGATGCAGAGGCCTTCCTTCAGGCAATGTCATCACTTCAATTCACACAGATAGTCAATGCACCAACACACAGACTAGGATCATCCCCAGACCTCATCTTCGCATCAAACTACCTAACTTCAAGAGACCTAATCTCTACACCCACCATCACCCCAGTACCATGGTCTGACCATTACTTAATCGAGACAAATCTGCAATCACAAGAAGACTGGACAAGCGAAAGAGCGAACTTCCCACACACACAAAGACGATTCAAGTCCTTTGACAAGGACGAATTCATCCAGGACACAATTCAACACTTGAACATTGACTCAGAGGACCTGGAGGAACAAGTTTCCAACTGGAACAATGTCCTAACTAACGCCGCCAAACCATCCGTTGACAGGACCAAGAAACAACACCACAACAAGAGACAAAACAAACCATGGTACTCAGCAAAAATACGACAGGAAAAGAGGGAGCTCAGGAAAATTGAACGGAGATGGAGAAAAAACAAAACTACTTCCGACCAACATCTTTACCTAACAAAGCAAAAACAATACAATGAACACATCAACCAATCAAAGAGAGAATTCCACACAAACCTGATAAATTCTTCCATCAACAAACCCAGAGAACTTTTCGAAATAGTAAAAACCCTGACAAAAGAGCAAGCAGCAGAAAGAGAAATACAAGTGGATCCACAGATATTCGCCGACCACATCAAAGACAAATTTCACTCCACAGAGCGCACAACACCCAGTAGAACCAACAGAACGAACGTCCACCCCAAAACCTGGGGCACATTCCACTCACCCTCAAAAGAGCAGATATCAGACATCATCTCCACAATCAACACAAGCACTGCTCCTACAGACCCTTGCCCAGTGTCATGGGTCAAAGCCACCAAAGCAAGCCTCATACCAAACATTCATAAAATGGTACACAACTCACTCACTCAAGGACTCATGCCACAGCAATTAAAGCTTGCCTCAGTAAGACCAATCACAAAGAAAACTTCTCTCGACAAAAAGGACCCAGCAGCATACCGACCAATCTCCAGCATACCCTTCCTCGCAAAAATAATCGAAAAGACGGTTCAACTACAACTTCAGGAACACATTGACGAACACGGAACTCTCGACGACAACCAACACGGATTTCGTCCCAACCATGGAGTCGAAACTCTCCTGATCTACCTCTTCGACAGCATCATAAGAATAATTGACGACATCAGGAATGGAATTATAATGATCTTCATCGACATCTCCTCAGCGTTCGACACAGTTGATCACAATATACTCCTGGAGAGACTGAAGAACACTGGTATACACGGTACCACTCTAAAATGGTTCCACTCGTACCTAACAGAAAGACAGCTACAGGTCAAGGTGGGACAGGACACCTCCCGGCCCATAAACGTCCAACAAGGAGTACCACAAGGATCCGCACTCTCAGCACTCCTTTTTAACATCTACATCCAACCAATATGCAACATTATGAAAGAGAACAACATCCAATACACAATATACGCAGACGATATAATGGTATACTCCCCGATATCAATCGAAAACCCGGACTTCTCTAAGATAGCAGACTGCCTTACCCAAATGGCGAAGTGGTGCCAAAACAACAATCTAGCTATAAACTACAACAAGACTGAAGCTTTAATCATCACTCGAAACCAAAGCTTCACACACCCACCAAACATAAAGATACAAAGCACCACGATACCGATAAGATCGGAGGTGAGATACCTTGGGGTTACTCTGGACAGTAAACTCAACCTCAAACCACACATAGACAAAACAATCCAAAAAGCATATTACAGGATGCGAATCATCAGGAGACTGAAACCACTCCTCGCTCCAGAACACTTCCGTACAGTCTGTCAAGCACTGATAACCCCAATACTGGACTTCTGCAATCCGATATACCTCGGACTACCAAAACAAGCTCTCAAACCACTACAGCTGGCACAAAACACTGCAGCTCGAATCATATCCGGAGCCGCAAGGCAGGAGCACATCACACCTACACTAAAGGACTTACACTGGCTCCCAATCATTGCTCGCATCAGATACAAGACTATCATAAACCTATTTAAGATAAAAGAACACACATCAGCCAACAGCCTCCACCTGCTCATACAACCGGAAACCAGCGCACGTCCCAGAAGAAGTCAAACACGCAACCGAGTCAGCACCCCAAATGAGTACAAGCACACACGCAAGGACACAACAGACAGAGCTCTCTCCATGGCTGCTCCAACAATATGGAACAATCTACCGGACGATCTAAGGGCAACTCCAGACCTCAAAGACTTCAGAAAACAACTGAAAACCATGCTGTTCATAGAGCACTATGGTCACATCACATAACCTAAGAGAATGGATAACAGCACTCCAATCCTCCCAAACAACTGAATATATATAAAATATGATTCTAGCACCACTGTAAATAGCCCACCCTGTATATAGCTCAAACAAATCAAGCACCCAACACATCCCTCACACAACTAAGTTTTATCCTCACTGCATGTACAACACACACACTTTACCTGATTGCTTGCTGTGATACCACCTTGATTATTAAGATAAGGCGGTTTAGAAATACTGTTAAATAAATAAATAAATAAATAAAAAATATCCGTAGGTGTCGCAGCTGCACATCCCAATGCTAACCAGCTAGCATCGGGGCCCATTCTGGGGCAGCACCCACCGATAACCAGGCAGTAGCGATATTGAGCCAATTACAGACACGCAGTGAAAGTCAGGCACAGTAAAGGCTGGCCTAACTTTCACTGCAGAAGCTAATCGGACAGCGGCTGACTATTTCCCCGGCATTGATATCCGGGTTTAGATTTCAGCAGTGGTGAGACTCCTGTCCATAAAAGCAGGAACTCCCGTCGCCTCCTCTGTGTATCTCTGGCAGGATCTGGAAAGATACAAACTGAAAAACCTCGAAACAACAAAGTTCTCTTTTTGAAGAATAACTTCAGCAGCCATTGACGGACCGACTAAAGGGCACAAGTGACTAGCAAAGTAGAGGGAACTGCAGAAGCCTCCTGAGATGTTTCCAGCAAAGCAGTAACATTTAAGCATATCCACATTCTGTAAACCGGCCATTCCCCTTGGAGATGTTTTTTTCCCAACAGGTAAATAAAATACTTTTCGCATTTTCAAGCTGTTCTAATTTAAACCTAATATTTATAGAATCCTTCATTAAAGAGTCCGATTGAGTCTCTAATACAGCGACTTTAGAAGTGAAAGTTTGTACCCCAACAATATGCGAGGCTTGCTACTCAGTTGTGTCAGAGTTACCTTGTACTTTTTGAGCAATCGTAGAAACCGTTTTATTTGTTCATATTGGCTGTATCATCTATTTTTTTTCTTCTTATATGGGGTCTCTGTTTTCCTGGTTATATCTTCCTCCGTTGTGGACTGGATTGGATGGGGGTGTTACACCTTAGGGTTTGTCACTGTGTTAATTTTCCTGTTTAAATTTTGATTGCATACCCCTCTTTTTTCTGTACAAGATGTATTTCTTGCTATATTGTCTTAAATTGCATAAAGATAAAATAAAAAACGAAAAATCATGACATTTTAATTCATTGTTTTGCATCAAGAGCATTTTGTCATTCGGCCTTTTGCATGTTCACTATGCTACTTTTTAGCAAAATGGTTTTAAGCACCGATTTTCCCATGATAAAAATTCTCACTGCATCCAAAGTACGATTAGCATGGAAAAATCTTGTGTAAACTATTATGATAAAGGATAATGCAGCTTCCTGCATCAGGGCCTTAAAGGAGCACTGTCCTTTTATTTATTTATTTATTTATTTATTTAACAGGTTTTTTATACCGCCTTTTCCTTAAATCAAAGCGGTTACAAAGACATACAAAGGCTAAACATAGGCAAGGGAAGTGAAAGAAGGGAAACATAACATGGTGAACAATTACAAAAAACACAATATTGAGAGATTACAATTAATATGAGTTAGTTAGGTGTCATAGCCATAGTGCTCAATGAAAAGAACAAATTTTAGTTGTTTTCGGAATTCCTTCAGTTCCTCAATTGATCGTAGGTCGGGGGGGAGAGAGTTCCATATTAGAGGGGCCGATAAGGAAAGAGCTCTTTGTGAGTTGAATTTACAGACTTTAGAGTAGCTACTTGGGGTGCTGAGGGTGTCAGTTGTGGCTTTCCTTCTAGGTCTTTTGCTGGTGTTAGAGAATAAGAGGGCTTGGAGACTGATTGCTGAAGTCTTATGTCTGATTTTGAATATATTGATGACCAACTTGTATCTAATACGGAGGCTTATTGGGAGCCAGTGGAGTTCTTTAAGGATTGGGGTGATGTGGGCTTGAGTTGAAGAGCCGGCGATTATTCTGGCAGCTGTGTTCTGAGCCATCTGAAGTGGCTTTAGTGAGTGTTTCGGGATTCCGTTGTAAATAGGGTTGCAGAAGTCAAGAATTGGAGTTATTAGAGCCTGACAGACTGAGCGGAAATGTTCTTGGGAGAGAAGAGGCTTCAGGCGTCTAATTATTTTCATTCTATAGTAAGCGCTTCTAACAGTTTTTCTGATGTGAGATTGAAGGTTGAGTCGATTGTCAAGGGTTACTCCGAGGTATCTTACTTCGTCCTTTAAAGGTATTGTTGTATTTTTAAATTTAATAAAAGGTGGGGGGCTGAAGTCAGTGTTTCGAGTAATGATGAGAGCCTCTGTCTTGTTATGGTTCATGGCCAGGTTGTTGAGCATGAGCCAGGCAGACATGTTGTCGAGGCAGTTCATAATCTTGTTATAATCGGGGCTGTTAAGGTTGACTGTGTGAGCAAGAATACAGAATACCCAACCAGGTCTAAAAGCCAATGCAACTGTAAATAAAGAGAACCTGGTAAACCAAAAACCACCTGTAAAGACAACAACTTTTTTTGTCGGAAAAGCCGTCACAGTGTAGAGGACTTCACCTCACACCACCGTGGCCCATCCATTTTATTTTATTTGAAAGCCCTATCCTTTAGGACATAATATTAATTGCATTCTATATGGCGATATCACTTAGCTGAAAAGGCTGCTGTAAATAATCATCCAACGACCAATTATGACGACGTGTCACGTTTCGGGGATCCTCACTTTCCCCCTGCTTCAGGTCAAGTCGCCGTGGATCAAAATGCTCGCCTTTAAAAAAACGCCAAAAAGTACGGTTTTTATAATGGCAAACATCACTATGATGCTAATCAAAGTCTCCAATCACAGGAGATCAATGGAGAACTAAGGGAGCCAATCAAATCTCAAATGGGAGGGGCCACCTTACTAGGCCATCCCACCAGCTGATTGAGAGCTCATCAAATCAACAAGATTCTACCGAATCATGTGCCAGTCCAGTTGAGAATTGAGTCCAAAGGGGTGGATCAAATTAAGATTGAAAATCCACCTCTGCTCTAAATTCTGCAAATGTTGAATTCTGTCACCTCCCCGTGGATTAGATGGAACATGATCCAACACACGCCATTGAAGATCCTCAAACGTATGTGAACAAGTCAAACAATGATCCACCAGTGGAGCCGTGAGCCTTGTTTTAATATACAACTAGTAGTTTTATGCTGGGGTAACTTGTAATATGCCTTAGACTTTTTTTTCCAAGTTCCTGTCTTTAATAACCTTTACCGGGACCTGGGTGCTAAGAGAACTAAGAAAGCGATTTCCAGAGACGTTAGTTCTGACTGAGCTCCATGTCTGCATGCTCCCTTGGGGCATTTTTGCTATGGGGAAGCAAAAGGAGAAAGTGTGGGGGTTCCTCCAGAGCTGCTGAAGGTTCCCCAACTCATATGCACCCACTCCAGAGCTCATGGACCAGACTATTGTGGGGTCTATAGAGTTGTGGTCTTGCTGGATGAAGAGATTTAACTTAGCTTGGATAAAAGAACCCCCTGTTCCCCAGTTTCATTTGAGGGGCTTTTATGGGACCAGGACAGGTTCTGCCATGAGCTTGATGGACTTGTGGGAGCATTTCGGCCACAGTTGAGTCCCTGGGTGATTCTATGATAGGGTTAGACAACGTTTATTTGAAGTGTTAAAAATTCCATCCCAATCACTTCTACTGGTGGCCAGAGCATATTATCTTCCCCAAATAAAAGGAAGGATACTGGTAGTGGTGGGGACCATATGGAACAGTCATAAGTTTCTCAGGATAGTCTGGAGTTGACAGAATTACTACAGTTGTCTCAAGTAATTATGTTAGTCTTGCAATTTTGATTTTTACTTTTGTGTTAGATCCTGACCGTGACTGGATTCTGCATTTATTTTTTTGTCTTGAGGCTATTAAGTTTCATGAGTTGCTAATTTGGATATCTTTAGCTGTTTCTAAAGTGACTCAGAAAAAGAGGAAGGCTTTCTTAGCCATGTAAGATAGTGTTTTTAAAATTGGTGCAGCTTTTTTTCCACAAATTTCCATGCAAATGTCTTGTAAAGTATAATAATGTTGACAATCTCTTTTTCGAGCCCTCGCAGGTATCTAATTTTCTTTTGGATAAAAACGGAAAATTGTAGCTCATCAGTTTAATGTTGGACCATGTGAGAATCTCAATAGTTAAGATAATGCTTTTTGTATCTGGCTTGTTTTCTTAGGTTTCTTTAAAAAAAAATTTTTCCTGTGATTGGGTCTTGTATTTCTCCCCTCCTTTCGAACTTGATCGGCCTGATATTTAATGGCCGCGGCTAGCTGTCGCCACTGAACTTAAGACCCAGATGTTCAATATCAGGGTTACATCCGGCCTCTAGAATTGAATATCTTGGTCAGCCAGATAGCGTTGAAGCCTTTACTGTGCCTAACTTTCACCTCTGAGGTGTAACTGGCCAGCAGCTGAATATCGCCACTGCCCAGTTATCCCCAGGAGCCACCTCTGCTCTGTCCTGAGAACATCCCAGTGCAAGCTGGTGAGTATCAGGGCACCTAGCACCCACAAATATTCGGCAGCACCAGCTGTATTAGTGCCGCTGAATATACCATTCAGCACAATTAATACAGTTAGAAGGTCTGCTAACTGCGTTAATCACTTTGAATATTGTGTCTTTTTAGTTTAGTTAGATCACAGTCTAGAGGCAGTGCTTACACAAAGGACAAGCCTACTTTTGCCAAGGGCCTAGAGAGGTTTTTGGTTAACTTTATAGTTGGGTGCTGTGTGGGGTCTGAAAGCACAATTGCCTGTGGTGTGGGGGCACCGCAAAAATGTGAGAGACTGTGATCTTCACTGCATCTGTCTCTCCGCATGGATCTCAGAGATTTAACCCCCCCCCGCCCCCCCCCCCCCCCACGGCTGGAACGTTTACCTAACCCAGGGGATTTAAAAAATGAAATCTAAAGTCAAGTGTGTGTTTACATCAGTGCAAGACTTGCAGAGACAGACTAGCACTACAGTATATTTACTCTCTCAGGGTAGGGCACAACGTCGAGGGACATTGGAATTATCATTGTGAATGTTATTGTTGCACGGCAAACAGACACAAAAGCATTTGCATTTCTTTACATTGGTGTATCTGTATTGATCGAAAGTGCCACATTGCATTTACCCTCGTGGTTTGTTTTCAACTTGCTTTCTAACTTAATAAGAAATCCTTTTCCTTTATTTTTCTAATTTATTTTTTCTTTCAAAGAAATTTGGTCAAACGTTTTCCATTCAGATTTGGTGCCCTTCCAATGTCATTTAGTTTTCTTTACGCTTAAACAGTAATTTTTCCTTTAAGTGCCAGCCCCTCGCCTCTACCTCCGGGGAAACGTATTGTGTCTATTGTAACCTCTCAGAGACATGGTCAGCACTACCATTAGACAAACTAGGCAGTCGCCTAGAGCTTCAATGGCATGAGAACGGCTCATTGCCACCGCTACTGCCCCTTTCTGAGATCTGTGGCAGCGGCAACACCTTTAAACAGCACTACAGCACTCATCAGAACCTGCGGTGCTGTGGTGTTATTTGTGCTTCCGCCCCCTCCGATGCAGACTTCCTGTTTGCATAGAGACAAAAGTGACTAAACCAGCCGCTTCCACCCCCATGCAAAAGGAAGTGGAATCGGAGGGGAGCGCTGGAGGTTATGGTAAGCACTGCAGGACCATGTTAAAGGCATTGTAGATGTTCCAGGTCCCAGAGAGGGGTAGCAGTTGTGGCAAAGGAGGAGGAGGGGGTACAGGAGCAGGGGAGGGCTACAGGAATGAGGTTCACTTAAGGTGCCTCGTATCCTTGCACCGGCCCTGTATGGGAAGGGTGGCATTATTGCTGTACCTTGCCCAGCAGGAAGAGGCCAGAGTCCCAAGAAGAAACTCTGCTACTGGTGGCTCAAGGAAGAGGAGTCAGGGGAGCCGAGACCGCTTGCCCCACCCATCTCGGCAAGAGTTCCAGTACCAACACAGCAATGATGTAAGCAAATCCAACTTACTGTGAGAAAGAAGAGGTTTGTAGACATCACTGACCACCAAGTTGCTGCAAAATGGCTTCTCCCAACAGCAATCACAGTCGCTTGAACCAAAAACTGACTATTCAGCCACTGAGGTGCTTTCACCCTGGTAGACCAAAAATGTTTTAAATCAAGAAGATGAATGTATATCTTCTCTGAGACAAGCTATGGTTCCTGCAGCATGTAACAGTTTCTTTCCAAATGCTGCCAGCCAGCTGGAACCTTTCTGCTTCAATGAGCTGAGTCCTATATTATCCCTGGCGCCAATGCCGTCTCCAAGAGCTAAAAGAATGCTTATTGTGCTTTGCTAGAACTTCTTTAGAATCCCAAATTCAAGACTTCTCCCAATGCTGATATTTCTCTCACCTTTTTTTGATTGATTATACATTAATTTATATGTTGGGCTGATTGGGGTAAAAATGTTGTGGATTACAATGGACTTAGCTGATCCATGGTTAAAAAGGAGTTCAGATTTCGGATAACCATAAAGCTAATCAGCTCAATATTCAGTCATGACAGCTGAGGCATTAAGAAAAAAAAACAGGTATAGTCAGCGCCACTATTTGAATAGGCAATTGAACTAAATATATATGACAGTGCTTGTCACCAGCAACTACTGTAAATGGATAATGGCAATATTCAGCCGCTATCCATAGAGTAACGTGATTTAAGACAGCATTTTTTCTGGCCTAGCATAAACAGCAGCGTAGAATTCTGTGGAGACTTATAAGACGAGGAGTTTGAGCTAAGTGTTTCTCTTATTTTAAATGCATTAAAAAATGTAAATACAGCTTGGGAAGCCTATGAATGACACATCAGGGGATTTACAGGCTTTAAGTCAGCGGCATAATAATTGCACAAGAGCCGCATACCCTGTGCTGAGGCTCTCTTTATTATTTTCCTCAATATAGTCTCCCGGAACGAAATACATCTGGGAAGTGTTTGGTTTCTCTTTTGATTCATGATACATTGCAACCCTTTTTGTTTCTGACTAGATAGTAAGGTGGGTTTGCTAAAGAGTTTTGTATGAGTGGGTAGGACATGATCATTGGCACACTTAAAAACAATTCAGTTTGAATAGAAGAATCACATTCCCATTGCAGTAAAATCAGACACAGCTGTGATCAATTGTCAGTACTCACATGACTTGAATCAACCAATGAATGATGGCTCTAATGTTTAAAATGGCCTCATACACTCCCTGTTCCATTTTCACAATGGTGAAGACGAGAGGTGCCTGAGATCATCAGAAAAACCATTATCACCAAACTTCAAAGGAGTGTAAGACCATCTCCAAAGACCTTGGAATTCCTGTGTCTACAGTTCACAATGTTATTAAGACGTTTTCTGCTCATGGAACTGTCAAGAAACTCCCAGGTTGTGATGGAAAGAGGAAAATTAATCTAAGAAGTCTTCAAGGGTTAGTGCGAACCTTTGGAAAAACACCACATACAACATCCAAAGAGCTTAAGACTGATTTGGAGCAATCTGGAGTGGTGGCTTCAACCCACACATACACCATGCACAAAACAAAGAAGGACTTCATGGGCGAAAACTAAGAAGGACCCCACTGCTCAAAGATAGACATAAAAAGGCACGTCTGATCTTTGCAGAAACCCACTTTGAGAAACCATAATCTTTTTATGGATAGATGTAACCAAACTTGAGCTCTTTGACAATGCAAACTAGCGATACATTTACAGGCAAAGAAATGAAGCTTATAAGGAAACAGCACCCTTCCTACAGTTAAATATGGTGATGTTCCATAATGTTGTGGAGCTGTTTTGCTGTCTCAGGAACAGGAGGCCTGGAACATATTAAAGGAATCAAGAAATCAGAAGACTACCAAGGTATTTTGGAGCAAAATGTGCTTGCTACCTAGTGTCAGAAAGCTAGGTATGGGTTATAGAAACATAGAAACATGATGGCAGAAAAAGACCATATGGTCTATTTAGTCTGCCTTTCCATATCAACTACAATAGTCCTCTTTTTATCTTTAGAGCTCCTCTGTGTTTGTCCCATACTTTTTTGAATTCAGATACTGTCCTCGTGTCCACCAGCTCCACTGGGAGGCTATTCCATGCATCTACCACTCTTTCAGTAAAATATTTCCGCATATTACTCCTGAGTCTATTCCCTTTCACTTTCATCCTATCTCCCCTCGTAGCAGAGCATGCCTTCAATTGAAAGAGACCCTCCTGTGCATTTATGCCATAGAGTTATTCTGCTTTTCCTCTAAAGTATACAAATTAAGATCTTTAAGTCTGTCCTCATATGCTTCATAACGAAGACCTCTAACCATTTTAGTAGCCACCCTCTGCACTGACTGCAACCTACTTATATACTTTTGAAGGTGCGGTCTCCAGAATTGCACACAATACTCCAAATGAAGTCACACCAGAGACTTATACAGAGGCATTATCGCCTCCTTTTTTCTGCTGGCCATTCCTCTCCCTATACATCCAAGCATCCTTCTGATTTTCAGTCACCTTTTCTACCTGTTTAACTACTTTAGGATCATCAGACACAATTACGCCCAGGTCCCGCTCTTTAGTACCTCACCTCCAACACTGTATAGCTCCTTTGGATTTCTGCAGCCTAAATGCATGACCCTGCATTTCTTAGCATTAAGTTTTAGTTGACAAATTCTAGATCATTCTTCAAGCTTAGCTAAATCTCTCCTTATGTTATTGACTCCTTCCTGTGTGTCTATTCTATTGCAGATTTTGATATCATCCGCAAAGAAGCAAACCTCACCCGACAGTTCTTTCGCAATATCACTAACAAAGATGTTAAACAGAATCGGAAGAAGAACAGATCTCTGTGGCACACCACTGGTAACCTCCGTCTCCTCAGAATGAGCTCCAGTTACCTGTACCCTTTGTCGCCTCCCACTCAACCAATTTCTAACCAATCAGTAACTTTAGAGTCCATGTCTAGGGTGCTCAGTTTGTTTATAAGTCGCTTGTGCGGAACGATGTCAAAAGCTTTACTGAAATCTAAATACACCACATGTAGGACTCTCCCTTAGTCCAACTCCCTGGTCACCCAGTCAAAGAAATCTATTAGATTTATCTGACAAAACCTGCCTCTGGTGAATCCATGCTGCCTCGGATCCTGTAATCCATTGGACTCCAGAAACCTCACTATTCTCTCCTTTAGTAGCCTTTCCAATAATTTACTAACCACAGAAGTTAGACTAACCAGCCTGTAGTTCTCAATGTCGTCCTTACTTCCACTTTTGTGTAAAGGGACCACATGTGCCTTTCTCCAGTCTTCTGGCACCACTCCCGACTCCAAAGAGGCATTGAAAAGATCAGACAGTGGAGCCGCTAGAACATCCCAAGGTTCCCTTAGTATTCTTGGATGTATCCCATCCGGTCCCATTGCTTTGTCTACTTTTAGTTTAGCTAGTTCCTCATGAACACAATCTTTTGAAATTCGTTTGAGATCCCTGTCGCTTCAGTTCCTATTTGTAGGTGTTTTCTGAGGTCCTGCTCTTGGCCCTTCATCTGTGAACACAGAACAGAAATATTTTTTAAGCAATTTTGCTTTATCCACATCAGTTTCTGCATATTCCTCCCCTGCACCCTTGAGTCTGACAATACCACTTTTGCCCTTCCTCCTCTCACTAACATATCTGAAAAATATCTTATCCCCGCATTTTGGGGAAGGTCATGGCTCCTCCAGCAGGACAATAACCCAAAACATATATCCAAAAGTACAAAAGAATGGTTAAAAAGGAACAAATGGACTGTTTTAACTGGCCAGCAATGAGTCCTGATCTCAGTCCGATCGAGAACCATTGGAAAGAGCTGAAATCTGCTATTGATAAAAGGAATCCTGGAAACATTCATGAGCTGCAACAAATCACAGTTGAAGAGTGGGAGAAACTACCAGCAGACCGATGTATGAAACTTATAGATGACTACAAGAATTGTTTGGAGTCTGTCATTACTGCCAAGGATTGTGGAACCAAATATTAGTGAAAGGTACCTTTTAATCCTATCCAAGTCATATTTTATATTTTTTTCTCAGAAATTACTATGTCTAAGTTGCACAGACATCTTTTTTGTTGTTGTTTCCCTTTGAATATATTATTAAAATATTATGATGACATACAGTTGGAATATTTCCAATTATTTCTCAAGATATTGTACAGAGCATACCTAAAATGCAAGGGTGCCAATAATATTGATGACAACTTTAAGTGCCTTGGAAAATCGACCTCTCCCCACCCTGAAAGATACACATCTTCACAGCATAAAACTGAAAAGGGGGACGTAGAGAGTGATGAGTTAGACACATGCAGGTTTGCACTCGATTTTAGAAACCTGCATATGTCAGATATAGACATCTGCCAATCTGTGCATGTGTCCTATTTCAGCACTCAGCCATGCATCTCTCCTCCCATACATGTCGCAGCCTGCATGCGCAGCAGCATGGGAGCCTGGCAAAATGCCTTTTTTACTTACTTGCAGCTACGACTGAAGGGCCAAAACTTATTGGGGGAGCAAGTGGGCATTTCCCTCTTCATCTTACAGTTGTTTGTTTGCCGAAATGAGCACGTTTTCAAATTCTTACGCCCTAGAGCTGGTATAACCATGAACATCTTGATCATTTTCAGCATGCCCCCATGCGACTTGGACGTTATCACGCTGGGCGCGTGTAGATTTGGGGCTTTCTAAAATGGGACATCCATATGATTTCCATGTCTGAATGGCATTTTCCAACATGGAAATCACAAATAGGGCTTCTAAAATTACTCTCACAGCCTGCAGTTAGCAGTGAACTACTGGTTTCCTGGAATCAGACCACTACTAGATTCCACATCCTCATTTGGGCTTCCGAAGCAGATGGACTGCATACAATGTAGGCAAATACCAATGCTGGCTCAACCATTAGACAGGACCAGGTGGCTGCCTAGAGTGGCAACAAGCAGCAGCGATCAAAGCGAAACACTAGATCCTGATATCACACAAGCTCAAAGAGCCATCAGCACATTCTTTGACCTGCCAGGGCAGGGGTACACTAATAAACACAAAGCAAATTTAATATTTAAAAGGATGATGCCCAATTATGCATTTTAACAGGAGTGCTGTGGGAGAGATGGTATCGGGATGATCATAACTGTTGAGCTTAATTATCAAAATCTCAGTGGAGGGAGTGTAAGACTGAAGGTTTGCCTAGGACACTCAATACCTTTAGACTGGCCCTAGGAAGAGAATGGATTGGGGTATGTTGCTCCTTGATTCTTCACTTGGGCAAGGTGGTGGTGATGGTGGGGAGCTGTTAGACGGAAGGTTTGTCTAAGAGATGCCCAATACCCGTGCACCAGCCCTGAATAAGCATTTCTTAAGAGCACATGTTGCAAATACTACAGTCAGGAAGGCAGCTACAAGCAAATCAGGGGGTGACTGGAGAATATAAGGCATTAAAATGTTTTGCTTTCCGGAGAAGCAGCAGCCAGGATATCAGGGCTTGGCAGTCAATTTTGTTTCCAGCTGAAGTGTTTGCAGGTGAAGCTCCTCCTACCCTTTCTTTCATTGGGGAACTGCAACAGTTAAAAGCCAGCTGCTCTCAGAGGAGCTGAGAAGCAGCAGCCAGGATATCAGGGCTTGGCAGTCAACTTTGTTTCCAGCTGAAGTGTTTGCAGGTGAAGCTCCTCCTACCCCTTCTTTCATCGGGGAACTGCAACAGTTAAAAGCCAACTGCCTTTCACGGCCGCGGTCGCGTGCCCGAAGGGGGTGTGACCAAAGGGGGTACGCCCCTTTGGTGCCCCTTCGGAGCCTCGAAGCTCTAGCTGCTGAGGGAATGCCCAGAGGTCATTTTAAGAGGAAAAGTAAGTCTTTGAAAAAACTTTCTGATAACGATTCAGCATGTGGTTTCTAAACATAAGCTTGTTTCATCAGTTCCTGCTTCCTCCTCGCCTGCCTCTGGAGCTTCCCTGAGTACCATCAAAAGGACTCCTCCTCCTAATCCCGCTGGCACTCAGGTGTTGGATTTGGACACCTTTTCCTCTGAGGCTTCTGCCTCGGAGGAGGAAGAGGGCGCTGTTTGTGACAGTTCTCTTAATGCTATTAGTAAAGTTTCTTCTTTAACTCCTATTCTGGCTATCAAATTGGAGGATTTTTCCTCCTCTTCTGTAGTTGATCCTACAAATGTTTCTTTATTGGATATTTGGAAACAAGTCTCTGCCACTAACTTGTTGTTAACTAAATTTATGGATCAAACGTCTGCTTTCTCCCAACAGGTTGTGCACAAGGTATATACTTTGGGCTCAACGGTTGGGAGTTTGTCTACGGGTTGATAAATTGGAGGCTCAAGCCGGTGTTTTTCAATCGGCGAGCGCCTCCTCTTTAAAAGATACGCTACTTTTGTATAAACAGGTAGAGTTATTGGAAAATAAGTCTCGTGCGAATAATCTTCGTATTCTAAATTTTCCTAAGACTCGTTTTATGACACCTCTTCTTTTATTTAGGCAGTACTGCAAAGATGTTTTATTGATGCCAGATGCTGATCTTATTTTGATTTCACATTCTTATTATCTGCCAAGTCGGGAGACTTCCTCGAACAAGGATGTGGCTCCATCAGAAGTACAAAGTGATTTAAATTTGACTGATTTTCTTGAAAATTCTCAGGCTTTGATTTCTACGCGTGCCACTTTAGTAATTACTTTGGTAAATTTCTCTGACAAGGCAAAAATTATGAAAGCTTTTTTTCTGAAAAAGAATGTTGATTTTTATGGATTAGGAATGTCTATCTTCCCTGATGTTTCCCGTTATACTCAACTGAGGAGGAAGTCCTTCCTCCAGCTTAAACCTCGTGTTTTGGCTGCAGGGGGGACCTTCTTCCTTCGGTTTCCTTGTAAATGCTTAGTTACTATTCAGGGTATAGATTATGTTTTTGTTGAATCATCTCAACTAGATGCGCTCCTGTTGTCCCTCCAAGCCTGAATTTGCTTCTTTTATCTTTCTTTAATGATAAGATTATTTTGTTAGGTGGTTGTAGCCTTTATTAAGAATTTTCCCAGGTACCTTTAAGCTGTCTTCTCCATGATGTGGGCTGTTACACAGTATTGAGTTTAGTTTGATTGTTGATATTTCTTTGTATTGATTCATCTCAGACTGTGTATTTCTTTTGAACTATGTATTAGGATTGCATTTATGATATAATAAAAAAAAAATGTTTTGCTTTCCTTTTCTTCTCTCATTCCCAGTAATCCTCCCTTAACATCAAAAAGGTTCTTTGAACACTGGGAATCGAGCAGCATTGTCTCATGTATCTCTGGGAAAACAGAAAGCAGCATGGGTAACTCTGGTGCCTCTGTCTGATATCTATATGTACAAGCTTTTAGTTAGCAAGTTGCAAAAGCCTGCAAAGCACACACTTGTGAGAGGTTCCCAGATGACTGGAGACCAGTTCTGCTTTTTAAGTATCAAGTAGCCTCATTTACTAGAACACAATAACTTTTTTTAAGTTTCCAGAGCCGCCGCCTCCTCTGAAAGAACAGATTAACTGAATGGTTTACCATCAAATTCAGATCCTGTTATGCTCTCACACTATTTGGAAAGAGCTTTGTGTAGAATGAATGGACCAGCTGCCCTACAGCCAAGGCTATCAATGAATGTATTTCATGCCTTCAAAGAAATGGAGCAGATTAGTTAGGCAAGACTTCCCTCGGCTAAATCCATGTTGACTTTCTCCCATTAAATCATGTCTGTCCATGTGTTCAGTAATTTTGTTCTTTATAATGGTTTCCACCATTTTGCTTGGCACTGACATTAGGCATACTGGTCTGTAGTTTCCTGGATTACCTCTGGAGCCCTTTTTAAAAATTGGCGTTACATTAGGCACTATCCAGTCTTCTGGTACCATGGATGATTTTTAATGATAGATTAAAAATTATTAATAGTAGCTTTGTAATTTAATCTTTGAGTTCTTTCAGCATTCTTGGAAGTATACTATCTGGTCCAGGTGATTTGCTGCTCTTCATTTTGTCAATTTGTCCAACTGCATCTTCCAGATTTACTGAGATTTGATTCAGCTCTTCTGACTCATCATTGTTAAATACCTTTTCTGGCATGAGTAGCTTCATCACATCTTCTTCAGTAAACATTGAAGCAAAGAATTAATTTAGACTCTCAGCTATGGCCATGTCCTCCCTGAATACTTCTTTTACCTCTTGATCATCTAATGGTCCAGATGATTTCTTCCTTGGCTTCCTGCTTCAAATGTACCTGAAAAGTTTTTATTGTGAGCTGTCGTCTCTATGGCTAAGGTTCTTTTCAAATTCTCTTTTTGCTTTCCTTATCAATGCTTTGCATTTAACTTTCCAGTGCTTATGCCATTTCCTATTTTCTTCATTTGGTTCTTTTTTTAGCCTCTTTCATAAGAACATAAGATATGCCATACTGGGTCAGACCAAGGTCCATCAAGCCCAGTATCCTGGTGGCCAATCTAGGTCATACGTACCTAGCAGTATCCCCAAGAGACACAGGTTCCACAATGCTTGTATTGGGTCAAGCATTGATATCCTGGGTCCCTTTTTAATAATGGTTTATGGACCTTTCCTCCAGGAACCTGTCCAAACCTTTTTTAAACCCAGCTACACTAACAGTTCTTACTACATCCTCCGATAACAAATTCCAGAGTTTGATTACAAGTTGAGTAAAAAAATATTTTCTCTTATTTGTCTTAAATAGTTTACCCTGTAGCTTCATTACATGTCCCCTAGTCTTTCTATATTCTGATAGTGTAAACAATCGATCTATGTTTACCCGTTCCACTCCATTCATTAATTTATAGACCTCTATCATATCTCCCCTCAGCCATCTCTTTTCCAGGTTGAAGAGCCCTAACCTTTGTAGCCTCCCTTCATAGGAGTAGCCTTCCATCCCCTTTACCATTTTGGTGGCTCTTCTCTGTACCTTTTCTAATAACGCTATATCCTTTTTAAGATACGGTGACCAGAATTGCACACAATAATCAAGGTGCGGTCGTACCATGGAACGATACAGAGGCATTATAATATCCTTTGTTTTATTTTCCATTCCTTTTCTTATGATACCTAGCATTCTATTTGCTTTCTTGGCTGCTGCTGCACACTGGGCGGAGGGTTTTAACATGTTATCCACGATGACTCCTAAATCTTTTTCCTGGGTGGTGGTTCCCAATGTGGAACCTTGCATTGTGTAACCATAGTGTGGGTTGTTCTTTCCTAGGTGCATAACTTTGCACTTGTCCACAGTAAATTTCATCTGCCATGTGGATGCCCAGTCTTCCAATTTATCCAGATCCTCCTGCAGTTTTCCACAGTCCTCTTGGGTTTTAACAAATTTAAACAGTTTTGTGTTGTCTGCAAATTTGATAACCTCACTTTTATTCCCTTTTCCAGGTCATTTATGAATATGTCAAAAAGTAGCGGACCCATTACAGATCCCTGGGGTACTCCACTATTCACCTTTTTCCATTGGGAAAATTGGCCATTTAGCCCTACCATCTGCTTTCTATCTTTTAACCAGTTCCCGATCCACAATAGTACACTGCCTCCTATCCCATGACTTTTTAGTTTTGCCAAAGGTTTCTGATGAGGGACCTTGTCAAAGGCTTTCTGAAAGTCCAGATACACTATATCAACCGACTCACCTTTGTCTACCTGTTTATTCACACCTTCAAAAAAACATATCAGATTAGTAAGACAAGATCCTCCTTGTCTAAAGCCATGTTGGCTGTCTCCCATTAGGCCATGACTATCTACATACTGTGTAATTTTGTTCTTTATGATGGTTTCTACCATTTTCCCCGGTACTGACGTCAGGCTCACCGGTCTGTAATTTCCCAGATCACCCCTGGAACCCTTTTTAAAAATTGGCGTTACATTGGCGATCCTCCAATCTTCAGGTATTACAGATGATTTTAATGAAAGTTCACAGATTACTAATAGCAGGTCTGCAATCTCATATTTCAGTTCTTTCAACACTCTTGGATGTATAACAACCGGCCCAGGTGATTTGCTACTATTCAGTTTATCACATAGTTGTAATACATCTTCCCGGTGTAGCGATATTTCTCTCAATTCCTCTGCAGTATCACCTTTAAATACCACTTCAGTCTTGGGTAACATCTCTACATCTTCCTCAGTAAAGATCGAAGCAAAGAATTCATTCAGTCTGCTATAGCCTTGTCTCCTCTTACTGCCCCTTTTACCCCTCTATCATCTAATGGTCCAATTAACTCTCTCACAGGCCTTTTGCTACGAATGTACTTGAAAAAGTCTTTGTTTCGTGTTTTTGCTTCTGTAGCAAGTTCCTTCTCAAATTCTCACTTTGCCTGCCTTATCAACGCTTTGCATTTAACTTGCCAGTGCTTGTGCTGTTTCCAGTTTTCATCGTTTGGCTCTTTTTTCCATTTCCTGAAAGATGCTTTTTTGGCAGCAACAGCCTCTCTGACCTCACCTTTAAACCATGCTGGCAGTTTTTTGGACTTTCTTCCACTTTTCGTAATGCATGGAATACAGCTGGTCTGGGTTTCCAGGATAGTATTTTTAAACAACACCCAAGCTTTAACCTTTAACCTTTAAGTCTTTAACCTCTGCAACTGCTCCTTTTAGTTTTTTCTTAACTATATTCCTCATTTTATCATAGTCTCCCTTTCAAAAGTTAAAAGGTAGTACTGTGGATTTCTTTACTATCCCTCCTCCACTAATTAAATCAAACACGATCATGCTATGATCACTATTGCCAAGTGGTCCCAACACCCTTCTTTCTTGCACCAGATCTGGTGTTCCACTAAGGACTAGGTCCAGTATGGTCAGTTCATGAACCAGCTGCTCCAAGAAGCAGTCATTTATTTCATCTAGGAATGTCCTGGTCGATACCGGGGTAATTGAAATCACCCATTATTATTACTCTGCTGTGACTTTTGTTAGCTTCCTTGATTTCTTTGAGCATTTCATCATCCGTTTGTTCATTCTGGCCAGGCGGTCAATAGTACACCCCCACTGCCATCACCTTCCCCTACATTCATGGAATTTCAATCCATAGAGATTCTACAGCAAATTTGTTTCCTGCAAAACTTTAATCCTTTCTGACTCAATGCCCTCTCTAACATAGAGCGCAACCCCTCCACCAATTTGATCAGTTTTATCATTACAATATAGTTTGTATCCAGGTATCACAGTGTCCCACTGGTTATCCTCCTTCCACCATGTCTCTGAGATTGCAATCATATCTAACCTCTCATTTAGTGCTATATATTCTAACTCTCCCATCTTATTGTTTAGACTTCTAGCATTTGCATACAAGCATTTTAGAGACTGTATTTTATTAATATTAATCTGGCTATTGGTAGGCATGGGTAATTTGGAATCTTTACGCTCTGTCTGCACCATACTTTCACCTCACCTTTTAACTATTCTGTCATTTGGCCTCCCTTCCACTTTCCTTAATGTGTTGGATACATCTATTCTGGGCTTCCAAAATTATATTTTTAAACAATGTCCATGTCTGATGTAAATGCTTGACCTTTGTAGCTGATCCTTTCAGTTCTTTTGTAACCAGTTTTCTTATTTTATCATATCTCTCTTTTGAAAATTAAATGCTGACACGGTAGATTTACTTTTTTGTGTACTCACTCCAGGTATTAAGTCAAATTTGATCATATTATAATCACTAATGCCAAGTGGTCCCAAAACAGTTAGCTCTTGTACCAAATTCTGTGTTTCACAAAGGACTAAGTCTAAAACAGTTCCTTTTCTAGTTGGTTCCTGAATCAGCTGCTCCATGAAGCGGTTATTTATTTCATCTAGGAACTTTACCTCGCTAGCATGTCCTGACATGATGTTTATCCCATCAATATTGGGTTAATTAAAATCACTGCTATTCTGTTCCCAATTTAGTTAGCTTCCCTGATTTCTGATAACATTTCATCATCTATCTGCTCATTCTATCCAGGTAGATGATAATAAACCCTTATGACTATTTTCTTCCCCTTCACACATGGAATTTCTATCCATAAAGATTCAATAGTACGTTTTATTTCCTGTCGGATCTTATAATCCATATGATTCAATGCTGTCTTTAACATGTAGCACCACCCCTCTACCAGTCTGATCCAGTGCAAGGTGGCCACCAGAAACCCCATTTTTTAAGCCTTAATAAAAAAAACACTTTAATATATGCCATCTTTGCAGCAGTTCTTTAGAAAAATGCCGATGGGATCACAATTGGATAGTAAAATCGGCAGCCAATAACACAATAGTCAGTGAAAGTGGTGGACACCAGCAGCTAGGAAGACATTGTGGAAAGAAGAGTTTATGATGCTGAGCTTTGAAGTGGAAGTATTGTGAAACACACAGAATCTATCGAAGGTGGGAGAGACATAACGCCGACCCCTGAGGCAAAGACTGCAAAACTTGAAATCAAGTCAGGTTTAGCTGGCAGGCATTCATCAGAGCATAGCAAACTTCCAAAGATAAGTACATCTCTGGCAGTTGTTTTTTTGGAATCAACATAAGAACATAAGAAATGCCATACTGGGTCAGATCAAGCTCCATCAAGCCCAGTATCCTATTTCCATCAAAGTCAACTTGTGATTGACATAAACTGAGCCAGTTAACAATATTTAAATTTGAAGCTATGTGCTTTTATAAAATAGGCACCCAAAACCATACACAATGTTACTGTTGTGCCGCCTGCATATTTTCTAAAACATGCATGTACATCACCACTCTGCCTCTGCTCTGCTCAAACTATGTCCCTGGAATGCCTATGGGTGGAATATTTAAAGTACAAGCAGTCTTCATTTTTGTGCACATATATTGATGCCAGTGCAAGGGTATCTGATGCCCTAGGTGAAACTTCAGCTACGTGCCCCCCATAGTCCAACATCTCCCCTTCCCTTCCCTATTATCCCCCCACTGCTGTCCCGCATCTCCTCTCTTCCTCCCCCCCCCCACCCGACATCCAGCATCTGACCTTCCTTTCCCTAACTCCTCCAGGTGTCCAAATTTCCCCTTCCCTTCCCTGCAGCCCCTCCCTCCATGTAGAGCATCTCCCCTTCCTTTTCCTAACCCCCTCCATTTCCAGCATCTCCCTCCTACCCTGCCCCTCCTCAAGGTGCCCAGCATCTCCCCTTTCCTTCTGCACCCGTCTCCTCAGATCCAGCATTTACCTTTCCATTCCTTACCCCCAGGGCCAGCCCTAGAGTTGGTTCAAAACTAGGTAAATCTCAAACTTTATACTCCCTCTGGATGTCAACATCTATTAATTAGCTTTGAATGGCCTGCTTTTGCAGCCCTCCAAAGGTTGCTGCCCTAGGCAACCACCCAGTATGCCCAGCGGTTGGGCTGGCCCTGCCTACCCCAGTCCCTCAGGTGTTCAGCCTCTCTCTCCTTACCTACCCCAAGGTGTCCAGCATCTCCCCCACCTTCCCTTCCCCCTGCTGATGCCTCTGCCACCCTATCTCTGCCAGAGCCGAGTCTGTACAGAAAGGCAGCATAGTGCGGTGGCAGACTTTTGAGCACCTGCATGCATGCAACAGGTATGCAAAGCACATAAATACCTTTGAATATGCCCCCCCCCCCCATTGTCTTCAAATGAGCTGCAACTTAACATGATGAAGACAAAGATTCAACAACTGGCAGAATCCTTGATAGAGAAGAAAGAGAAATAGTACAAAACTTTAAGCTGCTCGGATCAATAATGAAATAATAAGCATTCAAGAAATCTGGTGGCAGAACAGCTATGAGGGACCTAGACAAATTTTTCAAGTGCAGAGATGTATCTCTGCATACAAAGACTTGACTTGCCCAAGCCATGCTATTTTCAATAATGCCATATAGATGTGTGAAAGATGGACATTGAAGAACACTACCGACACTACCGACATACACCACATTCAACACTACCGACACCACTAAACAACTTTGAGACCAACACAAATCAAGACCAGTTATGGAAACATTTCCACAAAATCGGAGACCAGCAAATTACAACCATATTCACAAGCATAAACAGCACCACATCCCCACTCGACCCCTGCCCAGCAACCTGGATCAAGGCAGTGAAACAGGACATAGCACCGTACATCTCGCACATAGTAAACCTATCACTACAACAAGGATTCATGCCCACTGAGCTAAAGAAATCCGTCATAAGACCTATTCTAAAAAACAGTACACTCAGCAGAGATGACCCAGCATCCTACCGCCCAATATCGAGCATACCATTCCTAGCAAAGATCATTGAAAAGGCGGTCCTACTACAACTCCAAGACCACCTGAACGACAATGCTCCTCTAGATGACCAGCAATACGGCTTTAGACAACATCATGGGGTCGAAACCCTATTACTAGTTCTACTTTACAACCTAATCAAGGGCCTGGAAAACAAAAAGAAAATGTATATACTCCTATTCATCGACATCTCAGCTGCCTTTGATACAGTTAACCATCGAACCCTCATAAACAGAATCAAGTCAATAGGAATATCAGGAACCCCACTAAAGTGGTTCACATCATACATCTCAAACCGAATGCAACAGGTACAATTCAACGGCGAAAAAGCAGAAGCATTCTCTCAAACACAAGGTATACCACAAGGCTCTGCACTCTCAGCACTCCTTTTCAACGTATATATGCAACCACTATGCAAAATATTTACACAGCATAAAATCAACTACCACATTTATGCCGATGATATTATGCTGTACACACAACTTGACACTGACAACCCGGACTACAGCTCACTCGAAACATGTCCTGGCGAGATGCAAAACTGGTTACAACAAAGCAGCATGACAATCAACCACAAGAAAACTGAGGTGATGTATATCTCAAGGAAAGCAAATTTTGACCAACCTACATCTATAACCCTGTGCAACAACACTTACCAAACAAAGAAAGAAATAAAATATCTAGGAGTTACATTTGACTGCGACCTAAAAATGGAAACTCACCTGCGCAAAACCAACAGGGCAGTCTTCTACAAACTGAGAGCGCTACAACCAATACGGAATATTATTGATCCCCACGACTTCAGATCCGTTGCTCAAGCACTCATCATGCCACATTTCGACTATTGCAACGCCATTCTTCAAGGACTTCCTAAGAAAACCCTGAGCATCCTTCAAATGGCACAAAATGTAGCTGCCAGGATCATCATGAGGAAAAGTCTTACTGAACACATTACACCAGTACTAATTGAGCTACACTGGCTCCCCATAGCAGCCCGCACAAAATACAAAATACTGACGACCACCTTCAAACTCATCCACAGCATAGCACCATCCTTCCTCGACACCCTAATCAGATTGCAACCATCCAACAGACACAGGAGAACCATCAATTCCAATACCCTCCACACTCCTATAGATATCAGATCAGTCAAAAAAATCACTAGTAACAGGGCTTTCTCATACACAGCACCGACACTATGGAACCAACTCCCACCTGACCTACGAGCCAGCATTGATCTAGCCGACTTTAGAAAGAAACTCAAAACCCACCTATTTCAAAGTCATTTCAACCTGTACTAAACTCGCATGAGGGGCAACTCCCCCACAGCACCCCAGAAAACCTGTACATAGGAGTGGAGGAGTAGCCTAGTGGTTAGAATGCTGGCTTGGTAACCAAGCAACCAGGGTTCGATTCCCACTAGCACTCCTTGTGGCCTTGGGCAAGTCACTTAACCCTCCATTGCCTCGGAAGAAAGGCCTGGCAATCTACTTCCGGTGACACTGCCAAGAAAACCCAGGAGCTTCTGGGTCGCCAGGAGTCAGGACTGACTCGAAGGCACACATTGCATTTGCATAAATGTACATATGTAAATTATTATCCCCTTAGCTTAGAAGTAGTTAATTTTCTGTGTGACGTGCTAACCTTTCGAATCTTTATGTACAAACCAAAATTATTCTGTCTTGATTCGACAGCTTTTTCCATGTAATCTTACCCGCTTCTGATCGCTGGAAGGAGCGGTATACAAATGCTTGCTAAATAAATAAAAATAAAAGAAGAGAGAGGAAGAAAAATCAATGCCTTTGAATCATGGTACTGGCAAAGAATACTGTGTATACCATGGATGCCCGAAGAACAAATCAATCGGTATTAGAGGAGATCAAACCTAGGCTTACTTTAGAAGCTGCAATGACAAGACTGAATTTTATACTTTGGACACATCAAGTGAAGAGAAAGATCATTAAAGAAAAAATTTATACTTGGCAAGGTTGAAGGTCAACGCAAAAGAGGAGAACCAGCAATCTGATGGATCGATACAATAACAAAAGCTATGAATGACACTCTATCAACAATTAGCCACTCGACCAAACAGTTTAGGGCAACAGGGTCACCATGAGCTGACATCAACTCAACGGCACTTAATAACATCCAGACATTTGCGTTAAGTGGCACTATCTGGATTTTCATTGGCACTATGCAGATTGTGCTGATGAGAATCCTTCCAGACCGCTTCTGCACGATCCCTATAGTATTGGAGCAGAGCGGAGGTATTCCCAGAAATTATCTGGATAGCAGCGCTATCCCACAGGTGCTCCTTGTGGTCTTGGGCAAGCCACTTAACCCTCCATTGCCCATGTTCCCTGTAAGTATTAGTGTATGTGTCTCATATCCCCGCGTGTTAAATGTATCCCCCAATTGTGTTGTGACCGCTTTGATTGAAGGATAAGGCGGTATACAAAACTGTCTAAATAAATAAATAAATAAATTCGGTTCACTATCTGGATAACTATCCAGAGAAAATTAGACAACGTGCAAGGCTATCCTAAATCTTTCCAGATAGTGACCTAAATAGTCCTGCTATCTGGATAGCCATGGTGCTGACCACTCTTTATGCATATTCAGCACCACCTGCAATCTGGATAGCGGCCCTGAATATATTATAGATTGTATTAACACCATGACTGGCATTAAAAAAAATCACCAACCATGGTGTTTAAATATCAGGCTGATACATATGTATGTATATATATACAAAACAAAGTTTATATTTTGAAGAAAACTGTCTTTTTCTGGATTGTTTGAGGGGTGAAGTGATTGTGATTGCTGAGTTTAATTATCACAGATGGGAGGGCCTCGGGGCCTGAAAGTTAAGCAAGGATCTTCTCCTAGGGCGACCAATGCTAGTTTTGCACCAGCCTTGAATCGGGGACGTTTTGCAAGCTGCAACCGTAGCACAGACACCTAAGGATTTTTAGAGGTAGAGAAATGGAGGGAGAAAACGAGAGACCAATAAGCTAGTACAAAAGGGAAGAATGGAGGGACCAAAATGCTCCTTATCCAACAACAACATCCTTTACGTTTTCGAAGTTATTCCTTTTAGCAATTTCAACAAAACGGATAATTAACGGGCCACAGCAAATTGCACGCATGCTCTGCAAGTCTTTGAAGTGTTTCTGGCGTTTCTAGATTTTTCAGATCCTGCGTTAACATTCTGCAAATTTTAGCAGCTGGAAGACTGTGCATGTGCTACCCTGTAAAATCCCGGAACAACAGAAATTATACAACAGATCTTCATCGTCACCGTAGTTCAGGACATCGCGCCCCATTCTACAGCGCGGCGGTAGCCACACCCCCTTGCAGGAGATGGAAGAATAGAAGAAAACAAAGGAATTAAGAACCTACAATAACAATAAAACCAAACCAAACCAGGGAACGCTGAGGCCGGCCCCGCCTCCAAGACAATCGACTAATCACGGCGCTCGAGACATCCGAATTCCTGTCAGCCAATCGGCGCTCGCCTCTGTTATTTCCATGGTAGCGGCTGTAGCTGTCGCTGCTGCCTCGCCATCCTCCTGAGTCGCTGAGGGGAAGAGGCAAAGGAGCGACGAGGGCGGTGGAGCCCGCAGCCCGTGGAGGGCTGGTGATATGCGGGGCGCCGGGCAGCAGGGAGGCCGGGGGTTGCCCTGAGGACTCGCAGCGCTCTCAGGTAGGGCAGTTGCCTCGTTCCCTTTCTGGCTTTTCATTTGCTCCTCTCTGTCTCTTTACCCCTACCCCGCCTCTTTCTCTTCTTCTTTTCTATTTTTCTCCTTTTTCCTTATTTTTCTCCTTTTTGTTTTTTCTCTTTATCCACTTTTTATTTGTCTTTGTTTGCCTTGTGCTGTCTTTTGTATTAGTTTCCTTGTTTTCTCTCTTTCTTTTTTATCCTCTATATTTTTCAGTTTCTTCTTACTCTTTCTTCTTTTAATTTTTATCTTTTTATGGTTTATTTTCTCTTTTCTGTATTTGTATTATCCTTTTTTTTTTGCTCTGGGTATCTCTCTTTGTTTATTTTTTTCTCTTGATTTTGTTTCTTTCTCTATTTTCTCTCTGGGGGAATCATTTTACCTACTGGAGTAATATCAATATATCTACCTGTGTGTGTGTGTGTGAATAGGTGGAATGTTTCCCATTACACAATGATGGGGGAATCAGAGGATATTCTGCTGTAAGCTGAATCCAGAAAGCTCATGATTGCAGAAACGGGAGCTCTATATTTTATTTACGAAGGATGTTCTTTGTATATTTATTTAACTGTTAATGTGTGGTCTCTTTTTTTTCTGCATCATGCATTTGCCTTTTCAGTCTGACTCCTGTGGTGACAGAAGATGAGGGACTGTGAGCTTTGGTTAATGGCACGACTTTCAGATTTTATAAAAGGGGGCCCTTATGTAGCTTCACCCATCCAAACTGCAGGAGTGAGTCCGTTATGAGCTTAGTGAAGAACGTAGGCTTTAAAAGTTTGAAATATTCAGTGTAGCCAGATTTGAAAGTGTGCTAATTTTCTTTAAACTCCACTTTTAGACATTTATAGCTATCTTTCAGGAAAAAATGCTTCTGAAATGTGTTTGGGTATCTATTCATTCGTTGTCACGTTTCTACATAGCAGTTAAGCCATCGGTATCGTCATTTTTTTAAAGGTCATGGTGAGAAATGCAGAACAGCTATTTCTTTGTCATTTGCTTGTGCGTGTTTTCATTAATTTCTGAAAGAGAACTATGACGTACAATGAGATGGTTTTATTTATTTTTTATTACCACTAACATTTTCATGCCAGTGTAAAATATAGTAGCATTCCAGATTTCATACTCATGATATCTTATTGCCTTCAACAGCATACCAAACCCGTTTCAAAGCTTATAGCACAGGGATTTTCCCTGTATCTCTGGGCTGTTGACACCGCGAGTCTCCATTCACAGTTGCCTAGGGATTTTCCCTGTACTTTTTTTATATCACTTTCCCAGCATCATTGCAGCAGAAGCAGCAATCCTCACCTAGGGGGATTGGGTGCTCACTGTGGAGCCCTAAAAGCACAGGCCGTCAATCTGGCTACTAGATATCGCGCTAAGGATATGCACAGCACAATATTTTTCAGTTTCTCACACAGTGTTTTTAATAATTTCTTTTTTATGCACGTTAGCTTTTAATTTTAATTATACTGTCTAAATGCTGTTATGTCGCTGTACTGTCTAAATGTTTACCTGTACCCTAATGTTAAATGTCACCCTCCAATTGTGATGTGACGTGACATAACCACCTTGATTGAAGGATAAGGTGGCATACCAATCTCTCTAAATAAATAAATAAATTTGTGTAAATCAATTAAAACACGCACTTAATTTGAAGGTTAATGTAGGATATTTTGTGCTGAATCAGTATAAATGAAAGGAATGTGCACTATGAAATGCACATCCCTAACTAATTGCACCCCTCACCTCAGTAGCTTGCGGACCTTCTCCACTACCATAATCCCCATCCACTCCTCTGCTCTTTCCATAATTTCCATCTGGTTCTCCCCTCTGCCACCCAGGTCTACCTTGAATGCACCTGCTCCTCTGCTTTTTTTTTTTCCTGGCCCCTCCCTCTGGAACTCCCTTCCTTTGCCAGGTTCAAGGTGGCCCTGAAAACCCATCTTTTTCATCTAGCTTTTAATCTTCCCTATTCTAGCCCTTGATCGTCCTGACTGTCTCTCTCTGTCCCCCTCTGCCTGCTCCTCTCTCCCCTGTTCTTATCCTGTCGCTCTTTCCTCTGTCTTATTAATTATCAGCGTTCCTGTCTCCTCTCTAAGCAGTCATTTTTGTATAGTGCACTGCTTTTCTGCTTCGGCTTAAACGGTATATCAAATAGCCAAGAAAGATAAATAACCGGGATTCATTTCCCCCAGGGACTGTCAACACAGTGCCTGTGGCACCCCCAACTGGCCCAGGGAGGGCAAGACCTGACCCAGCAACTGAACCCAAAGGCTCCATTAGGCCAACCGGACTGACCCACTTTAAAAACGTTTTTTTTGCCTATCAGTGAACAGTATATCAATCTGCTCAAAATACAAAGGAATTGTGGCTGAGAATGCAGATCTAGCTTATTCAGATACTGTGTTGAACTGTGCTGCCACCAGGAAAGGGAATTGTTCTGTTCAGAAAGTCAACATAAGCAGTCATGTGAAAACGGGATTTGAACCAAAACTTGCCATTTATGTTGGCTTTGAGGAAAGCTGCAAATTAACACAGATCAAAGTCAAGTGATTTGTTTCAGAACATGCCGCCTGAGTGGAGTGTGTACTGAGATAAGTGCATTTATCACACTTTCACACAGATGATTAAACAGATTAAATACTGTTATATTTATGAATAGCTCTTAGTTGATCTCAGATTTGCAAGGTAGCTGTACTTGACTGCTGCGCGGGCACGCTGACTAGCACTGCATTTCATTAAAGCGGCAATCTTGCACAACCCGTGGGTATCTTTCCTTTCTTACTGATGCAGGACAAGGTCATATTGTTTCATGAGGACTGTCACATTGAGAAACAGTGTCCGATCTATATGCTTTATTTATTTTTTGTATAATATTTCCACATTGAACTTCTGAAGTATACTTTATTTTAAAATGTATGTAGTTCATTTATTATCAGAAAACAAGTAGAAAGTGTGATAATCTAGATAGCCGTGCTTTAGTTCCCCATGTTTGTTTTTGAAAGGTGCCCCTCCCCCTCCCCCTCCCCCTTTCTTGTGCCGCCCTGCATCACTCACAAACCTTGAAAAGTGGAAAAGACTGATGTCCTCACAAGGACATACCTTCACACAAAGTTTGGTAGGCCTAGGTCCATCCATTTCAAAGTTTTATAAGATGGGGGAGGGAGGAATAGGACCACACACATTTCTTATGAGAACTATAAAATTTGCCGTCCCCCCTTTCCAGTCACTCACTCTGCACAGAGTGGTGGGCACAATCCTAAACAAAGACACGGGGGGTAACCTGCAGGGAGCAACAGGTACAGCCCTCACCTCACTGGGCAGAGTAGATGGACCATGTGGGTCTTTATCTGCTGTCATTTATTTTATTTGTTTATTTAACATTTCTTATATACCGCCTTTCATGATATCAAGGCGGTTTACATTTACTATGTTATTATATGTCCCCTCAGTTTGGTGCAGCTTAAGTCTAGATGTTCCAAAATTGTAAGGCAGAGAAACACACACATAAAAATGCAAACAGCACTTCACACAATTGCTTCTTACCTCCTCGAAAACCTCTGTGATTTGTTGAATCAAGGCTGCAAGATTAGGACAGTGGGTCTCTTCTAGCCTGAAAAGTTCTTCCTGCCTCTGTATTTGGGCTTTCAATTTAGTTGGACGAAACTTGTGTTGGACTAAAGTTTCGTGACCCTTTATTTGCAACTACTTGAGATTTTTCCCAAAAATGTTATATCTCTTCCCAACCTACTGCGGTGGTCCTTGACCACAGATTGCAAATTACAGTTTCGTCTGGAACCTGAATCTGTCCACTAGGTGTTGCCATTGAGCAGTAGTTAAGACTCTCTTTCTCCTAGAGGCTGGGGGCACATCCTATGCAGCATCCTTGGTTTGGGCAGATAATGTCTGGCCTGGGACATTTTATATGCCACCCATATTGAGAATGCCCTCATCCCTGATATATAAAGGGCAGTTTGAACTTTGCGTGTTTGAGATACAGTGAGTGCATGCACAGTACATGCCAAAAAAACAGGAATTATTTTTTAAAAGCTATTTATTTCAAATTCTTTACAAAACAACCTTATCCCCTTCAAAATACTCTCCATTACAACTGATACATTTGTCCCACCGGTGCTTCCACTGTTCGAAACATTTTTTGTAGTCATCTTTAGAAACGGCTGACAGCTCCTCCCTCCTTCTTTTTTTCTTGACTTCTTCAATGTTGTCAAATCGGTGTCCTTTCATGCCCCTTTTCATGCGTGGAAATAAGAAAAAGTCACATGGAGCTAGGTCAGGCGAGTAAGGTGCGTGGGGCAGTGGAACCATGCCATTTTTAGCCAAAAATTGTCTAACAGAGATGGCTGTGTGTGCAGGTGCGTTGTCGTGGTGGAAGAACCAGTATCCTGTCTGCCACAAATCGGGTCTTTTTTTACGAACACTGTTGCGCAATCTTCTTAAAACTTCCAAATAAAAGGTTTGATTGACGGTCTGACCTGGGGGAACAAACTCTGAATGAACTACCACCTTGGCATCAAAAAAGCAAATCAGCATTGTTTTGATGTTTGATTTGACTTGACGACATTATTTTGGATGGGGTGACGATGACGTCTTCCATTGGCTTGACTGTTGCTTTGTTTCTGGGTCGTAACCATAGCACCATGACTCATCACCTGTAATGACCTTTGACAGAAAATCTGGATCAGTTTCAAGCTGTTGTTTCAAAACACGACATGTTTCAACTCGATGTTCCTTTTGATTGGCAGTCAGAACCCGAGGAACAAACTTGGCAGCAACCCTTTTCATTCCCAAATCTTCCGTTAAAATTCGCTGAACCGAGCTCCAAGATAACCCACTAATCTCTGACAGTTGATCAATTGTCTGTCGACGGTCTGTGAGCACAAGCTCTCTAATTTTTTCAATATTTTCGTCGATTCGGGCAGTTGATGGACGCCCAGAACGAGGTTTGTCATCAATCGACATGTCGCCATTTTTAAAACCGAGCAAACCACTGGTGCACTTGACTTTTTCCCATAGCGTCATCTTGATAAGCTGTTTTCAACATTAAAACAGTTTCAGCAGCATTTTTACCGAGTAGAAAACAAAATTTCACAGCTGCACGTTGTTCACTTAAACTTGTCATCATAAAAAAAGAAACAAGAACAAAACAGCGCTAGCAAAAACAATCACTGCAGATGAACAGAACAAGCCAGGTCGATAACACAGGCGGCACTGAACTGACGAGTTGCACTATACACGCCTAGCGGCAGAAGTGTGTACTACACAAGCTCCGCCCACGGCAATGTTATTCCTGTTTTTTTTGGGTACCCCCTTGTATAGTGAGCTAGCACTAAATTCCCTTTTGCTGCTGTGAGACAGGATCAAGTGGGTATCACTTCTATACCTGAGGAGTGTGATGGGGGGAGGGGGCAGTGACGAAAGGTCTGAAAGTCTTTGCTTGTTGGTATTGTACTGATCTGCCATCTGGGAGCTAGGCGAGAGATGTTAAGGTGGCCCTGAGATAGCGAGATTGTGGTTGCATTCTTTTACCATTTGTGATAGGCTTTTATACTGATATAGAATATAACTTAATTCAGGACTTCTCAAGCCTCTTCTGGGGCCCCACAACAAGTGAAGCTTTTAAGATATTCAGAATCAATATTCTTGAAAGACATCTGCATACATTGGGGACCCAGTAAAGGCACATTGAATATGAATGAAATAAATGTACATATTGTGAAAACCCAACTGGCTGTGGGGTCTCCAGAACCGGTTTGGGAAGTCCTGTCTCCCTGGTTCAGCCATCTTGTATACATAGTTTGAGGTGTGTAACCATTGTGTGTAAGCTTGTATTATGCTACAGGCACTTAATGTTCACATATTTTAGATATATTAGGAATTATTGCAAAAGATTACATTACTTTTTCACTCAAAGCAAATGATTATTAAGAAGACGTACACAGCACTATACAAATACATAAGACAGAGTCCCTGTGTTCATGGAGCTTAAAATCTAGTCAAGACACCCAGAGAAGATACGATTCTGAAAGCTTTATTTACATAGGAGAAATGCCCTGATGGAGAGCCAGGATTAAGGTTTTAAAAGCAGCCTCAGAGGTGAGACTTGAATTTGTTATGAGTGACTATAATGTACCCATTTGGGAAAGCTATTCCAAGCAGTCTGCAGCAAGGTGGAAGCTGCAGAGTTGATCTGGTGATGGAGATAAGAGCAGTTTATCCAATGCGCCAAGCTTTGAAATGGGGGGAATGAGAGAGGAGAAATAACGAGGGGCTGCAGTGAGCGCATTTGTATTAAATACAATAAAAGTTTGGTTCACTGTCGACTGCCACATAAAATTCCAACTAGTGACTGAGAAGAGGGATGAATGGTTGTAATGACTTTGGAGGGAGATTAGAAGTCAGTTCAAATGCATCTGTGCATCTTAAGAGCTGTTTGTGGGAAATGAAGTGAGCGTGGATAAGGATTTTGGTAACATGTTGATAGAGTTTGAAAGTATTCCATATTCTTTACCACAAATGAAATAAACTCCTACTACTATTTATCATTTGTATAGCACTACAAGGCACATGCAGCGCTCTACATATAGATGTGAGAGACAGTCCCTGTTCATCAGAGCTTACAGTCTAATCATATTCATCCACTTTAGCCCAGGGAGTAATCTGGTCAGTCTGTCTCATAGTAGAGCAATGAAAAAAGCCAACTTAACTGCCCCTAAAGAGAAACAGAACCAAAATGTTATGATCAATCACTAGAAGTAAATGGCACTGAATATAAAATAAATCGAATTTGATGGATACACGGATCGATTAAATTGTTGAAAGGTGACAAGAACATCTTAAGTAAATGAAAACGTTATCTCTCTGAATAAGTATGCTATTTCAGTTTTCAGTAATAGACTGAATCAACTTTTTCATGTATTACTTACCCTTGTAAATAAGTAAATGAATCAAGAACTGACTCATTTGCATTTCTGTTTATGATTCTCCCTAAGCCAAGCAGTCATGTCTGTCTCTGTGAAACTTACGTCGAGGCTATATGTATCCTCAGATCTGCAATAGGACTTTAGTTTTTTGAAAACTAAAATCAAAGGGCTTAGTATTTAAAAGCATTTATCTGGAGGAGTAGCTTAGTAGTTAGTACAGTGGCCTGGTAACCAGAGATAAGGGTTTGAATCCCACGGGCACTAATTGTGGCCTTGGGCAAGTCCCTTAATCCTCCATTGCCTCAGTTACAAACTTACAGGCCAGTGTAGAAAGCTGGTGCTGAAGTTGCTTGCTATTAGCTGTGCACACGTTTTTGTAGAGCACCAACAGCATGAGACTTCAGTGCCAGTATTCAGTAAAGGGCAGGTATGCAAATGAGCTGTGCGCCAAACGTTGGTGTGAAATTGAAAGGAGAGGAGCCAATGCATGCGCAAACAACAAAAATATTACAAGTGGCCAAGTGCGCATGCGTGTGAATATCAAACGCTCACATGAGCACAGGATGTGCAAGTTCTTTTGGCGCTCACCCCATAATAATCAACACTGTTTCGCCCAAAAGTATTTTTTATGATATCACAACAAAGAGACCTAAAATGAAAATAAATAATATAAATGAGTCCAAAAAATGCACAAGGATAAGAATCAAAAGACATTTCTACCTCAAGGATTGGAATGGGAACAACTGGGGAATGTAAAAAGCAATGGCAAAACTGAAAGGGGATACTTTAAGAGTAGAAAACCGTTTTGTTAGAAAGGTAAATAAAAGGAAAAGGAGGCCACTATGGTTCTCAAAAGAAGTAGCTGAAAAGGTGAAGAAAAAGAGGGAGGCCTTCATAAAATACAAGAGATCACAGAGAGAGGAAGACAGGCATCTATATTTGGAAAAACTTAGAGAAGCTAGCAAAGTAGTCAGGAAAGCAAAGATTCAAAAAGAAGAAGAAATAGCCAGTGCAATAGAATGGGGGGATACAACATTTTTCAGATATGTTAGTGAGAGGACAAAAGCAGTATTGTCAGACTCAAGGGTGAAGGGGAGGAATATGTAGATGTTGATGAGGATAAAGCAGAATTACTTAACAGTTATTTCTGTTCTATGTTCACAGATGAAGGGCTAGGAGCAGGACCTCTGAAAAACACTCACAAAAAGGAACAGAAATGACTGGATCTTGACCTATTTTCAGAAGACTATTTGTGAGGAACTAGGCAACTAAAAGTTGACAAAGCAATGGGATTCATCTGAGAATACTGAAGGAACTTGGAGACATTCTAGCGGCTCCACTGACTGACCTTTTCAATGCCTCTTTGGAGTCAAAAGTTATCCTAGAGGACTGGAAAAAAGGCACACGTGGTTTCTTTACAGAAAAGTGAAAGTAAGGATGAGATTGAAAACTACAGACCAGTTAGTCTAACCTCTGTGGTGAGTAAATTAATGGAAACGCTACTAAAAGAGAGAATAGTGAGGTTTCTAGCATCCAGTGGATTGCAGGATCCGAGGCAGTATGGGTTTACCAGAAGCAGGTCTTGTTAGACAAATCTGATTGATTTCTTTGACTGGTTGACAAGAGGTTTGGACCGAGGGAGAGCCCTAGATGTGGTCTACTTAGATTTCAGAAAAGCCTTTGACACCGTTCCACAAAGGCAACTTATTAATAAACGGAGCACCCTAGGGATGGACTCTAGTGACTGACTGGATTAGAAATTGGTTGAGTGGGAGGCAACAAAGGGTACAGTTAAATGGAGCTCACTCTGAGGAGAAGAAAGTTACCAGTGGTGTGCCGCAAGGATCTGTCCTTGGTCCGATTCTTTTTAACGTCTTTGTTAATAATATTGCAAAAGGGCTGTCAAAGAAAGCTTGCCTGTTTTCGGATGATAAGAAAATCTGCAATTGAGTAGACACTGAGGAAGAAGTAGATAGCATGAGGAGGGATCTAGCTAAGCTTGAAAAATGACCAAGAATTTGGCACTGTGATATTTAATGCTAAAAAATGCAGTCATGCACTTGAGCTGCAAACATCCAAGGGAGTGGTACAGTATAGAAGGTGAAATACTTCTGTCCACGAAAGAAGAGCAGGACCAGGGCATGATTGTTTCTGATGATCTTAAAGTAGCTAAACAAGTAGAAAAGGTGACAGCGAAAGTCAGAAGGATGCTTGGGTGCATAGAGAGAGGAACGGCCAGCAGAAAAAAGGAGGTGATAGTGTCTCTATACAGGTCTCTGGTGCAACCTCCATTGGAGTATTGTGTGCAATTCTGGAGACCGCACCTTCAAAAGGACATAAACAGAATGGGGTCAGTGCAGAAGGTGGCTACCAATATGGTTAGTAGTCTTTGTTATGAAGCATATGAGAACAGATTTAAAGATCTTTATATGTACTGTATATGTTGGAGGAAAGGCGGGATAGAGATGTGATAGAGACGTTTAAAGACCTCCATAGCATAAATACAGAAGAGGAGAGCCTCTTTCAATTGAAAGCAAGCTCTGCTATGAGTGGGCATAGGCTTAGGGTGAAAGGGGATAGACTTAGGAGTAATATGCAGGAATATTTCTTTACGGAAAGAGTGGTAGATGTGTGGAATAGTCTCGTAGTAGAGACGAGGACAGTATGTGAATTCAAAAAAGCATGGAACCAACTCAGAAGATCTCTAAAAGGAAAAAAAGGGACTATTGTAGTTGATATGGAAGGGCAGACTAAATAGGCCATGTGGTGTTTTTCTGCTGTTCTGTTTCTATGAACGTCAAACTTTTATTTATACGCTGAAAGATACATACACAAAATTTTCATGTTGCAATAACTGCTCACTGATTTATTTATTTATTTATTTATTTATTACAGGCTCTTATATACCGCTCTATTCAGAATCAGCGCGGTTCACAATATAACAACATACCATAACAACAAACTGTTAGGTTTTACAGAGAACAAGGTCAGAGAACTTGGATAAAACATGGGACGTCATTACTGCAACTATTTACAAGAGTATTTACAAGAGTATTTACAAGTATACATAACAGGATTTGTTCTTAGTTTGGGTAGTGATTAAGATTGGTTAGTTGGTCAAGTAATATTGGGGGAAGAGGTGGGATTTGAGTGCCTTTCTGAAAAGGGATAGATCAGTGATAGCACGAATCTGGGGGGTAGAGCGTTCCAGTACTTAGGGGCATAGAATCTGAAGGCCCTGTTAGATGTCACTGATAGGCATTTTGTCGCTGCTTTAGGGATGATTAGAGTATTTGTTGATATCGTTCTCCTGGATCTGTTGGGTGGGACGGCCTGAATGAGGTCTATTAGAGAGGAGGAGGTGATGCTTTTAGTGGCCTTGATACATACCTTGAAACAGTCTTTCCTTACATGTGCAAGATGTTTAAGTCACCTTAGACCAGCTGTCGAGATATTGGTGCTCCTGCTGGTTATGTAATCCTCTATGCGTTTCTCTGCATTGAGCGCAGACCTTATTAGCATTCCATTCTAATATGTGCAGCTCATTTGCATATTATGTAAATATACTTGTCATTGCTGTGTGCTCATACTTTGTTGTTTTATGCACGTGTCGATCTCTTTTCTGAATTTGGTGTGGCAGAACTTGTACGTATATGTTGCATTATACTGTATACATGCAAAGGGCGTGCTAGTCTTTCTGCATTGGCCCGTTAGACTGTAAGCATTCTGGGGACAGGGAAATACCTCCTATACCTGATTGTTACTTGCCTTGAACTATTGGAAAGGCTGATCTGGATAGTGCCACTGAATATCATTACAGAAAGTGTCGGGGTAGTCTGGGGGTGGAGTCAGGGCAGAGATATGAAATATCTGGAGAGTGGCGATTTTCAGAGCTATGCTATTGGTAGCTTAACTACTGGCTGGGTCTCCCAAAATGGAGAGGCCTCAACTGAGGTGCCAGGTTAAGACAAATCCAGCAGCTGTATGGAATGGTGTTGGTGGTAGAGGATCACATTTCCATGACAATGGCAGCAACACTGGCATTACCTGCACAGAAGAAAGGTCTGGCAATCAACTTCAGTATTTTGCCATGAAAACCCAGTGGATAGTCACCACAGAAAAAAAAATGGCGATATAGTACAGGAAGATGAGACCCCCAAGTTGGAAAGTACTAAGTGGACTACTGGAGAAGAGCTGAAAACACTTCAGAGTGAAGCTAGCATTTATGAAGTGGTTGATCAAGGCCTTCAGGACGTCTGACTGCTGATGCAGTTGTGTATGAAATGAGTCAAAAGCTGCAAAGATGTCTTACATGTTGGGAAATGAACATGTACAACTTGATGTATTGGATATCAACAAACGAAAAAGGACTGGCATTGGGCATTTTGAATCAGATGGCCACATGGTATATTATGTCAGAAATGAGACAGAGAAGAAATGATGATATATTTATAATTAAGAAGAAACTTGGAAGAACTGTAATGAAAGACAGTGCAATCGGTGAACATTTAATTTCTTTTTATCTATGAGGAATGCCCATCAACACAACTATTATTCAGATATATGCTTCAACAACAGCTGAAAAAGAGAAAGAAGTTAAGTTCTATGAACAATACAAGCTGAAATTGACAGAACATGTAAACAAGAGATACAGCAGCAGCGGAGCTCCTTTTAAGTTGGAGGAGCCAAACAAACCAATTCCCAGCTCGGCTTCCAAGCTCTATATTGCTGATGCTGTGTTAAGAAAAATACTGGTGGGACCATGGCTCCTATGGTCCACCCCTTTCCACTGCTTTTAAGAGATACTGATAGTGACTGGAATGCAAAAGTTGGGAACAAAGAAAAAGATAACATGGTTGGAAAATATGGGCTTAGCATCAGAAATGAATCTGGAGAAAGACTGATAGAATTATGCAAGACCAACAATCTATTAATCTCTAACACCTTCTTCTAGCAACCCAAGTAACTTGGACTTCACCCATTGGATTGTATAAAAATCAAATTGACTACATCTCTGGAAGTCAATGACGGAAAAGCTCAGTAACATCAACAAAAATTATTATAAGAAAGCTCTTGACAGCCTCCCACACTCATGGATAACAAATTGCCTTGAAATGTATGAAATCCTTGTTTGATGAAGTACATTAAGTTCACCATGACAGTGTGGCAAACCACACTCTTTTTGAAATATGAAGATGGTCGGTATATCATTCCTAACATCACGATCCAGTGAGGAATATTTCGGGGGGATTCCCTGTCGCCCCTTCTGTTTTGTGTGGCGCTTAATCCAATAAGTACTCTCATCAGCTCTTTCGGATATGGATTTAGCATGACTCCTAAAGAAGGTAACAACCCAGAAACATCTCATTTATTATTTGTAGACACTCTGAAGCTTGTGATAAGGAAGCTTATCATAGCTCAGGAAGGAGCTATAGGAAAGGTGAAGTGACTCTGAACAAGCAACCTGTCAGTTCTGGTAGAAATAAGAAAACAGAATTTTCCCATAAAAGACTACCAGTCCCAGAATGCACCAGGTTTCCAACAGCCATTAGAGGAGCTGAAGTAGGGAAACGTGTGTTCAATCAGGAGGGCTATGAGGTAATCACTAAGCACTCATCTCAAAGGGCAGGGCCTGATTCAGCACAGCTGCGCTGTGTTACGGAGGAGCACTCATCTAAGCAGAATAAAGGTAGAGTTTATTCTACAGAGAATTATCCTGAGGATCATCATCATCTTCATGATCAGCTTGGATATCCTCAGTTTCATCTGAAGGATTATCAGAAGCAGAAGCCAAACCGGACGGACAGAGAGGGAAAGAAACCCTTTGGAAGAAAGAGGAGAAAAGCCTTTGAGAGGTCTAGAAGAGTCCAGAGCAGTACGTATACTGGGAGGCATTCCAAGGGCCAGCATACGCCATTGGACTGGGGAAAGCCAGAGGAATGGTGCTGCAGAGCTAGGAATTTCCAGACGGTACCTGTGAGGGAGACGGCTGCACGTGGAAGGGACCCTAAGACCCGTGCCAGAAGGTATGTGAAGAGAGATCCAGTGTCCAGGGATCTGGATTGGAAGGCTGGACATAAGAACTGGACTACATACTGGCCAGGCTATATAGAGAGGAACTCTAACAGCAATGGAAGCTCAGGTATGAACACTGATCTATGCCCTAGCTATAGCCTTGAAAGACAGCAGGGAAACAAGTATTCTCCTGAAAGTGCTCCATTGGGAGATTCATCTGTGCCAATCCATGATATTGAACCCATGCTTGTTGAAGAAGAGGGGGTGATAGCAGATGAAGAATCTGTTTACATGGACTGCTCTCTGTCTAAACTCCTTTGGTGATTTTCTGTTATAAAGTACAGCAACCATCACAAAGAAATACAAACTTGTTCTTTAATCTACTCAGAGAAGCTCCTGTGTAGGATTTTCTAGCCACGCAGTAGAAAGCAAGCCAGCTAAGGGGTTTCAGCTGGATAACTGCTAGCAATTGAGCCTTACCTAATTGCTTGTGAGCTAGGAGAGAATCACTTCTGAATCTATGTGGGAAGATATAAGAAGTTTACCTGAAAAGAACAGTTTTTTTCTTTCTTTGTGGCTTTTGGTTTGTTGTTTGATATATGCTAAGAAAACATTAGCTAATGCCTACAGAAAAGACCAGTTTGTACCAACCAGGTCTTATTTCTTTTGCTTTGCTTGCCTGACAAGTTTAAATGTTGTTTTCCTGATTTTGTTTTTTTCAAGTTTAATACTGAAAGCAAGTAACCTGATTTATGTGCTACCAAGCATAACTGTGTTGGGAGAAATAACCCCATAAATAAATATCTTATTGGCTTTACACTTGAGCACAACTAAATTATTGTCAGCAGCTGTGTCTGGTGTGAATGAACTGCATGGCCCACAATCCCTTGCAAATCATATACATATATGCACTTGCCAAGACTGTGAAGATTCTCACCCAGGCAGCCGTCTGACAAGCTCTATGGTTCCAGTGACCAACAATTAGCAGAGCAACTCCGTGTGGTAAAAAGCTTTTCTGATGACATCAGGATGACCTTTGGTCTTGACAAATGTGCTAAGGCAACTTTTTTTAGAGGAAAATTGAGCAAAACAGAAAACATCTCCCTGGCTGAAGGCTGTGACATCAAGGACCTTGAACAGGAAGGCATATATAAGTATCTTGGAATAGAAGAAGGAACGACACTCAAGTATAAATTTCTGAGAGAAAAGATACCACAGGAGATTAAAATCATTATTGAAGAGTGCTTTAATATCACGGAATAAGATGCAAGGCATCAATCAACTGCCAAGTCCTGTACTTTCATAAAGCTTTGGGGTTGTGGACTGGCCTCTTAAAGATCGTTAAAGACTGGATGTGCGAACACAAAACTTCTCCATGCCTATGAAGTGATTTACAAGAATCAATGTATGCCAAGTCTCTACATCCCTAGAGCTGAAGGAGGGGTAGGACTCATAGAGATTATCATACAGAGCTACTCAAAGGCCTCCAGGCCTACTTAACTGCATCCTCGGATCCAAATACGCAGAAAATGCTGAAATATGAAAGTAAATGTCCAGACTCTGTCTCCATCATCAAACTTGGACAAGTATTCCAACGACTAGAAGGAATGAGTTAGAATCCAGAAGCGTGCACAGGGAAGGCAGTATCAGAATTTGCAAAACAAGAGAAAAAACTCTTCAAGGAATTAGATCAACAAACAAGGAAAGACAAGTGGCAGATGCACAAATACAGTGGGAAATACAGAGTGCTACTCCAGGAACCCTTTGTCGATCAAGAATGGGAACATGAATGGTTAAGGAGGGGTGAACTGAAACAGAAGGATGAGAGGTTGATAGTACAGTGGCTTACAGACGAGATGATTTACAGCAAGCATTGAAAAAACTGGTTATAGAGACACATGTTGATTCTATACGAAAGACCTGGAAACAGTGATTCACCTCAAAGCTGGCTGTGAAGTTCTGATGGCAGAAAATGTCTATGCAGAAAGACATAATAAAGTAGGGTGTCTCATCCATTGGAAACTCTGTAAGCACTACAACATCACCGTCCCCGAAAAGCACCGGGATCATGACCCTAAGAGAAGGAGGAGGTTATGATCACCTGGGATACTCCCATTCCGACCGATAAAAAGCTGGATGTGAGGAAGCCGGATATAGTATTTAAGGAGAAAAACACCAGAACAGCATTGATAATAGAGGTGTCAGTTCCAAGTGACTACTCTGTGAATTGCGTGGAGAGGCAAAAGATCCTGAAATACCAGGAAATGCAGTCAGAGACCAAGAAAATGTGGCAGAAAGACAGGGAAATATTTGTCATTGTGTTGGGTGCCAAAGGCTTGAAAAAGAAAATTTCCAAGCACATCTTGCCAAACTACCCATACATGCCCCATCTTACCAACTCCAGCAGGAGGCTGTTTTTGGCACGATGCAAGTACTACGCTCAGCCTTAGCAGTAAATCTGAGAGACTGAGATCATACTCCACATATCCTGGCTTAGAAGTGAGGCTCATGACTGTCATGGTATGTGCAAAACTAAGTCAAATAGCTGTGCAAGAGCTAAACAATAAGCCAAACAATATAAGCTCTTATAATATGGTACTAACAATCTACAAATCACCAAACAAAATCACAGTACTAACATAGGCAATGTGACCTCAGGATAGCTCGATATCTCACACAGTGAAAATATCACTTTAAAGAGCAGCTGACGCTCTTTAAATATCTTTAAAGTGATATTTTCACTCTGTGTGAGATATCGAGCTATCCTGAGGTCACATTGCCTATGTTAGTACTGTGATTTTGTTTGGTGATTTGTAGATTGTTAGTACCATATTATAAGAGCTTATATTGATTGGCTTATGTGCAAAACTAACCCATTTGGAGAAACTGCCCCAAGACAAAACCTGGAGCTGAGTGGTACATATCACCAGCTACTAGTGTGCAAACTCAAGCTACAGCTGAAAAAGAACAAGACACTCACGAATGTAGCCTGAAAAATTGATTACCCGCTTTAGATACAAATGGCAGAGCACCAAGAGCTGTGGGATGACATCAAGAAAGTTGTGCTCAAAGAAAGCAAAACGTCTCTACAAAAGGTGAAAAAGCAAAAATGACCAAAATGGATGACCAAGGAAACTCTAAAAATTGCTCAGAAATAGAGAAGCTAAAACCAGAGGAGAAAGAGGCAATCGCAGAACTCAGAGTTTTCCAACGTGAAGCAAAACAAGACAAGGAGAAGTACTACAATGATGCATGCAAGAAAATAGAATCAGCACCTTTTCATTTCAGCATACACTATAATACAGTGGCGATTCCAGCGACAATCATACTACTACTACTGAACTTTTGTATAGCGTTACAAGACATACGCAGTACTGCACAGACACATGTAAAAGACTGTTCCTGCTCATCAGAGCTTACAATCTAGTCAAGACAGACAACATAGTAGCTGTAGACATGGGATACAGCTAGGGCGAATGGTAAGGAAACATGAAGGAGATCAGGTGAGTCAAGATCTGAAAGGGGCAGTGAAGAGGTGAGTTTTTAGCCTGGATTTGAAAAGGGCCAGAGAAGGCGCCTGACGTACAGACTCGGGTAGTTTGTTCCCAGCATAAGGAACAGCAACGTGAAAGGAGCGGAGTTTGGAGTTAGCAATAGAAGAGACAGGGCCGGCTTGTCCGCTAGGCAGTGGCACACATAACCGGCAGTGGCACACATAACCGGCTGCGCCGCTACCCCCCCAACTGCTGCTGATTCCGTTTGGGGGGAGGCGGTCAGTGGCAGCAGCATTATTTCCAAAAGCAGCTTCTTTTTGCTGCCACTTTTTGAAATACTATTGCTGTCCGCCTCCCCCTCCCGAGATGGAATCGGCAGCAGCAGAGGGGGGCGGCAGCAGCAGCTGTGGTGGGGGACGGCAACGAGATCAAGGTTTCTGCCGAGAATGGCAGAAACCCTTCGGCCAGCCCTGAGAAGAGAAGGACACAGATAAAGCGATTTCCCAGAACAGCAGAGTTCTTGAGGAGGGGTGTAGGGAGAGATAAGAGAGGAAAGGTAGTGAGGAGCTGCAGAGTGAATGCACTTATAGGTCAGCAGGAGACGTTTGAACTGGATATGGAAACAGAGAACCAATGAAGTGACTTGAGAAGAGGAGTAATATGAGCATCATGAGGCTGCCTGAAGATTAGCTGCTCAGCAGAGTGTTGAACAGATTGAAGGGGAGAGAGATGATTCAGAGGGAGACCAGTAAGGAGTAGGTTACAATAGTCTAGACAGGAGGTGACTAAAGAGTGGATACGTGTCTTAGTAGTGTGTTCAGAAAGGAATGGGCAAATTTTGTTGATGTTATAGAGAAAGAAATGGCAGATTTTAGCTATCAGTTGGATGTGTGTGAAGGAAAGGGAGGAGTCAAAGATGACCCCAAGGTTGCAGCTGAGGAAACAGGAAGAAGTAGAGCGTTATCCACAGAGACTGAGACAGGAGGAAGGGGAGAGGAGGGTTTAGGGGAGAAATAAGAAGATCAGTTTTGGCAATGTTCAATTTCAAGCAGTAGTAAGTCATCCAAGCAGTAATATCAGAAAGGCAGGCAGAGATCCAGGCCTAGATTGCCGGAGAGATTTCAGGTATAGAAAGGTAGATCTGGGAGTCAACAGCGTAAAGATTGTACTGAAAGCCATGGGAAGAGATGAGTGCATCGAGGAACTGGGTATAGAGAGAGAAAAGGAATGGACCCAAGACAGATTCTTGGGGTACACCAACTGAGAGTGGGATAGCAGTAGAGGAAGATCCACCATTCACTTCCATGTGTATATATATATACATATACAAAATTGTATATAGTTTATTTTGTTCTGTATTATCTCTCACTGTTTAGACTGCATATTCTATATATAATATGATGTTTATTGTAAATATGTTCTGTTATAATATGACGTTCCCTGTAAAACAAACTTGCTTTGTTAATTATTGTTCATTGTAAACCGCAACTGAACTTTGGAAGATGCGGTATATACATGTGTATAAATAAATAAAAATAAAAAAAACAAACACTGAAAGAGCGATGGGAGAGAGAAGAAGAAAACCAGGATAGCAGACAGCCCTTAAAATCAAGCGAGGACAAGGTTTCGAGGGGAAGGTTGTGATCAGCAGTGTCAAAAGCAGCAGAAAGGTCAAGAAGAATGAGGAATGAGTAAAGGCCCTTGGATTTAGCCAGGAATAGGTCACTGGAGCAGGGCTGGCCGGTCCATTGAGCAAGAATGTTGTTTGCACAGGGCCCCGCGTTTCAGGGGGCCCCACGCAAACAACAGTCTGCCCATCAGTCACTTTAAAAGAAAAAAGAAACTTGCTGCCGCCGTGGCAGCGGCAGAATGAAGTGTCTCCCGCAATCAAGTGTCTCCCGCGGGGCACCCCCACCTCCGGCTGCCCGGCAGAGCCCGCCTCAATCACTCTCCTCGGCGTGGCTTTCAGAGCCGGGAAGGGAGAGTTTCCCTCTCCTCGCGGCTCTGTTTGTTAAGCTCGCTGGGTCTGATGAGAATTTTCATGTAGAAGGGAGCGGATGCTGGGTGGGGCTGGAACTAGAAGGGAGCTGATGTTGGGGGAGGATTAGAATGGGATGGAGCTGGGAGAGTGAAATGGAGAGGGGAAAATATTTTGTGTGGGAGGGAAGGAAAATCTACAATTGGCTGGGTATTGGGAGAGTAAGTGGGGATTGAGGATGGAGGGGTAAAATTTGAGTGGATGAAAAAGGAATGAGGAAAGAGCAAAAGGTGAAAGATTAGTATGTTAAAGCAGATGTAGAGAGAGAATGGAAAAAATCTAGAAGAGAGCAGAAAGGACAGATGGACAGCAGACGATGGAGAGTTAGCAGAAGACACGAAGAAACCAGAAGAAAGTGGCTGGAGCAATTGCAACTGAAAAAGAAGTGCACAAAAGGTAGAAAAATATCTCTTTATTTTGAATTTATTAACTGGAATATGTCAGCTCTGGGAAATGTGCAACATTGACGTCTGCGCTTTGTTTAGTACAAGAGGAAATTAATTTATAGTTTTATTTCTACAGTGTTGTTGTACATTCCAGGTTTGGCTTTTGGGGTTCCCAGTTTAATTATTGTCTTCCTGTTTCTAAATTGTGATTCCTTGTTTGGTGATGGTTTATGTTCTGCATGTGTAACTGAGCTGAGGTATTCTGTTTATGTAATTCCTATTTGACATTGCCACTTGTTCTCTTTCCCCAATAGGTCATGTATTGTTATTCTCTGAAATGTATTGGTTTAATATTTGCAGTATTGCCTTTTGATAGGTAGAGTATGGTGCTTTGTGAGTCCTGGTAGTGCTGTTACCATACGGCGGGTTTGCTATGGGTTCTAAATGGGCAGTGTTTGTAGTAGTTCCTAATGTGCCTGGTGGTTGGCACTGGATTATAGTAATGTAGAAATCTTTTAGTCTTTCATACACTCATTAAGAGGCATGTTTACTAAACGTTAGTGTATGGTAACATTATGCAAATATTTATGCAGATGAGGCCCCTTATGCAAAAGAGGCCCCGCGCCGAGTCTCCGCACATGGCCCCGCACCCCCCTTGGGGCACCCCTGCACTGGAGACTTTGGCAAGAGCTGTTTCAGTAGAATGTAAAGGCAAAAGCCAGACTTTAAAGGAACCAGAAGTGCTTGAGAGGAGAAAATATTTCCCTCAATCAAACTGGAACCTCAAAATGTCTTCATTGTAGCAGCCCTGCCCATCTCTTTAAGCATTGTGTACCCATGGGAAATGTAAGAAAAAAAACTGACAGTCTGATATTGTTTAAATTGGGTGAAAAGAAGCTGAAATCAAATTACTGCTAATCAACATAGAAATCAGAAAAAATAACAGCAAATTGGATGTGACTAAAAAATAGAAATAATTGTGAAGAAAGCTGGAAATAATTTATATAATCTTCTGGAAGATATCAAAAGGCGCATTGATCATTTTGTGGTGTATTTGCTAAACTGCGCTAAACGGCTAACACGAGGTTCCTTATCGTCCCTCCAGTTCAGTCTCTCACCGCTGGGTTGTGTACCTCCTCCTGCAGCCTGGAGACTGGAACTTTCAGAATCATGACATCACTGGAGGCATTCCACTGGTCTCTCCCATCAACCCCCAGTGTGTCCATTCTCCATGCAGCAGGAGGATGTAGTGAGCCTTGGTGCTGGGCTCACTAGAGGAACGAATAAGGAGCAGTTAGTTATTTTAATCAGGTTTTGCTTTTATTTGGTTTCCCTGTAATATATTTAATTTCTGGGGCGATATGTCTTTAAATTGGTTTTGGAAAAAAAAAAAAGTAAGTCGGGGGAGGGATCGAACCGGGGATTTCCTTCTCTCTCCTCAGTTTAATTTTATAATTAAATTGTATTATTTGCTCTGCTCTCCCCTCCTTGTGTGGATGAAGGGGAGTTGTGCAGGATATTCAAACGGCTGCCTTCAGGGTTTTCAAGGCAGCGGCGGTTTTGTTTGATCAGCAGCAAGGTTCTGTTGGTCCTCATGGTGGCAGCTGCTTCAGGCCTTTCTAAGCAGCGCCGCGGCTGACAGAACTGCCGTTTTTAACGGCAAAATTGAAGCGGAGGTGAATTTAAGGAGTCTTCAGCGATCGAGTAAGCTGTTGGATGTTTTTGGTGTGAGCTCCGTCGTTTTTGCGTTTTTTTTGTGTTCGGTGCTTTTGCGGACTGTTTTTTCTTGTCTCCGGGTCTTATAGCATGTTGTTAATTTAATTTAAATGTTAATTTAATTTAAAAGTTTTTAGAGTATATTCAGTAGTTTCTTTTGTCTGTTGAATTTCGGTTTAGATTATTTTTTTAGGTTTAAATTAATTTTATTCAGTGTGCTTTTCTTAAAGGTACATATACATTTAAAAAAATAAAATAAAATAAGAGGTAGGTTTATTTTCTTTCTGTGATCAGTTCTATTTGTTAGTGGCTAATGCCGTCGCGTCCACAGTGTCTCGTGTGCGGGTCACGTAGGGGCGCAGTCTCAGACACGGGGGTTTGTCGAGGCTGCGCTACTGAATCAAGCAATATGGAGCAGGAGATTCAGGAGAGGGCTCAGACTCCACCTAGAGCGGTGGTGGAAGAATCTCTTCTGGAGGTTTCTTCTGCGCCTCTAATGGAGAATCCGACAGCGTCAACTAGTGCTGGTACTCCAGCAGGTCAGGCATTGGCCCTGGGGAGTTTTTCACCAGATTTTGTTTTAATAATGCATCAGGCTTATTGCTTACGTCAGCAGGACCAGTCACCATTGGCACGTTCAGCTTCAGACAAGCCGGTAAGTGGTCTGGTGAGACCTCTTAAGAGGACACGGTCTTTGGAAGATCAACATTTGGACTCAGATCCAGATTTAGGAATTGAGGATCTAGAGGAAGGAGAAATTCAGGAGCCTGAAGATCAGGCGAAGATTATAAGAGCTTTTCGGAAAGAGGAGTTGACAGCGCTTATTACCGAGTCCCTTCAGGCACTCAGTCTTTCTTCGGTTCAACCAACGGAGGATCGGGATTTGGAGGATCCCTTTATAAAAGCAGTGCGTCACACTCAAGCTGTACAGTATTTCTGGTGCATCGAGTAATTACCTCGTAAACAAACGATCCAAGGTGAATGGGATTTGCCAGAGGCTGGTTTGAGGGGTGTTAGGTAAATGAATCGGCTTTACCCCTTGGCTGATCATGAAAGGGAGATGTTTCGTTCTCCGCGTATAGATGCAGCGGTTTCCGTGGTCACAAGTCAGACAACTATTCCGGTAGAAGGCAGCGCGGCATTGAAAGATGTGCAAGATAGGAAGGTGGATGGTTTGTTAAAGCAAGATTTTGAGGCTAATGCTTTATCCCTGCAAGCTTCTATTTGCGGAGCTTGGGTGGCTAGAGCTTGTTTAAGGTGGTCGCAGTGTTTACAATAGCCGATACTGCAGTCTCAGGAGAGTTTAGCTGAAGTGGCACGACTTGAGTCTGGGTCGGCTTACTTGGCTGATGTTCACTATGATTTAATCAGAGTTTTAGCAAATAGCATGGCTTCATTGGTTGTCGCACATCGTTATCTTTGGTTAAGAAATTGGGCGGCAGATGGTTCCTCCAAGTCTCGTCTTAGTAAACTGCTTTTTAAAGGGAAGTTGTTGTTTGGAGAGGATCTTGACAAATTAGTCAAGAATTTGGGGGCGTCAAAAGGTGGACGCTTGCCGGAAGATAAGCTGAAGCAAAGTCGTTTTCAATCGGCTGTGCGAGGTCAGTTTCGGGATTTCAGGTGTTTTCGTACTTTACAGTTTGGAGGTTTTCAAAGAGGAAGATTTGCTTCACGAGGTCAAGGTTTTCGGGGATTTCGAGGGGCGGGCAGAGGATTTGCTAGTTCCTCTGCCGCAGCGCTTAGAAAGTCACAATGAAGCGAGGCGGGCCCGGGCAGGTATTCAGCCGGTGGGGTGTCAGCTTCAATAGTTTTTTCCGGCCTGGGTCCAGATAACATCCGATCAGTGGGTGTTAGAGATCATTTGCAAAGGTTATGCTCTCGAATTTGCTCGTCCAATAGTAGACTCTTTTGTTCTCTCTCCTTGCAGAAGGCAGGAAAGAGCAGCTGCGATATGGCAGACGTTGGAGCGTCTTCTTCAATTGGGAGCAGTAGTTCCGGTTCCGCGAGAGTTTTACGGCATCGATCTAAACTCTATTTATTTCGTGGTTCCAAAAAAAGGATGGGTCATTCCGTCCTATTCTAGACCTCAAGGGTATGAATCGCTCTCTGCGAGTACCTCATTTTCGAATGGAAACATTACAGTTGGTAATAGTGGCAGTTCGAAAGGGAAAGCTTTTGACGTCATTCGATCTTACCGAGGCGTACTTACACATCCCTATCAGGCCCGGGCATTAGAGGTTCGCTCTTCCGTGTGGGCATTTTCAGTTTCAAGCATTACCTTTCGGTCTAGCGATGGCTCCGTGTATCTTCATCACAGTAATGGTGGTGGTAGCGGTGGCTCTGCGAAAAGAAGGTATATTAGTGCATCCTTATCTTGACGATTGGCTGATACAGGCAAAATCCAAAGTGGAGAGTGTTCGAGTAACAAGCAGAGTGGTGCAGTTTCTTCAGAGTCTTGGTTGGGTAGTGAATGTATCCAAAAGCCATTTAAGTCCATCTCAAGTTCTAGAGTATTTAGGAGTATGATTCGACACTCGTCTGGGGACAGTTTTTCTGCCAGATCTGCAGGTTCGGACAGTTCAACGTCAGGTACGCAAGTTTTTAACGTCTCCAGCACCCACAGCCTGCAGTTACCTTCAGGTTCTAGGGACAATGGTGGCGACAATAGATGTAGTACCTTGGGCCAGAATGCACATGCGACCGTTACAGAGGTGGTTACTCAGGCGTTGGTCGCATCAGAACGATTCCATGTGCGAACAGCTTTCTTGCCCATTGCTGGTCAGGAAGTCTCTTCAATGGTGGCTTTGCCCAAAGAATCTGACCGCGGGCATGCCACTGGAGCAGCTGCAATGGATTCTGTTGTTAACAGATGCAAGTCTTGCAGGCTGGGGAGCTCATTGCAGAGATCTGTATGCACAGGGATGTTGAAACGAGCAGGAGGCCAAATGGTCGATCAACTGGTTGGAGTTGCGGATGGTAGCGCTAGTTCTTCGCGCGTTCGAAAACTCAGTGCAGGGCTGAGCGGTATGTGTACTGTCGGACAATGCCGCGACAGTGGCTTATCTCAATCATCAAGGTGGTATGGGAAGTGTGGCTGTAGAGAAGGAAGCAGAGGTCTTGTTCGCCTGGGTAAAGTCTCGGCTTCAGGCTCTGTCGGCAGCACACATTGCAGGAATGGACAATGTAACAGTGGATTTTCTAAGTGGAGTTCAAGTGGATGCCAGAGAATGGGAGCTTCATCCAGAGGTTTTTGCTCAGATAGTCATCAGGTGGGGGCCTCCAGTTATGGATCTCATGGCAACCTTCCGATCGGCCAAGGTGAGTCGGTTTTTCAGTCGAAGACGAGAAAGAATGTTGGAAGGCATCGATGCTTTGATGCAACAATGACCCAAGCAAGGTCTTCTCTGTCTTTCCCCCATGGGCACTCATAGGTCGAGTGGTTCAGCGTATCGAAACTCATCAGAGGAGAGTGGTGTTACTAGCGCTGGATTGGCCGCGATGGCCATGGTATGCAGATCTGGTATGGCTTCTCGACGGAGTGCCTTGGCGAATTCTGGTGACAGCGGACCTTCTGGTTCAAGGTCCTCTGCGGATGCCTCAGGTGGATCGTTTCTTGCTTACGGCTTGGCCATTGAAAGGGCTTGGTTAAGTAAAAAAAGTTATTCTGGAAAAGTGAGTGATACCTTATTGATGGCTAGAAAAAGATCCACTTCTCTGGCGTATGTGCGCGTCTGGCGTATTTTTGAAGATTGGTGCGCTAAGTGTCAACTGTGATCATCCGAGGTCTCAGTGTCTATGGTATTAAGTTTTTTGCAGGATGGTTTCGATAAGGGTTTGGCGGCCAGTTCATTGAGGGTTCAGCTGGCAGCTATTTCTTGTTATCGAGGTAAGGTTCAAGGAGTGTCCTTGGGGTCACATCTCGATGTGATTCGTTTTTTGAAAGCAGTATCCCGTTTACGACCTTCTCGTAGGCTGGTTTCTCCGCCGTGGGATCTCAACTTGGTTCTAGGAACTTTGACTAGGGAGCCTTTTGAGCCTTTGAATTTGGCTTCTGTCAAAGATTTAACATTAAAGGCGGTGTTTTTAGTGGCCATCTGTTTGGCTCGTCAAATTTCGGAATTGCAGGCGTTGTCCTGTTGGGAACCGTTTCTTTCTTTCTCTAGGGAAAAAGTGGTATTAAGACCAGTTCCGTCTTTTCTGCCTAAGGTGGTTTCACCTTTTCATGTGAATCAGGTGGTTTCTTTGCCAGTGTTGGGTATTATGGGGCAGGATGCTTCGGATCATAGTTTGTGGTGTTTGGATGTAATGAGAGTCCTTCGTCGATACTTGAAGGTCTCAGAGTCTTTTCGTAGATCAGAACGCTTGTTTGTGCTTTTTGGGGGTCCGCGTAAAGGTGAAGCGGCAGCCAAAGCTTCAATTGCCAGATGGATACGAGAGGCAATAGCGTCAGCATATATTTTACAAGGGCGTCAGGTGCCCGTGGGGTTACAAACTCATTCTACTAGGGCGCAAGTGGCTTCTTGGGCGGAACATAGTTTGGTTTCGCCGGTGGAAATTTGCAAAGCAGCTACTTGGTCTTCTCTTCATACTTTCAGTAAACATTATCGCTTAGATGTTCAGGCGGCAAACAATGCCTGTTTCGGATCTGCGGTTTTGTGGTCCGGGTGAACAGGTCCGTCCCAATAATTACTGCTCTGTTACATCCCACCAGTGAGGGACTGAACTGGAGGGATAATAAGGAAATAGAAATTAGACTTACCTGCTAATTGTTGTTCCTTGAATGAGGAACTCCAGTTCAGTCCCGATACCCACCCGGGGATTTGTTAGTATCTAGGATTTGGGGAGAGTTACCTTTTACATTTCTGCATAAGATTTTCCAAAGTTTTTTAATAGATGTTTATTCTTTCAGTTATTTTAGTCTCTATGTTTTTTAATAAGAAGAGAAATAAGGAGTTTTCCTCAGTTCAGAGGGAGTAATTTTTAATTCAATTTAAAAAAAAAAGATATATAAGGGGTATGTTTACTAAACTGTCTTAACGTAGCAGCGGTGATGTTATCGCGCGATACGCAATGTTGGCAACGGCGTTAAGGCATACTAACGCTGTGAAATCCGGGTCTGAACACTAACGGCAGTGAAACCCTCGCGCTAGGCACATTTGCAGGACAGAGAAACCATTTCAGTCAGCAATGTACTGCAAAGGCAGGGAAACCCAGAAAAGTGATAGTAGTGATACATGTGCAGGAACCAAATAGGCAAATAAACATATAAAATGACCAAAACCACATTTGAAATCTGAATAACCAAGCTGGCCAATAGTGATATTAATGATAAACATAAAGAAACACTACTGACAAAGCGTAAAAAGGAAGCTATCATGTTTGGAAGGGTCTATGCTCTGTCCCCCTACAAAGTGAATGATCCCACATTGAAATAGCGGTGATCAGGGTTTTTGTCGTTTATATTGGGCAGGTTTGTTATGGCATGCACATGTGCAGCAACAGCAGAGTGGGCACATAGGAAAGGGCAACTGTACTGATTCTGTTAATGGGATACAGGGCGCTGCAGGCGGCACATGCTGTGGTCCAGCTGGGGCACAGTGTGGACTAGGCAGATGCCTAGGTGGCACATAGGAATGCCGAAACTGTAAAGCAGCAAGACAGCAACTGACGAGGGTCCAACATGGGCACGAGTGTGCTTCCCACAGTGTCACGGGATATTACCCAGCAGGTACCCCCAAGGGCACATAACATTGGCAGGCAGTGCCGGGGGGAAGCGTGCATGTCCATGTAGGCACTCCTACCCAAGAACCCACACCATAGGCAGCTTCCTACTGGCACACTGGATGGCTTGGGACTGCACACCACCAGCACCACCGGCACAAGGGCATGTCAGCATGGTGGCGGAGGGGTGCCGGTGGCAGAGGGGGCAGTGGTATCTGCCCACAGCAGACCACGGCCAAGCCCCGTTTAGGTGGGTGCCGTGCACTGCAACAGACAAGGTCTGTCTGACGAACAGTCATGGTATCCCCAAGGAATGATCTGCCCCTATGGAAACAGTTTGGTGCAGTACACACAGCCAGTGTGTTCAGGGGCAGAAGGTCACAAGTTCAAGTCCTAGCTGTGGCTCCTGCCAACCTTGTCCCCATATTTTTACCCAGTACTAAACCGTGGTAATAAAGACGGAACCTTTATTGCAGATAAAATAAACATGCCTGAAACGCCTATATTTTACCCTACAGAGCACAGACACCATAAACATGTGCAATCCCTAGAGCAGAGTTTCCCAACTGCAGTCCTGGAGGGCCAAACACCATTCAGGTTTCATGCTGTCCCTAATAAATATGCCTGTGCTGCATTTGTATGCATCGCCCCCATTGTATGCAAATGTATCTCATGCATATTCAATTGGGGACAGCATGAAAACCTGAACAGTGTTTGGCCCACCAGGACTGGAGTTGGGAACCTCTGCCCTAGAGCAGTAGCCAACAGAGGCACAAACACCCACACCCACAGGCTCCACTATCCAAAGCCTCCTGGAGAGTCAGGCTGTTGGGCCCTGCGCGGAGCAGCATCTCCCAATACTGGCACTTGCATACCTTAGCAATGCCGTCCTAAACTTGGGAACACGTTCCACATATTCAAAAGGTTGCTATGAGTAATGTCAGCTAACAAATCCTAAGTTAAACACGATATGTTGATAGAGATTCATCATAGCAATCTTTCTGATATCTGTGGAGTGTGTTTCAGTTATTGCTTCTGACAGTGTTTACCACCCCGGGGAGTGACCCCCCAACAGTATTGCGTACCATAGCAATGCCCGCACTGTGCCCAGGACTGGTGTGGTGGCCAGGGCTGCCACAAACCTCCATATTTGCACAATGCTGGCATAGGTGTGGGAGTGTGTTGTGACAAGGAAGCTTGTATTGAGCTTATGGAAATAGGAAAAGGTGATGAATTTGCTTTGAGGAAAAGTGAAATCCCTGCAGTGCATGGATTTCAGCTTCTACATAAAGAAAGTAAACTGAGAGAAACTAAACCTAGGCTGCCACACCCAAGCTCTGCTGACGTAGTTGCAGGCTTGAGAGATAATCACAAGCACCTGAGCAGAGATGAAAAGTTAGTGCCCTGGAAGGAGGGATATAAACCTTTGCTAAAGTCAAAGCAGGGAAGGAAGCAGGAGAGGGAGAGGAAGCAAGAACTGCAGGAAGCTGAGGAGAAGGAACGGGTTCAGATCCAGGTTCCTGATCAGAAGGTTCGGAGAGCTCAGAGGTGGGAGCCCAGGACTCAGCACAGGAGTCAAAGGAGCCAAGCTTGGAATAGGGAACATTGGCAGAGCTCCAAGAGGGAACTCAGAGAAGCGAACCAAGAACTGTTTCCGAGAGGCTGGAGAGAGGCAAGTGAATACAGCCAGGGAGAAGTGTCCACAGCTTCAGGTACAATCTATCCTTACCAGGTGGAGCTGGGCTCAGGAGAGACACGGGGATCCTCAGAGAGAATACACCCGGAGACATACTTTAAGAGCTCAGAGCAGGGCACTGCATTATCAGAGCCAGAGGAGATGCAGGTTGAGCCTGATTGATTTCTTTGACTGGGTGACCAGGGAGTTGGACCGAGGGAGAGCTCTAGATGTGGTGTATTTAGATTTCAGTAAAGCCTTTGACACTGTTCCTCACAGGCGACTTATAAACAAATTGAGCACCCTAGGGATGGACCCTAAAGTTACTGCTTGGGTTAGAAATTGGTTGGGTGGGAGGCGACAAAGAGTACAAGTAAATGGAGCTCACTCTGAGGAGAAGGATGTTACCAGTGGTGTGTCCCAGGGATCTGTCCTTGGTCCGATTCTTTTTAACATCTTTGTTAGTGATATAGCGGAAGGGCTGTCTGGTAAGGTTTGCCTCTTTGCGGATGATACCAAAATCTGCAATAAAGTAGACACCCAGGAAGGTGTAGATAACATGAGGAGGGATCTAGCTAAGCTTGAAGAATGGTCTAGAATTTGGCAGCTGGGATTTAATGTTAACAAATGTAAGGTCATGCATTTGGGCTGCAGCAATCCAAGGGAGCAATACAGCATAGGAGGTGAAGTACTTTTGTCCACTAAAGAAGAGCGGGACCTAGGCGTAGTTGTGTCCGATGATCTTAAAGTAGCTAAACAGGTAGAAAAGGCGACGGCAAAAGCTAGAAGGATGCTTGGGTGCATACGGAGAGGAATGGCTAGCAGAAAAAAGGAGGTGATAATGCCTCTGTATAAGTCTTTGGTGCGACCTCATTTGGAGTATAGTGTGCAATTCTGGAGACCGCACCTTCAAAAGGATGTGAACAGGATGGAGTCGGTGCAGAGGGTTGCTACTAAGATGATTAGTAGTCTTCATTATAAAGCATATGAGGACAGACTTAAGGATCTTAATATGTACACCTTAGAGGAAAGGCGGGATAGAGGTGATATGATTGAGATGTTTAAATACCTCCGTGGCATAAATGTTCAGGGAGAGAGCCTCTTTCAATTGAAAGCAAGTTCTGCGACGAGGGGACATGGGATGAGGGTGAAGGGAGATAGATTCAGGAGTGATATGCGGAAATATTTCTTTACGGAAAGAGTAGTGGATCCGTGGAATAGTCTCCCAGTGGAGGTGGTAGAGATGAGGACAGTAACTGAATTCAAAAAAGCATGGGACCAACACAGAGGATCTCTAAAGGTAAAAAGTGGACTGTTGTAGTTGTTGTTATGGAAGGACAGACTAGATGGGCCTTGTGGTCTTTTTCTGTCATCATGTTTCTATGTTTCTATTGAGCAGGATTTACTGTCTCCAGAAATGCCCATGGACTGTATTCTATGCCAGGCTACTAGCGTTGAATCCCTATACTAAAGGATAGCTGAAAAGGTGAAAGTCTCCTAGAAGCAGTGTATTGAAACCTAGCCTGAAGGTAGGAACTTGCTTTTCTAATGGGGAGATACCTGTTACATGTGCTATTAAATGCTTAGCGAAGACTAAGTTAAAAAGAAGACATTTTTACTTTATTTATTTATTTTTTATTTAACAATTCTTATATACCGCGCTATTTGTTATCAGTGCGGTTGAGGGAAGAAGCTGTGTTTCCCATATCAGTTACATTGTTAAGCAGCTGCATATAGTTAATGACTGTGAAGCCATAGTGAAGCTCATCCATGCTGCGTTGTAAATAATCCTGAGCGAATGAATGGAGAAGTATCCTGTTACGGTCTACTTGGACTTTGTTTGCGTTTTGAAATAAATTCTGTCATTTGCCTTCACCTTCGGTTTCATGACTACACTTCATCTTAAAAGGCCAAACTACAACTCCCAGCATGCATCAGAGGGAAAGATAGTTTATCTAAGCTTTATAAGAGAAGTTAACCGCAACCTCGCCCCTCTAGGCCTGAGGCAGGGGGCAAGGGCATGACAGTGTGTATGTCTATCCAGTGTGTTGTGGCTGCCTACACCTTACTGCTTGCACTGTTTCCAGTGTTAGCCTGCCAATGTGCATAATGAGGAGCAAGGTATTGTGGGTATGGCCCGGACAGGGTGGCCTGGGCAGGATGCATCTGCACAGGGTATAGGGCAATGGCTGGGACATTGTAGTGCCCGGCCACCACCTGCACGGACAGGGTGGCCACAGCATGTCCTCCTGGGAGGTCACTCTCACCCTGACTGAGCAGTGACCACGGCATGGCTAGGTTCCCCCATAGTGCTATACATTATTTCTCTCAAGTGATATTTATGGGTTCTCTTTTCTGGGGCCCAATCACTGACATACCTGCTTGGGGTGTGTGCTCACATCCCATTTTTGGGTGCACACAGTTCCTCCAGGAACATGCACTATGTACTAGCTAGCAGGCTGTCTGTAGTTAGCATGTGTATGGCTGGAACACCTTGCAGGGTGCAGCAGGTGGAGACTGACTTTGTCCTCTGCTGGTGAATGTCAGATAGTGGTGGGGGCAGCTGAGCTTCTCCAGCGTTCTGCCTGTCTGCCATTGCCTTATGTGATGCATACAGATCTGCATTGACTGCCCTGTAGGGTGCCTGTTCCCCAGCAGGACTGGGGTTGATGGTCCTCTCTACTGCCACCATTGCAGAGATGTACAATGTGGATCTGTTGGTGGGAGATCCTGTCCCCCCATCCTGAGCCACAGAGGATGTGGTGCTACATAATCCGCTTTTGGGTCCAAACACCCCCTTTCACCTATGACATGTGCCCATGGCACCCACACAGGATATGCACTGTTCTGGGTGCATCATAGTCCACAAGGGCTAGACGTGACTGGGAAATACAGATGGACACAGATGTATCCTAGGTGTGTCTGCAAGGACTACCTATCACACACTGGCACTGATGGCAACCTGCAGCATAGCCTATCTCAGCTAAGCCAGGTGCTGCGGACCTGGTGCTGGGTGCCCCACCTCACCCTCAGCGTGAGCACAGGACCCGCACAATGTCACGGTCTGTAGCTACTTTGTGCTAGTAACACACATGGTCAGTTCCCCCTACCAGGCCTAGGTGCTGTGGGGGTGCATACCCCATTATGTGATCAGCTGTAGACTGCTGATCTGCATGTGCAGTGCATCATGGGTACGGGTGGGTTTACCCTATCCTGGTAACCACAGCAGACAGTTTGTGTGGTGACCTGCAATCTTTCTGTAGCCAGCTAGCAGTGTGGTAGTAGCTATAGAGATGTAGCCTACTGGTTACTTCATTGACTGTGGAGGCAGAGGTCATGGGTTTGATCTCACAGTGGTGTTATTTAGTAAGGCTCTCTGAGGCTTTTCCTTTTAATTTAAATCAGTGCTGCCAGAAAAATGCACTCTCACAGTGCTGTAACCTTAAGGTGACTCATAAGGCGCCCTATAGGGCACATTAGAATGCACCTTGGCGGATAGGGCATTTTATAATGTGCCCTATGGAGTGCCTTATAGGGTGCTTTATGCGACACCTTATGTTACGGCACTGTGAGGGTGTTCTTGCTGGCAGCACTGATTTAACTTAAAAAAGGAAATTCCTCAGACAGCCTTCTTACATAACACCACTGCAGGATCGACCCATGACCTCTGCCTCCACAGTCATTGCAGTAATTAGTGGGCTACATCTTCATAGCTTCTAACACTGCGCTGGCATGAACTTAGGGTTAACGTAGAACCAACAAAAAAACAGCAGCAGCCACACTCAGCAGAAACGTAGCCAAAAAAAACAAGAGTGGCAGGTTCACACACAACACCTTTATTATACAATCAATAGGTGGCCAAAACCCAACACAGGACCGTGTTTCGTGTTGTACTTCATCGGGGGTTGTAAGGGCACACTTATCGGTGTGTGGTGGCAATAAATTTCACAATGCACATTGAAAATGTGATTGGAGCACCTAATACAAGGGCTAATAGTGCTTCTGATTTGTAAAGGCCGCCGAAGAATCACTTCAAAGGCGAGTAACACATCAAAGGAATGAAAACACATTCCTTTGATGTGTTACTCGCCTTTGAAGTGATTCTTCGGCGGCCTTTACAAATCAGAAGCACTATTAGCCCTTGTATTAGGTGCTCCAATCACATTTTCAATGTGCATTGTGAAATTTATTGCCACCACACACCAATAAGTGTGCCCTTACAACCCCTGATGAAGTACAACACGAAACACGGTCCTGTGTTGGGTTTTGGCCACCTATTGTTTGTTTAATAAAGGTGTTGTGTGTGAACCTGCCACTCTTTTGGTTTTTTTGGCTTAGGGTTAACGCGCCACGGCGCCCACTATTGCGCGATACAGATTCTTGCTACCTTGACGCCGGAACGCCCACTCCTTATATGGCATTCTTCACATTATCGTTGCAACTAGCGCCGGTAACATTAAGACGGTTTAGTAAACATACCCCTAAGTGTTAGTTTTTGCATGATTATTGCTATAGCTACTTATGTGTTGCTCCTTTGAGTTTGCTTTGTCAATAGAACACTGGGAGTTGATGGGAGAGACCAGCGGAATGCCTCCAGTGATGTCATGATTCTGAAAGTTCCAGTCTCCAGGCTGCAGGAGTTGGTGCACAACTCAGCAGTGAGGGACTGAACTGGAGTTCCTCAAGGAACAGCAATTAGCAGGTAAGTCTAATTTCTATTTTACCATACAGCATGGGGCAGAACAGTAAAAGTCCCACCCTAATGTTAGCGTGGGAAGAGGCGGTAACTGGGCAGATTAAGTGGTGGAATGTAGGTACTGACAGCACATTGTGGTTAGTGCGGTCGTCATTGGTGCATGCTAATCACGATTGCTGCCGTATCATGGGTGCACTTAACCCGCCGCCATTGCTGGTGGTAAGTGCACCCTTGTTAGATGTGCTGACCAGTTAGCGCAGTGAGATGCCTTTTCCTGCCCCCCCAACAGTTAGTGTAGGTCTAAGTCACCTTCCATGCTTATTTTGTGAGCTTTACCACACACTGACAAGTGCATTTTAGCAAAGATGCCCCTTTATGCATTTCTTAAAATATGAGAAAGACCCATTTGTCCTTCATGGTGTGTTGTGTTTGTGTATATGTCCAATGGATACTTTCATCAAGTTATTTTGAATGGGAAAGCTTTGGTCATCTGGTGGTAGACAGGAACCTCCTCTTGAAAGAGAATCATGTAGATGGCTAAAGAAGAGAAACCTTTTTTAAAATTGAACAGCAATGAACAAGTCTCTGGGTCCTTGTCTCAGTCAAACATAAGAACTAGTACCTTTTAAGTATAATCTAGGACCTGGACCCATTGAGACCATAGATAAGCAAATTGTTTGCAGAGTTGTTATTTCTTAATTATGAGCCCTATCAACAGTGAAATAAGGCGTATGATATAGGAAGAAAGGGCCTTGCATTAACATTCAGTAGAGCCTTCCGCTCTTTGTTGAAGGGAGAGAATATAGTGGTGCAGTTTTGTTTTAACTACCCGTTATCAATTTTAAGTAACAGAAGGCAACTGCAGTTGAATAAGAAACCTCTGGCAATAACTTGCTTACACAATTGTTAGTTCTAACACAGTAAATGGCTTAAGTCGCTTTTTCTGCTCCCCACCCAGTCCTTTTTTCTGAGATACATGTGGAGCTTTTGGGTAGGCCATTTTATAGACACGCCCTGTTTTATAACATCGCCTACCCATAAGCTCCCATACAGTTACATCTGCTCCGAGGAAGGAGTAACTTTGAATGTATGCCAGTAGAAATTGGCGCATAAGTGTGCATTTTAATAAAATGTGTATATAAGTGCCTGTCCCATCTCCCACTCTCCATCCTCAGGAAGGCCTGTGCATGTGGAAAGTAATTTCATAACAGACCAACTAGGTTGAAGGGCAAAGTGGGCCCTATTTTGGGCCTCATCTGTAAAGATAAAATAGGTGCCTAGGTTCTTCATAAAACAGCTGTGATTTTCTGTTGCCATTGTGAGGCTAGATGCACATATGTATATTTACAAGTGCTTCGGAGCAGGTGTAAATGGCTGTGCATTTTCTGAACTACCATGTCATTCGTCCTTCTGCCTATGCTCCACCCACACTCTGCCCCCAAACATACCTACAGCATGTTGCACAAAAGTATACTCCTTGTCACCGCATGTTCCTTTACACTTCTACACGTGTCTGCAGTCAGTGTTATACAAAAATCCCCTTTTTCATATCGTCCCGCTAGACCAGTCCAAACAAGTGGGTGTGTTCCCCTACCAGCAGATTGATGGAGACAAAGAACCAGGTCCAGGTCCCAGGTTTCAGTGGTATAATGCTTGGCAGTTAAGATTTAATATGAAGAAGTGCAGAGGCATGCACTTGGGAAGCAGAAATCCAAGAAAAATGTATGCGATAGGGGATGAGAAGTTGGTGTGTACGGACCAGGAGAAGGACCTCAGAGTGATTGTTTTTGAGGATCTCAAGGCGGTGGAGCAATATAAGGCGGTGGCCAAAGCCAGAAGAATTCTGCGTTGCATACCGAGAGGAATAACCAGCAGAAAGGAGGAGATGCTAGTGCCTCTGTACAAGTCATTGCTGAGGCCTCACTTGGATTATTCTGTTCAGTTTCAGAGACCATATCTCACAAAGGATATAAAAAGACTTGAAACAGTTCAGAGGAAGGCGACCAAAATGATTTGGAGCCTGCGCTAGAAGACGTATGAGAATAGATTTGAAGATCAATATTTGTATACCTTAGAGGAGAGGAGGGTCAAGGGAGATAGGATACAGATGTTTAAATACTTAAAGCGTATTAATGAACAAACAAACCTCTTCCAAAGATGGGGAAGCTGTAAAACTAGAGGGCATAAAAAGAAGCTGCAAAGAGGTAAACTTAAAAGCAATGTCAGGAAATACATTTTCACTGAAAGGGTGCCAGATGCTTGAAATGCCCTCCGGATGGAGTTGCTGGGGGGCAAATACAGTGACAGAATTCAAAATGGCATGGGATAGACACAGTGGATTCCTTTTATAGCAAGAGGGTAAAATCAAAATAAACGTAGCTATTTCTTATACCTCAACAAATACATGGGAGTTACCTGCATGGGGTGGCAGGTACACCTACTCTGGCCACCTTACTCGACAAACTAGATGGACTATACAGTCTTTATCTGCCATCATATGTACTATGGACCCGATATTCAAAAGTCCTTACACGGGTGACTTCCTTAGTTAAGAACATAAGATATGCCATACTGGGTCAGACCAAGGTCCATCAAGCCCAGTATTCTGTTTCCAACAGTGGCCAATCTAGGTCATATGTACATAGTTACCCATGTAAGGGCCTTATCCAGGATATTCGAAGGGCACCTACACAGGTAGTACTCTTCGAATATCCTGGCTAAGTCCCTAATGCGCCCAGATACTATCCGCATAGCATCGGGGCGTGTTAGGGGCATTCTGGGGCGGAGGAAGAGGCTACACGGGTAGCAGCAATTTTCGATGCTACCCACGTAGCCCTCTGCCCTAAAGATAGGCTACCCGTGTAGCCTCTGTGGCTGCTGTAGCATGCAAAACTTACCCGGATTTTCACTTCTGGCAGCACGGAAGTGGAAATCCAGTTAAAGGGGTTGGCGGGGAGGCTATATGCCGCCACATAGCCTGCCCAACTCAATATCGGACCTTATTTTGCTATGCTACTATACCTCTATTTGCCTTACCACCAGAGGTCTCTACAGTATTTCTTTGTCTCCAGCAGATGGCAGATGGATTTTCTCCTCTCTGAAGAAAATCTCAGGATTGAGAGGAAAAGATTGATTAAATGTTCGTGAATGACCAATTTGAGGATGACTCTCTCTCACTTGAACGCGACGTGGGAGATTCCACTACACTGCGGTCTTTTTGGTAGCCATAGGAGGAGGGAATATTGGTTCAACTCCACATGTTTATCATACGAACCTGTTGAGCAGCCAGAAATTGGAAGGTTCTGGAAGAGTGCAGCAGCCTCATACAACAACACCCCCTCCTTCCTCCTCTGTTTCCCCCGTGCTCTCTTCTGAAGATTGCAGAAGGCTCTCAAAGGGATCTGCCTGCCAGCAACCTTAAACACAGTGCTGCAAAAGCCAGTGAAACAGTATCAGAGAAGTAGAGCTGAGCCCGGCATGGAGTCTCTGCCTGGGGCTCTCAGGGATGAGTACTAAGGCTTCATCTCGCCATTGTCCTTGCTGGGGGCTCTCAATTCCGTCTGTGTGGGACACAATTCAAGGTAAACTGCTGACGACCTTTGGCACAGTGTGGGGATTTCCCAGTGTTTTCTGCACGTTAGTAGTGTTTTCTCTCATTGTGCGCCTGGAGGTCACGCGGTCTGTATGGGTGTTCTGCCCAAGTGGCTCCAACGTACATTCCTACCCTAGCGCCTGTATTGTACATTGCAGTAAAAGTGCAGTTAATACGAGCCTTTGGGCCATCAATGCCTTTTGCGCATGCTGTTGTGATACTTGCTTTAACTTTGTCTTCTTTCAGGGAATGTTGTTTGACCTTGATAACCAAGGTGTCTCTTCTCTGGATTCTGCTCTTCTTGCATGGCAAATTCTCACTTCTCCCTGGAGGGCCTGCCCCCCCCCTCCTCGCTCTCTCAGTCAGGGGATGCAGTTAGTTCAGCCTTGCCTGCCTCAGGGCAGGAGGTGACGGATAGCACTATGGGTAAGGATAGCCAGCTGGCAGAGGGTCTACCAACTGTACCTTGAGCCACTCCTTGTCCTCTAGGGGTCTGAGGCAGCTGTGCCCCCTGGTGATGGGAGTCATTCCGAGAGGAGAACCTCTGGACTCCGGATTGTCCTCCCCAGAATTCTTTTCTTTTTTGGAGCAGGCCTGGACCTTCTGGCATGGAAATTTGGACCCTGCGGCCTCTGGGTGTCCTCGGGCACAATCTAATGCAGGGCAGGTGGAGAGTGGAAGGCTTGTTTGATTGCCTTTGGCTAAGCGGCCCTGTTGAGGGGTGTCCCCTGGAGATGGGAAACAGCTGGGAGCTGTCCAAGATTTTGACTATGACTGACTTGGATTTGGATGGCTTGGTACTTGGCTCTGACGTGGATGAAGAAGTACTCTCACCTTCAGAAGATTGTGAAGAGGCCAGTGTGATCCGTCTGTTCTGGAAGGAGGAACTGGTGGCGCAGATTGGCAGGGTCTTATCTGCCTTGAATTTGATGGACCAGGACTCTGTTTTTTTCTTTCCTCTCTCTGCCCCTGCCCATTCCTGTTATTGCAGGAGTTAAAGAAAGTGTTTCCCCACTATCTGCGTCTGGCTCATTTTGCTGGCCAGGACCAATTGGAGGCAGAAAATGGGGGCAGGCAGCTTCCTCCCACTACATGCTTCAGTTATCATCCTAGGGTCTGCTTCGTTCTTGGCCTAAACTGTCAGTGCTGCATAATCCAGACCCTGCTCTTGCATGCCAAATTGAGAGATGAGAGAATTTAGCCTTCCCAAACTTCTTATTCCAGGCGTCCAAAGTTCTTTTTGTTTAAGAATCACTTTAGCCCACCTTAACCCCTTGTCTTATTTAACAAGCATTTTTTTTTAAATTCTATTCTAAGCTTTGTACCCTTGACTCCAGTCAAAGGGACAGATGTAAAAAGCACTAGCTTGGTAACCAAGAGATCAGCATTCAATTCCCACTAGCTCTCCTTGTGACCTTGGGCAAGTCACTTAACCTTCCATTGCCTCGGAAGAAAGGCCTGGCAATCTATTTCCGGTCAAATTGCCAAGAAAACCCAGCAGCTGCTGGGTTGCCAGAATTGATTCAAAGGCACACATTGCATTTGCCGTAGACACAAAATGAGAAAACCTTTTAGTACTTCTGCATCAAAATGTGCTGCATTTTTTGGATGTTCTGTACGTATCACAGCACGCACCGGCATCATCTGCCTTGGCAGGAGGAAGAAACTGTGGAGGCGTGGGATCTATAGATTTTATAAATTAATTTTTACCCAGCAACGGCCTTATGGGGCTTTAACTATGCAATTATTGATGGAGCTGATAGAGAGGGGGTGGAGGGAAGCCTAAGTAGCAGTTAATGAGAGCCTAGCCACAGTCCGGTGATTATTCCAGTTGGCCACAGGCCTGAAGGAGCAGAAGCAAGGTGCCCATGGCTAATGATTAAATAGGCCTTTTGGGGGATTTGGATTTACAAAAAATATTTGTGGGTCTTGGGTATCCATTGTCTGCCTCTGCTCTGTTTTGCTTGATACTCATATACACTAACAGCTTCATTTGCCCAAAGGCAGTAAAATGGTGATTTGGGTCCTGCGTCTCATTCTTTCCTGGCTACGTCTCTGTTTTGAATATGATCATAAAAGGTAAAGAATAGTAAAATCAGATTTCTGAGACTAACCATTCTTTTCATTTTAGCAAAAAAAATGCAGACGTTTGTGGCATGGTAGTCTGCCAAAACTCTTTTTTCTTGGATTGCTTACTCTCTTGGAAGATACTCCCGAAATAACTGAAGTGCCAGTCTTTTATTTTCCAAAAGCAATTTACGTATTTTGTGTGGTATGGGAAATCTAGCACATGTATGACAATATAGTGGTAATATTCTGAAATGATTCAGTGAGAGTAAGCAAAACCTACCCAGTTAATTGAGGACAATTTTTAAAAAATCCCAAGTTTTAATAGTTTTAAAATTGTGCATTCTTTCTCTGCTTCTGAGTTGCTGTGGGGTTTTTTTCGTAAGGACATGCATGAGTAAATTCAGCCCATTCTACAATTGCCATTTCCATGTGTAAATAGTGAATAAGATTTCTAAAATAAAATCAACCCTGTATCTGTGTCGCTTCATCTTCACTCTCCCTGGGGCTTTCACAAGAACCGTCTGACGTTTCTCTTCCTCAAGAGCGGCACTTTTGCTTCCATCCCACAAGATGTCACAGCTCCCATTGAGTTAAAACCCCCTTATTCTGTCACCTCTAGTAGAGTGAAAACCACCTGCATGAACATTTGTCAGTGTATTACAGGTACCAACGTTTGCCATATCAGCCACCAGATCACATCTTCGCTTCTGCAGTCAGTTGCGGCTAGAATGTAGCTCGTCCTTCAAGAAGGCAATATTGTTGTTTGGTGTGACCAGCTCGCTCTTTTATTTTCAAGAACAGCCAGACCTGTCCTGGGATTTCTTTCATGGACTTGTAGCTTTTTTAGACTTAGGACCCCGTAGTCAGCAGCGGCAACTAGCGCCGCTAAAGCGGCTAGCCACCACAGCTGAACCTTAGATCCAGATATTTGATGCCACTGGCCATATTCGGACCCCATCATTGAATATCTGGGTTGCCAGGACTACCGTGAAGCCAACCGGGCAGTGGTGATTATTCAGCCGCTGCCCAGCGAGCTTCAGCAGTGAAAGTTAGGCAGCCTTTGCCATGCCGGACCATATTGCCACTGCCTGGTTATTGCTGGGTACCGCTCCCCCTCCCCAGAACGGGCACGCAGCAGTGGCACCCGTGGATATTCAGCAGCATTAACTGTGTTAATCCCTTTGAATATTAGGCCCTTTATTTTATTCCCACATTTAAATACCTTTTTGTTAGAGTATAAAATAAGTTAAAAAATGCACATTTGCACTGTGACACAATGGCAGGTTTCTGCTTCGTTCATTCACACATTTATGTATGTTCGTGTCGCTGAATCAGTGGGAAGACACGTATTCGTGTGTTTTGATAGGGTGACAGGGCTGTCGGGCTCTGAGACTTTATGGGCGAGTGCTTGGGTATGCTATATGAAGATTTTGTGTGAGCGGTATTGTAACTATATTTGGGAGGGTGGTGTGTGTGAGGGATAGGTGGAGGGGTGTCGGGGAGGATTGAGAGGTTAGGGATGGATGTGCATGTGGTCAGAGGGATAGGTAAATGGGTGAGTGTGGGGACTGGCGACGTTGGGGGTGGATGGGTGGGTGGGTGTCTGGGTGGATATGTGTGTGTATGAGGGATAGGTGAACGCATGTTTGTGTGTGTGTGATGGATAGATGGGTGTCTGTCTTCCATTCCCTCTGCCCCTACTCCTTGCACTGTTTTCTCAACCCCTCCATTTGCACTTCCCTCCCTCTTTCAGCCTGGTCAGCACACACTGCAGCATTAATTCTTCAAGCCACTAGCCACCATTATCAGAACACACAAACTAACTTATGCATATGGATAGATGGAGGCTCTGTAACAGGCACTATCGCTCGAGCAGAACACACCCAATAGCAATGCATATACCTTTCAGACATGAATTATGCTTTCTTAGTGTTTGGATGGGAAACATGGAAGGTGGGGATATTCGACGCGATTAATGCACTTAGCAGGCCTGCTAATTGCGTTAATCGCAATCAGCGGGATATTCAGCAGCACTAACAGGCTTGGTGCTGCTAAATATCTGTGGGTGCCTCCGCTAAACATGCTAGCTGACTAGCATCAGGGAGTTATGGGGCAGACTGGAGGCAGCACCCAGTAGGAATCGGGCACAGGCTAACCCTGCAGCAGTTGAATGATTGGTTTCTCTGCTATCTGGCTGTCTTGTATTTTATATGCTGGTGGCCAGATATGGCCCTACAACTGAATGTCCGGTTCTTCTATTCAGTGGTGATGGCTAGCCATTTTAACAGCATTAGCTGCCGCCACTGAATATCGGACCATGAGGCACTGGTTATAGTTCTTGGTGAATCTGTAGGGGACTCTTTTCCCTCAAAGGTGGTGTTGGCTAGAGTCTACAGTATAAATATCAGGAGGACTCATCTCTTAGAAGTAGTCCAGAAACCTTGAATCTTTAAATATTTTTTTTAGCCTAATATAGTTCTAAACAAGTTTCCTTTTGGATCTAGGCGCCAACTAGAAAATCTAAGGGGGATGTTTACTAAGCAGTCTTAACGTGCGCTGTTCCATGTTATCACGCGATAAGGTACCTTATCGCGCAATATTGGCGCTTTATCGGGCACAGAGGTACCTTAACGCGCCATAACACATGCAGCGGCGCAAATGAGCGCTGAGGGTGGAGAAAAGCTCCCGGAGGGCGGAGGAAGGCTCCCCAGGGGCGGAGAGAGAGGGCCAATGGGCAGAGAGTGGGAGGGGAGACTAACGCTGTGAAATTCGAGGCTGAAAACTAACGCCAGTGAAACCCTGGCGTTAGAGCTGATTTAAAGGGAACAGAAACCATTTCCGTCAGCAATGTACAGCAAAACAAGGGAAACCTACAAAAAAGTGATAAGTGTGATACATGTGCACGGAACAAAAGGGCAAATAAACATTGAAAATGACCAGAAGAAAATGTAATAAAAACATAACCAAGCTGGGCAATAGTGATATTAATGGGAAACATCAAATCCCCCCCCCCCCCCCGAGAAAGCTCCAAAAAACAAGATATGAATTTTGGAAGGGTCTATGCTCTGTCCCCATACAAGATGAATGAGCCCACAGTGAAAGTGCACTGAGCAGGGTTTTCCCTCTCCATTGGGCAGGTGTCCTATGGCGTGCACATATTCCGCAACAGCAGGGCGGGCATGTCGGAATGGGCAACTGGACAGATGCTTGAAAAGGGGACACAGAGGGCTGCAGGTGGCACATGCTGTGGTGCAGCTGGGCCACAGTGCGGACTAGGGTGACGCCTAGGTGGCCCATAGCAATGCTGAAACAGTAGTGCAGCCAGACAGCAACTGATGAGGGCCCAACATGGGCACGAGTGTGCTTCCCACAGTGTCACAGGCGATAGTACCCAGCAGGTACCCCCAAGGGCACAGAACATTGCCAGGCAGTGCTGGGGGGAAGCGTGGACAGCTATGCAGGCACCCCTACCCCAGAACCCGCACCATAGGCAGCCGCCTACCCGCACACTGGATGGCCTGAGACTGCGCTCCACCAGCACCACCAGTAGAAGGGCATGTCAGCAGGGTGGCAGAGGGGTACTGGTGGTGGAGGGGGCAGTAGCAGCTGCCCAGAGCAGACCGTGGCCTAGCCCTGTGTAGGTGGGTGCCATGCACTGCAACAGACAGGCCCTGTCTGACGAACAGTCATGGTATCCCCTGGGAATGCACTGCCTCTGTTGCAACACGGTAATGCCGTGCACACAGCCAGTGTGTTCAGGAGCAGAAGGTCACAGGTTCAAGTCCCAGCTGTGGTTCCTGCCAACCCAGCCCCCATATTTTACCCACTACTAAAACATGCTAGTACAGACAGAACCTTTATTGCAGATGACGTAGACATGCCCAAAACACCTACATTTTACCCTACAGAGCACAGACACCATAAACATGCGCATTACCTAGAGCAGAGTCTCCCAAATGCAGTCCTGGAGGGCCAAACACCATTCAGGTTCCATGTTGCCTCTAATAAATATGGCTGTGCTGCTTATCTATGCACCACCCCCATGGTATGCAGATGTATCTCATGCATATTCATTAGGGACAGCATGAAAACCCGAACAGTGTTTGGCCCTCCAGGACTGGAGTTGGGAACCTCTGCCCCAGAGCAGCGGCCAACAGGGACAGACACACCCGCACCCACAGGCTCCATTATCCCAAGCCACCTGGAGAGGCAGGATGTTGGGCCCTGTGTGCATCTCCCAATACTAGCACGTTGTGATAAGGAAGCTTATCATAGCTCAGGAAGGAGCTATAGAAAAGGTGAAGTGACTCTGAACAAGCAACCTGTCAGTTCTGGTAGAAATAAGAAAACAGAATTTTCCCATAAAAGACTACCAGTCCCAGAATGCACCAGGTTTCCAACAGCCATTAGAGGAGCTGAAGTGGGGAAACGTGTGTTCAATCAGGAGGGCTATGAGGTAATCCCTAAGCACTCATCTCAAAGGGCAGGGCCTGATTCAGCACAGCTGCGCTGTGCTAGGGTGGAGCACTCATCAAAGCAGAATAAAGGTAGAGTTTATTCTACAGAGAATTATCCTCATCCTCAGTTTCATCTGGGAGATCCTTATCCTCAGGATCAGCTTGGATATCTTCATGATCTTGGACAGCTTCATCATCTGGAGGATCATCAGAAGCAGAAGCCAGACCGGACGGACAGAGAGGGCATGAAACCCTTTGGAAGAAAGAAGAGAAAAGCATTTGGGAGGTCTAAAGGAGTCCAGAGCAGTACGTATACTGGAAGGTATTCCAAGGGCCAGCATACACCATTGGACTGGGGAAAGCCAGAGGAATGGTGCTGCAGAGCTAGGAATCTCCAGACGGTACCTGTGAGGGAGACGGCTGCACTTGGAAGGGACCCTAGGACCCGTGCCAGAAGGTATGTGAAGAGAGATCCAGTATCCAGGGATCTGGATTGGAAGGCTGGACATAAAAACTGGACTACATACTGGCCAGGCTATTTAGAGAGGAACTCTAACAGCAATGGAAGCTCAGGTATGAACACTGATCTATGCCCTAGCTATAACCTTGAAAGACAGCAGCGAAACAAGTATTCTCCTGAGAGTGCTACATTGAGAAATTCCTCTGTGCCAATCCATGATATTGAACCCATGATTGTTGAAGAAGGGGAAGGAGCGGTCTTAGATACAGGCTGTGAATATATGGATTGCTCTCTGTCTATACTCCTTTGGTAATTTTCTGTTACAAAGTACAGCAACCATCACAAAGAAATACAAGCTTGTTCTTTAATCTACTCAGAAAAGCTCCTGAGTAGGATTTTGGGCCACGCAGTAGAAAGCAAGCCAGCTAAGGGGTTTCAGCTTAATAACTGCTAGCAATTGAGCCTTACCTAATTGCTTGTGAGCTCTGAGGGAATCACTTCTGAGTCTATGTGTGAAGATATAAGAAGTTAACCTGAAAAGAACAGTTTTTCCCTTCTTTGTGGGTTTTGCTTGTTGTTTGAAACACTGCTAAGAAAATATTAGCTAAAGCCTACAGAAAAGACCAGTTTGTTACCAACCAGGTCTTTATTCTTTTGATTTGATTGCCTGACAAGTTCAACTGTTGTTTTCCTGATTTTGTTTTTCTAAGTTTAACACTGAAAGCAAGTATCCTGTTTTATGTGCTACCAAGCATATCTGTGGTGGGAGAAATAACCCCATAAATAAATATCTTATTGGCTTTACACTCAAGCACAACTAATTATTGTGAGCAGCTGTGTCTGGTGTGAATGGACTGCATTTCCCACAATCCCTTGCAAATCATATTGATATATGCACTTGCCAAGACTGTGAACATTCTCACCCAGGCAGCCGTCTGACAACGTGCATACCTTAGCAATGCCACCCTAAACATGGGAAAACTGTACACAGCTATCAAAAGGTTGCTGTGATAAATGGCAGATAGCAATTCCTACGTTAAGCACAATTGGCTGATTGAGCTGCATCATAGCAACCTTTCTGATGTCTGTGGAGTGTGCCTCAGGTCTGGTGTCTGACAGAGTGACCCCAACAGTATTGCGTACCATAGCCATGCCTGCACTGTGCCCAGGACTGGTGTGGTGGCCAGGGCTGCCAAACACCTCTATAGTTGCACAATGCTGGCATAGGTATGTGGAGTGTGTCTGTCTATCCAGTGTGTGGTGGCTGCCAACACCCTCCACAGCCCACACTGCTAGCACTGTTGCCAGTATTGGCCTGCCAATGTGCATAATGAGGAGCAAGGTACTGTGGGAATAGCCTGGATAGGGTGGCCTGACCTGGCTGGATCTGCACAGGGCACAGGGCAATGGCTCGGACATTGTAGTTCCCGGCCACCACCTGCACGGACAGGGTGGCCACAGCATGTCCTGCTGGGAGGTCACTCTCACCCTGACTGAGCAGTGACCACGGCATGGCTAGGTTCCCCCATAGTGCTATATAGTATTTCTCTCATGTGATATTTATGGGTTCCCTTTTGGGGCCCAATCACTGACTTATCTGCTTGGTGTGTATTCTGACATCCCAGTTCTGGGTACACGCGTCTCCTCCAGGGACATGCACTATGGACTAGATAGCAGACTGTCTGCATTTAGTATGTGTCTGGCTGGAACACCTTGCACGGTGCAGCGGCTGGAGGCTTGCTGCTGGAGAATGTCAGATAGTGGTGGGGTGCAGCTGAGCATTTCCAGGCCTACTGTCTGTCTTCCATGCCTTATGGATGTGTACAGATTGGCATTGACTGCCCTGTAGGGTGTCTGTTCCCCAGCAGGACTGGGGTTGATAGTCCCCTCTACTGCCACCATTGCAGGGAAGTAGAATGTGGATCTGTTGGTGGGAGATCCTGTTTCCCACCCTGAGCCACAGAGGGTGGGTTGGGTGGTGGTACATAATCTGCCTATGGGTCCAAACACCCCCCCCTTCACCTACATCATGTGACCATGATGCCAACACAGGATATGCACTATTCTGGGTGCATCATAGCCCATAAGGGCTAGACGTGACTGAGACATACAGATGTATCCTAGGTGTGTCTGCAGGAACTACCTATCACACATACACTAGCACTGATGGGGACCTGCAGCATGGCATATATCAGCCATGAAAGGTGCTGTGGACCTGGTGCTGGGTGCCCCACCTCACCCTCAGGGTGAGAACAGTACCCGCACAATGTGACGGTCTGTAGCTACTCTGTGCCAGTAACACACACGGTCTGTACCCCCTACCAGGCTGAGGTGCTGTGGGGGTGCACACGGTCAGTTCCCCCTACCAGGCCGAGGTGCTGTGGGGATGCATACCCCATCTTGTGATCATCTGTAGACTGCTGATGTGCATGTGCAGTGCATCATGGGTACAGGTGGTTAACCCTATCCTGGTAACCACAGCAGACAGTTTGTGTGGTGACCTGCAGTCCTTCTGTAGCCACCAAGGGGTTTGTTAGCAGCTGTAGCCCACTGAATACTTCACTGCCTGTGGAGCCAGAGGTCATGGGTTCACACCCACAGTGGGGTTATTTGATAGGGCTGTCCGAGGCATTGTCTATTTTTAATGTACATTAGTGCTGCCAGCAAAAACACCCTCAGAGTACTGTAGCCATAAGGTGCCCCATAAGGCACCTTATAGGGCGCCCTATAAGGCGCCTTCTACGGTGCCTTACAAGGTGTCCTATACAGAGCCTTATAGGGTGCTCCATAGGGGACATTATAGGGTGCCTTGGCGGACAGTGCACTTTATAATGTGCCCTATACCATGTTAAAACCCTCGGCCCAGTGTGCAGCGGCGGCCAAGAGAGCAAATAGAATGCTAGGTATGATAAGGAAAGGAATGGAAAATAAAACAAAAGAGATTATAATGCCTCTATATTGTTCCATGGTGAGACTGCACCTTCAATATTGTGTGCAATTCTGGTCGCCGTATCTTAAAAAGGATATAGCGATTTTAGAAAAGGTACAGAGAAGAGCCACCAAAATGGTAAAGGGGATGGAAGGATACTCCTATGAAGAAAGGCTAAAAAGGTTAGGGCTCTTTAACCTGGAAAAGAGACGGCTGAGGGGAGATATGATAGAAGTCTATAAATTAATGAACGGAGTGGAACGGGTAAACGTAGATCGACTGTTTACGTTATCAGAATATAGAAAGACTAGGGGACATGCAATGAAGCTACAGGGTAAACTATTTAAGACTAATAAAAGAAATATTTTTTTCACTCAACGTGTAATCAAACTCTGGAATTTGTTACCGGAGGATGTAGTAAAGGCTGTTAGTGTAGCTGGGTTTAAAAAAGGTTTGGACAAGTTCCTGGAGGAAAGGTCCATAAACCATTATTAAGAAGTGACCGAAGATATCAATGCTGACCCAGTACAAGCATTGTGGAACTTGTGTCTCTTGGGGATACTGCTAGGTACATATGACCTAGATTGGCCACTGTTGGAAACAGAATACTGGGCTTGATGGACCCTGGTCTGACCCAGTATGGCATATCTTATGTTCTTATATTCTATTGAGTGCCTTATAGAGTGCCTTATGCGGCACCTTTGGTTACGGCACGTGAGGGTGTGTTTGCTGGCAGCACTAATTAAAATATACATAACATGCCTCAAAAAGCAATACTTACACGTAACAGCTAATGCCTTAGCCAGCCATATGCATTACAGAAAAAAACTCCAAAAATGTGATGACACAAAATAATGCAACAATCAAAAAGTCAAAACATAAATGTAACCCGTGAGTCCGTTTACAAAAGAAACATCTTTTTCACATAAACATTTTTCTGTCGGGATCCGCCGACCTGAGACGGGGAGAGGAAAAGCTCCCCTCTCTGTGTCGGTAGAAGCCTTTTTTTCTTTTAAATTAAGAAACAAAAAATTTTTGAAACAGTGAAAACCACTTAGCTGATGGGAAACCAAATTCATTCAGCAAAAAGGGCAGCGTATACTTAAGGAATCCGCTTGACACAGGGCCCTCTCGGGCTCAAAACATGCATGTCGCTGGCTGTCTGAAATTTCGCTGCCCTTGTTGCTGAATGAATTTGGTTTCCCATCAGCTAAGTGGTTTTCACTGTTTCAAAAATTTTTTGTTTCTTAATTTAAAAGAAAAAAAGGCTTCTACCGACACAGAGAGGGGAGCTTTTCCTCTCCCCGTCTCAGGTCGGCGGATCCCGACAGAAAAATGTTTATGTGAAAAAGATGTTTCTTTTGTAAACAGACTCACGGGTTACATTTATGTTTTGACTTTTTGATTGTAGCCATATGCATTAGTCACACTGGGGGATCGAACTCATGACCCCTGTACCATCAGTCAGTGTATTAAGCATTGTGCTACACCTCTGTTTCTGTGTTTGCATGTCTGCGCGCCTACTTAAGATTACCGCCCGTTAACATGCTTAGCGGCGTCTCGCCCAATAATGTGCGCAGCGTGCGTTATCGCGCAATAATCCAGTTTTGCTACATTTAGACCGACACGCCCACGCCTTTTATGGCAGCCTGCACACTATCGCCGGGTGCACGTTAGGACGGTTTAGTAACCATACCCCTAAGAGCCACCAGATGTGATAAGATGAAGTAAATGCAGGGACAGGGCCAGGTGCTGAGAGCTTTCTCAATCCTCAGTCTCTTCCTCTCTCATATCATCCTCCTTCCCTTCCCCAAAAATCATTCTTACTGTGCTTGGTCACCAGTGAGCTTCTCCTTCTCCAAGGCTGAGGTCTAACTTTGTCATCGACTTCCAGGTTGCTGGCGAAAACAGCTCCTTGGCCCCCATAGCTAGCTGAAACTGCCATCTTGTCTTTCCCCTATTTGGGCACTGAGATTGCCTGTTTATTATTTATTTATCATATTTTTTCTATACCGCCCCTTCCAAAGATCAAGGGCAGTTTACAATAGAACGAACAGTTTACATAAAACAGTGTCCAAAATGTAGCAATATAATACCTATTTACAAATGAACTATATACGTGGTTTGCATAGACCAAACTTACATTTTTGCATTTTCTTTAGCAGGTATTTAGCGGGTTATAGTTCCATTGATATGATATAGGGAAAGGTTCAGTGTGTGTGGAGTAGGGTTGGATCGGGGCTGTTATTCCCAACAAGGTTTCCATAATAGTCAATGAAAAGAAGTGTTTAATTTGTTTTTGGAAAGTTTTAGAGGTCTTTAATTGATGGAAGAGTGTCTGGGAGAGCGCTTCATAGAAAGGGGGCAATGTATGAGAATGCCCTGCTGCTTGTGATCTGATTTCTCTTCCAAATGGACATTGGGACATGAGGGTGTGTTGTGTGTTTCCTTTTCTTAATCTAGTTTCTGTTGGGAATTGTATTAGTGTTGTGAGGAAAGATGGAGCAATATTGTTGATTATCTTGAAAATGGTCATTAAGGTTTTGTATTTTATTCTGCTTGGTATTGGTAACCAGTGGATTTTGTGTAAAATGGGAGTAATGTGATCTGTTAATCGGGCTTTTAATATAATTCTGACAGTGACATTGTTTTTTTGTTATTCCCTGTAACAGGCTGTTACAGTAACCAAAGTGGGGGGTGATAACGGCTTGTACTACAGATCTAAAGTCATGGGTGTCAATTAGGGGTCTCAGATATTGAATGATCCTTAGTTTGTAAAATATAGTTCTGGTTGTTTGCTTTATGGGTGCTGACATGCTAAGGGATTTATCAAGTATTATTCCCTGGTATTTTACTTCCTGTTTTACTGGGAGCATGGTTAATGAGGAGTGATGGCGGGGGGTGGGGGGGGTAAAGAATTGATTTTGCAAGGTATATAATACTTCAGTTTTCTTGAAGCTAATGCTGAGATTATTGGCATTTAGCCAGTTCTCTGTTTCTTTGATGCAGTCTGATAGATTGTGATGGGTGGGGTTTGTTGTATCTATGGGGAGGTATAACATGATATAATCTGCATGTATATGATATCCTATTTTGAATTTGTATATGTTGCTGATGGGTTGCAGATATAAATTGAATAGAAGAGCTGAGAGAGTGGATCCTTGAGGTATTCCCTGTTCCTGGATGAAGATAGAAGATGTCTCTTGACCTACTTGTGCTTGTTACGACCGGTCGGAGATGTAAGGTTTAAACCATTGGAAAATTGTTCCCCTTATACCAATCTGGGATAATCTTGAGAGAAGGATGTTGTGGTTTGACATTATTGAATGCAGAAGCGATGTCTAAGAAGACAAGTATGAATGCCTGTTTTGTGTCATTCATTCCACGAATGAGTGTGTCAAATAAAGCTAGCAAAAGTGTTTCAACTCCATGGAACAAGCAGAAACCATACTGGTGGATGTCTAGAGTTGTGTTTAGGTCAATGAAGTCTTGGAGTTGTAATTGGACAACCTTCTCAATTACTTTGGAAACAAATGGAATGCTAGCAATGAGCCTGTAGGAGCTAGGGTCATCTTTTTTGAGGGTTTTGTTCTTTAGGATTTGGTGAGTAGTGGTAAGTTCTTTTGGCATGCTTCCTTGGAGGAGAGATTGGTTAACTATATGAAGGAGGAAAGGAGCTAGTTCTGTTTTTGTTGCCTTGATCCATGCAACGGGGCAAGGGTTTAGTGGAGAAGTTGTGGTGTTGATTTTAGTGATTGTGTTTAGCAGATGTTTTTGGTCGATTAGATAGGAGTGCCATGTGTTATGGGTTGCGGATGGTTCAAAGGAGTAGATGGTGAGTATAGTCTTCTTTCTTTTTAGATTGTCTGTATTTGTTGTTTGATGTTGAGTTTGTTTGATTGTTTGTGTTTTAGTTAATGATTTAACAATTTCATAGAGTTCTCAAGGACAGTTGATGGCTCTAGAAAGGATCGTTGTGTGGTAATCTTTCTTTGACTTGTTAACTGCGTTTTTGTATGTATTAAGGGAAGTCAGAGGAGTCTGTTTTCTAGGGTTTTAGTGGTTCTCCATTTAACTTCAAGTTTCCTTATGTTTATGTTTATTACATTTGATATACCGCTCAGGCCAAGAAGCATCAGAGCGGTTTACAATCCTACATTTATGTTATGGAAAATAAAAGAACGCCATTAATAAGATAGGACAGAGTAGGAGACACAGATAGACAAAGAGATAGCTAAGATAGGAGAAAACAGAACAGCAGACTACCTTCACAAACTACAGTCATGACAAATAGACTCACAATTTCTGTATGATTTTAATCCTTCGCCACGGACCCCACCTAAGGGCCACGCCAAAGGGCCCTCTGGTGAGGACCTTAGGCGCAGACCCGCAAGGCGCGGGAGCGGCGGTTTAAATGCCGGTGAGCAGGGCAGTTGCTAGGCAGTCTGTGAGGTGAGGAGAGGTTCCCGCCCACACACCAAGATGACATCAGCTGCATTCCCTGATCTTAAATGAGCCTCTGGAGCGGCAGTTTAAATGCCAGTGAGCAGGGCAGTTGCTTATGTCTTTTTTTTTTCAATTTTACTAGTTCATGTGAATACCATTTCTCAGAAAACATTATTCAAAAACCCCTACTGCATTCTACACCTGTATATTACACTCAATGAAAAGAGATCTTTTTGTCTAAATGTCTCGAAGGGGCATAAAATACTTCAAATCAATATCTCCTGTATACATACTTAGTCACCACTAATGAAGAAGAATGTATTTTTTCTATATTTTGACATTTCCATTCTTCAATCAAATTTAACAGGTGAACCAGACGTCATTGCTGTATGAAGAAAAATGCAGAAGGGAGGGCTCCCAGTCATTAACCAATGAATCGTAGATGTTTGTTGCTGTGAAGTACCTTTAAGAAGTCAAACCAACTCGGGTTTTTTTTAGGCCGATTGGCTGCTCCTTGTTAGTGATTGGTTACCTCTGTGATTGACACTAGTGATCAGCCTATGTTGACGTTTTTGGTCCTATAAGGTGGTTCAACAACTGTTAGTTGATTGTTGGAGGTGGAAGGACGCCAGCGGGTGGAAGTACGTTAGCAATCACGATTCTATTGGAGCACTTGATACAGGGATTGTTTGAATCCCGAAATGTGCACGTTGTGCCGCGATTCCACGTGAGTCCAGCTGTGTGGTGATTCAACTTGAGAAGTTTTTTTTCTATCTTATTATATACAGTCATGAAAAGGAATTTTTGAATAAAAGGGATTTCATCTGACTGCACATTCCTTACCCACCCTTGATGCGATCCGACAAAAAATATTTTGAGGAATCCACAGTGGGACTATTTCAGGGTCTGTGGTGTTTGGGATTCCTATTGAAGCAGCATTAGTTATTTCTCTACTTCTGTATTCTAGGCCATCTTTTGATTTCCAGGCCCTGCCTTTTGGCCTAGATGTACTTTTTCCAAGGTAATAGTGGTGGTAGCAGTGCAGAGAGCCTGGGTTGTCTGAACATCAGATTGGTCCAGTCAGTTTCTCTGGAGAAGGCCAGAGATGACACAGACTTGGTGAGTTCTGGCTGGGAAGTTGAGATCAATGATCACCTGTCCTTAGAACATCCTGATTCTCTTCCAGGATTTTGAGTATCTGGGGATCTGTTCCATGTTCTCCTGAGTAGTTTCTTTATGACAGAGAGGTCACTCAAGCTTCAGCCAATTCAGGACATGTGATGCTCGGTCAGCTCCATGGGCCTAGGACTTCATCAGATCCTCCAGTCCATGATATCGACCTTGGGGCTGGTTCCTTGAACCAGGATACATATGCTTTTGCTGCAGAAGTACCTGCTAACCACCTGTTTTTTCCATGTTCCTTGTGGTTCGACCAGGCCTTTCCTCTCCCCTGAGAGATCAAGAGCAGATAAATGGTCATTGCAGTTCTGCCATCTGATGGCAGGGTTATGGTTATGGTTATATGGTTATGGTTAGGCATTTGATATACTGCCCTTTACTTACGCATCAGAGCGGTTTACATGTATATACTAACAGGTACTTTTATTCCCTTGTCCCCGAAGGGCTCACAATCTAAGTGTACCTGAGGCAATGGAGGGTTAAGTGGCTTGCCCAAGGCCACAAGGAGCAGCCATGGGACTAGAGACCTCAGTCCCTGCCATTGGAAGCACCAGATGGAGTGCTTGTCATCTGAAATGACAGTCTGAAGGGTTGGGGATGCAGTGCCTGGGCCAGTTAACCCATGGACTCTGGCCTACTCAGAAGACCTGGGTGATCATCCCCCTGGAGGCAAGAGCAATCAGTTTTTTATCCTGGAGAAGTCCAGGCCTCTTCTTTTTTTTAATTTTTTTATTTCAATTAATGCATTCCAAACAGATAATACAAAAGAAAATAAGCGGTACAGCATATATCAAATCCAAAAAAAAGAAATAAAACCTCAAATCCGCTACACAGTCCACATCATGGAGAATACAGCGTAAAAAGACACCAGGGCAATAAATTTTAAGGCTACCAGTGCCTAACCAAGACAAATGGAAAAATCAAATAAGTAATTTATCTCAAACCTGAAGTGAAACCAAAAGGGTTTCAAGCTGAGTAGGATCAGAAAATATATAATTAATCCCCTGTATAGTAATCAAACACTTGCAAGGAAATCGAAGAAAAAAGGTTCCTCCCCCAGCCAAAACACGAGGCTTAAGCTGGAGAAAGGACCTCCTCCAAAGTTGTGTATATTGGGAAACATCGGGGAAAATGGACTTCTGGCCATAAAAAAGAGAATCCTTTTTTGAAAAAAAGGCCTTCATAATCAAAGCCTTATCTGCAAGATTGACCAACGTGATCACTAGGGTGGCGTGGGAAGAGACCAGAGCTTGAGAATTTTCCAAGAAATCAGTCAAATCAATATCATTCTGGTCCTCGCCCAGCGCCACACTACAATCCCCAGATGCTGCCCGAATTGGCAAGTAAAAAGAATGAGCGATCATAATAGTGTCAGCTTCTGACAATAATAAGACCTCTTTACAATACTGTCTAAATAGAAGAACAGATGACAAAAAACGAGTTTTAGGAAAATTCAAAATACGAATATTCTTTGCTCGAGAATTATTTTCCAAAGATTCTATGTTTATACAAAAGCAAAGTGTCCTTCAAGGTGGATGCACTCGCAGACTGCAAAGAACCAACGTGTGCCTCCACCTTATCCATACGCTGAGACAAAACTCTTAGCAGACACTTCCACGTCATGTACCCTCTTAACAACCTGTTGAGAAAAAGTAGCAGTTTGGTCCATGAATCTAGACAGTAAAGAGTTAGTAGCGGACACCTGTTTCCAGATATCCGATAAGGTAATTTCATCAGGATTAACAGCCTGAGGCAAAGATTGAAAACCGTCCAAGCTAACAACTGGAATAGGAATAGGGGAAAACGCCTCACTAGGAGAGGCTGTAACAGGAAAAGAAACACCCTCTTCCTCACCAGAGGCAGAAGATCCCTCGGAGAAAGAAGAATCCAAAACAGGAGCCAAGAAAGGTCCAGGGTTAGGCGGAGGAGTCCTCTCGATGGAACTTAAGGAGATACCAGAGGCACGAGAAGAAGAAGTCTGCACTACAGAAGTAGCATTCGATAAAACAACCACATGCTGATCCATGGGACCAGTAGTCACTTTTGGAGTACAAGTAGAATTAGAAGACAGTTTTGTAGGCTTACTTTTCCGCTTTACATGACCTCTAGGCATTCCCCCAACGACTTGGGACCGAGGCCCCAAAGTGGCACCGAAGGGGCGTTCCCCCTTTGGTCACATCCCCTTTGGGCACGCGACCGCGGGCCGCATCCGCGGCCGCAAAGGCAGCCGGCGTTTAAATGGTGCAGGAGCCTTCGATGTCGGGAAGAAGTGGGAGGAGCTCCAACCTGCAACCAATCAATGGTAAATGAAGCAGCCGCCAAGCCCCGGTATCTGCCGCTGCTGATTCTAGTCCAGGCCTCTTCTAATGGGCAAAGTTGGGTGAGTGTTCTCAAACAATGCCCTGGCTGTGGTGTGTGTACGCAAATGAGGCAGAACTCAGTGTCAGAGAATCTTGATGTCAAGGAGCGGTGTTGGAAGGAGGAGCATCTGATTACCTGTCTGCAGCACACATCATAAGCTTTGTAGGCTGACTTTCTGTGTCAGAATTCTATGATCCAGGTGAGTGAGAGCTCTGCTCTCCTGCTCGTGACCTCATATTGTGAAGATGGGGCCTTCCAATGCTCTACTTGATGGCCACTCAAGAGAATGCCAGTGTGAGGAGTTATTTCAGCCATGGGAAGGATCTGCAGATGGCAGGCTTAGATGCCCTACTTTAGGATTGGCCCCAGGAAGGGATGCTGCATGTCTCCCTACTGGCCCTTGGTGAGCCATTTTTTGCACAGGTTTTGGGCTCAGCCAGACCTGGTGACCCTAGTGGCACTGGTCTGGCCTCACAGACCATTGTACATGGATTTCTTGAGCCAGGGGGGTGGCCCTATTTTGCTGTCACAAGAGACAGTCCTACTACAACAGGGGCTTCTGATAATAGAGGCTCCCAGTTCCTTCTCAATTATGGCCTGGTCCTTGTGGGGTGTAGCTCTTCAAGCTGCTTTGGATTGGTAGTAACCTCTCCGCTTAGGACTAGTGGAACTCTAAGACCTTAGCTTATGTCAGAGTCCTTTCGTAGTCTGACCTGGACCAGGGCTTAGCCTTGAACTCTCAAGGTTTAGGTGGCGGTCCTGTTGTGCTACAGGAATTGCATCCAAGAGATTGCATTTGGCGATGCACCTCGATGATGCCTGCTTCCTCAGAGGAGTGAAGCAGTTCTGTCTGCCTTTATACCTTATTGTGCCTTGGTGGGTCTGTCCCTGAAGTTGGGGCTTCTGAAAGGGCCCCTCCTTGGGCCCATATGTAAGGCCTCCCTCGAGGATTGGTGGCTTCCAAGGGGCTCTAGCATCCACCAGGTGGGTGTCTGAGCTGCAAGCCTTGTCTTCTAGGGAACCTTTCCTCATTTTCTCAGTGACTTCTGTCGCTTTGCAGTCTATGCCAACCTCCTGTCAGGGGTGCTGCCCCCCCTTCATCTTGAAGGGTGTTGCTCAGATAAATGGCAATTATAATTCCTTTCACTTGTTGGTCTTCTTGTGTTCTCCTCGGAGGTCTGAGGTAATGACTGGCAGAGGCCAAATTCTCTTTTGTCTGCTGGATTAAAGAGACCATTGACCATTGTACATTCTGGTTGGTAAGTGTGCCGGAGTGGGTCAGAGCTCACTTCACTGGACCCAAACTTCCTGGGCAGACTCTATTCTGGTGTCTTCAGAGGGCATCTTTAAAGTATTTTCCTGGTGTTCATTGAATGTCTTTGTGAAGTCCTGCAGGTTGTTCAAGGGGGTTGGTACAGATAGCACCTTTTGGCAGAGTAGTCTTCCACCCACCCTGGGTTCTGACAAATGGGTACATCCCACTTGTCTGGACTGGCCTATCAGGATAAGGAAGGAAACGTTTTACATACCTGATAAATTACTTTCCTTGAATCCCACTAGACCAGCCAGGACCTACCCTGGAAGATTCTTTTCTGCAGGTTTGGGAGTCTAGCTACCATAAAAGGTCTAGTCAGTCCTGTGGTCTGAAACTAATTTCATAGTAGTAAGAGGTCAAATACTTGCTCTCGGAATTTGTGGCAAAGTTGTTTACGATTAATATTTTCTGAGGTTTTTCAGTCTCTCTTACATCCTGGGAAGTTTCATTCTCCCACATATGGGTGACATCGACGTCGATGGAGCCCTTGCGGAGCATTTCCCCAGCTTTCCATGAAAGCCTTTGGGAATGCAGGCACGCATGCGCGGTTCCCTTCCTGCCTAAAGGTGCCATCTTGCTTCAGTCTCTCTTTTTCCGTGAAGCCCATCGGACGTGTGTCCTAGTCCTCCCAGAAAATTGCTATTTTTCTTTCTCCGATTCGACGCCGGTTTCCCTCCCGCCGGGTTCGGTACACCGGTATCGAGCCCGATCTTCTTTTTTCGGTTTTTGCCCTTCGTGGCTGGCGTTCGCGCCCTTTTTTGTCTTTTTCCCTGGAAGGCCGGTCCTTTGACCTCGCGGGGACTCGTTTTTCCCTGATGGCTTCCAGTGGGTTTAAAAAGTGTGATCGGTGCAAGAAGCTAATGTCTCTCACCGACACACACGACTGCTGCCTTCGGTGCCTCGGTCCTGACCACGATGCTAAGACGTGTGTACCATGTGGAAAAATGTCTTCCAAGGCACTGCGAAGTCGTCAGCACCAAAAGGAAAGGCTTTTCTCCGACTCGGTCTCCGGCTGGGCCCGGACCTCGTCTGAGGCCTCGACATCTCGGGATTCGGATCCCGAGCACCGTCGGGGCTTCTTGGACAGGGGGTCCCCTGACCGGGAACGAAAGAGGAAGAAGCGGCTCGCGAGGGCGTCGTCGTCGGAGGTCCCTGGCTTCTCGAGAGCTAGGTCTCAGACCCCCGACCGTCGCCCTGGGCCCATGGAACAGGAGAAGCCTCCAAAAGTACCTTGTGTGGAGCCGGAGTCTGCTGGACACGTAAGTCCTGTAGTCCTCGTGGACTCGCCTCCCAGAGAGCCGACGTCGGGCCCGGCACCGCCGGGGCCCGAGTCGGGGGCTGCTGAGTCTCAGGCTGACAGCCTTGGAGAGCAGACTGTCTGCCTTTATGGAACAGCAGCAGGCACTGATGGCCAGCCTGTCTGGCGCATCTGCCCTGACCACCGGGACATCGACATCGAAGTCGACCCCGGAGACCGAGCCGATACTCGAGACCATAAAGGCTCGAGGTCGACCTCGGTCGCGGTCTCCCTCGACCTCCTGTTCGGGACCGAGGGCGTCGATGCTGGTGCCTTCGGCGTCGGGGCGGGTGCTCCCAGGCCTCGCGCGGTCGGACTCCGATTCCTCATCGGACGAGTCCGCCTGGGAGACGGAGGACGAGGAGTCCCCCGACACCTTCCGGACTCGGTGCGTCCCGTCGGACTCAGCGCAGTCTGAGCCCCGGAGTAGATCCCTCCCCAGAGGATACCCGGTTCTCGGAGTTCGTCCGGGATATGGCCTCCGCGTTGGCTATCCCTGCGGACCCCGAGGAGGAGTCTCGAGCCGAGGAGTTCGAGGCCCTAGAGTACGACTCTCCTCCGAAGGAGGCCTTTACTGTTCCGGTTCCTCCGATGCTGGAACAGCTCCTCTTCCGGATGTGGGAGGCACCGGCCTCGGTGCCGGTTCTAAGCAAGCGGGTTGATTCGATCTACCGGCTCCGAAAGAGTCCTGGCTTTCAAAAGGCGCAGCTACCACACCATTCCATGGTGGTGGAATTGGCCATGCATCGCCTGAAAAGTAAGAAGATGCACTCTGCGGTGCCCCCTGGCAGGGAGGCCCGGAACCTCGATGGTTTTGGTAGAAAGTGCTTCCAGGGCTCGATGCTTGCTTGCCATGTCCAGTCTTACCAGCTGTACATGGGCATGTACTTGCGAGACCTGGCCAAGGAGCTGGCCGGGTTCTCTGCTGGTCTCTCCGGGGAACCCTTGCAGAGGTTCAAGTCCTTGTCCTCGGGGATCCGCGAATGCTCCAAGTTTATGTCCCGCGCTGCCTACGATGGCTTCGAGGCTTCGGCCCGTGTTGCGGCAGCTGGCATCGTGGCTCGACACCAGGCATGGCTGCAGTCATCGGACCTCGAGCCTTGGGTTCAGGACAAGTTGGTCGATGTCCCTTGCCGAGGTGAGAACCTTTTTGGCAAGCCCATGGCCGAGAGGGCCGCACAGCTCGAAACCGAGCACCTCACGAGGACAAGGCTGTCTAGGAAGACTTCTGCCCCTTCTCACAAAAAGAAGGGCTCGGGTAAAAAGCCCTTTTACCCGAGAAAGGGCACTGCCTACAAACAGTACTCACAGTACCAGGCTGCCCAAGCTGCCCCTCAGGGTCAGCAAGCCAAGGGGCAGGGTAATGGGCCCCGTAGGCAGAGGACCCCCAAGCCTCCGGCCCCTGCTCCCACTCAGCAGGGGGGGGGGGGGGTTTGACTCCTTAGGCATAGCCTCTCCGTCCCTGCTCTCCCAACCCTGCACAGGAGGTCGTCTCGCCCTGTTTGCCCACCAGTGGCCACTCATCACTGGAGACAGTTGGGTGTTAAGCATAGTACACAAGGGCTATCTACTACACTTCCAACAAATGCCTCCTCCATACTTTCCAGGCGAGCCTCCAAGGCCTCCCCTGCACACATATCTCCTTCAGGAGCTCCAAGGTCTGTTGGTGGACAGGGCGGTGGAGCCTGTACCTCCTCACTTGCAAGGTCAAGGGTTCTACTCCAGGTATTTCCTGGTACCCAAAAGAACCGGTGGCCTTCGACCTATTCTAGACCTCAGAAACCTCAACAAGTTCCTAGAGAAGGAAAAGTTCAAGATGCTTACTCTTGGAACACTTCTGCCCTATCTCCAGCAGGGAGATTGGCTATGCTCATTAGATCTAAAGGATGCGTACACTCACATCCTCATTCATCCAGACCACAGAAAGTACCTCAGGTTCATTGTGGGAGGAAACCATTATCAGTACAGAGTACTGCCTTTTGCCCTCACCTCCGCTCCCAGGGTCTTTACCAAATGCCTGGCAGTGGTGGCGGCCTACCTAAGAAATCAGGGAGTCTTTGTCTTCCCCTATCTGGACGACTGGCTCATAAGAGGTCAGACGTGCCAGGAGGCCCGACAGGCCACCCTCAGAACTATTGCTCTTCTTCAAAGACTGGGGTTTGTAATAAACTTCGCAAAGTCCACTTTGCTCCCCTGCCAGAACTTGGAGTTCATAGGGGCCAGGCTGGACTCTCTGCTGGCAAAGACTAATAAACTTAGCAAACCAGTTTCTCAGCAGGTCACTGGTGTCCGCCAGACTCTGCCTGAGGCTTCTTGGCCACATTGCTTCGACACTACATGTGACCCCCAATGCCAGGCTCCATATGAGGCCTGCACAGTGGTGCCTTTGGACTCAGTGGTCACAGGCCACGGGCAGCCTCAGAGACAGGATAAGGGTATCCAGACAATTTCTGAACTCCCTCAGCTGGTGGCTGTACCCACCCAATCTGCTGCAAGGGGTACCTTTTCAGATGCCGGGGTTCACAGTGGTGTTGACCACAGATGCCTCCCTGCAGGGCTGGGGAGCTCATTGTCTAGGCAAGTGCACCCAGGGCCTGTGGTCTCCCTGGGAAGCCGCACAACAAATCAGTCTACTGGAACTCAGGGCTATTCGGTTAGCCCTCAAGACTTTCTCTCCAGCCCTGGCTCATCAGTCTGTCCTAGTTCAAACAGACAACCAGGTAGCCATGTTTTATGTGAACAAGCAAGGCGGAACTGGGTCCAGGCTCCTTTGTCAGGAAGCACAGGACCTTTGCTTGTTTGCCCTCAAGCACAACATGCTCCTCAGGGCTGTGTACCTCCCTGGCCAGGAAAACTACCTGGCCGACAGGTTGAGCAGGATTTTGCAGCCCCACGAGTGGCAGCTCCATCCTTCGGTGGTTCAAAAGATTTTCCTAAAATGGGAACTTACATCCATAGATCTGTTTGCCAGTCCACTGAACAAACAGCTGCCAAAGCTCTGCTCCAGGCAACTGCATCCTCTGCGGATAGCAGCAGATGCTTTTCTGATTCCATGGTCTCAGGGACTCCTGTATGCGTTTCCTCCCATGCCCTTGGTGGCCCGGATCCTGTTTAAGATTCTTCAGGACAAGGCCTCGGTCCTGCTGGTGGCTCCCAGGTGGCCGAGACGGCCTTGGTTTCCACTTCTGCTTCAGCTGGCAGTGGATCCCCCACTGCCTCTGGGGTTGCAACCCGACCTTCTCTCTCAGGATCAGGGTTCCCTTCTGCACCCCAATCTCAAAGCTCTCAATTTGATGGCCTGGAGGCTGCAAGGGTAGTTTTAGCTCCCTGGGGCCTACCTCAGGAAGTTGAAGAGGTTGTTCTAGCCTCTAGGAAACAGTCCACTAGGAAAACCTATGCTCTCAAATGGAAAAGGTTTTCTGTGTGGTGTCAGCTACGTACAGAAGATCCTTTCTCCTGTACTGTACCAGTAGTGCTTCAGTACTTTCTGCACTTATCAAATCAGGGCCTTAAGTCCAATTCTGTTCGGGTCCACTTCTCAGCTCTAGCAGCTCACCACTCACTGGTGGAAGGACATTCTCTGTCGGTTCACCCCTTGGTGTCCCGCTTTCTCAGAGGCTTGCTTTTGCTCAAGCCTCCAATCCGTCCTCCTCCTGAGTGGGAGTTGAATGTGGTCTTGCAGCAACTGACTCGCCCACCTTTTGAGCCGATGGCTACTTGCCCTCTACGCTTCCTGTCCTGGAAGACACTCTTCTTGATAGCTCTAACCTCGGCCAGGCGAGTAAGTGAGCTTCAGGCTCTGGTCTGTGACAGGCCTTACACCAGATTCTATAGGAACAGGGTAGTCCTTAGGACTCACCCAAAATTCCTCCCAAAAGTTGTCTCCTCCTTCCACCTTAACCAAGAGGTGGTTCTTCCAACATTCTTCCCTAGGCCTCATGCAAGCCAGGCTGAAGCAGTTCTGCATACCCTGGACTGTAGGAGGGCCTTATCCTTCTACCTTGACCGTACGCAGGGACATAGGTGGGCTACTCAGCTCTTCGTATCTTTTGACCCTAATAATTTGGGGTTAGCTGTGTCCAAGCGTACCTTGTCCACCTGGGTGGCTGACTGTATCACCTGGGCTTACAGGGCGGCTGACCTTCCTTTGCAGGGTCGGGTCACGGCCCATCGTGTCAGGGCAATGGCTGCCTCAGTGGCTCATCTCCGCTCTGTACCGTTGGTAGACATCTGCAGGGCTGCAACTTGGTCCTCAAGCCAGACTTTTGCGGCCCATTACTGTCTGGAGAGGGAGTCCCGTAGGGACAGTGCTTTTGGCCAGGCAGTACTCTGGAATCTCTTTGAGGTTTAGGCAACTCCTGCCCTCCAGCCCTCTGTTGGGCTACCGGTGGAGGTTCTGTCAGTGAAAAGCCTTTCTTTGATGCTGGGACTAGAGGGAGTTCTCTTGTTCAGCCTGGGCTCCTTGGTAGCCCAGAGCTAGGGAGTCACCCATATGTGAGGACTGACTTCCTGCTTGGTCCTGGAGAAAGAGTAGTTACTCACCTGTAACAGGTGTTCTCCAGGAGCAGCAGGAATCAGTCCTCACAACCCTCCCTCCTCCCCTGGGAGTTGCAGTTGTACATAGTTCATTTTTTCATTTTTGTGTGCTGTTTTAGCTATGTCATTTGACTGAAGCAAGATGGCAGCTTTAGGCAGGAAGGGAACCGCGCATGCATGCCTGCATTCCCAAAGGCTTTCATGGAAAGCTGGGGAAATGCTCCGCAAGGGCTCCATCGACGTCGATGTCACCCATATGTGAGGACTGATTCCTGCTGCTCCTGGAGAACACCTGTTACAGGTGAGTAACTACTCTTACTGGCCTCTTTCAGTGCTGCACCAGAGGATATACCAAGTGATAACATCACTAAAAGTTGCTCAAGTCTGCCTCCACCTGCTGGCAAGGAAGCATAACCCACTCGTCTGGGCTGGTCTAGCAGGATTCAAGGAAAATAAATAATCAGTGATGTAAGATCTCTCCATGGTGGTGGGAGAAGACCTTTTTTTCTCATTTTTGCATCAGTGACATCCCAGGGTGTGGAATATGTTATTACAATTTTCCTTGAAATTAGACAGCTAGATTTTAGTATTTTTCTGGGGATGTAGTCTCACAGTTTTGTAATTACTCCAGTAAACATGCCATTCCAAACCTTAATGACCACTTCTTAAAATATAGATCTCACTGCAGTAATTACATGTATGAAAGACTTACTCTAATGTTGGACCTTTTCACTTTTAGAATCTTGTAGATCATTATCATTAGAGACCTGCTGTACCAGACTTCCAGGCATCTTTCCTTTTAATTCTGAGCTGGGTTGGTTTTTTTTTTTTTCAGAAAAAGTGAGTAAAGGCCTGTAGCCATGTCTTGGCAACAACTTTGTTTCCATGTTCATTTAAAAACAAACTTCTCTTCAAAATGATATTAATAAAAGAGCCATCAGCCACTCAAAGGTCTCCATTTTCTTGCTTGTGAGAGACTCGTAAGGTACAACTTTTGTGCTCAGATTCTACACTTCTAGGCAGATGGGAGTTGAAGGCAATGAGAAGTACATCTGCTTTGGCATGTATTTTTGCATGCAAGAGGCATTTTCTTCTTTAACCAGGGGCAGGCATGAATGCATCACACTTGTCTTGAGGTACTGAGTTACAGTGAATGTGGCACTGACAATCTGTGCTTGTTAAGTTCTCCTTCTGCTCAAGGTTGAGGAGCAAAGTGTTAAAACAGCTGCAATCTCTTCCAGGGATGCTGACTTTCTGATGTCCTTGTAGATGCACCCTTCCATCTCCTCTTTTTTTCTTCAATTTAGTGACAGATGGGCTGCGAGGATAGTGAGAATACACTCTGGTCCCTCTCCTCTTAGGTGTCCCTCATCATCCTCTACCAGTGGTAGGAGTTTCTGCTGTAAATGGGGAGCCAATATAGGGAATGGGGAGAGTCCTTGCAGGAGCCAGGAGCACACTGCTGCTTGGAGACAAGGGAATTGGGAAAAATGCAGTTTTTTGTTGGGGAAGGATGCACATTCAGTGACTGTTGTGCAGCTGGAAAAATATTTCATAGGTTCTTCAATCCTGGGGTGCTTGCAGAGCCGTTGCCTGTATCTCTACTGTTAAATATAGCAGCTGTCAAACTATCGGGCCAGAATTGTGATTGTCCCTAATGAGGGTTAATCTGAAGGAAACATCTCACAAATTGGAAAAAAAAAATCTACATTAGTCTCTGAGTGGTTGTGATAACATTCTGGCACCTTATTTCACAGACATACTAGAATTTTAAAAGCAGTTAAGTATAGATAGGAAAGCAACCTGTTGCTGTTCTCAAAGCTGCTGTAATGCATTTTGGTGCTGTTCCACAGTAGGGTGCTGAATACCGGACTCAGAAAGAGAGCATAGGACATGGAAAGTGGAGCTCAAAACCATGCCTGAGGATGGCTCGAATCAGAAGGGAAATACAAGAAGAGTGCTTGGATGCATAGGGAGGGGGAATGGCCAGCGGGAAAAAGGAGGTGATAATGCCTCTGCGTGTCTGGCGAGAATGTTTTGAGTACTGTGTGCAATTCTGAAGACTGCACCTTCAAGAAGATATAAACAAGATGGAACTGGTCCAGAGGATGGCTGCTAAAATGGCCAATAGTCTTTTGTCATAAAGCATGTGGGGATAGACAAAGATCTCAATATATACAGTATGGAAGAAAGGTGGAGAGGGGAGATACTTCTGTGGCGTAAATGCCCAGGAGATGGGCCTCTTAATTGGAAGGAATCTCTGGAACAAGGGAGCGTAGAATGAAGATGAAAGGGGATAGACTCGGGAGTAATCTGAGGAAATATTTTTTAACAGAAAGGGTGGTAGATGTGTTTATTGGCTTCCCAGCGGAGGCGGTGGAGATGACTATAGCTGAATTAAAGAAAGCATTGAACAAACACAGAGAATCTCTGAGAGGAAGGGATTGTAGAGCTAAGTAGTTGAAATTGCAGTGCCAGATAGTGATGGGTAACCTGGTTAGACTGCATGGTCTTTATCTGCTGTCATTTTTCTCTGTTTCTGTGCAATAGTACATAGAACTAAGAAATGCTGCTAGTTAAGTTGTCTGTGTTTCCATGATCAATTGGTGGTTCTGTTTGCACTGAGCGAGCGCTCCTTACATTTTACTCCACCAACGAGATTAAATTACCATCTGTCAGAAAGCCCTGTCGGCACAGTGGAGCTGCACTGCAAAGTTACCCAAAAAGAAGTCATGAATCAGCATGAAACGGGCTGAAATTGTGAAAACGTTATACTCGCCTATCATACAGCGACCCGAGGTTGTTTCTGCTGTATGAGTAGCATGTTCTAAACAGTTCCTTTACATTAAATTCTAGTTTTTGTCACTAGAAAATTGATGTTTGCTCTTTATAGGATTCCATTAAGGCTCTTTGGTGGAAAAAAATCCCTCTTCCTCCTCCTCCTCATTTCGGCAGGCCCTAGTCGGCCTCTTCGGAATACTTCAGAGTGGCTGGCTGATGCCACTGTGCCCTTTGTGAGAAACTGTAGGCGACTGTACAGGCCATGTCAGCTGTTATGTTTCTCCACCTATGACATTTGAGGAACAGTCTCATTCACTTAGATTCTTCAGAGTTTGGATTGGAAGCATGCAAAAATAAAAATGTCCTGAGGCAAATGACAACGGTACAGTGCCAACTATCCCCTGAGCCAGCCTGAGCATCTGTTTTACAATATGCAAAAATGTCCTTTATACAACTCTTAGATATTGGAGAACTGAGGTTCTTCAGAGATGTTATCACAAGACCAGACGATATCTGTTCTTTTTATGAGATAGAGGTTCTCAACCCAGTCCTCTGGACAGACCTAGCCAGTCCGGTTTCCAGGTCTTCAGGATAGCCACCATGAATATGCATAAGAGAGATTTGCATATGCAGTGCATGCAAGTGTCTCTCATGCTTATTCATTGAGGTTATTCTGAAAACCTGACTGGCTAGGGTGTGTCCTGAGGACTGGGTTGAGAATCCCCGATCCAAGATCATTTTAAAGTATGTATTTCAGAAGCACAATTCTCAAAATAGTCTAGGCACCTAACCACTGAATTAGAAATCTCAATCACTGGGTTTGATATTTATTTCCTGTCAGTCGCTTAACATAGCTGAGTTTCACAATGTGCTTGTATGTAGCCACCTTTGTTCGTATGAGCAAAGTGCCCATGTAAGTTGAATTTTCGATTATTTGCACATTGTTGTTTCTGCCTTGGAACCCTAGCTGCAAGAATACCAGGGGCAAAGACAGCGGGGTCCTCTTGGTTGTGAAAGGATGCACTTGCATCTCTTTGAAAATTGAAAAGTCCATGGGTAAAAAATACCCGCTGATGCTGTCCTAGTGTGGATAGTTTGAAACTTGCTCTTTTTAGAGGGTGCAAAGGTGCTTAAACACATAATGCTGTCTTATTTCATAAAGACTATGTGCACGCTTGTGTGTCTTTATAAAATTGCCTTTCCAAAAGCTCCTATACAGTTAGATTTTCTTAAGGCAGGCCTAATTTCCACCTAAATTTGCACAGTTAGATGCATGTTGTAGATTACTATATTTCTGTTTATCTCGTCACTCTGCTCAGCCACCATCTCTGGGATTGCCTGTGCATATACCACTTAAATCAGGTCTTGACAAATTTTGTATGGATTTCGGCCAAAATCTTAGGAGCCAGTGCTTGTGACCTCCTCATGCCCCTCTCTCCCTGATTGTCTCTCACGCTGGTCTCATGTTCTCAGGTCTGTACTGCATGGCATCCTTAGACAGGATTTCAGATAATATTTGAAGCTATAACTATTGTTAAGTGTGTGCGTGTGTGTGTGTGTGTGTGGGATGCTTTTAGGGGTGTGTGTGTGTGTGTGTGTGTGTTTCAGGGGGAGGGGAATGCATCTGTTTGGCAATATCTTGTACTCTTCCTTCCCCTCCTTCACCAACCCCCTCCCCCCCACCAGCTCTCTCATCCCCTGCCCTAAAATACCCCATCCTCCTTTTTTATAAGCCCACTGCAAAGTCCCTTAAACATATTAGGTATAGCTGTATTGGTACAAGTATCCCAAGCAAGCTTAAGTAAGTAACGAATTTAAATATCTAAAGAAATCTTTAAAATTAAGATGCAGTCCATCAGTGAGATGGGGGCTATCCAGTCTTTTGCAATGAGTGAACATGTACGATTTTTTCCCAGTTGGTAAGAGGTCTTATGTGTACACTAGTTGCAAGTAGCTCTTTGCTCTCAGGGAACGAGTCCGATCTCTGGAGGCTAGAGTAGCAGACTTGGAGGAGCTAAGGAAGACAGAGAGATATAAAGACAAGACCTAAAGGGACATAGTACTGAAGTTCCATCTCCAGTCTGGCAGCCTTTAAGTTGCCATAGAGAAGAGTGGTCACATGAAAGGAGAGCATCGCTTTGGTGTGGCAGGAAGTGATCCTGTAGCTAGGACCTGTTCTCCAGATAATGTAAAACCCTCTCACACCAAGGTGGTTTCTCCAGGGCCATATGCCCATAAGGGGGAAGGGTTAGGACATCCGTGGTGGATGTGAGGATCACCTGGTAACATGCCTGCCTGGTGCAAAGACAGCGGACCTCATACACCACCTAGACAAGATTTTAGATAGTGCTGGGGAGTAGCCTGCTGTCTTGGTACATGTTGGTACCAATGACGTAGGAAAATGTGGAAGGGAGGTTTTGGAGGCCTTCCTTCCCTCGGTGCTCATGATGCTGTTATGTTTGAGCTCAGTACTATGCTTACCTCCCCAATACTTCAGCAAGACTGAATGTCATTCTAGGATCTGTAGGAGATGGGATCCCTGTAGGCAGACATAAGGAGTCAGGGCAAGAAATCCCCATGTGTCAGATCCAAATTTCTTGTTGCCATGGCGACCTAGTGCCTGGGATTTATTGAGCCCTGACTTCAATATATGTGCTATGTCAGCCATGCCTATGCTCCACTGGGCAATTTTTTAAAGATCTGTTTTTTTGTATAAAGTGATTATTTTATTTACAGAAAAGACATACAGTTTCCCTTTCACAGGGTCATTTTATAAAGTATTTCCTTCCTGTAAAGCCTAAGGAAACAGCTCTTCCAAAATTGCACAGATAGATATGTGCAAACAAATATGTGCGTTGATGGGGAGACATGGTAAGATGACAGATGACTGCAGTGGTGTGAGTGCCAGACTTGTAATTTTATATCTGAATGGGTAGCTGTGTCGTCTTGCTGTGAAGCTCTGGGCAAGAGTAAAAGGAAGACCCGCTTGTACTTTGAAGGAAACAGGAGGGCTTAGTGATGGGGCACTCCCTCCTGCTCCACCCTCTTTCCCCCCTCTCCTCCACCTGGAAGTGCACTGCTTACATCTTTGTTGATGCAGGATGCATCTCAGTGGGGTGTTATGCCCCGGGGCTGCCTTGACCAATGTAGTGAGAGAGATGAAAGCTTCTAGGAATACGGAACTTCCAGGAGAACAGAGACTAAAGAAGCAGTGTTTTTTGTTAAGTCACTATGGTGTTCCAGGGTTGGTGAAGTCAGTGACAGTGAGAGTGGAATTTCTGTGGAACGTTACAACAGGTGTGGAAACATCTTTGCCTGTTCATATGGAGCAAGTATTGAGCGTTATGAAACTCTACAGCAGCAAATCTGTATAGGAGTGGAGGAGTAGCCTAGTGGTTGGGGCAAGGTACTTCAGGCCGGAAGGTCGGGGGTTCAAATCCCACTAGAGGACAGCAACCTTGGGCCGGAAGGACTGGGGTTTCTAGTCCCACAGGTGCTCCTTGTGGTCTTGGGCAAGCCACTTAACCCTCCATAGCCCATGTTCCCTGTAAAATAGTTATCTCCAAGTTATAATGCCCTGTTCAATGTAATTTCAGTTTGTTCAATGTAAACCGCACTGATGCAGAATAGCACGGTATATAAGAGAATGTAAATAAATAAATAAATAATAAATAAATCAAATTTCAGGAGGAGACTCCTTCCGAATATGACTCCAAGATAAAACAGGTTGAGCAGCAATTGAGAACTTTAGGTATGCAATGTTGCACTTATTAGAGAGATAGGATGCTGTAAAGGGGTTTATAAGAATATCCCGCTTCCTCTTTAAAGGATAATATCATGGACTATGTTAAGGAGAACAGAGCGGGGCTACCTGGGAAGATGGATAAGGTCCAAGTAAAGTCTAAACCTCCAGGCCCAAAGGGAGAAGAGACCCAAACAGGAAGAAGGAAGGCCCCAGAAACATGCAAAGAGCATATATGTATAGACTATTCGCTTATAATTCTTTCTAGAACTTATAAGGTAAGCCAGGCACATTGCTTTGTTGAGGTGAATAAACCTTTTTTTTTCTTGTTCTGACCCTGAGCTTAGTTGGATTTATTGTGTCCACAAGCTTCACCACAGACAAGAACCCCGACTCTTCACACATGCTACTACAATACATCATGAACTAAAGGTTCTTGAGAAACATAATCAGTATCTTAATCTTATGCTTTAACTTTCTCGAGTTGTAGGGGGCCACTGATCCCGTTACAAGGTCAAGACCACCATATAGTGCAAAAACATATGTATATAGTTGCACAAAACCTTTTTGGTTCTTGTTGCTTGTTGGCAACAGATTACCAAAGCAAGACAAGTTTACATATGAAAATTATGTTTTAGTATGATAAGAAACACTCGCACAAACTATTACTACAGAATACAAACAGTGAGGTAATGTTTCATAGCAGCAGTAATAACAAATTTCTATATAAAAGGATAATCCCTATAGCTAATTACCAAAAGCCAGGTGGTCTGCATCTGCATTTACAACAGCAGGAAAATAAATCTACCTCTTATCTCTACCAGCAGCAAAGAGGAAAATAAAAACGAATGCCTTATGACTGGACAGTGATGAACTCTAGGTCGGGTTCCTAGATCTGGAGGAAGCAGGTCTGCTTTTATTGTGCAGGCTCTAGCTCTTGTTTGTAGGTGAGCCACATGTAGCCCAGAAGTCAGACTTGTCTCACATTCCGGGGGTTATAGAGGGTACAAAACACTTGAGGTGCTTGTGGAGGTCTTTGATAAAGCAAATGCCAAAGAACAAAGTGTTAGGTGGAAGAAGCTAAAGACAGTTTTGTGGTGGCAGAAAATCCTTGTGGCAACAGTGCAAAGATCGTTTCTGCATACATCTTTTTGCCTGTTCGGCTGAAGGCAGAGGTCATGCACATCTCTGAGATTGGTTAGGCCAGATTTTAGCAGGTTGACTGAGAAAATCAGGAGATAACGCTCATGAGGTAGTCACATGAACGGTCCATGATGAGAGACGCAATGCAGTAGAAGATGGTATATAGAGCCATACAATGCTGCGACTTCCCAAAGTTATAGAAACAGCTTTGAGGGGTGAGAGAGGCCTGGAAAACTGATTCACTGCACATAAACAAAACACAAACATTAGTCTTCTGTGTCCATATGCATAGGTACTTGGCAAGCAGTCATTTCTGAGACGTCATCAGGTCTGAGGTCTATGTAGCAAGTCATGGGCCTCTGCAGCAGGAGTCCGTGTTTGGTTCAAGAGATCATAGGCAGACTGTAGCCATTAGCTTTATGGAGTCTCTTTTGGTACTAGCTTGGGACTTAGTTAAGCATTATATCCACAAAGTACTCCAGGTACATCAGGAATTTAGGCCTCCTATTACTCTGGTATTATATGCTGCAGCAAGAGGGCAAGCTAGAAGGTAAGAACATAAGATATGCCATACTGGGTCAGACCAAGGGTCCATCAAACCCAGTATTCTGTTTCCAGCAGTGGCCAATCCTGGTCACAAGTCAGGTTCCAAAAAAGTACACAGATTCCATGCTGCTTATTTCAGGGGTGAGTAGTGGGTTTCCCTGGTTCTCTTTTGGGGAGACTGCTAGGTATGTATGAGCTAGATTGGCCACTGTTGGAAACAGGATACTGGGCTTGATGGACCTTGGTCTGACCCATTATGGCATTTCTTATGTTCTTATGTTCTTTAATAATGGTTTATGGATTTTTCTTCCAGGAACTTGTCCAAAGCTCTTTTAAATCTAGCTACACTAACAGCTTTTAGTACATCCTCTGGTAATGAATTCCAGAGTTCGATTATGCATTGAATAAAAAAATATTTTCTCTGATTAGTCTTAAATGTGCTCTTATACTGTAGCTTCATTGAAGGTCCTCTAGTCTTACTACTTTTTTTTTTAAAGAGAAAAACAACCAACCAATTTATGTTCACCCATTCCACTCCATTCATTATGTTATACCCCTTTGTGTAATGTTTCAATGTCTTTGTTGATAGTCTGGATCAAACAGGCTTTCTAGATTCTACTAAGTCCATTGCCAGTGGTTTCATCAAATACTACACTACTTGTAACTTTTTTTTTTTGTAATTTAGTTTTTATTAACATTTTCACCAAAAATACAGGTCATCTGGAAACATCCAGGCATTGCCAGCATTTCTACAACCATATTTCGAAGTAACAATATAATACAATTAAATTCCTGCCCCCCCATTTTATACAGATCAACATTTAAGAAGGAACAGCACAAGAGGGGAAAGGACCCCGCAGCTTTTCAAACTTGAGAACTCTGTCATAACGCAGTGCAGTGAGCCACTCTGTAAGCGTCATATTCGCGCCCACTAGGATTGTAAAGTGGGTTTCTGCGCAGACTTCCAATGTAATGCAATTTCATACCACGCCCCATTTACACACCAGAGTCAGCAGCTGTCCCAGCTGCCCCTTCCAGTCGTCTCCTCCCACACTCAACAAGACCCCTGCGGCGCTCATTCTAGGGGCTGCTTGATCATTGATCGCACAAACGTTTCGACGGTCGACCGAAAACTCTGGACATCAGTGCAGTACCACCACATATGCAAAAAGTCACCCTTCTCTCCATACCCCCTCCAGCACAAAGGGAAAAAACATGACATTCATTTTATGTAGCTGCACTGGCATGAGATACCAGTGGGTACAACACTTCATATCCATTTTCAATGATTACACTAGAAACAGACAGACACTTTGCCCATTTTTCAAAACACCACCTCCCATTGCTTAGACTCATGATGAATCCCTAGGTCCTTTCCCCACACCGTTTGGAAGTTGGCTTTCTTCGGGCCCCTTCCCAAGAGCATCTTATAAATTTTTGAGATAATCTCCACTCATGCTGCTGGATCCCAGCAGAGCACCTCAAAATCCCTGGGCCCATCCTTTGAGGAGGTGTCACCCTTGTAAATATCCATAGAAATCCTTCTGGGGTATCCCATATGTCTCCTGCATTTCTGCAAAGGACCACACCTCCTCATCGGCACAAAACTGGATCAAGGAGTTCAAATCCAATAAGTCCCATTGACAAAAGAGTGGGTCACTGTAGCCCAGCTGAAACGCACTATTATGGTGCAAGGGCATCAGCAGGGAACGATTACCCCTAAGCTTGGGAGTCCCTGCCAGCCTCTGCCACAGCATAAGCACATCCCTCACATAGGGATTAGGGCCTATGTCTCTTTCTTTTTGCCACCCAGGGCAAATAGCATAATTGCATAGTCGGGACATATGACTGCTCAGTTTGGATCCACATACGCTCTTCCCCCTTCCACCACGCCACAATATTCCTAAACTGAGCTGCTAAATAATACAAATAAAAGTTGGGGACCCCCAGATCCCCCTTTATAGCACCCCTCTGGACACCCTTGAAGCCCTATTTTGCCATAAACTGGAAAACCGTCTGTTGTAACTCCTTCAGCTGCCTCCGAGGGATCCGCACAGAGAGAACCTGGAAGTAGTATAGCACCTGTGGCAACGCCAGCATTTCATACAAGCAATTCCACCCATCCATGACAGCGTAATCGCAGACCATCTAGTAAGCAGTGTGAATATAAGATAAGGCAGTATAGAAAACTTGTTAAATAAAATCAATATACTCCGCCACAATAGGGGCTAATACTATTCACAAAGCCAGGCCAGATCTACTCACAAACACTCCCAAATATTTAAGAGAGCCATCTGCCCACCTAGAGGCCTGCGCCCACCGAAAATACTCCTCCATTACCTTTGGCATTGTTAATTCAATGATTCAGCTTTACTCAGATTAACCTTGAAACCTGACGCGTCACTGAAATGGGCCATCTCCTCAACCATCCCGGGCATAGAACCGATGGGGCCCGACAGCATCAATAACACATTTGTCTGCAAACAGTGATATTTTATGTTCTATCCCCTATCCCCACCCACACGTCCTCAGCCTCTCCAGTTCAAGCAGCAAAAGGATCTATAGGTAGGGCAAAGAGCAACAGGGAGAGAGGGCAGCCCTGGCGAGTGCCCTACTCTAGAGGGAATACCCCCAAGTACCCCACATTGATTTTAATATAGGCCTCTGGTTGGATATAGAGCTTCTGAATTCATCCCAGGAATTTCCCTCCCATACCGAATTTCCCCAGTACACCCTACAAGTATTTCCAAGAAACTCTGTCAAAGGCTTTCTCCACACCAACAGAGCATCATCGCTAGTATTCTCTCCTCACAAACTACTCAAGCCAGATTTAGTGCCTGCTTTGCTATCGGCAGCCTGCTGGCGACTGATGAAGCCAGTTTAATCCGCATCAATCAACCATGGCATAAGCCGCAATCACTGTGCCAGAATTCACTGTTGAACACTGATGTTAAGCTGTGGGCAGGCAATCGGGTGGTATGAAGTGCACAATCCCAGGTCTTTCCCCAGCTTGGGAATCACACTGATCCTTGCCTGCCGCATGATGGGGGCATGCCCACTCTGTCTGCCAGGCCGTTGAAGAGCTCAACCAAGGGGGCAATTAAGAATGCACTATAAAACCGGGCTGTGTAACCATCTAGCCCTGGGGTCTTATCTTTCACCGCTTTGTATGGCCTTTTGCACCTCCGTCCCTGAAATTGGGCTCTCCAATGCCTCTCGCTCTTCTCCAGTCAAATTTGGGAGCGGATTCTCTTATAAATAGTGTGCTACACGCACCTCCCCACAGTCCCCTTTTTGATATAAGGCCTTGTAGTATTCCTGGAAGGCCAACCGAATTTGGTCATCCCCCAGATGCCACCGTATCTTTGAGACCTTGTGTTGAGTCCGCTGGGCCCTCAAGGCATGCCTCAGCATCCTCCCAGGCTTATTACCACCCTCATAGTAACGTTGTTTCAGGCATTGCATCTGAAAATTAAAGTTCTCCATCTGCAAGGCCTTCAATTTAGTCTGGGCCACCTCAAGCTCATTTTTCGCTTTAACTGTACCCAGCCGAACATGTCTGCCTTCCAATTCCCGCATCTTAGCATACCCACTCCTCTAGCACCCGCTTCCTCTCCCTCTTCTTCACTGACACCCACATAATTAACTTCCCATGCATCACCGCTTTCATTCCATCCCAGACCATGCCTGCATCCACTTCCTCAGTAGCATTAAGTCGAAAATACTCCTCTATGTCCCCCTTTATAGCTGCGACTACTCTCTTGCCCCATAACAAGCTATCAACTATCAACTAATTGCTACAGTTGCATAAGACCTCTCAGCCTCTTCTGATGATCCCTCTCTACCCCTCCTAACCCATTCAGTCTATCCAATCCCGGATCCATAGCTATATTCAAATCCCTCCCCCCCCCCCCCCCCACTATTATTGGGTCTTCAATGAATTCAGCAAGCTCCAACCCCACTCGGATATAGAACTCCCCCTATCCCTGGTTAGGGGCATAAAGGCAAATAACTGTAGGCATAGTCCCATCTACCTGTTCCTTGATTGCAATATACTGCCCTTCCACATCTTTCTCCATCACCTGGACGTCAAACCCAAGTGTTTTGTGAAACAGTATCACTATATCCCTGATTTAGAACATCCTGCTATGATGCACAGAATATCCAATTTATACTCACAATTCCATAAGAGACCCTGGTCCCGTACCCGTAAGTGCGTTTCTTGTATGAGCACTATGTAAAATGTATATAGTTTAGATAATGTTACAAGAGACTATTCAGGTTTTGAAGTTATAATGTTACTGTTGATATTTACAAGTTCTTTGTATAAGTTGACATTTTGCAAGTTCTTTGTATAAGTTGAAGTTTATTGTAAACCTCCTTGACTGAATAAAAAGGCGGTATAGAAAAACTGTTAAATAAAATATAAATAAAAAAATCCCATTTTAACCACTTGAGCTCTTTGAATAACAGCTGCCGCTTGTGGGAAAGGTTAAGGCCTTTCGCGTTGAGTCTGAATCTTTAACTGTCCCATTCCTGGGCCACCCCTTCTCACCCTTCTGCCTCTACAATCCCCCCTTCCCCCACCCCCACACATCAGTCCCTCCCACCCATACCCTGGTCACACACCGCTGCCCATTTTTCTCCTGGCAACGAACCCACTGAGGAAGTACCAACCAGAACAGAGATCCGCTCCCCACTACGATCAGTTCCTGGACCCCACTTACATGCCTGCACTGCACCCTATGCCACACATCCCAAATGGTCACCATTCACTCTCCTCCGCCCTCCTTCAAAATCACTCAGCTACCCAGATACCCCACACGTTCCCTTCTCATTCCCACACCACACCCGCAGTCATTCTTTCATTAATCACCCCACTCACATCCATCTCACCCCTAACACCACTAACGCATCCATTCACCCCAAGATGTCCCCCAACTGCCCTATTGCAATGTGGCCACTACAGTAAAACAAAATGTCCTCTAGTAAAGTCCATCAATCATTATCATCCATGCACTCCTGGCCATTCAGTTCTGCTGAATGTCTACGTAGCCAGCTTTTTCCGCTCTTTACTCACTGCCAGCACACTACAGGTCATCGTGCCACTCGGTGCTTAAGAACATAACATAAGAACATAAGATATGCCATACTGGGTCAGTCCAAGGTCCATCAAGCCCAGTATCCTGTTTCCAACAGTGGCCAATCTAGGACATACGTATCTAACAGTTTCCCCAAAAGACACAGGTTCCGCATTGCTTGTACTGGTCAAGCATTGATATCCTGGGTCCCTTCTTAATAATGGTTTATGGACCTTTCCTCTAGGAACTTGTCCAAACCTATTTTAAACCCAGCTACACTAACAGCCTTTACTACATCCTCTGGTAACAAATTCCAGAGTTTGATTACACGTTGAGTGAAAAAATATTTTCTTTTATTAGTCTTAAATAGTTTACCCTGTAGCATCATTGCATGTCCCCTAGTCTTTCTATATTCTGATAACGTAAACAATCGATCTACGTTTACTCGTTCCACTCCGTTCATTAATTTATAGACTTCTGTCATATCTCCCCTCAGCCGTCTCTTTTCCAGGTTAAAGAGCCCTAACCTTTTTAGCCTTTCTCCATAGGAGTATCCTTCCATCCCCTTTACCATTTTGGTGGCTCTTCTCTGAACCTTTTCTAATAATGCTATATCCTTTTTAAGATACGGCGACCAGAATTGTACACAATATTCAAGGTGCGGTCTCACCATGGAACGATATAGAGGCATTATAATATCTTTTGTTTTATTTTCCTTTCCTTTCGATACCTAGCATTCTATTTGCTCTCTTGGCCGCCGCTGCACACTGGGCCAAGGGTTTTAACATGTTATCCACAATGACGCCTAAATCTTTTTCCTGGGTGGTGGTGGTTCCTAATGTGGAACCTTGCATCGTATAACCATAGTTTGGGTTGTTCTTCCCTAGGTGCATAACTTTGCACTTGTCCACATTAAATTTCATCTGCCATTTTGATGCCCAGTCTTCCAATTTATCAAGATCCTCTTGCAATTTTCAACAATCCTCTTGGGTTTTAACAACTTTAAATAGTTTTGTGTCATCTGCTTAGACAAGTCTTCGATCCCCTTCACTCCAAGATCTGAGAGATGTCAACGCTTCCTCACGTGTCCAAATGCACACTGTCCGGCCATCTTAGTGACCATGAGTTCAAAAAGAAATTACCACTTATAGCGATAGCCACCCTCTTGGAGTTTGTGGGTGATCTTGCAGTTCTCACCGCCACTGCAAAGTTGCAGGTGCTTGATCTTCAAATACTTCAATAGAATGGGTCTCACGCTTGACTGGCCCATGAGCTGTGCTCTAGTGGCCACACACTCCTTCAGGGCATAATTGTGAAAACATACGTACAATTATATCCCGATGCGAGTTTGGTTGGGGGGGGGAGGGGCCCAGAGCGCAATGTGCCCTATCCAGTAACACTTCAGGTGCCTCCTTGCCAACTGGTGCATTCTCCCACAGCTGTGTCACAATACATTGCACCACTGCCTGACATTGATTGTAACCAGGTTCTTCAGATACCCTCCGAAATTGTAAATTGCTTTACCGCATGTGATTCTCCAGATCTCCCAGCTTTTCAGCTAGTTTTTCTAGCACCGACACTGTCTCCCCATGCTCCTCCACTTGCTTTTCACTGTCCTCCATGTGCTTGCCCAGGGCAGCCATTTCACCCCTCAATTCTGCCACAAGGCTTGATATTCCTGTGCGCACCGAAATTAGCTCCGATTTGAGATCGCAGCAGCAGCAGTGAAATTTAGTTGCTGTGAGTTGCTCTCTGTCCTTCGACTCAAAGCTCTCTCCTGGGCCCCGCTTCCACCCATGCGTTCTGGGCCTTTCTTGCGCCACGCTGATTCTCAGGATGTCATCTTTGCTCCCTCACGCCACACAGCCGGGGTGCCACTATATGCAAATTCTTGGAGGTCTACAGCTTTTTCTTTGCTGCCATTTTCTCTCCCCAACTTCCAGTCACCGTGGTGGGTCTATGGATGCATGCAGGCAGTGCTTTTAGGCTTGGGGGGGGGGGGGAGGATTGCGGAGCTCAAAGCTGAGACCTCCATTCTGGTCAGTGATGTCATTTCCCCTACTTGTAACTTGTTGTCTGCGAGCCAGGCTGAAATTGGGTGTTAGGACTCCTTTTCAAATATAAGAATCTTCTGTTGGGAAATATGGACATTTTTTGACCCAATTCGTTAAGTCAACCTAATGGAGGTGTAAGGCTAAATGTCAGGAAATGTAAGCTTTCGGTGGCAGCTTCTTTCTAAGTTTCTTTGCATATATAAATGTTTGAGAGTAAATCTTTTTCCCTTTTTGACCTGAGTCATCTTAAAACTTTCTGGAGGCAAAGATTTAATCCTAACGCTGTGGTTTTTTAACACAGCCTGCTGCAGGATGAGTGCAACATAAGTGGAAGCCTGATTTGAATTCTCTCCAGTTTCTTTTTTTTTTCTGGTTTAATTAGATGAGTTATGCTAAGCTCTCCCTCTCTCCCCCTTCCCCTACTCTCCTAGTTAGATCCCAGAGTGGACGGGTAGCCTAAGGGCTCGACAATGGACTGAAAACCAGGGAAGTCTGATTTGAATCCCGCTGCCACTCCTTGTGATGTTGAGACATACAAACTTGAATTGTAAGCCCCCCAGGGACAGGAAAAATACCTTCTGAGAACTCAGTAGTTAAATTCAATTCCTTCTCCAACAGGACATGATTGATAATTTCTTGTTTTGGTGGCTTTTTTTTTTTTTTTGCTGTTGGTATGATTTGTATCTGTGTATAATAAAAGCATAAATGTGTTTGCCCATAAAGTCATTTCCAAAGTATCTTATCATTTAAATTTCAGTGATCTGTTTCACCTGTACAACATCCTTATGCACATTTTCTACAGTAAATTCTATGTATAATATTACAGGAGGAGCGTGGGTAGGATCCCCTTATGCTAATGTCTTTCCTGTGCAGATAACTGTGGGATACTGCGATATACAGTACTGGCACAGTCTGCAGTATGGCGTGTGTGTATATAGCAGAGACTTTCTTCATTTCGATCTTCTATTAGAAGCTTGCTTTTTACTCATTTATGCTGCAGAATCGGTGGCTGTTTCTAGGCCAGTACTAACAGAGCAGGCAATATAATAACGAGAGAACATAAAATGAAGGTGAAAAGGGGCAGATTCTGAAATAGTTCTTTAGGGAAAAGGTGGTGGATGTGTGGACTGTTTCTGAATTCAAGAAAGCATGGGGCAAGCATAGAGGATCTCTACGGGAGAGGAAGGGACTGTAGAGCTTAGCAGTTTGCTATGCACAATGGGCAGACTTCATAGGCCATATGGTCTTTATCTGCTCTTATTTTCTCTGTTTCTATCTTTCGGTGACTCATTTTCCAGGAATAGTGGCTGTAGTATTGCCATTTTTGTGCTCATTCTGTTCTCATCTGAGGAAGGGGCTGTTAGTTCCTGAATGCTAGTTAGTCCAATGAAAAGGTATATTTTTTATTTTTTGTTTTATTAACTTTCATTTCTGTGCATTCAAGTAGACTAACTTATCAACAGTACTACTTTTCTAGGAACTTGATAGAATTATTTTTTTCTTTAAAAGCAGGAGAGATTCCAGTAGGAAATAATTCTGTCCTGTTTTTTCTAGAACGCATCAAGATAAATGTTTTCCTTCCACATCCCTTATGTGCTGCATGGGAAAAGGAACTTATCAGAGATAACCTCTACAAGGTTTGAAAAACATCTTCAGTGCTGACTGATGCAAGTACAAAAACAGAACAATAGGCAGCGCTGAGTTTTTCCATTTCTCTGAATATTCGTTCACTAAAGGAGTCATTCCAGAACACGAATAAGGGGTTTGTATGTGCGGCAGGGACATTTATGTGCCGAAAATGTCCCCGACTGTATCCTGAAACACTTCTGATATCCACATCCACAATGCTAGTACAGGGATCTCAGAAACGTGGTCAGGAGAGGGCGGAACGGGGACGTGGTCAGCCACGGAGATGTATAAAGCGTATTCATGAAAGGCCCGTGTATATATGAAATGTTTTCCAGAAATGTCCACATTATTCCTGCTGAAACAGGATATAAGGCTAGGACTTAGAAAATATTCTGCAGTTCTCTGCAATGCATCCCATAAAGAAGAAAGGTTGTGATAAGTATGTTTGGAAAAATACAAGATGCAGTCTTAAGGTACAGGGTGCAGAGGTGAGGGAATGTTGTAAGGTAAGGAAATGTTTCTAAACACCCTTACAGACATATTAAGAAGAGCAATAGTGTTTATTTAGGCTATGCACCTATGTGCTGTTTATGCTAAAGGAGCCAATCTATGGGACCCTAACAATTCCATGTTCTGAAAAATGGGACTGCTGATGCAGGGATAATATGGGTGTGAACAGGGAAAGGATTCCTTTTTGGGTGAGAAATAGGGATCATATTTGTAATCCTGGTACCCCATGTGATTATGTTATATCATAGTTATGTATAAGTTCAAGGCACCTTTCGGTCAGAATCATGTTTTTGTGACAGAAAGTGAGAGTGCGTGTGTGTGTGGTTTGAGTGGTGCATGGGGCGGGGGGGGGGATATGGTGTGCTCATCTGCAATTCGGGGGGGGGCTTGTACCTGGCCAGTACCTGGACCATATGGATTATCATAGTGTCACCAGGTGCCAGTGTGATTGAGCAGTCAAGCTCAAAGAAGGTTCACTATAACTAAATGTCAAAACCTATCCCTGTCAATGATAAGGGACCTTCAGAAGAAGGGCCCATAATGCATATTTTGTGGGACCAATGGTGTTGCTGATAAGCATATAGCTGTGCTGTTTGCACCTCTGAATCTCCTTATACTGAGGGCCCTATTTTTGACAGGGATATGTTCTGACATTTAACCATAGGGATCCTTTGCTGATTCCTTCTGGTTTGTTGTATATAGGGTACCCTACTTAGACTAGATATTGTTGACAGTGTGACAGGGCAGCCATACATCTGCTGTGCCAGACACTGGGAGACATGACTGATGTGGTGCCAGTATTCCCAGGATTGTCCTATGTGGCCTACAGCCAGGATCAATGAGAGCTGCGACAGTGGTGATATATCTGGAGTCTGGCTATTTGGTGTGTTTATTTTATTTATTTTTTATTTAACACTCATTTATATACCGCATCTTCCAGCGATCAGTTGCGGTGTACAATTAACAACAGTTAACAAAGCAGCGTTTGTTTTACATAGAACATTTAACATTATAACTTATTACATAGAACATCTTAACATATATAAGTCAGGAATTCAGCAACTAATCAGGATATTTCAACTATAACAGCGTGTGTAACAATTTAAACAAGAGTACTGTCTGTACTGCATTAGGCAGAACATACCAGTTGTAACTATATACAAGTGGAAGAATCGAGGCATAGTAATGGAGTGTTATTTATTTAAGTTTTGTATATTATCCTTTGTCGTAGGGTGTATAATCGTGATGTGGATAGGTTCGTTTTTAGCCTTTATCTAAGTTGAGTGGAGGGATTTCTATGGTATTATAATGTTTATTGAATAGATACGTTTTCAATTTTTTTCTGAATTCTATTATCTCAGATAGTGAACGTAAGTCCTCTGGCAACGAGTTCCAGATGGTTGGAGCTATATGGGAAAAGGCTCTGTTATTTGTTAATTTATGGGTTTTTATGAATTCTTTTGGAATCTTTAGTTTGTTTGATTGTCCTTTTCTAAGAGTTGGTTTAAGTGGTTCTTTGTCTATAAGATTACATAATGTTTTCGGGGCCATGTCATTTATGGCTTTGAATGTGGTTATTATTGTTTTGTATATTATTCTGCTTTGTATTGGTAACCAATGAAGGGAAGCTAGTATCGGTGTTATGTGTTGAAGGGAGTTTATTTGTAAAATAACTCTGGCTGTTGCATTTTGAGCAAGTTGGATTCTTCTGATGTTTTGTTTTGAGATGCCCATAAGTATTAAGTTTGCGAAATCGAGGTGGGGAGTTATGGTAGCCTGAGTTATATTAATGAAGTCTTGTGTAAATACAAGGGGGCGTAATTGTTTGAGGATTTTGAGTTTGAAGTAGATTTTCTTAATAGTATTTCTGATGTGGGTTTCCATTGTGAGGTGTTTGTCTAAAATGACACCTAGATATCTTATTTCATTTTTTATTTTAATTTCTTGGTTTTGCAGAGTTATGTGGGTTGGAGGCATATATGATTGGTTTTTTGTTACAATTAATACTTCAGTTTTAGCATGGTTTATGTGGAGGTTTTGGGATTTTAGCCAGATTGTGATTTCATTGTAGCACTCTGATAGTAGTTGGATCGGTAGGTTGGGAATTGTGAAAGGTATGTACATCATAATATCATCCGCATAAAGGTGATATTGTACTCCAAATTTTTTAAAGATGTTGCAGACCGGCTTTATATAAATATTGAAAAGTAAAGCTGAAAGTGCTGAACCTTGTGGTAAACCTATTTCTTGTTTGTATGTGTTAGAAGCTTGATTACCTATTCTTACATTTTGTGTTCTGTTATTTAAATATGAGGTGAACCATTTATGTACGGTGGAGTTTATGCCTATCTGTTTTAGGTTATTGAGCATTATTGAGTGGTGCACGCTATCAAAAGCTGCTGATATGTCAATGAAAAGGAGGATGAACGCCTGATTATGATTGTCAATTCCTTTTAGGAGTGTATCTATTAATACTGTTAGAAGTGTTTCTACACCGTGGCGGGGCCGGAAACCATATTGTTGATCGTCAAGTGGGTAATATAAGTCTATAAATTCCTGTGTCTGTAATTGTACTACTTTTTCAATTATTTTGGCCAGGAATGGTATGCTAGAGATGGGTCTGTATGAAGTTGGAGATGTTTTGTCTAGTTTACAGTTCTTTAGAATTGGGCGAATTTGTGCGTGTTTGAGGGGAGGTGGAAGGTATCCTTGGGTTAGTGATAAGTTTACTATTGGGAGAATAAATGATAGTAGAGTTGGTAGTGTGTTTTTTATCCATGATACTGGGCATGGATCTAAATATGAAGTTGTAGTATTTAGGCCTGTGATGATAGTTTTTAATGATACTTTTGACATGGGGTAAAATTCTGACCATTCATCTATAGATTGATTAGGAATGTTGATATTTTCTGACACAGGGATCTCCTCTCCCATTACCACACAACCCTGACTAGGGGAGCAGTGCCACAAAGTAGACTGTGGGAAGGCAGACAGGGTTTCCCCATAGATAACAGATGTATACAGATTGACATATGCCACGATGGGACAGGTGTAGCTGCTCTGAGAAATGCCAGTACCCAGATAGGTGGGCCTTAAATGCCATAGCCAGAAAGCCTTACCATAACTACAACAATTACTACTGATCAGTTGTATAGCGCCTTAAGGCATATGCAGCCATGCATAGACACACATAACAGATGGTCCCCGCTTAGCTAAGCTTACAATCTAGTCAGGACACTCAACATAGCAGCTGTAAACAAGATACATCCAGGGGGAATGGTCAGGAAACACAAGGGAGCTTAGGCAGATCTGATCCAACAGCTGCACCGATGGAATGAGTGCTTAGCCTGGATTTGAGAGAGGCTGACGTATGGGCTTAGGTAATTTGTTCCAGGCATAAGGAGCTGCAAGGTGCAAGGAGCGACATCTGGATTTTATAGTAGAAGAGAAGGGCACAGATAGAAGCAATCTGACAGAAGAGCAGAGTTCACAGGGAGGAGTGTAGGAAGAGGTAAGAGGTGAATGGTAGTACAGAGCAGCAGATTGAGTGCACTTATAGACTATAGGCACGGAAAGAGCATGCACTTGTTGCTTAGCAATATTTGCATCCTTTGGGGACCTGCCTTGTAAGTTCGGGGTTTTGGTGAGGGTTCATACCTAGCAGTTTAAGGCGTGTTTGTAGAGATTACCAGGGTAGGCATCACTGGGGCTGGTTCCTAATGCCATGTACCATTTGATGCAAGGTATTTCCTGACATACATGTTCACATTTACATTCTGGGATACCATATTGGGGTGCACTGGGCTTACCTAGCACCTTTCAGGGCTTGGTCTAGATTGCAGCAGCTGTCCTTTCTCATTGGTATTTATGTCTAGTGTGCATCAGCAAACTATTGTCTGATGAGCAGCTTAGGAGATGCATGTTTTCCTGAGGGGCGTGGCATCTGTGGGTACATCGTGGGGACAGGCAGGATCCAAAACGTGTAATGTTTCAGAATATGGTGGGTGTGGGGATATCCAAAACATTTACCCGCATCTGAAGCATGGGGCCGGCTGAATAGCGCTTGCACGTGGATGCTGGGTTCGAAGGGGGGCCCATTTTTGATTTAGACATGTCCGCGAGCCAGACGTGCACGTTATGGAATCGTGCTCTAATTGAGCAGGTTCATGGACAGATGTGGTGATGGCGCAAAGATGGCACTGATTTTAGGTCAATGACGCTCCCCCCTCTGCAAACAGCCCGGATCATCCAAGGTGCCTCCAGATACGATCACATCACCCTCCATCCTCAAACATCTGCACTGCTTCCCACTACAGAGCAGAATACAATACAAAATCCTCTTAATGATATTCAAAACGCTCACCATCATTCATCCCCTTACCTTCGAACCTTCATTGGACCACTCCAGACAAACCGACCACAAAGATACTCCACAAGGAACACCCTAGCCACCCCCAAGCAATAACAAGAAGCACTCAGCAAGCATGCACCAGATCCTTCAAGCTCTATGCTCCAACATCTTGGAACTCCCTCCCCGACCCATTAAGAAGCACCAGAGACCCTCTCACATCCTGAAGCTCCTCTAAATCCATCTGTTCACCCTGCACCTCTGCCCCCACCTTCACCTAACCTCCCCCCGACCCCTCTCCCAAAAACGAAGAACACTTTATAAATAGTTTAAGGCAACATGCCTCTGCCTCTGCCTAACCTTATTGCGAAAGTTACTGTTCCCTATACTTCCTGTAAATAGTTGCTGTTCTTTGTAAACATTGTTTAACCTGTCTAAAGTTCTATGTACACCGCTTTGACCATTGTGAAAGCAGTATAAAAATTTAGCTAAATAAATAAATAGATGTTGATGTGACCTTGTGCTTGTTGTCATAGAAATAATAAATCTGGTTATTTATTCTGAGAAGCAGGGGTATATAGTTTGTTCAGAGAGGATGCGTTTACTGTTGTAGAATCGCTAGATAAAATCTCTGGCTTTTTTAAAGCAAATTTAGCATTTTCTAATTTTTTGCCTCCTATTATTCAATCAAGTGTAAAGCTTTCTCCTCAGGTGCAGACTTGGTATAGTCTTTCTCAAGGACTACTTGGCCACTCTGGTCTTCTGGATCTCCACTGTGAATAAGCCTGCAATGTATTTGTGTTGTATGCAAATATCTCATGCTCATATCTGGGTATCTTTAAATCCCATATTAGATGGATGATCCTTGGTCTGGGTCAGGAGCTTCTGTCTTTAACGCAGTGGTTCTTAACACGTCATGATGGCTGCAGCCCTTTCCAGAGATTGATGTGTTTTATATACCCCAGGATTGCAAAAATTCAAGAATTTTATAGCAAGTACTGTACTTATTGTCTCTGTGAACAAGCAGAATAAGTGCTCACTGTTGATAGTAAAGTTATGAGAGTTGGAGGCAGAATGGAAATATTTCAAGACATTTACATGGTTTGCAGACCTGCAGCCCGTGTAAATGCCGCTGAACTCGATATCCAGCAGCAACAACACGGGTAGTGCTGCTGAATATTTGTGGGTGCTGCCTCTGTATGCCCCATTGCTAACCTGGCCATATCGGGGTGTGTTGGGGGCATTCTGGGACAGAGTGGAGGCGGCACCTATACCTAACAGGGCAGCGGCGATATTGAGCCGCTACCTGGCCAGGGATATGCAGCGGAAGCAAGGCACTGGAAACCCTGGCCTAACCTTCGCCACATATCGCTAACTGGGTAGTGGCTCAATATCGCCGCTGCCCGGTTAGTGATCAGCATTGAATATCTGGGTTTAATGTTCAGCGCTGGTGGTGGCACTAAATAGGGGGCCCCAACAACAGGTGCGATACTCGATGTTTCTTATAGGACTGTACCCCTTTTATGTTTTTTATTTATGTTGAAACCATTTTGAATAACTTTGTTGTAAAGATAGCCTATAAAAACGTTTAAAAAAATCAATAAAGTAAGTAAGGGTGACATCACGGATAGAGCCCTGGGCAGGAAACCTTCCAGCTTCTTCTAAAAGTTTTTGAAGTGGGTCCTCTGTGAATACTCATCTCTTCCTGCTTACTGCCACTGTTCCCGAGCTCCTCTGCGGAGCCTCATAGATGTCTGTCTTGGCATTCGTTCACCGTTTGTTTTCCAGTACTTTTGTACATTTTAGGGCTTGGGCATTTTGGTTCTGTCTTTCTTATTTGTTTGTTTTTTCTAATCTTTCAATATCGAGGAGTTTGATTTCACTGTGGCTATTTTTCCAGGTGATATGTCCTAAAAACCATCCAGTAGATTTAAAAGTGCTCCCAGTGTGGCAGAATCCTATCTCGTAGACACCCATCGTGCCTGCAGTGTTTGGGCCCAGCCATGACCCTTCTTTTTGTTTGCTTACAGATGACAAAAAGAGGGATAACTAAAACAGGGCTTAAGGATTGAGAACAGAGCAAAATGATTTTTTGCACAGATGAGATGGATTCTTCTACATCTGCGTCAATGGCATCTTTCTTGATAGTCTCAGAAACTGTACTGAATGCTGGAGGAGCATTGATCTTGAGGGGCCTCAAGCCCATTCAGAGTTGTGCTCCAATAGGATGCCTTAGGACTGGTTATCCATCAATCCTGCACCAAAGAAGGATTCTTGTCCTCTTCAAAGATATCAAGAAATATATATAAGAAATGTGAAATAAATAAATAAAATAAGAACCAAAGATGCAGAGCTCACTCAGAAGAAAGGAAGGTGTGTAATGGTGTGCCTCAGGAATTGGTCTTGGACAAATACTGTTTAATGTATTTGTGAGTGATATTATGAAAGGACTGAATGGAAAAATTTGCCTTTTTGTAGATGACACAAAAATTTGCAACAGAGAGGACACTTCTGAGGACAACATGAGGAAAGATGTAAAAACACTGGAAGAATGGTTTAATGCTTGGCAGTTACGATTTAATGTGAAGAAGTGCAGAGTTATGCCCTTAGGATGCAGAAATTCAAAGAAATTATATGTAATAGGGGGCAATAGGTAGGTGTGCACAGACCAGGAGAGGGACCTCTGAGTGCTAGTTTCTGAGGATTTCAAGGTGATGAAACAATGTGACAAGGTGGTAGCCAAAGCCAGAAGGATTCTGTGCTGCATACAGAGAGGAATAACCAGCAGAAAGGAGGAGTACTGATGTCCCTGTACAAGTCGTTGGTGAGGCCTCACTTGGAGTATTATGTTAAGTTTTGGAGACCATATCTCACAATTGACATAAAAAGACTTGAAACGGTTCAGAGATAGGCGACCAAAATAATTCAGAGCCTGTGCCAGAAGACATATAAGAAGAGTCTTGAAGACCTAAATATGTATATCCTAACGGAAAGGAGGGACAGGGGAGATATGATACAGACTTTTAAATACTTAAAGGGTATCAATGAACAAACAAATCTTTTTCAAAGACGTGGAAGATGTAAAACATTAGGGCTTCCAGGTCTGGAACTTTATTGGATAAGCTTCGAGCATTTGTGCTCATTGCTTTCCAGCATTTAACTGGCTTGTGTGTGTTTTGCATTGATTTTGTTCTGTCTACTTCGTCCCACTTGTTTTTGTTGTGTGGTTTAAAAGTGTGTCTGTTTCTGATGTTGTTCTGCTTTTGCAGGGAGTGACGTCCAGAACTTGACCTTCCCCATCCGTCACCCCCTTTTTCTAGTTTAAATGCGTATCCACATACTGGCTGAATTTTTCACTTAGGATTCTTCTCCCTGCGACAGAGAGATGTAGTCCATCAGCACAATATAGTCTTTTGTTGGTCCATCTGTTTCCCCAGTCACCTATAAATCTGAATCCTTCCTCTTTGCACCAGGTTTGGAGCCATGCGTTAAAGCTGTTTATGCGATTTAGCCTTTCTGCCCCCTTACCAAGAACAGGTAGAACGTCTGAGAATGCTACAGACAGAGGTTCTATTCATTATAAGGGACCACAACTTCACCCCACCATCATATGTAAGAGTTAAAGAAGCAGAACTGCAAACAAAATCCACAATTCGTTATCTGGGGGTCACACTGGATCAACATCTAGATATGAAAGTACACATAGAGAATGCAGTAAGAGCAGTTTATTTCAAGATTCGTTCTCTCAGGCATCTTCGCTCCTTACTTGATCCAGAAGACTACAGGACAATATACCAAGCGTTAATTCTACCACATTTCGACTTTGCTAACGCTATCCTACAAGGCCTTCCTCAATCCACTATTAACCCTCTACACCTTGCTATGAACACCGCAGCTAGGGTCCTTCAGGGAGTCGCCAGATTCGAGCAAGTGACTCCTATACTAAAACAACTCCACTGGCTCCCCATACATGGTAGGCTCACTTACAAGACCATACTGCTGACCTTTAAGGCCATCCACGGACTTTCATCCTCTTCACTCTCAAATCTCATCCATGTAACTCCATCTACTAGATCCAGAAGACCGATGGCTATAAACACTAACACTTCCTAAGGCTGTAACAAAATGCACCCAGATAACGGCAAGCAGATCTTTTATATTCTACGCCCCAAGATGCTGGAACGCCTTACCACCAAGCGTTCATGCCATTACCGACTTAACCCAATTTAGGAAAGCACTTAAATATCACCTTTTCCTCATATACTACCCACCAAACATTACCCCCAGCAAAAGCCCCCCCAAATAAGAGACACACCTTATCTTCAAATAGCCTCTTCCACTTTCTCAGTAAGATTACTAGGACTTTTGTGTTGTCATGATACCTTTTATATAATCATGTTTGTAATAAGTTAACCTTATGTTACCCAAGTTTATATACCTGTTTGCTGTAAACACGGAATAGCCTGTTATTCTGTTGATGTTGTTGTATGTGAACAGCGCTGATATCAAATAGAGCGGTATATAAAAGATTGTAATAAATAAATAAATAAAATACAGTGTTAAGAATGGGCTTTAGTTTCTCCCCCAGAGTTTGAAAGTCCCTTTGAACTGTAATGGCACTGTTTCTAGCCAGGTCATTTGTACCCAAGTGAATGATAACATCAATTTTGGAGTGCTCACTTTCAGCGCTAAGTACATCAACAATTTGGTTTGTATTATTGCTAGATGAAGAGCCTGGGAGGCATTTGACTAACTTCCCTCCTTTGAACTGTGTTTCCAAGTTGGTGCCTATGATGATGGAATCACCAAGTAGTAGTAGTTTTCTGTTCCTTGAGTCTCTCTTCATAATTGGTGCATTATCAGGAGACTGGGCATTGACTATCTTATTTAAGGGCCCTTGAGCTTCCCTGGCTTGGGCATCCTCATTAACCAAAGCAGAGAAGGCACTATGCAGTGATATCTCTTGATGTACAGGGTGTTTCTGCATTACCGGATGTAGTCTACCAGAGCCCACTGTGATCCATTTGTTCCTGGGATGTTTGAGTCTCTGTGGAAACGGCGGAGGACTATGTTTGGTTTGTATCCTAGAACTGGTGCATTTCATTGCAGCTACTTCTTCCCTTAATAGAGTCAATTCATTTTGTATGGCTGCCAACTTGAGGCATATTGGGCAAGCTCTTAGGTTCCAGATGATTTGTCTCAGAATGAAGGTACTACAGTTATTGCACTGAATACAAGACATGTGTGGTCGACTTAAGAGGATATACGATTTAAGAGGATATATGTCAACGTATATGACCGCTATATAAGCAATGCAGCCCGGTATTGGGTGGGAACCTAAGTGTCCTTGGCCAGCAGGCCTTACCTGAACCGAGGGCACCTTTAGATTTCTGATTGGAGGGCTACCCAAGGAATGCAAGCAGACAGATTATTATTCCCAGAAGTGAATGTAAAACCAGCAGTTAACTTAGCTACACAACAGCAGTTAAATATTATATATCAGCTACACAACCAACAGGATAGGTAAGAAAATAGGTAAGAGATACCAAGCTGCAAGCTTATTAAAAGATACAAAGCTATAAGCTTATCTGTTTGTATGAGAAGCTGTGGAGCCCAGATTCAACCACGTGTCTGCAGGATACAAAGCTATAAGCTTATAAAGTTCCAGACCTGGGAGCCCTAATGGTGGAAATGGACTTGGACATTGTGGCCATTACAGAAACATGGTTTAATGAATCGCATGATTGGGATATAGCCATAGCTGGCTATAATCTATTCAGAAGAGACAGAGAAAATGGAAGAGGAGGAGGAGTAGCCTTGTATGTCAAAAGCAATCTTAAAGCTACTGAAATGCAGGGGGCTTGGGGAAAAGAAGCGTTCTGGGTTGTGTTGGAAAGAGGAGATGGCACTGTCATCCATACCGCTGTAGTCTACAGACCTCCGACTCCAATTGAAGAGATAGATAATGAACTGATTATAGGCATTGTCAAAATAGCTACAAAGGGGGAAGCAATCATATTGGGTGACATTAATCTACCTGATGTGGATTGGATTACTCCTTCTGCAAATCTGGAAAGAAGCAAAAAATTTGTGGATGCTCTCCAAGATGTGTTACTTAGACAAATGGTGATGGAACCAACCAGGGAAAGCTCAACGCTGGATTTAGTCCTCACCAACGGTGATAGCGTGTCGCATGTCTGGGTGGGTGCACCTGTGAGCAGCAGCGATCATCACACAGTGTGGTTTGAGATAAAAACTAAGGTGCAGTCCAACTATAGCAAGCTCAAAGTCCTAAACTTCAAAAACACTGACTTCAATAAAATGGACGAGTACCTAAAGGAGGAGTTGACAGGGTGGACGGAGATAAGGGAAGTGGAATTGCAATGGGCTAAACTAAAGGTGGCAATAAAAGGGGCAATGGATAAATATGTAAGAAAAGTAAACAAAAAGAAAAGGAGAAGGAAACCTATTTGGTTTTCCAAAGAAGTGGCTGCTCAGATAAAGGCAAAAAACACAGCTTTCACAAAATACAATAGCTTGCAAACACAGAAATGAATACAGGATTAAACTCAAAGAGACAAAAAGAGAAATAAGGATAGCAAAATCAAAGGCAGAGGAAAATATGGCTAAAGATGTGAAGTGTGGCGACAAAACTTTCTTCAGGTTGTCATGCAGCAGGGGCCGATGAAAGCAAAAATGCAGGAGAAGAAGCTGTTTTTCATGAAGGAAAAGATGTGCACAAGATGCAGTATCCGCACAGAACAGCTAGGGGGAGCAGACGTGTACTCACAGAGCCTGAGTGGACACACACTTAGCTAATCGAGAGCACCTGACAGTGAGCCCGGAAAGCTCAAACACAGGAGAGCTTTATAAACGGAAGACTGGAGACTGGAGAGGGCAGAGCAGTGCTTGCAGGTGTGGAGCTGGAGGTAAAGCTGAAGGTTTACGAGAGAGAAGCACCACAAGCAAGGACCAAGCAGAAAGAAGCACTTGGGAAACTAGTGCTGGACAAAGGAACAATCACCTTTGGAGGCAAAGCAGAGTGAAAGAAAGAAGCCTGTTTGTACCAGAGGAACCTGGGGCTAAACCGAAAGGTAACAGAAGCTTTCAGAGAGGAGACTGGCACAGGGATTGTGTTCCTGAAGAACTGCAGGAAGGAGGAAATCCCAGTTCTATATGCTGCTGGAAGCCAAGGTATGCTGACTCTGTTTCTATGAAGAAAACCTTACCTTATAAAAAGCCTTTTGAAAGTAATGCTAAACCTGTGAGAAAGGAAAGCAAAGCTACCTCTCATAAGCCAAGTAGCCAGCGCCCGAGGGTAGGCCATGCTCATTGGCAAACACTAGAGGAACTCTTTAAACATCCCGAGAACAGGACTAGGGCCTGGCCAGAAATTATAGCCAGTGAAACCACTGATACAGACAGAGATAATTCTGAGCCGATGCAAATGGAACTTGTAGAGCCAAGCCTTTTATCTCAGGAAGAGATGGACTGTTCTTTGTGTATTTCAGGCAGTGCAGAGTCACTGTTAAACCTGTGAATGATATATGTTATCTTCAGAATGTTATTCATTTGCTAAATGGAAGAAGAGTGCTGAAACATTTGCTTTACTCTGGAAAGCTTAACTAAGCATTGTTACAACTGTGAAGCATAACAGTTTTTCCGTTAACCTGAGTTGATTTCATTCCTGAAGTTAAGGACTTTTTCTTTAGGTTGTAACCCAGCTGAATCTTATGCGTAAAGGGAAATAAATGCCTTGTTAACCCTCTACTCTGCATTCACAATTTTTCTTAGTTAGGAGCTGAACTGCTAAGATCAGGTTACATCTGGCTCTTAAAAGACCCTCCTCTCATAATAAAATAATTTTTGTGTCCCACCTACCCTTACGACCACTGGCCACCAGGGCGGTGCACGACAAGGTATATTCGGGAAAGGAAGAAGATCAGAGGTGGAATTGCAGGACTCAGAAGTGCTGGGAATGGACTCATGGAAAGGGACATTGAAAAAGCGGAATTGCTAAACAAATACTTCTGCTCTGTTTTTACTAAAAGAAATCCTGGAGAAGGACCAACTGTGACTCCCAAATATAAAGATGGGAATGAAGTAGATACCACACCATTCACAGAAGATGATGTTTTAGAACAGCTTGCGAAACTGAAAGTGGACAAGGCCATGGGACCGGATGGGATACATCGCAGGATACTGAAAGAGCTCAGAGAGGTTCTTGCAGGGCCGTTAAAGGATGTTTTCAACAGTTCCTTGGAAACAGGAGTAGTTCCTCAGGACTGGAGAATGGCTGATGTCGTACCTCTACACAAAAGTGGTGACAGGGAAGAAGTGCCAAACTACAGGCCTGTGAGCCTTACCTCGGTGGCGGGAAAAGTAATGGAGGCGCTTCTGAAGGAGCGAATAGTGAACTTTCTCAAAACCAAGAGGTTGCAAGATCTGAGGCAACATGGTTTTACCGAAGGACGATCTTGCCAAACAAATCTGATTGAGTTCTTTGACTGGGTGACCAGAGAACTAGATCAGGGGCATGCGATAGATGTCATCTACCTGGATTTCAGCAAAGCCTTTGATACTGTTCCTCATAGGAGGCTTATCCATAAACTCAGTAGTTTGGGGATGGGTCCCAAGGTGGTAAACTGGATCAGAAATTGGTTGACTGATAGACGACAGAAGGTGATGGTAAATGGAGCTCACTCAGAGGAAAGGAAGGTGATTAGCGGGGTGCCCCAGGGTTTGGTCCTGGGCCCAGCACTGTTCAATGTATTTGTGAGTGATATTGCTGAAAGACTGAATGGAAAGGTCTGTCTTTTTGCAGATGACACGAAAATTTGCAACAGAGTGGACTCCCCTGAGGGAGTCCTTAACATGAGAAAAGATCTACAAAAGCTGGAAGAATGGTCAAATGCTTGGCAATTAAGATTTAATGCAAAGAAGTGCAGAGTCATGAACTTGGATAGCAGAAACCCAAGAGAAATGTACACGATAGGGGGCGAGAGGTTGGTGTGCACGGATCAGGAGAAAGACCTTGGTGTGATTATTTCTGTAGATCTCAAGGTGGCAAAGCAGTGCGACAAGGCGGTGGCAAAAGGCAGGAGGATGTTGGGCTGCATACAAAGAGGAATTACCAGCAGAAAGAGGTTCTAATACCATTGTACAGTATAAGTCACTGGTGAGGCCTAACTTGGAATACTGTGTTCAGTTTGGGAGACCGTATCTTGCAAAGGATGTAAAAAGAATGGAAACTGTTCAGAGGAAGGTGACCAAAATGATTTGGAGCCTGCGTCAGAAGCCTTATGAGAAGAGACTTGAAGACCTAAATATGTACACTTTGGAGGAGAGGAGGGACAGGGGAGATATGATTCAGACCTTTAAATACTTAAGGAGAAATAATGAACAAACAAACCTCTTCCAAAGACAGGGAAGCTGTAAAACTAGAGGGTATAACATGAAGCTGCAAGGTGGAAAATTGAAAGGCAATATCAGGAAATACTTTTTCACTGAGAGGGTGGTGGATGCTTGGAATGCCCTCCCGATGGAGGTGGTGGGGGAAAATGCAGTGACAGAATTCAAAATGGCATGGGACAGACACAATGGATCCATTTATAGCAACAGAATAAAATCAAAATAAACTAAACCATCTAACCTCTCAACAAATAGTGGTGTCCTGCATGGAGCGGTGGGTTCACCCCTAAACAAAGACATGGGGAGGGGTGGCCTGCACAGAGTGGCACCTACTCCTGCCATCTTACTCCGGCCATCTTGCTGGGCAGACTAGATGGACCATACTGGTTTTTATCTGCCGTCATTTACTCTGTTTTTATGTTACTATGTAGAGGGCATACGATGAAGCTTCAAGGTGGTAAACCTAAAAGCAACATCAGGAAATATTTTTTCACTAAAAGGATGGTGGTTTCATAGAATGCCCTCCCAATGGAGGTGGGGGGAAAATACAGTGACGGAATTCAAAATGGCATGGAACAGACACAGTGGATCCCTTTATAGCAAGAGGATGAAATCAAAGCAAACTTAAAAATCTTTTAATGGAGGAGGGCTGACTTGCATGGAGCAACAGGTGCAACCCTAAACAAGGCATGGAGGGGGGTGACCTGCATGGAGCTGCAGTTACAACCACTCTAGCCACTTACTGGGCAGACTAGATGGACCATAATGGTCTTGATCTGCCGTCATATACTACGTTATTACAGTTATTTGATAAACTGAAGAGTAGCAAATCACCTGGACCGGATGAGCTTGTAGACCTACTATAAGTAGCCTGTGAACTTTCATTAAAAACATCTGTAGTACCTGAAGTGGAGGAGTAGCATAGTGGTTAGAGCAGTAGCCTAAGACCCAGGAGATTGGGGTTAGATTCCCACTGGCACTTCTTATGACCTTGGGCAAGTCACTTTACCTTCCCTTGCCTTGGAAGAAAAGGCTTGGCAATCTACTTCCAGTCATACCTTGCCAAGAAAGAGCAGGGGCTGCTGGCTTGCTAGGAGTCAGCATTGATTTGATGGCACAAAAAAAGCACTTGAAGACTGGAGAATGGCCAGTGTAACACCAGGGGTGATCCGGGAAACTATAGACCGGTGAGCCTGACGTCAGTACCAGGCAAAATGGTAGAAACCATTATAAAGAATAAAATTACTGAACATGTAGATACTCATGGTTTAATGGGAGAAAGCCAACATGGATTTAGCCAAGGAAAGTTTTGTCTTACCAATCTGCTATATTTTTGTTAAAGGTGTGAATAAACAGGTTGACAAAGGTGAGACGGTTGATATAGTGTATCTGGATTTTTAGAAAGCCTTTGACAAGGTTCCTCATGAGAGACTCTTGGCAAAATTAAAAAGTCATGTGAGGGAGCTGCCGCTTGTGCCATTCTAGCGGAGCTGTGCAGTGTGAGGTCTGGTGCTACGGAATGAATGAATTTAATGAATCTGGTGTTAGAGTTCACATCCACAGTAATTAGATATATTGTCATTTTAATTGCATAATAGTGCACAACAAATGTAATAAATGTTTGCTATGTAGCACCTAACCTAACTACCCATATCTGAAAGTCGCAAATTGTTTACTGGAAACTGCTACAATATATCCCTCTGTACACTTGAAACAAACCTAACCGTTTCAGTCCCTGCAATCTTTTGACTTCATAATTGTAACACTGCAATCTATTTATCTAAACCAAAATGAGGCCTAAGACAATAACCTCGTTTTTACTGAATGTACTATGTCTCTCATTTGTTCTACTACTCACACCTATCCCCAAATTACATGCACTCTCCACCTCACTGAATCTCCTTAATTCTGCTAACATCCATATTATCCCCCTTCTCCCTAGACAAGAATACCATAACCATTATAACACACCCACTTTCACCTATAAATACTTTCACCAATCAAATCTAAAAAGTCAAACTAAAAGGTTAATACAAATAAAATTAACACCAGAAGATATAATAAAAAAAACACATAATCAATCTCAGAACCTAAAAATTATTCTCATTAACACTAGATCAGTTAGAAATAAAATCCCCCTCATAACAGACCTCATTACAGATGAGAAGCCTGATTTTCTTTGTGTCACTGAAACCTGGATAACCGAATCTGACACCATTATTCTAAATCAACTAAATGTAAATGGATACTCATTGTTCAACTGCAACCGAGATAAAAAGAAAGGAGGAGGAGTACTCATAATAGCAAAGACTATACTTAACTGCTCACCCACCATCTGTAGTAACCAAGAGGGCATGAATATACTAAAGATAGAAAACAAAAACATAGCCATCTGCCTCTTCTATAGACCTCCCATGCCAGACCCTCAAAATATAACTTCTGTTTTAGAATTGGCATGCAAAGCCTCCATGACTAAGCCACATATTATCCTTGGGGATTTCAATCTAGCTTCTCTAAGTAATCACCAGTCAAAAACCTTCCTTGACTCTATGGACGAAATGGGCTTTAAACAAACAATCTCCTACCCTACACACATTAAAGGGAACACGCTTGACCTAGTTTTCCTTCCTGAATACTTAACCAGATTACCCCAATATAATACTCCTAACATAACTCAAATCCCATGGTCCGACCATCATTTAATTCAATTCTCCATTCACATTCCCCATACCCCTAATCATCTACACAATACACTACACCACAGTCCGAGGTTTCGACCGTTTAAACCAGAAATGTTCCTTGAAACAATTATTCCTCAACTGGACAAAAAACTAGACAGTCTCGAAAAATCTATTGCCAATTGGAACACTACAATAGAAGCAGCTGCCAAACCATTATCTACCAAAACCAACAGACCCCATAAAAAATCATCTGAAAAATGGTATACAACTGAATTAAATAATTACAAAAAAGAACTCAGAAAAATAGAGGCTAAATGGAGAACTAAAAAAACCCCGGAATTGCGAGAGTTATATTTTGCAACCCTTAATTCTTACAAACTAGCTACAAATAATGCCAAAAAACAATACCATACATCAATCCTATCCAAAGCTATTAATCGGCCAAGAGAACTATTTGAAATTATAAAATCATTATCTAAAGCCCCACCTACTAATATCCACAAGATCCCTATCAACCCCCAAACACTAGCAGACTATTTTGCTGGCAAACTCAAGCAAAATACACCATCTGTACCTGATCCCTTTCCTACAAAAATAAATGTCCTCAGTGAATGGAAATCTTTCCACCCCATAGATAGAAATCAGTTACTAAATATAATTACAAACCTTAATACAACTACATCCCTCTTAGACCCATGCCCATCAGCATGGATTAAAACTACAAAACAAGAACTAGCCCCATACATATTAGATATAGTAAATAAATCCCTTCAACAGGGTATACTACCAAATGAACTCAAAATCTCAGCAATCCGCCCACTTTTGAAAAACAACTCACTAGATAGCAAAGATCCATCATCATACAGACCTATAGCTAGTATACCCTTCCTGACTAAAATTATTGAAAAAGTTGTTCAAATCCAACTTCAAGATTTTATAGACACCTCAACACCCCTTGATGAACACCAATATGGGTTTCGACCATCACACGGCGTAGAAACATTATTACTTGTCCTTCTTGACTCCCTTGTCAGAGGTATGGACAATATCAAACAAGCTTTCATACTAGTATTTATTGACATTTCCGCTGCTTTTGACAGTGTAAACCATAACATTCTAATCTCAAGACTTGGCCAATTAGGTATAAAAGAAGTAGCTCTCAAATGGTTTAAATCTTATATATCCGACCGTTCACAATTTGTACAAATAGATCAAGATCCCTCTCCACCATTTCCACAAGAACAGGGAATCCCTCAAGGATCATCACTTTCTGCCCTATTATTCAACTTATATCTGCAACCGATATGCACCATCTTTAAAAGACATAATATAAATTACCACATTTATGCGGATGATATTATGTTGTACACCCCAATTAATACAAATGACCCTAGCTATGATAACCTCTCAACCTGCCTTGCCGAAGCCGAACAATGGCTTCGCTCAAAGAATATGAACATTAATTTTAAGAAAACTGAAATACTGTTTACATCAAGAAACCCCAATTTCGCACCTCCACCAGAAATCAAACTACATAACTTCTCCCTCCCAGTGAAGCATGAAATCAAATATTTGGGAGTCATACTTGATAAAACTCTCAGCTTCACTTCACACATTAAGAAAATAACCAGAACAATCTTCTACAAGCTTAGAACTATCCAGCAGCTTAGACCACTTATAGAAAGTGATGACTTCCGGACCATTACTCAAATTTTAATAACACCTCACCTTGACTATTGCAATGGTATACTTAAAGGCATAACAAAGAAAAATCAAAATATTCTCCAAATGGCTCAGAATGTTGCCGCAAGAATAATTTCCAAGGCTAAATTATCCGACCACATTTCTCCCATTTTATACTCATTACATTGGCTTCCCGTTGCATGCAGGATACATTACAAAATTATACTGACTACATTCAAGTTAATTAACAATATCGCCCCATCTTATCTATCTACCCTTATCCATAGCCCCTCAGATAGTAGACTAAGAAGAAGGAGGAATCTCAATACAGTGCAAGTACCAGATACAATAAGAAAAACAAAGCAAATAACAAGCAACAGCGCTTTCACATACGTAGCACCTACACTATGGAACAACCTCCCTGATCAACTAAGAGAGACAAAAGATCTCCAAAAGTTTAGAAAGGAACTAAAAACACACTTATTCACCCAACATTACTGCCAATTCTCAGATCTAGCCTCCCACCCCCCATAGCTCTCTCTGCTAAGCTGCCAAACAAATACTCATTCACTTAATAATATTATCATTCCCAAAGCTGATGTTATGTCACAGGTTGTAAATACCATAGTTCTGCAAATAATCAAGATTTTTTGTTATAATTCTGTAAATAATTAACTGTCTAAATAATCAAAGGTTCTTGTTATGAGCTATATATGTTTGCTTTTGTTCATAATGTTCCTTGTACATAGTTGCAATGTTGCAAAATGTTCCATGTATTTGTTCACCAATGTTCTATGTAAACCGCCACTGATCTTGGGAAGGGGCGGTATATAAAAGTTTTCAAATAAATAAATAAATAAAAAAAATAAATAAATAAATAAACATCGGGCAGGCATCTTGGAGGACGATCCCAGGGCTGGAGGACCCCCCCTACCTGCTGCATAAAGCCCAGAGGTACCTGTACTCGAGTGGAGAGTGAGCCTGCTGCTTGAGGGAGCTGCCGCTTGTGCCATTCTAGCGGAGCTGTGCAGTGTGAGGTCTGGTGCTACGGAACATCGGGCAGGCATCTTGGAGGACGATCCCAGGGCTGGAGGACCCCCCCTACCTGCTGCATAAAGCACAGAGGTTCCTACACGCGGCCGCGGCCTGCGTGGCGTGGTCTAAGGGGCGTGAACCAAGGGGCAGGACACGCCCCTTTTGCGCCCCTTCGGCGCACGTGAGAAGAGGTGATCGGAGCTGGAGATTGAGTGTTGTGTTCGCTGTTATGGGCAAGAGAAAGGGGAAGCTTGGTATCAAGCCGGATGAGAGTGGAAAAGGAGGTAAGGTGATGGGCCCAATGGACAAGCACTTAGCTCCCTCGCTGCCTGCCATCCTGTCACCGGAAGGGGCTTCGTTAAGCCCTGAGTCCCGGTCTCCCCCTCCTTTCCCGCAAGCTCCCTTATCATCTACGTTGCTAGATGGCCCCTCTGAAGTTTCTATACCAATGCCGCTTCCAGTATTTTTGCCGTCTGCTGACGCATTACCTGTTGCTCCCCCTTCTGGGGAAGTGACTTTAAAAGACATATGGGCTGCTATTCAGAATATAGATTGTCGATTAACTTCTACTGTATCTTCATTATGTAAATTTTCACAAAATGTTGTATGTAAATTGGAAAGTGTAGATCAGCAACTGGGTATGTTATCTAATTCTGTTGCACTTGTTGATTCCCAACTTAAGTCTGCTCGAGAAACTGATATTGCTTTAATTCGTGATTCCTCTTTGTTATCGTATCGCGTAGAAGTGTTGGAGAACCAATATAGGGTGTGTAACCTTCGGTTTCTTAATTTTCCTATTACCCATTTGCTATCTTTAAAAATATTGCTTGAGAAATACTTTTCTGAGGTGCTTCACCTACAAGATAATGTGGAAACCAGCCATATGTATTACTTGCAGCGGGGCCCTGGTCTGACACCACTGGGAGATGGAGGCTCTGTGCCTTCCCCCGGTTCTGTAGGCCAGGACCTCACAGCTTTCCTGGAGGATTCAAAAGACATCATTTCCAAGCGCTCCACCCTTGTGGTGCAGTTTGGTTCTGAGTCCATAAAATTGCAAGTTTTAAGGGCGTACTTTAGATATAAGGAGGCCCTTTTTTGTGGTTTTAAAGTCCAGGTCTTTCCAGACGTTGGCCGTCATACTCAATTACGTCGTAAACAGTTTCTGAATTTTATATCCAGAGTTGTGACATTGGGAGCTAATTTCTTTTTAAAATTTCCATGTCGATGTATTATAACTTTCGAGGGGCAAACTTATGTATTTACTGAGGTTTCATCCTTATCTAATTTTTTGAATGAAAAGGAAAATGCGGGGAAATAGTGAGAGGGGATGGATTAATTATATTAGCTCCCTATTGTGGAGTATTAACTCCTGATTTCCTTAATTATATTATTTCTGTATTTTATGAGCCGGCTTCTCTCTCATGATGTGTTACTTGGTATGTGATTTACAATTATTCTATGGATTACTTTTGTTGTATTATTCATTTCTTAATGATTGTCTTGTATTCAAGAAAATCTTCTAAATAAAAGTTTAAAAAAAAAAAAAAGTCATGTGATAGAAAAATAGAAACATAGAAAAATGGCGACAGAAAAAGACCACATGGCCTATCTAGTCTGTCCTTCCATATCAACTACAACAACCCCCTTTTTTCCTTTAGAGATCCTCTGTGTTTGTCCCATGCTTTTTTTAATTCAGATACTGTCCTCATCTCTACCACCTCCACTGGGAGATTATTCCATGGATCCACCACTCTTTCCGTAAAGAAATATTTCCGCATATCACTCCTGAATCTATCCCCTTTCACCCTCATCCCATGTCCCCTCGTAGCAGAACTTGCTTTCAATTGAAAGAGGCTCTCTCCCTGTGCATTTATGCCACGGAGGTATTTAAATGTCTCACTCATATCACCTCTATCCCGCCTTTCCTCTAAGGTGTACATATTAAGATCCTTAAGTCTGTCCACATATGCTTTATAAAGAAGACCACTAACCATTTTAGTAGCCACCCTCTGTACTGATTCCATCCTGTTCACATCCTTTTGAAGGTGCGGTCTCCAGAATTGCACACTATATTCCAAATTAGGCCGCGCCAAAGACTTATACAGAGGCACAATCACCTCCTTTTTTTCTGCTAGCCATTCCTCTCTGTATGCACCCAAGCATCCTTCTAGCTTTTGCTGTCGCTTTTCTACCTGTTTAGCCACTTTAAGATCATCAGACACAACCACGCCTAGGTCCCGTTCTTCTTTAGTGGACAAAAGTACTTCACCCCCTATACTATATCGCTCCCTTGGATTGCTGCAGCCCAAATGCATGACCTTACATTTTTAAACATTAAATCCCAGCTGCCAAATTCTAGACCATTCTTCAAGCTTAGCTAGATCCCTCCTCATGTTATCTACACCTTCATGGGTGATAGGAGGCAGTGTACTGTTGTGGATCAGGAATTGGTTAAAAGATAGCAAAGAGTAGGGCTAAATGGCCAATTTTCTCAATGGAGAAAGGTGAATAGTGGAATACCCCAAGGATCTATTCTGGGTCCACTGCTTTTTAACATATTCATAAATGTCCTGGAAATAAGAATAATGAGTGAGGTAATCAAATTTGCAGATGACACAAAATTATGTAGTTATTAAAATACAAGAGGATAGTGAAAAATTGCCAGAGGACTTTGATAAATTGGACGTCTAAATGGCAGATGAAATGTAGCCGGGGCCTCCGATGAGCAGCGCTTCTGACGGGGGTGAGAGCAGGAGCTCCCCCTTCCTCCCCGAGCCCACCAATCAGCAGCCAGGCCCAACGGCTTAAGAGGGCCCTTTGGCGTTGGTCCGTGGCATCTGTTTCTGGAGTCTATATTGATGGCCTGCTTATATATCAGGGTAACCAATGATACTTATAATGCTTCTGTATCATTCCAATGTGCGACCGCACCTTGAATATTGTGTGCAGTTCTGGGTGCCATATTTTAAAAAAGATAATCTCCAGGAACAAGCAGGAATAAGTCCTCACATATGGGTACGTCGGAACCGACGGAGCCTGCGCGGGAAAGCTCCCCAGCTTCCCAGAAGGAAGCTTTTGGGGCCTCCCACTGCACATGCGTGCTGCCTTCCCGCCTTCCTGACCAGCTCTCCTCAGTTTCTCTTTTTCCGCGGAGCCAGCAGGTCGTGTTCCTGTCACCGCTGAAGAAATTATTGTTTTAGTTTGTTTCTTTAGACCGCGTACCTGCCTTCCCCATACCGAAACCGGTACCGCCGGTCTCTCTTTTCTTTTCTTTTAAAAAAAAAAAAATCTTTATCTTTGCACAACTTGGTGACTTCGGTTAGGCCTCAGGCCTACACAAATTCTCCTCATGGAGAAACCAGCCCCTGGTTTTAAAAAGTGTACCAAGTGTAGTGCTGTTATTTCTGTCACAGACACCCATGAATGGTGTCTTAAATGTTTGGGACCTGACCACTCCATTCTGGACTGCCCATCCTGCTCCTAGATGTCTAAACGTGGTTTGCAGAACCGGGCCAACAAATTCCATGTGCTGTTTGCTTCAGATAATCCAGCATCACAGTCATCCAGGTCTTCCTCTCCGGATGGATCTCAGGTAACCAAACCTTCTTCGGGCAGGTCCTCAAAGAGCAAATCTCCTTCAAAGCATCGAGAGGCTCTCACTTTTGAATCTGAGGATCCTGCCCCAGCCAAACAACCCCGGCGGGAAGCTCTGGCTTCCAAAGCACCATCTATGGGGTTACAGGTTGACATCGATGGCACGGCCTTGACTGATCACCTGTTAGACTGCTCTGGGGTACCGGCCCATACCGGTACCGACATCCAGGCAGCAGTGGCGTCTATGAGCAATACTGTTCAGACCATGCAGCAGGCCATGCTGGCTTTTATTACAGCTGCGACGCCCTCGGTACCGCGTTCAGCGGTACCGGGTCCGGTTCCGGTATCGTCTCCCATACCGGAACCGAGACCATCGACTTCCAAACGCAGATCAGTTCCGCATGTCGGATCCGGGTTTTCACCCGATACTGATCCCATACCCGGTACGCCCGATGTCGATACCGATCGGTATGCGTATCGTGCGTTGGAAGCAAATAGAGAATACTCTGATTCTTCTGAGGATTTTGACTCCTCTGAGGACTCTGATGAGCTGTCTCTAGTTCTTCATGAAGACCCTTCTTCCCCAAAGAGGAGAATGTCTCCACCAGAGGATTTGTCCTTTCAAGACTTCATTATAGAGCTAGCTAAAGGACTTTCTATTACCACATCCTCTGAAAAAGAACCTAGGTCAAAGAAATTGGATATTTTAGGATACCCTAAGGTTCCTAAAGAGGCAGTCACCCTGCCTATCCATGAAATCCTTCAAGAACACTTGATGGACTTATGGGAGGCTCCTCTAACGTTGTCTCCTTACTCTCGTAGGTTGGACACCATGTACCGGGTCCCTCCTTCTCCTGGGTTTCAAAAGACTCAGCTGCCTCACCATTCCATTGTGGTGAAGTCTGCGCTGAAAAAGATTAAGAGCACCAAAAGGCACTCTTCTACCCCTCCAGGGCGAGAATGTAAGACCCTAGACTCTTTTGGCAGGAAAGTTTTCCAGGCTAGTATGCTTATAGCCAGGATTAATTCTTACAGTCTGTATATGGGCATGTTTCTCAGGGAACTTGCCCTAAAGGTACGGCATTTTGCCTCCTTTATCCCTGAGGATAGAAAGGAGGAGTTCATTTCTCTGGTGAAACAGCTTCTAGATGTTTCTAAGTTCTCCAACAGAGCAGCTTTTGATTCCTTTGAGGGTGCCGATAGAGCTTCGGGCATTGCTATTGCAGCCCGACGACTTGCTTGGCTCCAGGCCTCTGGCCTAGAACCCTGGGTCCTGGATGGCTTACGGAATCTGCCCTGTACAGGTGAGAACTTATTTGGTAAGGACTGGCAAATTAAAGCCACTCAAATGGACGCAGAAAATGCTACATTGGATAGACTTTCTAAGTCTACCTCTACTCCTGCCAAGAAAAAGTCTTTCAAGAGGCCTTACTACAAGAAGGCCAGATTTTCCACAAATACTGGCCAACAATCTTCTCAGCCTCGCTTTGCTGCTAAACGTCAGCAACCTAAACAGGCAAGGTCAAAGCCTGCAGCGTCTGCCACTCCTCAGCAGGCTCAACCCCCTCAGGGGTTTTGACTTGCCCCTAGAGAACTTAACCTTTCTGGCTCTAGAACAACCAGAGCCCCTCACCATTCCCGGAAGGTTAGCTCACTTTGCTCCCAGATGGGGGCAAATTACATCAGAGCACTGGACCCTCTCTATCATCAGAGAGGGCTACAAACTTCCTCCATATACCATGGTGAGGCACTTCAATTCTCCCCCATCTCTCCTGGGCCTGTTGGATCAGGAAGTCTCTTCTCTCCTTGCACAAGGGGCAATAGAAGAGGTTCCTCTTCTTCAACAAGGGACAGGATTCTACTCCCCTTATTTTCTCATAACAAAGAAGACAGGGGGATTCAGACCTATCCTAGATCTGAGAGAATTGAACAAATTTCTGTACAAGGAGAAATTCAAAATGCTTTCTCTAGGCATTCTCCTTCCATACCTTCAGAGTCAGGATTGGCTTTCTTCTCTAGATCTCAAGGATGTGTACACACATATACTCATCCACCCATCCCACAGAAAATATCTAAGATTTCTGTTTCAGGGAAAACATTTCCAGTACAGAGTACTTCCCTTTGGTCTAGCCTCTGCTCCAAGAGTGTTCACCAAATGCATGGCAGTCGTTGCCGCATTTCTAAGAGGTCTGGGAATTTTTGTATTCCCATATCTGGACGACTGGCTCATCCGAGCTCCATCTCAGTCAGAGGCCCAGATTTCCCTGGACCGCACAAGACACATTCTGCAGTATCTGGGACTGGTGATAAACCTTCCCAAGTCTCAACTTATTCCTACTCAGTCTCTGGAATTCATAGGGGCCCAGTTGGACACCACCACTGCAAGGGCCTACCTACCTCAAGTCCGGGGCCAACGTCTGGTGTGCTTGGCCTCCCAAGCTCAGTCCAGCAGTCACTTGACAGCCAGAGAAATGCTGCGACTTCTGGGCCACATGGCCTCCACGGTACACGTGGTGCCCTACGCTCGTCTTCATATGAGAGCAGCTCAATGGACCTTGGCCACCCAGTGGACTCAAGCATCAGGAGCGCTCTCCGACCAAATACTCACCTCAAAGCTTCTGTTTTGGTCCCTCCAATGGTGGAAGTCCACCAAGAATCTGTTGTTGGGGGCCCCCTTCCAACCTTTGTTGCCCCAAGCAACCCTCACAACAGATGCCTCCCAAACAGGGTGGGGAGCCCATCTACAATCCCTCTCCACTCAGGGTACTTGGTCTCCACAGGAGACCACCCTTCACATCAACCTCCTGGAACTGCGAGCAATCTTCTTTGCCCTCAAAGTCTTCCATACCCTCCTTGTCAACCTGACCGTCCTAGTTCAGACAGACAATCAGGTGGCCATGTTCTACGTAAACAAACAAGGAGGGACAGGCTCTCTGTCGCTTTGCAATGAAGCTCTCAGATTATGGGCCTTCGCCAGAGAGCATCAAATTCATCTTCTGGCAGTCTATCTTCCAGGGGTTCAAAACTCTCGGGCAGACAGACTCAGTCAAGTTCTGCTTCCACACAAATGGTCCCTACATATGGACCAGATAGGCAGAATCTTTCAGGAATGGGGAACCCCGGACATAGACCTCTTTGCAAGTCCGTGGAATGCCAAACTTCCCCGGTTCTGTTCCAGGACTCCGTGTCAGGGAGCTCAGGCCAACGACGCCTTTCTCCTGCATTGGGGTCAGGAATTCCTATATGCCTTTCCACCCATTCCTTTGATTCCCAAGACTCTGTTCAAACTCCAGAGGGATCACGGATCGATGATCCTCATAGCTCCACGCTGGCCACGCCAAGTGTGGTTCCCTCTACTTCTGCATCTCTCCAAGGGACCCTCCCTGGACCTGGGAGCTGCGCCAGACCTTCTCTCTCAGGAGGAAGGGACTTTGTGGCATCCAAACCCCAAGTCCCTACACCTCAGAGCTTGGTTACTGAAGGCCTAAGCCTTCATGACTTCAATCTTTCTCAACCAGTGAAAGATATCCTTCATGCTTCTAGGAAACCCTCCACGAGGCGTTCCTATGCTTTCAAATGGAAACGCTTTTCCATTTGGTGTGCTCAACAGGGTCTTGACCCTCTAGCACTTCCTTTGAATTCTCTACTAGACTATCTCCTGCATCTTTCTAATGCAGGCCTTAAGACGAATCCAGTAAGAGTCCATTTGAGTGCTATTGCAGCATCCTTAAAACCTATAAATGGACAACCTGTCTCCTCTCATCCGCTTGTTGCAAGGTTCATGAGAGGCCTGACTCTAACTAAGCCTCCCATCCGACCTCCGGTAGCATGGGACTTGAACCTAGTTCTGGGTCAGCTTATGAAGCCACCTTTTGAACCGTTGGTTTCTACCTCCTTGAAATTTCTTTCCTGGAAGGTCCTTTTCCTTATTACAGTCACTTCGGCTCGCCGCATCAGTGAACTACAGGCCTTAGTGGCTCTATACCAGGTTTCATCATGATAAGGTGGTCCTTAGGACGAATCCCCACTTTATGCCCAAAGTGGTCTCGCCTTTTCATCTTAATCAAGAGGTATATCTACCTGTCTTTTTTCCAGCTCCTCATGCATCCAGTGCAGAGAGGAACCATCATACTTTAGATTGTAAAAGAGCTCTTGCCTTTTACCTCAACAGGACTCAGCCACATCGAAAGTCTTCCCAGCTTTTCGTGGCTTTTGATCCTTCTCATTTGGGACTTCCAGTCTCCAAACGTACACTTTCCAATTGGATTGCTCAGTGTATTTCCTTTGCTTACCAGAGTAAAAATATTTCTCTGGAAGGCCATGTCACAGCTCACAATGTGAGAGCCATGGCCACTTCTATGGCTCATCTTCACTCTGTATCCATTGATCAGATCTTTCGAGCCGCCACATGGGCCTCGGTTCATACCTTCACAGCCCATTACTGTTTGGACAAGGACTCCCGCCGGGATGCCTTGTTTGGTCAGGCTGTCCTCAAACACCTGTTTCATACTTGAACAACTCCTGCCCACCTTCCCAGGATGGATGCCTGAGATCCATACGAAGATGGCGAACCCTTGGAAGGGGATCCCCCAGGCATCTTAGCTAGGGAGTCCCCATATGTGAGGACTTATTCCTGCTTGTTCCTGGAGATAGCACAGTTACTTACCTGTAACAGGTGATCTCTGGGAACAGCAGGAATTAGTCCTCACAACCCACCCACCTCCCCTAGGAGTTGTATCTTCTATCTATCTTCCTTTCCTCTCTCTATTGTCTCAGCTATAAACTCGAACTGAGGAGAGCTGGTCAGGAAGGCGGGAAGGCAGCGCGCATGTGCAGTGGGAGGCCCCAAAAGCTTCCTTCTGGGACGCTGGGGAGCTTTCCCGCGCAGGCTCCGTCAGTTCCGACGTACCCATATGTGAGGACTAATTCCTGCTGTTCCCAGAGATCACCTGTTACAGGTAAGTAACTGTGCTTAATATGCTTTATCAGCACATCCATGCCATGGTGACGGAACCCACATCCAGCAAAACAATGCCCCAACCTGTAAATAACTATCCAAATTGTAAATAGTTTAGAGCGTGTCGTGTTCCCATAAACATACCGGTGGCACAACAGCTCAGTTGTATATAGTTACCCCAGTTTAAAACCCAAGTTACAATACCTGTTCTTTGTAATGTACATAACATCAATTTGTACAAAGTGGCAGAACATGCAATCTGTAAACCGCGCTGATTTTAAAGAGCGTGGTATAGAAATGATTTAAATAAATAAATAAAATAAATATAACAGAATAAGAAAAGGTACAGAGAACAGCCTCCAAAATGGTAAAGGAGATGGAAGGATACCTCTGTGAGGAGAGGCTTAAAAGGTTAGGGCTCTTCAACTTGGAAAAGAGACGGCTGAGGGGAAATATGATAGAGATGTATAAATTAATGAATGGAGTGGAAGGGGTAAACTTAGATTGGTTGTTTAGTCCTTCAAAAAGTAGAAAAACTAGTGGACACTCAATGAATCTACAATGTAACCCATTTAAGACTAATAAGAGAAAATATCTTTTCACTCAACGAGTAATCAAACTCTGGAATTTGTTACTGGAGGATGCAGTAAAAGCTGTTAGTGTAGCTGGATTTTAAAAAGGTTTGGAGAAGTTCCTGGAGGAAAAGTACATAAACCATTATTAAAGAAAACCAAGGACATACCCTGGGATAAGCATTGTGGAATTTTTGGGAGCCTGCCAGGTACTAGTGACCTGTATTGGCCACTGTTAGAAATGGGTTACTGGTCTTGATGGACCTTGGTCTGGCCCAATATAGCATTTTTTTATGTCTTATTGGGTGGAGGCTGAGATGTATCAGCATCAAGGTTCTTTAGAGCACAATTCCAAGAGCAATGCCAGTGTGAAGACTGCTCATCCTCGATGATACCAGAGGGGCTGTGCCAGACTCCAGGAGGCCAAGACCAGCGTGCCAATATCCCCTGCCAGATTCTGCAGACATTGGCTAAATCTGCTGAAGCGCCAACACCTTTGTTGATGGCAGCCCTTGGGGAGCATGAAAGGTCTTGACGAACAGATGACTGTTCTTTGCTCTGTGCAAGACTACTGCTTCCGTGGCATTGTAGCTGTGGCACTGAAGCATTGAACCGTTTCTCAAGACTCATTGCTTGCCCTTTGGAAAGGCCTGGATACTCATGTCTGCTCATTGGCAGGGTCAGCCTGTCCACTAGGCGAGCTTGGCTGCTGCCTTTATGCCGCCATTTTGTTACCTGTGGCAGGCTATGTGCTTTGGCACACAGAACCGCTTCAGAAGCGGCAAGGCTATGTGTATGTGTCTTGAAGCACTGCACCAGTGACCTCTAATGCAGAGGGGATTATTGATACTCCCAGAGGAAATACGTTTGCCCAGTGTTGCTCTGTCTTGGGTCCAGTCCAGTATCGTCCGTCTCCAGGACCAGCAGGCAGGCATCTGGTAGTCCTTTCAGGTCCCGCCGGTGGTCTTCCTTGCTTAGTCTGCTCTCAAAGTAGAGTCCAGGAACCACACTTTATGGCCGCTCCCTGGCGGGGAGGTCTATCTCTGCGGTTCCCCTGTATGTTAGGTGAGTGATCCAATAGTCCCAAAGTCCATGTTTGGTGGGATCCCTTCCTATCCTGGGCTCTGTCCCCCCCTTCTGGGCATCTGTCCCCTCCCCGGGTCCAAAGTAGCCTGCACCAGGGTCCTTTGTATCAACACAAATGTGAATGACATTCAGATTAAGTCAGGAATATACAAATGTTGTCTTCCCAGCATTCTTCAGTTTAGACAAACATATACATCGAACATTACAATAAATTCCCTCCCCCTTTTAAGTCTCTGATTCAGCCAGGGTGCGTCCCAGGTGTGGAATTACCTGGATGCCTCACCACCTCCTACATAACTGCTTGTTGCTATTACCACCCCAAGTTTGGTGGGTTGTCCACTGGCTGAATATCCATGGGTGTCTCTTTAGGGACTAGCTGTTGCTCATTTTCCAGTTCCATCTCCTCCTTCCGCTGGGGGTCCCCTCAATCCTCCTCAAGGGGTTTACCTCCATGGAGGTCTGGGCCAAATCCCTCACCTCTTTTTCCACCTCCCTCTTATCCCAGATGTTGTCAGGGAGCCAGACCCTATGTCTCCTGGCTGCGGATGGAGCAGGGGTTCGGGCCCTTGCCCACTTCCATGGGGGTCTGGGCCAGGTCCCTCACCTCCCTTTCCACCTCCCAGTCATCCCAGGTGTTGTCAGGGAGCTGGGCCCTATGTCTCCTGGCCAGGGAAGGAGCTGGGGTTCGGGCCCTTCCTTGGCACCTTGATGTCCTCATCTACCGCTCTACCCCTTCTAGACAGGTCCATACCTCCAGAACTGTGGCTGGCCGGGGTTCCCCGGGAGTCCTGCAATGATGGGATGTACACCCCGTCACATCCAGGTAGAGACTCAGACATCCTTTGAGTACCTCTTTGAATTTGTATTGGAGTGCTCCTGCGAGTCCTGGTGTAGGCCTTTGTAGCACAGGCCCACTCTCAAGTGCTGCCTCATCCTGCCCTTTCTGACAACAGGATGGGCCAGATATGACAGCGCATGAGCTCAGGTCTGTCCTCAAGGCACCACATCACACTGAATTTGTGCAGTTTCAGGTAGGCACAGATGGCGGCGGCGGCGGCAGCAGGGGAGAGGTAAGAGGAAGGTGATGTTAGACATGGGCGGCGGAGGGGTTGAGTAAAGTAAAGGACATGGGGAAGGGGAGATGAGATGCTGGACTCTTGGGAATAGGAAAGGCAAGATGCTAGATTACTGGGGGTGAGGAGGTAGGGTCTTGAGCCCCCCAAAAGGGACATAAAGCTGCAGATTCTCCTAGGTCATCAGATACCTTTGGGCCATCCTTGTACAAAATTACTAACAAACCATTAGAAAAACTTTAAACTTTTGTTTTTCTGATGCTAAAGTTAAAAGGAAGGAAATAATTTTGTCATCTTAGGAAGTGCTGGCCTGGAGTGATTTTTGCTAATATATTTTACTCAGTTTTGCAAACTTTTTTATTTTAATGGATGGTTTTTCCTTGATATTTAAATATGAAAATAGACAAGTATAAAATGAAAAATGTACATCTAACATATAACTAATTATAATGCCAAGAATGAAAGATGAAAAAAGTGATAGGGAAAGTCCTGGGTCACTTAACATTTGCATTTTAGGTGGGTTATTGAGAAGAGTACCTGAATGTTCCACAGAATGATTTATTTTCTTGCATTAAGATGCTAATCTTTTTCTGTTCTGTAAGTGAACAGGATGTCTGGGGAAAAAGTCACATATCAAGGTGACATTTCCTTTCTTTTCTTGATAAAAATGGCTGATGAGAGTCTTCCAGAGGGATGTGTTGCCGAACTCTTGTAGCATAAAATGGAGTAGGCTGCCAGAATGATTACAGTGCAATTAGCCGTAATTAAGTCCATTATCAGGGAGACTGATTTACTGCAAGTAAAAGTCATTTTCAAGAGCTGAATTTACCCACTCAGTCATCTGTCATGCTCATCTAAAGCGACCTGTAGTTTTCCTAAACTAGAATACTTCTTATTAAGGCAACATGAGAATAATATTGTCACAGGCCAAGAGATTTCAAGATCATATCTGAAGAAGGAACTTTTTTAGTCTCAAACTCGTCTACTACAACCTCTTTTTGGAATATTTTTACATTACTGCAGTTAAAGGTGTGATGTCAATACATTCCAGTCCAGTTTTTGGTGGTGTGCTTTTCCAAAAATGCCCCAAATGACTAACAATGTGCAACTAGTACAAAAGCTGCAAAGATTCCATTTTTATCCAGCAACTGGACTTCTTTCTTAGACATCGTTGAGAATGCAGATCTTAAGCCCCAATCAGTACTGCGGAAGGGAGCAGGCAGGAAAACCCCTGGAATCACCTACCTGCCTCAGCACGTGCAATCAGACATACTAGACTTCAGGAAAGCCATCAAGACCCATCTATTCCTTGAATACTACGGTCCCACCTAGTAGAACAAATGCCACAGAGTGATATATAATGGACAACTGATGAAGGGAGCAATAACACCTCAATCTGCAACAATGTTACTGTATATAGTTATCCATTGTTAAATGTATCAATTACCCCATATACTCTTCCAAGTTCTAATTCCCCGTTCTATGTAAAAGCTTATTGCTATGTTTGTTCCATGTGAACCGCCTTGAATTAATGATAAAGCAGTATACAAAACCTGTTAAATAAATAAACCCCTCCCTGCTCCCCAATGCCAAGGCCAATCAGGCCGAAGAGGAGGAAAGACTTTTAAATTTAAAAGTAAAAGTGCCTTCAGGTGTGCCTGCGAGCCCTTTGGCGTGCCCTTAGGCGGGGTCCTGAGGTGGGTTGAATACGTCTCATCTGTTTATGAAAACTACTGCAGCACGACAGTCACCCACATGCATGTAAATCATTTATAATGTTGCAACACGCTGCTAACTACATTCTGCCTATATCATTAATACCCTTACACACGGTAACTGCTTTACTCCAATGTATCAAACACTACGCTATCATATTGAACCTATATAACTATGTATTAACCACTCTATGTGACTCAACTCATTGCTGACCTCTATAGCTATATTGCTTCATTATGTACCAACTAAGCAGTCACCTCTCCTGATCAACTGTATTGGGAACCATAGCCCTCCTTCCCACTACCACCAGAATTAGCAGTCAACTATAGCTTATACTCACAAATGTCTTGCGCTCATCTGCCTCACCTCCCTATTCATAGATTGTCTAATGGCCCATTTGACCATCCTCTTACCCATTCCGATTATATATTCACCTAGGACCATCACATTTTCTCCATTGCTCCCACAAAGCACACATCAGAACAGAAGACCTTCTCGGCTCCTCCACATCCCCACAGGCCCTCCGACCGAGGCACCAACCTCTTACATACTTACCCAGACAATACAATCAAATGCAGTCTGATCAATGTATGCTCAGCCTGCAATAAAATACGGACTCTAGCTGATCACATATCTGATGATGAAATTGATCTCTTATGCATCACTGAGACTTGGTTCACAGACACAGACAATGCACTGCTCAACCAGCTAAACACTGACACCCATACTATCCTTAACTGCCCACTCAGTATCAATAGAGGAGGCGGAGTCTGCATCCTCTCAAACAAATGCCTGTGCTTCACAACTGCTAGTTCAATATCCTCTCAAGGCTTAGATACCCTCATTATAACCAACAAGCAATTCATCATCTGCCTCGTATACAGAGCACCTCATTACAACGCCAACCAGCTCGACACGTTTCTTGAGACAATATGCTCCCAGCCCTCTCACCAACAACATCTCATTCTCCTCGGCAACCTCAATCTCCCCTCATTCAATGGCTCCCAAAGTAGCGCCTTCCTTCAAGCCATGAGTGATCTTCATTATGCACAAATCATCAACACCTCAACGCACTCGAAAGGAGGGGCCCTTGATCTGCTCTTCCTCCCTGCTGACCTATTCTCTTTACCTCACCTCATCTCTCCCACTTCCACCCCATCCCCTGGTCAGACCACCACCTTATAAACTTCACATTACCATTCTGCTATCTCAACTACCCTCCTCATGCTAAGCTTCCTGCAGCAAGAAGATTCCTTACCTTCAATGAACCATCCTTCATCCAAAAGACCATCCCAGCCTTAGAAGGCACGCAACTACATTCCGACCTCGACTCAGTGGTAGAAGCCTGGAACTGTATCATCACCAAAGCCTCTAAGGCTCCTCCATGTACTCCCCCCAAATCATGTCAACCTCACACAGCCTCATACTCTACCTGCCTTAGAGAACAGAAATGTGCACTCCGAAGACTTGAGCACAGATGGAGAAAATCCAAAGACCCACAGCTTCAATCCATCTGCCTGGACCTACGTACAACTTATTGCAACAATACCCTCAATGCCAAATGTGAGCACCATGACAACATCCTCCTCCGTGCCCTTAACAAACCAAGGGAGCTGTTCAATCTTGTCAGAACCCTCATGCGAGATCCATCCCAACCCCATCAGAACCATAACCTCGACTCCCAAGTGATGGCTGACTTCCTCATAGCTAAACACAAGCAGCACTGTACCACCACCCTTATCTTACGAGCACCTTCCAGTGCAACCTCTACCATCCCATCATGGGCTGCATTCAGAGACATCCCTCTAGATGAACTCCTGGACATCATATCGCATATAAACTCCGGCACTTCTCCACTAGACACAGGTGCTACCATTCATCTCCACTATCCTTCAAACCTCCCTCTCACAAGCCTACCTCCCACCCTCCCTCAAACAAGCCTCTGTAAGACCCCTCCTGAAAAAACCTAACTTAGACTCTAGTTCATCCACCTCATATAGGCCCATAGCCAGTGTTCTATTTCTTGCCAAAATCATTAAAAAAGCAGTTCAATTTCAATTCCAAGAGCACATTGACAGGCATGCGCCTCTAGATCACAATCATCATGGGTTCTGCCCCTTCCACAGTGCTGAAACACTGTTCACCTCACTTATATCAACACTCATTTCAGGAACAGATAAGGCCTCCTCTGGTTACTTGCTACTCTTCCTAGACATTTCAGCAGCATCTGATACTGTGTCCCACCAGATTCTACTCAACAATATTGGGGTTGAAGAAATGTCTCTCAAATGGATCCACTCCTACTTCTCTCCCAACGGACCCAAGAGATAAGGTTAGGACACCTCACCCCAACAACCTCTCCCAAGGAGTTCCCCAGGGTTCCGCGCTCTCCTCCTTACTCTTCAATATCTACATCAGACCCCTTTTCTACACTATACAGAAGTTCAACATTGGATACCAACTTTATGCAGATGATATAATGATATTCACTCTATTTCAAACCACTGCTCCTGACTACTCCTACCTAACCGCCTACTTCAAGGAAATCGTCTCCTGGCTACAGCTCCATAACCTAGCAGTTAACTTCAGCAAGACTGAGATCCTCCATGTGACCAAAGACCCCAACTTCAAACCACCTCCTATCATCAAAATTGAAGACACAGAGCTCCAAGTCAAGTCTCAGGTTAAGTACCTTGGAATCATCCTGGATCACCAACTCAATTTTCAACCATACATAAAGAACACCACCAAGAACATTTATTTTAAACTCTGAACTCTCCACAACTTATGCTCCCTCCTCTCCTTTGAGAGTTTCCGCTCAGTCTGCCAGGCCTCCATTACAACCTTGCTCGGCTACTACAACTCCATCTTTCAAAGTCTCCCCAAATCCACCATTGCCCCTTTACAGCTTGCCCAAAACACCATAGCCTGCATCATAGCCAAAGTCTCTAGACACTCCCATATCATTCCCATATTGAAATCCCTCCACTGGCTCCCCATTGCATCAAGGATCAAGTACAAAGTTTTCACCATCATTCATAAAGCACGCATCAACACCTCAACTGAGCATCTCCAAATATTCATCAAACGCTCAAACCCTAACAGATTATGAAGACAGAGCACGCGTAACCTTCTTCTTCCCCCAACCCAGGTACGCAAGAGCTCACAACGTACATGTACGAGTGCCTTTGAATTCTACGCCTCCACCCTTTGGAACAATCTATCTCCCACATTACAGAGCATTCAGTCTCACAACCTCTTCAAAAAAACACCTCAAAACACACCTTTTCGAAGAACACTATGGTTCATCCCTTGCAATTGACTCCCAGGTAGAACCTCCTTCACTCCCACAGATCTTTCCCATTCCCCCCCTTGATCAGTCAACTGACATCTAACACATTACTAACTGAAAAACCCCTCTTTCACAACACCTCAAGTCTGTTGTCATAATAACCAACAGAATACAAGATCACTATACCAGAAGCTCCTTACTGTCTCATTTGCTCATTGTAATATAAGTTTTATTGTTATATCATTCCTGCATATTCCCCCTCCTTCCCCTAGTTACTTGCCGTTCGACTTTAAGAACATAAGAACATAAGATATGCCATACTAGGTCAGACCAAGGTCCATCAAGCCCAGTATCCTGTTTCCAACAGTGGCCAATCTAGGTCATACGTACCTAGCAGTTTCCCCAAAAGACACAGGTTCTGCAATGCTTGTACTAGGTCAAGCATTGATATCCTGGGTCCCTTCTTAATAATGGTTTATGGACCTTTCCTCCAGGAACTTGTCCAAACCTTTTTTAAACCCAGCTACACTGACAGCCTTTACTACATACTCCGGTAACAAATTCCAGAGTTTGATTACACGTTGAGTGAAAAAATATTTTCTTTTATTAGTCTTAAATAGTTTACCCTGTAGCTTCATTGCATGTCACCTAGTCTTCCTATATTCTGATAACGTAAACAGTCGATCTACGTTTACCCGTTCCACTCCGTTCATTAATTTATAGACTTCTATCATATCTCCCCTCAGCCGTCTCTTTTCCAGGTTAAAGAGCCCTAACCTTTTTAGCCTTTCTTCATAGGAGTATCCTTCCATCCCCTTTACCATTTTGGTGGCTCTTCTCTGAACCTTTATTAAGTTTGTTGCTAAATCTAATATTCAATTGTTCATTGTAAACCATTTTGACTGGTAGAAAAACAGTATATTAAACCAGTTAAATAAATAAATAAATAAATGCAGTTTGTTCTGTCCCACTTGGCATATTCTCTGATGCTTCTTATATCCTGTATGATCTAAAGTTTGCAATCCAAAAAAAAAATATATTTATCTATCTATCTAAAGGGTCAGACTTTAAGGACTGGGAGTAAAAAAATGAAGAAAGCCTGTTTTGCTTGCACAATTTGGACGGTGATGTATCTTTTTGTCCAAGGATTTGATGTCCAGCACCTTCTGAAAAGGCAGAAATTTTACAGAAAAACATTTTATGCAAATAAAAAATTGTGTGTGAAAAGCATGGTGGGACTTTTGTAAAATTGTATACAAACAAAGCAACGTGCTGAATTTTTCACCTGTTTTTAGTGATCCCCACAGTTTTCCCTTGCTCCTTTGTACCTTCATATTCAGAGCCAGAGTTACACATAGCAAGGGATTTTCTCCCTATTTTATATCAATGACATTTTTATGATTTGACTGAGAGAGAGGAGTCTCTCAAATAATTTTACAATTCTTTTAATACATCCCATCCCTCAATGAGATTCGAAATTCACTATTCCACAGAAAAAATTAACTTCCTGGGCACCAGAGTTTTTATCAACAATGGCAATATGCAGGCATCTACAATATCTACAATAAACCAACAGACAGATGCAGCTGCCTTCACAATTCTAGCTTTCACCCATCACATACAAAAAAGCCATCATGCACAACTAAAAAACACAATATCACCACATATGCTCTGAGCTAAAAGACAGGGATAACTTGCTCCAAATCCTGGCTGAATCCTTCAAAGAAAAAGTCTGCAATCCCCAATTCATCTCTGAGAACATTGCCATGTCACTCAAAACACCCATAGACAACCTACAACAATACAGAGAAAAGGCAACCTCAAATTGAGTTCCTCTTATAGTGACATACAATCCAGAGCTGGAAAAGAGAAAAAATCCTAAAGGACTTATAACCTCTACTCCAGGAAGAAGAATTATTGAGAAAGAGATTCCTTGCTGCACCAGTATTTGCCTTTAGATAATCACCGAATCTGAAATAAAAATTAGTAAGAAGCAGACTCTAATAGAAGACCGAAAAGATGAGACTGGCACAAGTCCCTGAATATACCAAGCTACAAATTATGCCAACTCATATCACCATTTCCCACATGGGAAAGACATTCGACATAAGGGGATCCCGCTCAGGCTGTTCCTCTAATGTGATTTACATGAATTAATACAGAAAATGTATAAAGAAGCTACCTTGGAGGATGAGCCAAATCTTAAAGACAAGAATGAATTTTGACAGACATATCGTAATACAAAACAGAACAGATCAAGGTATGACTTCTGCCACCTTAGCCCTTGGGACAGACTTCACAGGGCCAGAGCACAGCATTGATGATTTTATGGTGAGAGTCCTGAAAGGAAAATTTAAAATCTATCCAAGACCATAAAACTTTTGAAATAAAGATAAGACACTTTCAATCGGATCACACAGGGCTTAACGACGTAGGCTTTCTGTCACATTATAAATATTTACAGCCCTGTCACCTTTAAGGAACATATTTCTCATCTCACAAAAACCTCTTACTTTTTCTTACGCCAAATTCGTTCTATTCGTCCCTTTCTTTCTTCCGCTGCCCTGACTACCATAGCTACCGTACTCTCTCGTATTGATTACTATAATTCAGTCCTCACAGGTTTACCCGCACTCAGCTATGTCGTTTGCAATTATTACAGAACACTGCTGCCAGGAGTATCACTTTCTCCTAGGACAGGCAGGATGAGTCAGCCACACTTGGTGACGTCATCCGATGGTGCCGAGACGGAAGTACTCTCCATAGCTCAGAAGGGCTTTTTGCCCTTCTGAGCATGGGCCAACTGGCCCCACCCCCTGCCCGCCCCTAGCTAGCCAGTTTTCAGTTCTTCCGCCTTGCCAGCAAGACGGACCTTCTACTCTCCGACTGAAATGAAACATCAAATCTTGAACTTATTCTTATCCTGTAGAGAAAGAAGAGGAAGTTCCCCCTTTTACTTACTTGCTTGAAATGTCTCTGTGTTTGCTCTCTCGTGCTTCCCTTTCAGATCCGATATCGCTCAGAGAGCCGGCTGGAACCCCGGGGCCTACCGGCCATGTCCACTCGCAGCCCGCGGTTGCTGTTGCTAGGGGAACACCTGAACTCTGGCACGAGTTAAGGCAGATGCCGTGCCCTTGTTGCAGATGGGATCATGCTGCGGATGCCGCTGATGGGAGACCGGATCATGCTGCAGATGCTGTTGATGGGAAACCTTCGAACTCCGGACTTGGGAGGCGTTCCAGCAGTCAAGTGCCCTCGTGGCAGCCCAGGGCGTGCCTAGAAGGCCTCTGTCCCCGGCCAGCCACGATTCCAGTGCCTCCCTCCTCTGGCAGGGCCATCCTCACGTGGGGACCATGGGGGCGGCCATCTTGCTATGGCCATGCTGCCTTGCAAGCCACCACCCCCCTGCACTGATTGGATGAGCAAGTGAAAACTCTGCACCGATTGGATGAGCAAGGGAAATCTCCATTGGCTGAAGGCTGACCCGCACCATGACGCCATTGGTTAACACCATGGCAACAGGGGGAATCCGGGGCAGTGCCACGCCAACGCAGAACTCCTTTGCACTTGGTGCCGGCCCGACGGAACAGCTGCCAAAGGAGATCCCCTCCACCCCTTCTCTGGCGCCGGGATCTCCTCGTGGCGCCGGGATCTCTGGAGGCTGCCTACCCGCTCAGGATTGGCGCCAATGACAGTGCTGCATGCTCTGTTCCTCCCTGCCTGCCCGCTCAGCTGAGTCCACAGCGCCGTTTGGGGCATCACTCCAAGCATGTGATCGGCGCCGAAGACAGTGCTGCATGCTCTGCTCCTCCCTTGGTGCCGCCGACATCAATAGAGTCACGCCTCCTGGGTTCCAGTTGTAAGTGTGACAGCAGCTCGACCAGCAGCAGCTCAGCAATCACGGTCCAGGCCCTGATGTGGAGGTAACACAACTGGGCCAGGCATGGTCCAGGCTCTGATGTGGAGGGAGTTCCTCAACACAAACATGTTGTTGAGGGAAAGATTCTCCCTCTGGCACAGGACTGCTGCCCTCAAACCTCTCTGCCCCTGCAAACAAGGCAGGTGCCTTATCGCGAGGCAGTAACTAGCATCAGCTGCTGTGACCACTCATTGGCTCCACGTGGACCGATATCCACGAGACTGCTCCTTGCACGGAGTGCCGCCATGATCATGCCTATGCTAAATCTCACATATGGCGCCCTCCCCTGGTGGGAGGCCGACAGGAGCACAATCTGAGGCCAACAACAGTGCACAGCTCTCCCTCGCGACGCCGGGATCTCCCAAGACAACGGGTGTGGCCAGATGCTCCGGACTCAGCTTCATCAGGCTGAGTCGTAGCGCTGGGGGTACTGCCAGGCTGAAGCACTTGTTTTTCCATCCAAAGTGGAAGAGTAGCCTAGTGAGTAGAACTGGCACTCCTGGTGACATTGAGCAAGTCACTTTACCCCAGGCAGAGGCCACTGATTGAAGGCACCATGGCTACGGGGAATCCAAGGGCGGATTGCGTCTACATGGCGCATCCCATCCATGGGGCTGCTCCTGAATCACGTCTAATCACCTCTGACCACCTGCTGCCAGTGGTGACCTGAGCTGTAGTGCGGAAGGGTCGAACACAAACAAGGCAGACAAGCTACCAGTGGATACCGCATCACTACGGCTTCATGAGACTCCGGCCGGGGCTCTGCTGGTTGACTGTGGTCAGACATATATCCAAAACACTGGCTACAATAGTCAATTGCCCAGTGTGCATATTTCAAAAAAGGCTTTAGCTGGATCAGAAGGTATTTCTTGGTTGACAGCTATGGACTTGGATATTGGCACTGTTGTTTTGTGCCATACTTGAGATGTAATAGTAGTGACTTTTCATTTTGGCTTTTTAGTATATGAGATTTTGTACTGGCCATATTGTGTCTCAATAAATTAATTTGAAACACAAAAAAACATTTTCACTTATTTTATAGTCATTTTAAATTTGAATCTTGAAGTTCAAGATGTGAGATTTTGGAATTACAAGCAACATTCCTGCAAAGCAGCTTTGAGCCAGCATTTCTACCAGTGGAGGAAGTATAATGCGATCACGCATTGAATCGTGAAGGGATGATCGTGTCGTACTGCCTCCCACTGGCAGTATGCCCGTGGAGGATTCCCACGCAGGTCAAAGCTGCTTAGTGGGAACATTAATTACAGCCATGACTGATACTTGACTCTAGCTGGATTCATGCATTTTTCTTATTCATACAGAATAAAACAAATTGAAACAAAATAAGAAACTATAGCCAGGATTCTGCAAGGGCTGCCATCCTTGCTTTTCGGATAGCACAGACATTGGCAGCATACATAATGTTGCCTATCCAAGGCTTGCTAAATTTGTAGAATAAATAGTCTGCTTTTGAGTGTTAAGTGGGTAAAGTAGAATATCAAATTGAAATAAATAGATTTGGGGAAAGGAAAACAAGGGTGTGCGTCTTTTTCAGTCCTATCTGTAAATTACAAGGAAAGAGACAGATTAGAAGCTTATTCTGGTGAAAAAAACAAATATCACATGACTTCCGTTTACATCTGTACTTAACGATTTCACTCTCCGAAGAGAAATAGTGGATCAATTAGTCACTCTGAATTCTGTTTGCTTAGTGCCTGGTTCAGAGCTTTTTATGACCATCTATCTCCCTGTGTTCTCATCCATCATCCTATTCTTCATCATCAAATGTGGAGAAAACAATATTAATCGTATCCCAAGGACTTTAACATAAATGTAAAATAGTGGTCCACATTTGCTGGGCAAAAAAAAACAGAGCATAGGGAGCAAATTAGGCAACCAGTAACATGGTATTTTCAAATGAATTAAAAGAAATAAAAAAGTTTAAATATGTAATTGTTCTTGTTTTGAGGACAGGAGCTTCAATGGTTTTGGGTGGTTTTTTACCCCCAAACTAAAATATTTCATATCTACATGGAAAGCATTGTTTCTCAGCTGTAACAGGTGTTTTCAATAGAGAGCAGTATTGATTAGGTACACAAGTGGGTGAGGTTATTGCATATCGTTGGGATAGAGCAGTTCTCCCAGACCTCTGAAATGATTATAAACCTGTAAGCATGTGTGGTCATTCCGTCGTGGAGTGATCTCCTCATTTTCTGTTGACAAGCAGGATTGAGTCAAGCACACAAATGAGGGGTGTCATCCGATGAACCCAGGATGGAACTGCTCTTCCAGATCTCAGAACCTAGCTGAGAATGTATCGCCCTTCCTGTACACAGTGGTATTCATAGCTTTTTCAGTGTATTTCTTCCATTCTGCTGAATGGTTGTGACAAAGCTCTCCTATTCAATGTATTTTCCTTTTCATTTGTCTTTTGTGTTTTTTGTTTTTTGACAAAATTCTTAGCTGTTATTAACTCTTGACATTTATGCATTCTTCTTCATGGTCCTTCCTTGCCTTGTCCATGGTGTTTCAGAACCTTCCTCAGAAAAGACAATCATCCAGTTTGCCCCACTTCTCTGAGCCCGGATCATACTTGGGAATTCTATGTTTTTCTGTATGGTCTAATTCATTGCTTCACATCATGCAGAAGTGAGTCAACTCCATTGAGGGAGAATGACAGAATTCTTCAATAATCCAGTAGTTTACCTTACCACAGAACTGGTACTCAGAGGTGTTACCTGCAAATTTTGCACTAATGCCTCCCTTTTGTGCAAAGTCTTGAGAGGTCCAGACTCTACAGAGTACGACCTGGACCGGGGACAATGCTTCCCATGCATTTGAAAGGTACTCGGATTGCATATGCCTTATGACTTACAGGCTGCGTAAGAATTTACAGTGCATTGTTTCTGCGCAGCAGCTACGGTTGGCACAGTTAGCGCAATCAGTGATGCTTCCAGTGGATCAAGCTGCTCTTTATCTGCACTGAGGGCCCTGTTTTTTTTACAGTGCTTGCATAGACATTTCTCTGACCCGTTTTCCTGCACATATTGTGCAAACCTAGAAGCGCTAGTTTCTGCACAAGAAGTTGTTGCACATTCCTCCCTGGCCCAAACGGTTCCACAGCAACATGTTGTTCCTGTGATGTCATAATGCTCTGCCTTATCCAGCGACTCTCTGCTAAACATGGTTTTGTGAACCCTAAAGCAGCTTTTTGAGAAGCATGTTTGCTTATCATATGAGGGAACATGAAAAGCTTGGTAGCTTTCTTGTTTGTTTAAAAAAAATAGAAAACATTTTTTTCAACCCTGTACCTTTTGGGGATTATTTTAGAATCCCTATTCGTGCTTTGGACGTCCAAAAACAGGCATAGACACATCCAAAGCAAAGAGACGTCTCCAGAGCCACTTTAGAAGCCAGCTGTGGGGGATGTCTTCGGGGTGAGGACGTCTGAATCTGAACAGGGGCAAGGTGGAGGCATGGGTGGGGTGTTCCCAGGATCCTGGAGGCGTGATTAGGGCATTCCTAGGGACCTGGATGTCCCCACTTGATTACAGAAATGTCATGGATGTACGATGTTGCATCTATCTTTAGACCAACTCTGAGGCATGCATAGCGATGAACAAGCATCTGTAAAGTGCTTGTTTTAGCTGAAAAACATCCAGAGGGTGTAGAAACAAAAGCAAGCTATCATTCCCAGTACCCAACACAATTTCAGCTATAGCAGCAGTGGGCTTTGAACCCTGGTTGCCCTGTTTCTATACCATACTCTAACCATTATGCTATCCTTGATAGCTAGATTCTGAAATGCGGTTCTGGGGATGTCTAAATAGATGCCCCTGCAGCCATCCCTATCGGGCATGCCCAGGTTTGTAAAATTACATCGGCACCTGGATGTGCCTGCATCTTTTTCAGATAATCTGGCTTAGACGTCCTTGCACGTGCATGGAGCTTCTAAAATTCCACTTTTACTACTTGTGCTTCTAAAGAAGAATTTGAATTCTCTCTAAACAAAAAAAAATGTTTTCAGTTCACTTTAGTCTCTCATTCTCTGTGAAAGCCTGAAGCCACTTTTGGTTTCTTAGCCGCAATATTTTTTCCCTCTGTTTCTTCTAATGCTGACAAAGGCCTTGCGGGATAGCTGTAAAAATAAAGCAGTAAAAATGTTATCTAATTACCTTTATGCTTCAGCTGCTTAACTACTGGTCATCATTCCAGAGCACATGAGCATTATCAAAGCTGATATCTATTTCTTCTAGATTAACCAAATTATAGGACAGTATCGTTACTTTCCAGTAGTAGTTAAAGGCTAGTTATATTCAGGTGCAGTAGGTATCTCCCCGTTCCCAGAGGGTTTGCAATCTAAGTTTCTACCTGAGACAATGGAGGGTTAAGTGACTTGCCCAAGGCCACAACGAGCATCATTGGGATTTGAAGCTTGGCTTCCCTGGTTGCTGTCTATCTCTATAAAGCACAATACATCCTGTCAGTGTGGCCAGCTAGCTTATGCCAGTGAGTGCATAGCCACTTCCTTTGCCCACCTTGAATTATGGACAATTCTTTACATGCACTATTTCATACAGGCATGAAAGTGTGTAAAATCAGAGGAGGAAGTGATGTCACTGCACAGTATGGATGTGCAGGCCTGGATAAATGACTTGAATGTTGACTTTTGTGGTTTTGGTCGGTGCATTGATTATGCTGAGATACAGATTGAGGAACATGAAGATCAAACTGGCAGCCTGCAAAACAAAAGAGCTGAGATGATAATATCTGTGAATAAGGCACTGCTTTCCAAGCTAGAAGATTTAGAAAATCATCCCAGACAATTAGAATACATGGCCTACCTGAGACTGAGGAAATGATAAACTATATAATGCTGGCAGATCAGATAAGTGGAATTCTAGTAAAAGCTGCACAAATTGAGTCACCAAAATGATGCTTCAGGATTGGGCTCATCCAGCTCTGGGCCTACTGCATGAAGGGCAGCCTAGAGCTATTTTTTTTAGTGCCGTCAAGTCAGTGCTGACTCCTGAATCCCATCTCCCTCTGAAGCAAGTCATGCAGGCGTGGGGCCTCCGGAAGCACGGGGCCATGTGCGGGCAACATTCCCGCACAATGGATGGGTCGGCCCTGCATCATGTATCTCTTTTGGTTATTCTTCCCCACATACATCACCTTGCATGAGTCCACATTAAATTCTATTTACTCACAAAGTTCTCCTGCAATTGCCACAATCTGCATGCAATTCAACAACTTTGAATAATTTGATGTCATCTGCAAATTTTAATCACCTTGCCTGTTCCCAATTCCAGATGGTTTATATTGTTAAAAAGCACTGGTTCCAGTACAGATCCATAGGATACTCCACTATTCTCCTTCCTTCTCTAAATTCTGTTTCTCAGACAGTTTGCAGTCCACAATAGGACATTGCCTTCTATGCCATGACTTTTTAATTTCCTCAGGAGTTTCTAATGTGGGACTTTGTCAAATGCTTTCTGAAAGTCTAAATACGCCATATCAACCGGATCGCTTGTATCTGTGGCACTGTAGCCTTTCTCTGCTCCTCTTCTGGCTCTCCAGTCTTTGGGATCTCTCTCTGAGATCTAGAGGGATCTATGGTCTGATCTTGCCCATGGGCACCATTTCCCACTAGCACTCCTTGTGACCTTGGCCAAGTCACTTTATCCTCCATTGCCTCGGAAGAAAAGGCCTGGAAATCTACTTCTGCTCATACTTTGTCAAGAAAACCCAGGAGCTGCAGGGTCATCAGGAGTCAGCATTGACTTGAAGGCACTTAAAAAAAATGGGCGCTGAAATCTGAAATCTGGCCTTGGTTAGAGGAGTAGCAGTATATAACATTTTAATGCAGGATGCTAGTCAATTCACCATTGTTAACATGGTTACTGGAATATCAACTCTTTGGAGTCAAAGAAAATGAAGAGCTGTGTAGACTTTGATGGATTCAGAACCTATTTGCAATCTAGTATGTAGAGGGACCTCTGAAGATTCTTTAGGGCAAAATTTAAAGAGTACTGTTTCCTCATTAAAATGAAAAATGAAGAAGTGTCACTGTATTTGGCTTTGTTCTCACATTGTACTGTTTTCGAATGCTATATTTCAGAGCCTCTCTGCCATGTTGCACACCAACTTACGGCCTCATTCGGCTGTCTGTTTTTTGGATCATTGGCATGATTTGGAGCTGGATGCATGGGCATAGATTCTGTTTGTTAAGAAAGCATGTTTTAGTAGCAAAACGTTGTTTGATGCAGTTTTGGATTGATGCTCTGCCTCCGAACTTGGAGGTGTGGTGTGTTCTCTTTAATCCTCCCTGTTGAGGGTAAAGGCCGAGGCAAAGAAGCTCACATCCTGGACATAAATGCATGGCTGCGTGGATGGTGTCATCGAGAGCATTTTGATTTCCTGGAGCATAGGATGATGTTCCAAGGGCTGTAGAGCAGAGATGGCATCAATTTGTCCAAGAAGGGTCGACGTGTCTTCAGTAGCAGACTGGCTAGCCTACTGAAGAGGGCTTTAAACTAGATTCATTGGGGATGGTGAAGAATGCCCCCAGGTAAGTGAAAGCCCACAGATAACTGAAACATTAAATACTTCTATAGAAAAGGGAAAAAGGGACAACATCTGGAAAGTGGTGCGTATAAATGCCTTAGCATAGGAAATGAGATCCCAGATGTGGAGGCTTTAATGAAAGAAGCTGACTTGGATGTAATGGTGGTCATGGAGACATGGTTCATGGACAGCCATGACTGGGATGTAATTATACCAGGCTATACTTTATTCGGGAAGTGGAGGAGGAGTGGCACTATATGTAAAAAAATAATATTACAGCTACAGAAGTACAGGGCTTAAAAGGGAGAGAGAGGCACTGTAGGTTAAACTAGAAAGAGGGAAAGAGAAATCCATTTGCATTAGCATAATATACAGACCCCCCCTCACAGGGAGAAGAAGTGGATGGAGATTTAATAGAAGACATACGCAGCATTGCCAGGAAAGAGGAAGTGCTATTGATAGGAGATTTCAATATGCTTGATGTTGATTGGCACATCCCTGCTGCAGTGTTACAGTGTCATTTAGAGAAATAAGGAGATCCTGGATTCTCTACAGGGAGAACTATTCAGGCAACTGGTAACAGAACTCACACGTGAAGGGGCCATACTGGACTTGGTGCTTACCAATGGTGAAAGTGTTTCTGATGTTATAGTGGGATATCTTCTGATATCCAGTGATCACAGGATGCTATGGTTCAGTATTAGGACTAGGGCTGATAAAATCCATTCAAAAACGAGGGCCTTGCACTTTAGGAAAACTAACTTGGCCAAGATGGGCCAATACCCCAAGGAGTTGTTAGCAGGATGGAAATAGCTGGGAGATGTAGAAAAGCAATGGGCAAAACTCAAAGGGGATATTTTAAGGGCAACCAATCTTTGTTAGAAAGGTAAATAAAGGTAAAAGGAAAAGGAGGCTGCTATGTTTCTCAACAGATGTAGCTGAAAAGGTGAAGAAAAAGAGGGAGGCCTTCATGAAATACAAGAGATCACAGAGAAAGGAAGACAAGCATCTATATTTGGAAAAATGTAGAGACACTAGCAAAGTAGTCAGGAAAGCAAAGATACTAAAAGAAGACGAAATAGCCAATGCAATAAAATGCGGGGATAAGACATTTTTCAGATATGTTAGTGAGAGAAGGAAGGGCAAAAGTGGTATTGTCAGACTCAAGGGTGAAGGGGAGGAATATCTAGAAGCTGATGAGGATAAAGCGGAATTGCTTAACAAATATTTCTGTTCTATGTTCACCGATGAAGAACCAGGAGCAGGACTTCAGAAAACACCCACAAATAGGAACAGAAGCAAATCTGAAATGATTTTCAGAAGACTGTGTTCATGAGGAACTAGCTAAACTAAAAGTAGACAAAGCGATGGGACCGGATGGGAAACATCTGAGAATAGTGAAGGAACTTGTGGATGTTCTAGCAGCTCCACTAGCTGACCATTTCAATGCCTCTTTGGAGTAGGGAGTGGTGTCAGAAGACTGGAAAGAGGCACATGTGATCCCTTTACACAAAAATGGACATAAGGATGTGGTTAAAAACTACAGACTGGTTAGTCTAACCTCTGTGTTGAGTAAATTATTGGAAACACTGCTGAAAGAGAAAATAGTGAGGTTTCTGGAGTCCAGTGAATTGCAGGATCCGAGACAGCATGGATTCACCGGAGGCAGGTCTTGTCAGACAAATCAGATTTGATTTCTTTGACTGGGTGACCAGGCAGTTGGACTGAAGGAGAGCCTTAGATGTGGTGTACTAGATTTCAGTAAAGCCTTTGACACCGTTCTGCACAGGTGACTTATAAACAAACTGAGCACCCTAGGGATAGACCCTAAAGTTACTGATAGGGTTAGAAATTGGTTGAGTGGGAGTCAACAAAGGGTGCAGGTAAATGGAGTTCACTTTGAGGATAAGGAGGTTACCAGTGGTGTGCCACAAGGCTCTGTCCTTGGTCTGATTCTTTTTATCATCTTTGTTAGTTATATTGTAAAAGGGCTGTTGGGTAAGGCTTGCCTCTTTGTGGATAATACCAAAATCTGCAGAGTAGACACTCAGGAAGGTGTACATAATATGAGGAGGGATCTAGCTAAGCTTGAAGAATGGTCTAGAATTTAGCAGCTGAGATTTAATGTTAAAAAATGCAGGGTCATGCATTTGGGCTGCAAAAATCCAAAGGAGTGGTACAGTATAGGGAGTGAAGTACTTCTCTCCACAAAAGGAGAGCGGGACCTAGGCATGATTGGTCTGATGATCTTAAAGTAGCTAAACAGGTAGACAAGATGACAGCAAAAGCTAGAAGGATGCTTGAGTGCATAGGAAGAGGGATGGCCAGCAGAAAAAAGGAGGTGATAGTGCCTCTGTATAAGTCTCTAGTGCGACCTCATTTGGAGATTGTGTGCAATTCTGTAGACTGCACTTTCAAAAGGATATAAACAGGTTGGAGTCGGTGCAAAGGGTGGCTACTAAAATGGTTAGTGTTCTTTATTATAAAGCATATGAGGACAGACTTAAGGATCTTAAGATGTATACTTTAGAGGAAAGACGGGATACAGGATATATGATGGAGACATTTAAATATCTCCATGGCATAAATGCACAGGAGAAGAGCCTCAATTGAAAGCAAGCTCTGCTACAAGGGGTCATAGGATGTGGGTGAAAGGGGATAGACTCAGGAGTAATATGCGTAAATATTTCTTTACAGAAAGAGTGGTAGATACGTGGAATAGTCTCCCAGTGGAGATGGTAGGGATGAGAATAGTATCTGAATTTAAAAAAGCATGGGACAATCACGGAGTATCTTTAAAGGAAAAAAGGGACTATAGTAGTAGTTAATATGGAAGGGCAGATTAGATAAACTATGTGGTCATGTTTCTATGTTTATAGACCTCTATCATATCTCCCCCTCACTACAATACAATAACAGCAGCTACGGGTACCAGTCTGTCAACAATGAGTCGCCTGACTGAAGACCGAACACAATTTAGGATAGCTATCCAGAGGGTCGCCATAAGTTGACTCCGACTCGACGGTACTTAACAACAACAACATCATATCTCCTCTTAGCCTTCTGTTTTCCAAGTTGAAGAGCCCTAATCTTTAAGCCTTTCTTCATAGGGGTATCTTTCCATCCCCTTTACTATTTTGGTGGCTCTTCTTTTTATCTTTTCTAATTCTGCTATATCCTTTTTAAGATATGGCGACCAGAATTGCACAGAATATTCAAGGTGGTCACACCATGAAACGATACAGAGGCATTATAATATCCTTGATTTTCTTCTCCATTCCTCTCCTTTTGATTCCTAGCATTCTATTTGCTTTCTTGGTTATTGCTGCAAACTGGGCGGAGAGTCTCAACGTATTATCCATGATGACGTCTAAATCTCTTTCCTAGATGGTGCTTCCTAAAATGGAACCTCCAGTCTTCATGTACTACAGATGATTTTCTTGGTAGATCGGATTACTAATAGTAGGTCTGCAATGTCTTATTTCAGTTCTTTCAGTACCTCGGATGTAGACAATCCGGTCCAGATGATTTGCTTCTCTTTAGTTTATCAAATAGTTGTAATGCAGCTTCCCCATTTATCAAAATTTGTTTCAATTATTCTGATACATCACCTTTAAATACTATTTCAGGCTTGGTAACTTCCCTTCATCTTCTTCAGTAAAGATTGAAGCAAAGAATTCATTCAGTCTTTCTGCTCTGGTCTTGTCTTCCCTTAGTGTCCCTTATGCCCCTCTGTCGTCTAATGGTCCAACTGACTCTCTCGGAGGTTTTTTGCTACGAATGTACTTGAAAAAGTTTTTATTGTGTGTTTTTGCTTTCACGGCAAACCTTTTTTCAAATTCTCTCTATTCCTGCCTTATGCCTTGCATCTGACTTTCCAGTGCTTATGTTGTTTCTTGTTTTTGATATTTGGCTCCTTCTTCCATTTTATGAAAGAAGCTTTTTTGGTTCCAAGAGCCTTTCTGACCTCACCTTTAAACCATGCTGGCAGTTTTTTGGTCTTTCTTCCACCTTTCTTAAAGCGTGGAATACATCACCTTGGTGTGGCAGGAAGTGATCCTGTAACTAGGACCTGTCCTCCAGGTGATGTAAAACCCTCTCGCACCGAGGAGGTTTCTCCAGGGCCACGTGCCCATGAGGGAAGGGTTAGGACAGCCATTATAGTTGGTGATTCGATCATTAGGCATGTAGATAGCTGGGTGGCTGGTGGACATGAGGATCGCCTGGTAACATGCCTGCCTGGTACGAAGGTAGTGGACCTCACGCACCACCTAGATAAGGTCTTAGATACTGCTGGGGAGGAGTCTGCTGTCTTGGTACATGTTGGTACCAATGACATAGGAAAATGTGGTAGGGAGGTTCTGGAGGCTAAATTTAGTCTTTTAGATTGGAAGTTGAAATCCAGAACTTCCAGGGTAGTGTTCTCCGAAATGCTTCCCGTTCCACGCGCAGGACCCAAAAGGCAGGCAGAGCTCCAGAGTCTCAATGCGTGGATGAGACATTGGTGCAGAGATGAGGGTTTTGGATTTGTTAGGAACTGGGGAACATTCTGGGGAAAGGACGGGCTCTTCCGAAGGGATGGGCTTCACCTTAACCGGGATGGAACCAGGCTGCTGGCATTAACCTTTAAAAAGGAGAGAGCAGCTTTTAAACTAGATAATAGGGGAAAGCCGACAGTCGCCCAAGAGCGGATGGTTCGGAAGAATGTATCCTTGAAGGATACTACCAAAAGCAGAAAGGTTCCAAAAAAGAGTAAAGTAGCCCAAATGCCCTCGAGTATGGAGCAGACAGAACTTAAAGATCCCAAATTACCCATGTCTACCAATAGCCAAATTAATATGAATAAAATACAGTCTCTAAAATGCTTGTATGCAAATGCTAGAAGTCTAAAAAATAAGATGGGAGAGTTAGAATATATAGCACTAAATGAGAGGTTAGATATGATTGGAATCTCAGAGACATGGTGGAAGGAGGACAGCCAGTGGGACACTGTGATACCTGGGTACAAACTATATCGTAATGATACAGCTGATCAAATTGGTGGAGGGGTTGCGCTCTGTTAGAGAGGGCATTGAGTCAGAAAGCATTAAAGTTTTGCAGGAAACAAAATTTGCTGTAGAATCTCTATGGATTGAAATTCCATGTAAAAAGGGGAAGGCGATGGCAGTGGGGGTGTACTATCGACCGCCTGGCCAGAATGAACAAATGGAAGATGAAATGCTCAAAGACATCAAGGAAGCTAACAAAAGTTACAGCACAGTAATAATAATGGGTGATTTCAATTACCCCGGTATCGACTGGGTCAGTGTCACGGCAGGACATGCTAGGGAGATAAAGTTCCTAGATGAAATAAATGACTGCTTCTTGGAGCAGCTGGTTCGTGAACCGACCAGAGGGGAAGCCATATTAGACCTAGTCCTTAGTGGAACACCAGATCTAGTACAAGAAATAAGGGTGTTGGGGCCATTTGGCAATAGTGATCATAGCATGATCACCTTTGATTTAATTAGTGGAGGAGGGATAGTAAGGAAATCCACAGTACCACCTTTTAACTTTCGAAAGGGAGACTATGATAAAATGAGGAAAATAGTTAAGAAAAAACTAAAAGGAGCAGTTGCAAAGTTAAAGACTTACATCAAGCTTGGGTGTTGGTGAAAAATACTATCTTGGAAGCCCAGACCAGCTGTATTCCACTAAGAAAAGTGGAAGGAAGTCCAAAAAATTGCCAGCATGGTATAAAGGTGAGGTCAGAGAGGCTGTAATTGCCAAAAAAGCATCTTTCAGGAAATGGAAAAATGAGCCAAACGACGAAACCTGGAAACAGCACAAGCACTGGCAAGTCAAAGGCAAGGCATTGATAAGGCAGGCAAAGGGAGAATTTGAGAAGAAGCTTACTGCGGAAGCAAAAACGTGAAATAAAGACTTTCAAGTACATTCATAGCAAAAAACCTGTGAGAGAGCCAGTTGGTCCATTAGATAATAGAAGGGTTAAAGGGGCACTAAGAGGCGACAAGGCGATAGCGGAGAGACAGAATGAATTCTTTGCTTCAGTCTTTACTGCGGAAGATGTAGGGATGTTACCCATGACTGAAGTGGTATTCAAAGGTGCGGAAGAATTGAAGGAAATATCGATACATTGGGAAGATGTATTACAACTATTAGATAAACTGAAGAGTAGCAAATCACCTGGGCCGGATGGTATACATCCAGGCGTGTTGAAAGAACTGAAATATGAGATTGCAGACCTGCTATTAGTAATCTGTGAACTATCATTAAAATCATCTCTAATACCTGAAGATTGGAGGATCGCCAATGTAACACTAATTTTTAAAAAGGGTTCCAGGGGTGATCCGGGAAACTACAGACCGGTGAGCCTGACATCAGTACCGGGAAAAATGGTAGAAACCATCATAAAGAATAAAATTACTCGGCATGTAGATAGTCATGGCCTAATGGGAGACAGCCAACATGGCTTTAGACAAGGAAGATCTTGTCTTACTAATCTGTTATGTGTGAATAAACAGGTGGACAAAGGTGAATCGGTTGATATAGTGTATCTGGACTTTCAGAAAGCCCTTGACAAGGTCCCTCATCAGAGACTTTTGGCAAAACTAAAGAGTCATGGGATAGGAGGCAGTGTACTACTGTGGATCAGGAACTGGTTAAAAGATAGAAAGCAGAGGGTAGGGCTAAATGGCCAATTTTCCCAATGGAGAAAGGTGAATAGTGGTGTACCCCAGGGATCTGTGCTGGGTCCGCTACTTTTTGACATATTCATAAATGACCTGGAAAGTGGAATAACAAGTGAGGGTATCAAATTTGCAGATGACACAAAACTATTTAAAGTTGTTAAAACCCAAGAGGATTGTGGAAAATTGCAAGAGGATCTTGATAAATTGGAAGACTGGGCATCAAAATGGCAGATGAAATTTAATGTGGACAAGTGCAAAGTTATGCACCTAGGGAAGAACAACCCAAACTATGGTTACACGATGCAAGGTTCCACATTAGGAACCACCACCCCCCAGTTTAGGCGTCATTGTGGATAACATGTTAAAACCCTCGGCCCAGTGTGCAGCTGCGGCCTAGAGAGCAAATAGAATGCTAGGTATCATAAGGAAAGGAATGGAAAATAAAACAAAAGATATTATAATGCGTCTATATCGTTCCATGGTGAGACCGCACCTTGAATATTGTGTGCGATTCTGGTCGCCGTATCTTAAAAAGGATATAGCGATATTAGAAAAGGTTCAGAGAAGAGCCACCAAAATAGTAAAGGGGATGGAAGGATATTCCTATGGAGAAAGGCTAAAAAGGTTAGGGCTCTTTAACCTGGAAAAGAGACGGCTGAGGGGAGATATGATAGAGGTCTATAAATTAATGAACGGAGTGGAACGGGTAAACGTAAATCGATTGTTTACGTTATCAGAATATAGAAAGACTAGGGGACATGCAATGAAGCTACAGGGTAAACTATTTAAGACTAATAAAAGAAAATATTTTTTCACTGAATGTGTAATCAAACTCTGGAATTTGTTACCGGAGAATGTAGTAAAGGCTGTTAGTGTAGCTGGGTTTAAAAAAGGTTTGGACAAGTTCCTGGAGGAAAGGTCCATAAACCATTATTAAGATGGGACCCATGATATCAATGCTTGACCCAGTACAAGCATTGTGGAACCTGTGTCTTTTGGGGAAACTGCTAGGTACGTATGACCTAGATTGGCCACTGTTGGAAACAGGATACTGGGCTTGATGGACCTTGGTCTGACCCATTATGGCATATCTTATGTTCTTATGATTGATAGGGGCATCATAGACTGAGAGAGTGCTGTCCCAGCTGATATAGATGTTACAGGTATTGCAGTATGGCATTGAAAGGAAATTGAATGGGGGTCGCTAGTGTTTTGTGAAACATCAAATAGATGATTTCTTTGCAGCAACCAATCTGCTTTAAATAGGCAGAGGGAAACTTAAAGTGATAATTAAGTGGTGCTTAGTTTCCATGCTGAAAGTCTAGGGATTTGAGGTTTTGTTGAAGAAGGGAACCCTTGTTCTGCGTGGGGGAAGAGCAGCAAGTCTTTTGAGAAGAGAGAGCTAGTTCTGAGGAGGCCAATAGGATGCTAAGAATAATCATGCTGGAACTTGTGCAAGTTCTTTGCTCTGAGAGAGATGGGGGACAAGCATAGAGGAGGGACTAAGTCCAGGCTGTTAGGAGAGTATCCCTTGCCAGTCAATCCAGGCACAGGCATACTGAGTAATAGAGAGGGAATTTTGCATTTTTAGCTGCTGAAGGAGTCTATTTTGGGGAATTCCTGAATTATGAATGATATTCTGCAGAGTTTGTTGGTCTAGATAAAGAACTCTGCTGAGTCTATTGTCTATTTGGTTCTGAACACTAAATAGCCAAGTGACTTTCATCTGTATATGATTGGTGGTGATAAAGTCCCATATTTTAATTGCTTCCTGACATAGTGGGGTAAGCGATTTGGATTTAGCTAATGCCTTTCTTAGAAGTTCAAGATGAATTACATTAAGGCACAGTAAGTATTTTCCTGTCCCTGGAGTGCACACAATCTAAGTTTGTAACTGGGGCTATGGAGGGTTAAGTGACTTGTCAAAGATCACTGCTGTAGCAATGGCATTTGATCTGTTTTCCCTGCTCTCTGCTCTTAGCATTAGGCTTTCTATAGGTAGAGGGGACCCATGCTCCCTTGTCTGGGATCTTAGTTATTTGTCTGACGTAGCACTGAGCAAGCCTGAAAAAGACGGACAAACACTTGAAGGAAGTAATTTATTGCTCTGACCTCCAGATTATTTAATGGAGCTGTTTTTTGTACTGTGACCAGATTTCTTGAATAAATCAAGGGAGTCAAAGTGGGCTTCTCAGCCAGTGTTGGAGGCACCCGTGATTAGGACTGATTTGATATTCCATTGATACAAATGAGTCTCCTCTGAGATTATGCTAGAATATCCACCACTGCAACATAGTCTGTAGTGAAACTGATGAACCAAGTGTGGCAGTTCTATTGAAACTTGAGATTCCATTGTAGCTTTCTCATTTTTAGGCAAGCATTTATTTAACAGATCTTTTTTTTGTACCGCTTTATCATTTTAGTCAAAGCATTTTACATTGTAACTTAAACTTAGTAATGTACATTAAACAGGGACGTTGATAACTTGGATTCTTCTGAAGCAATGGAGGGTTAAGTGACTTGCCCAAGGCCACAAGGAAAGCTACGCCTCCACTAAATAGGGCGCAGCATGTACCATAGTGGCTGTATGGCTCAATTGATCTGTAAGTAGGCTTTGACTGAGACTGATCTCTGAGTGAACATTCTGGATATGAAGCTGTAAGGTTTGCATTCTGTCTTGTGACAGAAAATCTTTTGCTTGAGCTATATCTAGAATGGCTCCTATCCTGTTTGGATGAAGCATCGAGTTCTCAAAGATGGTGATGAGTGCTAGGCTCTGAAGAAGGCAGTTTGCTTCATCTCTGAGGGCTAGGATCAGGTTATCCGTGGAAGCATCTGGAAACCAGTCATTGATGTATGGAAAAGCTAGGTGGTGATGCTTGTGTAAGTGAGCAACAAAAACTTTGGCGACTGATAAGAGGTGAAAGGGAGGACTTTGTACTGATAATGTTCTATATGCAGAAGGAATTGGAAGTATTTTCTGCAACAAAGATGGATCAGAATATGTGCAAGCATTTTTGAGATCCAGTGTGTGCAACTGCCATTCCAAATCATCTCACCAGTCCAGTCCAGACACATGGGTTGTGCCCCTCAACCAGCAGATGGAGACTGAGCATGACCCGTTCTTGTGATGTCACCCTGTAAGGACTCTGTGCCTCATAGGATTGACCAGTATTGCTCAGTCTCCAGCAGGTGGTGGGGCTTCTGTGCTTCTGGACTGCACTTCAGGGTGATTGCTGAGAGCAGTATTTGGTAAATTGCTTGTATTTAGTGGGAAAGACAACATTGACAGCCATTTGGTGTGATTTTAGAGTTGAAAAAAAAACAAAAGACAAATGAAACAGAGGGCAGAGAAGCTGCATAGCTGGTAAGGAGCATTTTCAACTGACAGAGAGTGTGTCTCCAGCCTGGCCTGTTAGCTGTTCAGATCAGCTTTGGACTCCCCGGCGTGCAGGGTGTAAACCAGGTGCCCCATATCCCTCTCCTCTTGTCTGCCTCACACACGAATCCTGACAGGGCCTGAGGGCCACGATCCTGGAGTCCTCTGAGTGGTGAATGGCAGCAGAGTCTGTACATAGGCGGCTTCGTGATTTTCAAGTTTTTATTGGATCTTCGGGGGAAACCATTGGAATTAGGCTCTGGACTGCAAGAACTTGGTCATTGGATTGTGCGAGTGTAACACAATGATGCTGTCGGACAAACCACCTAAATTTCCCTGTGCTGCATACGATGCACATAAGGGCATGCAGATGGCAGTGGGCCTCTGCTGACTGTGTGCAGAGGAGGGCAGATTGGAGGCGGGGAGCTCCTCCGTTGTGGGGCAGGACAGGGCCATGCCGGTGGAGAAAGCGGCTGGTGGGCCTTGCCTGCTGCCGCGTGGTTCATCGGAAGTGGGATCCGCAGCCATTTTGAAAGGCGTGTTGGCAGGAGAGAGGCCTGCTATTTACAGCAGTGCAAGGGACGCGTCTGGGGGAAGTACGCCTTCGGGAGGGTCTCTGAAAGCAAAGAAGCGCAATCACGCAGAGAAGTCTTCGCTTCTCACCAGAATTTGTTCTGCTCCATCAGGCTTACTGCCTGAAGCAGGACAGGGAGTCAGCTAAGGGAGACCAAAGGATCTAAAGCAAGGAAAGAGAGGTTATCCCTCCCGGAGGTGGCAGAAGCTCCTAGGGCCAAATGTCCTCAAACTGTTTGATCAGGGGGGAGAGCTCACTTCCCCGGATTCAGAGTCCTCCAAGGAGCCTCTGGAGGGGACCTCCACAGAGTGGAGGGACCCTCCAGAACCGGATTTTGAGGAAGGGGAGATCCCTCCCTCCAACAAGCCTGCTGTGGTCCAGGTCTTCTGCAGCAAAGAGCTCTTGGCCCTGATTTAACACTCCCTTGCATCTCTGAATATGACAAACAGTGTCCCCCAGGAGGAAGTTGACCTGGAGGACCCTCTGCTTCAGTGGATTAGGTCCCCTCCTGACTTCTTCCCGCTGCACAAGGTGATTAAACAGATGATTAACACAGAGTCTGAGCTCCCCGAGGCTAGCTTGTGCGGGGCAGGACTATGTCCTGGCTGTATCCACTGCCTCCAGAAAACCAGGAGACTTTAAGTGTTCCTAAGTTGGATGTGCTGGTTACTGCAGTGACAAAAAAGACTACCATTTCAGTGGAAAGTGCAGCTGCCCTGAAGGATCCCCAAGATAGATGGTTGGAGACCATGTTAAAGCAGGCCTTTGAGGCCCTGTTTTCTGTCCACTCAGGAGAACGCTGGGATCCTTTGGAGGGGTGTCAGTCTGGAGGTAGTGAAGATCTTAGGTCATCCCATACAGTCCGGTTATGTTCTTCAGTTGAAAAAACAAAGGAACAAAACAAAGAAAAAGGGAGAGAGACATTTATAATGAAAGGAGAAACTGTAGCAAGCCAAGTGGGAGTTAGAGGCCATGGTGTAGCCTGCTAACTTGGTGTGGAATGCTTGTCTGGTATCTGAAAGGCTGACACTGTGCTTTGGTAGGCAATACTGGTCAATCTTATGAGGCACAGAACCCTTATAGGGGTTCGCAAGAACTGGGCATGCTCAGTGTGCATCTGCTGGTTGGGGGGCACAACCCAGGCTTCTGGACTGGACGAGGGTTTCAAGGAAAGGTAATTAGCAAGTAAGGCCTAATTTCACCGTCTTTAAATAGGGGAGAAGGGAGGGAAGATTGTTCATCTTGAAGTTTCTCTAGTAGAGGAAAAGGTTGATCTCTGAAATCTGGAGTAGAAGCTTTTAGTTCTTTTCCTAGAGTGGAACTGGTTCTATTGCGTTGGACTGCAGGAGCAGTTTGACTTCTTCCTTAACCCTGGAATTACCGAGATTTTTTGCACACACTGAATACCGTTGGGGTCATAAATGACCCCACGACGAATTTTAATTGTTAACCATGAAAAATTTAAACTAAACAGACAAAATAATATTCTGAATTAATTATTTATTATATGAAGGTTAAATGTTTTGAAATTTAATGCTTTATCATAAAATTACATGAAGAAGAGTTGCCATGAAAGCAGTTTTTGCATGCACTTGATGAACACAGTAAAGTACTACAGTCATTTTCATGAGACACAGACAATTTCTGAATGTTCTTTGCAAACATTGCGCTTGCAGGAGGTGCAAACTATGTTGCTTTTCTTGTCTTTTTCTCTGGAACAGCAGTGACATCTTGCCCTTTTCTTTGGGATCTTGACATTGCAAATAGCATCAGTGGCTTCTTCAATTCTGGAAGAAGTCTCGCTGCAATTACTCTGAAGCAGCTGCTTTCCTAATTCCAAGAGGAATAGACGAGATCTGTGCTTTGACTTGGACTGCGATTCTGGATTTAGTGACATCCAAACAATGAAGGCATTCAAAGCACTGATGTCCAACATGTTGTAGAAGATTGTCACTGGCCAGCGTCTTGTCATTCGTTTTGTGGTATACGTGCGCAACATTTGATCTGCCGTATCTACTCCACCTTTACTAGAATTATAGTCCAAGATCATGCATGTTTTTTTTGCCTGGACGTGTGTTATCTACTTCTTCTTGATCATGCAAACTGCTCAGAAGAACAACCATTTTTCCTTTATTTGGGCAATAGGAAACCAGAGTGGCGTCATCGCAAAAGGCAAACAGTGAAGTGAATACCTCTCAGCCCTTTGCTGTTACAAATTCTGGAGGTAATTCTTTTCTGCTCTTTTGAATTGTCCCCAAAAGTGTCATTTGTTTTTCTAGCAATTTCCGTGACAGGGATAAACTGCAGAAGAAATTGTCAACAGTAACATTTCTGCCAGATCGCATCAATCCTTCAGTGAGTTGCAGCACAACCCTTTCACCCTGATTCTGTTCCCTGTTTTGTCCGAGTTCCCTTCCTGTATATACTTGAAGATGCAGAACATATGATGTTGCACTGTCACACAACATCCATAACTTTATGCCATATTTCCCAGGTTTGCTGGGAATATATTGTCTGAACGGAACACGGCCACGAAATGTAAGCAGTTGCTCATCCACGGTAACATTTTCAGCAGGAACAAAGGCGTCACTTAGAGTTGCTTCCCAGGTATCAAAAACATCTCTGATTGGAGCAAGCTTATCCACGCCTCGTTGTTCATGTCTGTTGGTTGCATCATCAAATCTGAGAGCACAAGAAATTTGCTGAAAACGGTTACGGGCCATATATTTTCCGAAAACAGAACGACCATCTTCAAGGTTCCACAACTGAACTATGGATTCATTTTGTGACTTGTAGACGCCTGAGAGGATCAGGAGTCCAAGAAAACGTTGAAATTCTCCGTCTGTCAAATCTTTCCAGGTGTCGTCATCCACATTATGATTTCATTCAATAAGTTCTTCCTCATGAGCAAGTGGAATGCTGCGAGAAGGCCATCAACATTTCGTACAGCATACCTTGTAGGACCTTGTTGTACGGGCATGACATTAGCTCTGGCATATCTTCCAGCAGCTTGCTTTATAGGTTTCCTGTTCCATGATGTGGCATCCTTAGATACATAGGCTTCAATGGCAACATTTGTGCTTATAGTTGATGACCTCTTAGCTCTTCTACGACCACAACTAAGATTCCTCACAGATGATACTGACACCGAGGACTCCTGCCTTCTTCCCCGTCCAGCACAGCCTCGACCTTTGCCTCGACCTGTAACTTGACTCTTTGCTGCAGGCGATGTTACCGGCTCGACATCAGTCTCGCATTCACTTGGCGACCAACTGCTGTCGCCATCTGAATCATGACTGTCATCAGATTTATCGCCCGAACTTGGCTGATATGCTTCTTTGCTTGCTGAATATGCTGCATCATCAGACGACTCAGAGCTGTCACTATCAGCATCTCGTTGCAATATTTCTTTTACTTGGGCAGCGGAATACTTTCGTTTTGACATCATAAACAATAACCTAAAATAAATAAACAGATAAAGTTGAATAAAATGCAAAGCAGTTTTACTATAGGTGTACAATAATCGTGATGAACGAGCTGAAAGCCTTTAGATTTCATCGGAAATAATGAGAGAACTTATGATATCAATTACAGAAAATGTGTAATTTTCATAAAATAAGAGTACAAAAAATAAATGATACATAATTAATCATAAATACCTTTGTTAGATCAAAAACATCACAAAACTGCAAATTGTATCATGATCCAAACCGGACATAAGCAACTGGGGTCAAAAATGACCCCACTGGTACTCTGTGCTGCAATTCATCACTAGCGTCACCTAGCGGATGAAAATTATTCCTCTCATGGCGCAATATAAAGAGAATATTGACGTGAAAAGTCATAAAAAGACTGCATTCTTGAACAACTAGTTTCCGAGATACGCATTGTGAAACTTGCAATGGGGTCACTTTTGACCCCATCAGTATTCCCAGGGTTAAGCTGGTAAGTATGTACCTGAGGTATCTGAGACCACTGCAGAGGCTTTGAGGTTCAAAATTCTGCCACCAGATCAGGCCTGATATACTTGTTTTTTCAACAGGAATCTGAGGTTATCTGTTCCCACTATTGAAGAAAAAAATGTAGGGCAGGATGAATATTCTGGAAAGACAGTTGCTGTGACTGTAGAGGATAATCAAAATGTAAAAGATTATTTTGGTTGTCCAGGTGTGACCTGTTTTGCTTGCCCTCTTTCTCACTAACAAGGCTTAGTGAAAGTAGGTTGCTGAGTTTGCTGAAGCTGTTTGACGAAGGGGACAAAAGACCTTCTGTGACGCAATAACTTCTGCAGTATTGAGAAGCACTCATGAACTGCAGTGCAAGTAGCCTGGAGCATTTAACAGGGACATATTGAAATATTATTTGTTCCTTATCGTCTCTCCAGTCCAGTCCCGGAATCTCTGGGATAGTGTACCTCTTCCAGCAGCTTGGAGACTGAACAATGACACTCTTTTGATGTCACTGGTATAAATACCCGAGGGACTGCCTCCTTGCTCCAGTTTGTTCAGTGTCCAAGCAGCTGGAGGTTGTATGAGCCCAGAGATTCCGGGCTCACTAGAGGGACAATTAAGCAGTATACTGGATAAATTTATTTGTTTTAGTTAGTTTAGTTAGTTAGTTATTTATTTATTTAATTATATAATTAATCTAAAGAAGCTTAGGATTCCTGAGGTGCGCCCCCCTCTCTCTTTTTCTCTTCTCTCCCTGCTTAAAGCCACGATTATTTATACTGCTGCCGAGTCATCCGGCACAACTTAATAAGCAGGTTTCTGCCTCCTGAACCTACTTGTTTTAGATGAGGAGCGGAGAATAAAACAAGCCGCTGGAGCTGTGAGGAGTTCTGTGAGGAGCGGAGATTAAAACGAGCCGCCGGAGCTGTGAGCAGTTTTGTTTTTAGGAACATCGCTGTATGGCGGCTCCGGTTTCTCCTCCGACGCTGAAGCCGTCTTTACGGCCGAGCATGAGGAGAACCGGTCAGGACCAAAGAAGTAAAGGGATTTTCTAACACTGTAGCACAGAGGTAAGAGAGCCCTGTAGCGCAGATAGAGAGAGAATGTCAGTTGATTTCGGTACAGGCTGCGCCGCGTGGCGCGTGCACGGAAAAACGGCAGTACAATAAAAGAAATTTTTGAATATACCAGAGGAGTCTGGTTAGAGGGGGGGGACTCCTGTTTTGGTAGGTTTACCCTAGGGGGTAGCTGTTAAAGAGAATTAGGTGTTTTGGATTAGTTTAAAAAAAAGTGGTTTTAAACAGTTTGATAAGTGAAGCTGATCCTTCCAAAAAAAAAAAGAATTATCAGGCAAACTAGTTATTACTTTAGCGTTATAGTGAAGTAATGCCTTCTAGGCCACAGTGTTTGGTCTGTGGCACTAGGAGAGGAGCTTTATCTGACACAGGAGTGTGTAGAACCTGCGTCCAAGAGGCAGCAGCTATGGAGCAGGCTTTATAGCAGTGGAGAAGGTGCTAAAGTTGCTTCCTTGTCTATACCTGACACTGGGTCACCCCCGGAACCTTTGCCAGAACCGGTTGCAGGGCCTTCTTCCGTTCCAGATTTGCCTCAGGCACCATCAATATTTTCTGGAGGTTTGGCGGCATTGTTTTCGCAGGAGTTTGTATCTCTGCTTCAGCAAACATTTGGGAATGGACAAAGGGGTCCACTACCCTCTGCCGGGGGAGGGGGGGAACTCGGAGGGAAGCGTCCGGGTATTCCTCTGGAAGTTGCTGAGGGAGCTGTTCCTGTTAAGAAAGCTAAAACAGGGGAAGGATCGAAAGGAGCATTTGGTAACCTCTGAAGAGATTCACTCAGAAGATTTGGATCCGGATTTGGAAATGGACGACGAATTAGAAGAAGGAGAACTCACGGAACAAGAGTGGTTCGTGTTTTCCATAGAGATGAGTTGCCAGCGTTGATTATGGAAACGCTTAAAGCCCTTAATATGACGGCCTCAGAGCCAGCGGAGGATTCCACATTGGAGGATCCTTTGTTGCAGGCATTTAGGAAAATGCAAAGGGCTTTTCCAGTACACAGAGTTGTAAGGGAGATGATTCAACAAGAATGGGACATGCCCGAAGCAGGACTAAAGGTGTCCAGGGTCATGGCTCGGTTGTATCCTCTAGTGGATCAGGATCGGGAGTTGTTTAAGTCTCCCAAAGTAGATGCAGCGGTATCGGCTGTTACCAAAAAGACTACGATTCCGGTGGAAGGTAGTGCCGCCCTTAAGGATAGCCGTGATAGAAAGTTGGATACGTTGTTAAAACAGGTGTTTGATGTCAATGCTTTATCCATTCAGACTTCAATTTGTGGTGCATAGGTAGCCAGTCTATATTCGTTGGTCTCAGCGAGTACACAGAGAAAACATGGAAGACACTGCGGCAGAAGCATCCCGGTTAGAGACTGGGGCAGCTTATTTGGCTGATATCACTGGTCAACATTGAAATCATTACTGACTTTAAAAGGCCCTAATCTGTAGTATCTTGGTGAGCTGAACACGAATATAACATTAAAAAAAATTTATTGGCTCTCGTTTTGAAGATATTGCATATAGTTCATTTTTGACGTTTGTCATGCTGCCGCCCCAGAGGCCAAGGTTGGTATGGGCAGGTCAGATGGACATGAGAGTTTTTTTATATATTTTGAATTTGGTCCTTCTGTAAGAGGTCTTGGTAATGTTCCCAGGACCTTCCGGGGGCCAAAGCTCAAGAGAACACAATAGCCAGAATGTAGGGAAAATAAGGCTTTATTTCCCTTTAAGCACAATGGTTCAAGTTATGGGAGACTACTTCAACAAACTGAAAGAAACCTTGCTTCAGGCAACAAAAAGAAAATATATTCACACTTGCTTTGTTTAACTGTTGCTTCACAGTACTTGGCATAAACAAACTTTACAGGCATTCGCTACTGTTCGCTGTTTTATGTTTCATGCACAGACCTTAGGCTACCTGCCTGACAGTAGCTACAGTCCATCGGGGTTTCAGGTGGGTCTTCGTTGAATTCCACCTGCATGGGCTGAGTATCAGACAGCTGTGAATCAGTGTCAGTAAACTCTTGAGGAGTGTACTGAGGTTTCTCATATAACACATTTACTAGCTTCCAATGTTCAGCATTCAAGTCAGGGCCGCGCCCATGTGAGTGTTTGTTATGGCAGTTACTTCCCCTTGCAGGCTGCCTTATGTTATACAGTCTTTTTACCAAGGGCTTGTGCCTTGTTTCACAAACAGTTTGATAGGGAGGATATACTCCAGTATCTTGTGTTTCCTGTCTTCTTAACTTATATTGCTTATCAGAATAAAAAGGTATTTTACCTTGTTTAGTTGAGCCCCACGTCCTGGTCCCGCTGTAGTTCAGCCTTTCTTGAGCAGTAGGCTTTTCACACTCCAGCTGGCCTTCATGCAGAGTCACCACTCTCTCACATTCACACCTTTTACCATTTGAATAAGGAATATTACCATTTGCAGCAAAGACTTCATCCTTGCTCAGATAATGCTTACTGTGTCTTGCATTTACTGCTGCCGGTTCTTCACACCAAACTCTGGGGTTTATTTCTCCCCTTGTGCCTTTCTTTCCAGTACCTCTCAACCAAGGACTCCTGGAACTCTGTGGCCTCGGATTCACTATGCCCTCCTGCCAGGAACTCCTTCCTCTCTGGTGCTCTGGACACTCCTTATGGTGCTCTCCTTCTTGGTTCCTTTCCAGAAGCTCTCTGTGGTGTGACTCTCCGTGGTCTGCTTTTCCTTGATAAGCCTCTTCTTGATATGCCTCCTTTTGGTAGGCCTTCCTTGGTATGCCTCTCCTTGGTCTCTCTCTCCCTGGTCTGCCCCTAACTTGACCTAGTTCCTCCTTTTCAAGTTCCCAGCCTTTCTTCAGGGGAACTCCCCCTTTTCTCCATTGGCTGTTAGGTTGCATTACCTCATCAGCTCTGAGGTGCAGTTCTCTGGGCCTTGGAAGGTCACTCCTGCTCCCTCTCTTGGGCTCCTCATAACATTGCAGCTGATGATAAAATCTTTTTTCAGGATTTAAAACCCTTTTTTCTCCATGAATAGGCTCTGCGGTACCACACGTTTCACCGTGTAAATTTATCCAGTAGGACATCAACAACATCCCAAATAAGCCTTGAATGATGTAATATTGAATCACATTGCATAATATCAGCATGCACACATCATCCAGAGTTGATTGCATCATTTTCTGATACAATGTAATACTACTGCCAGACGGCTGCTGAAGCCATCTGATGTCATCAGTGTACTATACGCAGTCGGAAAGGAAAGTAATCTGGTATTCTGTTCTGATATTGAAAGCCTCATGAATGCCTTAAAAATCACTCATGACCCACAAGACTGGAGACTATTTATAGACTCTTCAAAACTGAGTCTGAAGGCTGTGCTTTTGAACAATGGAAACCGTCTTCCATCTATTCCAGTAGCACATGCCATCCACATGAAAGAACTACCCCAAACTGAAGCCATAAAATAACTAAAACTTCATTATTTCACAAGGGAACGGGTCTCAGACTTTATTGGAACAGGGTAGAACCCAGGAGGTAAACCTCTGCTGTGGTTCGTTAACCCTTTCTTTGCATCAATGACCCTAATGTTCATCTCGTTTTTTTTAACCAGACTTGCAATACTGATATCAAAATCGGTGTATCTTCCGTAACATGACGATGATGAGTGACAGTACATATAGAGTAGGTCTGCTTAGCTCTTAACTACTCCATTGTTCTATACACAGTCCATTCCACTCATCATTCTGTTAGCAAGGTATCAATCCAAACAATCAAGACTTATCTGTAGTCCCGACGCCAACCCGGCGCGCTCATGCGTTTCACTGCTTGAGCAGTTTCATCAGGGGATCTAGCTTGAATGTTGTGCTCAGTTCTGATATCGTCTTACTACAGCCAAAACTGTCATACGCTGTGTTATTCAAAATTTCTAAAATTAAACAGAGATTGTGAAAAGAATGAGATCACAAGAACCAGTGGTACATATGGATTTCTCGTCGAAGCAACATATTTGTAGATAAGTAATCTTTTCATGGTTGTAAAAATAAAGCATTGATTTAAATATATTTGTTTAATTTTAGAAATTTTGAATAACACAGCGTATGACAGTTTTGGCTGTAGTAAGACGATATCAGAACTGAGCACAACATTCAAGCTAGATCCCCTGATGAAACTGCTCAAGCAGTGAAACGCATGAGCGCGCCGGGTTGGCGTCGGGACTACAGATAAGTCTTGATTGTTTGGATTGATACCTTGCTAACAGAATGATGAGTGGAATGGACTGTGTATAGAACAATGGAGTAGTTAAGAGCTAAGCAGACCTACTCTATATGTACTGTCACTCATCATCGTCATGTTACGGAAGATACACCGATTTTGATATCAGTATTGCAAGTCTGGTTAAAAAAAACGTTAAAAAAAAACGAGATGAACATTAGGGTCATTGATGCAAAGAAAGGGTTAACGAACCACAGCAGAGGTTTACCTCTGGGTTCTACCCTGTTCCAATAAAGTCTGAGACCCGTTCCCTTGTGAAATAATGAAGTTTTAGTTATTTTTTGGCTTCAGTTTGGGGTAATTCTTTTGTATTTTTGGATTGTTTACTCCATCAAACCCACGATTTATTTGTTTGTTATCCACATGAAAGAGACATACGATAACTTAAAGCATCTACTGACTTCCATTAACTATAACAAGTATAGCTGGCACCTCTGTGGTGACTTGAAGGTAGTTGCCCTTTTAATGGGACTGCAGCAGGGATATATAAAATACATGTGTTTCGTATGTGAGTGGGATAGCCGAGCAAGGGATTGGCACTACTTGCGGAAGGAATGGAATCGCAGACAAAATGTAACAGTTGGAGAGAAGAATATCCAGCACCCAGCTCTGGTTGAGGCTCACAAAATCCTGCTACAACCCCTTCAGATCAAACTAGGTTTGATAAAAAACTTTGTGAAAGCCATGGACCGCACTTCGCCAGCTTTCCGATACCTGCATGAAAAATTCCCTCGCCTCGGCGAAGCAAAGATTAAAGAGGGAGTTTTTGTGGGTCCTCAGATTCAAGAGCTCTTCAAAGATGACCGGTTCAACAACTTGCTGCAGGGTGATGCGAAACAAGCATGGAATGCTTTTCGCTTAGTGTCAACAAACTTTCTCGGGAATGTTAGGGCAGAAAACTACAAGGAACTAGTAGAAGACATGCTGATGCAGTATCAGAAACATGCCTGCAATATGTCTCTAAAGATCCATTTCCTTGATTCCCATCTCGATTTCTTTCCTGACAACTGTGGTATGGTTAATGATGAACAGGGCGAACGTTTTCACCAGGATATCGCAACAATGGAGCAAAGATACCAGGGAAGGTGGTCCACTACAATGCTGGCTGACTACTGCTGGACACTCCCCAGAGAAGCTCCTGAACAGCTGTACAAGAGACAGGCGAAAAAATCTAAGAAGTAGTCAATGACTTGGTTTTTTACAGGTATTAACCGAAGGCCTATTATATTTACTATTGACATGCATTTTGTGATGTAAACATTAATTCTTGTAGATTACAAAAAAACTAGAGCTAACTTTGCAATTTCACTGTCATATTCGTGTTCAGCATATAAAAATTGATAAGAAATGACTATTTTTATTTCAGTAACATGACTTTTGTAAAAATTTGTTGACAAGTGTATTCATTATGACCTTATTAGGGGTTTGTCTAAGAGTATGGCCTCGGTTATTGCATCTAGAAGATATCTATGGTTGCATAGCTGGGCGGCAGATGCTTCTTCTAAAGCAAGGCTCAGTAAGCTTCCTTTCAGGGGTAAACTACTCTTTGGTGAAGACTTAGATAAGCTGGTAAAGGACTTAGGGGAGTCCAAAGGCGGCAGGCTGCCAGAGGGCAAGCAAAAGCTGGGACGTTCAACTCAGGCGACTAGGGGCCAGCACAGAGACTTTCGTCGTTTTCGTTCCACTCGTTTCGGATAATTTCAAAGAGGATGTCAATTTTTCAGAAGTCAGGGATTTCAAGGTTTTCAAGGAGTGAGCAGGGGAATTGCAACCTCCTCTTCTTCGAACCCTAGAAAATTACAATGAAGTCAGGGGGACACAAGCAGGTTTGATACCTGTGGAGGTCGTCTATGGGATTTTTATCCAGCCTGGGTCCAGATCACTTCCGATCGGTGGGTGTTGGAGATCATTCGAGAAGGATATGCTCTGGAGCTTCAATGCCCAGTGGTCGATTTGTTCGTTCAGTCTCCTTGCAGGGCGCGCATCAAGTGCACAGCTGTGCACGAGGCTGTGCAAAGACTTTTGAATCTCAAAGCTGTCGTTCCGGTACCGCCAGACCAACGCGGCTCCGGTCGATACTCTATCTACTTTGTGGTTTCAAAAAAGGGAGGGTCCTTTCGACCAATTTTGGATCTTCATAAAGTAAATTGTTGTCTTTGCGTGACTCATTTTTGTATGGAGACACTGAAGTCTGTAATAATGGCTGTAAGAAAAGGAGAATTTCTTATGTCTCTGGATTTGTCGGAGGCGTATCTACACATTCTGATTCATCTGGAGCATCAGAAATTTCTAAGGTTTGCAGTTCCCATGGGTCATTTCCAGTTTCGGGCATTGCCGTTTGGTTTAGTAACGGCCCCACGAAAATTTACCAAAGTGATGGTGGTAGTTGCTGCAGCATTGCAAAAAAAAGGAGTTTTAGTTCACTCATATCTGGACGACTGGTTAATTCGGGCAAAGTCTGAAAAGGAAAGCGAGTTGGCAACAACCAGAGTAGTGGAGTTGTTCCAAAGTCTTGGTTGGATTGTCAGTGTGGCAAAAAGCAAGTTGATTCCGTCGCAGAATCTAGAACACCTGGGAGCTCGCTTCGATACAAGGATAGGAAGGGTGTTTCTTCCTCAGACACGAGCTCTAGGGTTGAGAAACCTGGTGCGCAGTTTCTTGAAGAGAAAGGATCCCACTGCATGAAATTATTTACAGTTGCTCGGAACCATGGCAGTAACGTTAGAATTAGTTCCATGGGCAAGAGCTCATATGCGACCATTACAGAGAGCGTTACTAAGGAGGTGGTCGCATCAGAAGGATCCTCTATCGCGGAGACTACCCTGTCTTCCGGAGACACATCAGACTCTGCAATGGTGGTTACAGCCAGTGATTCTAGAGATAGGAATGCATCTGGAATCGCCTGTTTGGATTCCTCTTACGACAGATGCCAGTCTTGTGGGCTGGGGAGCTCATTTCGAAAGAAGATTTGTTCAAGGCCAATGGATCGAACAGGAGAAAGTTTGGTCACTCAACAGATTGGAGTTGAGAGCGGTAGCCTTAACACTACAAGCATTTCAATGTTACCTTCAGGGGAAGGCCATTCGCATTCTGTCAGACAACGCGACCGTAGTGGCTTACATCAACCGTCAAGGGGGCACAATTAGTGTCTCTCTGGAAGCCGAAGCCGAGCAGTTGTTTGTGTGGGCTGAGATGAATTTGAGAGCTTTGTCTGCATCTCATGTAGCAGGGGTGGACAATGTGGAGGCCGATTTTTTGAGTCAGGTCAAAGTGGACCTAGGAGAGTGGGTTCACTATCCGCAGGTGTTCCAATTGATAATGAATTGTTGGGGAGCTCCCGTGATGGATCTCATGGCAACCTTCGAGTCGGCAAAGGTCAATTGGTTTTTCAGCCGAAGGCGAGAAAGAATGTCAGAAGGCCTAGACGCTCTCATTCAAAGGTGGCCAGAGGAACAACTTCCTTACGTCTTCCCTCCGTGGGTATTGATAGGGTGTGTTCTGCAAAGAGTAGAACGGCACAAGGGACACGTAATATTGATAGCGCCGGATTGGCCAAGGCGACCATGGTATGCGGATCTCATAAGGTTATTAGTAGACCGTCCATGGCTTTTACCGATGAGAGAAGATCTGTTGCGCCAGGGTCCATTACGCATGCTACAGGTGGCTGGATTCTCGCTTACGGCTTGGCTCTTGAAAGGGCGAGGCTAAAGGCCAGAGGTTACTCATCGGCAGTGATTTCCACATTGTTGAAAGCAAGGAGGAGGTCTACCTCTTTGGCGTATATTCGAATTTGGAGAATATTCAAAGCATGGTTTGACGACAAAGGAGCTTGGGAGTCCCCATATGTGAAGACTCATTCCTGCTTGTTCCTGGAGATAGCACAGTTACTTACCTGTAACGGGTGATCTCTGGGAACAGCAGGAATAAGTCTTCACAACCCACCCACCTCCCCTAGGAGTTGCATTTCTCTATCTCTATCTTTCCCTTCCTTGCTCTCTCTCTCTCTTTGTCTCAGCTTTAAAACTTAACTGAGGAGAGACAGTTGGGAAGGCGGGAAGACAGCACGCAGGCGTGTTGGGATGCTTCCAAAAGCTTTCTGATTGGATGCTGGGAAGCGTTCCCACGCAGACTCCGTCGGTACCGACGTACCCATATGTGAAGACTTATTCCTGCTGTTCCCAGGGATCACCTGTTACAGGTAAGTAACTGTGCTTTTTGGATCGGCAGTGCTTCAGGCTGGTCTAGCAGGTCCCACCCGTTAAAGACTTTTACTGCTCTGTTACATCCCCAGAGATTCTGGGACTGGACTGGAGAGATGATAAGGAAGTTGAAATTAGACTTACCTGCTAATTGCTGTTCCTTGAGGAACTCCAGTCCAGTCCTGCATCCCTCCCTAATATTCTTTTGTCTGGACTACAGCCTGAAGCAAAGAGGTATAGTATTGACACGGTAAGCTTACGGGCCAGATATATAACTTACAGTCCATATGGGGAGGGTGAAAGTTTGGGGATCATTAGGAGGTCATATTCCTCTATCGAGACGGAGGGCAGACCATAACAGGACAATTATAGTTTTACTTTAAGGGCACATTTTGTGTCTTAGTTTATAGTTGAGGTTTGTTAAAGTTTGTTAAAGTTTGATAGCAATGTTAGCTACTTAATTATTGCTCTGGTGAGTCTGCTTTGTCAATAGGTAAACTGGAGCAAGGAGGCGGTCCCTCGGGTATTTATACCAGTGACATCAAAAGAGTGTCATTATTCAGTCTCCAAGCTACTAGAAGAGGTACACTATCCCAGAGATTCTGGGACTGGACTGGAGTTCCTCAAGGAACAACAATTAGCAGGTAAGTCTAATTTCACCTTTTCTCATTTTCTTCATGGCTGTCTCAACTACCTCTAAAGAATGGGAAAGTTGGACTTTGCTGAAACCTGGTGCTGGCTGGTCCTTTATTTTATGTCTCTATTTTTGGAGATAGGTTGAATGTTAAATGGGGAGCTGCTGTTATTGTAGGGGACCATGAACAAATGGAGTCACATCATCACATGGCCATTTCCCCTTCTCTCTAGGCTTTCATAGTAACATAGTATAGGATGGCAGATAAAGACCAACATGGTCCATCTAGTCTGCCCAGCAAGATGGCAAGAGTAGGTGCATCCGCCGCTCCTTGCACGTCACCCCTCCCCATGCCTTTGTTTAGGGATGTACCCATCGTTCCGTGCAGGTCACCTCTACTTGTTGAGATATCAGAGACAGGTTTATTTTGATTTTATCCTGTTTCTATAAAGGGATCAACTGTGTCTGTCCCATGCCATTTTGAATTCTATCACTGTATTTGCCCTCACCACTTCCATCGAGAGAGCATTCCAAGCATCCGCCAACCTTTCAGTGAAAAAGTATTTCCTGATGTTGCCTTTCAGTTTACCCCTTTGCAGCTTTTATGCCTAGTAGTGGCAGTCACCAGTCAGCATGAGGCCTGTGAGCCAGTGAACATTCATAGGCTCTTGTCCCCTCCGGGTGAGCATCTTTGTCAGACTAGAAACAAGTACCGGGGTCTGTAAGCACACACTGCATACTGACACCAGGGACCTTGTCCTGACCTCTACTGCTGTTGCTGTTGCCCCTACTGTTGCTTCTGCCATCCTGCTTTAGATGAGTGGAGGGAGGGGAAGCAGGCTGGAGATCTGCCAGTTTGATTTTATCATCATCTGGGGGGGTCACGTGAATTTTCATTTGCTAAATGGGATCATACAAGATAAAGGTTTGACAAACACTGCTCTAGAATTTATAAAGACACATGAACCTGATTGTTGATTTCTGCTGGAGAAGGAAGGAAATCTTTTGCGCCATATGAATCTCTGGTAAGAGATGTCCTCTTTTGTTTTAAGTGCTGATTTCCTGGTGACCCAGCTGCCTCTGGGTTTTCTTAGCAAGACATGACTGGAAGTAGATTGCTAGGCCTTTTCTTCCAAGGCAGTGGATGGTAAAGTGACTTGTCCAAGGAGCACCAGTGGGAGTCAAACCCTCGATCTTTTAGTTACTAGGCAGTTTCTCTAACCACTAGGCTATGTCCTTTTAGGTGGTACAGTTCAGCAGGAGGAGAAGATGGATCCCTTTAGAATACTCTTCTACCTGTAAGAAGGGTTATAAAGAAATAAAACCTGGTTCTAGGTAGTCTTCCAAGTGAACTTTACAAGTATGGGGAGGAGTGGAGTAGAGAGTGGCCATCTTGAGGCTCTGCATTGGAAGTAGAGAGACTATAGCAGCGATGGCGAACCTATGGCACGCGTGCCAGCTGTGGCACGCGAAGGCCTTGCAGCTGGCACGCGGGAAGGTCCGCCATCGAAAAAAAAAACAACAACCCTGTCTGCTGCCGTTGTCGGGGCCGCCGCGGCAGCATCGAGCGTGCCGCGGGGCCCCCCTGTACCCACCGGCAGAGCCTGTCCTCCCCGTAGCAGCTCTCTCTTTGGAGCTGCAGTCAGACTCGCCGGCTTGCAGAGCGCGAAGGGAAGAGTTTCCCTTTCGCGACTCTGTTAAGCCCGCGGGGGCTGATGGGAACTTCCCATCAGCCCCCGCGGGCTTAACAGAGCAGCGAGGGAACTCTTCCCTCGCGCTCTGCAATCCGGCGCGTCTGACTGCAGCTACAAAGTCAGAGCTGCTACGGGGTGGACAGGCTCTGCCGGTGGGTACAGGGGGGCCCCGCGGCACGCTCGATTCTGCCGCGGCGGCCCCGACAGCGGCAGCAAACAGGTTTTCTTTTTTTTTTTTTAATTTTCCCTGGGCTGGGCTGGGCTGGGCTGGGGGGGGGGGGTGGGGGTTAGGAGTGGTGCTGGGCTGGGCGGGGGGGCGTAGGAGTGGTGATGGGCTGGGCTGGGCTGGGCTGGGGGGGGGGTTAGGAGTGGTGATGGGATGGGCTGGGCTGGGGGGGGGTTAGGAGTGGTGATGGGCTGGGCTGGGCTGGGGGGGGGTTAGGAGTGGTGATGGGCTGGGCTGGGCTGGGCTGGGGGGGGGGTTAGGAGTGGTGATTGGCTGGGCTGGGCTGGGGGGGTTAGGAGTAGTGATGGGCTGGGGTGGGGGGGTTAGGAGTGGTGATGGGCACTGGGCTGGGGGGTTAGGAGTGGTGATGGACACTGGGCTGGCTGGGGGGGGTTAGGGGTGGTGATGGGCACTGGGCTGGCTGGGGGGGTTAGGAGTGGTGATGGGCGCTGGGCTGGGGGGGTAGGAGTGGTGATGGGCACTGGGGGGGGTTAGGAGTGGTGATAGGCGCTGGGGGGGCTTAAACTAAAAATTGAGTGATGGGGGATTAGGACTGGGAGTGGGCTGATGGGGAGGTTAGGACTGGAAATGGGCTGGTGGGATTAGGACTGGGAGTGAGCTATGGGGGGCTAGGACTGGTAATGGGTTGGGGGGTTGCTAGGACTGGAAATGGGCTGAGTGGAAGGGGGCTTGAACTGCAAATAGCTGTTGGGGATGGGGCTTGGAATGGAAATGGGCTGAGGGGCATTGGGGGGCTTGAACTGCAAATAGCTGATTGGGACGGGGCTTGGAATGGAAATGGGCTGAGGGGAAGTGGGGGGCTTGAAGAAGGGAATGGATGCTGGGTGAGACTGGAACTAGAAGGGAGCTGATGTTGGGGGAGGATTAGAATGGGATGGGGCTGGGAGAGTAAAATGGAGAGGGGAAAAATATTTTGTGTAGGAGGGATGAAAAATCTACAATTGGCCAGGTATTGGGAGAGTAATTGGGGATTGAGGATGGAGGGGTAAAATTTGTGTGGATGAAATAGAAATGAGGAAAGAGCAAAAGGAGAAAGATTAGTATGTTAAAGCAGATGTAGAGAGAGAGAGAATGGAAAAAAAACTAGAAGAGAGAAGAAAGGACAAATGGACAGCAGACGATGGAGAGTTAGCAGAAAACATGAAGAAACCAGAAGAAAATGGCTGGACCAATTGCAACTGAAAAAAAATGCACAAAAGGTAGAACGATATCTCTTTATTTTGAATTTATTAACTGGAATATGTCAGCTCTGGGAAATGTGCATCATTAACATCTGCGCTTTGTTTGGTACAAGAGGAAATTCCTATTTGACGTTGCCACTTGTTCTCTTTCCCCAGTATTCACTGAAATGTATTGGTTTAATATTTGCAGTGTTGCCTTTTGATAGGTAGGGTATGGTGCTTTGTGAGTCCTGGTAATGCTGTCAGGATACGGCGGGTTTGCTATGGGTTCTAAATGGGCAGCGTTTGTAGTAGTTCCTAATGTGCCTGGCGGTTGGCACTGGATTATAGTAATGTAGAAATCTTTTAGTCTTTCTTTATCCATACACTCATTAAGAGACATGTTTACTAAAAGTTAGTGTATGGTAACATTATGCAAATATTTATGCAAATAAGACCACTTATGCAAATGACGTGCTGGCACTTTGAGGAAATTCTTTGGTTTTGTGCGGCAGTTTGGGCACTCGGGCTCAAAAAGGTTAGCCATCACTGGACTATAGGATCTTGAGAAGAATGAATGTCTCTCTGCACAGGAGTTGTACCTCTGGACCGTCATAGCATTGTATTTGGTGATGGTTTAATATTTGGCAGGTTCTTACAGTTATTCTTGAAAAATTAGTTGAACATCTTGTGCTTGAACAAATGAGGCTGTTCTAGAAGAGGTAATGAAATAGATGGAGATGATTCATCAGCTGCTGTGACTAGTACTAGAATTAAAGCCACCTGTAGCTGAACAGTCAACTGTTGCAAAAAGAAGGATTGCGGCCAAACTGCGGAGCAAGAGAATGTCTTTGCTGGATCCTTTTTTCTGGACCTCTTTACCCTCGGTTTTCTTTTTCAACATTAAAAAAAACTTTGAAAGCTTGGTTCTTTCAACTCACTTTTGCCCAGGCCCTTGATGTGGAAAACAGAGGCATTCCTACCTGCGTTCCATTCTTTCCTTTATATTTGCTGATTTTATTGTAGTGTCCTTTCTGCCTCATAATATTTTTGTTTTGTAAAACACTTTGATGGCTTTCTGTGTTTGAAAGTACAATCTAGCATGTCCCATGAAATTACTTAAAAACAAAAACTTGAGCTGACCTGTTCTGCATGGTCATTGCACTGAAAGTATTGCTGGCAAGTCTCAGCCTCTATCTTGGCATAGTTTTTTGATGGAGCAGACTGAGCTAGAGACAGATGTGTAGGCCCGTGCTTGAGGGATACCCTTTGAAAGACCTTAATGCTGATGTGTCTTTAGAAGGGACCTTCAAAGATAACATAACATAAGAACATAAGATATGCCATACTGGGTCAGACCAAGGTCCATCAAGCCCAGTATTCTGTTTCCAACAGTGGCCAATCTAGGTCATATGTACCTAGCAGTTTCCCCAAGAGACACAAGTTCCACAATGCTTGTACTGGGTCAAGCATTGACATCTTCGGTCACTTCTTAATAATGGTTTATGGACCTTTCCTCCAGGAACTTGTCCAAACCTTTTTTAAACCCAGCTACACTAACAGCCTTTACTACATCCTCCGGTAACAAATTCCAGAGTTTGATTACACGTTGAGTGAAAAAATATTTTCTTTTGTTAGTCTTAAATAGTTTACCCTGTAGCTTCATTGCATGTCCCCTAGTCTTTCTATATTCTGATAAGGTAAACAATCGATCTACGTTTACCCGTTCCACTCCGTTCATTAATTTATAGACTTCTATCATATCTCCCCTCAGCCGTCTCTTTTCTAGGTTAAAGAGCCCTAACCTTTTTAGCCTTTCTTCATAGGAGTATCCTTCCATCCCCTTTACCATTTTGGTGGCTCTTCTCTGTACCTTTTCTAAAATCGCTATATCCTTTTTAAGATACGGCGACCAGAATTGCACACAATATTCAAGGTGCGGTCTCACCATGGAATGATATAGAAGCATTATAATATCTTTTGTTTTACTTTCCATTCCTTTATTTATCATACCTAGCATTCTATTTGCTCTCTTGGCCGCCGCTGCACACTGGGCCGAGGGTTTTAACATGGTATCCACAATGACGCCTAAATATTTTTCCTGGGGGGTGGTGGTTCCTAATGTGGAACCTTGCATCGTGTAACCATAGTTTGGGTTGTTCTTCCCTAGGTGCATAACCTTGCACTTGTCCACATTAAATTTCATCTGCCATTTTGATGCCCAGTCTTCCAATTTATCAAGATCCTCTTGCAATTTTTCACAATCCTCTTGGGTTTTAACAACTTTAAATAGTTTTGTGTCATCTGCAAATTTGATAACCTCACTCGTTATTCCACTTTCCAGGTCATTTATGAATATGTCAAAAAGCAGCGAACCCAGCACAGATCCCTGGGGTACACCATTATTCACCTTTCTCCATTGCGAAAATTGGCCATTTAGCCCTACCCTCTGCTTTCTATCTTTTAACCAGTTCCTGATCCACAATAGTACACTGCCTCCTATCCCATGACTCTTTAATTTTGCCAAAAGTCTCTGACGAGGGACCTTGTCAAAGGCTTTCTGAAAGTCCAGATACACAATATCAACCGACTCACCTTTGTCCACCTGTTTATTCACTCCTTCAAAAAAACATAACAGATTAGTAAGACAAGATCTTCCTTGTCTAAAGCCGTGTTGGCTGTCTCCCATTAGGTTGTGACTATCTACATGCTGAGTAATTTTATTCTTTATGATGGTTTCTACCATTTTTCCCGGTACTGACGTCAGGCTCACCGGTCTGTAGTTTCCCTTTTTAAAAATTGGTGTTACATTGGCGATCCTCCAATCTTCAGGTATTAGAGATGATTTTAATGATAGTTCACAGATTACTGATAGCAGTTCTGCAATCTCATATTTCAGTTCCTTCAACACCCTTGGATGTATACCATCCGGCCCAGGTGATTTGCTACTCTTCAGTTTATCTAATAGTTGTAAGACATCTTCCCGATGTATCGATATTTCCTTCAATTCTTCCGCACCTTTAAATACCACTTCAGTCATGGGTAACATCCCTACATCTTCCTCAGTAAAGACCGAAGCAAAGAATTCATTCAGTCTCTCCGCTATCGCCTTGTCGCCTCTTAGTGCTCCTTTAACCCCTTTATCATCTAATGGACCAACTGACTCTCTCACAGGTTTTTTGCTACGAATGTACTTGAAAAGGTCTTTATTTCGCGTTTTTGCTTCCGCAGCAAGCTTCTTCTCAAATTCTCTCTTGGCCTGCCTTATCAATGCCTTGCATTTGACTTGCCAGTGCTTGTGCTGTTTCCAGGTTTCGTCGTTTGGCTCTTTTTTCCATTTCCTGAAAGATGCTTTTTTGGCAACAACAGCCTCTCTGATCTCACCTTTAAACCATGCTGGCAGTTTTTTGGACTTCCTTCCACTTTTCTTAAAGCGTGGAATACAGCTGGTCTGGGCTTCCAAGATAGTATTTTTCAACAACACCCAAGCTTGATGTACGTCTTTAACCTTCGCAACTGCTCCTTTTAGTTTTTTCTTAACTGTTTTCCTCATTTTATCATAGTCTCCCTTTCGAAAGTTAAAAGGTAGTACTGTGGATTTCCTTACTATCCCTCCTCCACTAATTAAATCAAAGGCGATCATGCTATGATCACTATTGCCAAGTGGCCCCAACACCCTTATCTCTTGCACTAGATCTGGTGTTCCACTAAGGACTAGGTCTAATATGGCTTCCCCTCTGGTCGGTTCATGAACCAGCTGCTGCAAGAAGCAGTCATTTATTTCATCTAGGAACTTTATCTCCCTAGCATGTCCTGCCGTGACACTGACCCAGTCGATACCGGGATAATTGAAATCACCCATTATTATTACTGCGCTGTAACTTTTGTTAGCTTCCTTGATTTCTTTGAGCATTTCATCATCCATTTGGTCATTCTGGCCAGGCGCTCGATAGTACACCCCCACTGCCATCGCCTTCCCCCTTTTATATGGAATTTCAATCCATATAGATTCTACAGCAGATTTTGTTTCCTGCAAAACTTTAATCCTTTCTGAGTCAATGCCCTCTCTAACATAGAGCTCAACCCCTCCACCAATTTGATCAGCTCTATCATTACGATATAGTTTGTACCCAGGTATCACAGTGTCCCACTAGTTGTCCTCCTTCCACCATGTCTCTGATATTCCAATCATATCTAACCTTTCATTTAGTGCTATGTATTTTAACTCTCCCATCTTATTCTTTAGACTTCTAGCATTTGCATACAAGCATTTTAGAAAATGTATTTTATTCATGTTAATTTGGCTATTGTTAGACATGGGTAAATTGGGATCTTTAAACTCTGTCTGCTCCATACTTGAGGGCATTTGGTCTACTTTACTCTTTTGTGGAACCTCTCTGCTTTTGGTAGTATCCTTCAAGGATACATTCTTACGAACCATCCGCTCTTGGGCGACTGTCGGCTTTCCCCTAATATCTAGTTTAAAAGCTGCTCTATCTCCTTTTTAAAGGTTAATGCCAGCAGCCTGGTTCCATCCCGGTTAAGGTGAAGCCCATCCCTTCGGAAGAGCCCCTCCTTTCCCCTGAATGTTCCCCAGTTCCTAACAAATCCAAAACCCTCATCTCTGCACCATTGTCTCATCCACGGATTGAGACTCCGGAGCTCTGCCTGCCTTTTGGGTCCTGCGCGTGGAACAAAATATGGGGACTGGATTGGCAGTAGCCCCAGCTGGGACTTGAACTTGTGACCTTCTGCTCCTGAACACACTGGCTGTGCTCACCGCACCATACTTTAACCTTAGAATTGTGTGAGTATTTGGAGATGGCTGTACTTTGTCATAGTAACATAGTAACATTGTGAATGACAACAGATCAGGGCCGGATTTACCTTGAGTGAGGCCCTACGCCAACAAAAATTGTGGGCCCCCAGAAAAAATAGAAACGAGATCAACTTACCAAAACAGAAATGGCAATAGATGTATAGAATTGCCTGACATAAAGAGGCAATAGGGACAAAATCAGCATCGGAATTCAAGAAATACATTAAAAAATGTCTTATCCATCGGGGAAGAGGATCACTGAATGATCCGGCGGTACTACAGCAGCTACAGGAAACGGACCTGGCCGTCGCTGCTCCCCGGTACTCACTATGGCTTTGGTGTAACAGGCCACCGCCTCCTGGTACTTGCGGGTGACGAAGAGTCTGTTTCCCTGCTCCTTTAACTCCTGAGCGCTAGTGCTCTTCTCCGGACTCCCGCCTCCCCCACTCTCCTTTTCCTCTTTCCCCTTCATGCCAGGGCCTGGAGAAGCTCGCGGATGGCCCCGTTCAGCTAGGCCGCAGCAATTTCAACTCTCTCTAGAGAGCGAGGGATCCAGGCTCGCACAACCCCGCCTCTCACTCTGACTATACCCAACACACCCACAAATAGGGTTGCCAACTTTTTCACCGAGAAAAACCCGACACCTGTGGCTCACCATGCTCCACCCATTCTCTGCTCCTAGTCCCACCCCTGCCCCGCCCACAGCCCCACCCACAAAAATTACTGAGGATACGTGTAGGCTAACTTCCTTGGTCAGATAATAATTAAACTGGGAACCCCAAAATCCAAACATGAAATGTACAACACTGGAGAAATAAAACTATAAAGTAATTTCCTCTTGCACTAAACAAAAACGCAAAGATGTTAGCAATACACACTTCCCAGACCAGACATATTCCAGTTAATAAATTCAAAATAAAAAGTATTTTTCTACCTTCTGTTTGGGCATTTTTTCAGTTGCAATTGCTCCAGTCACTTTCTTCTGGTTTCTTCGTGTCTTCTGCGAGCTATCCATTTGTCCTTTCTTCTCTTTTAGATGTTTTCCATTCTCTCTCTATTTCTGCTTTAACATACTGATTGTTTCCCTATTGCCTTTAACCTTTCCCAGCAATCGCGGCTCTACAGATACAGCCGCCAGCGTGAAGGAAAAGGCTCTTCACGCTGGCGGCTGTACAGAGGGAGCCGGGGCCTTGCGTGAGCTTACCCTGCTCCCTCTGAAGCCCTCCGGTGTGTGGGCCGGCCCCGGGTGCGGGTTTTCTCAGTCCTGGGGACTCTTGTTTGTGGGCCCTTGCCAGCTGTGGGCCCTACGCCACGGCGTACCTGGCGTATAGGTAAATCCGGCCCTGCAACAGATAAAGACCAGTATGGTCCATCTAGCTTGCCCAGTAATTTAGACATTATTTTATATTTGCTTTGTTTCGTCCTCTACACTCTACAGAAATGGCTATTGCCAAAGTCTCCATTGACTTGTTCCCTGCCAAATCCAAGAGCCTTTTCTCGATTCTCATCCTTCTTGACCTTTCTGCTGCTTTTGACATTGTTGATCACAGTCTTCTCCTTGATACCTTGTTCTCTCTTGGATTTAGGGGCTCTGCTCTGTCCTGGTTTTCTTATTATCTTTCCCATCACACTTTTAGTGTATGTTCTGGTGGATCCTCCTCTACCCCCATACCGCTTTTGGTCAGTGTACCTCAGGGCTCTGTCTTGGGACCTCCTCTTTTCTTTTTCTACACTCGTCTCTTCATATGGTTTTCAGTATTACTTTATGCTGATGACTCTGAGCGACCTCTCTCTACCTGAAATTTCTCCAAGTATCTAGGCCTGTATCTCAGCCTGCTTATCTGACATTGCTGCCTGGGTGTCCCACTGCCATCTGAATGAACATGGCCAGTACTGAACTCCTTATCTTTCCCCCTAAACCTGGCCCCCTGTTCCTACTTTATCTATGGGAATAACACTCTACTTCTCTCTGTTTACTTAACTCTCAACCTTGGCTTCATCTTTGACTCTTCTCTCTCTGTGTCTGCACATATCAAACAGATAGCTAAAACCTGCCATTTCTTTCTCTGTAAGATCAGCAAAATTTGTCCCTTCCTTTCTAAACACACTACTAAGACCTTTATCCACTCTCTCATCACCCTAGACTGTTGCAACCTGCTGCTTTCTGGTCTCCCTCTGAATCTTTTCTTTCCCCTTCAAAATTCAGCCATGTGGCTAATCTTCCACCAGTCTCGCTAAGTGCCCAGAAACATGTGTTAAGTAGGCATAAGCCCTTACACTAGCCCTATGGCTGATGTAAATGCTCATCCCTAGATTTTTAAAGAACATGCAAAAGTTTTAGTAGTTTATAACTTACATGTGCAAATCTGTGCTCCACCCATCTCCACTCCTGTACCCACCCACAGCGAAATATGCACTATCGGTCCAATGCACTTGCCTTCAGAAAAGAGGCCGCCCACACTACAAATATAGGTGCCCATTAACATTCGTGAACATAAGGAAAAGTACAGTAAGTGCTCTTTTCAAAATTACTTCCCTTATGTACTTCCATTCCCATTTTATGCAATGGGCCTGAACACAAAACATGCACTGCTGCACAATAACACTATAGCAAACATTATTTACATTTCAAGTTGATAACTCTCTTGTGAAATGCTATATTAAAATGAAAAGATTAATTCATTATATAATATTCTGTTCTTAATCAGTATTCTTATCAAAGGTATTACAAGTATCAGACTCAATGCACTATAAACCCTATAACTGATAGCAGAACTCAGATTCACATCTGCTTCACAAACTAGCTTCAAAACAAAATGCAGAGGTACATGAGAGAATATATAGTAAAAAAGGGTAATTTTATAGGTGACTGAGTGTGTAGAACAGCATTTTACATGCTCAAATAGGCACACATAAAATTATCCCAGCACATACACGCATAAATTAGGCACTCAAAAAATTCAGAGCACCTACTTTTATGCAATATACATGTAGGCATTCACAGGGAAGGAGAATGGGTGGGATAAGTACTTATCCATGAGCTTCTAGATGACGGGAAACGTTTGGGAGTTTTGTGCCAATTTTGAAGATCCCTTTGTGGCTGGACTTTTGAAGTTACTACACAGTAAGGTGGATGGAGCTTCTGCCGAGATTGATATTAGAATGTGCAGAGTCAGCTGATCTAGGCATAGATGACATCTTTTCTCTTGTTTTCAGGGCAACAGAAGCCTCTTCTCCAGTTCATAATTTCGGAGTTGATTCAGGTGGTCTTTGGGTTGTTGTCGAAACACAGACAAATTAAACATTTGAAGTGGGTACTGAAATTTTGGGATTTTTCTTTCACAGTGCCGGCGGGGATGGAACTCTGACTTCATCTGGGACATTTCTTTTGCACAACTCAAAGAATTGAAAATAATAAACTAACAAAACTTTTTTTTTACGCATGCTCCAAAATTTGTTCCATTGGCATATGGAATCATAAGTAAACATATGAACATATCATTACTTTTTCCTCCCTAAACGTCTCCCACCCCATCAGTTTCTTCATGATCCTGTAATTAGCACAGGGGACATAGTCCCATCCTCTGGTCTTGCCATAGAATCTTCAATTATAGCCCTTCCCAGTGGGGAGCTCCAGCAACATAGTTGCATGTTGATCATTGTATCTACTCTACCCACCCCACTCTGCTTACCCTTGCTAACCTCTCTCTGCCAACTATAGAGAGTAGGTGCCTTTTTCTCCAGGAACAAGCAGGAAGTCAGTCCTCACATATAGGTGATGTTGGCGCCAAAGGAGCCCTCACGGAAGCTTCTCCCCAGCTTTCAAAGAAAGCCTTTGGGAGATGCCACCACGCATGCGTGGTCCCCTTCCCACTTAAGGGTGCCATCTTGCTCAGTCTCCTTTTTGCCATGGAACCCAACAGATGTCTGTCTTATTTCCACAGAAAAAGTTGATTATTTTGTGTTAAAACCTTTTTTATTTGCTCCGGTTGTAACCGATCCCTTTCCTGCCTCCAAGCTTGCTTGCCCCAGCATCACGTCTCTAGGATTTTCCCCCCAGCGTGATTCATGCCTTTTTCTATCCTCTGGCTGCTTCAAGGGTCTTTGACCTCACCGGAGTACTTTTTTCCCCAATGGCCAGCGGGTTCAAGAAGTGTGATCAGTGCGCAAAAAAATATGTCACTCACTGATACACATGTTTGTTGCCTCCGGTATCTGCGTCCTCTGTAAAAAGATGTCTGTGAAGGCCATTCAACGTCATCAGCAGAAGTAAGACAATATCTCTCACAGGTCAGACTCTACCTGACTATCCCCGGTAATCTCACACTCCAAGGTCCCGCACAGGTCCTCAGAGTTGCGTAATGCCCCCGTGGCACCTATCTGGGACTGTGGACATCCTGACATGAGTTTCACAGAGCAGGAACACAAAAAGAAGAAGAAATCCTCTTGGACCTCATCCTGGGCCTCGGACACGCTGGGCAAGTTCCACGCCAGGTCCCACAGCCTGCAGAGAGAACCCGAGGAGTCGGAGCGTGCGCAGCCAGCATAGGTTCCCTTTACAGACACAGAGGCTTCCGGCGACAGGACCCAGATTCCCAAGGCCTGTCTCACCGAGGACTCCCTCTCCTCACAAATGCTGGACCCGGTGACCCCGGTGTCCATGTCGAAGATTGTACCTCCTGTGTGGGAAACCAGGATAATGGCACTGGACTGCAGTTTCACTGCCTTCCTTGCCATTCAGCAGGCACCGATGCCCAGCCTTGCTGGTACATCCGCTGAGACTGCAGGGACCTCATTATCGAGGACTCCCCCAGTCACTGGCCTGATCCTTGTGAGCCTGAAGCTGTGAGTCGATCCTCGGCGAGGGTCTTGGTCTTGCTCCCGCTCCTGCTCCTCGGGAGTGAGATCCTCCCCAGTGAGTGCTAATGGCTCTGGCCACATAGTCACTGCGGGCCACCAGAAACCCCCAACCGGGGTCCTGCACTCTGACTGGGAGTCCGAGGATGAGGCATCCCTGGAGACATGGAACCACTGCAACCTCCCATTGAACCCGTCTCCCCCGACGTTGCGGCTTCGGTCCCTGCCCGAGGACACATCGTTTCTTGAGTTTGTTTGGGATATGTCGAAGGCTTTGTCCTTCAACACGGAGTTGGAGGAAGACCCTTGCATAAAGGAACTCAAAATCCTACAATGTGAGGCCCCACCAAAGGAGGCACTGACGGTTCCTGTCCTTGTCATCCTCGGTCGCCTCATCCTTCGCATGTGGGAGACACCGGCATTGGTACCTATAATCAGCTGACACCTGGACACCATGTACTGAGTCCAGCGTGGCCCCAACTTCCGAAAGTCACAACTGCCACACACCTCCATGGTGATGGAGTTGACTGTGCGTTGGCAGAAGAGCCAGAAGATGCACTCCTCTGTGCCCCTGGGCAGGGAGTCCTGGATCCTCGATGTCCTAGGCCGCAAATGCTACCAGGGCTTGACGTTGGCCTGCCAAATCCAAGCCTACTAGCTTTATATCGGCATGTATCTTTGGGACCTGGCAAAGGAACTTGCAGGTTTCTCAGTGGGCCTCAGAGGGGATCACCTCCAGCGGTTACAAACCCTCATGAAGTGCATTGGGGAGTGCTCAAAGTACATGTCTCAAGCTGCCTACAACAGCTTTGAGTCAAACACGAGGGCAGCCGCCATGGCTCTCTGTGCTTTACCCCAAGACTGGCTCCAGGTGTCAGATATCGAGCAGTGGATTCAGGAGAAGCTCCTCGATGTCCCCTGCCTCGGTGAAAACCTATTCAGCAAGCCGATGGAGGAGAAGACAGCGGAGATCGAGACTGAGTATCTCACGAGGACTTGGCTCGCCAGGAAGACCTCCACCCTCCATAAGAAGGCACCACTGAGGAAGAGGCCTCCATTCCAGAGAAAGGGATAACCTTACCGGGGCTACCCCCAATACCAGGCTCCCCAGACCTCACAGCAGGGTCACCAGAGCAAGGGAGTGGGCCAAGGCACTTGCAAGCCTAAGGGCTCCAAGCCCAAGACCCCGGCTTCTGCCCAGCTGGAGATGGGTTTTTGACTCCCTGAGAATAGCCTCTCCACCCTTGGGGGAGCAGCCACCAACAGGAGGTCATCTGTTACACTTTACCCATTGGTGGCCTGTTATCACCATCAACTCCTGGGTACTCCAAGTAGTCACAGAAGGCTATCTCCTTTACTTGGACCAGACGCCTTCCACTTTCTTCCCAGGAGAGCCCTCTTGCACTCCCCTGCACCAGGCCCTACTACTGCAGGAACTCACAGGCCTTCTCACGGACAGAGCCATGGAGCCAGTTCCCTATAACCTCAAGGGCAAGGGGTTTTACTCCTGATACTTTCTAGTCCTAAAAAGAACAGGGGGCCTAAGGCCTATCCTACACTTGTGAAACCTGAACAAGTTCCTGATGTGGGAGAAGTTCAAGATGTTCTCCCTTGGAACATTGCAGCTATACCTCCAGCAGGGAGACTGACTATGTTCCTTGGACCTAAAGGATGCTTATACCCACATCCTCATTCATCCCAGCCACAGGCAGTACCTAAGATTCATGGTCAGGGGTAACCATTACCAGTACAGAGTACTATCCTTCGGTCTAGCCTCTGCACCAAGAGTCTTCACCAAATGACTAGCAGTGGTGGTGGCCTACTCCCGTCTCCAAGGGGCTTTGATCTTCCTGTATCTGGACGACTGGCTCGTAAAGCGAGACATGGCCACTGAGGTGCAATAGGCCACGGCCCACACCATCAGTGTCCTACAGTACCTAGGGTTTGTGATAAACCACCCCAAATCCCACCTTACTCCGACTCAGGCCTTGGCCTGAAGAGTGTCCAGTTGAACCCCTATGAACTCCAGGCCCTTTCTCCTCTTGGACAGGGCAGATCACCTCATGGCTCTGGCCACCGAGGTGCAACAGCGCCACATAGTGTCGGCACGGTTCATGCTCCGCCTGCTTGGCCACATGGCATCCAGAGTTCATGTTGTTCCTATTGCCCATCTTCACATGCGGGGGGCCCAGTGGTGCCTCCGCTCCCAGTGGACTCAAGCCATAGGCCAGCTCCAGGACAGAGTTTTAGTGACCCGCAAGCTGGTGGAGTCACTCAACTGGTGGCAGGCCACACAGCACCTGTAGGAGAGCATGCCCTTTCAGCCCCTAAATCCTCAGAGGGTCCTTACCACGGATGCCTCCTTACTGGGCTGGGGTACCCATTGTGAAGAACTCTGTATAAAGGGCAGTTGGTCCCTAGCAGAGAGCCAGCAGCAGATCAATCTGCTGGAGCTCAGGGCCATTTTTCTGGTAATTAGGGCCTTCCACCACTGCTTGCAACACCAGTCAATGCTGGTTCAAATGGACAACCAGTCTATACTGGTCCAAATGGACAACCAGGTCAGAATGTTTTACCTGAACAAGCAAGGAGGCACAGGGTCTTACTACTTCTGCCTGGAGGCAGTAGCCCTCTGCTCGTACGCAATGTCAAGGAATGCTCCTCAGAGCGGTGTACGTTCCGGGCCAGGACAATGCCCTAGTGGACAGGCTGAGCAGGCTCCTCCAGCTGCATGAATGGCGATGACCCCAGAATGGCACAGTGGCTCTTCCAACTCTGGGGCATCCCGAAGCTGGACCTCTTTGCTGGCCTGACCAATGTTCAGCTGCCTCACTTCTGCTGTCACCAGCCGTACTCGTTCTGGGTAGTGGCAGACGCCTTCCTCATCTCGTGGGCAGAGGGCCTTCTGTATGCCTTCCCTCCCACACTACTAATCGCCTGGATCCTCTTCAAGGTCCTGCGGGACAGGACTTCTCTGATCCTGGTGGCCTCATGGTGGCCTAGGCAGCCTTGGTTCCCTTTGCTGCTCCACTTCTTGATGGAGCTCCGGTCCCTGTGGGGAACACCCTGGGGTCACTTACTCCCAAAGGAGGTGGAGAAGATCCTCCTGGTCTCTCATAAAAACTCCACGAGATGGGCCTACACCTTCAAGTGGCGCAGATTCTTGGTATGATGTGCAGAGCATCAGATTGTCATGTGCCGTTTTCTTGCCATGTGCTCACAGAGATGCAGTACTTGCTTCATTTCTTGCAAGCTGGACTCAAGTTCAACTCCGTCAGGGTGCACCTGAGTGTGCCCTCAGCACATCACCATTCTATTGAGAGTAAACCCCTCTCTGCTCAGCCCCTCATTACTTGGTTCATGCATTGCCTCCTGCTCTCTAAGCCTCCCTCCGCCTGCCCCTGGTAGAATGGGACCTCAACGTGGTCTTGACGTGGCTCACCAAGCCACCCTTTGAGCCTCTGGCTACCTGCCATATGTGATACCTCTCATTGAAGGTCGTCTTCCTGGTGGCGCTCACCTCTGCGCACAGTTATTGAGCTTCAGTCCTTGGTGGCTGAGTCACTGTACACCGGTTCTACAAGAACAGGATCATGCTTTGCACCCACCCTAAATGCCTTCCACAGGTAGTGTCCGCATTCCACCTCAATCGGGAGGTGGTGCTCCCCACTTTCTTCCCACAGCCCCATGCGAACAAGGTGGCAGCTTTTCTCCATATTCTGGATTGTAAGAGGGCCTTGGCCTTCTACCTGCATTGTACCCAGGGTCACCGTAAAGCCTCACAGCTTTTCATTTCCTACAACCGCAGTCACCTGGGGGAGGCTGTTACCAAGCGGACCCTGTCCATCTGGGTGGCGGACTGCATCACCTTTGCCCACGATCAGATTGGGCTCTCGTTGGAGCGCCGACCTCGGCTGCAAGTTTGTGCTCTGTCCCTCTAGCAGACATCTGCCGAGCCGCCACCTGGTCCTCAGTCCACACCTTTGCAGCTCACTACTGCCTGGAGAGGGAGTCCCGATGGGACATTGCCTTTGGCCAGGCCGTACTCCATAATCTCTTTGGGGTCTAGGCAACTCCTACCCTCCTACCCTTCTGTGTTCAGGCTGCCAGAGTGATGGTTCTCCCTGGACTTTGGGGTCCTTAGAGTCTCTCCTCAGACTCGTTTGCAGCTGCTCATGGCTTGTCTGTGTTTTTCTACAGGTTCCCAGTAGCCTATAGCTTGGGAGTCCCATATGTGAGGACTGACTTCCTGCTTGTTCCTGGAGAAAGCATAGTTATCACCTGTAACAGGTGTTCTCCAGGGACAGCAGGAATCAGTCCCCACAACCCTCCCTCCCTCCCCATAGAGTTGCTGTATTTTGCCATCTTCTTTTGTCAGCTCTAGTTATGTCATCTGACTGAGCAAGATGGCACCCTTGGGCAGGAAGGGGACCATGCATGTGTGGTGGCATCTCCTAAAGGCTTTCTTTGAAAGCTGGGGAAATGCTTCTGCGAGGGCTCCATCGGCGTTGACGTCACCCATATGTGAGGACTGATTCCTGCTGTCCCTGGAGAAAACCTGTTACAGGTGAATAACTACGCTGACTCTGAGGCCTGTCTCCTCCCTATTGAACAAGGACAGATTTAGCATTTCAGCCAGTAGGACTTACATGTCACTTATCTATCCTATTTCTCGCAAGAGGACACCCCTTTCCCTCCATACATAGCCAGCTGTCCATCTATGCCAAAATACCTACAGAGCATTTAATTTCCATACCCATCCAACTTTCCTGATTTATCTAGAATGAAAGACATATGCACTCCACAAAAAAGGATATTGATAGAAGGTTAAGAGTTCATGCTGCAGTTTGGCTGGCAACAACATAATATAATTATTCCAAAGCCTCATAAAAGCATTCTTGCACGTCACCAAGCATCTAGAAGCCATTCATTCTAGCAGCATTACATCATGAAACAAATTTAGCCACTCCAAATAAGATGGGTGAGCTGAGCTCTTTCCGATGATGCAAGATACACTGTTTCCCCACCGAACATGCTTTCCAGACCAAGATCTTTAAACAACCAGCTTATGCTCATGGAACAGGAGGGAGCAAGGGCCTTCAGAGTCAATTGATTTTTTATGGTGGTCTGGGGAGCCTGTATCTAGACATTCCTTATTGTCCCTCCAATCCAGTCCAGACGCATGGGTTATCTCCCTTCACCAGCAGCTGGAGACTGAGCAGGTCTTTTTCTCAGTCTTCAGCAGCTGGTGAGAAGCTTCTGCACCATCTGAACTCCACTGAAGGCCTTAAAAAAAATGAGGAACAAGAGAGCATTTTGAACACCCTTTATGTGCTAGCCTGAAAGTCTTTAGTGTACTTTAACGGGATACTGAACAAGAGCATCTCTGCTATACATACTGGAGTTGTTGGGTTGGCTCGGTTTGGTAGGGGTGAACACCTGGTGGTCCAGGTCCCTCCCCTCTTCCCCAATTGAAACATTAGCCCTTTAAAAATTTTTGCCGGCAGAAGTTAAGTCTGCCTGGAGGACAGAGTGCTTATTCGGCTTGCCTGCAATACAAAAAAAGAAGATAAACACAGGAAAGTCTGCGATCGCCACACAATGCTGCACTTCTGTCGGGTCTGATTGACAGGATAGACCCATCTCCCAATCATTTCCAAAATTCTTGAAAATGCAGTTCTCCGCTGCTGTCTCGAATTTCTCTCCTCTCAAGCCCTCCTTGATCCACTTCAATCTGGTTTTCATCCATTTCATTCTACTGAAACAACTCATGCCAAAGTCTCCAGTGATCTGTTTCTTGTTAAGTCCAAAGGCCTTTACTCAGTTCTTATTCTTCTCAATCTTTCTGCTGTTTTGAAACTGTTGACCACCTCTTCCTCCTTACACTAGATCCTCTTTTGGTTTTAGAGACCCTGTTACTGTCTTGGCTCTCTTCTTATTTCTCCAATCGCTCTTTCAGTGTTAGTTCTGGAGGTTCCTTCTCTTCTGCTATCCCTCTCTCAGTTGGTGTACCTCAAAGTTCTGTTCTGGGCCTTCTCCTTTTCTCTCTTCATACCCAGTCCCTTGGTGCCCTCATCTCTTTCCATGGCTTTCAGTATCATTTTTATGTTGATGACTCTCAAATCTATCTATCTACACCTGACATCTCTCCTTCGCTCCAAACTCGTATCTCTACTTGTTTATCTGACATCGCTGCCTGGATGTCTCACCACTGTCTAAAATTGAATATGGCTAAAACGGAACTTCTTATTTTTCTCCCTAAACCCTCCTCCCCCTTCCTCCTTTCTCTTTCACTGTTGACAACACTCTTCTTCTTCCTGTTTCCTTGGCCCGCAACCTTGGGGTCATCTTTGACTCCTCCTTTTCCTTCTCCACACATATTCAACATATAGCTAAAACCTGTTGTTCTTTCTCCACATTAACAAAATTTGTCCCTTTCTCTCTGAACACACTACTAAGGCTCTTGTCCACTCTTTGCTCACCTCCTGTTTTGACTATTGCAATCTCCTCCTTGCTGTTCTCCCTCAGTGTCATCTCTCACCTCTTCAATCTATCCAGAACTCTGCTGTATGGCTAATCTTCCGCCAGCCCTGATATACTCATATAACTCCTCTTCTAAAATAACTTCATTGGCTTCCCTTCCTTTTCCGTATCCAATTCAAACTTCTTCTTCTAACATACAAATTGATTCACTCTACTGCCTCTCATTACTTTTCCTCTCTTCTCTCTCCCTACATTGCTCCTTGTGAACTCCTCTAGCTTTCTTCTCTCTAAGCCCTTTTCTTCTTCTGCAAACTCCAGACTTCGATCTTTTCACCTTGCTGCTCCTTATGCAGGGAACAAACTTCCTCTATCTTTATGTCAATCTCTTCTCTGCCCCTCTTCAAATCCATGCTAAAGGCTTACTTCTTTGAGGCCTCATTTGAAATCGAATCCCTTGTTCTCCTTGTGTCTCCTTCCCTATTTTAACTCCCTTTTTTCTTTTGTATTGTTCTGTCTGTCTTGACTAGATTGTAAGCTCTACAAGCAGGAACTGTCTTCTTTATATCTTTGTACAGCACTGCCTACAGAGATTAGAGCTGTAGTTCCATTGGGTGCCAGGAGTATGTCAAATGATATGACATGGTGATCTGACCCAGGGGATAGCGGTGACTTGGGGAGAGATCTTTGGGTTGCCTTCGCAGAGTGAACTTCATACGAATAGGAGGTTGAGGATATTTCCTCCCTTGTGAGTAGGAGCTGTTATGATTTGAATGAGGTCTGTGGTGTTCATGGCTTCAAGGAATGTGAATGCTTGTGTAGCAGGATCCGAGTTGAGGTTAAGTTCATGTAAGAGAATGCATTTCCGAGCTTCAGGCACTATCGTTTAGGGAACCCTTCCTCCTCATTTCTAAGGAAAAGGTGGTCTTGAGACCGGTTACTTCCTTTTTTGCCCAAGATTGTATCCAAGTTTCACTTTAATCAGCCCGTGGCTCTTTTGGCTTTTGGATTGTCAGCTGCACCTACTTGATATCCGCAGAGTTCTGCACAAGTACTTGAAGCAGATTCAGCCTTTTTGGATTTTGAATCACCTCTTTGCCTTGTTTGGAGATCCACGCCAGGGTGAGGTGGCATCCAAAGCATCGGTGGACAGGTGGTTGAAAAAGGCCATTGCCGCTGCGTACCTCTTGAAGCACAAACTCCTTCTCTTAGGGTTGCATGCCCATTCCATGAGGGCTCAGGCAGCATCCTGGGCAGAGGTGGGCCTTTTGACTGTTCAGCTTGCATAATAAAAAAAATTGTCTTGTCTAAGTTTAATCTGGCTGTTCTTGGAGTCTGCTTTGTCAATAGGGTACCGACCTTGAGAGGCGGTGCAAGGTGCTCTTCTGTTGTGACATCAGAAAAGAATCTGACATGCTCAGTCTCCAGCTGCTAGTGAGAGGAGATAACCCACGTGACTGGACTGGAGGGACTCATAGAAAGACCATTATCAGGTAGGACCTAATTTCACCTTGTCCCCTTGTATTTAGAGTCAAGTGGTTAACTGACAGTAGGGCCTGCAGCCAAAGGACTTAGAATAAAATAGTTGAATTTGTATGCCCTTTAGTATCCTGCTATAGGAAAGGGGGAGGGTTGGAGTTATGAGAAGGGGATTGGGTTGGGTGCTGTGCACTATAGGTTGCTGATGAAAGTGGAGTGGAAGGAGAATGATTTATTTGGCATTGGGGAGGATGGGGAAAATATTTATTTACTTCTGTATGAACAGTGCAGCTGCAATGCATGTGCTGATACTAGTGCCTATTCAAGGTTTGGTGTATGCTTTTGTCAATGGAGGGGGAGGGGGAAAGAGACTGTTTGATTGTGGGTAACACTTTAAAAAAACATTTCTTGTACTTTTATATTTGTTAAAGCCTGGTGTGTGTAAGGAACCCAGCACATTGGGGTCTTTTATTTTATTTATTTTTGCTGAGATTTAATAAAAAGAATATATCATTAAAAGGGGACAATAGAAACAAAGAAACATGACAGCAGAAAAAGACCACATGGCCTATCTAGTCTGCCCTTCCATATCAGCCACTACTAGAGTCCACTTTTTTTCTTTTAGAGAGCCTCTGTGTTTGTCCAATACTTTTTTGAATTTAGATACTGTCCTTATCTCTACCAGCTCCACTGGGATACTATTCCACCATCTACCACTCTTTCTGTAAAGAAATATTTCCACATATTACTCTTGAATCTATCCCCTTTCACCCTCATCCTATGTCCCCTCTTAGCAGAGTTTGCTTTCAATCGAAAGAGGCTCTCCTCCTGTGTATTTATGCCACGGAGGTATTTAAACATCTCAGTCATATCATCCCTATTCTGCCTTTCCTCTAAAGTATACATATTAAGGTCTTTAAGTCTGTCCTCATATGCTTAATATTGAAGACCAGTAACCATTGTAGTAGCCACCCTCTGCACTGACTCCAACCTGTTTATATCCTTTTGAAGGTGCATTCTCCAGAATTGCACACAATACTCCAAATGAGGTCTCACCAAAGACCTATACAGAGGCACTATCACCTCCTTTCTTCTGCTGGCTATTCCTCTCCCTATGCACACAAGCTTCCTTCTAGCTTTTGCTGTCGCCTTTTCTACCTGTTTAGCTACTTTGAGATCATCAGACACAATCACGCCTAGGTCTCGATCTTTCGTAGACAGAAGTATGTCACCCCCTATACTGTACTGCTCCTTTGGATTGTTGCAGCCCAAATGCATGACCCTGCATTTTTTAACATTAAATCTTAGCTGCCAAATTCTAGACCATTCTTTAAGCTTAGCTAGATTCCTCCTCATGATATCTATTCCTTCCTGGGTGTCTACTCTATTGCAGATTTTGGTATCATCTGCAAAGAGGCAAGCTTTACCCAACAGCCCTTCCGCAATATCACTAACAAAGATGTTAAAAAGAAATTGGACCAAGGACAGATCCCTGTGGCACTCTACTGGTAACCTCCATCTCCTCAAAGTGAACTCCATTTACATGTACCCTTTGTTGCCTCCCACTCAACTAATTTCTAACCCAAGCAGTAACTTTAGTGTCCATCTGTAGGGTGCTCAGTTTGCTTATACGATGCCTGTGCCGAACAGTGTCAAAGGCTTTACTGAAATCTAAATACACCACATCTAGGGCTCTCCCTTGGTCCAACTCCCTGGTCACCCAATCAAAGAAATCAATCAGATTTGTCTGACAAGACCTGCCTCTAGTGAATCCAGGCTGCCTTGGATCTGGAAATCCGTTGGACTCCAGAAACCTCACTATTTTCTCTTTCATCAGGGTTTCCAATAATTTACTCACCACCGAGATTAAACGTACCAGCCAGTAGTTTTCAACTACATCCTTACTTCCGCTTTTGTGTAAAGGGACCTCATGTGCCTCTCTCCAGTCCTCTGGCACCAGTCAGAATAACTCATCAAGGTTTAAAAAACTCTCAAATATGGGAGGGCTTTGTTTTTGCATCCATTCAGCAAAACAGTAAAACAAAACCGAGGTAATGAAGAGACCACTGCGCATGGGAAGGGCTGCGCACACTTAGAACGTCACACTCCATTTTGAGTTCTGGGAGAGCTGTTCTGTTCTGGCATCATACAATGACATCATCCATTTGTCTGCCTGACTCAGTCCAGCTTGTTGAAGGAAAAGGATGAGAAGCAAGCATATATAAACCACTAGGACTCTATCTGTAATGTAGAGGAATTGACTGTTGTGCTGATTTTTGTAATGTACTGTTGTGTAGATTACAGTGCTGTGACATTACAGGAAATAGCAGTTTCCAGAAAGTGAAGCTGGAAAGTAATACTTAAGGAATTGCAAGCAAAGAGCTTTTTGTTTTAAGGTTTTTGATTATCGTTCCATTGATGTAAAATTAGCCATGCCTTTGTAAATGTATGGTGAAGTCTCTTTGTATTTATTTAGTTTTGCCTAAGCCCAGCACTTTAAGTTACTGTCCACAGGTCTCTTTACCTCAGAAGCACCGAGTTCAGATCTCATAACAAGCTAGATCTTACTTTGCAAGATACACTTACTCCTTTGCTAAGAATAAACTTTATGCATGATTGTTGGTATTTAGATTTTTCTAAATTATATATGTCTTTGCCTCGTTCTTGTCTGGAGTCTACAGAAAATTCTGGATTGTGAAAGAAGAATCTGCTTTAGAATGCTGTTTGGGGGTAGTGTAAAAATTTTAAGCTCTAATTTCTTTGGCAAAAGAACTTATTGGAAACTACCACCAATAGAATTTGCATTCCATATTTACAAGAGATTTCCTTTTGCTCCTTCTCAGTGTTCCAAGAACAATGGATTTCACTGTTCACTAGTCTTCAACCAGTTTTTCACTAAGCTGCAAAACTCAAAGATGTTAAAGACAACACTGGGCTGACCTGTTGTGATGTTCTAGGCTTGCTGATTTTGGCTTGACTAGGAGAGGCCTTGCATGGTTTAGGCCTTTTTTTGACAAGTAGAACTTGCTGGGTGCTTTGGAATTCAGTGGTGTCCTCTCAATCGATGGCCTGTGGAGTACTGTAGGGCAGACGGGTGAGTACTGTATATAGCTCACTGATGATGCCTAGGGATGTGCCTGCACAAAACTCTTTCTAGTCTTATGACTTACTAGCAATAAATGGCAATGAGACAAGTTCTGAATATATTAGAATTGATTATAATAGAAAACCCAGCAATCACACAGACTAACACTATTGAATACAAGAATAAGAAAAAAGGTTTGTCCATCTGCGGGTATCCTTGACTGGATGGTAGGAAATGACTTGCATCTCACTTGTCACTCAAGCTGCATTGGAGAAAATTTGATTTTTTTCTCCACAAAACCATATAATTTTTTTAAAGTAAAATTTCATAATAATGATTTTATCTATCATTGTAGCTCTAGAGGTAATGTCATCATTTGAACTCTCTTGAGAACTGGCTAGAGGTGAGCCGGGGCTTTGGGCCTCCTAGGTTCCCTCAAGTCACTCAGACAGACGTGGGGCTCTTTGGGGGGGAGGGGGCTAGGATAGGACTGAAAATGGGCTGATGGGGGGCTAGGAATGGAAATGGGCTGATGGAGGGCTAGGATAGGATTGGAAATGTCTGATTGGGGGGGCTTGGACTGGAAATGGGCTGATGGGGAGGCTAGGATTGGAAATGGGCTGATGGGGGGGCTAGAACTGGCAATGGGGTGATGCAGGGCAATGGGAGAATGGGACTAGAAGGGAGTGGGTGCTGGGTAGGGCTGGAACTAGAAGGGAGCTGATGTTGGGGGAGGGCTAAAAGGAGATGGAGCTGGGTTAGTGAGGATGGAGAGGAGAAAAGATATTTTGTGTAGGAGGGAAGAAACATCTACGTCTGGCCGGGTATTGGGAGAGTAAGTGGGATTTGTGGATGGAAGAATAAAATTTGAGTGGATGAAAAAGGAATAAAGAAAAAAATGGAAGAAAGAGCAAAAGGGGAAGATCAGTATGTTGGAGCAGATGTAGAGAGAGAATGGACAGCAGAGAATAGAGAGTTAGCAGAAGAAACGAAGAAACCAGAAGAAAGTGACTGGAGCAATTGCAACTGAAAAATAAAATGCCCAAACAACAAAAGGTTGAAAAATGAGAGAAAAAAGGGGAAAAAGGAGGTTTAGGTAGAGGAGGGGGGAGGAGGGGTTAGGCTCTGCCGGGCAACAACGTGAGAAAAAGCCTGGGTTTAGGGAGTCCACCTCAGAGTGATTCGATAGGTGAGTCTCAGTGCCTTCTTGAAACCTTTGAAGGGAGTGGGCTGGTTGTCCCAGAGAGAGGGGGCTTAGACAGAGAATGCAGATTGTCGATTGATCTCATATTTGATGGACTATGCAGTCTGAAACCATAAAAAGAATGAAGAGCACGGGCCAGGGCATACAGAGTGATCAAAGAAGAGATCTATTCCAGAGATAAGAATTTAAGATAGTGTGTTAAGTGGAATCTATGTTCCTTATCGTCCCTCCAGTCCAGTCCCAAACCTCTGGGTAGTGCACCTCCTCCACAAGCTTGGAGACTGAGTATGTCACACTCTTGAGAGTAGCAGTACTAATACCACTGACTCCTCCCACGAGCTCCCAGTACACTCAGTCTCCAAGCAGCTGGAGGATGTGGTGAACCTAGACTCAAGACTCACTGAAGGAACAAATAAGGATTCCTTATCATTCCTCCAGTTCAGTCCTCCACCTCTGGGTAGTGCACCTCCTCCTGCAGCTTTTAGACTGGGCATGTCAAATTTGTGACATCACTGGATATACCCTGCTGGTCTCACCCATCAGCCCCAGTGTGTCTAGTCTCCATGCAGCAGGAGGACTTAGTGAGCCTAGGTGCTGGGCTCACTTGAGGAACGGATAAGGAGCATTAGTTAGATAGCAGAGTTTAAATTTTTATTTGGTCAATTTCTATTTCTATTTCTTCATTTAGGGGTGCTATACCTTTAAAAAAAAAATACCAGACAGGTTCAGCCTCAATTCGGTGCTATTCTTGTTCTCTGTCTCCTGTTTCTTGCTGGCTATGCTTCCTTGGGATGGCTCTCCCCTCCTAGACTGTACGGAGGGGAGCCCCGCAGGGGAGAGATTGATAGGCTCGCTGATGCCCCAGATCGCTCGGGGCGTCGGGGAGAGCCGGCGACGTAGAGAGTTCAGCCCTCACTGTGAACACTGCTCGCAGCTGGGACGAGCGGTTTGCAGGGTGGCGATTTGGTCCGGACCTGCAGAGAGAGACGGTAGTGGGGCTGTAATCGCCTCCGGAGGTGAGTGTCTTCATTCTGCGGCGCAGTTCTTTAGGCGGGATATTGAATGGGAGGCAGAATTTGTGGCGCGAAGCAGAGCCGAATTCAGGCCCGGGCCGTTTCCCGTGCTTCTCAGCCTCGTGGCAGCTGCAGCTCTGATCTGCACGCTGACGGGGTAGCTGGGCAGACACGCAGTTCAGACACTTCAGGATCTCGGTTCCAACTTGATTTAGTTAGGGCCCATTTGAGTTATTTTTTTTTTAGATTTTGGGGTTCAGCTCACTTTTCCTTTTGTTTGTTAAAGTATATATTTAAAAAAAGGAGAGGTAAAGAAGAAAGATTTCCTTTCTTTTATTTTGGTGGCATCGGAGTTATTGGAGGCCATAGCTCATGCTTTTGTGACCCCAGTGTCTGGTGTGTGGCTCCCGCAGGGGCATGGTATCGGACGCAGGGTTCTGTCGGGACTGCGCTGCAGCTTCCACGACTATGGAACAACATTTAGAGGACAAGATTTCACGGGAGACTCAGTCCTTCAGCAAGGCCTGAGGGAGAGCTGCTGGTGCAGGGTCCTTCGGTGTCTTCACAGGAAATCCCAGCGGGACCATCTAGCGCTGGGCCTTCGGCGCCTTTGGAGCCGGCGCTGGGAGATTTTTCCCCGTATTTTGTCTTGATAATGCATCAAGCCTTTTGTTTGCGGCGACAGGGGAAGGTGCCTGAACCATTGGCAGTTCCACAGCAGCAGTCAGGTCCTAGAATGAGCGGGTAGTGAGCTCATGAGACCTCTTAAGAGGGCGAGACCTCTTGACCTTCCGCTCTCAGATGGGGAATGGCCTGAGTTGGAAGAGGCCGGGTTGGATCTCGAATCGGGGATGGACGAACTGGAAGAAGGCGAGTTTCCAGAGCCGGAGGATCAGGCGAGGATAATCCGGGTCTTCCGGAAGGACAAGCTTACGTTGCTGATAATAATCTCTTCAGATGCTCAATCGAGTTCGATCCAACCGTCAGAGGAAGAGGGTTTGGAGGACCCTCTCATTCAAGCAGTGAGGCAATCTCAGGTGGTGTTACCTGTTCACTGGTTGGTTGATCGCATGATCCAGGATGAATGGGATCTCCCAGAAGAGGGCCTAAGAAGAGTGAGAATGATGAAAAGACTCTACCCCTTGGCAGACAACGAAAGGAAAAGTTTCAGTCCCCGCGGATAGATGCAGCGGTGTCAACAGTCACATAGAAGACCACTATTCCTGTGGAAGGCAGTGCAGCCTTGAAGGATGCACAAGAAAGGAAGGTGGATGGTTTGTTGAAACAAGCCTTTGAGGCGAACACTCTGTCACTGCAAGCTTCCATTTTTGGGGCTTGGGTAGCGAGAGCTTGTCTTCGGTGGTCTCAACGCTTATGGCAGTCCGTTCAACCGGAACAGGAGCAATTGTTGGAGGTGACAAGGCTGGAATCGGGTTCGGCGTATTTGGCTGATGTTCACTATGATTTGATTAGAGCATTAGCAAATAGTATGTCCTCATTGGTAGCTGCTCGGCATTACCTGTGGCTAAGGAATTGGTCGGCCGATGGTTCTTCTAAAGCGCGCCTAGGCAAGCTTCCCTTTAAAGGAAAGTTGTTGTTTGGGGAAGATCTGGATAAACTTGTTAAGGATTTGGGAGAATCCAAAGGCGGGAGACTGCCGGAGGATAAGCCTAAGCAGGGGAAGGCTTTCCCGTCGGTGCGTGGCCAGTTTTGAGATTTCCGGAGGTTTCGTACTTCTTGGTTAGGAGGCTTCCAAAGAGGAAGATTTGCTGCTAGAGCCCAGGGATTTCATGGGTTTCGGGGAGCAGGCAGAGGTTTCGCAGCAACCACTGCAACATCGGCTCGAAAGTCACAATGAAACAAGGCGGGCCCGGGTAGGAAGCCAAAAGATTGGAGGTCGACTTCTTCAGGAGTTCCTTCCTGCCTGGGTCCAAATAACTTCCGACCAATGGGTGTTGGAAATAATACGCGAAGGTTATGCTCTCAAATTGGCTCGTCCCGTACTGGATTAGTTCGTACTTTCCCCTTGCAGAGGCCGGCAGAAAACGTTGGCAGTGTGGCAAACGTTGGATCGTCTCTTGCAGCTGGGAGCTGTGGTCCCGGTGCCTCTGGTGGATTTCGGCGTTGGTCGTTACTCCATTTATTTTGTAGTGCTAAAGAAAGAAGGCTCATTTCGGCCTATCCTGGACTTAAAAGGAGTGAATTGTTGTCTTCGAGTGCCTCACTTCCGGATGGAAACCTTACGTTTGGTAATAGTGGCGGTTCGGCAGGGGGAATTTTTGACCTCCCTAGACCTTACCGAGGCATATTTACACATCCTGATCAGAGAGGCTCATCAAAGTTTTTGAGGTTCGCTCTACTGTGGGGACATTACCAATTTCAGGCTTTGCCCTTCGGTCTAGCGACGGCCCTGCATACCTTCACCAAGGTCATGGTGGTGGTCGTGGCGGTGTGGCGGTGTTGCGGAAGGAAGGAATTTTAGTACACTTATCTAGACGATTGGTTGATTCGGGCAAAGTCCAAGGTCGAGAGCGCGCAGGTGACGGACAAGGTGGTGAAGTTACTGCAGAGCCTCGGCTGGGTAGTTTTGGCATTATATTGAAGATCTGTTGTTTTTTCCAGCATTTTATTGAACCCCTGATGAAACACATGTGAAACGCAAATGCGGTGCCGAATGGTGGTGTCGGGGCAAATCAAGTTAAACATTGTGACACGATTAACAACAAGATAAGTTATCCTGCCTTATAGCATTCATTTTCTAGTTACAAAAATAACGGGAAAGTTTACAGTTATGATTTGAATGCATGAGAGTGATAACTTACATGAGCTGTGGTCGTTGATGCAAAAATAGTACAACGGGGAGTCAATCCCGAAACATGTACTGATGAAGTCTGAGACCCGGTTCATATAACTCAAATGTGATATGAGTACAAAAAGGAGTTTTTAAAAATATTCTACAACTAATTGAGGAAATTGCCAAGAGTATATTGGAGGAATTTATATTATATTTAGGGTAGTCAATTTTGCCAAGAGCAGCTTAGCCCCGTCACAAGTTCTAGAGTACTTGGGAGTACGCTTTGACACGCAGCGGGGAGCTGTGTTCCTACCGGACTGCTGAGCGCAAGCTCTTTGATAATTGGTGCGCAGATTCATGTCCAAGCCGGCACTGTCAACATGGACCTATCTTCGGGTGCTAGGTACAATGGCAGCAACCCTAGAGGTGGTGCCTTGAGCCAGAGTTCACATGCTCCCATTGCAGAAGTCATTGTTGCAGCGCTGGTTTCATGATGCTCTGAGCAAACGTCTCCCCTGTCCTTTTTGAGTCAGGTGATCTCTCCAGTGGTGGCTTTGCCCAGGAAATCTGGAGGCGGGTTTGCTCCTGGAGTAACCGCAATGGCTTCCAGTGCTGACAGATGCGAGCCTCACCGGTTGGGGAGCACATTGCAGGATCTCTTCACACAAGGGACTTGGAGTGACCAGGAGATCCAGTGGTCGATCAACCATCTAGAGCTACGGGCGGTGGCTCTAGCACTTCAAGCCTTAGAAACATAGAAACATGATGACAGAAAAAGACCACAAGGCCCATCTAGTCTGTCCTTCCATAACTACAACAGTCCACTTTTTACCTTTAGAGATCCTCTGTGTTGGTCCCATGCTTTTTTGAATTCAGTTACTGTCCTCATCTCTACCACCTCCACTGGGAGACTATTCCACGGATCCACTACTCTTTCCGTAAAGAAATATTTCCGCATATCACTCCTGAATCTATCTCCCTTCACCCTCATCCCATGTCCCCTCGTAGCAGAACTTCAAAGCCGAGGTAAAAGGTTGGGTGGTGCGAGTGCTGTTGGACAATTCCACGACGGTGGCATACATAAATTGGCAGGGCGGAACAGGAAGCGCTGCCATGGAAGAGGAAGCAGAGGCGCTGTTTGCCTGGGTAGAGCCTCGAGTCCAGGCGATCTCGGTGGTGCACATCGCGGGAACGGACAATGTGATGGCAGATTTTCTCAGCAGAGTCCGGATGGATGCCGGGGAATGGGCGCTCCATCCGGACATGTTTGCTCAGATAGTCCACAGATGGGGGCCGCTGATCATGGATCTCATGGCGACATTTTACTCGGCCAAGGCGAGAGAGGGTGTCGGAAGGGATTGACGCCCTGATGCAACGTTGACCATCGTCCGGTCTCCTCTGTCTTTCCTCCGTGGGCGCTCATAGGGCGAGTGGTTCAGCGCATCGAAGCTCATCCGAGCAGGGTGCTGTTAGTGGCACCAGATTGCCCGAGCGGGCTGTGGTATGCCGATTTGGTCCAGCTTCTCGACGAAGATCTTTGGAAGTTGCCGGCAACGGAGAATCTGTTGAGGCAGGGTCTGCTGCGGATGCCTCAGGTGGATTGGTTCTCGCTTACGACTTGGCCATTGAAAGGGCGAGGTTAAGGAAAAAAGGTCGGGAGCCATTATTGTGACCTGTCAGACGGCTGCCTAGGGTGAGAACTTACACAATCTTGACGATGCATATATTCATATGATTCTTGCAAGGTATTGTGGGTATTGTAATTCATTCACTCCCAAACACAGCTGATGACAATAATTTGAGTTGTGAAACCAAGTGGTAAGATCAATAAAATACTTCTTTTATTGATGGGGTTTAATTCACCCAGCACATGTATGCTTGATAGCACTATAAATGAGGTTACTTGCTTGCAGTGTTTAAAATGGATAACAAAAAGTCACAAAGTAAACCAGAAAACAACCTTCAGCTAATGTTTTCTTAGCAAATAATTATCAAATACAAAGGCACAAAGTAAAGAATAAACTTTGCTGGTTAGGTTAACTTCTGCTTATTTTCCACGCCGATCTCAGCAGTGATTCTCCCTTGCTCACACACACAATCAGTTGCAGCCGTAATTACTATCAATGGACCAGCTGAAAGCCTTTAGCTGGCTGGCTGCTACTGTGTGAGCTCAAATCCTGCTTTAAGAGCTGTTTGCAGTGGAAATAAAGAACAAAGTTAGGTTTCTTTGTGATGGCTGATGTGTTTGCTCAGAGAAAGCTAGCAATAGCATTTAGATAGAGAACAGTCCATATAAACTGTATTTTCATCTGCTGTATCAATCAGCATATGGTCACTATCATACATTGGCACAGACGAGTCTTTCATTAAGGCACTATCATGAGAATGCTTATTCCCTTGCTGCCATTCTCTATTATAGATAGGGTCTGGATCAGTGTTCATACCTGAGCCTCTCCTGCTATCATTATTCCTCTCTGTATAGCCTGGCCAATATGTAATCCAATTCTGATGTCCAGCCTTCCAATCTTGATCCCTGGACACTGGATCTCCTCTCACATACCTTCTGGCCTTGGTCTGAAAGTCCCTTCCACATGCAGTCTTCTCTCTTCCAGGTAGCCACTGGTGATTCCTATCTCTGCCACTCCATTCCTCTGGCTGAATCCAGTCCAATGGACTCTGCTGGCTTTTGGAATACCTCCCAGTATGAGTACTGCCTTGGAATCTCCCAGACCTTCCAATGGCCTTTCTTCTCTTCCTTCCAGAGAGTTTCCTTCTCTCTCTATCTGCGTGGCTTTTGCTGAAGCTGTTCTTCCAACTGTTGCTGAAACTGTTTCCTGAAGAATAAGCTCTATTCTTATCCTGTTCTAATGTGTGCTGCTCCCTAACACAGTGCAGCTGTCTTGAATCAGGCCCTGCCCTTTGAGATGAGTGCTTAGGGATTACCTCATAGCTCTCTTGATTGCACACACATTTTCTCACTTCAGCCCCTCTCATGGCTGCTGGAAACCTGGTGCATTCTGGGACTGGTAGTCTTTTATGTGAAAACTCTGTTTTCTCACTTCTACCAGAACTGACAGGTTGCTTGTTCAGAGTCACATCATCTTTTCTATAGCTCCTACCTGAGCTATGATAAGCTTCCTTATCACAGACCTTGCTTCAGGCCAGAAAGCAGTCCATCTCCCTAGCATGTGTACGAATACGGCGTATATTTGAGGACTGGTGTTCGAGACGACAGGTCTGTGCTGCCACGGTTTCGGTACCTTTGGTATTAAGTTTCTTACAGGACGGTTTTGATAAGGGCTTGGCAGCCAGTTCATTAAGAGTCCAGCTGGCAGCTCTGGCTTGCTATAGAGGCAGGGTTCTGGGAGTTTCCTTGGGCTCTCACGTCAATGTGATGCGTTTTCTAAAAGCGTTCTCTAAAAGCGTTCTCTAGAATAAGGCCCTCTCGCAGAAAAGTGGTGCCTCCATGGGACCTCAATTTGGAGTTAGGAGCATTAACTAGGGAACCCTTTGAGCCCTTATCAAAGACTTCAGTCAAAGATTTGACCTTAAAGACAGTGTTTTTGGTAGCTATTTGTTTGGCTTGGCGAGTCTCGGAGCTGCAGGCATTGTCCTGCCGAGAGCCGTTTTTGTCTTTTTCTAGGGAAAAGGTCGTGTTGTGTCCAGTTCCGTCGTTTCTGCCTAAGGTAGTTTCACATTTTCACATGCATCATTCAGTGTCATTACCAGTATTGGCTGCTTCGGAAAAAAGCGTATCAGACTGTAGTCTACGTCGATTGAACTCAAAGAGAGTTCTGCGTCAATATTTGAAGGTTTCGGAGTCCTTTCATAAGTCTGAACGTCTATTCGTTCTCTTTGGAGGCCCCCGTAAAGGTGAGGCAGCTGCTAAAGCTTCAATTTCCAGATGGGTCCGGGAAGCAATAGCATCAGCGTATATCTTGCAAGACCATCCGGTACCGGTTGGCTTACGGGCTTATTCTACTAGGGCGCAAGCGACGTCTTGGGCGGAGCATAGTTTGGTTCCGCCTGTGGAGATTTGCAGAGCGGCGACTTGGTCGTCTCTCCATACTTTCAGCAAGCATTATCGCCTGGATGTTCAGGCGGCGGGTGATGCCTGTTTCGGGTTGGTGGTACTGCGATCTGGGTGGAAAGGTCCCTCCCAATGATTACTGCTCTGTTACATCCCAGAGGTGGAGGACTGAACTGGAGGAACGATAAGGAAATAGAAATTACACTTACCTGGTAATTGTTGTTCTTTGAGGAACTCCAGTTCAGTCCTCAATCCCGCCCAGGGATGATCAATTCAGCAGTTGGCCGTCAGTTGCGGGGGGAGGGGGGGTTCGGTCCCTAAGAGTGTAATTACTGAAATTTCCCCACAGAACTTGGCCGACTACTACATGACCAAAGTCAAATCCCTCCCCGAGCTACTAAAACCAAAACATATACCTCTAACTCATTTTACAGACGAATGGACAGAATTCCAACCCCTATCTAACATGGCACTCAAGAACATCATAACAAACATAAATACAACCACCTCACCCCTCGACCCTTGTCCAGTAACATGGATAAAAAGCTCCTTACCTACCCTCTCACAATTCATCCTCCCCATAGTAAATCTTTCGCTAAAAACGGGGTACTTACCCCCTTCTTTAAAACACGCACAGATTCGCCCAATAATAAAAAATCCTACCCTTGACAAAGCATCACCCAAATCCTACAGACCCATATCAAGCATCCCGTTCATGGCTAAATTAATAGAAAAAACAGTACAAATTCAAACCCAAGAATACATTGACAGTTCAGCCCCCTTTGATGATCAACAGTATGGGTTTCGCCCCCATCACGGGGTGGAGTCAATACTAACAGTCCTAATCGACACCCTAGTAAGAGGCATTGATAATTCAAAACAGGCATTCCTACTTATATTCATTGACATCTCCGCAGCCTTTGACAGTGTCCACCACTCAACAATGATTGACAAACTAAGACAAATTGGAATAAAATCTACAGTCCTTAACTGGTTCTCATCTTACCTAAGTGATCGAACCCAAACGGTACGAATTGGTAACCTCGCTTCAAAAACTTACAACCAAGAACTAGGCCTCCCCCAGGGCTCTGCACTGTCAGCGCTACTATTTAATATCTACTTAAAACACATCTGTCAAATATTTAAAAAATTCAATGTTTTTTACCACCTTTATGCGGACGACATAATGATGTATGTCCCATTCACAATTCCTAATATTCCAACACTTCTAATGAATACCTGCCTTAACGAGATAACTAACTGGCTAAATGAAAACAACCTATACATAAATCACACTAAAACAGAAGCCTTAATAGTAACTAAGAATACAACTTTCACCCCCCCAACATACATCACATTACAAAATAATGATATCAAAATAAATACCGAAATACGTTACTTAGGCGTAATAATAGACAAACACCTCACTATGGAAACCCACATAAGGAATATAACAAAAAAAGTTTATTTCAAACTTAAAGTATTAAAACAACTCCGCCCCCTACTGCACCTAAAGGATTTTCAACGTATAATTCAAGCAATAATAACCCCCCATTTTGACTTCGCGAACCTAACACTAATAGGCGTAACAAAACAAAACCTAAAAAAACTCCAACTAGCCCAAAACGCAGCAGCCAGGATTATAATGAATGCCCCACCATTTCAACATATAACACCTATATTACAAAATCTACACTGGCTCCCGATGCAATGCCGAATACAATATAAAACCCTCCTAACTACATACAAAGCCCTAAATAATATAGCACCTCCTACACTAAACAAACTTATCAATAAAGAACCCAATCTTAATCTTCAAAGGAGAAACCAAATAAACAAACTAAAAACACCAAAGGAATTTATAAAGGCTAAAAAATCAACAAACATGAAAGCATTCTCCCATGCTGCCCCCATAATTTGGAACAACATTCCATCTGAATTAAGATCCTTACCTCAAATCATGGAGTTTAGAAAAAAACTCAAAACACATTTATTCTCAACATACTACGGTCCTTTAACGAATTCACCTTTTCAGCAAGAAAAAGGATAGCCTCACCAGCCAACCTTATCAATCCCTGATCTGGAACAAGTACCAAAAACACAAAACGATGCTTGAATTATACATACCTTGTATATAATTAATCCTGTCCATTGTATATAGTTACAACTGTTAATTGTAAGTTTTGAGTTGAATCTTTGTAGCTTCTCATTGTTATATGTAAAAACAGCATTGCCTTGTTTACTGTTGTTCAATGTAAACCGCAACTGATCATTGGAAGGTGCGGTATATAAAAACTTGTTAGTTAAATTAAATTAAATTAAATAGTTTTGGATATTATGGAAATCGCTGTGTTTCTTTTTCTCTGACTGCTCTGTATCTTCTTTCTTTCTTCCTTTCTGTCTTGCTCTGATCTTGGGGGAAGAAGAAAGGACAAGAAGGAGGTTGTTGTTTTCCCCCTTATTTTTAGGGGGCTTTAGTTGCAAAAGTTAATAGTTAAGTTTAAAGTTGTATTTAATGTTTTAGCTACTTATTTGTTGCTCCTTTGAGTCTGCTTTGTCAATAGTTCACTGGGGCTGATGGGAGAGACCAGCAGGGTATATCCAGTGATGTCATGAATTTGACATGCCCAGTCTCCAAGCTGCAGGAGGAGGTGCACTACCCAGAGGTGGAGGACTGAACTGGAGTTCCTCAAGGAACAACAATTACCAGGTAAGTGTAATTTCTATATTTAGTTGTTTCGGTCTTCTCGCGTGGACGCAGCTGTGTCAGCTGTAACAAGGAAGACGACTATTCCGGTGGAGGGCAGTGCTGCTCTGAAGGATGGTCAAGACAGAAAATTGGATACCCTGTTGAAGCAGGCTTTTGATGTTAATGCCTTGTCATTACAGGCTTCTATTTGCGGGGCCTGGGTGGCCAGGGCCTGCCTTCACTGGTCCCAGCGGCTACAGTAGCCAGAGATTACGGCTCCTGAGCATGGGGCTGAGATTGCCAAGATTGAATCGGGGGCAGCTTACCTTGCAGATGTCCACTATGACCTAATTCGCAGTCTGGCTCGCAGTATGGCATCGATGGTGGTGGCTCGACGCTATCTCTGGCTGCAAAATTGGGCAGTGGACACTTCTTCTAAGTCCCGTCTTAGTCCGTTTAAGGGGAAGCTGCTGTTCGGAGAGGACCTTGATAAGTTGGTCAAGGATTTAGGTGAATCCAAAGGAGGAAGTCTGCCAGAGGATAAGCCAAAACAGGGGCGTAGTACGGCAGCATCTCATGGCCAGGCACATGGTTTTTGGCACTTTCGGAGCTCCCGCCTTTCAGGTTTTCAGAGGGGAAGATATTTTTCCCGAGATCAAGGATTCAGAGGTTTCCGAGGTGCAGGAAGAGGATTCGCTGCCCCATCCACCTCTGGGTTTAAAAAGCCACAATGAAGGAACAAGGGCCCAAGCAGGGGAGCAGCCCATGGGAGGTCGGCTACGGGATTTTTATCCTGCTTGCACCCACATAACATCTGATCAATGGGTACTGGAGATCATCCGCGATGGGTATTCCCTCGAGTTCACACGGCCGATAAACGACTTCTTTGTCCAGTCTCCCTGCGGGGCAATGGACAAGGTTCTAGCGGTAAAGGAAACTTTTATCTCGGCTTCTGCAATTGAGAGCAGTGGTTCCGGTACCCAGAAACCAATACAGATGCGGTCGGTACTCGATTTATTTTGTGGTACCCTGAAAGGATGGTTCCTGGCATCCGATCCTGGATCTTAAGGGAGTAAACCATTGTCTTTGAGTACCATATTTTCGCATGGAAACCTTGCGGTCAGTGATAGTAGCGGTGAGAAAGGGAGAGTTTTTAACATCCTTAGATCTGTGATAAGGAAGCTTATCATAGCTCAGGTAGGAGCTATAGAAAAGATGATGTGACTCTGAACAAGCAACCTGTCAGTTCTGGTAGAAGTAAGAAAACAGAGTTTTCACATAAAAGACTACCAGTCCCAGAATGCACCAGGTTTCCAGCAGCCATGAGAGGGGCTGAAGTGAGAAAACGTGTGTGCAATCAAGAGAGCTATGAGGTAATCCCTAAGCACTCATCTCAAAGGGCAGGGCCTGATTCAACACAGCTGCGCTGTGTTAGGGAGGAGCACACATTAGGACAGAATAAGAATAGAGCTTATTCTACAGATAACAGCTACAGAAAGAGCTTCAGGAAAAGATACAGCAACAGCTTCAAGCTCAAGCACCAACATCATCTGGAGAAACAGAAGCCAAGCCAAGCGGATAGAGAGAGAAGGAAACTCTCTGGAAGGAAGAGAAGAAAGGCCATTGGCAGGTTTGGGAGAGTCCAAGGCAGTACCAATACTGGGAGGTATTCCAAATGCCAGCAGAGTCCATTGGACTGGAGTCAGCCAGAGGAATGGAATGGCAGAGATAGGAATCACCAGTGGCTACCTGCAAGAGAGAAGACTGCACGTGGAAAGGACTTTCAGACCTATGCCAGAAGGTATGTGAGGAAAGATCCAGTGTCCAGGGATCAAGATTGGAAGGCTGGACATCAGAATTGGATTACATACTGGCCAGGCTATACAGAGAGGAATTATGATAGCAGGAGAGGCTCAGGTATGAACACTGATCCAGACCCTATCTATAATAGTGAATGGCAGCAAGGGAATAAGCATTCTCATGATAGTGCCTTATTGAAAGACTCGTCTGTGCCAATGTATGATAGTGACCCTATGCTGATTGATGAAGGGGGAGATACAGCAGATGAAACTATTGATTACATGGACTGTTCTTTATCCAAGTGCTATTGCTAGCTTTCTGTAAGCAAACACATCAGCCATCACAAAGAAACCTAACTTTGTTCTTTATTTCCACTGCAAACAGCTCTTAAAGCAGGATTTGGGTTCACACAGTAGCAGCCAGCCAGCTAAAGGGTTTCAGCTGGTCAATTGATAGTAATTAAAGCTGCACCTGATTGTGTGTGTGAGCAAGGGAGAATCACTGCTGGGATCTGCGTGGAAAATAAGCAGAAGTTAACCTAACAAGCAAAGTTCATTTATTTCTTTGTGCCTTTTTCATTTGGTAATTATTTGCTAAGAAAACATTAGCTAATTGCCTGACAAGCTGAAGGTTGTTTTTCTGATTTGCTTTGTGACTTTATGTTATCCATTTAAACACTGCAAGCAAGTAACCTCATTTATATTGCTACCAAGCATATTTGTGCTGGGTGAATTAAACCCCATCAATAAAAGAAGTATTTTATTGGCCTTACCACTTATTGTCTTCAGCTGTGTTTGGGAGTGAAAGAACTACATTACCCACAATACCTTGCAAGAATCATATGAATATATGCATCGTCAAGATTGTGTAAGTTCTCACCCTAGGCAGCCGTCTGACAGATCTCACGGAAGCGTATCTACACATACCTATCAGATCAGACCATCAGCGATACCTGCGCTTTGCTGTTCCGATGGAACACTTTCAGTTCCAAACCTTGCCCTTCGGTTTGGCTACAGCACCGTGAACATTCACCAAGGTCATGGTGATCATAGCTGCGGCGCTCCAAAAGGAAGGTGTGCTTGTACATCCTTATCTCGATGACTGGCTAATCAGAACAAAGTCCCAGGATGAGAGTGTTCGGGCTACTGCCCGGGTGGTGCAACTTCTGGAAGGTCTGGGCTGGTTAGTCAATCGGGCCAAGAGCCGATTGATTCCTTCCCAGGACTTGGAATATCTAGGAGTTCGATTAGACACGAGAATAGGAGCAGTCTTTCTGCTGGAGCACTGGGTACAGGGCTTGTAGCTCTTGGTGCAGACGTTCTTAGCCCGCACGAGACCGACAGCTTGGCAGTACCTGCAGTTATTGGGAATGATGGCGGCAACACTGGAGGAGGTGCCATGTGCAAGAGCACATATGTGTCCTTTACAGAGATCTCTGCTTCATCGATGGCCGCACCAGTCAGACTCCCTGACCCAACGTCTTCCTTGTCCACGGGATGTCAAGGTTGCTCTTCAATGGTGGCTCAGTCGAGAAAATCTGACTGCGGGCATACCTCTCTAGCCTCCACAATGGATACCGGTTCTCACCGACGCCAGTTTGGCAGGTTGGGGGGCTCACTGCGAGGATTACTATGCTTAAGGAGCTTGGAATGCGCAGGAGTCCGAGTGGTCAATCAACAGATTGGAATTGAAAGCGTTTTTCTGGTGCTCAGGGCTTTCGAGAATATTCTTATAGCCCGGTCTGTGAGAGTTTTATCGGACAACGTGACAGCTGTAGCGTATCTCAATCATCAGGGCAGCATAAGCAGTGTGGTGCTCGAGGGGCTATCAGAGTCTATTTCTCTGGGCAGAGCCTCGTCTCCAGGCCTTTGTCGACTGCGCACATAGCGGGAGTAGACAACGTAACAGCAGATTATCTCAGCCGGGTTCATGTGGATCCGGAGGAATGGGTTCTCCATTTGGAGGTTTACGCACAAATAATCTGCAGAAGGGGAACTTCGCTCATGGATCTTATGGCAACCTTCGAATCTGTCAAGACCAGTCGGTTCTTCAGCAGAAGGCAGGAAAGGATGTCAGATGGCATAGATGCCCTGTTACAACAGTGGCCGATGGAGGGAATTCTCTGTCTTTCCTCCAAGGGCCTTGATAGGCTGCGTGGTTCAAAGGATCAAAGCACATTGCGGAAATGTCATCCTAATAGCTCCGGACTGGCCAAGACGTCCTTGGTATGTGGACCTAATGCGGCTGTTGGCGGACTGGCCATGGCACCTACCGCAGCGCAGCGACCTTCTGTTGCAGGGTCCTCTGCCCATAGCTCAGGTGAATCGATTCTCGCTTATGGCTTGGCTCTTGAAAGGGCGTGGTTGAGATGAAAAGGGTTTTTGGTGCCTGTTATTTCCACCTTGCTAAATGCACGGAAGAGGTCTACGTCATTAGCCTACGTCCGCGTCTGTTGTATTTTGAAGCGTGGTGTTCCGATAGGTGGTTGCAGTGGCCTTTTTGCAAGATGGCTTTGACAAGGGGTTGGCGTCCAGCTCATTACGGGTGCAGCTGGCGGCAATTGCGTGTTTTCGTGGAAGGATCCCTTGAGCACTCATTTGGATGTACTTCGGTTTCTTCGGGTGGTTAGTCGTTTGCGTCCGCCTCTTAGGGTGCTACTTCCCTCGTGGGATCTCAATTTGGTTCTGAAGGCATTAACTAAGGAACCTTTTGAGCCTTTGAGTAGAGCTTCTTTAAAAGACTTGACGTTGAAGTCTGTCTTTTTGGTAGCGATTTGTTCTGCATGGATGATTTCCAAGTTGCAAGCTTTGTCTTGCCAGGAGCCATTTCTTTCATTTTCTCGAGAAAAGGTGGTTCTTCGTCCGGTTCCATCTTTCCTACCAAAAGTGGTCTCAGCATTTCATGTCAATCAGCTGGTATCTCTACCAGTATTAAACTGCTCTGATGGTTCTACATTTGGGCGTGACCTACGTCAGTTGGATGTTAAGAGGGCTCTCAAGTGTTATCTGAAGAGTTCTGAGAGTTTTCACAAAGTGAATTGATTTTTGTCTTTTTTGGAGGTCTGCGCAAGGGCGAAGCAGCAGCCAAGGCCACCGTTTCCAGGTGGATTCGAGAAGCTATTGCTTTTGCTTACATTTTGCAGGGTCGTGTGGGACCTCTAGGTCTCCGGGCTCATTCCACTAGAGCCCAGGCAGCTTCTTGGGCCGAGTACAATCTAGTTCCACCGATAGATATCTGTTGGGCGGCTACTTGGTTGCCTCTGCATACTTTCAGCAAGCACTATCGCCTTGATGTCCAGGTGGCAGAGGAGGCTAGTTTTGGTTCGGCAGTTTTGCAGGCCAGTTTGGCGGGTCCCTCCCATTAGCTAACTGCTCTGTTACATCCCAGAGGTTCGGGACTGGACTGGAGGGGCGATAAGGAAAGCGATATTAGACTTACCTGCTAATTGTTGTTCCTTGAGGAACTCCAGTCCAGTCCCATATCCCACCTGGGGTTGCTTAAGATTCTGCCGTTTTTTGTTAGTCTTCGGCTCTGTTATAACAGAGCTACTGCTTGATCTCGCGATTTTATCAAGAAAAAGTTTTTTTCGAGCTTTGTTAGCGTTTGAAAATTGTTGGTGAACACCAGTTCTCTATAGAAGCTTTCTTTCTCCTACTAATCTTTTCTACTCCAGGAAGTCGAAGAAGTACTTCCTAGAAAGGTGAGGCATGTATTTCTAGTTTTTCTTATTGAATATATTTCTACTTATTTGTTGCTCCTCTGAGTTTTTTTGTCAATAGGTTACTGGGAGCTCGTGGGAGGAGTTGGTGGTATTAGTACTGCTACTCTCAAGAATATGACGTATTCAGTCTCCAAGCTGCTGGAGGAGGTGCACTACCCAGAGGTTTGGGACTGGACTGGAGTTCCTCAAGGAACAACAATTAACAGGTAAGTCTAATTTCGCTTTTTATGTAGATGAGAAGCTGTATATCTTCTAATAAAGAAAAATGCTGCTCCTTATGCCTGGAACAAATTTCCTAAATCGGTACATCAGGCTCCATCTCTGGCCCTTTTCAAGTCCAGGCTAAAACCTCACCTCTTCAAGGCTGCTTTTGGTTCCTGAGTCACTTGGAGGCATATTTCACAATGGGACATTCAAGTGCAACCTGGGACGTCAAAGCGAGAATGTCTTAAAAAGAAAAAGCAGGCACGTGCAAGTTCAGGTATGATTTTTGAAACATGGATGTGCCTGATATGCACGTGTTATCAACTGTCTAGCATTTCACGACCAAGACATCTAGTAGCATAATGGTTAGAGTAGTGGATTAAGAGCAGAGGAGTCAGGATTCAAATCCCAGTGTGGGGCTTTGTGATCTAAGGCTAGTCACTTAATTCTGTACATTCTCTGGATGTGTTAAGGTGAGAACAAGCACTTTCCTGGTGCCTATTTGTGCCTGGAGCAGCTATAAATATTGACATGCCTAAAAACGTCTCCGTTTCTGAGATCAAATGTGTAAGTACATTGTCACTCCCCGGATATGCCTCCTCCACACCCCCATGCTTCTTGGATGTCCCTGCATGGGAAATGTATGCAAACATCATTTGTGGCATGGCAATGGAGACATGTCCATGATTTCGACATCCATTTGCACGTCTTCAGACATCCAAATCATGACTAAACCTTATTAAATGACCCTCTTAGTCTCCTGCACTCCAACTATGAGTTTCCTTACCATTCCTCTAGACATATCGTAGTCGTGTTGCCTGTGTTGACTAGATTGTAAGCTCTGATGAGCAGGGACCATCTTTTATATGTGTCTGAACAGAGCTGCTTATGCCTTGTAGCACTATACAAATGATCAGTAGTAGTAATAAATGTGTGCAGCAAGAGATAGCATTAATAAATTAAAGAGCATAGGGAACTAGGATGATTACAGAGTGGATTTCTAATTCACCTGAAGGTATCATTTTAACCCTTTCCAGGCCGAGCCCAAAACTCTCGGGATCCAAAATTCTGACTAAATATTCCTATCAAATGGTATATAACACATGACCATAGCAGAAGGAAAATCACTATTAGAACATATTGAATAAGATGGGTACAATTTTCCTGAAATATGCAAAAATTAACCTGGCTGCAGAATGTGGATTAAAAATTTAAAGTAGGCCTTCAAAGGGTTAATTTAGCTTAATTTAAATCTAGTTCCACTTATCTGCTTAAGAAAAATACCCCAAAGGCTGTGCTCTTTAAGGATGATCTACTAACTCAAATGAGCTGAAATTGGCAGAAATCTGGCTTTCTTGTATCTAAAGGATCAATGTAATAAAATGAAGGAGGCTTAACGCTGCTCTGTGCACAATTTTCTGTGCAATCATGGCCACCCTATGCACAAATGTTTAGTGCACAAGAAAAATGTGCACAAAGGGTTGCATAGACATCAGTGCACTGCACATTTAAATCCAGTGGCATTAGTTATTAAAACTAGATGCAAAAAAAGTATGCACATGAGCTGAAGGCTGCTGGCATTTTAGGACATAATCTGCAGTAAAATGTTAGGTCACTTTTCTGTGGCTAGTGTCAGCAAATGTTTTGTGCCAGTTCTTTTTGTCTTACCCAGTCAGGAAAACCTGTATCTTCCAAAAAAATCTCTTGTCTGCTCACAACTTATAATTCATCACCTCTATAAGGGGAAGGAAACAGACTCATGTCTCACCGCATCATCGATCAGAAAAAGACTTCCACTCCTAAGCCAGAGCACATGGCAGTGGCCTTAGTATCTTATATTTAATGCTAATGCTCACCATAGTACTTACATTGTGCTGAAGAGCTTCTTTCTAGAGTTCTAAAGATGTATAGGCAACTGGTCAGGTGTGATTGGGGTGAAGGGGTTTCTGTGTGAAATGTTTTGTTTTGTGCTTTTATAATGTTTTGTTGAATATATATTTCTTATGTTTTTATGCATATCGTCAAACCATATTGTTGTTGTTGTTGTTAAGTGCCGTCGAGTCGGAGTCGACTCATGGCGACCCTCTGGATAGCTATCCTAAACTGTGTTCGGTCTTGAGTCAGGCAGCTCATTGTTGACAGACTGGTACCCGTAGCTGCTGTTATTGTATCGATCCATCTCATTGCTGGCCTTCCTCTTTTGCATTGACCTTCTATCTTGCCAAGCATGATGTCTTTCTCTAATGATCTCTCTCTTCGCATGATGTGTCCAAAGTATGAAAGTTGAAGTCTTGTCATCTGAGCTTCTAGGTTTGATCTCCTCTAGTACCGACTGGTTTGTACTTTGGGCAGTCCAGATGGGTGTTAAATAAGTAACAGAGGAGTTACTCCTCTCTCCCAGTCCCACAGTCCACAGATCTAGCTCAGCCCTTGGCTCCAAGTCTCCCGTCACTGCTGTAGGAGGATAAGTGCCACTGCTTGCTGCAGCTGCCTCATCTAATGGTTGTTCTGTGCCTCTGACACACTGCTGTCTGCCCACTTGCCCAGCCATCTACTTCCTGCTAATGTTGCTACATTGCTTTGCGGCTGCCAGCACTCAGAGTAGGATGGTGGAATCGGGAAGCTTATTGGATAGGGCAGGGCCTAGGGAGCAGGTGGGGAAGAGGGAGAGAATATTTGGGGCATAAGGGGTGAAAGGAGAAGGTTGGGGTAGAAGCTGTTTTATTGGGGTCTCCAAGCCCCTTCATTTTCCTTGTGGGATGTTGGGGAGTTATGAAACAGAACACACTTCATGCTCTGAGGCCCTGAGATAATTTATATTTGGTCCCTATGGCTGTTCTTGTGTGGGTCGTTATGTAGGGGGTAATTCTGCTTTATTTCCACAATATCTGTGCAAATTCAGTTTTTCTAACGTTAACATAAGTGTGCATTACTGCTTTTATGCAGATGATGTAATGTTTCAACCAGTAACGGGAGACTTGAAGGCAAAATTGAGACAATCTGGTTAGATGCAAATAGTGTTAAGTTTGAATTTGGATAAAACGGAGCTGCTTGTGATCAGTAGAGGTAGTCAAACTGAAGTCCCACCTCTGCTAGAAGGGAGCAATCAACTGTTGACAATTTGTTCTGAATGTCTGTCTTAGGAATAATGTTGGATGCAGCTTTCACTCTGATTTCTCAAGTGACCTGCAGAGCATTTTTTAAATTATGATTATCGCAGAGAATAAAACATAATGATCAGACATTAGGACCATTTTAGAATAATTGATCATGTTTCCAGTTGACTACTGCAATGTATATATTTAGAGTTTTGCAGCCACTTGGGTATTACAGGAGTAAATCGATCAATCATATTTCATCGTATACTCTTCACAGGTTGCTTATCAAATGGCAAATAAAAATTTAAAGTTGTAATGATATATAAATCACTTGGGGGCATGTTTACTAAAGGTTAATGTACGTTAAGTACTGCCACTGCCTATTCATTTCTGTTGGCCATTGCAGCACTTAACACTCGTTAACTTTATTTAACGTGTGCTAACCTTTAATAAACATGTCCCTTGGAGTGGCAATAATAATAATATTGCCACTAAATGGTTGTACTTTCTTTATATCAACCAGTTTGGACTTCGAGATCTCGGAATAGGGATGAATGTGCCATCTTTACAGTCAGTGACATGACTAAACATATTGAATACTCTGCTAGCCGTCATTAAAGAGAGAGGAATATTAAGCTCAACTATTTACCCTTTTCTAAAACTTTTTTTTTTTCAAACCTTTTCCATAATACTGTAACCCAGGAGTAAGAAAAGAGGCTTTCTCATGCTGTATATTGAAGTTGCCATGCATTTTATTTTAGTAGTTCAAGGCAAGCTACATTCAGGTTGTTTTTTTTCCTATCCCTTTGGAGGGCTGACAGTCTGAATTTGTACCTGAGGCAATAGAAGACTAAGGGGTATGTTTACTAAACCGGGCTAACGGTTAGCCCGGGCTATCTGCCACTAGGGCCCATATTATTCAATGGGACCTAGTTGCAGATAGCCCGAGTTAACCGTTAGCCCGGTTTAGTAAACATACCCCTAAGTGACTTGCCCAAGATAACAGGGAGTACCAGTGGGATTTGAACCAGGCTTCCCGGATTCTCAGCCCGCTGTCTATTCCTCCACTCTGGGAACTTATAACTCTGTGTGGTCTACTCTTCACAGGTCTGGACTCTAATAGCCAAGGGAGTGTTTTCAAATTAGGTCTGAAATCTGTGGTTTAACCACAGGGTACATGTCACCCAGAGTGAACATCTCATAATAGGGTAGGACAATGTTTATAAGCAGCGAATTCTGTAATCTTTGTAACAAAAATGTTTGCTGTAACAACAGCCAAATTATCCTCCTAAATGGTTTTGTTTCCCATAATTTAGTGTGGCACACTGCTACGTAATTTTGTGAAAGTGTTAATCAAGTTTGACTTAACTGATGGAAATGCCACATGTGTTTTGGACTGCAATATAACATTGTCTTCGGTTTTGAACATATAAATGTAAGTTTGCTGTTAAAGGAAGGTCTTTATTTAGTATGCATCTGACTGGGGTGGGATATTTTGCACAAAGGAGTGATTTCTCCCTGTGAATGTTACAGAAGACAGTGCATTATCTTCCATGGTTCTCAATCTTGAGCCAATTTGTGTTTAACCTTCAGGTTAGTCTAGTTAAAGCAGCCTGTGACCACTTGGCCCATGAACACCTTGATCCTTTCCTAGAGGTGCCTAAGTAGAGGTTATTAAAGAGATCTTTAAAACTCTAATTGCATTATCTGATAAAGCTTTCTCTCTCTTTTTTAAAGCTTTAATTTACACATCTTTTTAGTTATAACAGCAGATCAAGCATCTCAAGTCTTTGGGCTATGATATATGAGAGAGGTATAAAGATACTATACTACTGATATGGTGAGGTGGACACTTAGATCATTTTATAAGCCATCTCTGTGGGTAAAGCAGTATTTTATGTGCAGAAATAAGCATGCCCATGTATAGACGCTTATGTGCGAATAGTCTCTTAAGGGCATTTATGCGGTTTGTAGATCTGCAAGCCATGTAAATTCCACTTAGCAGGCTATTCATTGTTACATACCTGGTTTGTGCCATTGAATAGCCCCACATAGCCCGGTTCAACACCCCAATGCAAACGGCATAGCATTGGGCTGTTCAGGGGGTGGCAACAACGATTAATTGCTTAGCAGCGATATTGAGCTACCAATTGGCTGACCTAAAATGGCTAAAGTTAGGCTGAGAAAAGGATGTCCTAATTTTAGCCAGTTTAGCTATCTGAACAGCAGCTCAATATTACCACTGACTGGATAGCTGAAATACTACCCGGTGAAACGGGATATTAAGGGGCTTGTTTACAAAGCCGCGGTAGCGGTTCGCGGTTGTTATCGGAGCCGCGGCCCCATTGATTTCAATGGGGCCGCGGCTCTGATAACGACCGCGAACCGCTACCGCGGCTTTGTAAACAAGCCCCTAAGTGTCACTGGCCGGATATGACACCACCAAAAATACCATACTAAAAGCCCACTGCTTGTTATACCAGTAATGTTGTGTTGGACTATATCATCTAAAGTGGTTATAAATGAGCTGCTTCTCTTTCGAGTCCTTTTTATTCTTTTTAATACAGTGATCATGCAAGCATTTAAAAATTATCGATTTGAAAAACCGACCACAATTGTCACATTTCAAATTAGCATAGCTAAATTCTGCATCAGGAATTGACTTGTACTCATCTTGTTTTAGTCTCATCAGATCTCCTCTAAAGACGTAGAGCTTCAAACTTGCAACCTCTACTTGTGGAATTTGTTAGTCCCATACTGATCCATAGAAATTCTTGCGTTTTATTCTGTGGATTTGTTATGACTACATCAAAATGGGCAGAAGCATATGCATGTATATGGAGGACCAAATGAATACAATTTTAAAAAACATCCCTGATTGGGCCTTCAGGACTCAATTACAGATGGAGAAAAATGGTCCTAATTATTAGATTTATCTAAAAAACATGGTAGAACTCAATTCCATACAGTAGTTCTACTCTATCACAGTACATAATCTAGAAATGCCCTCACACTGCAGTGTAGATAGTTTATGTATATAGTTAACCCAGTTATCCAAGTTTGTACTCCTGTTCAATGTAAAACCTGACAGTTTGTCGTTATGGTCGTTTTTGTTATGATGTAAACCGCGCTGATTCTAAATAGCGCGGTATATAAGAAACTGTAATAAATAAATAAATAAATATGGACCAGGACTATCCCCCAGAGGGTTGCATATTTTAAAACAACCTAAATTGTATAATGACGATGAGGCCTTTTTGCACAAATGGAATGGAATATTGATGAAATGCACTTCCTTATCGTTCCTCCAGTTCAGTCCTCTACCTCTGGGTTGTCAATCTCCTCCTGCAGCCTGGAGACTGGTCTGTCAGAATCGTGACATCACTGCATATATAGCCTGCTGCTCCTTGACTTCCTTCCCAGTGTGACCAGTCTCCATGCAGCAGGAGGACTTGGCGAGCCCTAGGTGAGGGCTCTTTGGATAAGGAGCGAGTGGGTTAGTTTAATTTAGTTTAGTTTAAATTTAGTTTGACAGGGTTAATTTGGTTTGTTTTAATTTTGGAGATCTGTCTTTTTAAGAGGGCAGATAAGGACAGTCTGACATAGCATTGCCTCCAGGCATTCTTGCCCCCTGGCGGTTTTGGGAAGCGCATAGGGGGTGCAGGCTCAGGACTTCGAGCTTGCTTACCCTCGAGGGGGGGGGCGCAGAGGTTCTCTCCCCCCGGACCTTTCGGGGGAGAGCCCTTCTGAAAGCGTCGAGGTCTGCCGACGTCTAGCTCTGATTCCGGCGGCATCGGAGTTCGCCGCCGGTCTGAGCTGTGCTGCGCAGAGGCAGAATTTGTTCTTCGGGGCAGCTGGCCTTGAGGTCCCTGCTCAGCGCTTCTGCCGGGGAAGAACAGCATATTAGGGGCCCGACTGGACTGTGTCGGAGATCGCCTGTGGTGAGCGGGGATTTTCCTTCGGGGACGTTTTCGCGCTCTTTTTGAGTGTTTTGGCGGCAGCCATTTTATTCAGCACGGTTTGACCACGTGGCTCCAGGACGGCAAAGACGCCTGGGCCCGGGATCAGCTGCGGTGCGTTTAGTCATTTTAGTTTCTTTATTTTGCTTTATTTTTCTTTCTTTTGTTTTTCTGGTCATTTTAGTTTCGTCATTTTATTTTTGGCTGCAGGCTTCCATAGGCTCTGTAACCAGGGAAAGCAGGAAGGCACAGAATCAATTTAGTAATATAATTTCACTATCTGGAGCATTACAGCAGCGGACTGTCTCCCTTCCACATCTTAGAATGGCATCTAGACCACAGTGCCTTGTCTGTGGTACTAGGAGAGGCTCTGTGGCAGATACGGGTGTATGCCGTGCTTGTGCCACCCTGTCCGCCGCAATGGAACAGCAGATGGAGGACAAGACCTTCCTGAAGTACTCTCTGGAGCGGGGGCTGCCTCTCCGTGCCCGCTGGCGCATGCCTCGATGTCCGAGGAGCGGACGGAGCCCTCAGCAGTTCCCCTACTGGAGCAGGGGTCAGATCTAGGGGCATTTAGCCCTGAGTTTGTTTTGCTGATGCATCAGGCCTTTTGCCTGCGAGCCCAAGGTAAAGGGATGGTCTCGGGAGCACTGGTGGGACCTTCCAGACAGCCGGGGGTGTCCTCTGAGGTGACCAGCAGTCCGCCTCCACCTAAGAAAGCGAGACCGCAAGAGATCCCCTCCGAAGGGGAGTGGCCCGAAGGTCTGGATACGGAATGGGACAAGGAGGAAGGGTCTCAGGATCTGGAGGAAGGTGAGATCCTAGAGCCTGACGATCAGACTAAAATTATTCGGGTTTTTCGTAGAGAGAAGCTTGCGGCCCTGATCTCGGAGACCTTGCAGATGTTGAATCTCACCCCGCAGGCAGCGGTGGAGGAGGAGGTGGAAGATCCGGTCATTCAGGCGGTTCGGCAAACACAGGTGGTGTTTCCGGTGCACAGAGTGGTAGACAAGATACAAGAAGAGTGGGACAGGCCGGAGGCAGGCCTACGGGGCATACGCACGATAAATAGGCTCTACCCTCTGGCGGATAAGGATAAGGAGAGGTTTAGGGCACCGCGGGTGGACGCCGTGGTGTCGGCAGTAACCAAAAAGACCACTATCCCGGTGGAAGGTAGTGCAGCTTTGAAGGACGCTCAGGACAGGAAGGTTGATACGTTGCTAAAGCAGACCTTTGAAGCAGATTCGCTTTCGCTGCAGGCCTCCATCTGTGGAGCTTGGGTAGCCAGAGCATGTTTACGCTGGGTCCAGCGTCTACGTCAGTCTGAGCATATCGATCCCGAAGGCGTAAAGGAGTTAGATCGTTTGGAGTCGGAAGCAGCATATCTGGCGGATGTGCACTACGACTTGATTCGAGTGTTGGCTAATAGTACCGCATCAGTTGTTGCCGCCCGTAGGTCCGTGTGGTTGCGAAATTCGGCAGCGGATGGCTCCTCTAAGTCCCGGCTTAGTAAGTTTCCCTTCAAGGGTGGTCTGCTGTTTGGAGAAGACTTGGATAAGTTGGTAAAGGACCTCGGGGAGTCAAAGGCCGGTCGGCTTCCGGAGGATAAGCCAAAGCCAGTAAAGGCCGGTCAAGGCTTTCGCGGGCCGTTCAGGGACTTCAGGAGATTTCGTTCACCGAGGTTCAGGAGTCCCCAGAGGGGTCGGTTTTTGTCCCGAGCCCAGGGGTTTCGTGGGTTTCGGGGGGCAAGTCGGGGGTTTTACTCTTCCCCTTTGCCCGCCACCCATAAGTCGCAATGAGATGAGGTGGGTCCAGGCGGACGGGCCTCCCGTAGGGGGTCAGCTCCTGGAGTTTCTGTCCGCTTGGACCCAAATCACTTCTGATCAATGGGTGTTAGAAATCATTCAGCAGGGATACGCTCTAGAGTTAGCTCGGCCGGTGCGGGATTCCTTCGTGATGTCCCCATGCTGAGGCCCCAAGAAAACCGTAGCAGTGCGCGTGACCCTGGAACGTCTGCTGCAGTTGCGCGCTGTAGTGGAGGTTCCAGCGGAAGATTACGGCAAGGGTCGGTACTCTATTTACTTCGTGGTGCCCAAAAAGGGCGGTTCCGTGCGGCCTATTTTAGATCTGAAAGCCGTCAATCGTTGCTTGCGGGTGCCACATTTTCGGATGGAGACCTTACGGTCCGTCATCGTGGCAGTGCGTCAGGGAGAGTATCTGACGTCTCTGGACCTCACGGAGGCGTATCTGCACATTCCTATTCGCGAAGCTCATCAAAAGTGGTTGCGGTTCACCCTCCCGTGGGGTCACTATCAATTTCGAGCTTTGCCCTTCGGTCTTGCGACGGTGCCTCGGACCTTCACCAAGATTATGGTGGTGGTGGCTGCGGCGTTACGCAAGGAGGGCATTTTGGTCCACCAGTATCTCGACGATTGGTTGATTCGGGCAAAGTCCGCGGAGGAGAGTGTTCGAGTGACAGACAAAGTGGTGAAGTTCTTGCAGAGCCTGGGTTGGATAGTCAACCCGGCGAAGAGTCGCTTGGAGCCGTCTCATGACCTCAAGTACTTAGGGGTACGTTTCGACACAAGGAGAGGCCGAGTGTTTTTGCCAAGCCAGAAGGTTGTAGAGTTGAGAGTCCGAGTGCAGCGATTCTTGTCTGTGCCGGCGCCGTCGGCGTGGGATTACCTCCGCATCCTGGGGACGATGGCGGCGACGTTGGAGACGGTTCCGTGGGCCAAGGTACACATGAGGCCTCTGCAGTGGGCGTTGCTACGCCGCTGGTCGCCTCAGGTTCATCCTTTGAGCTTGCGGCTGCCTTGTCCGGTCGAAGCCAGCCGTTCCCTTCGTTGGTGGCTCCGCAGGTCCTCCCTAACAGCCGGAATGCCGTTGGAGCAATCGAGTTGGCTCCCCTTGTTGACGGACGCCAGTCTGGTGGGCCCACTGCGAGGGTCAGTTTACGCAAGGGACTTGGTCCCCCCTAGAGGCCTCATGGTCAATCAACCGGCTGGAACTTCGAGCGGTAGCCCGAGCGCTTCAGGTGTTCGAGGACTTAGTGGGGGGCCGAGCAGTTCGAGTTCTGTCTGACAATTTGGCGACGGTGGCGTACATCAATCGACAGGGCGGCACGGGGAGTGTCGCGATGGAGGAGGAAGCGGACAGCTTGTTTGCATGGGTGGAAAGGAGGCTGTCCGCTCTGTCGGCAGCGCACATAGCGGGAAAGGACAACGTCACGGTGGACTTTCTCAGCAGAGTTCATGTGGATGCAGGAGAATGGGAGTTGCATCCCGACGTGTTCGTGCAAATAGTGCGCCGCTGGGGGTTGCCGGTAATGGATCTCATGGCGACATTCCAGTCGGCGAAGGTCAGCAGGTTCTTCAGCAGGCGTCAAGAAAGGATGTCAGAGGGCCTGGACGCCCTGTTGCAGAGGTGGCCGTCCGAGGGTCTGCTATATGTCTTCCCGCCTTGGGCGTTGATAGGCCGGGTGGTTCAAAGGATCGGGGTTCACCTGGGACTGGTGCTTCTGGTGGCGCCCGACTGACCAAGACGACCATGGTACGCAGACCTGGTACGTCTTCTCCACGGGCAGCCCTTGCGGCTTCCGGAGAGGGCAGATCTGTTGCTTCAGGGGCCGCTTCTCATGCCCGAAGTGGATCGATTCTCGCTTACGGTATGGCCATTGAGAGGGCTAAGCTGAAGAAGAAAGGTTATTCAGCGGCGGTCGTGTCCACCGTGCTCCGAGCTCGTAAGCAGTCGACTTCTCTGGCATATATTCGACACTGGCGCGTGTTTGAAGATTGGTGTTCGCGGCATCAGGTCCGAGCAGCCACGGTTTCTGTTCCGGTGGTCTTGGAGTTTCTGCAGGACGGATTTGATAAGGGTCTGGCAGCTAGTTCTTTGAGAGTGCAATTGGCAGCCCCTTTCCTGGTATCGTGGTAAGATAAATGAAGTGCCGTTAGGGGAGCATCCGGATGTGGGACGCTTTCTGAAGGCGGTGTCCAAACTGCGCCCTGCACGCTGGGTGTATGTTCCCCCGTGGGACCTTAACCTCATTTTGGTGGCGTTGTCTCAGCCTCCCTTTGAACCATTGCGGCATGCGACACTCAAGGATTTGACGTTGAAAGTGGTATTTCTGGTGGCAATTTGCTCGGCTAGGCGCATTTCGGAATTGCAAGCACTATCCTGTAGGGAGCCGTTTTTATCGTTCTTCAAGGATAAGGTGGTGTTGCGTCCGGTTCTCTCCTTTTTGCCTAAGGTGCTGTCCCCCTTTCATGTGAATCAGGCAGTATGTCTGCCGGTCTTGGGGTCCTTACAGAGTAGTGAGTTGGATCGCAGTCTTCGCTGTCTGGACGTAAAGAGAGTCCTACGGCGCTATCTTCAGATGACGGAGTCTTTTCGGAAGTCGGATCGGTTGTTTGTGCTGTTCGGTGGTGTTCGCAAGGGGGAGGCGGCAGCAAAGGCCACCATTGCTCGTTGGATTCGGGAGGCGATTGCGTCCGCTTATTTGCTTCAGGGTCGCTCGGTGCCTGTGGGGTTGCGGGCTCATTCTACCAGAGCGCAAGCATGTTCCTGGGCGGAGCACGGTTTGGTTCCGCCAGGAGACATTTTCAAAGCGGTGACGTGGTCGTCTCTTCATACGTTCAGTAAGCATTACCGGCTGGACGTGGCGGCAGCAGCGGATGCCAGATTCGGGTCCGCAGTGCTGTCTGCCGGTTGGAAGGGTCCCTCCCGATGATTACTGCTCTGGTACATCCCAGAGTTAGAGGACTGAACTGGAGGAACGATAAGGAAATGATAATTACACTTACCTGGTAATTGTAGTTCCTTGAGTGACGACAGTTCAGTCCTCCTTCCCGCCCAGTTTGTTTCTCAGGGATCCAGGAGTGATTGAAGACGGAAGAGTGTACAGGTAGGTGTCACCTCCTTTACGGTTTGGCTAGTTTCCCAGTCTTAGTTGTACGGTGGGGGGTAAGAAAGCCGTGCCGGAGAAGTCTTACTTTGCTATGGATAGTTAATTTGTTCTTGTTATTATTCAGTAGGCTACTTATTTGTTTCTCCCTTGAGTCTGCTTTAATAGTTCACACTGGGAAGGAAGTCAAGGAGCAGCAGGCTATATGCAGTGATGTCACGATTCTGACAGACCAGTCTCCAGGCTGCAGGAGGAGATTGACAACCCAGAGGGAGAGGACTGAACTGTCGTCACTCAAGGAACTACAATTACCAGGTAAGTGTAATTATCATTTTGGATTTAATGTTACTACTGATGGAAACTTTATCTTCTACAGAGGTTATTTTAGTAGAATCCATTGAAAAATTAGAAGGGGAATTGAAAGATATGACAGAGGAAGCTTTTAATAAGCAATCGACTTTCATACTTTGGACACATCATGCGAAGAGAGAGATCATTAGAGAAAGACATCATGCTTGGCATGATAGAAGGTCAACGCAAAAGAGGAAGGCCAGCAATGAGATGGATCGATACAATAACAGCAGCTACGGGTACCAGTCTGTCAATAATGAGCCGCCTGATTGAAGACTGAACACAATTTAGGATAGCTATCCAGAGGGTCGCCATGAGTCGACTCCGACTTGACGGCACTTAACAACAACCAAAGATTCAGTATAAAAACATAAAGAATCTATTCAGGCGAACAAACTAAAAAATTTTTGACAGGATCAGAATGAAATGTATTATGATTATACTTTTGATGAAATGGAATCTAGTGGGGATGAATACACAAGAGAGTTCTCACATGATTTTTTAGAACCAGCTATGTGGCAGGGTAGGGCATGTCATGGGAAAGTGGACATCCTCAAGGCCAGCAACCAAGACAGGTTGATTATGGGGCCAGTTGGAGGGGTTCCGTGACCCAGGCCCAATCAAAAAAAACAGCAGTCATGAATTTGTCTACTTGTACTCTATCCCAGCTTCAAGAATTCCTCCTGAACCTGGGTATGTCATTTGTGCCGACTATAAAGTATAGAGCTTTTGATTTGCAAATCGCCTTACATGGCTTTTTTCGCAAACTTGTGATCAGGTTTTTACCTCCCAACATGTGATTGACTTGGCCTTTCTTCCAAGGCAATGGCGGGTTGAGTGACTTGCCCAAGGCCACAAGGAATGCTAGTTGGAATTGAACCCTGGTCTGTGGGTTACTCAGCTGGAGCTCTAACCTAGGCTACTCCTCCACTCCTGCTGTAACCAGTAGGCTGTGGAAAAATGATTTTTTTTCAGAACAGAGGTAATGTAAGGTCCACCACAAAACATAGATAAGCTTACTCACTTTACTCTGCAAGCTTTTGAGAAGGTAACTCCATCTCCATGCCTCTGCAGTCATTTGGCAGCTCTGCTGACACTGCCACCAGTTTTGTCAGTTGAATATGTTGATTGTGTAAACCATTTATTTACAGGTAGCCACATAAGCTACCATTGTAAGTATCTTCTGAGCCAAGCTGGATTTGAACAGTTGGTTTTAAGGCATTTCCTTGTTCTTGATTTGAAGTTAAAGCTCTATTACGAGATGTGTAATGCTAAATGGTAGCGTTTGGCACACTCACATACATTTTAAATATATATCATTTCATATACTGAGCTTTTGCTTCTGGCTTCTATGTATGTTTGCTCTCTATTCCTTGCAACCTATTGGACCTTTTCATGGTGCATGCTGCTTACTAATGAGACTACAATCACTCTTTAGGGGGTAAAGGTACCTGACTGTATAGAATTGTTAACCGTGTAGACATAGTACATTATAGGTGGTAGAGAGGCTAACAAGGTTAGGGCTCTTCAACCTGGAAAAGTGACTGCTGAGGGGAGATATGATAGAGGTCTATAAATTAATGAATGGAGTGGAATGGGTAATCGTAGATCGTTTACGTCATCAGAATATACAAAGACTAGGGGACATGCAATGAAGCTACAGGGTAACTTATTTAAGACTAATAAGAGAAAATATTTTTTCACTCAACATGTAACACTGGTCAACAAAGTTTTAGAAAAGTCATGTTACTGAAATAAAAATAGTCATTTCTTATCAATTTTTATATGCTGAACACGAATATGACAGTGAAATTACAAAGTTGGCTCTAGTTTTTTTGTAATCTACAAGAATTAATGTTTACATCACGAAATGCATGTCAATAGTAAATATAATAGGCCTTCGGTTAATACCTGTAAAAAACAAAGTCATAGACTACTTCTTAGATTTTTTCACCTGTCTCTTGTACAACTGTTTGGGAGCTTCTCTGGGGAGTGTCCAGCAGTAGTCAGCCAGCATTGTAGTGGACCATTTTCCCTGGTATCTTTGCTCCATCGTTGCGATATCCTGGTGAAAATATTCGCCCTGTTCATCACTAACCATACCACAGTTGTCAGGAAAGAAATCGAGATGGGAATCAAGGAAATGGATCTTTAGAGACATATTGCAGCCAAGTTTCTGATATTGCATCAGCATGTCTTCTACTAGTTCCTTGTAGTTTTCTGTCCTAACATTCGCAAGAAAGTTTGTTGACACTAGGCGAAAAGCATTCCATGCTTGTTTTGCATCACCCTGCAGCAAGTTGTTGAACCGGTCATCTTTGAAGAGCTCTCAAATCTGAGGATCCACAAAAACTCCCTCTTTAATCTTTGCTTCGCCGAGTCGAGGGAATTTTTCATGCAGGTATCGGAAAGCTGGCGAAGTGCGGTCCATGGCTTTCACAAAGCTTTTCATCAAACCTAGTTTGATGTGAAGGGGTGGTAGCAGGATTTTGTGAGCCTCAACCAGAGCTGGGTGCTGGATTTTCTTCTCTCCAACTGTTACATTTTGTCTGCGATTCCATTCCTTCCGCAAGTAGTGCCAATCCCTTGCTCGGCTATCCCACTCACATAAGAAACACATGTATTTTATATATCCCTGCTGCAGTCCCATTAAAAGGGCAACTACCTTCAAGTCACCACAGAGGTGCCAGCTGTACTTGTTATAGTTAATGGAAGTCAGTAGATGCTTTAAGGTATCATATGTCTCTTTCATGTGGATGGCATGCGCTACTGGAATAGATGGAAGACGGTTTCCATTGTTCAAAAGCACAGCCTTCAGACTCAGTTTTGAAGAGTCTATAAATAGTCTCCAGTCTTGTGGGTCATGAGTGATTTTTAAGGCATTCATGAGGCTTTCAATATCGGAACAGAATACAAGATTACTTTCCTTTCCGACTGCGTATAGTACACTGCTGACGTCAGATGGCTTCAGCAGCCGTCTGGCAGTAGTATTGCATTGCATCAGAAAATGATGCAATCAACTCTGGATGATGTGTGCATGCTGGTATTATGCAATGTGATGCAATATTACATCATTCAAGGCTTATTTGGGATGTTGTTGATGTCCTACTGGATAAATTTACACGGTGAAACATCAAAAATGAACTACATGCTATATCTTCAAAACGAGAGCCAATAAAATTTTTTAATGTTATATTCATGTTCAGCTCATCAAGATACTACAGATTAGGGCCTTTTAAAGTCAGTAACAATTTCAATGTTGACCAGTGTAATCAAACTCTGGAATTTGTTACCGGAAGATGTAGTAAAAGCTGTTAGTTTAGCTGGGTTTAAAAAAGGTTTGGACAAGTTCCTGGAGGAAAGGTCCATAAATCATTATTAAAAGGGACCCAAGATATCACTGCTTGACCTAATACAAGCATTGTGGAACCTGTGTCTTTTGGGGAAACTGCTAGGTACTTATGACCTAGATTGGCCACTGTTGGAAACAGGATACTGGGCTTGATGGACCTTGGTCTGACCCAGTATGGCATATCTTATGTTCTTATGTTCTTATTCTTCCATTGTGAGTTTACCTTCTAAGTGGATTCTAGTAGGCTCTGTAGATCCGATAATACAAGTCTTCCAGAGATTAGTACGTAGAGCAAAAAGAAAAAGTTTTTTCCAGTTAAATGAATACAAGTTACCAACAATATCAGGAATTGATGAATCTATTGCATAACAATCAAATAGTAATAAGAGCTGATAAGGGTGGTGCAGTGGTGATTCAGTTTAAACAACAATATGATGATGAGATCTATAGGTAATTAAGTGATAATAAATATGAGTGGCTTTCAATCAATCCTACAAGTGCATTACAATCTAAAGTGGAAGCGATAGCTAAACATGGGTATGCTCAAGGGTTTTTAACGCAAAAAGAATTTCGTTTTTTGATTAAGAAGTATCCTTTGGTGCTGATTTTGTATACAGTATCTAAAATTTACAAAACTTTGAATAATCCACCCGGTTGGCCCATTGTGACTGGCAATGGCTCTGTGCTTGAACCCTTGTCTATTTTCATTGACTGTTTACTTACTTCTTTAGCCACCAACACTCGTTCTTATTTAAGACACAACACATATGCTTAATGTGATATTGGGTATACAAGATTTACATGAAGAAACTTGGTTGGTTATGTTTGATGTTGTTTTATTATACATTAATGTTGATCAGCAGGAAGCTATACAAGTATTTACTCAGCTAGATTGGAAGGACACATTACTCTCCTGTTTGCCAAAATCATATAGTCTAGAATTATTGTGGTTGGTTCTATGTGAGAATTATTTTTGTTTCATTGGGAATTTCTATCATCAATAATTCAGCATAGCTATGCGAGCTACCTTAGCCCCCTACCATCGCAACACTGTATGTTGCGGTATTCGAAGAGGATAGATTGTATCCGTTCACTTGGATGCATTCCATAAAACTTTGGAAATGTTATTTAGATGATATTCTTTGCCTATGGCATGGGAATTTGTTCTCTTTACAAGTATTCATTCAATGGCTGAATGTTCAAAACTCAAATTTAAAATTCAAATGTACTTAAGATCAAATAATATAGCTTTCTCGTTTGTTATTATTTGATATTTGTGATTCATCTCTGTTTTATTTTTGCTTGGGTAATATTGGTGGGTACTGTTCCTTACTTGCTGCAGTTTGATATGTAGCCTCTTCTGTCCCCCTGTGGGCTTTGGTATATGTAAGCACAGGGTATGAAGAAGGGTTCCCATCATGGATGGGAGTATCGATTAGTGGTGTGCAGTGCTGGGACCTTAATTCGGAAATGCAAAGGATGCTCTGTTTTGTTTTTTACCCATTTGTGAATAAAAAACATAGCTTTCTTGGATATGTATATATTAATTGGGACATCCTTAACGACTACATTACATGAGAAACCAGTCACACATAATAATCTGTTATTTTTTACAAGTCAACATTCCAAAAAGCTCAAAATGGGGTTACCTGTGAGCCAGTTCTTAAGGCTTTGCAGAATTTGTTCGGTAAAAGATTATATTAACTAAGCTAAAAAAATATTTCCAGTGATCTATATTGACCAAGGTTATCCTTTTGCAATTGTGAAGCAAGCATTTCTTTGTGGGCTTTATGGCCAACATTAATTGTTGCTAGAGCCCCCTACTATGAATGGATCTGAACACAATTCACCTTTGTTATGTGTTTTGCTGGTTTTGTCTGAAGTTGTAGCAACAGCATCAATTAAATATAAACATTGGAGCATTTTGCAGACACATGCTTGTTTTTCTAAGTTATTTATTTATTTATTTAACAGTTCTTCTATACCGCGCTTTTCAGATCAGTGCGGTTTACATTCAACGTCAACTATACAACACAGGCATTCTGAGTTGTAAACTTTACAATAAACAGGGAAATCAACATGGAAACAACTGGGGAAACTATCTACATTGTATTTACACTATTACCTTTTTCAAGCAGGGTCTATCTACATCTTATTACTTTTGAAGGATCGGTGGGTTAGCCTTTTTCATACTGAGTCTGATTGTTTAGGTGTGTTCCCCATAGTAGCATATTGTCATGGCAAGAATAGAGTAAATTTTGTTGGTCAGTAACCTGGGAATCAGCTGATTGTACTCAATCTACAACAACAGGACATTATTCTTGTGGACCATGTGAATTTTGTTCAACTTCAATAGAGGGTAGCACATGGAGTCCTTCACCTTTAATAAAACCTATACAAGCTAGATGATTTACTACTTGTCAAGCTACTTGGTGTATATGTCTTGTTGTGCGCTTGTAGAACATTGATTGTAGGCTGTACAAAACACACTATGGTACAACACTAGAGAGAGCATCGTTCACGTTTGAATATGCAAAATAAAAGTGCACCTATAATAGAACATTGCATTCGTTATAGCCATTCCTTTAATCAATTTACTTGGCGTGTTATTGATCATGTACCAGGTTCACGGCGAGGAGGTAATTGCGAGGCACAATTAAATTATAAATAACAATTCTGGATTTTTATGCTTAATGCTGTACAACCTAATGGCCTCAATCAACAGTTAGATTGACATACTCTATTCTAATTATGTGAGTAGGGTTGTATATCACTTTAATTTGACATCATATCCCCTGAGAGGAGAACGAAAAAGAACGCCACAGCCATTGCAGTTTAAGCCATGGAAACTATCTAGTGGTTGCAAGTTTGAAGCTCTATGACTTTAGAGGGGATATGATGAGACTAAAATAAGATGGGTACAATTCAATTATTAATACCCTGCTGCAGAAGTTAGCTATGCCAATTTGAAATGCGACAGTCATGGTCTGTCTTTCATATTGATCATTTTTAAATGCTTGCATGATCACTTTATTAAAAAAGAATAAAAAGGACGTAAAAGAGAGGGCAGCTGATTTATAGCTGTTTTAGACAATATAGTCCAACAAAAAATGACTAGTATAGCAAGTTGTGGGTTTTTAGTATGGGATTTTTGGTGGTGTCACTTGTGCAATTTGTTAGTCCCATACTGATCCGTAGAAGTTCTTGAGTTTTATTGGCTGGCCAGATATGGCCCTTGCATTGAATATTTGGGGATAATTTAAAGAGGCTGCCACTGCAGAATATCTCCCCCTTGGTGCATAAGTTTACACATGCATGTTATAAAATATGCACAAATGCATGTGAAATTTGCCAGGGCATTTGTGTGAGCCTCAGAGCGGCTGTAAAGTTCTGAAGTTCTTTCCTGAGGGGGAAAAAGGGGCAGGGGACATTTTTATGAAGAGATATGCAGAAGTTCCATTTTAGAAAATAGATGTAATTTATGTGCATATTTGTTGCACATTTTAGGCAGCCTTTTATAAAATTTCCCTGCACCTGAGTAACAGCAAACATGTAAAAGCGATGTATTTCATCAATCCTCCAATTGCAAACCGCGACATAGCAAGGGCTATTGTTGGGGTTCATGTCATTGGACAGTGTGTCACAGTAAACACATCACTGATGCAATTGTTTTAAAACTGTGGATGTTGAGTACATTGAAGACTTTTTCCTGGAAAAGCCAGAATCTGCCAAAGAAGGGGAAAAGCAGAATCTTGCATCTTGTCTGTTGGTACTCTTCCAAACACAACAGAAAGATCTTTGCTCAGTAGTACTTTGAATTCAGTTTCTCTCTATTTATATATTTTATATGTAATTGCCATGTAACCTTTTGACAATAAAAAAACAATGTCTTGGGCTTCAACAGTTGGCTATGTTGACCCAAGTAGGAATTAGTATGTTGGTTATGAGCATAGAGCTGACTGTTCATGGCCTGAGCTGTGAATGATGTTGGTTTCCTTTTCCCATGGTGTTCCCTAGTGCATAAGGTCTTATATATCCTGTTTAGCACAAATGGCATTCATTAAGTGCTTCACATCTCTTGCAAATCATCTAGAAAAGACACCATGTATTCATTGTTAAAATACATAACAGGATTATCCATTTCTTTTCTCTCTTCTCCAGATGTTGATGAGTTGGTCTCTATAACATGGATATCTAAGGAAAAGGGTGAATACTATAGCAATTTTGCATTGTAAACCTGACTACTCTGTCCAAAATGATTGGAAAACTAAAGCAGAACTTACTACTGGCATGTCTGGTCATCAGTTCGGTGACAGTATTTTATTTGGGACAACATGCCATGGAATGTCACCACAGAATAGAAGAAGGCAACCAGCCAGTCAGGTTGGAGAGTGCAAAAGCAACATTAAGGACTGGACTTGATGTCAAAACAAATACAACCTTTGCTTACCACAAGGACATGCCTTTAATATTTATTGGAGGGGTACCAAGGAGTGGCACCACTCTTATGCGGGCTATGTTAGACGCTCATCCTGATATTCGTTGTGGAGAAGAAACCAGGGTAATCCCTCGGATCCTGGCAGTCAAGCAGATGTGGGCCAGATCAAGCAAGGAAAAAATCAGGCTGGATGAAGCTGGAGTCACAGATGAAGTTCTCGATTCAGCCATGCAGGCCTTTTTGCTGGAAATCATAGTCAAACATGGGGAGCCTGCCCCTTACTTGTGCAATAAAGATCCTTTTGCTCTGAAGTCCTTAACTTACCTTGCCAAAATTTTCCCCAATGCTAAATTTCTTTTCATGGTTCGGGATGGCCGTGCTTCAGTACACTCTATGATATCCAGAAAAGTGACCATTGCTGGATTTGACTTGAATAGCTACAGAGACTGCTTGACCAAGTGGAATCGTGCTATAGAAACGATGTACAACCAGTGCATGGAGGTGGGCTATGAGAGGTGCATGCTGGTGCATTATGAGCAGCTGGTGCTGCATCCTGAACGGTGGATGAGAACCCTCTTGAAGTTCCTTGGCATCCCTTGGAACAGTGCAGTGCTGCACCATGAGGAAATGATTGGAAAAGCAGGTGGCGTATCGCTGTCAAAGTGAGTAAAATTTGTTTCTACTTTTTAAATGTATCCCCCCTGCATTTGACTGTTTCTTGACTTTCCATGCTGGCAATGAATGTGTGTTTGGTATAGATCCCAAAAAATATTTAAGTAACTTTATTCCCTTTGCCGTAACACAGAAACATGTCAGCAGAAAAAGACCATATGGCCTATCTAGTCTGCCCTTCCATATCAAATACTATAGTCCCTTTTTTTCCTTTAGAGATCTTCTGGGTTTGTCCCAGGCTTTCTTGAATTCAGATGCTGTCCACGTCTCTTCCACCTCCACAGGGAGACTATTCCACACATCTACCACTCTTTCCATAAGGAAATATTTCCACATATTACTCTTAAATCTATCCCCTTTCAACCTCATCCTATGCCCCATCCTTGCAGAGCTTACGTTCAATCAAGAGACTCTCCTGTTGTGCATTTATGCCACAGAGGTATTTAAAAGTCTCTATCATATCTCCTCTTTCCCTCCTTTCCTCTAACATATACATATTAAGATGTTTAAGTCTGTCCCCATATGGTTTATAACAAAAACCAGTGACCATTTTGGTAGCCACCCTCTGACCAACTCCATTCTGTTTATATCCTTTTGAAGGTGTGGTCTCCAGAATTGCACTCCACACACGATTGCACCAGAGACCTATACAGAGGCAATTTCATCTCCTTTTTTCTGCTGGCCATTCCTCTCCCTATGCACTCAAGCATTCTTCTAGCTTTTGCTGTCACCTTTTCTACCTGTTTAGCCACTTTAAAATCATCAGACACAGTCATGCCTAGATACCGCTCTTCTTTTGTGGACAGAAGTACTTCACCCCCTATACTATATTGCTCCCTTGGATTGCTGCAGCCCAAATGCATGACCCTGCGTTTTTTAGCAGTAAATCTCAGCTGCCAAATTCTCGACTGTTTCCTCCCACTCAACCAATTTTTAAGCCAGTCAGTCACTTTAGGATCCATCCCTACTGTGCTCAATTTATTTATAAGTTGCCTGTGCAGAACAGTGTCAAAGGCTTTATCGAAATCCAAGTACACCACATCTAGGGCTTTCTCTCGGTCCAACTCCCTGGTCACCCAGTCAAAGAAATCAATCAGATTTGTCTGACAAGACCTGCCTCTGCTAAAACCCTGCTGCCTCGGATCCTGCAATCCACTGAATGCTAGAAACCTCACTATTCTCTCTTTTAGCAGTGTTTCCAATAATTTATTTACTACAGAGGTTAGACTAACCGGCCTGTAGTTTTCAACATCATTCTTACTTCCGCTTTTGTGTAAAGGGACCACATGTGCCTTTCTCCAGTCCTCTGGCACCACTCCCGACCCTAAAAAGCGTTGAAACATTGTAGATCACCGTCTTTTCTTTCTGAAGTATATTGAATAGTGAGGTTTTAAATGTCATCCCTGAAAAGATTTCTCATAGCACTAGGATTCATTCAGACAGATTGTACGTGTGCATAATCAGCCTATGGAAACATTACGTGACCGTTTTCCACCGTGCATTCTCTATTGGTTAATTATAAATTAAGCAATCTACCTTCTGTCTTGGCATGAAAGAATGGTTTGAATTACTAAATAATTTTAAAGAAGAATCCTGAGACAGCAATATAAATGGGGTTGCTATTGTACCTGTCAGATGTTCCAGTAAGTAGCCCTATATCTCTTCCTACTACTGGGGAACATGTGAACACAGCAAGGATGTAGTGAGAGATCTGGGGGTATCATAGATGTAGTAGAGCCACAGAGAAAAGCAGGGCAAGATAGAGTCAGATTTTAATTGCATTTGCCCAGAAAAAAAAATGTTTGTGCTGACTTGGACCTTTGGAGATATCATTTTGTAAGTCTGCGCAGACTGAGTTGAGCCTGACAACAAACATAAATTAGCTTTGGGATTCACTGGCAGGAAATATTTCACAAGCAGCTCTGCATAGAAGTCTTTGTTCCTGAAGTCAGCTTTCTTTCGGATTCCTAAGTCTAACTCTTGGTATGAAACATGTTTTTTTTTATTGTTGTTAATGCCATCATTGCCTTTTGGGTTTGGAAGAGTCAATTTATTTATATTAGCTGCACTCCATCCTGGATGTGCAAAAGCTAGTGTCCCAGATCGTAGTAAAGCTGTTTTAGCTATATTCTTATGCATATCCAATGGTAGATATCATGGTCTTAAAAAAAAAATTTAAGGCTAGAAAATCTTGCTGATGCCATCCCAGAGTCAACCCTTCGTATGACTGACAACTTACCTTCTATGTGTTCACACTCCTGGCAGCTCCTTTGAACTCTCGTGGGGAAGGGGAGGAATTTTCAAACAAACTCTATTTTTAACAGGAGGTGTACTTGCACATTTTATAAGAGAATAAAATGACTTGCATTTTTGGTAAATCTCATGGATTCCACTTACTGTCCTTACATTATCTTGGTATTCCTCATTAATTATTATAAAAGGAGGAAAACGTCTTAGGAAATGCCTTTGGGGGATAATGTGGAATGCCAAGATAATGTAAGGACAGTAAGTAGAATGGAATGACCTGCATTTTTTCTCTCTGAAAATTAGCATGTACACCGTACATGTGCTAACAGCTTTTGTGTGCTTTCCATCTCCTATTTGTGCAGGTGGCTGAGCTGGAGGCACAATAAAGCATGCATATTTTGAAAACTGTATTCATATGGCTTTCCTCTCCTAAGTACAGCACAAATATAGGGTTGCCTAAAGTACCATGAATACATTTAGCTGCCTTTGAGATGAGCATTTTACCCATAAACAGCTTTGAAAGTTGTGGCAAAGTCAGCTATCCTGAGAGTGGGGGAGGTGAGAAGCATAACAAATTCACCCTAGTTAAGGGTCCCCTTCTAGGAGTGCAGGGAGAGAAAGCCACAGCCAGGTTTCAAAGACAGAAAAACCCCAGCTGGAACAGGTTTCAGCCAATGACTGATAAAGTAAGAAAGAGGGATTGCAAGCACGAGGACCAAAGCCCTTACTTTAACAAGTGCACTGATTATTCTAATATCAGAAGGCAGGGGGATTACCAACACCTGGGAAAGAAAGAGGTGGGGTTAAGACCCTGGAGGTATAAGCCTGGGTTAGATTATGCAGAGAGGGAGAGACGAGAAGGAGAGAGACGAGAAAGGGGGAGACGAGAAGGAGAGCAGCCGGGAGAGCAGCTGAGACAGAAGCAGAGAGAAGGAGTGGAATCTTGGAGAAGAGCTGAGCTACCCAGACCTGAGAGAGCTGAATTCCCTGCAACGGGTTGGCAACAGAGGTGGGGACCAGGAAGTGGAGAAGCTTTCAGACCACCAGAGAGGGTTGTCAGCTGAGCAGTCTGACCAGGTCGGTGAGTCAGAACCCTGGCAGTTGGGAGAACCAGTGTCAGAGTTGGGGGAAGAAGATTGCTTTATGGATTGCTCTCTATGCCAAGCTCTAGACAGGAGGTCTTGAGGAAAAGCTAGCCCTGAAAGAAGTAATTCTCCTTGGAAGTTAACCATATGGCAGAAGCAGTGTAGAGGTAAATTCCTGTCTGTTTTAAAAGGGAAATTTACTGCAACGTAAACCTGATCAGGAAGCTCTGATTCATGCTTGTTTGTCACCTGTGTTTGAACTGTGCAATGGCAAGAAAAGCCAAGTTTGCTGCTATAAGAGTTTTGCTTGCTCCTCTCCTATATGAAAAGCCTGCTAAGAGTTTTGATAACAGCTTGGAATGTTTGCTTTGTTCTAAGTTTGGTTTCACGTAGAAATGCAGCCTAGAGAGGTTTTTGAGGCTGGCAGAAACCAAACTGCTGTAGAAGAATTAAGCCTGAATTTTTCTTTATGCTCTGATTAACAAGGACTAAAAAGGAAAGTGGCAGCCTAGTTTCTAAAGGCAATTGCTTCTGCAAGTAAGAGGACTTTAAAAAGCCATTTCTGAGTTATTTTGGTTTGTTTGCCATTATTTGCTGTACCTTAAGCAAATCCTACAGTTATAATCCTGTAAATGATACCTTGAACCTGCTGTGTTTTGTGTTATGGAAATAAACTTTCTGTTACAAGCCTTACCCTCGGTTACCTCAACTACAAACCTTCTACTTAAGGCACCAACATATTTTAGCAGTACTGCACTTCCCAGAAGCCAACACGAAGAAATAGGCTGCTAGGAGCTGATAGAAGAAGGAATCCTCAACCACCACGCCCCTCGACCACTAGAGGCAAGTGGCTTCGGGTGTTGTGCTTGTGGCAAAGTTGACCTTTCAGGAATCTAGTCTAAGTTAAATTATATGTGCTACTTACCATGAATGCTTAAACTACAGATAACGTGGATATGTTTTATTTAATAACCATGTTCCTCAAAACATTTGTTTTAATTTTCAAATGATTCAGAACTATACCCCCTTTATACCAGGCACTGGGAAGACCAGTGCAAACAAGTTTCTCCAATTGCAGCTTTAAAACCCAGTTGGTGTACAGACCCAACAGTGTACAGGCATGCACAATAGCAATCCTTACTCTGTGGAGCTTGTAATCTAGTCAAGACCAAGAGACAAGACACAACAAAAAAAATTAGTTATTTTATGTTAAATGTTTAAAAATAAAATGTGAAATACCAAATGATAGAAGCCATGTAGAAAATTGCCAATCAAGAGAAACAAGATAATGGTGGTGGGATGAATTTTACCAAACAAATGTGATATGTATTCCACCTCTACTGGGTTTAAAAAAAGGTTTGGACAAGTTCCTGTAGGAAAAGCACATAAACTATTATTAAAGAGGACCCGGGAAATCCACTGCTTGCCCCAGGATAAGCATTGTGGAACCTGTGTGCCTCTTTGGGAAACTGCCAGGTACTTGTGACCTGGATTGGCCACTGTTGGAAACAGGATACTGGGCTTGATGGACCTTGGTCTGACCCAGTAAGGTATTTCTTATGTTCTTACTCATTTTCACTAAATTCCATTCTACTTATTGTCCTTACATTATCTTGGCATTCCATATTATCCCCCAAAGGCATTTCCTAAGACTTTTTCCTCCTTTTATAATAATTAATGAGGAATACCAAGATAATGTAAGGACAGTAAATGGAATCCATGAGATTTACCAAAAATGGTACAGGATAGAATACATATTTTTCACATTTTGTTGTAGAAAATTACTTCATGATGATATGAGAGTCCTTTACTAACAGTGCGCACTATCTGCTGCAAAGCACATAGGAATAAAATGGGACCCGTGGTACATAGTGCATGTTAATGCCGTTAGTGTGCACTCGATGTTAATAAATGAGCCCCTCTGTGAGCAGTCTCCCTTGTCTGGCTCATTCACTCTGGCCAGGTGGATATTAAGCGCTTTTTAAGACAGGGTGGGGGGGGGGAGAGGGGGGTGACTCTGTAATGAGAAGCTTTAGTTGCTCACCTCTGGTCAGAGCTAGACCTTGGCTTGACCATGGAGAAGAGAAAAACAGTGCAGTACATAAACATGGCATACGTTTACTTAAATATTCATTTATATATTGCATTTGATATACTGCCTTACATGTATATCCCAAAGTAGTTAGATGGCATGCGTGACATTGAAAAAAATACTTGAAACAAATTCTGACTGATACATAGTCCCCAAGACAGTTTGTGCAGCTTAGGTGTGTGCAAAACTGGGTCTTGGGAGGAAAATGGGGAACAGTACACAGTGTCCCATCTGAAGAAATCTCCTTCTGCCTAGAGTGAAATATCTCTATCTGGATACTTCTTTATTCCAGGTCTTAAGACAAAGCTAGTATAAAAGGGTTTTTTGTTTAATTGTTCAAATTTCCCGTATACTTCTACCACTCTAAGGCAGTTAATGTCTTAGTTTGCTAAAGGAATTGCTCCTAATCCTTTTTAAGAATCATTTACATATTCACTTGCCAAAACTGAACTTTCTGGATCACTGAATTTACATTATTATTATTATTATTACTCATTTGTATAGTGCAAACAGATGAATGCAGCACTGTCTTCTTCACTCTGGAGCTTGTAATCTAGTCAAGACCAACAGACAAGACACACAGTGAAACTAAGTTTAAGAAGCTTTGAGCTAGAACAGTGAAAAGGTCAGAAATCGGGATGGTAGGGAGGGGAATGTGGAAAAAAGGTGCATACAGTTGATAAATACATGATCAGGCATGTAACTATAAGACAGTACAGAGTTTAAGGGTCAGACTGCTGAAATCTGCCATGTAGAGCAACTTCAGTTGGGAATAAACCAAAACCACAACCACCTGGAAGGAAAAAGCTATCTAGACTTAAACTAGCTGAAAAGTAAAAAATTCACTTTACCCTATACAGTGGACGGAGTGGCCTAGTGGTTGGGGCAAGGTACCACAGGCCGGAAGGTCAGTGGTTTAAATCCCACTAGAGGACAGCAACTGTGGGCCGGAAGGACTGGGGTTTCTAGTCCCACAGGTACTCCTTGTGGTCTTGGGCAAGCCACTTAACCCTCCATTGCCCATGTTCTCTGTAAGTATTAGTGTATGTGTTTCATATCCCCTCATGTTAAATGTATCCCCCAACCACTTTGACCCAGTGAAAAGCAGGCTATAAATGATCAGCTGTTTTGCCTATGATGGCCAACCATTTTGATAATTAGCACAGGCTATGATCTGCTAAAGCTAAGATCAAATATGTAATCCCATGACCAGGCATACACTAAAAGATTTCAGTGTAGGTTTTAGATACATTGTGAGGCTAAACTTCAAAGGCTTTCATTAATCACAAAAATTCCTTAACATGTCCTTTAGCATATTAATGTTTATTACTTACAACACTTTTCCCCAAAACATTTTGCATTTAAAGGATTTTGATTCCTAAATCCAGCTGCTCTCCCTTGGTCTGGAAATTCTGTGGGAACACCATTCACAACCCTGGGGATGCAAAGTCCCAACCATCACACAGCAGTGACTCTTAATAGTTGGACCTCATGGAGGTAATTTATAAAGGTCGCCCAAATTAACACATGTTCCAACGCAGGCAAATTGTGCCTATTTTATAGCAGGTGTCTATTTCCCTCTATAAAATAGGGGCTTACGTCATAAGATACATGTGGCAAACCTAGGCGTGAACACTTACACCTGTGTAACTGAGCGTGCCCAGATTTGTAGGAAAAGCACATAGTAACATAGTATATGACATACATAAGTTATAGTAGTCTATAACCTACACGCATAAATCTGCATTTGCCGACATTCCACCGATGTGCTTGCCCACTCCAAAAGTACGCATGGTTATAAAATAGCGATTGGCTAAAGTGCACAAGCAAGTGCCCATCCACATGGGTAAGTCATTAAAAAAATTGACATGCACATTGATAGCGCTTAACTGTGCAGCCAGTAATAAAATTACCCCCATTTACACACATTAGATTCCATAGGTGGTTGTGGTCTGTAGCCTTCCAGCCAAGGAGCGGGATTCTATTAGAAAGCGGTAAATCAAGAATAAAGTAAAGGCTGGACTGGATAGAAAGGGGATAGGTGAGAAGAAACACAAGTAATTGAATGAAGGCTCTGTTTACTTTATACCCAGTAGGGCCAGTTCAATTTGAGTTCCTTATCGTCCCTCCAGTCCAGTCCCACTCCTCTGGGTAGTGTACCTCTTCCAGCAGCTTTGAGACTGAGGATGTCATCTTTTTGATGACACTAGTGTACATATGCATCTGGCACCACCTATCAGCCCCAGTATGCTCAGTCTTCAAGCAGCTGGAGGAGGTAGTGAGCCAGAATGCTGGACTCACTGAAGGGACAACTAATGAGATAGGCTTAGTTAGAGTTTGCTTTTTATTTCCTCTGTTAAGGTGCAGGTTTCTTTGTTTTTAAAGGCAGACGTAAAATTCCTTATCGCTTCTCTGGGCCAGTCCAGGGAAAGGTAGGGTTGTCAATCCCCTTTAGCAGCTGAGGACTGAAGACTTCAAGTTTTCTTGAGAGGTGAAGCCACTCCCCCTGAGGATCACCAGTCAGTCTTTCAGTCCTCAGCAGCTGAAGAGGATCGATTTTAGCTATCTCCCTACTGTGCCTACCTAGTGCTTGTTTTTCTTTTTCTTTCATGAGGTACGAGTTGGCTCTGGCAGAGCTGATTTTGTTCTATAGTCCTCCGACTTTTTTCTCAATTTCCTGTAATTATTCTGAGACGTTGAGAGTTTGATACTGCTGCGGTGTGAGGTAGAGCCTGCCTCTTTCACCGTGTCCGTCTCTCCTGGCAGATTGCACCTGAGAGCCCCAGTAGTCGCCTCTGCCGTGGATACAGCCGGACTTGAGCACGTCCCGCTAGCAGCGGGATGACAGTGCGGTCCTTCATTATTTCTTGCGGTTTCATCCGGTGAGTCTTTTCTTTCAGTGTAGCTGTGCGGCGGCCGTTTCACGTCGCGATCGGCACGAGGGGCTGCTCTTTTTCGGCGCCCTAGTTACGGCAAGGAGAAGGGTTTTTCCCTATTAACGGCTCCATTGTGCGAGAGGGCCTCATGGCAGAAAAGCTGACCTCTCAGGTGGAGAAGCCGTCTTTACCCGCAGAAAAGGCGGGAAAAGCAGCCATTTTAGGTGTGCCGGTCATTTCGCCCGCGGAGCAGCACCGGCCTGCTAAACGGAAGGCGAAATCCTCTAAAGCAGTATCTCAGCCAGAAAAGCAGTCGCGATCCCTGTCTGAGGCTCAGGAAGGGATAACGTCGTTTTTTTCACCAGAATTTATTCTGGCGATGCACAAAGCTTTTTTGCTTAAATCTTCACAGCCTGAGCCTATACCGGCGCCTCCAAGTTCTGTGACAGGTCCGCTTAGTTTTCTGGCACCAGAGGATCCTGGTGAGGGTCCTTCTATATCAAGAGAGATACTAAAAGATCCTTTGGATCCTTTTGCTCCTCAGCCCTCTGTGCCCCTGGGTCAGGAGGAGATGGAGCTTTTTGCTGAAGCAGGCTTGGATCTGGATACGGAAGAGCTCGAGGAGGGTGAGATTGCACCCGGAGAGGATCCGAATGTCTTTCGGGTCTTTCGTAAGGAGGAGCTTGCGGCTCTCATCTCCCAATCTTTATCTGTGTTGCATCTTCTTCTTCCTTCTGCGTCTCAGGAACCTTTAGAGGATCCTTTGTTGCAGGGTTTTAAAGCGGAACAGCGCTGTTTTCCGATGCATCGGGTGATCAAGCAGATGATTGAATCTAAATGGGAGTGTCCGGAGGCTACGCTCCGTGGAGCCCGCGCCTTGGATCGCCTTTACCCCGTGCCGCAGGAGGAAAGGGATCTTTTACGCATGCCAAAGGTGGATGCGATTGTGTCCGCAGTGACCAAAAAGACTACCATCCCTGTGGAAGGGGCGGCGGCGCTTAAGGACCTCCAGCATAGAAAATTGGAAATTCTTCTCAAGCAGGCGTTTGATTCTAGCGCTTTGGCACTGCAAGCTGCGGTGTGTGGGGCGTATGTTTCTAGAGCGTCCATTCGTTGGCTGCAGGGAGACGTTTCGGGGGATGCCGCTTCGGTAGTTGGCACAGAAACTGCGAAGTTGGAGTCGGCCGCGGCTTATATGGCTGATGCCTTTTATGATTTGCTGCGGATTGCCGCGAAAACCATGGCCTCCCTAGTCGCGGCCAGGCGTTTTCTGTGGTTGCGAAACTGGTCTGCGGATGTTTCCTCTAAGTTGCGGCTCAGCAAATTGCCCTATAAAGGGACATTGCTTTTTGGGGAGGCGTTAGAAAAGATTGTTAAGGATCTCGGAGACTCTAAAGGGGGGCGTTTGCCAGAGGATAGGCCTAAGCTGGCGAGAGGTGCTGGTGGTCTCCGAGGCTCCGGTCGGGACTCCGTAGATTCCGAGGGGCGCGCTTTGCTCCCTACTCCAGGGGCCGTACCGGTTTTCGCGGACAGTCCTTTTGAGGGGCCAGAGGTTTCGGCAGATCTTACTTCAGTGCGTCTCAGCCCTCAGTTAAAAAGCCGCAATGAAGGTTTGTTGGTCCAGGTGTCGGTGCCTGTAGGAGGGCGCCTGCAGGACTTTCTTGCAGCCTGGACCGCCATCACTGCAGAGAAGTGGGTGTTAGAGATCATTCAGAAGGGATATGCGCTGGACTTCGCCTGCCCTTTGCCACCCGCCTTTGTAATGTCTCCCTGTGCGCCCGGTCTGAAGTGGCAGGCCATCTCGGACACCCTTTTTCGCCTCCTGCAGCTGCGGGCGGTGGTTCCCGTCCCTCGAGACCAATTCGGTTGCGGTCGATACTCGATATATTTCGTAGTTCCCAAAAAAGAAGGTTCTTTCGGCCCGTGCTAGATCTCAAAGGCGTCAACCGTACTTTGCGAGTTCCTCATTTTCGCATGGAAACGTTGCGTACCGTGATTCGGGCGGTACGGCCGGGAGAGTTTCTCTCGTCCATAGATCTCACGGAGGCCTATCTTCACATTCCCATCAGACAGTCTCATCAACAATTTTTGCGTTTTGCCCTTCCCATGGGGCACTTCCAGTTTCGAGCGTTGCCGTTCGGACTCGCCACGGCTCCGTGGACTTTCACGAAGCTTATGGTAGTAGTTGCAGCGGCGCTGTGAAAGGAAGGTATCCGTGTTCATCCATATCTCGACGATTGGTTAATCAGGGCCGATTCTCATTTGGCTTCAGTGACGGCGACAGCTCGAGTTGTGCAGCTTCTGGAGCAACTCGGTTAGGTAATCAATCACGCCAAGAGTCACTTGCAGCCAATGAGGCAACTGACTTATCTTGGAGCCTTCTTCGACACGGATCGAGGGGCGGTCTTTTTACCCGAGCCCCGAGTGCACAAGCTTTTGCAACAGGTGCAAGCGTTTTTGGGACTGTCGGCTCCGTCGGCGTGGACGTACTTACAGCTCTTAGGCTCCATGGCGGCGGCGTTGGATCTCGTTCCCTGGGCCAAGGCTCACATGTGACCCTTACAACAAGCGTTGCTTTCCCGATGGTCGCCGCAGCTTCACCCTCTCTCGCAGCGTCTGGTCTGTCTGGAACATGTGCGTCACAGTCTCGACTGGTGGTTGGTTCCGGCACATCTGAGAGCAGGAATTCCCTTGCAGGAGCCGTCCTGGGTATTAGTCACCACGGACGCCAGTCTCTCGGGCTGGGGAGCTCATTGTCAGTCGCAAATCACTCAGGGTTTTTGGTCCCCGGAGGAGAGCTCTTGGTCGATCAACCGACTGGAGCTTCGCGCGGCTTGGCTGGCCCTGCAGCATTTCTCGAGTTTGCTCAAAGGGACTGCGGTCCGGATATTCTCCGACAACGCAGTGACGGTTGCATATATCAATCGACAGGGGGGGACCAAGAGTCCCTCACTCATCGCCGAATGTCAGGAACTGATGGCTTGGGCAGAGAGCCATCTTCTAGTGTTGTCAGCGGCGCATGTGGCTGGCAAAGAGAACGTGCAGGCCGATTATCTCAGTCGCAATGTGCTCGATCCCGGAGAGTGGGAGTTGAATGTGGCGATTTTTCACGACCTCACATTGCGTTGGGGGCAGCCAGTGATGGATCTTATGGCTACTTGCTGCAACGCCAAGGCAAGCTGTTTTTTCAGCAGGCGCAGGGAGCGCATGTCAGAGGGTCTCGATGCTCTGGTTCAGCCGTGGCCGCGGGACGCTCTCTTATATGTGTTCCCTCCTTGGCCGATGTTGAGTCGAGTTATACAGCGTGTAGCGGGACACCGGGGTTCAGTGATCCTCATTGCGCCGGATTGGCCTCGGCGTCCCTGGTATGCCGATCTAGTTCGGCTCCTGATAGCTCCGCCGTGGCGTCTTCTGGCCCGCATCAATCTGTTGCATCAGGGACCGGTGCTAATGCCGCAGGTGGATCGCTTCTTACTTACGGCTTGGCTCTTGAGAGGGCTCGCTTAAAACGCAAGGGTTACGCGAGTTCAGTTGTGGACGCCTTACTTCAGTCTAAAAGGCTAGGAACTTCTCTGGCGTATGTATGGGTGTGGCGTCTTTTCAAAGCTTGGTGTGGACAGCGCAACATTATTCCTCTGTCATCTACTTTACCCCAATTACTTTTGTTTCTCCAGAGCGGGTTGGAGAAAGGTTTAGCGCTTAGTACCCTCAAGGTTCATGTGGCAGCACTCGCCTGTTTTCGAGGGGCCGTGCACAGTCGCCGTCTTTCGACGCACCCGGATGTGCAATGATTTTTTAGAGCGGCTAAAATTATCCGTCCACCAGTGCGCCCAATCGTGCCCCCTTGGGATTTGCATATCGTTTTGGAGGCGTTTTCCCGATCGCCGTTAGCATCCCTGTCATCGCGGGATCTCCGTGAGTGTTCCTGGAAGACCGCATTTTTGGTGGCCTTATGTTCAGCACGACACATTTCGGATTTGCAGGCCTTGTCTTGCCGGGAACCTTATCTTCAGTTTTTGCCGGAACGGGTTCTGTTGCGGACGGTGCCTTCGTTTTTGCCTAAGGTGCTGTCCGTTTTTCATGTTAATCAATCAGTGGCCTTGCCTGTTTTTTCGGATTTATCAGATTCTCCGATGGATCGGGCTCTCCGGAAATTGGATCTTGGGCGTGTTTTAAAGACGTACCTTGGGGTCTCCAAACCTTTTCGAAAGACCGACTGGCTGTTTGTCCAGTATGCCGGTCCCAATAAAGGTCAGGCGTCATCGAAATCCACCATTGCTCATTGGGTTCGCTGCGCTATTGTGGCGGCTTACAATTCCAGAGGGACATCTCCGCCGGTTGGGCTGAAGGCTCATTCCACTCGAGCTCAAGCGGCTTCCTGGGCGGAATTTGCTTTTGTTCCTCCGGTGGATATCTGCAGAGCAGCGACGTGGTCTTCTTTGCATACGTTTACGAAGCATTACCGTTTGGATGTTCAAGCCAGGGAGGATGCGAAAGTGGGGGCGTCGGCTCTTATCGCAGGGCTGGCGGGTCCCTCCCGGTTTTAGGTACTGCTTTGGTACTGCCCTACCTTTCCCTGGACTGGCCCGGAGAAGCGATAAGGAAGATGAAATTAGGGCTTACCTGCTAATTGTCTTTCCTTGAGCTCTCTCCGGGCCAGTCCAGGGTCCCACCCTTTTCGTGTGTCGGATGCCTCGGCGTAAGCGTAAGAATAATAGCCGTATCATGGTGTTCGTGCGAGAGGGGCGGCTGGGGCTTCTATGCTTCTTCCTCGAAAGAAGCAGATTCTATTTTTGAAATTGCTATAATTAAAAAAACAACAACAAAAAACCCCAAAACATTAAATAAATAAGACAAGCACTACTTTTAATGCTTCCTCGTTCCAAAGGACTATAGAGGATTATCAGTTTTATCGAGTTAACCTTGTGTGTTTCAGTTCTTTTCTAGTTAGCTGCTTTGTCAGAAGGAGACTGACTGGTGATCCTCAGAGGGAGTGGCTTCACCTCTCAAGAAAACTTGAAGTCTTCAGTCCTCAACTGCTAAAGGGGATTGACAACCCTACCTTTCCCTGGACTGGCCCGGAGAGAGCTCAAGGAAAGACAATTAGCAGGTAAGCCCTAATTTCATCTTAAAAATCAGAAGGAACAGAAAGAACCTGGGGGACAACAGGGCTGAGGGGAGGATATTCCTTCTTCCCCCTCTCCCCCCAGGATTTCAGGGGGGGGGGAGTTCTTTGGGGGCCTTCCTCAGTCCGAGACTTCTGGTGGCTCCCGAACACATTATCAGGCAAGGAGCCACCGCAGGGGCTGCAGTTGATTGACAGGAGTGAAAGCTGGCAGCCCTGAGTTGCCCCCCCTCGGCGCCAAAGCCGGGAAGGAAGGCTGAGCGCGAGGGGTAGAAAAGCCATGCGGCAAAGAGGCTCCACGGTAAGAGTGGCAGGGGGAAGGACAGCAGGAACCTCTAGCAACTGCCAGAACACGAGACAGAGCGGCCTGTAGCCTCATGTTTGGGAGCCTGCAGCGGTGCGGGAAACTCCCCCCGCTGCATTTAGGCACGATTTCTTCTTATTCAGGCCTACATGTGTTTAACCTCCTGTGTTTTGGGTGCCCGGGAGAGGCAGTTTCAGTTAATTAGATTGTGGTTTTATTTTATTTTAGTACTTGCAATCTGGTTTTGATAAGGGTCTAGCTGCCAGTTCCTTGAGGGTGCAACTGGCGGCGATTTCTGGTTATTGCGTGAAAGTCCATGGGGTGCCATTGGGTACACACCCAGACATGCTGAGCTTTCTAGGGGTGGTGACCCACCTCCGTCTGCCAAAGAGGGCAGTGGTACCGCCTTGGGATCTCAGTCTGGTGCTGACGGTGCTGTCTGGGGAACCCTTTGAGCCATTGAGTCGAGCTTCCCTGAAGGATTTGACTCTGAAAATGGTATTCCTGGTGGCGATTTGCTTGGTGCGCAGGATTTCGGAGCTTTGGACCCTGTCATGCCAGGAGCCATTCCTTTTCTTTCCGGTACCTTCATTTTTGCCCAAGGTGGTGTCAGCATTTAATGTAAATCAGACTGTTTCTTTACCGGCTCTGGCGAGCGCGGATGTGGGCAAGGGCAGATATGGACCCTGCCACTCCACAGCTGTGCTACCTGGATGGTAAAAGAATCCTGCGAAGGTATGTGAAAAGGGCATCATCTTTCCGGAGGTCGGACAGTCTGTTGGTTCTGTTTGGCGGGCCGCGCAAAAGCGAGGCAGCAGCTAAGGCCTCCATTTCCAGATGGATCAGTGAGGCAATCACGTCAGCATATATCTTGAAGGGTAGAGCAGTGCCGGCAAGGTTGTGGATGCATTCCATGAGGGCTCAGGCAGCCTCATGGGCAGAGTATAGTTTAGCCGGTGGAGATCTCTAGGGCGGCATACTTTTTCTGAACATTTTCGCCTGGATGTCCAGGCGGCGGGGAATGCTTGTTTCGGATCAGCAGTGCTTCAGGCTGGTTGTGCGGGTCCCTCCTGTTAGTTTAACTGCTCTGATTCATCCTAGAGGTGCGGGACTGGACTGGAGGGACGATAAGGAAAGAGAAATTAGACTTGCCTGCTAATTGTTGTTCCTTGAGGAACTCCAGTCCAGTCCCGGAACCCTCCCTGAGTGCTTTCTGTGATAATCTGTGCACACTCCGGTCCTGAAGCTGATTCCCTTGGAGGAGGAAGTGGCCAGGGGGAGCCGGGGAGGGAGTGTAATCAGCATTTGGGGGAGGGCGGACCAGAAGAGCTCTCAGTTGCTTGCTCCCCGCTGGTTGAAGTTGCTCAGGTGCTCAACAGGTAGGCCTCCCCATCCTGGATAGGGGGATGAGGTATCCTTCCCAGGGGATGGAAGGGGTACTAGTTTATTTAGATGTAGAAGTGTTTGTTGCATGTTTAACTACTTATTTGTTACTCCTCTGAGTCTGCTTTGTCAATAGGTACTGGGGCTGGTAGGCAGTGCCACTGCATATGTACACTAGTGTCATCAAAAAGATGACATGCTCAGTCTCCAAGCTGCTGGAAAAAGTACACTACCCAGAGGTGCGGGACTGGACTGGAGTTCCTCAAGGAACAACAATTAGCAGGTAAGTCTAATTTCTCTTTGGAAATCAAAAGGAGCAGGAGGAGACCGCCATGCCAAAATTCCTCAACTAAAATCAAATCAGACAGTCGTAGTCAATCTCCTTTTCAACTGATGCAATTGAAGTTTTAGTGAGTCTAGCCACATTGCTAAAAACTACCGGGTTGATATTCCACAGCAGTTCTTTGCATAGTGCCGCTGAATATCCTTACATTCTCCAGGACCAAGCAGAAAGTCAGTCCTCACATATGGGTGACATCAACGCCGATGGAGCCCCTGCGGAGCATTTCCCCAGCTTTCTATGAAAGCCTTTGGGAATACTGCACGCATGCGCGGTCCCCTTCCCGCCTAAAGGTGCCATCTTGCTCAGTCTCTCTTTTTCCGTGGAGCCCGTTGGACGTTTGTCCTAGTTCACCCGGAAAATAGTTAGATTTTTTCTTCATATCCCTGCGATTTCTTCGCGGTTTTTTTTCCGGTTCGACGCCGGTTCCCCTTCTCGCCGGGTTCGGTACACCGGTATCGAGCCCGATCTTATTTTTTCGGGTTTTGCCCTTCGTGGCTGGCGTTCGCGCCCTTTTCTTCTTTTTCCCTGGAAGGCCGGTCCTTTGACCTCGCAGGGACTCTTTTTTCCCCGATGGCTTCCAGTGGTTTTAAAAAGTGTGATCGGTGTAAGAAACTAATGTCTCTCACCGACACACACGGCTGCTGCCTTTGGTGCCTCGGTCCGGCTCATGATCCTAAGATCTGTGGACCGTGTGGAAAAATGTCGACTAAGGCACTGCGAAGTCAACAGCATCAAAAGGAAAGGCTTTTCTCCGATTCGGCCTCCGGCCGGGCCCGGACCTCGTCTGAGGCCTCGATGTCTCGGGAGTCTGACCCCGAGCATCGTCGGGGTTCCTCGGAGAGGGGGTCCCCCGAGCGGGAGCGAAAGAGGAAGAAGCGGCTCGCGAGGGCGTCGTCGGAGGAGGTCCCTGGCTCCTCGAGGGCTAGGTCTCGGACCCCCGACCGCCGTCCCGGGCCCGTGGAACAGGAGAAGCCGTCAAAAGTACCTCGAGTGGAGCCAGAGTCTGCTGGACACGTAAGTCCTGTTGTCCTCGAGGACTCTCCTCCCAGGGAGCCGACGTCAGGCCCGGTGCCGCCAGGGCCCGAGTTGGTGGCTGCTGAGTCTCCTGAGCTGAGTCTCAGGCTGACAGCCTTGGAGTGCAGACTGTCTGCCTTCATTTATCAGCAGCGGGTGCTGATGGCCAGCCTTTCTGGCGCATCTGTCCCGACCACCGGGACATCGACGTCGAAGTCGACCCCGGAGACCGAGCCGATACTCGAGACCATGAAGGCTCGAGGTCGTCCTCAGTTGCGGTCACCCTCGACCTCCCTGTCGGGACCGAGGGCGTCGATGCCGGTGCCTTCGGCATCAGGGCTGGTGCTGCTGGGCCCCGCGAGGTTGGAGCCCGACTCCTCTTCGGATGAGTCCACCTGGGAGACGGAGAACAAGGAGTCCCCCGACACCTTCAAGACTCGGTGCGTCCCGTCGGACTCACCGCAGTCGGAGCCCCAGAGTAGGTCCCCTCCGGAGGATACCCGGTTCTCGGAGTTCGTTAGGGATATGGCCACTGCTTTGGCAATCCCGGCGGACCCCGAGAAGGAGCCTCGAGCCAAAGAGCTCGAGGCCCTCCAGTATGACTCTCCTGCGAAGGAGGCCTTTACTGTGCCGGTTCCTCCGATGCTGGAACGGCTCCTCTTCTGGATGTGGGAGGCACCGGCCTCGGCACCGGTTCTCAGCAAGCGGGTCGATTCCATTTATCGACTCCGTAAGAGCCCCGGGTTTCAAAAGGCGCAGCTACCGCACCATTCCATGGTGGTGGAATCGGCCATGCATCGTCTGAAAAGCCAGAAGATGCATTCCGCGGTGCCCCCCGGCCGGGAGGCCCGGAACCTGGATGCATTTGGTAGGAAGTGCTTCCAGGGCTCGATGCTTGCTTGCCGTGTCCAGTCTTACCAGCTGTACATGGGCATGTACTTGCGGGACCTGGCAAAGGAGCTTGCCCGGGTTCTCTGCTGGTCTCTCCGGGGAACCCTTGCAGAGGTTCAAGTCCTTGTCTTCAGGGATTCGGGAATGTTCTAAGTTCATGTCTCGAGCGGCCTACGATGGCTTCGAGGCCTCGGCCCGTGTTGCGGCAGCCGGCATCGCTGCTCGACGCCAGGCATGGCTGCAGTCATCGGACCTCGAGCCATGGGTGCAGGACAAGTTGGTCGATGTCCCTTGCCGAGGTGAAAACCTTTTTGGCAAGCCCATGGCCGAGAAGGCTGCTGAGCTCGAGACCGAGCACCTCACGAGGACAAGGCTGTCTCGAAAGACTTCTGCCCCTTCACATACGAAGAAGGGCTCGGGTAAGAAGTCCTTTTACCCGAGGAAGGTGACTGCCTACAAACAGTTCCCATCTTACCAGGCCTCCCCCGCTCCCCCACAGGGTCAGCAGGCCAAGGGGCAGGGACATGGGCCCCGTAGGCAGAAGGCCCCCAAGCCTCCAGCTCCTGCTCCCACTCAGCAGGGTGGGGGTTTTTGACTCCCAAGGCATAGCCCTCCGTCTCTGCTGTCCCATCCCTGCACAGGAGGTTGACTAGCCCTGTTTGCCCACCGGTGGCCACCCATTACAGGGGACAACTGGGTCTTAAGCATAGTCCACAAGGGCTACTTGCTTCATTTTCATCAGTTGCCTCCTCCCTATTTTCCAGGAGAGCCTCCAAGGCCTCCTCTCCATACAGCCCTGCTCCTGCAGGAGCTTCAGGGTCTGTTGCGAGACAAGGCGGTGGAGGCTGTGCCTCCCTACCTACAAGGTCACGGGTTCTACTCCAGGTACTTCCTAGTACCAAAGAGAACAGGGGACCTCAGACCTATTCTCAACTTCAGAAATCTCAACAAGTTCTTACAGAAGGAGAAGTTCAAGATGCTTACTCTTGGAACACTTCTGCCCTACCTCCAGCAGGGAGATTGGCTATGCTCTTTAGATCTAAAGGATGCGTACACTCACATCCTCATTCATCCAGACCACAGAAAGTACCTCAGGTTCATTGTGGAAGGAAACCATTATCAGTACAGAGTGCTGCCATTTGGCCTCACCTCCGCCCCCAGGGTCTCTACCAAATGCCTGGCAGTGGTGGCGGCCTACTTAAGGAATCAGGGTATCTTTGTCTTCCCCTATCTGGACGACTGGCTAATCAGGGGTCAGACGTGCCAGGAGGCCAGGCAAGCCACCCTCCGAACGATTTCTCTTCTCCAACATCTGGGGTTTGTCATAAACTTCGCAAAGTCCACTTTGCTCCCCTCCCAAAACTTGGAGTTCATAGGGGCAAGGCTAGACTTTCTGCTGGCAAAGGCTTTCTTGCCAGAGGACAGAGCCCGAAGACTGATAGCCTTTCAAACCAGTTTCTCAGCAGGTCACTGGTCTCCGCAGGCTCTGCCTGAGGCTTCTCGGCCACATGGCTTCGACAGTATATGTGACTCCCAATGCCAGGCTTCATATGAGGCCTGCGCAATGGTGTCTCAGAAATCAGTGGTCGCAGGCCACAGGGAGCCTCAGCGACAGAGTAAGAGTGTCCAGACCCTTCCTGCACTCCCTACGTTGGTGGCTGCATCCCCCCAACCTACTGAGAGGGATGCCTTTTTGCCACCTGGGTTCACAGTGGTGTTGACCACCGATGCCTCCCTGCAGGGATGGGGTGCACGCTGTCTGGGCAGGTGCACCCAGGGCCTGTGGTCTCCTTGGGAGGCCAAGCAGCAGATCAATCTACTGGAACTACGGGCTATTCGCTTAGCCCTCAAGACTTTCTCTCAAACCCTGGCCCACCAGTCTGTCTTAGTACAAACAGACAATCAGGTAGCCATGTTTTATGTGAACAAACAGGGCGGCACTGGGTCCAGGCTCCTTTGTCAGGAGGCACAGGACCTTTGTTTGTTTGCGCTCAGGCGCAACATGTTTCTCAAGGCTGTTTATCTTCCTGGCCAGAAAAATTACCTGGCAGACAGGTTGAGCAGGATCCTGCAGCCCCACGAGTGGCAGCTCCTCCCACTTCCTGTTCAGCTGTTGTGGTGAGCAGACCTGTTCTGAAGAGCTCCTGGTAGGGAGGAGTTCCTGCTTCCTTCCTGTGGCTGGATGTCGGGCCCTGGGCCACCTCCAGCAGGAAAGGCCCAGGCTCAGAGGCCTACCAGGCCTGGTAGGCCTCCTTTGGTGCAGACTACTGAGGATGCTGGGACCTGTCTTCAGCCGATACCCCAGGAGGGGGCCTCCCCAGGTAGGACTACAGATGGTCAGGGAACAGGGACCCACTTGCCCGGAGGTTTGGGCCCGCTGCCCCAGGGAGGAGGCTCCTCTCTCCTCCTCCCCAGGCAGGGTGTGGAGGCTGGGTGGAGGCAGGGAGAGGCCCTGGGGAGGCCTTGGAAGCCTGCCCCATACGGTGCTGGAGGAGGTGGGTTCCCCCCTCCGCCTCGGGTCCTGGAGGAGGCCTCTACCTCTTCCAGTGAGGATGAGGACGGAGGGTCGGGCCTGCCATCCTTCCAGAAACCAGCTAGGGCCCCAGAGGAGATTGTGGTGGCAGTACGGCGGCTCCAGGGTCTCCAGAAGGAGGCGGCCCAGCTGGAAACTCAGCTCTCCCACCTGGAGAGCCTGCAGGCCACCATTCCCGGTGAGGAGTGGGTGGCCTATACCATCTATAGAAAGGGGGTAAAGCGGGCCTTGAAGGCTAAACACCAGGAAATCATCTATCTGAGGAGCCAGGGTTGTGGGTCCCTGTCTGAAGTGTATCATAACTATGATAGATGGCAGGGTAGATCTGTAGTCCAGGGGAGACCCCCGGGGGTGGGTAAGCCGGTAGGAAATCGACAGTCTCGTTCTCTGTTGCCCTTTCAGGGTGAAGTTGAATTGGTGAAAGCTGGTGCCTGGGCGTTTGGGGGCGGGGTCCCTGCCCACCTAGATTCTTTGGAGCCAATGATGACAGCCCCGCCGACGACCCGATTGCAGACATCGATTTCCTGCACTAATGATTGGGGCAGTGAGCAGGGTGTCCGAGGAGTTGATCTTTCCCATCAGCAGGCCTTTCCCTTTCATTTTCCTGCTCTCCCGACATCAGCGTGTGTTGGTGGGGTGCCCCAAGATGGCTGCCAGGCAGTTCCCCGTGACGTCAGGCTTCTCACCGTTGCCGCCGATGCAAGGATTGCCCCGATGGAGGAGGTCTCTGCAGGGCTTCCCCCAGCCCGATCGACACTCCAAGATGGCCGCCGCCAGGGGTGTAACGTCACTTCCGGGTATTCCCGGAAGTGTGAAGCGAGCCGGGATTCTGTCTTTGCCTTGCCGCAGGAGCAGCGACGGCGGTCTGAGGAGGCTCTGCCTGAATTTCCCCCGCTCGACCTCCGCTGAAAAATGTCCTCGAGGTGGTGATTCGCACTCGGATCCGATGCAGCAGCGTCGGGGATCTCAAGGCTCTGTGCTGTTTGACCGCCGAGTTCATTCCCCTGCGGTGGATACCGGATTTTCAGTGCGGACTTGGGGTGGGGGGCTGCTGTGAACAGCGACTCCCCTGTTTTGGCTGCTCTTCCTGCTCCTCGACGGCTGCAGGATGGCCGCCCATCTTTTTCAGAAGTGGCTGTCTGGCACCGGAGGGGTGCAGGACAAGGGAAGGAGCAGGGTAGGGGCTGCTGTTCGTTTTCTGCAGCCATTGAGGGGAGTCAAGAGCAGGGACAGAATGTTTCTTTGTCTTCTGTGTCAGCGGAGCGGGATGAACAGGCGCCTGCAGTTTCCGCCAGTGTGGCTGAAGGGGGCCTGGCTCGCAGGGGGGCGTCCGCCCTTCCTGCTGGAGCCTTGGCTACCGGCCAGGTGGTTCTGGACCCATGTGCCACGTCTGGCACCGACAACCAGGTAGGACCTGAGAGGGACAAGGGGCAGGGGGGTGGAGGTGTGGGGGATGTTCTGGGTGGGGGATCTGCCCTGTTGTCTCGGGCAGGTCCTGCCTTGTTGTCGGTAGCCGTAAAGGGGGTAGCGGACGGTGGGTTAGGGGAAGGGCGGATGGAGGAAAGGGGGGAGCGGATGACTGGTCATATAGTGGGGAAGGAGGGAGTGGCTGATTTGGAACAAGGGAAGGAGTTGTCCTCAGTAGGGTCAGGGGGGGCGGTGGTCCCCCTGGATCCCGGGAATGAAGGGGAGCGGGGTCCGTCCCCGGTAGTGGTGGCCGAGACCCAGGAGCCTTGCGCTGGGTCGGGAACGCGGGAAGGAGGTTTGGGGGAGCCTTCCGGTCCCCTGGGTGTCACCGAGAACCAGGTTTGTGATGCCCTGCGATTAGCCTTGGAGACCCCGACGGGCCCTCCTGGGGCCTTTGCTGCCTTTCAGCAGATGGAGGTGGCGGCAGGGGGTGATCCAGGGGTTCTCGGTGGCACCCAGGGATCCGGAAAGGATAGCATTCCAGATTCGGTTTTGGCAGAGATGATCTTGCCCAGTTCTCAGGTCGCCCCATGTGCGGAGATTGTGGATCCTGCAGACCAGCAGCAGGATCCCCCGCAGGTAGCAGCAGGGGAAGGCCAAGGTAGGCAGGGGATGGGAGCTGGGGGGTCGGCTTCCCCCCCCCGTACCTTTGCGGAGGCTCTGAGGGGGTCGGGCACCACTCCGGGGAAGTCGGGTGAAGGTGGGGGGAGGGGGAACTCCCAGGGGAATGATCCCGCAGGAGGGGGAGGAGGTGGGGGAGGGTTCCAAAGAGGGGTAGGGGGTGAGGTCCGACGGCGCAACGTGGCGCAGATCCGATGGGCTGGGGAGGGGTCCCCTCCAGCCAGGGAACAGGTCTTGAGGATGGTCCTTGGGCTGGGGTTTCTCCCAGGAGATCTCTACGCCTTTATCCACATGAACAACACCATTGAATATGATGTTAGTTTCATGCTGAGACGGGGGCTGGAGATTTTCTGGGACCGATACCAGCAGCAGAGGGGGCAGGGAGGGTGGGCTGACTTTCGTGTTGTGCCTATCTCTCGCCAGGGGACGGTACCTGTGACCATCCTATCCAGGAATGAGTCGCTCCCAGGGCAGGACATCCAGTTTTGGTTGTCGCGCCATGCGGTGCTCCTCGCACCCCTGGTTAAGGGCGCTGGGCCCCTAGGGGTGTGGGACGGGTCGTGGAAGGGCAGGATCCGTTTGCGTGAGGTGGGAAACGTGGTGCAGCACGTGCCCTCGGCCGGTTTTCTCGGTCGGGATCGCATCTTGTGCTATTACCCCGGGCAACCCCGCGAGTGTCACCGCTGTGGCTCATTTCGCCATTTGAGCATGAACTGTCCCGAGCAGGTCTGCACCCGTTGTGGTGGACGGGGTCACGCCTCGGCCGGGTGTGTCTGCTAATTCGGTGTAACCTTTGCGGGGAGTTGGGCCACCCCTTCGCCCGCTGCCCCTCCGCGTCACACAATGGACCGGGGGGGGATGCCGTCACTCCACCTCGGGCTTCTGTGCGGGAGGAGGTTGTGGAGGCCCCTCTCCCTCAGGAGGAGTCCGAGGGCCCTAGGGTAGAGGAGTCCATCGAGCCGAGGGGGCCACCAGGGGGAGGGGATTCGGGTAGGACGGAGGAGAGGGTTGATGTGGTGGAGGTTAATGTATCACGACAGGATAGTGGGTTGAGGGTGGTGCCACCTGAGGAATGGACTACGGTCCCTTCCAAGGGTGGCAAGTCCAAAAGGAAGAAACGGGAGACATCCCCGTTGCCGGATGCAGAGCCTGTGTTGGACATCAACCGTTTTGTCTTTTTGGCTGCTGATGCGGCTGAGGCAGATGAGGGCTTGCCTGTGGAGGCAGGGCTTCCTGTGCGGCGCTCGGAGCGGTTAGCGGCGGGGGCGGCCCCTCTTCCTCAGCGGCGACCTTCAAAGATGCCGAAGGCGCGCCGCAGTCAGGGTCCTCCAATCAAGGGGGATACTGGCGCCCGACGGGTGAGGGAGGATGGGTTTGTACCCCCGCAGTTGGGTTCGGGGCCTTCGCAGGAGCCCCCTGCTGACCCGGCCGCCCTGGCCTCCCCCGCGGGGGTGGGCACTGTCGTATTGTCTCAGTCTTTGTCCGGGGAGGGGGGGCTGCACAGGTGGTGGACCCCACGGAGGAGGTCATTCCTCCGACCCCTGACCCGTTTGTACCTCCTCCTCCGGTGGGGGCTGGGCCTGCCCTCGCGACAGCTTTGCCTGGTGGTCCCGGGGGCGCCAGCACCTCCTGGGGTGACAGGGTCGAGCGGGAGGAGGAGGAGATCCTCGAGGTGGTCGACGTGGACCAGGAGGAGTTGTTCCAGCTCGCGGGCTTGTCCTGCAAGCGGGATTCTGGGGATCCCGGGGTTGGTGAGAAGAGGAGGAAAGGGTCACTGCACTCGAAATAGGCATGGCGTGCACTCCTGCGTTCTCGTGCGCCACCATCAACGTGGCCAGCATTTTCTCAGACCAGGCGCGGGCTATGGCCTATGATTTTCTTTCTACGAGTGGGCTGGATGTCATCTTCTTGCAGGAGACCAGGCTCACCTCGCTCGCTAGCCTTCATCGGGCGAAGCGAGAGTGGAGGTGGGGCCCTTCGTACTGGTCACTTGCGGCACAGCCCTACGCAGGAGTAGCGGTTTTGTTCACGTCTAACCGATTTCAGGTGCAGTACGTGTGGGAACTGGAGCAGGGCCGGTGTCTGCTCTTAGACGGCTACTGTGGGCCTCATCGGTTTCGTTTCGTGGTGGTCTACGGCCCCCAGTCTAAGTTGGCGCGGAAGACCCTGTTTGGGGTCATCCGCCCCTACCTACACACCTCCCGTTTGGTGGTCCTCGCCGGGGATTTCAACACCACCACCTTTTTGCAGGACCGAGGGGGGGAGCGTTGCCCACCTAGTTACGAGGGCCTCTTTTTGGCCGAGATGACCCGGACGGCTGACCTGGTGGATGTTTTCCACCGGGCCTTTCCACGGTCGCCGGGGTTCACCTACTACCATGGGACCTGCAGGAGTCGTATCGATCGGATATATGTGAGTGCCCGGGTGGAGTGTTCCCCTCCGCAGTTGCAGGCGGTTGACTTTTCGGACCACCGCGTCCTCTCCGTGTCCTTCCTGGCTAACCACGAGGAGCTTAGCAGGGGTCCTGGCCTGTGGCGACTGAATGTGCAGTTGTTGGCAACATCAGAGGTGGTCCAGGAGTTCTTGGCCTTTCTCGCAGACCAGGAGACCCTGTTGGGTGTTTTTCCTTCCCGTGGCGCGTGGTGGGATGAGGTGAAGACGCGTGCCCGACAACTCTTCCGTTCCCGGGGTACCTCCATGGCTCGATCCCGCTACCTCACCTACACTGTCCTCCGGAGGTCGCTGGATCGTTTGGTATCCCGAGGGGCAGCGCGGGAGGAGGTTGAAGAGGTGCGCGTCCAGCTCCGTGGCCTGCTTTACGATCGCCATGCCTCCCTATGCTTCGAGGGGGCGGCCGGTGGGGGCGCCACTCCAGACCCTTTCCGGACTTGCAGGGAGAGGGTTCAGCGTCGGGAGGTCATGGCCCTGCGGGGCGAGGACGGTACCATTCATACCTCCCAGGAGGACCTTTTGCGGATGGTGGGGGAATACTTCTCGGACCTGTTTGGGGATCGCCCCGTGGACCTCACCCATATCCGAACGTACCTGGGCCTTCCCCCGGTGTATTCGGCTGTGGTCCAGGCACAGGTTGATGCACTCGCTGCACCGATTCAGCAGGTGGAGGTGGAGAGGGCGATTCGTGCTATGCCGTTGGGGAAGGTGCCTGGGCGCGATGGGCTCCCTGTGGAGTTCTATCGCACTTTCATTGCCCAGCTGGCCCCCTTCCTGACCTCCCTGTTTCAGGAGATCATGGACACGGGGTATCTCCCGCGGTCATTTCGCGAGTCTGTCCTGCTGCTGCTCTCCAAGGGGAAGGACGATAGCTCCTTGGACTTCTGGCGGCCGCTCTCTCTTCTGAACGCGGACCGGAAGATCCTGGCCAAGTGTTTGGCCAACCGACTGGTGGAGGTGTCGGGCGATTTGCTGTCCCCTTCCCAGTATTGTTCCGTTCGGGGGAGAGGGGTTCTGGACGCTGTCGCCACAGTCCGGGAGATGGTGGAAAGAGGCCGGTCGCTCCAACGGGACCACTGGTTGGTCTCCTTGGATCAGTCCAAGGCCTTTGATCGAGTCAGTCACCGGTACCTGTGGGTGGTGCTCCAGCACTTCGGCCTCCCCGCAGGTTTCCTCTTCGTCGTGCAGGCGCTGTACCGAGGGGGGGTGAGCTTCCCGTTTATTAACGGGTGGCTCGGACGGCCGTTTGGTGTCGCCTCGGGGGTGCGGCAGGGGTGCCCTTTGAGCCCCCTGCTGTATGTTTTCTCCCTCGACCCCTTCCTCCGGAGATTGTCCTCAGGTGGGTTGCGGGGCCTGGAGGCGCCCGGTGCGCCCCCGGTGTCCGTCGTTGCCTACGCTGACGACATCTCAGTTTACGTGGACGGCACTGAAGGGGTAGAGGCCCTGCGGGAGGCCGTGGAGGAGTACTCGGAGGTAGCCCATTCTGTTGTAAACCACAGCAAGTGCCAGACGCTGTGGTTGGGCTCCTCGGAGGCCTCCCCGCCTTCCTGCGCCCCCTTTCCTCCTCCCGTGGGGGAGGTCCGCGTTTTGGGCCTCGTCTTCGGGTCGGAGGACTGTGCGGAGTCCAATTGGGACCGTTGTCTCGAGACTGCACGGTGTCGGGTGCTGCGGTGGAGGGGGTGGAGGTGTACGTACGAGGAGAAGATCAAACTCCTCGGGACGTTTCTGCTTCCTCTCTTTCTGCACGTGGCCACTGTCTTCGTCCTTCCGTTGTCCCGTCAGGCGTCTGTCTGTGCTGTCTTTTTCTGTTTTCTGTGGGGTAACCGCTTGAACCCCGTCCAGCGCAACATCGTCTGCCTGGATCGGGCAGAGGGTGGTTTGGGTATGTTGCACCCCCTTGTTTTCCTGTCAGTCTTGTCTATGGCGTTTCACTTAGGTAGGATGAGGGAAGGGGGTGGGGTTTGGTGGGTGGCCTCCTATCGGGAATGGTTCTCCCGCTTCTGGGAGCAGTGGGAGGGGGCGTCCTCGGTCCCACGTGTGCGCCGGAGAGGGGAACAGGCCCCATCGTATGTATTTGTGATGGTGGGGCTCATTCGGCGGTGGGGGGTGACCGACCCGCTCGCCCAGTCCTTGGGGCGAAAAGGATTATACCGGATGGTACTCACCTCTCACTATCAACCACGGTGGGCCCTGCGGGACTGTCCGGCGGATGTGATGCAGCGGGGCCTTCGGCTGTTGAACTCCCCTCGGCTACCGAAGAAGGTTCGGGATGTAGCCTGGTTGTCTTTCCACGGGCGTTTGTACGTGAGGGACAACCTCAAGTACAGGTCACAGGCCGAGCGGGTCTGTCCGAGGGCCGGGTGTGAGGGGCAGGCGGAGACCATGGACCATTTCCTCCGGCAGTGCCCCTTTAACGTGGAGGCCTGCCGGTTGGTGTCCGCTGCTCTTCACCTGCGCGACCTTTCCCTCCTCACGTATGCGGAGTGGGTGTACGGGGCCTGGTCCTTTCCTCTAAGGCAGGACTCCGGGACCCTCTACCTCGTCACGGCTGTAGTGCGCTACCACCTGTGGCAAGCGCGCTGTCATGTCTCGACCCGGGGGTTGGTCCTGCCCCTCGACGAGGTGGTGCGGGACATTCTGGAGGAAGTGTCCAGCATGGCGCAACGTGAAAGGCGGGTGGTGGAAGCCCATCGTTGGGAGCGTCTGTGGCGTCACCTCACCCTCCGCCCCCCGTGAGGGGGAGGGGTTCCCTGGGGTTATCGTCCCTGTAGGGCTCTGAGGTTTGTTTTTGTTTCACTAGGGGAGGGGTGTGGCAGGAGGGGTTGGGTTTCCTTCCCTGGGGTTTATTTCTGAGTATGACTTTGGGGTTGTTTTTCTCCCGGGGGGGGGGGGGTGAGCTGGTGCTGCTCCAGGGGTGAGACCACTTGTCCGCTCTCCCTTTCCTCTTCGAGGGGGCTGTCCCAATTGTTGTTGTTGTTAGTGGTTTTGTATGTCCTTTTTGTGTCCTGGGCATCCCGCTCCGCTGGCTGATCGCAGGGCAGCACAGGGGTTATGTTATTTTTGCTTTGTTTTTAGCCTTTGATTTGTATGATTAGTTATGCTTTGTTTTGGTGGGATTATGTTGGGGATGGGCTTAAGATGCCCTTATGTTTCTGTTTGGGGGGTAGGGGTAGGGAGGCTTGTTTTTGATGTGTTTGGTTCTGTGGGACGGATGGGGAGGGGGTAGGGATTGGAGTGGAGGGAGGGGGAGCTGCTGCTCCCGCTGCAGGGGGAGGGATGGGGACAGGGGACTCTGTCTTTGAGGGGGGTTGGGGGAGGGGGAGTCTGGCAGTTCCCACACACTGGAGGACTGCATGAACATTTGGACTGGTGGGGACTGTTGTGTGGGGGAGGGGTTCAGGGATTGCCAGACGGACAATGTGTGGACTGCTTTGGGGTGTTCTTGCAGGGAGGGGTTGGGTCGGGCAGGGACAATGGACCGAGGGGGGGGAGGGGACATGGACATTGTCAGAGACGTTTGTGGGTTGTTGTCGGGAGGAGGGGCACGCGTGTTGATTGCTGGGTTTGGTGGTGGGTTTGGGGAGGTGGGTCACGGGGGGGGGTTGTGATATTTGTTTTGTGATATGTCGGGGGGGGGTGGGGGTTTTGGGGGGGTGTGGGACTTGGTTGGGGTGATTGTTTCTGCTTTTTGTATGTATTTTGTTGCTTGTTTAATAAACTCAAAATTTCCATCCCTTGGTGGTTCAGAAGATCTTCCTGAGATGGGGACTTCCATCCATAGATCTATTTGCCAGCCCCCTAAACAGACAGCTGCCCAGGTTCTGCTCCAGACAACCGCATCCTCTGAGGATAGCAGCAGATGCTTTTCTGATTTCCTGGTCCCAGGGCCTCCTGTATGCGTTTCCTCCCACGCCTCTGGTGGCCCGAACCTTGTTCAAGATTCTACAGGACCAGGCCTCTGTCCTTCTGGTAGCCCCCTGGTGGCCGAGGCAACCTTGGTTCCCACTTCTGCTTCAACTAGCAGTGGACACTCCACTACCTCTGGGGTTGCAGCCCGACCTTCTCTCTCAGGACCAGGGGTCTCTTCTGCACCCCAATTTCAAATACCTCAATTTGATGGCCTGGAAGCTGCAAGGGTAGTTTTGGCTCCTTGGGGCCTACCTCCTGAAGTTGAGGAGGTCGTCCTGGCCTCTAGGAAGCAGTCCACTAGGAAAACCTATGCCCTGAAATGGAAAAGGTTTTCTGTGTGGTGTCATAGAAACATAGAAACATAGAAACATGATGACAGAAAAAGACCACAAGGCCCATCTAGTCTGTCCTTCCATAACAACAACTACAACAGTCCACTTTTTACCTTTAGAGATCCTCTGTGTTGGTCCCATGCTTTTTTGAATTCAGCTACTGTCCTCATCTCTACCACCTCCACTGGGAGACTATTCCACAGATCCACTACTCTTTCCGTAAAGAAATATTTCCGCATATCACTCCTGAATCTATCTCCCTTCACCCTCATCCCATGTCCCCTCGTCGCAGAACTTGCTTTCAATTGAAAGAGGCTCTCTCCCTGAACATTTATGCCACGGAGGTATTTAAACATCTCAATCATATCACCTCTATCCCGCCTTTCCTCTAAGGTGTACATATTAAGATCCTTAAGTCTGTCCTCATATGCTTTATAATGAAGACCACTAATCATCTTAGTAGCAACCCTCTGCACCGACTCCATCCTGTTCACATCCTTTTGAAGGTGCGGTCTCCAGAATTGCACACCATACTCCAAATGAGGTCGCACCAAAGACTTATACAGAGGCATTATCACCTCCTTTTTTCTGCTAGCCATTCCTCTCCGTATTTATTTTTTATTTTATTTAACACTCATTTTTATACCGCATCTTCCAGAGATCAGTTGCGGTGTACAAACAACAACATTTAACAAAGCTAAGTTTGTTTTACATAGAACATCTTAATTTTACATAGAACATCTTAACATATCAAAAATAAACAAGGTGAGTTTTTGAACTGGGACCGTGTAAAAACAGTTAACTAACAAGGTGGAGTATCTATATACGTAAGACAGTACATTTAATTTAATTTAATTTAATTAGCAGGTTTTATATACCGCCACTTCCATAGATCAGTTGCGGTTTACAATGAACAACAATTAACAAGCAAGGCTGTTTTACAAGGAACAGTAATAAGCATCATGCTGTTTTTACATATAACGGTGTTAACAATAAAATCAATTTCTATAATAACAATAATGGGTTCAAACTATCAGAAACAGGTTGATAGTTGAGAACTATATACATTGAACATGTTTAGAACTAAAATACAGTTTTACGTAGAATCTCTGGATATCTTACAGTGTATTAGTACTTGTTCCTGGTCGAGGGCTGATTATCATTGTTGGTGCAGCTATCCCTTTTCATGTTGTGTTGGTGAGTTTGATACAGAAGCATAGTGTGTTGAGAATAGGTATGTTTTGAGTTTTTTCCTAAACTCCATGATTTGGGGTAATGATCGTAGTTCAGCTGGGATATTGTTCCACAGAATGGGGGCGGCATGGGAGAAGGCTTTCTTGTTCGTTGATTTTTTGGCTTTTATAAATTCCTTTGGTGTTATTAACTTATTTAATTGGTCTCTTCTTTGTAGGTTGTGACCGTGTTCCTTGGTGATTAGGTTATTTACAGTATAGGGTGCTGTATTGTTTAGGGCCTTGTATGTGGTTAACAAGGTTTTGTATTGTATGCGGCATTGGATTGGGAGCCAGTGCAGGGATTCTAAGATAGGCGTTATATGTTGGAAGGGAACTGTTTTTATGATGGTTTTGGCTGCTGCATTTTGAGCTAGTTGTAGTTTTTTTAAGTTTTGATTTGTTACACCTAGTAAGGTTAGGTTTGCAAAGTCAAAGTGGGGTGTTATGATCGCTTGTATTATTATTGTATTACATAACTGATACAACTATATACATGCGTAGGTATTAGGGCATAAGAGATAGGATCGTCAATTCGTTAGAGCTGAGTGTTGTCCATTTAGGTGGGAGGTTTGTGCTTTAAGTGGTCATTTACCGTATGCACCCAAGCATCCTTCTAGCTTTTGCTGTCGCCTTTTCTACCTGTTTAGCTACTTTAAGATCATCGGACACAACTACGCCTAGGTCCCGCTCTTCTTTAGTGGACAAAAGTACTTCACCTCCTATACTGTATTGCTCCCTTGGATTGATGCAGCCCAAATGCATGACCTTACATTTTTTAACATTAAATCCCAGTTGCCAAATTCTAGACCATTCTTCAAGCTTAGCTAGATCCCTCCTCATGTTATCTACACCTTCCTGGGTGTCTACTCTATTGCAGATTTTGGTATCATCCGCAAAGAGGCAAACCTTACCTGACAGCCCTTCCGCTATATCACTAACAAAGATGTTAAAAAGAATCGGACCAAGGACAGATCCCTGGGGCACACCACTGGTAACATCCTTCTCCTCAGAGTGAGCTCCATTTACTTGTACTCTTTGTCGCCTCCCACCCAACCAATTTCTAACCCAAGCAGTAACTTTAGGGTCCATCCCTAGGGTGCTCAGTTTGTTTATAAGTCGCCTATGAGGAACAGTATCAAAGGCTTTACTGAAATCTAAATACACCACATCTAGAGCTCTCCCGCGGTCCAACTCCCCAGTCAAAGAAATCAATCAGATTTGTCTGACAAGACCTGCCTCTGGTGAATCCATGCTGCCTCGGATCCTGTAATCCGCTGGACTCCAGAAACCTCACTATTTTCTCTTTCAACAGCGTTTCCATTAATTTACTTACCACTGAAGTTAAACTAACCGGCCTGTAGTTTTCAACCACATCCTTACTACCGCTTTTGTGTAAAGGCACCACATGAGCCTCTCTCCAGTCCTTTGGCACCACTCCCGACTCCAATGAGGCATTGAAAAGGTCAGTCAGTGGAGTTGCTAGAACGTCCCCAAGTTCCCTCAGTATTCTAGGGTGTATCCCATCCGGTCCCATCGCTTTGTCTACTTTAAGTTGAGCTAGTTTCTCACGAACACAGTCTTCTGAAAATTGTTCAAGATGTCCCTCGCTTCTGTTCTTATTTGTGGGTGTTTTCTGAGGTCCTGCTCCTGGTTCTTCATCTGTGAACACAGAACAAAAATATTTGTTAAGCAATTCCGCTTTATCCTTATCAGCTTCTACATATTCCCCCCCTGCACCCTTGAGTCTAACAGTACCACTTTTGCCCTTCCTCTTCTCACTAATATATCTGAAAAATGTCTTATCCCCCCATTTTATTGCATTGGCTATTTCCTCCTCCTTTTGAATCTTTGCCTTCTTGACTACTTTGCTAGCTTCTCTAAGTTTTTCCAAATACAGATGCCTGTCTTCCTCTCTCTGTGATCTCTTGTATTTCATGAAGGCCTCCCTCTTTTTCTTCACTTTTTCAGCTACTTCCTTTGAAAACCATAGCGGTCTCCTGTTCCTTTTGCCTTTATTTACCTTTTTAACAAAAAGGTTGGTTGCCTTTAAAATACCCCCTTTCAGTTTTGCCAACTGTTTTTCTACATCCCCCAGTTGTTCCCATCCCACTAACAACTCCCTGAGGTATTGGCCCATCTTCGCAAAGTTAGTCTTCCTAAAGTCTAAGATCCTTACCTTGGAATGGATTCTAACAGCCCTAGTCCTAATACTGAACCACACCATCTGGTGATCACTGGATGCAAAATGATCTCCCTCTACAACATCAGACACACTTTCACCATTGGTAAGCACCAAGTCCAGTATGGCCCCTCCATGGTCTGTTACCAATTGCCTGAATAGTTCTCCCTGTAGAGAATCCAGGATCTCCTTACTCCTAGATGATACTGCAGCAGGAATGTGCCAATCAACATCTGGCATATTGAAATCTCCTAGCAGTAGCACTTCCCCTTTCCTAGCAATGCTGCGTATGTCTTCAATTAACTCTCTGTCCACCTCTTCCTCTTGTGAGGGAGGTCTGTATAGCACACCAATGCAAATAGATTTCTCTTTCCCTGTCAGCTGCATACAGAAGATCCTTTCTCCTGTGCAGTACCAGTGGTGCTTCAGTACCTGCTGCACTTATCCAATCAGGGACTTAAGTCCAATTCTGTTCGGGTCCACCTCTCAGCTCCACCTGAGCTGATGTTTTCGGAGGAAGAGCATCAGCTGCACTTGTTGGATGTGTGCCGGATTCTCAAACAGTATTTGAAACATATAGAATCCTTCCGTAAGTCAGATAAGCTGTTCATTCTCTGCGGGTGCCCACGTAAAGGGGAGGCAGCCTCCAGTGCTTTTATAGTGTTGGAGGCTGTCATCACCTCACTGCGGTGGGTCATCACCATGTGGTAGACCTCAACTACTTGCCTATCTCTCCATCTGCTGCCCTGTTGTGGACCCACCCCAATCTTATCCAATAAGGGACTTAAGTCCAATTCTGTTCGGGTCCACCTCTCAGCTCTAGCAGCTCACCACTCACTGGTGGAAGGACACTCTCTGTCGGTTCACCACTTGGTGTCCCGGTTCCTCAGAGGTTTGCTTTTGCTCAAGCCTCCTGTCCGTCCTCCAGCACCTGAGTGGGAGTTGAATGTGGTTTTGCAGCAACTGACTCGCCCACCTTTTGAGCCGATGGCTACTTGTCCTCTCCGCTTCCTTTCCTGGAAGACACTCTTCCTAGTAGCCCTTACCTCGGCCAGGCGAGTGAGTGAGTTTCAGGCCTTGGTCTGTGACAGGCCTTACACTCGCTTCTATAGGAACAGGGTAGTCCTTAGGACTCATCCAAAGTTCCTCCTCAATGATCCTCTTTCCACCTCAACCAGGAGGTGGTTCTTCCAACATTCTTCCCTAGGCCTCATGCAAGCCAGGCTGAAGCTGTCCTGCATACCCTGGACTATAGGAGGGCCTTATCCTTCTACCTTGACCGTACGCAGGGGCATAGAAGGGCTACTCAGCTCTTCATATCTTTTGACCCTAATAAGTTGGGGTTAGCTGTGTCCAAGCGTACCTTGTCCATTTGGGTGGCTGACTGTATCACCTGGGCTTACAGGGCGGCTGACCTTCCCTTGCAGGGTTGGGTCACGGCCCATCGTGTCAGGGCAATGGCTGCCTCAGTAGCTCATCTCCGCTCTGTACCATTGGCAGACATCTGCAGGGCTGCAACTTGGTCCTCAAGCCAGACTTTTGCGGCCCATTACTGCCTGGAGAGGGAGTCCCGTAGGGGCAGTGCTTTTGGCCAGGCAGTACTCCGGAATCTCTTTGAGGTTTAGGCAACTCCTGCCCTCCAGCCCTCCGTTGGACTACCGGTGGAGGTTCTTTCAGTGAAAAGCCTTTCTTTAATGCTGGGACTAGAGGGAGTTCTCTTGTTCAGCCTGGGTTCCCTGGTAGCCCAGAGCTAGGGAGTCACCCATATGTGAGGACTGACTTCCTGCTTGGTCCTGGAGAAAGAGTAGTTACTCACCTGTAACAGGTGTTCTCCAGGAGCAGCAGGAATCAGTCCTCACAACCCTCCCTCCTCCTCTGGGAGTTGCAGTTGTACATAGTTTATTTTACATTTTTGTGTGCTGTTTTTTAGCTATGTCATCAGACTGAGCAAGATGGCACCTTTAGGCGGGAAGGGAACCGCGCATGCATGCAGTATTCCCAAAGGCTTTCATAGAAAGCTGGGGAAATGCTCTGCACGTGGGCTCCATCGATGTCGATGTCACCCATATGTGAGGACTGATTCCTGCTGCTCCTGGAGAACACCTGTTACAGGTGAGTAACTACTCTAACTGCCATAGCACTATCTAAATAGTAGGGAGGTGGTCCATGGGCGGAGCAGGGTCTGAGCCAGAGCTATCTGTATAGCTTTTGTGTTGTGCTCTCTTTATAGCAGTGCTGAATATCCAGAATATATTTAGCTGCAGTGGCCAGCGTTTTTAAAAAAAAATTATTGTCGCAGCTCAATATTGACCCCTATATTTCTTAGGCTACCTCTTTCTGACACATGAAACTAGATGCAAAATTTTAAGGCATAGTCAGATTACAGCGTTTGAATTTTTACAATCATTTTTTAAAAATGTTACTTCCAGTGATCTGCTGTTCATATTCATGTCATATACTAATGAAAGATTCACATTACGAGGGTAAGATGGCAGCCGAGTAGTGGCGCTGTTCTGGGGTTCTGCTCTGCCATAGAACTTCGGGGCCTGATGTCCAGCGGCAGCAGCTAGCCGTTGTCGCTGAACTGCCGAGCCAGGTGTTCCATGCCGGAACTGTATCTGACTACCAGAATTGAATATCCAAGTTGCTGGATAGCGCGGGAGCTAACAGGGCAGTGGAAATATTCACCCACTGCCTGGTTCGCTTTGGCGGCAAAAGTTAGGATAACCTCTAATGTGCCTAATTTTGCCACCAAGGGATAACTAGGCAGCGGCTCAATATCGCTGCTGCCCAGTTACCCCTGGGTGCCATCCCTGCAATGCCCCGATGCTGGCTGCCTAGCAACGGCGCACACAAATATTTAGCAGCACTAACCCGGTCACTGCAGTTAGTGCAGTTAGCAGGTCCGCTAAGCATGCCAGTTGCGTTAACGTCAGACCCTCTGCTTTTTCCCGGCTTAAGTCTTTTGGGGCATATGCTTAGTTTCTGCTGCTTTTGTTGTGGCGTCTGTTCAAACCTCGCTGATCAAACTGCTTGCTTGGAATCTGAACACTGTGCTCTTATGACCCTGCTGGACCTAAAACTGCATACCGAGTACGGTTTTTGAGTTCCATGGGCTTGAAAGTTGTCAGCATGCTGCAGAATGCTCACAGGAAGCTGATTTACTCCTTATCGTACCTAGATGTATCCTTGTCGTCACATATTGTGTTGTCTGTCTTATCTAGATTGTAGGCTCTCATGAGCAGGGACTGTCTTTTACATGTGCCTGTACAGCGCTGCATACGCCCTGTAGCACTATACAAATGATCAATATTAGGAGTAGTGACGTCCTTAATTTTGCTGATGAATTCAGGGACTAGAATTTTTGATGAATCCTTCCCTGATGGACCATTTTCTAATCATAAGTGCCATGTCTGGAAAGAAGCTGTTGCTAGGAATGAAGCACAAGAGCCAGGGACAGTGCAACTCGCCTGCTGCAATATTGTAGCCAGGTATTGAGGGTCAATTGATGTCACCTTTGGAGATTATCCCAAGATTGACATCTGAGCTCTGTAGGAATAGCCTAGTGGTTAGAGCAGCTGCCTAGTACCCAGATCAAGGGTTTGATTCGCACTGGCACTCCTTATGACCTTGGGCAAGTCACTTTATCCTCCATTGCCTCGGAAGAAAAGGCTGGCAGTCAACTTCCAGTGATACATTGCCAAGAAAACCCAGAGGTAGCTGGGTTGCCAGGAGTCAGCACTACAAAAAAAAAATTGAGGACCAGTTGATGTCATCTTTGGAGATTGATATTTGAGCTACATCTCCTGCCAGAACAACTTCCTTGGTCTACTTAATTTTTACCTCTGAAGTTGAGTGATGGTACTGAATGCTATAAAGACCTTGAAGAAATCTGTACATCTGTGATTTGATCTTGTAAAAACTGAACTTAAATCCCATTGAGTCCCTTTTTGGATAATTTTACTAGAGAAGTGACAATTGAGCAAGATCTTAGTAAGGCTGTTGCTTCTGCACCTAAAGAAAATCATTTAGTTTAGTGTCAAAATGAAATGCTTTCCAACAGATTTATGGCTGAAAGTCTGAAAACACTTGGATTACCTGAAGGGGCTGAAAAAGTGAGCACTGTGTTGGCATGGATTCTCTGAAGTTTGTAAAATCCATAATAAATTGAATGTTCCACAGCGTGATTGAACTCTGAAGTTATGAGCAGAAGACCGGACTTACGTCGATTAGTTATATTTTTAGCTGAGCTCAGTAAGGGCATGATAAATGCAGCACACTCAGGAAAAGATGATAGTTTCTGAAGGCTGAAGACTGTATTTTATGTCACAATTCAACTCACGCCACTCAAGTGCACAGAAAGAAAGTTGTTTGCCTTGCTTAAACACAGTTTAATAAACTCAAAGTCCAGACATCCATTTTACATACTACCTAATTTAGAGTAAAGTTGGGCAATGGGATTTTTCTCTTTTTTGATATTGACTTTGTTTCCTAGATGTGAGACTGGTAGAATGGAACAGGATTTCTTCCAATAAGGGTACTAAAGATGCAGATGGTTCTTTGAAACAGGAAGAAAGTATTGGGGTTCATATTCAGCAGTGGAGTGGAGGAGTAGCCTAGTGGTTAGAGCCTAATACCCAGAAGATCAAGGGTTCAATTCTCACTGGCACTCCTTGTGACCTTGGGCCTGGCAATCTACTTCTGGTGATATACTGCCAAGAAAACCCAGAGGCAGCTGGGTTGCCAGGAGCTAGCGCTCACTTAACTGCACTAAAAAAAAATAAAATAAAATTCACTGTTGGCAGCCAGAGCTGTTAAAATGGCTGTCTAATGCCACTTTAATTTATTCCTGGATATTCAGTGTTGGGGGCCATATCTGATCAGCAGCCCTGAATATCTGGCTTGACCGGATGCCGTTTCAGCTATCTGGTCAGCGGAGATATGCAGCTGCTGTCAGATAGCTAAACCACATAAAATTAAGACAGCCTTTTTTTCCAGTCCTAACTTTAATGTGTTTTAGTTAGCCGATAGCAACTTAGTATCACCACTGACTGGCTAACTAATGTTACTGTCCCCACTCTACCCTTGGAATGCCCCAACGATAGCCTTTTAATGTTGGGGCACTTAGATGGGCTAGGAGGGGATATTCAGCAGCACAAAATGGGTATTTCCTAATTGTCTCTCCAGTCCAGTCCAGTACGAGTGGGTTGTCTCCCTCTGGCAGCTGGGGATTGAGCATGTCTGATTCTTTGATGTCAGGAGTAGAAGAGCTCCCCCCTTGGAGTCCAGAAGCCAGTATCTCAGTCTTCAGCAGCTGGAGGAGGAGCCGTGGTGTGGCTGGGCTCCATTGAACGGATCTTGGCCTACTGGTGAGCAAGAGAAATAAAAGGATTTTAGGGTCTTCTGCAGACTTAAGAAGAGCTAAGGAGAGCAAAAGGCAAAAATAATTCTGTGTGCTGGGTATCACTGTGCCACCAAGTATACCAGTATAGAGCCAGCAGATAGCAGGGTCTGCTTCACTTTACTGCCGGGATCCTTGGTTGGATCTGGCAGGGCCCAGGGGCTAAACTCCAGATCCTTTTCCCCCCCCAGCTGGACAGCCCAGCTTTCCTGGAGCAGGTTAGTGGGTTTGTTCCCAGTCATCTGCCTGATAAGCAAAGAGAAAAAAACACAGAGAAACGATACTGTGCCTTTCATTTTGAGGTGAGCAAAGTGAAAGTAAAAAATAGCTGTCTCTCATTCCAGCAGTTCTCGATGTGACCGGAGAACGTTCAGCACAGATTCTGCCTGTCTGCAGGGTTGGAACTCCATTGCGGGCAGGGATCGTGGTGAGTCATCGTTTTTCCTTCTCTCCTCATGTCAGGTAGGCCCTTGGCATAGTTTACTGCCACGGGGCTGGTGCACGCAGCCATTTTCCTTTGCATATATAGCATCACGAAGTATACTCTCAGCAGGGGTCTACTGGGTTTGTGCTAGGCAGCACAGGTCAGCAGAGTTAGTATTAGATGCTGGAACAATGGAATTAAAGTCAGGAGTTTTAGATTAGGATACCCTCATCTATACCAGGCCCGTGGGTTTGGCGGGAAATGCGGCCATTTCCTCAGGAGAGACAGATAGACCTCACGAAAAGGCAGATAAAAAGCAGGGGGAGAAGTGGTGGTCAGATTCAGTACCAGGGACAGCAGGCCCTACTGCTGAGAGGCCAGAAGCTGTTTTTTCACACAATTATGTGCGGCTGTTGCACAGAGCATATTGTCAAGTGCAAGCAGGGAAATAAAGAGAAATCCCAGCACCAAAGGTCTCCATGGATCTGGATGTTGAAGCCCTGCAAGAGATAACCCCTAGAGGGAAGAGCTTCCACTGAAAAAGGCACGCTAGAAGGAAGCATCCTGGAAGGACCAGGATTCTCCTCAATTGTAAGTCTCCAAGGATCCGATGGAAGGGCTATCGGATCTTTTGGGGGATTCTGGGCACCCGAAGCTGGAAGAGGGGGAGATCCCTAAGGGGAAGGACCCCAATATGGTGCTTTTTTCCACTGGGAGGAGCTGGCAGCATTAATTAGTCATTCTCTAGCAGCACTCAACATTGTCCCTGCTCCCGCGGCGGTGGAAGAGCCTTTGGAAGATTCTTTGTTGCAGAGGTTCAAGTGTTCCCAGGCAGCCTTTCTGGTTCATTGGATTATTAAGAAAATCATTGAGGAGGAATGGGAGGTGTTGGGAGCCGGGTTGAGAGGTGGCAAAGCCTTATTTTGCTTGTATCCCATTCCACAGGAAGAGAAGAAGCTCCTTAAAATGCCTAAGGTTGATGCATTGGTCTTGGCAGTGACCAAGAAAACTACCATCGCTGTGGAAGGCAGGGCAGCATTGAAGGATTTGCAGGACCAGAAGCTAAAAACAGTTCTAAAGCAGGTGTTCAACATGTGTGCACTGACCTTGCAAGCCTCAATTTGCGGGGCTTACATCTCCAGGGCCTCCATCCGTTGGATCCAAGGATTGCCAGGGGTGGACCTCGAATACCCAGCAGGAATGCTGGAAGCAGCCAAGTTGGAGTCAGCCTCAGCGTATCTGGTGGATGCCTTTTATGATTTGGCAAGGGTATTGGCAGAATCCATGGCCTCAGTCATTACAACTAGATGTTTTCTCTGGCCGACCGGATGTTTCTCCCCTTTAAAGTGAATTGCTTTTTTAAGGAAGCTCTGGACAAGATAGTCAAGGATCTAGGGGAGACGAAAGGAGCAAAATTACTGGAGGATCATCCTAAGTCATCGAAACCGGGTACCACTCCCAGAGGCCAGCCTTGAGATTATAGGAGTTTCCGCATGGCACAGTTTGCTGGCAGTTCAGGATACGCTTCGATGCTTACTACGCCTACAGGTGGTGGTGCTGGTCCCTTGAGACCAGTGCAGTTCAGGTTGATACTCCATTAACTTTGTGGTATCCAAGAAGGATGGGTGGTTTCGTCCCATTTTGAATCTCAAGCCCATAAACAGAGCCTTGCGGGTGCCTCACTTCCGAATGGAAACTTTGCGTTCAGTGACTCTCACTGTATCACAGGGGGAGTTTGTCTTCATTTGACTTCACGGAGGCTTACCTTCATTTCCTGATCTGGCCAGATCACCAACGATATCTGCGATTTGTGGTCCCAAATTGGGCATTTTCAGTTCCAAGTGCTGCCCTTTGGCCTAGCCGCTGCTCCATGCATGTTCACCAAGATCATGATAGTGTAGGCAGCAGCTCTGCGACAGGAGGAGGTTCTGGTGTACCCCTACCTGGACAATTGGTTAATCAGAGCAAAGTCAAGACCTGAAGGCATAGTTGCTATGCAAAAAGTGGTAGCATTTCTGCCGCGCTTGGGTTGGGGGATCAACTTTTCCAAGAGCAAGCTGAAGCCAGTTCAAGATCTAGTATACCTGTGAGCATGATTCAGCACTGTGGGAGGATTGGCCTTCCATCCCAAGGAGTTGGCACAGAAGCTTTGGCATCAAATAAGGGGCTTCCTTGCCATGGCAGCGCCCTCAGCATGGTACTCCCTGCAGGATCCATGGCCACGATGCTTTCCCTTACTTCCTCATTTAACCTCCAGCTTTCGTCTTCTGCCCCCACTCATCAGCACGGTCATTGTCTTGATCTTGTTTTCTTCTCTAATTGCTTACCCTCTAATTTCCATACCTTAGTTCTTCCCTTATCTGACCATCACCTGCTTAGCTTCACTGTTCATCATTCCCCATCTCATTCTCGCCCAGTCTCCTCCTATCTTTTTAGGAATCTTCATGCTATCAATCCATTGGCTTTCTCCACTATAATCTCATCACCTTTCTCCTTGTCTTCTAATTCTGTTGATGAAGCTATAGTTTCCTATAATACTGCTCTTTTCTCTGCTTTGGATACTCTTGCTCTTCCTTTCCTTCATCCTGTGAGGTGCACCATACCTCAGCCCTGGCTGTCTTCAACTACCCGCTACCTTTGCGCCTGTGCCCGCTCAGCTGAGTGCATTTGGCTCAAATCCCGCCAACTATTTCCATGACGAAGTCCACAAGATTGCACTCCATTTCCCCTCAAGATCAATTTCATCCCTTCTTTCCCCTCTTCAATATCAACTTTTCCCTTCAATCTCTGTTGCCCTTTCTTCCTTTTATAAGATCTCCAAAGAGGAAAGCTCTCATTATCTTTCCTCCTCTAAACTTACTACTTATTCCTCTGATCTTATCCCCTCCATCCTCTTAATTCCATCTCCTCCTCTGTCATCCCTTCCATCACACACATTATCAAACTGTCGTTCTCCACTGCTACTTTCCCTGCAGCCTTCAATCATGCTCTGGTCACACCTCTTCTTAAGAAGCCGTTACTTGACCCTACTTGTCCCTCTAATTATTGACCCATCTCCTTTCTTGCTTTCATTTCTAAAATTCTTGAATGTGCAGTTTCCCGTCGTTGCCTTGAATTTCCTCTCAAGCCCTCCTTAATTCACTTAAGTCTGGCTTTTGTCTCTTACATTCTACCGAAAATGTCCCTTGCCAAGTCTCCAGTGACTTGTTCCTGGCTAAATCCAAAGACCTTTATTCAGTCCTCATTCTTCTTGACCTTTCTGTTGCCTTTGACACTGTTGATGACCACCTTCTCCTCGATACATTGTCCTCACTTGGTTTTAGGGGCTCGGTGCTGTCCTGGTTCTCTTCTTATCTCTTCCATCGCTGTTTCAGTGTCTGTTCTGATGGTTCCTCCTCTACTGCTATCCCTCTCTGTTGGTGTTCCCCAAGGGTCTGTTCTAGGCCCTCTCCTTGTCTCTCTCTATATCCAGTCCCTTGGTGCTCTCATTTTCTCCAGGACCAAGCAGGCAGTCAGTCCTCACATATGGGTGACATTGACGCCGATGGAGTCCCCTGCGGAGCATTTCCCCAGCTTTCTAAGAAAGCCTTTGGGAATGCAGGCACACATGCGCGGTCCCCTTCCCGCCTAAAGGTGCCATCTTTGCCGGTCTCTCTTTTTCCGTGGAGCCCGTCGGACGCTTGTCCTAGTCGCCCGGAAAAGTTGACTTTTTTTCTTCAGCGATTCTTCGTTTTTTCCCCGGTTTGACGCTGGTTCCCCTTCCCGCCGGCTTCGGTACACCGGTATCGAGCCCGTTTTCTATTTTTCGTTTTTTGCCCTTCGTGGCTGGCGTTCGCACCTTTTTTCTCTGTTTTCCTTGGACAGCCGGTCCTTTGACCTCGCGGGGGCCCTTTTTTCCCCGATGGCTTCCAGTGGTTTCAAAAAGTGTGATCGGTGTAAGAAACTTATGTCTCTGACCGACACACATGACTGCTGTCTTCGGTCCCTGGGCCCGGACCACGATCCTCAGTCCTGTGGCCCATGTGGTAAAATGTCTACCAAGGCACTATGCAGCTGACAGCATCAAAAGGAAAGGATTTTTTTGGACTCTGCCTCCGGCCAGGCCCAGACCTCGTCTGAGGCCTCGACGTCTCAGGAGTCGGATCCCGAGCATCGCCGGGGTTCCTCGGACAGGGAGTTCCCCTACCGGGAATGCAAGAGGAAGAAGCGGCTCACGAGGGCGGCGTCGGAAGAGGTCCCTGGTTCCTCGAGGGCCAGGTCTCAGACCCCTGACCGCCGCCCCGGGCCTTTGGAGCCGGAGAAGCTGACCAAAATGCCTCGTGTGGAGTCGGAGTCCGTCAGACACGTAAGTTCTGTAGTCCTCGTGGACTCTCCTCCGAGAGAGCCGACGCTGCCGGGGCCCGAGTCGGGGGCTGCTGCGTCTCCTGAGCTGGGACTCAGGCTGACAGCCTTGGTGTGCAGATTGTCTGCCTTCATGGAGCAGCAGCGGGTACTGATGACCAGCCTCGCTGGTGCATCTGCCCTGACCACCGGGACATCGATGTCGAAGTCGACCCTGGAGACCGAGCTGATACTCGAGGCCATGAAGGCTCGAGGTCGTCCTCGGTCGCGGTCACCCTCGACTTCCCATTCGGAACCGAGGGCGTCGACACTGGTGCCTTCAGCATCGGGGCAGGTGCCACCGAGACCCACGCGGTCGGAGTCCCCCAACTCCTCCTTGGATGAGTCTGCTTGGGAGACGGGGGATGAGGAGGACTCGGTGCATCCCATTGGACTCACCGCAGACCGAGCCCCGGAGTAGGTCCCCTCCGGAGGATACCCGGTTCTCGGAGTTCGTCAGGGATATGGCTAAGACTTTGGCCATTCCTGCGGACCCCGAGGAGGAGCCTCGAGCCAAGGAGCTCGAGGCCCTCCAGTATGACTCTCATCCGAAGGAGGCTTTTACTGTGCCGGTTCCTCCGATGCTGGAATGGCTCCTCTTCAGGATGTGGGAGGCACCGGCCTTGGCGCCGGTTCTAAGCAAGAGAGTTGATTCCATCTATCGACTCAGGAAAAGCCATGGATTCCAGAAGGCGCAGCTGCTGCACCATTCCATGGTGGTGGAATCGGCCATGCATCATCTGAAAAGCCAGAAGATGCACTCTGCGGTGCCTCCCGGCAGGGAGGCCTGGAACCTGGATGCTTTTGGCAGAAAGTGCTTCCAGGGCTTGATGCTTGCTTACCGTGTCCAGTCTTACCAGCTGTACATGGGCATGTACCTTCGGGACCTGGCCAAGGAAATGTCCGGGTTCGCGGCTGGCCTCTCCGGGGAACTTTTGCAGAGGTTCCAGTCCTTGTCTACAGGTATCTGGGACTGCTCTAAGTTCATGTCCTGAGCGGCCTACGATGGCTTCGAGGCTTCGGCCCGAGCAGCAGCAGCCGGCATAGCCACCCGACGCCAGGCGTGGCTGCAGTCATTGGACCTCGAGCCTTGGGTTCAGGACAAGTTGGTCGATGTCCCTTGCCGAGGTGAGAACCTTTTTGGCAAACCCATGGCTGAGAAGGCTGCTGAGCTCGAGACCGAGCACCTTACTCGGACCAGACTGTCCAGAAAGACCTCTGCCCCTTCTCAGAAAAAGAAGGGCTCGGGTAAGAAGTCCTTTTACCCGAGGAAGGCGGCTGCCTACAAACCTTTCCCTCATTACCATGCCTCCCCAGCTCCCCAACAGGGGCAGCAGGCCAAGGGGCAGGGATGTGGGCCCTGTAGGCAGCCAACCCCCAAGCCTCCGGCTCCGGCTCCTGCTCCTACACAGCAGGGAGGGGGTTTTTGACTCCCTAAGCATAGCCTGTCCTCCCTTGCTGTCCCCTCTCTGCACAGGAGGTCATCTGGCCCTGTTTGCCCACAGGTGGCCACCGGTAACAGGAGATGCATGGGTGCTGAGCATAGTCCGCAAGGGCTATATGCTCCATTTCCAACAGTTTCCTCCTGCTTACTTCCCAGGGGAGCCTCCAAGGCCTCCCTTGCACACAGACCTTCTCCTTCAGGAGCTTCAAGGTCTACTTCTGGACAAGGCGGTGGAGCCTGTCCCCTCACACCTGCAAGGTCAAGGGTTCTACTCCAGGTATTTTCTAGTGCCAAAGAGAACCGGGGGCCTCAGGCCCATTCTAGACCTCAGGAACCTCAATAAGTTCTTAGTGAACGAGAAGTTCAAGATGCTTACTCTTGGAACACTTCTGCCCTACCTCCAGCAGGGAGATTGGTTATGCTCTTTGGATCTAAAGGATGCGTATACTCACATCCTTATTCACTCCGACCACAGAAAGTATCTCGGGTTCATTGTGGGAGGAAACCATTATCAGTACAGGGTGCTGCCCTTTGGCCTCACCTCCGCACCAAGAGTTTTCACAAAGTGCCTGGCTGTAGTAGCAGCCTACCTCAGGAACCAGGGGGTATTTGTCTTCCCCTACCTAGACGACTGGCTTATCAGGTGTCAAACTCACCAGGAAGCCAGACAGGCCACCTCCAGGGTGGTGTCCCTCCTGCAACACCTCGGCTTTGTCATAAACTTTGCAAAGTCCACTTTGCTCCCCTCCCAGAACCTAGAGTTCATAGGAGCAAGGCTGGACTCCAAGGAGGTGAAGGCCTTCTTGCCCCTGGACAGAGCACAGAGGCTCATCGCCTTGGCATTCCAATTCCTCACTGTACCAAGGTTGTCTGCCAGTCTTTGCCTGCAGCTCCTGGGCCACGTGGCATCAACAGTGCATGTGACCCCCAATGCTCATCTTTATATGCGGCCGGCCCAGTGGTGCCTCAGGACTCAGTGGCAGCAGGCCACAGGCCACTTCAATGACAGAGTGCGGGTGTCCAAGCCATTTCTGGACTCCCTTCAGTGGTGGCTACACCCCCCCCCCCCAACTTACTACAGGGGGTGTTTTTTCAGGTTCCTGCCCCCACTGTGGTGTTGACCACGGATGCCTCTCTGCAGGGCTGGGGTGCTCATTGTGCAGACAAGGGCACCCAGGGCCTCTGGTCTCAGGGGGAGGCCTCTCAGCAGATCAACCTCTTAGAGCTTCGAGCCATTCGATTAGCCCTCAAAGCCTTCTCTCACACCCTGGCTCACCAGTCTGTTCTGGTACAGATGGACAATCAGGTGGCCATGTTTTATGTGAACAAACAGGGGGGCACTGGGTCCAGTCTCCTGTATCAGGAAGCACAGGCCCTTTGCTCTTTTGCGCTCTAAACACAGCATGGTGCTCAAGGCGGTTTACCTGCCAGGTCAAGAGAACTTCCTAGCAGACAGGTTGAGCAGGATTCTGCAGCCCCACGAGTGGCAGCTGCACCCTTTGGTGGTTCAACAAATTTTTCTGAAATGGGGACTTCCATCAATGGATCTCTTTGCCAGTCCCCTGAACCACCATTTACCCAGGTTCTGTTCCAGGCAACCGCATCCCCTAAGAGTAGCAGCGGATGCTTTTCTCATTTCCTGGAACCAGGGCCTTCTCTATGCGTTTCCTCCCACGCCTTTGGTGGCCCGAACTTTGTTCAAGATTGTGAGGGACAAGGCCTCAGTGCTTCTGGTAGCTCCCAGATGGCCGAGGCAACCCTGGTTCCCGCTTCTGCTTCAACTGGCAGTGGACACCCCACTGCCTCTGGGGTTGCAGCCCAATCTCCTGTCTCAGGATCAGGGTTTCCTTCTACACCCCAATCTCAAATCTCTCAATTTGATGGCCTGGAGGCTGCAAGGGTAGTGTTAGCTCCCTGGGGCCTGCCTCAGGAGGTGGAAGAGGTGGTATTAGCCTCTAGAAAGCAATCCACCAGGAAAACCTATGCCCTGAAATGGAAAAGGTTCTCATTGTGGTGTCAAGAACACCAAGCAGATCTCTTTTCCTGCACTGTGCCAGTGGTGCTTCAATATCTCTTGCATTTGTCCAATCACGGCCTTAAGTCTAATTCTGTTCGGGTACACCTCTCGGCTCTAGCAGCTCACCACTCACTGGTGGAGGGACACTCCTTGTCGGTTCACCCCTTGGTGTCCAGGTTCCTCAGAGGCTTGCTTCTGCTCAAGCTGCCTATCCGTCCACCAGCCCCTGAGTGGGAGTTGAATGTGGTCTTGCAGCAGTTAACTCGCCCACCTTTTGAACCCATGGCTACCTGCCATCTTCGCTTCCTTTCTTGGAAGACTCTCTTTCTAGTGGCCTTAACCTCGGCCAGGCGAGTAAGTGAACTTCAGGCCTTAGTCTGTGATAGGCCTTACACTCGTTTTTATAGAAACAGGGTAGTCCTTAGGACTCATCCTAAGTTCCTCCCCAAGGTTGTCTCCTCCTTCCATCTCAACCAGGAGGTGGTTCTTCCAACATTCTTCCCTAGGCCCCATGCTAGCCGGGCTGAGACAGTCCTGCATACCCTGGACTGTAGAAGGGCCTTGTCCTTCTACCTTGAGCATTCGCAGGGGTATAGGAGGGCTACTCAGCTCTTCGTGTCTTTTGCCCCTAATAACTTAGGGTTGCCTATTGCCAAGCGTACCTTGTCCACCTGGGTGGCTGACTGTATCACCTGGGCTTACAGGGCAGCAGACCTTCCCTTGCAGGGGCGGGTTACGGCCCACCGTGTCAGGGCTATGGCGGCCTCAGTAGCTCATCTCCGCTCTGTACCGTTGGCAGACATCTGCAGGGCTGCAACTTGGTCCTCAAGCCAGACTTTTGCAGCTCATTACTGCCTTGAGAGGGAGTCCCGTAGGGACAGTGCTTTCGGTCAGGCAGTGCTCCGGAATCTCTTCGAGGTTTAGGCAACTCCTACCCTCCAGCTCTCTGGTTGGGCTACCGGTGGAGGTGTAGTCCAGTGAAATCTTTTTCTCTGATGCTGTGGCTAGAGGGAGCTCATTTTTCCGCTCTGGGGACCCCGGTATCCTGAAGCTGGGGAGTCCCATATGTGAGGACTGACTTCCTGCTTGGTCTTGGAGAAAGAGTAGTTAATCACCTGTAACAGGTGTTCTCCAGGAGCAGCAGGAATCAGTCCTCACAACCCTCCCTCCTCCCCTTGGAGTTGCAGTTGTACATAGTTTATTGTTTTTGTATTTTAAGTGCTGTTCCTGATCGTGGTCCAGTCTAGTCCCGAGACCTCTGGGTTCCCTATCTTATCCAGCAGCTTGGAGACTGAGAAACTCATTCTTCTGTGACATCATCAGTATATCTCTCTGGTGTCCGCCTCCATCCAACCAGTTACCTCAGTCTCTAAGCAGCTGGATAGATGGGAGCCCGGGGGTCTCGGGCTCACTTGAGAAACAATTGAGAATCTAGTTTAAATTTTTTATTTCTATTCTTTCAGTTTGATTGCTGTAGTTTTAAATTTCTTTTCTTTCTTTTCTAGGTGCTGTGTCTTTAAAGCTCCAGCACCAGTTAGCTCCCTTCCTCCCCCCCCCCCCTCCTTCTGTCTCATTTTAGCTGAGCCTGCTTCAGAGGTATTGCCTGGCCTGGCAGCGCTGCAGTTCCCCCTCACAATTTGGGATAGTTGGTCCTTTTGCTCTCAGTTGGAGGGGAGTAGTTTATCAGCGTCACGCAGAAGAGCCTGCCTGCGAGCGTGCTTGTGGTTTCCCGCCATCAGCAAACTGGACGGAGGAGGCTGCTCACGCACCTGGTCCGAGGGCGTCAAATTCCTTGCCATTACAGGAGCGCGGTTTTCTCATCGGGGACACGGTCCCTGCAGGTAAGCACTTTCTGGCGGTGCTGCTTCGTTGGGGCAGCGCGCCATTCGCACGGGCTTTCTTCTGTTCGGGCCTTGCCGCGTGGTGACGGCGCGGCCCTGTAAGCGGCTCTGCTGCGCGGTTTCTGGTGAGACCGAAGGTCTTTCTTCTGCTGCGTTTTTTGCGTTTAGGGAAGCAGCGGACACTTCTTCTTCTAGTTTTTGTTTTTTAAACGGGCGCCTTGTTTTTTCCCGGGCCAGTCAGCGCTACAGGGGACCTCCTCCACAGGCGAATTATTAATTTTGAAGGGGGTTTTTCGGTTTCTTCCCTTGGTCTTTATTTTTTCTTTTGTCAGGATGCCTTCCAAGCCCCTTTGCGTGGTGTCTGGGGCTAAGAAGGTTTCTTCTGCGGGGGTCTGCAAGGCCTGTGTGGGGGAGAGTGGAGAGATAGCACAGCCTCCCTCTCAGGCAGACCGGGCCTCGGGGGTTGCCCTAGAGCCCTCGTCTGTTCCATTATCTGGCGGGGAACTGGATGAGCCGGTGGCCGGTCCGTCTTCTGCCCCTACCCCTTCCCCCTCGCATGTGTTGTTTCCCAAGGAGCTGTCTGCTATTTGTTCTCAGCAGTTTGTGGCCCTATTACAACAATCTGCGGTTGGCTCTCTGCTGACGCAGGGTCTCGCAGAGGGTTCTGAGGGGGAAAGGAAACGCTCTGCTTCCCCCAGAGTCCACTCCTCCCCGCCTCCGAGTAAGAAACTGCGGGGCGACAGGGCATTGTCTGACATTACAGGGGTTTCGGAGGACCCGTTGTCAGATGAGGAGAATCTCAGTGTGGCTCTGGATGAGGACTTGGAAGAGGGGGAGATCTCAGAGCGGGAAGATCAGGCCAGGGTGGTGAGAATATTTCGGAGAGAGGAGTTACCAGCTCTCATAACCGAGTCTCTTAAGGCGCTCAATATGCCAGTCCCAGGGGCGGCGGAGGATGACACTCTTGAAGATCCTTTACTACAGGTGTTTCGCCGGACTCAGAGGGCCTTCCCAGTGCATAGGGTATTTACCGAGATGATTCAGGAAGAATGGAGCGTTCCGGAGGCTCCGTTGAAGGGATCCCGGGTTATGGGCCGTTTGTATCCCTTGTTGGACCAAGATAAAGAGGTTTTTAAGTCGCCCAAGGTGGACGCGGCGGTCTCGGCTGTCACCAAGAAGACCACCATCCCGGTTGAGGGTAGTGCGGCCCTCAAGGATATTCAAGATCGGAAGTTAGACGTGCTTTTGCGGCAGGTCTTCGACATCAATGCTATCTCCCTGCAGGCAGCCATTTGCGGAGCCTGGGTGGCTCGGGCCTGCCTCTGTTGGGCGCAACAGGTGCAGGGGGAACAGCCCAGTTCTTTAGCGGAAGACGCTGCTCGCATGGAGTCAGGGGCAGCCTATCTTGCGGATACGCAATATGACCTTATGAGGGGTCTTTCTAAGAGTATGGCTTCGGCTGTTGCAGCTCGGAGATACTTGTGGTTAAGGAATTGGGCTGCGGACTCCTCTTCGAAAGCGAGGTTAAGTAAGCTGCCCTTTAAGGGCCGCCTTCTGTTCGGGGAGGATTTGGAAAAGCTCGTTAAGGATCTCGGAGAATCTAAAGGCGGCAGGTTACCTGAAGACAAGCCCAAGTCTGCCCGGGGGGCTCCTGGAGGTCGGGGTCCGTTTCGGGATTTCCGCCTTTTTCGTTCCCAGAGGTTCTCCTCGAGTCCCCGGGGGCAGTTTCCCTACCGCAATCAGGGGTTTCGGGGATTCCGGGGAGCGGGAAGAGGATTTGGGGCCGCTTCCACCTCCTCTTCCCTTAATTTCAAGAAATCGCGATGAGATGAGGAGGGCCCAGCCGACCCTCGTTCCTGTGGGGGGTCGTCTGCGGGAGTTTTTCCTGCCTGGGCCCAAATTACTTCAGATCAGTGGGTGCTCGAGGTTATTCGGGAGGGGTACGCTCTCGAGTTCTTGCATCCGGTGCGGGAGGCGTTTGTACAGTCTCCCGGACGGTCCGTCACAAAGTGTGTGGCTTTGCGGGAGACGGTACAAAGGCTGTTGGACCTCAAGGCAATTGCTCCCGTCCCTCCAGATCAGTGCGGGTCCGGTCGATACTCCATCTATTTCATTGTCCCCAAAAAGGACGGGGGCGTCCGACCCATTCTGGATCTAAAGCGGGTCAATCGCTGCCTGCGAGTGTTGCATTTTCACATGGAAACTCTCCGTTCCGTCATAGTAGCAGTGCGACAAGGAGAGTACCTCACCTCTTTGGACTTGTCGGAGGCGTACCTTCATATCCCGGTAAGACCGGATCATCACCAGTTTCTCCGGTTCGTGGTGCCATTCGGTCATTATCAGTTCCAAGCGCTCCCTTTCGGGCTTGCAACGGCTCCGCAGGTGTTCACCAAGGTTATGGTGGTGGTGGCCGCGGCGTTACGCAAAGAGGGCATTCTTGTTCACCCTTATTTAGACTGGTTGATACGGGCCAAGTCAAGGGCCGAGAGCGCACGGGTCACAGCTCGTGTAGTGGAGTTCTTGCAAAGCCTCGGGTGGATTGTCAATATGTCCAAGAGCCACTTGCAACCTTCCCAGACTCTGGAGTACCTGGGGGCCCGATTCGATACGAGTGTGGGCAAGGTGTTTCTCACGGATCAGCGAGCAGAGGGCTTGCGGTGCCTGGTGCAACGGTTTCTGCGGCTTCGAGCTCCCTCGGCGTGGAGCTACCTGCAGTTGTTGGGCACCATGGCGGCGACGATAGAGACGGTGCCATGGGTGAGAGCTCACATGAGGCCCTTGCAAAGGGCGTTGCTTCGCCGCTGGTCGCATCAATTGCATCCCTTGTCCCGGAAGTTGGAGTGTCCGGAGGAGACTCGTCGGGCCCTGCTCTGGTGGTTGCTTCCCGGATCTCTCGAACGGGGGAGAGCCCTGGAGACTCCCGAGTGGGTAGCAGTGATGACCGACGCCAGCTTGTCGGGCTCATTGTCAGGGCAGTTTCGTGCAGGGCTCCTGGAATTCGCAGGAGCAGCAGTGGTCGATAAATCACTTGGAACTGCGTGCAGTGCTCCTGGCTCTGCAGGGGTTTCGACAGATGCTCTCGGGGAAAGCGGTGAGAGTGCTCTCGGACAATGCGACGGCAGTCGCCTTTGTCAACCGGCAGGGGGGCACCAGCAGTGTGGCCCTCGAGGCAGAGGCCGATGTTCTGTGCGCATGGGCAGAAGCAAACCTCGTCGATCTGTCAGCGGCTCATGTGGCCGGAGTGAGCAATGTCGAGGCCGACTTCCTCAGTCGGGTCCGCGTCGATCCGGGAGAATGGATTCTGCACCCCGAGGTATTCCAGATGCTGACCCGCCGGTGGGGAACGCCGGTCATGGATCTCATGGCGACTTTCGTCTCAACGAAGTGCAGTCGGTTCTTCAGCAGATGCCGGGAACCGATGTCGGAAGGATTAATGCTCTCCTCCAACCTTGGCCGGAGGGGCAGCTGCTTTATGTCTTCCCTCCGTGGGTTTTGATAGGCAGGACCCTTCAAAGGCTAGAGCGGTTCCGCGGCCATGTCATCCTAATAGCGCCGGATTGGCCGCACCGTCCCTGGTACGGCGACCTGGTGCGGTTGCTGGTGGCGAAACCATGGCGGCTTCCCTGTCGGGCGGACTTGCTGTCGCAGGGTCCTCTGTTCATGCCTCACGTGGATCGGTTCCCGCTTACGGCCTGGCTCTTGAGCGGGCGCGGCTGAGTTCGCGTGGTTATTCGTCAGCAGTCGTTTCTACCTTGTTAAAGTCCAGGCGGCGATCTACTTCACTGGCGTATGTCCGGGTCTGGCGTGTCTTTGAGGCGTGGTGTGCGGATAGAAGCGTCGTGGCTCTTAAGGCTTCTCTCCCGCGGATCCTAGAGTTCCTGCAGGACGGTTTCGACAAGGGCCTAGCGGCGGCCTCGTTGCATGTTCAGGTGGCGGCCCTGTCTTGTTACAGGGGCAGGGTTACTGGGCGGTCACTAGGCGAACAGCGGGATGTGAAGAGGTTCCTTAGAGCGGTGTCGCTTGCTAGGCCTCCGTCTCGGGCGGTGTTTCCCAAGTGGCATCTTCCCTTTGTGCTACAGGCGTTAGAGCGGGAACCGTTCGAGCCTTTGGCACGGTCGTCGCTCAAGGACCTCACGTTGAAAGTGGTATTCTTGGTGGCGGTTTCTTCGGCCAGACGTGTGTCGGAGCTACAAGCGCTTTCATGCCGGGAGCCTTTCCTGTCGTTCTTAGCCTCTAAGGTAGTCTTGCGGCCGGTCCCGGCCTTCCTGCCTAAGGTGCTTTAGGCTTTCCATGTCAATCAGGAAATTTCCTTGCCAGTTTTTGCCGGCAGCTCGGATTCCCCTCATTCAAGGAAGCTTCATCTTTTGGATGTCCGGCGAGCGTTGAAGAAGTATCTCAAGCGGACGTCGAGTTTTCGAAAATCCGACAGGCTTTTTGTGCTCTTTGGGGGACGTCGGAAGGGGGAAGCGGCGTCCAAGGCCTCCATTGCACGCTGGATTAGGGAGGCCATCGCGTCGGCCTATATTTTACGTGGCAGAGCTGTGCCGGAAGGGTTGCGGGCCCATTCCACGAGGGCACAGGCGACTTCCTGGGCGGAGGTCCGTTTGGTGTCGCCGGTGGAGATTTGTCGGGCGGCGACGTGGTCCTCCTTGAACTCGTTCGTGAAGCACTATAGGCTGGATGTGCAACGAGCGGAGGAGACTTCATTTGGTTCCGCAGTCCTGCAAGCAGTTTTGCCGGGACCCTCCCATGCTTAACGACTTTGTTTTCACTGCTCTGGTAAGGACCCAGAGGTCTCGGGACTAGACTGGACCACGATCAGGAAAATGAAATTAGACTTACCTGCTAATTGTTGTTCCTGGAGTGGGAACAGTCTAGTCCCATGTCCCGCCCGGAGTCCCTTGGCAAACAGGTCTGGGGACTGGCTCCGCGTGGTACAGGTAAGAGATTTTCCTTTGAAAGTTTTTTTCTCTCGGGTTGTCGCTACATTTCCTGTGTAAAGCGAACTAGCACAAAAAAAAAAAAAAACCCAACAAATGAAAGGCGGGGAGCATTCAGTCAGTTTGTCAGGGAGGGCTGCATTGCGCTACCAGTGAAGGGGCCTGTTGCAGCTGTGTGGTTGAGTTTTCTACTCGCCGTTAGTGCTCTTTGCTGTTTTTTCCCTTGGGGGGCAGTTGTCTTTCTCTAGGGCTCATGCTGCATCTGTTATATTAGTTTGATTACATAGATACTTACTTGTTTCTCCGGTGAGTCTGCTTTGTCAATAGGTTACTGGTTGGATGGAGGCGGACACCGGAGAGATATACTGATGATGTCACAGAAGAATGAGTTTCTCAGTCTCCAAGCTGCTGGATAAGATAGGGAACCCAGAGGTCTCGGGACTAGACTGTTCCCACTCCAGGAACAACAATTAGCAGGTAAGTCTAATTTCATTTTATTAGCTATGTTATTTGACTGGCAAAGATGGCACCTTTAGGCGGGAAGGGGACCGCGCATGCGCGGGTGCATTCCCAAAGGCTTTCTTAGAAATCTGGGGAAATGCTCCGCAGGGGGCTCCATCGGCGTCGATGTCACCCATATGTGAGGACTGATTCCTGCTGCTCCTGGAGAACACCTGTTACAGGTGAGTAACTACTCTTTCTCTCATGGCTTTCAATATCATTTTATGCTGATGACTCTCAAATCTATCTACACCAGATATTTCTTCTATACTCCAAGCCTGTATATCTGCCTGTCTATCTGACATTGCCGTCTGGATGTCTCGCCACCATTTGAAATTGAACATGGCCAAAACTGAACTTATTTTTCCCTCTAAATCCTCTTCTTCCCTTAACCCTCTTCCCCCTTCCTCCTTTCTCTATCTTTATTGAAAATACTCTTCTGCTTCCTGTTTCCTCAGCCCTTAACCTTGGGGTCATATTTGACTCCTCCCTCTCCTTCTCCACACATATCCAATAGATAGATAGCAAAAACCTGTCATTTCTTTCTTTATAACATTAACAAAATTTGCCTCTTCCTTTCTGAACACACTACTAAAACACTTATCCACTCTTTAATCACCTCTTGCTTAGATTATTGCAACCTCCTCCTTGTTGGTCTCCTGAGATCTTTCGCCTCTTCAGTCTGTTAAAAACTCTGTTGTGCAGCTAATCTTCCACCAGTCCCATAACCCCTCTTCTTAAATCACTTCATTGGCTTCCTATCCGTTTCCATATCCAATACAAACTTCTCCTTCTGACCTATAAATGCCGTCATTCTGTTGCTCCTCACTACCTCTCCTCTCTCTTTACACCCCTCCTCGTGAACTCCGCTCTTCCTCTGGCTTTCTTCTCTCTATGCCCTTCTCTTTCACTGCCAACTCCAGATTTCGATCCTTTCACCTTGCTGCTCCTTATGCCTGGAACAAACTACCTGTATCTTTATGTCAGGTTTCATCTCTCCCCATTTTCAAATCCATGCTAAAGACTCACCTCTTTCAGGTCTCTTTTGGATCTTAATCCCTTGTTCTCTTTCTGTCTCCTTACCCTTCCCTATTCTACTCTTGTTCTCATCTGTTGTACTGTTCATCTTGATTAGATTGTAAGCTCTAATGAGCAGGGACCATTTTATTATATGTATCTGTACATATCTGTATGCTGTTTATGCCTTGTAACGCTATATAAATGATGAATAATAATAGTAGTCGTAGTAGTAGCTCGATGGGTCAAAGAGGCGATTGCCTCAGCTTATCGGCTGAAGGGAAAGGTGGTACCGCATGGTCTTCATATGCACTTGACCAGAGCTCAAGCAGCGTCCTGGGTGGAGTACATCTTGGTTCCGCCAGTGGATATTTGTGGGGCAGCGACGTGGTCCTCTCTACGTACGTTCACACATCACTATCACCTGTATGTGCAAGCAGCGAGCAAAGCTGCTTTGGAGCCTCTATGCTTCATGCTGGACTCACTGGTCCCTCCTGTGTCTAGATACTGCTCTGGTACATCCCACATGTACTGTACTGGACTGGACTGGAGGGACAATTAGGAAGGAGAAATTAGATCTTACCTGCTAATTGTATTTTCTTGAGTCCCTCCAGTCCAGCCCAGGACCCACCTTGGAAGTGCAGTATTTTTTTCTCTGCTATATCTTAGGAATTTCGGAAGCGGGGTGTCCAGCTCAGTTAGGAATGCCATCGGATACACTTGGGGATTTTCCTCAGGGACAGTTGCAGTATTGGCAAGTATGACCTTGGTATCTTGGTTCTCCACAGTTGTATATAGTTTATTCATGTGGTTGCAGTGATGCTGTTATGCGAAAAAAAAAAAAAGGAAACGATTTTCAAGAAAAGGTCTTGGTTCTTCTGCTCCCTCCAGTTCTGCTTTGTCAGAAAGATACTGGTTTCTGGACTCCAAGGGGGGAGCTCTTCTTTTGTGACATCAAAAAATCAAACATGCTCAGTCCCCAACTGCTGGAGGAGGGAGACAACCAACACATACTGGACTGGACTAGAGGGACTCTAGGAAAGATAGTTAGCAGGTAAGGTCTAATTTCTCCGTGCTGCTGAATATCCCATTCAGTATGTAGTTTGCAGATCTGCCACACACATTAATCCTTTTGAATATCTCCCCTCCCCCCATTGAGTTTATTTGTAACTTACATTTGTATTTTTGAAAGGTGTTTCTTCCTTTTGTAAATGCAGTTTAAGGCTCCTATATTTTAAAAACTTAGGGCAATTTTCAAAGTCATTTCCATAGCTTAAATAGTGCTTAACCTGTGGAAATAGTCTTTTATAAACTTGCTGTCCGATATGTGGGTAAATGTGCTATCCCTTATCCTGCTAGACCAGTCCAGACGAGTGGGTTATGCTTCCTTACCAGCAGGTGGAGACAGATTTGAGCAACTTTCAGTGATATTACCAAGTATATATGCTGGTGCAGCTCTAAGAGAAGTCATTTTGTCTCCTTCCAGCAGTTGTCAAAGTGTTTGAAGTGGTACAGTGGTACAGATAGTGCTGTGGCCTGTGTGACTGAGACCTGTAGGCCCAATGTTGCTTCATGCTGAGGTACACCCCTATCTCCTAGAGCCAATAGCTGCTCTGTTTCCAGTGCTGTTTCCCATGGATTTCTAGTGCTTGATGGGCCAGAGAGGAGCAGGAGGACCCCATGGGGCCCCTGAGGGGACTGGTAAGTCAGGCCCCAGGTCCCCCTTTCCTCTTGCTGTCCTTGATCTACATGCTTTTTTATCTTTGCATGTTTCTGATGCTTTGTTTTTCCTCCCACTGTTTTCAGTGGACAGTATTTGGCTTTCTGACTGCTTGCAAATAAATAAAGCAGCTCCAAATTAAAAAAAAAAAAAAGCTTTTGCTTGGCATCTGGACCCCCACGCTTGCATACACATATGGGGCTTCCTTAACAAAGGCTGGGATTCCTTTTTGCCACGGCCCTCCTTCTTTTTTTCTGTGCTTTTTTTCCCCAGTATCTTGTTTAACTTTGCTGCTCTGGTACTCAGCCGGGTAACTGGATGCTGCCTGCTACCCACAGCAGTTTTTTTCCCACAGCTGCTTCTTTTTGCCCCGATGGTGGCTGGAATGCCAGGGGAACTCATGTAATGGCATTTGGGGACCCCCTCTATGGAGGGGGGGCCTGAGCCCAATGCAGTTTCTGTGGCCCCTGCAGCACTTTCACTTTGTTTTTACCGCCGGTGGACACCATAAAACCATTTGAGATGACTCCTTGGGCTTGGCATAAGTGGAGCCTGGTGGGATAGTCCTGTGCATTGTGGAGTTCCCTCCTAAGGCGTTCTCCCAGGCAGACCCCCATCCTTGAGTCAGCTTGTGTCTTCTTAATGGAAGACACTGGAAGTGGGGCTGAGGGGCACTAAGGTTCTGGATTGGCTGTTTCCATTACCCCAAGGGGAGATGGACACCTTTTTTGGGTCTCTAAGGTGGATTTCCTGATCACGGCAGTGGTGAATCTCACAACCATTCCAGTGAATGGTGGCGCTGTGCTGAAGGAGTTTCATGATAGGAGAATGGAAGCCCTTTTAAAGAATGTATACATGGCTTCAGACATGGGTACAAGGGTGCTGCAGCTAAGCTGTGACTGAGCAAGCACCCCTTCAAGGGCAAATTGCTCTTTAGGGAGGATCTGGAGAAGTTGATAAAAGTCTACGGGGCTCCTGGAAGATAAGCCCAGAGGTTTGAGGTTTCTCATGTAAGATTCAGCGGAGAGCTTGAAGGTGGTTTAGGATCAGAAAGGCTTTGAACCCAGCCTGTTCCTCCTTTGGGCCTAAGTTCAAGAAGGGTCAATCCTTTTGAGAGTCCCAGCAATCTCGGGATTTGGCAGTAGCCCCCTTTAGGAAGTGGCAAATCCTCCAGTGAGATCTGGTGGGTCCTTTCCGAGAGACAGATGGTAAAGGAGCAGCTACAGGTGTTTAACTTGAAATAGGTCCATATCACATAAGATCATTGGATCTTTGAGGTCCTCAAAGAAAGATATTCATTGGAGTTTGCAGAACCCATTCAGGATGTCTTTGTGGAGTCTCCTTGTGGCTCTAGGCCAAGAGAATAGCAACTGAGAAGATTCTTTAGCACCACCTGCAGTTGCAGGCTATCATACCCGAACCCTTCTCATAGTGAGGACAAGGATCGTACCAAAGAAAGGTGGATCCTTCCACTCCATCCTGGACCTGAAAGCAGTTATTGCCAAGATGAATGCCACACTTCTGCATGGAGACCCTCCAGTCGGTCATTGCATCGATCTGCCACTGGGAGTTTCTCACCTTTTTGGACCTTTCTGAGCTATACTTCCATATTCCTGTCAGGAAGCAACCTCAGTGGTTTCTCCACTATTGCATCCCGGACTGTTTTTTTCCTAGTTTCAGGCCCTATCTTTTGGTTTTGCGACGATAACCTCACAACTCTGCAAATTATTTTCTTCATTTCTCTTATTTACTCCTGTGTGTGTGTGTGTTATTTTTTTTTTCTCCTGTCGGAGTTAGGTAGGCAGGGGAGAATTTGTTCTCAGATTCCAGGGGTCCTTTGCTTTTTTGAGTATTGTCGCCCCCACTGGTGGAGCGTATAGCTGCACACCAGGTGGAGCCGCCTTGATGCCCAAAAATAAGAGTTCCCAATATGGCTGCCAGGAGGGCTGCTGGGATCTGTAGTTTTATCTTATCCTTTCATTAGGCAAAGTAGTTGTAGACGAGGGTTTAGGCAAAACAGAGAATTATTTTTATTTGTTGTGTTTGTGGTTTTCCACCATAAGCAAGTAACAGGCTGAAAAGAACAGTGGATTCTTCTCCAACACAAAGTTATGAAAATATATATGCACAGTCTTATTGGTAACAGCAAAATAGCTTCTTAGGAACTTGGCTTTCACAGCTCAAACATAAAGCTTCTCCTGGGCACATTTAGCTTCTTTAAGAGAGTGTTCCTTTCACAGCTCCCACATACAGAAATGCTTTTAAATGTTCCTCTGAGCTTTCCCTTTAGCTGCAGGTTTCACACAGAGCAAACGCTGGCTTAACGACGTTCAGCTGTGCACTGTGCTGTAACCTTCACTCAGGCCAATTCCTTGCTACGTCATTCATTCACACACACAGGGTTTTTTACTCAACACTCTTCTAGCTCTCCAGCATTACAATAAGAGCATTGCATTTCCTCTGGGTCATCATTATAATCTTCACAGCAGCTGCCTATCTCCATTTCCTCATTGCCATCCTCATAGTATTCTTCAGGCTGTGCCTGGCTAATGAGCTGACTGGTTTGTCTCTGAATCATATCATTCAGTTTCTCCACCAGAATCTGTTTCTGCTCTATCTCTTCAGATAACTGAGGTAACTGATATGTAGACAGGGTATTATTTCTACTGCTGTAATCTTTCTGACTTTTATAATTACTTCTCCTCTCAGGAACTAAATCCTTTAGCTTCCTTACAGGTATAAACTCAGGAAGAGACACTTGCCTTAGTGGAGAGCCGTTTGGTAGCTTCCCTCTCTCATAGGTAAAGCCAGACTGCTTTCTCTCTGTATGCACTCCTCTCTCTTGTGGCAAACTTCCTTTCTGTCTCTGTTCCTGCTGACTGCTGAGACTTCCCTCGAGTCTCTGCTGGGGACTGGGCACTCCTCCCTTGAGTCTGTGCCTTCCTTGCAGACTCCCTTGTCGTCCCTCCACTGGACTTCCTTGCTGCCAGCTCTGCAACCCACTCCCCTGTAGTTCCTCTACTGGAGTTCCTTCTTGCAAGCTTCTGCTTCTGCTAGTTCCCCTTCTAGTTCCCTTACTGGTGTTCCTAACTTTCTCACACGCAGGAGTTTTAAGCTGCTCTCTTTCAGGGACCACGCCTTTTTCCCAGCACACATGGGAACTGCTAGGCACTCTAGCTCTGACGTGCTGAAGTGGGCGGGGCTTAATCGTGACTGCTATGAGTCAGAAGCTCCTGGTTGCTAGGGAAACCCTGAATGCTCTCAGTTTTAAAGGCACAGGTCTCATTTTCCTGGCATTCCATAGCCTCTGTACTGCCTTCATCATCACAGTATTCATATTAATAAAGTGACTCACTGCAGTTAGGTTAAATAACAACTGTCAAATACGCCAGTTATTTTCTAATCTTGCATACTGCTTTCTGCTACTTGTGCCAACATGTCTTTAAACTGACAAGATCCACCTGCCGGCACTATTTGTCAAGTGGGCAGATTTTTAACACCACTAAAAAGCTCTGACACAGTCTCCTAAACTCTAATCTATATTTTTCTGGTATATCCTCCTCCATTTTTCAATGCAATGTCAATTTCTCAAACGCCTGTCGCCTAATGTTTTCCTCCCCTCTCCATCATGCTTAATTTAATAAAGATGCTTATTTCTGACATCTTTTCTGTCCTTCCTGATTTTCAAATAAAACTGAATAGCATTCAGAAATCTTAAAGGGAAGCAGCCTCTAAAGAAGGATATATCAGAAAATTGTACATAATGAAAGGGAACTTACATTCTTATTACTGTGCATTTTGATAGAAACTGGGCCAGTGCTACCTCTTTTTGCTGACCCCCACCCTCAATTGATTCCAAAGAAGTTCTTCAGGAGCCTTTTTTTGTCCCAACAATGACTTAGGAGCCTGTTTACTAAACATTGACATGCGTTAAGTGCCACTGTGCCCATAAAATAAATGGGTGCTGCTGCGCTTTGCACACACTAACATTTGTAAATGCGCTTTTCTCCAGGAACAAGCAGGAAGTCAGTCCTCACATATGGGTTACGTCGGCATTGATGGAGCCTGCGTGGAGCACTTCACCAGCTTTCAAAGAAAACCTTTGGGACAAGGGTGCTATCTTGCTCAGTCTCCTTTTTTCCGCAGAGCCCAACGGATGTCTGTCCTGTTTCCCTGGAAAAATCCTTGCTAATTGTCCTTAAAATACTTAGTTTCCCAGTTTGCATACCAGTTCCTCTTCCTGCCTCGAGCCGGCACCGTCTCCAGTGCTGTTCTCAGCTCCTTTTATCTTTTTTGATCGAGGCTCGCCTCGACCAGTGTTCATGCCTTTTTTCACCCGGGGGTCATCAATCCCGTCTGGGTGTTCCCCACCATGTCCTCCGGTGGGTTCAAAAAATGTGACCGCTGCAGTCAAACAATGTCAGTGACTGACACCCATGACTGCTGCCTATGCTGCCTGGACCCAGATCATGCGACCTGTGCCAGGCCATGATGTGGCCCCCACGTGAATACTACTGCATTATATGGACAATCCATTGCTTGTAAATTAATTCCGCTGCCCTGCCTGGACAATCCATTGCTTGTAAGTTAATTCCGCTGCTCTGCCTGGACAATCCATTGCTTGCTAGCTAATTCTGCTGCCCTGCCTGGACAATCCATTGCTTGCAGATTAATTGCATAGGACTCGCTACCCATTGTTTGCAATATTTGCTTTGTAAAACAACTTACGCTGTATAGCCTGTTAACTCAATTAACTCCACTACCACTACATAAATAGTCTGCTAAACAACCACAAGTAATACAACACATAGAATAAAGACACCACTAACAACACAAAAATGCACCTATAGGACAAAACTCAAGTTGAACCCATGTCAGTTAGCCACTAACATATTCCCAGGTCAATAAAATACATAATATAAAATGCACTCCACTACCCACTACCTCATGGCCTACCTCACACTCCTCCACATGTTCGCACCATGCACATATAACATCAGACACAACAAGCAAATCCCCTTGATCAACCTACATACCACCTAACCCAGGTACACACTAACATCACACCTATCTAAAGAACGCCAACAACCAAAGCATATAGCACACAAACCTTACAATGCCACATGTAATACACCCACTCACCACACAGATAATGAACACACAAACCCAATCATAGCAACAAACATCAGGTGTGCTCTACTAAATGCCAGATCTATCAGGAACAAACCAAATACTATCCTTGACCTAATCCATGACAAGAAGCTGGATATAATATGCATCACCGAGACCTGGCTAGACGACTCAGACCAGGTCCTATTAAACCAAGTAACCCCAACAGGATACTCGGCATTTAACTGCATCAGAGCACAAAAGAGAGGAGGAGGAGTACTAATACTTTCCAGAAAAGAATAAAGGTTCAAAACGATCGCCACCACTAACACTATTGAAGCTAACACACTCACGATAGCCAACAAATATCTAAGTATCTCCCTCACATACAGACCATCTGGAACCACAACTGAACACCTATCCACAGTAATTGAAATGAGATGTGCACATAACAGAAAACACAAACCCCTCATTGCATTAGGAAACTACAACCTAACATCCGCACCCACCAGAGAAACCGCAACATTCTTAAAAGCCATGGAGTCACTAAAATACTGCCAGACAATCAATGTCCCAACACACCAGCATGGTACAACTCCGGACATGGTCTTCATGCCAATGCAATTAGTGGAACAAAACAAAACCAACAATCATGCCAGTCCCTTGGTCAGACCACCATGTGATTGAATTCACCATAACCCTGAATAACCCCGCACAACGCAAAGAAGAAGAACGAATAACTAGACGATTCAAAACATTTAACAGAGACTCATTCATAAACGAAATCACTCCACAACTTCAACAGAAGCACGACACCCTTGACCTAAACATAGAAGAATGGAATACAATAATATCCAACGCAGCATCTGCCCCAGCCATCAAAGAACCACAAGCACGAAAGAGATCCAACGCCCCATGGTACTCACATGAAATCAGAGTTGCAAAATGCACGCTCAGAAGACTGGAAAGAAAATGGAGATGGAACAAATCACACTACCTCCTAACCCAATAGAAAGACAAGCAACTGGACTATAACAACCTAATAAATGAATGTAAACAGCAACACCATACCATCCTAATCATGAAATCTGCTAACAGACCAAGAGAACTCTTTAGCATTGTCCAAAAGCTCACAAAGGACGACACGCAACAAAGTACCCACCATGTTGACCCACAAAAATATGCAGATTACCTTATGTCAAAAAACACCAACCAAACATGCTCTACTACACCACAAACAAAAGATTACACTATAAAAAAACAACATCAAACATGGGAGAGCTTCAACATACCAACAAAACAGGAAATAGAAGAAATTATATCTGGACTAAATACAACAACCCATGCCCAGTGTCGTGGCTCAAAGCTACAAAAAGCCAACTCTCTCAACACATTCAAAAAATCATCAAAGATTCTCTCCAACAAGGACACATGCCGCAACCACTAAAACATGCAATGATACGACCAAAACTTAAAAGTAGTAATCTGAGCCCCTCCAAACCAAAATCATACCGTCCCATCTCCAGCTTGCCATTCCTTGCTAAAATCGTGGAAAAGGCAGTGCAAAGGCAACTTCAGGACCATATTGACATAAATGCCCCACTAGACATCCTTCAGCATGGATTTAAGCCTCAACACGGCATAGAAACACTACTCACCTCCCTCTTCGACAATCTCTTAAGAGGAATAGACAACACATAAAACCGCTTCCTGCTAGTGTTCATGGACATCTCAGCAGCCTTCGACACAGTGTCCCACACCAAGCTACTGCAACGCTTACAACAGATAGGACTATGCAAGAATACCCTGAACTGGTTTACGTCATACTTGGAAGGGCGAACGCAACAAGTCAAATGCAACCAAAAGAAATCAGTACAATTCCCCATCACGCAGAGAATACCCCAAGGCTCAGCCCTATCATCAATGCTCTTTAACATCTACATTCAGCCCATATGCAACATCATCAAGAACCACAAACTTCACTACCACATTTATGGTGACGACATCATGGTGTACGCTCCAGTCAACCTACTAGCACTAAACACCACGACAATAACCAAATGCCTCGAAGACATGAATGACTGGCTCATAGCCAACAACTTAACCGTCAATTACGATAAAACTGAGGCAATGTTCGTCACCAGGAACTCCACCTTCATACCTCCACAAACCATCAACATCCTAGACAAACACATAGTAGTCAAAGAAGAAGTTAAGTATCTGGGCATCACATTAGACAGAGCTCTGAACCCGAAATCCCACATCACCAAAACTGCAAACAAGGCCTATCAACGATTGAGGACAATCAGAAAAATCAAACCAATGCTCTGTCAGGACCACTTCCGCACAGTGTGCCAAGCACTCATTACACCACTGCTTGATTACGGAAAATCACTATATCAAGGTCTTCCTCAGCAGACACTCCACCCACTACAGATGGTACAAAACACCACAGCACGCATCATTACAGACACTCCAAGGACTGAGTACATCACTCCTGTCCTACAACAACTACACTGGCTCCCAATGATGGCAAGAGCTAAATATAAAACAATCATGATCATCTTCAAAATCATTCACCATCTCTCAGCAGACGTACTCCAAAACGTTGTAACAAGGGACATCAGCAATAGACCAAGAAGAACCAATAACAACATAATCGGCACACCTGCAGGCTATCACAAAACTAAACAAACAACTTCAAAAAGAGCACCATCACTACTGGCATCCATACTATGGAACTCCCTCCCAACGAGCCTGAGGGAATTAGATGACCTTACAGACTTCCGCAAAGACCTCAAAACATTTTTATTTATAGAAACATATGACCATTCAGGCAACATCCCCTACCCAAACAGATACACTACTTCCTCCGCCAACTAAACACGCACTCTTCCTATCCATACACACAAGTTTATCATACCAAGCTATTAAATACTCTCCTGTTAAATGTTAACCCTCATTGTACTATCTAAATACTGTTAAGTGTACTGTCTAAATGTGTACTGTCTAAATGTTTGCTGTTAAGTGTACTGTCCAAATGTTCACACGCAACCTAATGTTAAATGTAACCCTCCAATTGTGATGTGACATGACCACCTTGATTGAAGGATAAGGTGGCATACAAATCTTTCTAAATAAATAAATAAATGTCTAAAACCAATAAAAAGAGGTTGGAATTGCAAGAAAAACTTTTCCCCAGATCTGACTCAGCACCGGCCTCCCCGATGCTGAGCTCCAAGCCCAGCACTTCCCATGAGGCCCGAGTGTCCTCGGAGTCCCGCAGCGGCGGCTCCTCTGAGAAGACCTCTGACCCCGAGAGAAAAAAAGAAAAAATCCTCGAAGTCCACCGAGGTTGCACCGGAGAAACCCAGTAAAACTGCCTAGAGGGCAGCTCTGAGAGGCACCTTACCTAGGTCCTCAAGAAGGATTCCTTGGCTGGCAGAGACCCTGTGAGGTTCCTCGAGACCATAGTCCTCATCGAGGATGCACTCGCGAGAATGCTGCCGCCAGGCCTAAGGTCCTCGGTGCCCACGCTGAAAGCTGTGGAGCCTTCTGGCTTGGAAACCAAAATGGCGGCCTTGGAGCAGAACATAACTGCTGTCCTGGTCCTGTAGCAGGCAATGATGGCTGGTTTGTCCGCATCATCTACCCCGACAACCGGGCCCCTGATTGTGGGGGAGTCCCTGGTTGTCGAATTGAGCTCCAAGCACCATCGGCCTCGGTTAAGCCCTTGGTGCCATTCGAGGTCTTGGTCCCGTTCCTCGGGTATCTGGTCCTCCCCAGCCGGTTTCTACGACTTGGACCCCAAGTCCTCCGGAGGCCACCGACCACTCGGCCCTGGCCTCGATGTTATGAGTCGCAGGGCCTCGGACTCATCATCACCTCTCAACTCCAAGTGGGAGACCAACGACGAGGTGTCTGTGGAAACCAAGCAGCATTGAGATATTTTCCCGGATCCGGTACCCCCAGTGCTGCAGCACCATTCTCCTCTGGAAGATGTGGCCTTCTACGACTTAGTCAAGGATATGGCCAGAGCTCTCTCTGTGCAAATCGAGGTGGAGGAAGATCCTTGCACTAAGGAACTGAAGATCCTCCAGTATGAGTCTCCACCCAAAGAGACTCTCATGGTGTCTCTGCAGCTGATCATTGAGGTGGCTGTTACTCAGAATATGGAAGATGCTGGCCTCTATGCCAGTGGTCAGCCAATGCTTCGACGCCATCTACTGCGTCCAGAAGGGTCCCAGGTTCCACAGGCCCCAACTCTCAGATAACTCCATGGTCATTGAGTCGACCATGCAGAAACTTAAGAGCCAGAAGACCCACCCTTTGGTCCCTCCTAGAAGGGACACTAGAGCCCTCAATGCCCTCGGGTGCAAGTGTTACCAGGGCTCCATGCTGGGTTGCAGGATTCAAGTCTATGAATTGTACATAGGCATGTACCTGAAGGTCCACACCCAGGAGTTGTCCAGGTTTTCAGCGGGGCTTACCAAAGAACCCCTCCAGCGGTTCCAATCCCTGACCTCTGGGATCAAGGACTGTTCTAAGTTCCTCTCCACAGCGGCCTATGGCGGCTTTGAAACAGCGGCTTGGGTAGCAGCAGCCAGCATCGGCGCCCAACGCCAAGCCTGGCTGCAGTCTTCGGACCTCGAGCAATGGGTCCAAGACAAGCTATTCGACGTCCCCTGCACTGGGGAGAACCTGTTCGGCAAACCTATGGCCCACAAGGCGGATGAGAGCGAGGACGACGTGGTGACTCGACATAGGCTCTCCAAGAAGACCTCATCCTTTCCCTGTAAGAAACCATCAGGGAAACGATACCTGTTCCTGAGGAAAAAGGGGCCCTTTCAGCAGAGTCACCACTACCAACCTTTCTCGGGCCAGCAACAGGGTTCTCATCCTAAAAGACAAAGCCATGGGGCTCAGAAGCTGAAGGCACAGAAACCACAGGCTCCAGCTCCCGCCCAGCCTGGGAGGAGCTTTTGACTCCTGGGGTAGGGCCTCTCCTCCCCCGGGAGACCTTCACCAGCCCACAGGGGGCCACCTAGCACTCTTCGCCCACAAGTGGGCCAATGTCACTTTGGACCAGTGGTACTGCAGGTGGTAAGGGAAAGATACCTCCTCCACCTACAGCAGGTACCACCCAGGTTCTTTCCAAGAGAGCCAGTGTGACCTCTCCTTCACCAGACCCTTCTGCTCTCACAGCTCGCAGGTCTGCTCAGGGACAATGCAGTAGAGCCTGTACCCGAACACTTATGGGGAAAAGGCTTCTATTCCAGATACTTCCTTGTCCCAAAGAGAACAGGGGGCCTCAGGCCCATTCTAGACCTGAGAAACTTAAACAAGTTTCTGCTGAGGGATAAGTTCAAGATGCTCTCCCTTGGAACAGTGCTGCCTTACCTCCACCAGGGAGAGTGCTCTTTGGACCTAAAGGATGCGTATACTTACATTCTGATCCACCTCTCCCATAGGCAGTAACTATGGTTCATGGTGGGAGGAGGGCAATACCAGTACAGGGTACTCCCCTTTGGCCTCCTTGCCAAGGGTCTTACCAAATGCCTGGGGGTGGTAGCCGCCTACCTGCGCCTACAAGGGGCTTTCATTTTCTCCTACCTGGATGACTGGTTCATCAGTCAGGCCACAGTGCGTGCAACCCTTCTTCTGCAGCACCTGGGGTTCATCATCAACTGTCCCAAATCCCATCTCTTTCCAGCCCAAAGCTTGGAATTCATAGATGCTCAGTTGGACACATTACAGGTCAAGACCTTCTCCCAAGAAAAAGGGTAGAATGCCTCAGGCAACTGACAGAAGAGGTACAGCATCGCCGATCAGTGCCGGCAGGTCCCCTCCACTGCCTGCTGGACCATATGGCCTCGACTGTCCATGTCACGTCCTCAGCCTGCTTACACATGCGGACAGCTCAGTGGTGCCTACGCTCGCAGTGGACTCAGGCCATGGGCAGGTTACAGGACAGGTCAAGGTTACCCGCCAGCTGGCGGAGTCCCTCAATTGGTGGCAAAACGTGTGCCACCTCCAGGCAGGAATGCCCTTACAGGCACCCACGCCGCAGAGGATCCTGACCACAAACGCCTCCCTCTTGGGTTGGGGGGCACATTGCGAAGACCGCCGAACACAAGGCAGCTGGTCTCAGGAGGAGTCACTCCTACAGATCAGCCTCCTGAAGCTCTGGGCAATCTTCTTGGCTCTACGAGCGTTCAGCCACCGTCTGCGACACAGACCTATGCTGATCCAGATGGACAACCAGGTCGCCATGTTTTATATCAACAGGCAGGGGGACACGGGTTCGCACTCCCTCTGCCAGGAGGCGGTGGCCCCTCCTCTCTTTCACAGCATGCAACTGCATGATTCTGCAAGCAGTGTACCTCCTATGCCAGGACAACTCCCTAGCGGACAGGCTGAGCAGAGTCCGTCATCCACACGAGTGACTCTTAAACTCCAGAGTACCGAAACAGCTCTTCCACCTCTGGGGCAGGCCCATGATGGACCTATTTGCCTCTCCGGACAACACGCAGCTACCCCGCTTCTGCTCCCGTTAGTCACACCCAGCGAGAGTGGCGGCAGATGCCTTCCTGATCTCATGGTCCGAGGGCCTACTCTGTGTTCCCACCAACCCCCCTGGTCACCAGGACCCTCTTCAAGCTCCAGAGCGAAAGGGCATCAGTTATACTGATTGCCATCAGGTGGCCCAGGCAACCTTGGTTCCCTCTGCTGCTTTCCTTGTCGGTGGCACTCCCAGTCCCTCTGGGCTGAGCCCCGGACCTCCTGTCCCAGGAGGAGGGCTCCCTCCTGCACCCCAATTTGGGGTCACTAACGCTAACAGCATGGCTGCTGAAAGGGTAGTATTGATCCCTTTCGGTTTTCCAGAGGAAGTCAAGGAGATCCTATTGGCCTCCCGAAAGCCCTCTACCAGATGGGCTTATGCCTTTAAGTGGAGAAGGTTCTCCACCTGGTATGCAAAAAGGGAAGAGAATCCCTTCTCCTGCCATATGCAACTAGTACTTCAGTACCTACTGCACCTGTCACACACTGGGCTGAAATCTAACTCGGTGAGGGTATATCTGAGTACCATATCCGCTAACCACCACCCTATCGAGGGAAAACCCTTCTCAAGCCAGCCCCTGGTCTCCAGGTTCCTCCGGGGCCTCCTGTTATCCAAGTCTCCTCTCTGCCTTCCGGCTGCAAGTGGGACCTCAACATGGTGCTCTCCCAGCTCACCTAACCGTCGTTTGAGCCCCTGGCCACTTGCCACCTGTGGTACCTGTCTTGGAAAGTGGCCTTTCTGGTGGCCCTTATGTCCGCTCAAAGAGTGAGCAAACTCCAAGCCCTGGTGGCAGATCCACTATATACAAGGTTCTACAAGAACAGGGTAGTGCTTTGCACACACCCCAAATTTCTCCCGAAGGTGGTGTCTCCTTTCCACCTGAACCAGGAGGTGGTCCTCCCTACCTTCTTTCCGCAGCCTTACACTGGCAAGGAGGAACTAGTACTTCATACACTAGATTGCAAATAGGCCCTGTCCTTCTACTTACAGCGGACTCAGGCCCATTGAAAAGCTCCTCAGCTTTTTGTGTATTATGACCCTAGCAGATTGGTGCTCCCCATGACTAAGTGAACTCTGTCCACTTTGGTGGCGGACTTTATTGCCTTCACCTACTAGCAAGCTGGCCTCTTCCTCGAGCGCTGGATCTCAGCGCATCACGTGAGGGCAATATCCACGTCGGTGGCCAACCTCCGCTGAGTGCCAGTGACGGAAATCTGTAAGGTCACCACATGGTCTTCAATTCATATGTTCGCAGCTCACTACTGCCTGGAGAGTGAGTCCCACAGGGACAGTGCCTTTGGCCAGGCAGTACTCTGTAATATTCTCGGGGTGTAGGCAACTCCTGCCCTCCAGTCCTTTGGTATTCAGGCTACCGGAGTGATAGTGTCGCTGGATGCTTGGGTCTTGTAGAGTATCTCAGTGGGGACTCACCTTCTGCAACTCATGGCTACCTGATTGGTCACCGTTGGTGCTGTGGTCGTTTAGTCCTCGGCAGCCTGAAGCTAGGGAGTTCCATATGTGAGGACTGACTTCCTGCTTGTTCCTGGAGAAAGCATAGTTACTCACCTGTAACAGGTGTTCTCCAGAGACAGCAGGAATCAGTCCTCACAACCCTCCCTCCTCCTCTGGGAGTTGCCTCCCTACCTTGTGTTAGTTTTTACTGCTGTTCTAGCTAGGTCATCTGACTGAGCAAGATGGCACCCTTGGATGGGAGGGGGACCACACATGCATGGTAGCATGTCCCAAAGGCTTTCTTTGAAAGCTGTGGAAATGCTCTGCGCGGGCTCTGTTGGCGCCGACATCACTCATATGTGAGGACTGATTCCTGCTGTTCCTGAAGAATGCCTGTTACAGGTGAGTAACTATGCTTAATCTTTAGTAAACATGCTCATTAATGAGTGTATGAGCTTCAGAAAAGAGCAGCATAGTAAATATTACAGTGGGCTTTAGAGAATCCATAAACCTATTTGGAAAACTGAACAAGCCGGCTTACTACAGATCCTTACATAGAAACTCCATGACAACAGAATACCTGGCCTTGTTCACTCATTCAGACTAAAGATAGATCCTCACCAAGTATAGAATAAATTACAAACTAGAAATAAAATTATGTAGACAAAAATTAATTCAAATCCAATAAACTAGGCTCTATATGTAGTACAACATCAGAGAAACAGTCGCATATGTCCCTGTACTGTGAAGCATATAAAGATAAAACATGTACATACAGCCAGGGCTTAATTTGTAGACAAAAAACAATTGAAATTGTGGGTGAGGCAAAGACCAAAACTGATATGTGGGGGCGAAGCCAGGGCCAAGATTGTTTCAAACCTCTGCCCCTCTCCATATTTCTACACTTGGTCTCGCAGCCCTACTTCTACCCCTCACCTTGTCCCCCACTATCTTCCTAATTTCTGGTCAATTTCTTAATCCCCACTATCTCCCCAGGCAACCTCAAGTCCCCACTTGTCCACCCTACCAGGTCCCTGAGTCCTTGCTCATAATCTTGCCCGAACCCCTATTTACATGCCCAGTACCCAGCCTATGTTAATCTTTCTTCTGTTTTCTCACCCAATCTTAGATTCTCCACCTAAGCCCACTCTTCCACATCCCCATGTCCCCATTGCCCATCCATCTAACTCCTTCTCCACTACTTATTAACCCTTCCTTTCCTCCTCCTTACTCTAGCATCTGATCTTATACCCCGCCCTCTGAATCTTCCCCTGGTTATTTATTTATTTAGACAGATTTGTATGCCACCTTGGTCACGTCACATCACAATTGGAGGGTTACATTTAACATTAGGGTACGTGTAAGAATTTAGACAGCACAGTTACGTAACAGTATTTAGATATTTAGACAATGTTTAGACAGTACAATTGAAGTAACATTTAACATAAAGGTATTTACTAATGAGGTGTGTTGAATTTGTGTGTGTGGATGAGATGGGTGTGTGTTTAGTTGGCGGAGGTAGTAGTGTTGCTGTTTGGGTAAGAGATGTTGCTTGAATGCTCATAGGTTTCTATAAATAACCATGTTTTGAAGTCTTTGCGGAAGTCTGAGGTCTTCTAAAGCTCTCAGGCTCAATGGTAGGGAGTTCCATATTGAGGATGCCAGTAGTGATAGTGCTCTTTTTGAGGTTGTTTGTTTGGTTTTGTGGTAGCCTGCAGGTGTGCCGATCATGTTGTTATTGGTCCTTCTTGGTCTATTGCTGATGTCTCTTGTTATAACGTTTTGGAGTACGTCTGCTGAGAGATGGTGAATGACTTTGAAGATTATCATGGTTGTTTTGTATTTAGCTCTTGCCACCATTGGAAGCCAGTGCAGTTGTTGTAGGATGGGAGTGATGTGCTCGGTTCTTGGGGTGTCTGTGATGATGCGTGCTGTGGTGTTTTGTACCATCTGTAGTGGGTGTAGTGTCTGATGAGGAAGGCCTTGATATAGTGAGTTTCCATAATTAAGCAATGGTGTAATGAGTGCTTGGCACACTGTGCGGAAGTGGTCTTGACGGAGCATTGGTTTGATTTATCTGACTATTTTCAATCGATGATATGCCTTGTTTGCAGTTTTGGTGATGTGGGATTTTAGGGTCAGAGCTCTGTCTAGTGTTATACCCAGATACTTAACTTCTTTTTTGACTACTATGTGTTTGTCCAGGATGCTGATAGTTTGTGGAAGCATGAAGGTGGGGTTCCTGGTGACGAACATTGCCTCAGTTTTTTCGTAGTTGACCGTTAAGTTGTTGGCTATGAGCGATTCATTCAGGTCTTCGGGGCATTTGGTTATTGTTGTAGTGTTTAGTGCTAGTAAGTTGATTGGAGCATACACCATGATGTCGTCAGCATAAATGTGGTAGTGTACTTTGTGGTGCTTGATGATGTTGCATATGAGCTGTATGTAGATGTTTAAGAGCATTGAGGATAGGGCTGAGCCTTGAGGTATTCCCTGCGTGACAGGGAATTGTAGGGATTTCTTTTGATCGCATTTGACTTGTTGCGTTCGCCCTTCCAGGTATGATGTGAACCATTTCAGGGTATTCTTGCAAAGTCCTATCTGTTGTAAGCGTTGCAATAGCTTAGGGTGTGACACAGTGTCGAAGGTCGCAGAGAGGTCCATGAACACTAGCAGGAAGCCGTTTTTTTATGTTATCTATTGTGAGACTATACCCGCCTTAGGCGCCCGCCTAGACATGGGGTATAGCCTGGGTTGTTAAAGGAAAACTCTGTAGTCGTGTCCAAAGTGTAAATTAAAGCTGGGCTTTATTCCCCTTCCCTTGAGGATTGCCTTGAATACATCAAACGAGGATAACACAAAATAAACTGTTGCTTCACAGGTAAATAAAAGTTTCTTCCAAACAATACTTATGCTTCTTCTTGCTTCTTTTTAACAAAGAGATTCTATCTCATCTGAAATGCATAAAGCACACTCCATCGGTTCTGGAATGACCTCTGGGGTTGAACTTTCCCACTGCATAACCTCAGGGCCTGGTCCTGTATATGGGCACCATGTTTCTGTATCACTGCTTTCAGAACCTTGCCCTCGGGAGACCTCAGCTTCCGGGAGAGGAGACTGCTTTGTACAGTCAGATATACAGGGAGCTGTGCTTGGGATTTCTTCCCACCACCTATTCCAATAGGGGTTTTCTATCACCCTGCAAGCTTGGCTTTTCACAGAAGGTCCCACTTCTTTCCCTCCATAAAAGACAGGGTACTTATCTTTCTTCTGGGTGAAGATTGTTTCCAGCCCTTCCTCCTCTAGCCAAGGCTTCCTCTCTGGGGTGCAAACTGCCTTTCTCCGTGAGTACCAGACACTGGGCTTAGCTGAGCTGAAATCACTTCCTGGTTTCAGTGAGCTTTCCTGGGTGTGACCTTTTCTCTCTGCCTGCTTGGTAGCTTTCCTCTGCACGAGGACCCCTCTGGCTTGGAAGTCTTTTCCACTGTTCTTCCCAGCACTCTCGGGTTCAACAGCTTGCTTCCCTTCAGCTCTGGTTCTCCAAGACAGCGTGTCCCTCTGTGTTTGCTCCGGAGTCCTTGTCTCCTTCTCTCTCCTCCTCCTGATCTCTCTGACCTCCTCTTGTGGGATTTCCCACCTGGTTTTATTTCCCTGCTTGTTAGACGTAGAACGTGACTCTTCCCTCAGGTGAGCCTGATTGGAACTCTGAATTTCTACTGCGTCACTAATGCCATGAGGAAAGTTTGTTTCTCCATTCCCTGCTCCCCTGCAACGTGAATGTATCAACTGCACATGTGGCTGTGAGGTAAGCTCTTCTTTTACATTTCCCTTTATTATTTCAGGCTCAGTGCTGTTTGCCTCATGACACTATGCCTCTTAGGAGATTGTCAAAGAGGGAGGTGAGTAGTGTTTCCACTCCGTGTTGGGGCTTGAATCCATGCTGATGTATGTCCAGTGGGGCATTGATATCTATGTGGTCTTGAAGTTACCTTTGGACTGCTTTTTCCACGACTTTAGCAAGGAATGGCAGGCTGGAGATAGGACGGTATGACTTTGGTTCAGATGGGCTCAGATTGCTACTTTTAAGTATTGGTCATATCATTGCATGCTTTAGGGGTTGTGGCATGTATCCTTGTTGGAGTGAATCTTTGACAGTTTTATGAATGTGATGAGAGAGCTGACTTTTTGTGGCTTTGATCCATGACACTGGGCATGGGTCTGATGGTGAAGTTTTTGTGTTTAGTCTAGATATGATGTCTTCTACTTGCTGTTTTGTTGATATATTGAAGCTTTCCCATGCTTGGTGTTGCTTTTTTATCGTGTGGTCATTTGTTTGTGGTGAAGCAGAGTATGTTTGGTTAGTCTTTTTTGACTTCATGTAGTCTGCATATTTTTGTGGGTCAAGATGGTGGGTGCTTTGTTGCGTGTCATCCTTGGTGAGCTTTTGTACAATGCTGAAAAGTTCTCTTGGTCTATTGGTAGATTTCATGATTAGGTTGGTATGGTGTTACTGTTTACGCTCATTTATTAGATTGTTGTATACCCGTTGTTTGTCTCTGTATTGTGTTAGGAGGTTGTGAGATTTGTTCCGTCTCCATTTTCTTTCTATTCTTCTTAGTGTGCGTTTTGCGACTCTGACTTCGTGTGAGTACTATGGGGCATTGGATCTTTTGCGGGTTTGTGGATATTATTGTGTTCCATTCTTCTATGTTTAGGTCCAGGGTGTCGTGATCCTGTTGAAGTTGTGAGGTGATGTCATTTATGAATGAGTCTCTATTAAATTTTTAAACCGTCTGGTTATTCTTTCTTCTTCTTTGTGTTGGGTGGGGCTATTCAGGGTCATGGTGAATTCAATTACTTGGTGGTCTGACCAAAGGACTGGGGTGATTGTTGGTTTTGTGGTTTTGTTCTGTTCCACTAGTTGTGTTGGCATGAATACCATGTCTGGAGTTGAACCATGTTGGTGCATTGGGTGTTAATTGTCTGGCAGTATTTTAATGACTCCATGGCTTTTAGGAACGTTGCAGATTCTCTGGTGGGTGCGGATGTTAGGTTGTAGTCTCTTACTGCAACGAGGGGTTTGTGCTTTCTGTTATGTGCGCATATCGTTTCAGTTACTGTGGATAAGTATTCAGTTGTGGTTCCAGGTGGTCTGTATGTGAGGGAGATGGTTAGATACTTGTTGGTTATAGTTATTGTGTTGGCTTCGCTTGTGTTAGTGGTGGCGATTGTTTTGAATCTGAATTCCTTTCTGGTAAGTATTAGTACTCCTCCCCCTCTCTTTTGTGCTCTGATGCAGTTAAATGCTGAGTATCCTATTGGGGTTACTTGATTTAATATGACTTGGTCTGAGTCATCTAGCCAGGTCTCAGTGATGCATATTATATCAAGCTGCTTGTCGTGGATTAGGTCAAGGATAGTATTTGGTTTGTTCCTGATAGATCTGGCGTTTAGTAGAGCACACCTGATGTTTGTTGAGATGATTGGGTTTGTGCGTTCATTATTTGTATAGTGAGAGGATGTGTCATGTGTGGCATTGTATGGTTTGTCTGCTGTATTCTTTGATTGTTGGCGTTCTTTGGATATGTGTAATGCAGGTGTAGTTATGGGTTCGGTGGTATATAGGTTTATCAATGGGATTTGTTTGTTGAGTCTGATGCTGTGTGTGCAAAGTGCAAACGTGTAGGAATGTGAGGTAGGCCATGAAGTAGTGATTAGTAGAGTTCATTTTATAACTTGTATTTACTGACCTGGTATAGGGCTTGTAGTTTACTGATCAGGGCTCGACTTGATTTGTGTCCTATAGATGTAATTTTGCATTAGTAGTAGTGGAATCTTTACTCTTGTCTTGTGTTGCATATGGTTAGTTTGCAGATTAGTTATGAGGTGGTAGTTGAATTGATGTAGGGCTTGTGCAGCGTGAGTTGTTTTGCAAACTAAGCTATGCAGAAAAGGGTATATCTTTATCTTTATTAAAACACTTGATAGACTGCCCAGGCCGAAGCATTTATTTATTTAGCTGTATTTATATCCCGCTTTTCACCGGGTCAAAGCGGTCAATTGGGAGATACATTTAACACGAGGGGATATGACACGCATACCTTAATACTTACAGGGAACATGGGCAATGGAGGGTTAAGTGGCTTGCCCAAGACCACAAGGAGTGTCTATAGGACTAGAAATCCCAGTCCCTCCGGCCTGAGTTTGCTGTCCCCAGGTGGGACTTGAACCCCCGGCCCTCCGGCCCGAAGTACCTTGTCCTAACCACTAGGCCACTCCTCCCACAGGGTGGTGTACAATCATAAAAATTGACGACTGCTAATAAAAAGAAAGAAAGGAACGCCATAAAATAATAGGACAGAAGGAGAGACAGTAAAGGAGATAGCGGACAGCCGGGGTGCAGGAAGGGTGAAGGGAAACAAGAGGAGGAGAAAGGGAAGGGACATGGAGGAGAAGGGGAAGGGGAGGCGCGACTAGGGAGTAGGAGAAAGGGAAGGGACATGGAGGAGACGGGGAAGGGGGGGGCGCGACTAGGGAGAGGGAACACCATCAGCAGGGGGGGGAAGGTCGAAAGCCTGGCAGAAAAGGTGTGTCTTAAGGAGGGCCTTGAAACGGGTATAGGACAGTTCAGTGCGGAGTGGGATGGGAAGAGAGTTCCAAAGGGCGGGGCCTAAGAAAAAGAAAGCAGAGTGACGAGTAGATTCGAGGCGGGCCTGAGTAGGTGAAGGGAGAAAGAGACGATTACCGTGAGACGAACGAAGGAAACGGGGAGAGGGCTCAAGGCGAATAATGTCGGCTAGGTACTGGGGGGTATCTAAATGAAGAGCTTTGTGGGCAAGGATAAGCAGCTTGAACATGAACTGGTACTTAACAGGGAGCCAGTGTAAGGATAAGAGACACGGTGACACATGAGCACGAATAGAAGACGAGGTAACAAGACGGGCGGCAGCATTTTGGACAAGTTGAAGACGGCGAAGTTGGTAGGAGGGAAGACCAACATAGATAACATTACAATAGTCAAGATGAGAAATAACCAAAGACAGGACGAGAGTGACAACAGAGGATGGAGGGAGAATGGAACGGACGGCCTTGATACGGCGTAGGTGAAGTAGTAGGTTCTATGCAATTAGTCCTACAAGCAATGGATTGTCCAGGCAGGATTACAGCATTAACTTAAGCAAGCAGTGGATTGTCCAGGCAGGATTACAGCATTAACGTAGGCATGCAATGGATTGTCCAGGCAATGTTGTCCAGGCAATGTAACAGTATAAGGAAGCAATGGATTGTCCAGGCAGAGTAAGGCACAAGGCTTAACTTACAATCAGTGGAATGTTCAGACAGGGCACGGCAACAGATTTAATTTCGATGAGGGCATGGAATGTAGCTCTTTGGCCGATACTTGGTCCGCGCCTAAGGGCCACGCCAAAGGGCCCTCAGGCATGGGCCCGCCTGGCGGTGGCGTCCTCCTTTAATCTTCTGTGCTCCTCCCACAGCCCTGATTGGGCTGGAGTCCCTGAGTGGGAGTGCCTGCCGGCCCGCTCAGTGGCTCGACCCCGATTGGGGGAGCCTGGTGATGGCCGCAGGTTCCTGGGTTTTCCCGCCACCGGCGGCGACCTCCTTGAATCTTCTGTGCTCCTCCCACTGCCCCTTTTGGGCTGGAGTCCCTGAGCGGGAGTGCCTGCCGGCCCGCTCAGTGGCTCGACTCCGATCGGGGGAGCCTGGTGATAGCTACGGGTTCCTGGGTTTTCCTGCCGCCGGCGGCGTTCTCCTTTAATTTTCTGTGCTCCTCCCACAGCCCCGATTGGGCTGGAGTCCCTGAGCGGGAGTGCCTGCCGGTTATGACTTTACTTCTTCCCCAGCCTTCGCAATATCTATCCTCCTCTCCCTTCTCACTCACCCAAGATCTCCTTCTTATTCCCCACCCTGACCTCAGCATTTGTCAGCACTAACCCCCTTTCAGTACCAGGCCCCCCAGCCCTAAAATTAGCCTCCTCCCAGCACCAGTCCCCCTCCAGTCCCAGTCCCCCTCTAGCATAAATCCATTTCTTTTCCCATCCCCAGTATCAGCCCATTTCCAGTCCCAATCCTGCTCCTCCAGTCCCAGTATCAGTCCATGTCTGGTCCCAGAACCAGTCCTCCCCACAGCCCCAGTATTGGCCCATTTACAATCCCAGTCCTCCCCTGCAGCCCCAGTATTAGACCACATTGTCTCAATCCTTCCCCCGCCACCCCAGTATCATCCCATTTCCAGTTCCAGTCTTCCCCCTGAAACCTCAATATCAGCTCATTTCCAGTCCCAGTCCTCTCTACCACCATCAGCCCATTTCCAGTGCCCCAGCCCCTTTCCATTTTCTCTATCCCTCACCCTACATTAGCTCCCTAATCCCAGCCTCCCCCCTTCAGCTCTGGCAATCTGTCCACCTCCTCTCCCACATCACTCTGAGCCTGCTACCTCCTCTTTTCCTCTCCCTGTCTGTTCCATGCTTAACACAACTGCGGGGCAAAACAACAATGCTCTCGCAACTGTGTTGTTAATACGGCTGCGGCTACTTTCTGTCTTCCTCTGCCTGCTCTGTGCTGCCGCAGCCACATTAACACTTAACACAGCTGCGGAAGCGTTTTCGTTTGCTCCTACGTCTGTGCTGTACAGAAGAGGCCTGGCCACAGCACTTTCAGTAAAGCAGGAAGTTCTTATTTTACTTTACTGAAAATGCTTTTGCTAGGCTGCCTCGGTACAGCACAGCCGCGGGAGGAAAGGAAAATGCTCCCATGCCCACGGCAACACAGAGCAGGCAGAAGAAGAGAGGAGGTAGCCACAGCCGTATTAACACTTGGCACAGCTGCAGGAGCTTTTTTGTTTGCTCGCACGGCTGTGCTGTACTGAAGCAGCCTGGCCATGGCACTTTCAATAAAGCAAGAGGTGCTTAATTTGCTTTACTAAAAATACTGCGGCTGAGCTGCTTCGGTACAGCACAGCAGTGGGAGGAAAGGAACATAAGAACATAAGATATGCCATACTGGGTCAGACCAAGGTCCATCAAGCCCAGTATCCTGTTTCCAACAGTGGCCAAGTACCTAGCAGTGTCCCCAAAAGAGACAGGTTCCACAATGCTTGTATTGGGGCAAGCAGTAGATTTCCTGGGTCCCCTTTAATAACGGTTTATGGACCTTTCCTCCAGGAACTTGTCCAAACCTTTTTTAAACCCAGCTACACTAACAGCCTTTACTACATCCTCCGGTAACAAATTCCAGAGTTTGAATACACGTTGAGTGAAAAAATACTTTCTTTTATTAGTCTTAAATAGTTTACCCTGTAGCTTCATTGCATGTCCCCTAGTCTTTCTATATTCTGATAACGTAAACAATCGATCTACGTTTACCCGATCTCCAGGAACAAGCAGGAATGAGTCTTCATATATGGGTACGTCGGTACCGACGGAGCCTGCGCTGGAACGCTTCCCAGCGTCCAATCAAAGAGCTTTTGGAAGCATCCCACCATGCTTGCGTGCTGCCTTCCCGCCTTTCCCAACTGCCTCTCCTCAGTTTTCGTTTTTCCGTGGAGCCGGCAGGACGTCCTCCTGTCACCGCAGAAAATTCTTGTTTTATTTCTTTAGTTTTCTTGTGGTCGCGGCTGTCTTCCCGACGCCACCGCTACCGCCGGTGTTTTCTTTTCTTTTTTTGTAAAATCTTCCTTTTCCATGGGATATTTTTTCTTCATAGTGTCCCACGGGTTCTTAGGCCTTAAAGGCCTCTTCTTTTTCCTTCATGGAACTGCCGGCCACTTTCTCTAAGAAATGTCCAGACTGTGGCGGTACAACTTTATTTTTAGACCCTCGAAGTCGGTGTCTAACCTGCTTGGGTCCTGACAACAGTTTGGTGAGAAGAGGTCTTCAACATCGAGGTTCCCTCGATACACGGTTGCCCTCCAACTTCAGGGCACTGTCCCCTTCTTCTTCTACACAGGATCAGGTAACCCACAAACAGTCTGTTAAGACTAGCCAGCCCTCGAGTGGTAGGTCTCATGCACAGCATGTAGACGGCTCCGGCCTTGCCCTTGAGGGCCCACTGGCTTCAAAACCCTGGCGGGAGTCTTCGGTCTCCAAAGCATATAAGGGGTTTCAGGTTGTTCCTAGGGTTCACCCCTCACAGAACATACCTCAGCCGTGTCCGGTGGTGGCATCCGCTTCGAGCGGTACCGATACCCCGGCATCGGCACTGGTGTTGGATGCAACACTCCTCACCAGGGATCGTCATCTGGCGTCCTCGGTGCCTTCAGGACCGGTGGATACTCTCCAGACTGACTTTCCATTATCGGTACCAGCACCGATACTACCACCGATATCGGTACCCTCCAGACGTGCATCGATAGCCTCGCTTCCTTCGATGCTGAGTCTGGAATCGATCTCCAGTCTGGAGGACTGGGTACCGACTCGCCTTGATACCAGCTCTCGGCGGTACCGAAGGCTCGGTTCCGATGATTCGGATCTGCAACTCTCGGTTCCCCCGAGGCCGATTGAGTTGCCACTGGTTCACTTTCCTTCACCGGTATCAGACACGGTACCGAAATCGGTACCGATGTCCTCACTACCTTTACGGTCGGTGCCTTCCAGGCTTCGCTTATCAGGCTGTTTGCCCTCGATGCCGAGTTTGGAATCGATCTCTAGTCTGGAAGACTGGGTACCAATACGCTTTGGTGCCGACACCGATCGATACCGGTGGCTCGGTACCGAGGATAGCGGCTGGAGGTTTTCGGTTACCTCGGTACCGATTGAACTGTCAACGATGACTGCTCCGATGTCTCTGTCGGGCTCGACTCCGACATTGGTACCGGTATTGCCATCGGTACCGGTATCCACAGTAGCATCGTGGCCAACTCCTCCCATGCTTTTTTCAACAGGATCGCTCCCTTCTATACCAAGCTTGGAGTCGATACCTGGCATGGACAATGTGGTAATGACGGTCGCTGCTCCTGACAGCCAGTACCGGCGACCATCCCTTAAGCATTCCACACTGCACTGTGCAGGATCTTCTGTTTCTGTGTATTTGGATACCTCTGTCGGTGCTCAGGTTAGTTCTTCAGATCTAACCTGTCCAAGGGAGATTCCTGTTGGGGATCCCTCTTTTCAGAGTTTTCTCCTGGATATAGCAAGATCTCTTGCCATTCCTATCCCAGGACATGATCCTGCACAAGGCTCTCTTTCTACCAAAGCAAAGGAGAACATAATGCTTCCTTTGCATCATTCCTTGCAGGATCTCCTTCTAGGAATGTGGGAAACACCTTTAAGGGTACCCCCACCTCCCAGGGCAACTGATCTCTTATATCAAGTGCCCCCCTCTTCAGGGTTTCAAAAGACTCAACTTCCTCATCATTCCATAGTAGTGGAATCAGCAATGAGGCGGGTAAAGAGTAAGAAAAAGCACTCTTCTTATCCGCCAGGTCGTGAGTCTAAGACACTAGATGCCTTTGGACGTCAAACCTTCCAGACATCTATGCTTTCTGCAAGAATTCTCTCATATATTTTTTATATGGGTCTATCTCTTGAGGAGGTCACAAAGCAATTACATCTTTTGACTCCTTTCCTTCCAGATTCCAAGAGTACAGACTATTCCTCATTGCTTAAGCATATCCAGAATATCTCTTGGTTTCTTTCTCGTGCTTCCCTAGACTCTTTTGAGTCTGTTAGCAGGACTTCTGCTATAGCTATAGGGGCACGACGTAGAGCCTGGCTTCAAGCTTCAGACTTGAACAAATGGGCACAACAAAGACTGGGACATACTCCTTGCACTGGAGAAAATCTTTTCAACAAGGAGTCTTTACGTCAGGTTACTCAGTTGTCCACTGATTTACCTGTTCCTAGGGGTTGTTCTACACCTTCTTCTGTCCCAGTAGGTAGGAAATGTCCTACCAAACTTTCTTCCCACAGGAGAAGAAGGTTTTATTCATCACTTGCCTATCATACAGATGTTCCCAAACAGGGGAGGCATCGTCCTGGTCTGAAGAATCCAACCTCTCACCAGGCTCAGCAAACCCAGCAACCGCAGGGTTTCTGATCAATCATCATCAGATGCTTGTGACTCTTAGGGTTAGAATCTACAGTTGCTTCTTCTCAATAGAGGCAATCCACTGCTGTCATTCTAAATCCTAAACATGGATCTCTTCCCAAAGACATCCATTCTTTCTATGTTCTATGAGCTGTCAGGATGTTCATGCTTCTAGATCACAGGATTCTCCTCTTCTTCCTGCTAGGGAAAGAGGTCTAACCACTGTCACATGATAGTTTCCTGTGCCAGCATGTCTCTTTCCTTTCTATAGCCTTACTACCTTGTAAGTCTTCTTCAGCTCCATTCTTTTCACCCTCTTACCAGGTTTTTCCTCTGTAAGAGCGGTATTACTTCACTGGAGGGCTTTTTCTTCAGCCTCTCTAGTTGTGCTACTTTCCAGTGCGGAGTTCTCTTCTCTGAGTTGACTCCTCTTCTTCAATCTTGCCTTGAAGCAGTTCATCAGACATGTCCAGAGTTTTCTACTCTTGTTCTGTCTGTTCTTTCTGTTTTTAAACAGTACCATTCTTTCTGCTGTCTGGCAAGCAGCTGCCAATGCAGGAGCCTTAATGTTTGGACCTCTGGTTCTTGTCCATCAGCAACCAGATTTGTCCTCCACTAACATTCTGTCTGGTCTTAGTAGTGGCTCCAAGTCAGTGCTGTCATCTGTCTTGGAAATATTTTCACTACAAGCTTGTTGGATTGTCTCCTCTTTCTGCCATCTCCATTCCCCTGGGTTTGGCAGCATAGTTGACATAGGTACTGGCTCTCCTCCAGCCAGTTCTATCTCCTCATTCTCCTGCATCATACCCTCTGCAATTCTACAGAGAAGCTCTTCACTATGGGCCCTTGCTAGAGAGCATGGGGGGCTTTTTCTCCAACAGCTATACTAGATGGTTGAAAAAGGCTTTTTCAGTCATGTCTCCCATGACTAGAAAATTTCTCCTTTTAATATAAAGGACATAGGCCTCCTCTTACGTGAAAGCTTAAGGAGTTGCTAATTCCCTGCTTTGGTCCATAGTATTTCCAATTGGGAATGTGTTTTCTCCTTCCAGCTCGTCCTCATGGTAAGAATGCATGATACCTTTTTGCCCTTAAGCAGGTCAGCATGGTATCTCATTTTTATGCGTCTTCTGTTCACTTACCATGCTAGAGTTCTAGAATACTCGGGACTTGCTGGCTACAGATTGATATCATCCTCTGTTTTTCACGTAACTATCCTGGTTATTCCACTACCTAGCATCCCTGTAGCTCATAACCAGTGGAAATTGATTCTCTATATATCTTCTCAAGTAGGTTCCACCTTCTTGTTGTTAGATGAATCTTTCCTTTCCACATTTTCCTATGTGAATACCATTTCTGTAGGCATATCTCTGTCTGCTTCATTGCAGACTCCCATATAGAGGCCTATATATACATCTTACAGATGTCTATGTCTATCATTTGTGTGTATTTTATGCCCTTCATATCTCACTATAGATATATCCTTATATATCTATATGATATATATATATATATATATATATCTTTATATATATATATATATATATATATATATATATATATATATATATATATATATATGTATCTCTAGAGACTTTTTACTATGGGTAGATATGTTTTCTGTATTTATCTACATGACTGTCCAGGTTCATATAGCATATGATTCTGACAGATGGGCTTTACCCATTCTTATGCTATCCAGCATGTTTTGGGGTTCCACAACCACTTCGGTGGTAGTTAACAACCTCCACCATAACCTTACGGTTTAGATACCTCTGAAGCTCTCCATGTCCCAATATCTTTCCTAGCTGACTCCAGTTAGGACAGACATTGCGGATCTTCAGCTAATCACAGGCTCTAATGCCTCCAGCGTTTGTCCTTTCTTTTGGGATACAAGGGGTTCCCATACCCTTTCTCCCCACAAGGACTGTGCCTGTTTGTCCAAATCGGTTAGCCTTTCTCTTTTGTTCCTAAGAGTGAGCCACTCTGCCCCCAAAAGAGTTCATTTTTTTTGTCATAAAGCCTTCCGCTGAAGGCCCACCGTTTTTGTACTACCCCAGTTTTTCCTACTGGGGTTACCTGTTACCTTTCAGGATTCTGACCTCCACTGTATTTCCTACAGGTTTATTACCTCCACTTTACAGTGAGGTCCTCTTCGAGGTTCCTCTACTGGGTTTCCCAGTAGATCCCATGAACCTCCATACTTCTGTGAAATCCTGTCAGGGGAGGTCCATATTGCAATATTCTTTGCAATATCATTGATGACAATTATCATCCACACATGGACTCCTTGTCTGCAGTCCTATGCTGGGTTAGCTGTTCCACAGCATCTTTCTTTCTTCAACTCCTACCCTCCATCCTCAGGATGCCTGGTGTTGTGGGGGATAGCATGTTCCAACTTATGACATGCTAGGACTCCAGGCATCTCAGCTTGGGAGTCCCCATATGTGAAGACTCATTCCTGCTTGTTCCTGGAGATAGCACAGTTACTTACCTGTAACAGGTGATCTCTGGGAACAGCAGGAATAAGTCTTCACAACCCACCCACCTCCCCAGGAGTTGTATCTCTCTATCTATCTTTCCTTTCCTCTCTCTCTCTCTTTGTCTCAGCTTTAAAACTTAACTGAGGAGAGGCAGTTGGGAAAGGCGGGAAGGCAGCATGCAGGCGTGGTGGGATGCTTCCAAAAGCTCTTTGATTGGATGCTGGGAAGCGTTCCCGCGCAGACTCCGTTTGTACCGACGTACCCATATGTGAAGACTTATTCCTGCTGTTCCCAGAGATCACCTGTTACAGGTAAGTAACTGTGCTTTCCACTCCCTTAATTAATTTATAGACTTCTATCATATCTCCTCCTCAGCCGTCTCTTTTCCAGGTTAAAGAGCCCTAACCTTTTTAGCCTTTCTTCATAGGAGTATCCTTCCATCCCCTTTACCATTTTGGTGGCTCTTCTCTGAACCTTTTCTAATAACGCTATATCCTTTTTAAGATACGGCGACCAGAATTGCACACAATATTCAAGGTGCGGTCTCACCATGGAACGATATAGAGGCATTATAATATCTTTTGTTTTATTTTCCATTCCTTTCCTTATCATACCTAGCATTCTATTTGCTCTCTTGGCCGCCGCTGCACACTGGGCCGAGGGTTTTAACATGTTATCCACAATGATGCCTAAATCTTTTTCCTGGGTGGTGGTTCCTAATGTGGAACCTTGCATCTTGTAACCATAGTTTGGGTTGTTCTTCCCTAGGTGCATAACTTTGCACTTGTCCACATTAAATTTCATCTGCCATTTTGATGCCCAGTCTTCCAATTTATCAAGATCCTCTTGCAATTTTCCACAATCCTCTTGGGTTTTAACAACTTTAAATAGTTTTGTGTCATCTGCAAATTTGATAACCTCACTCGTTATTCCCTTTTCCAGGTCATTTATGAATATGTCAAAAAGCAGCGGACCCAGCACAGATCCCTGGGGTACACCACTATTCACCTTTCTCCATTGGGAAAATTGGCCATTTAGCCCTACCCTCTGCTTTCTACATTTTAACCAGTTCATGATCCACAATACTACACTGCCTCCTATCTCATGACTCTAGTTTTGCCAAAAGTCTCTGATGAGGGACCTTGTCAAAGGCTTTCTGAAAGTCCAGATACACTATATCAACCGACTCACCTTTGTCCACCTGTTTATTCACACCTTCAAAAAAACATAACAGATTAGTAAGACAAGATCTTCCTTGTCTAAAGCCATGTTGGCTGTCTCCCATTAGGCCATGACTATCTACATGCTGAGTAATTTTGTTCTTTATGATGGTTTCTACCATTTTTCCAGGTACTGACGTCAGGCTCCCTTGGCTGTGTTAAGTGTTAATATGGCTGTAACGGTACAGAACAGGGAGAAGAGGTGGGACAGTGGAATGCAAATTATTTCTGCCACCACAAGAAGTGCCAGAACGCCGTTCCACCCCTTTCCGGCACAAATTAGGCCCTGTATACAGCCCAAAATTCGAAAGGGTTTATGAGTTAGCAGGACTGGCTAACCCAATAAACTCTGCTGAGATTGACTGATTGCTTTATTTAACGTGTTTTCTATACTGTCTTATCTTACATACAAAGTGGTTTCCATTATAACAGTGGTTTACGTTATAACTGGAACTTTACATTGAACAGTAATTAAGTAAAGGTTTGAGCTTGCGTGGTATATTGAGTTTGTGATAGGCAGCTTTTGTGGTCCTACTTATGTAAGTATTGAAGGTTAGGTTCTGATCAAGGTAACCACTAGGTATCTCACTTGCTGTTTAAACTCTTTATCATTGTGTAGAATCTTTATTGACTTTGGCGGAGTATATGACGTGTTGCATATTACGAAGAGGGCCTCTGATTTTTTGTAATTTATAGTAAGATTCTGTTTGAGAAGCCAGCTCACTATAACTTCAAGGCAACCAGATAGATTTGCATAGTCTGGTTGGTCTATGTCGATAGGGGCATATACCATGATGTCATCTGCATATATTCTATATTGGACCTTAACATCGTTGAATATGTGCACAGTGGTTGAAGATAAATATTAAAGAGTATGGCTGATAATGCTGAGCCTTGTGCTATCCCTTGTGGTTGGTCAATCAGATTTGATATGCCCTGGTGCTGCTGAATATCCCCCTAAACACCACAGCATTGTCCAGACAGTTCGAGGGCAGTCCGTTGTCTGGACAGATGTGCCAGGCAGTGCTGAAACGGGATATTCAGTGCTAGAGGAAATACAGATTTTGGTGCTGAATATCTGGTTTCACTCTAGCCTGGAGCAGCCAGGCACTTTAAAAAATGCTGACTAATCTGTAGGTTGAATATCAGGCCTGCAAAGTCAAAGACAGATATATTCCAATCACTAAACTGAAAATAAAGTTACATTTTCTACCTTTTGCTATCTGGTCATTTTATTCTTTAATTGTTTTGATCCCAGTCTCTGGTTTCTGCTTTCCTCGTCTTCTCTTAACTGACTCTCCAGGGTCTCTGGTCCATTTGCCATTTGCCACTTATTCTTCACTTTCTTCCATCTCTGGCATTGATCTTTTTCCTTTCATCTTTCTTCCACTTGTTTTTCTCTCTATCAACTCCGATTTCATTTCTCCTTCTTACATCAAGTTCACAATCTCCCTCTTTTAACTTGGTCTATCTAGCACTTTTCATCCTTTAACACAGCCCTCTCACCTCCTATCTCTGTATCCTTCCACAGCTGCTTATTCTCTCCTTTCTCTTTCTTTCTTCAGTATCTCTCCCCTTCTCACCTGCCGTGTCTTGTTTCCCCCTCTGTCCCCAGTTTCACATCTCTCCCCTTTTTCTCATCCTTTCTCTCCCATGTCCAGCATTACCCCCTCTCCTTCACCCCATGTCCAGCATCTCCCTATCTAACCCCACTCTTATCCAACATCTGCCCTTTATCCCCTTGTGTCCTTCACCCTATGTCTTCTCTTTACCCCTCCACCCCCTCATTTTGTGTCCAGCATGTGCCCTCCATCACCTATGATCCCTACCCCATGTCCAGGATCTACCCTCCATCCCCTTATGCCCCACCTAGTGTCCAGCTTCTGCTCTCCACCCTATGTCCACCATTTGCTCTCAACCCCACTATGCCCCAGCCCAAGCCCAGTATCTGCCCCTCATCTCCCTATGCCCCATCCCATGTCCATCATCTGCCCTCCATCCAGTATCCATTATCTGCTCACCATCACCTTATGCCATCACACCATGTCCACCATCTAACCCCACACCTATCCGTCATCTGCCCTCTATGCCTTGTATGTGCTCTATACCCCTCCACCCCTTCCTTTGTGTCCAGCAGATTTCTTCTGCCCTCCCCATTTCGTTTCCAACACCTGCACCTGCCTCTGCCCCCACCCCTCATCTGCCAGGCTCCTAAAATATGTTTATCCTTGTGCTGCTGCCACCACCACCTCTTTTCCTATTCCAGCAAAATCAATCAAAATGGTGTACAAACATAAAATTCAAAAACAAATTCCACTTATAAATCCCATCCCGCCCTTCAATCCCTATCCTTCCAATATCACACCTCTGGAAATAAAAATGTCGTTAAAGCCTTCCTAAAACGTATCAAACTAGTCATCGCTCATAATTCTTCTGGCATTCATTCCATCTCTCTGATGCCACTCTCTAAATGCACACGACCGCCAGTCAACTTTCCATACCTCTTCTAAACCAGGAACAATCAACAAGCACCCTTGTGAAGAATGTTACAGTCGAGGAGGAATATACCAGCGCAAGCTCTCTTCATACAATATCTGAAAAGCGATGACCAACAACTTAAAAATACAAGGCGCTCAGATGAGAAGTCAATGCAAATGCGCAAACCCAATTATTTTAATAAAACACAGTGTTTTATTATTACAAAAAAGGAAACCCATGGCTTCTTTATTTACTTTACTTTTATTTGCTTCCTATAAGTAACCCTAAGTTATTTCCAATCTCTGTTTCCCACCCTTTCCCATAATTATTCCTTAAAAGCCTGCCAAAATAACCAAGCTTTAAATAGATGAAATTGCAGGTAAATGTTCATTCTTGTCTCATCCAGCAAGGCTTTCAGAAATTAGAAGCCCCTGCAAGTCTTTTCCAGCCATGCCTCTCCTACTCTCAGAATCACAAGCAGTTACCTTCGTCCAGAGTGGAGATGGCACTCCAGAGCTGGCCCTACCACTAAGAGGACTAGGCAGCACAATTTTAGGAGTGGTGCAGATTTGGCAAAACAGCAGTTGAGCTTTGGAACACATGTGTATGCTCAAGGCCTGCCATGTCCTGCCCCCTCTGAAATAAGAAGCTTGCATCAAAGAGCTGCGAAAGGGCAGGCCTTGAATGTGCATATGTTCTTAAAGGCCCCAAGCTGCATTGACTGATCTTTAGCTGCAGCCTCAGGCCTGTGTAAAAATAGGATGGTGGTGGTGGTGGTGATGAGGAGAGGAGGAGAGGAGGTAGATGCTTCAGGGCAAAGGGAGAGAGGGGAGATGCTGAATAGGAGGGCTGGGATGGGGCAGATTGAAAGCTGTAGATTGATGTAAAAAGAAGGGACACTGCGGACTGAATGCTGAGAAGGAGGGGTGAAATCTGAGTGGACAGAGGAACAAAAAAATACATGGAAGAAAGCTGAACGAGAGAGAAGATCTTCAAGTACCAAGAAATGCATAGAAACATAGGCCATGTGGTCTTTTTCTGCCATCATGTTTCTATCTAGTGTGCCCTTCCATATCTACCACTACAACAGTCCCCATTTTTCCTTTAGAGATCCTCTGTACTTGTCCCATGCTTTTTTGAATTCAGATACTGTCCTCATCTCTACTACATCCACTGGGAGACTATTCCAAACCTCTGTCACTCTTTCCGTAAAGAAGTATATCTGCATATCATGCCTGAATCTATCCCCTTTCACCCTTATCCTAAATCCCCTCATAGCAGAGCTTGCTTTCAATCGAAAGAGACCGTCCTGTGCATTTAAGCAACAGAAGTATTTAAACATCTCAATCATATCACCTCTATTCCGCCTTTCCTCTAAAGTATACATATTAAGATCTTTAAGTCTTTCCTCAGACTTTATAACGAAGACCACTAACCATTTAGTAGCAACCCTCTGCACCCACTCCATCCTGTTTATATCCCTTTGAAGGTGCAGTCTCCAGAATTGCACACAACACTCCAAATGAGGTCACACCAAAGACTTATACAGAGGCACTATCACCTCCTTTCTTCTGCTGGCCATTCTTCTCCCTATGCACCCAAGCATCCTTCTAGCTTTAGCCGTTGCCTTTTCTACCTGTTTAGCTACTTTAAGAACATCTGACACAACCATGTCTAGATCCCGCTCTGTTTTTAGTGGACAAAAGTACTTCACTCCCTATACTATATTGCTCCCTTGGATTGCTGCAGCCCAAATACATGACCTTGCATCTCAGCTGCCAAATTCTAGACCATTCTTCAAGCTTAGCTAGATCCCTCCTCATGTTATCTACACCTACTCTATTGCAGATTTTGGTATCATCCGCAAAGAGGCAGTCAGAGACTAAGAAATTGTGGCAGAACGATACTGAGTTATTTCTCATTGTGTTGGATGTCACAGGCTTGATTAAGAAGAATTTCCAAGCACACCTTAATAAATTACCCACACATGTTACATCTTACGAACTCCAAAAGGAGGTTCTTTTTGGCATGATGCAAGTACTATGCCAAGTATTAACAGTAAATTTGAGAGACTGAGATACTACTCCACATATGATGTCATGGTTTGCGCAAAACTAACCAATTTGGAGAAATTGCCTTGAAAGATCCTACAATATGGCTGTGGTTTGGATCTCAAGAGCAGGGTTGGCAACCAAGGGAGAGACCAAGACAGAAATGGCAAGATAGCGAGACTAGCACCAGCAGCAGAGGGAGACTGTTTTTCCAGTTTTATTTCCGTTCTGTTTTGCTTTGTTTTGTTTTATTTATTTTTTTAATTGCTTTTTCTTTTTAATTTTGGTACAGGGGACTGAAAGGTAGCCACTGGAAATGGGCACTATACCGGAGAGACTACCGTACAAACTGTCAAAAACACAGCTAGTAGACACTGAGGGCAGAGAGTGTGGGAAACTCTCCCTCAGTACAGCTTTACTCATTCCTCCTCCCAGTCGCAAGAAAATGAAGGGAAACCAAGTATGTAAGGGGAGGTTTGTCTTCAGAAACATTAGCTTTTCTACCAATAGCCGTAAATGATGATATCCCCTGCCATGGAGAATACACGTTCACTAGGCACACTGGTTGGAGAGCAGGACAGGAAATGCTGCGCAGCCTTGGCCAGGTCTAGCTAGACTGCTGATATGCGTGCCCAGTATGCCAAGGGATCTGTGTGCATGGCCTCAATGGGCTCTGCAAAGTAGTGTGTCGCTGAAATTCATACAGGAGGCAGACTTGTGGGAGGCTAATCTCTGCAGCTTAGCATTGTAGCTAGGGCTTTGGTCACCAAACATTTTTCCTTGTTCAGGGTCATGGTCCATTGCCATGGAAAGCTGGAGGGTGGGGGAGTGGTAGATGACGGGGTAGTGCTTATGGCATGCCTACTATTTCTCCTACTGCATCACCACTGTCACCGCCCCCTGCCTCTGGCATCCCTTTCCTCCATCTCCATCACTCAGCTTTTCCTTCCAGTAAGTCAGTGAGTTGTACTGCAAAGCAACAGTTTCTTTCATCCATGGGTCACAGAGACCAGCTAGTATATACGCAACCTCCTTCATAAGGGGTTCCAACTTTTTTCCCACTTGACCATGCAAGTCCACTATTACCAAAACCTCTGTTGTGAATCACTGTTACTGCCAAAAACCCTCTAATATTGCCCGTAAAAATTCACTACTGGAATGAGAAGGCTCAGGGTGGCCTTTGTGGAACTCTGTTCCTCCATGGCATCCTTAAAAGGCTTTAGGACTTCTATCACCTGCATGATATTTGCCCAGTCCTGGTGACCCAATGGCCCGTCGATGCCGTTCTCAGTCTCCAATAATATCTGATGCAGGGCTGCCCATTGCTCCACTAACCTGTCCTCCAGCACGTCACAAGTAGAATCCCATCTGTTGCTAACATCCTGCTTGAGCTGTGCGCAGTGCCCCTTTTGCTTCCTGCTTCTCATGCAGCTCATACCCACTTTCACACTCTGGTAACATATGCAGCTATTTTTAAGCACTTCTTGATCCGTTGCTTCAGGACAGATCAGCCGCTTCCCTTGCTCCTCAGGTCTAGGGAGTCTGACAACCAGGTGCAGCAAGTGTTCAGAGCATCTGATCCCCTGAAAGCCCCTCTCCTGACAGCCTTTACAATGTTCGTCCCACAATCTGTTTTCAAGAAACCAGGAAGAACAGTGCTCTTTGTCCCTTATGTGCCAGCACTGCAACATTTGCCCTTATTTCTACTAAGATATGGATCCAAGTGGAGTGGAGGAGTAGCCTAGTGGCTACAGCAACAACGTAACACCCAGGAGATTGGGGTTGGATTCCCACTGGCATTCCTTGTGACCTTAGGCAAGTCACTTTATCCTCCCTTGCCTCAGAAGAAAAGGCCTGGCAATCTACTTCCAGTCATACCTTGCTAAGAAAACCCCAGGGGTTGCTGGGTCACTAGGAGTTAGCAGTGACTTGATGGCACAAAAGAAAAGGGTCTAATTAGGACTGTCTTCCATTACCTGACTGTGCAGCACAGCCTACAGGTCTTCTCCTCCTGCTGGTCTTCCATTAGACTTAGTCTATTCTTGCCTCGTCCATCTGCCACAATGTACTGTCAGGGAGAGAAAGGCATGTGTAGAGTTCTGACTAGTCTGGATGTCAGTGGTGACTCAACTAATTATACAGGCTGGGAATCACCTGCCTGTAGGACACTTGGTAATTGGGAGCAATGAGATACAGCAGCCTCTTAAACCCTACCACCGTAGCCATTTTCAGGTGAAAGTCGTCCAGGGCTAACATAAAAACTGCCATACTGGGTCAGACCAAAGGTCCATCAAGTGCAGTGTCCTATTTCAGCAATGGCCGCCAGTCCAGGTCACAAGTATCTGGCATACTCCCAAAGTAAACAAAAACCTTCACCAGAGAATCTATAGTTAATTCTCCAATAAATAAATATATAGAACAACTTGCAAATCTGAAAGTGGACAAGGCCATGTGACCGGATGGGATACATCCCTGGATACTGAAAGAGCTCAGAGAGGTTCTTGCAGGACCGTTAAAGGATGTTTTTAACAGATCTTTGGAAACAGGAGACGTTCCTCAGGACTGGAGACGGGCTGATGTGGTACCTCTTCACAAAAGTGGTGACAGGGAAGAAGTGAAAAACTACAGGCCGGTGAGCCTTATCTCGGTGGCAGGAAATGTAATGGAGGAACTCCTGAAAGAGCGAATAGTGGACTTTCTCAAAATCAACAGATTGCATGATCTACGGCAACATGGTTTTACCAAAGGATGATCTTGCCAAACAAATCTGATTGAGTTCTTTGGGTGACCAGAGAACTAAATCAGGGGCATGCGATGGATGTAATCTACCTGGATTTCAGCAAAGCCTTTGATACTGTTCCTCATAGGAGGCTTATCAATAAACTCAATAGTTTGGGGTCCCAAGGTGGTGAACTGGATCAGAAATTGGTTGACTGACAGACGACAGAAGGTGATGGTAAATGGAGCTTACTCGGATGAAAGGAGGGTGATTAGCGGGGTGCCCCAGGGTTCGGTCCTGGGCCCGGCACTGTTCAATGTATTTGTGAGTGATATTGCTGAAGGACTGAATGGAAAAGTCTGTCTTTTTGCAGATGACATGAAAATTTGCAACAGAGTGGACTCCCCTGAGGGAGTGGATAACATGAGGAAAGATCTACAAAAGCTGGAAGAATGGTCTAATGCTTGGCAGTTAAGATTTAATGTGAAGAGGTGCAGTGTCGTGCACTTGGGAAGCAGAAATCCAAGGGAAATGTACGCGATAGGGGGCGAGAGGTTGGTGTGCATGGACCAGGAGAAGGATCTTGGTGTGATTATTTCTAAGGATCTCAAGGTGACAAAACAGTGCAACAAGGCAGTGGCAAAAGCCAGGAGGATGTTGGGTTGCATACAAAGAGGAATTACCAACAGAAAGGAAGAGGTACTAATGCCACTGTATAAGTCACTGGTGAGGCCTCACTTGGAATACTGTGTTCAGTTTTGGAGACCATATCTCAAAAGGATGTAAAAGGACTGGAAACGGTTCAGAGGAAGGTGACCAAAATGATTTGGAGCCTGCATCAGAAGCCTTATGAGAAGAGACTTGAAGACCTAAATACAGGGGCGGCTCTACAATGAGGCCGAGTGAGGCGGTGGCTTCAAACGGCAACTTTTTGGAGGTGGCAAAAATGCCCCCAAAAGGACCGCCTCACTCAGCCTTCAAAATTTAAAAAACAAAACAAAACTGCAGGACAGCAGCAGAATCAGCGGCCCCGCGCCCCCCCTTCCCGCTGCCCCGGAAGAGCCTTTTTGATGCCGCAGCTCATCTTTGCAGAGCTGTGGGAAGGAAAAACATTTCTCTTCTTTCCTGCAGCTCTGTTACAGATGAGCCCACTGGGAATGAGAGTAATCTGGGCATTTCCTGTCTCATGCAGATTACTCTCAGCGCCGGCGGGCTCATCTATAACAGAGCCGTGGGAAAGAAGAGAAATACTTTTCCTTCCCGCGGTTCTGCAAAGATGAGCCCAGATGCTGATTAAGAAGGGCACTGGGGGGGGGGGGGGTAGGACTGGAAATGGGCTTATTGGGCGGTTTAGGACTGGTAATGGGCTGATTGGGGGGGGGGGTAGAATTGGTAGTGGGTTGATGAAAGGGCTAGCACTGGCAATGAGCTGATGGGGGGGGGGGCTAGGACTGGAAATGGGCTGATCAGGGGTGTTAAGACTGGAATTGGGTAGACTGGGGGGGTAGGACTGGAAATGGGCTGAAAGGTGGGCAGGAACTAGAAATGGGCTGATTGGGGGAGTTGAGACTGGAAATGGGCAGACTGGTGGGGACTAGGACTGGAAATGGGCTTATTGAGGGGGGTTATTTATTTTATTTATTTATTTGCAGTGCTTGATATACCGCCCGTGCCGAAGTGTCAGGGCAGTGTACAATAAAATAGGCTACTAGCAAGAAGGATGAAAGGAAAAGGAACACCATTGTTTTCAATAGGAAAGTGACAGAAAAGGACAGGGAGAGAGAAAGCAGGGAAAGAACAAACAAAAATGTTCAAACAACTGTTCAAACAGAATGGTAGGAATAGACAGGAGGAAAGGAGGGGCATGACAGCCCAGGCGGGCGCTTCATGGGGGAGCTCCGACTGAGGGTGGGACATGGTGATCTGACGGAAAGGGAAGGTCAAAAGCTTGACAAAAAAGGTATGTCTTGAGGAGGGCTTTAAAACGGGGAAATGATTCAATACGGAGGTAGTGCGGGAGTGAGTTCCATAAGGAGGGGCTTAGAAAAAAGAAAGCGGATCAACGAGTGCATTCAAGATGAGCCTGGGATGGGGAAGGGAGGAACAGATGATTGCCATGTGCTGAGCGCAAGAGACGTGGAACAGGTTGGAGATAAATTAGATCGGCCAGGTACTGGGGGGGGGTGTTAGTGTGGAGGGCCCTATGGGTTATGATGAGCACCTTGTAGACAAAATGGATTCGGATAGGGAGCCAGTGCAAATTAAGGAGAAGTGGGGTAACATGATCAGAGGGAGAGGAGTGGATGATGAGACGGGCCGCAGTATTCTGGACTAATTGAATGCGCCGTAACTGAGATTACAGAAGGCCGGCGAGAGCTGAGTTTCAATAGTCCAGTCGGCTGATGACAAGGGATAGAACTAGGGAGGTGATAGAGGAGGAGGGGAGGAAAGACCAAATGGCCCGGATTTTACATAGATGAAAAAAGGAGCCACGAACAAGTGCTGAAATGTGTTGATGAAAGGAGAGTGCAGAATCCAAAGTGACACCGAGGTAGCGGAGAGTAGAAACAAGAGGAATGGGAAGAGCCGACATGGTTGGGGATAGGGAAGCGGAGGGAGCACTGAAGGAAAACCAGATAGCGGCGGACTTAGAGGGATTAACATGTAGAAAATTCTCAGAAAACCAAGCAGCAACGAGGGCAAGACAAATATTAAGAGTGCCAAGATCAGAGGCCAAGGGATTAGTGTGATGTATAAGGAGGATATCATCCGCGTAATAGTAGGTGGAGATTCCTGCCTGTTGAATCAACAGAGGGAGTGGTGCCAAAAATATGTTAAAAAGGAGAGGGGCAAGGATGGAGCCCTGGGGAACACCGCGGTGCAAAGGGATGGAGGAGGAGATAGTGGAGCCGGATTGAACAGAAAAGGAGCGAGAGGACAGATAAGACCGGAACCATTGGAGAACAGTACCCTGAATCCCAAGGTCCAACAGACGAGTGAGAAGGGTGCGGTGGTCCACAACATCAAAGGCTGAGGAAAGATCGAGGGAGACAGCGATAGAGAGGTCACCACGCTCGTGAGCAGAATAGATTTCACTGAGGAGTGCCAGAACAGTGGTTTCGGTGCTATGGCCGACCCTGAAACCAGATTGACGGGTGTGCAGTGAGAGGATAGCAGTAATATGTGCTGTGAGTTGAGTGAAAACAAGCTTCTCTAGAACTTTGGAAAGGAAGGAGAGGTTGGATACAGGGTACCAGTTTGTGGGATCTGCAGGATCAAGGGCCGGTTTCTTAAGGAGGGGACGAACGAGGACTGGTAATGGGCTGATTGGGGGGGGGGTTAGAATTGGTAGTGGGTTGATGAAAGGGCTAGCACTGGCGATGAGCTGATGGGAGGGGGGCTAGGACTGGAAATGGGCTGATTGGGGGAGTTAAGACTGGAAATGGGTAGACTGGGGGGTTAGAACTGGAAATGGGTTTATTGGGGGGGGTAGGACTGGTAATGTGCTGATTGGGGGTTTTAGGACTTAATGGGCTGATGGAGGGCTAGCACTGGAAATGGGCTGATCGGGGAGCTAGCACTGGAAATGAGTTAGGACTGGTAATGAGCTGATGGAGGGAGCTAGGACTGGAATGGGCTGATGGGGGAGCTAGGTCTGGAAATAGGCTGGGACTGGAAATAGGCTGATGGGGGAGGAGAGAGCTGCTGGCTCTGAAAGAAAATTGGGGTCTAGGGCTACAAATGGGCTGATCCAGGGGGATGGGAGAATGGGACTAGAAGGGAATGGATGCTGAGATGTCTGCCAGGGGAAGGAGGGGGCAGGAAAGAAGCTGACATGGAGGGGGAGGTGGAGGCTGGAAGGAAGCTGACACAGGGTGAGGTAGGGTTAGGAAGGGAACTGACATGGGGAAGGAGGGGACTGGAAGGGAGCTGACACCTGGGGATGGCACTGGAAGGGGATGGACAGAGGGTAGGATGAGTGGAAGGGAGCTGACGGGGGAGGGGGGGTGGCACTGGTAGTGGAAGTGAGCTGATACCTGCGATGGTATTTGACCTAGAAGGGGCTAGAAATGGCAGATGGACCATAGACCACAGAGAGAGAGCTAAGAGAAGAGAGGAAAGCAGAAGCCTCAGATTGGGACCAGCATCATCAGAGAATAAAATGATCAGACAAAGGTAGAAAAAATAATTTTATTTCATTTTAGTGATTGGACTTTGTGCTATCTTTATATTTTACACAGTATGGGGGAACTGCATATCTTATTTATCTGATGTTGCACTGCTTGCGGAGTCTGGCTTCTTGGGGTTTCAGTTTAAATTTTGTCTACATATTTTTATTTTTGCTTTAGATTGTAAGTCACTTATTCTGTACTTGATGAGGGTCTGTGTTCTGAGTGTGTGACTGAGCCCAGGTGTTCTGTTAACATGGAGTTTGTACATAAAGATCTATATTATACTGTAGTAATTTGACATGTTCAGCTTTTCAAATAGGTGTATGGATGTTCCAGGGCCCGCTGTAGTATTTACAGCAATGCTTTTTTTTGGATAGGCTCCTTATGTGAGGTTTGGAAGTTGGTGCTGATATGGTATGGTATGGTATGGTATGGTAGATTTGCTCTATAGATACTCAGTGACTTTGTTGTAGGGTTTTGTATTAGTTCACAATATGCCTGGTAATGGAGAATGTTTGTTGTTGTTAGTGAGATGATTAGAATCAGATTTTTTTTAAAGATATTGAGTTCTGTGGATGAATTTCCTGGTTTTGCTCTGCACCCACTGTTGAAGGGGGTCCTGTGGATGCAAAATATATGTTGAAAAAGAAAAAGCAAGAGCAATAATGCAGTTTATAACAACAAAATAAAAATGAGTTATAATTTAGTTTTATAAATTGTGCTGTGGTTCTCGCTCTCTTTTAGTTCCTTGGTGTACAAACATCTTGCATTTCCTCCATATAATCTAATCGGCTTTTTGTTTTTTGTTCAGTCCCTGATTGGAGTTTTGAGAAAGCCCCGCTCCCCTCTACAGGGGGGGTGCGGGGGGGTGCGCCATCTCATCCTTCACCTCAGGCAGCAGATTACCTTGAGCCACCCCTGCCTAAATATGTACACTCTGGAGGAGAGGAGGGATAAGGGAGATATGATTCAGACCTTTAAATACTTAAAGAGTATTAATGAACAAACAAACCTCTTCTAAAGACGGGAAAGCTGTAAAACTAGAGAGCATAACATGAAGCTGCAAGGGGGTGAACTGAAAGGCAATGTCAGGAAATACTTTTTCACTGAAAGGGTGGTGGATGCTTGGATGCCCTCCCGATGGAAGTGGCGGGGGCAAACACAGTGACAGAATTCAAAATGGCATGGGACAGACACAGTGGATCCCTTTACAGCAACAGGATAAAATCAAAATAAACAAAATTATCTAATTTCTCATCAAACAGGGGTGTCCTACATGGAGCGGTGGGTTCACCCCTAAACAAAGACATGGGGAGGGGTGGCCTGCACGGAGTGGCAGGTGCACCTACTCTTGCCATCTTACTGGGCAGACTAGATGGATTATACTGTTCTTTATCTACCGTCATTTACTATGTTACTATGTTAAGACTGTCATAACCAAAGCAGCAAACCAATGGGAGGAAAAAGACTCAATTGCCAGCATTATTAAATGCTTCTTCACAGTGCTGTCTGTTTCAGTCAATGGCATAAAAAAACCCTCCTATATAGTCCATATACTTTTTTTCAAAGTGTGACCTTCTAATTCTTTAAAAACATCCATACGTTTATCATCTTAATGCAGCCACAGTCGCAGGGCTTTCAAATCAGTTATTACTTATCTTATCATGGTCCCAATACTTTCAGCCTGGCACTTCGATGACTGTATCAGGGATATACTTGGGTTCTCTATCAGACACACAAAAAAATCATCTCAAACTCATCAGGCTTCATAGACAGTCACAGAGTCGCAAAACCTACTTACAGATACGACATCAACTGCTGCTTTTCACTGGCACACACCTTTCAGTGCTGAGCGCATTATCCAGCCATCCCTTCATCAGCATTCCATTCAGCCAAACCACGGGACTTTCTGCTCCACCAGCCACGATCTTCTTCACTCTCAGAACATGTCAGAAGGCAACTCGCTCATAAACTGGTGATATTCACTCTCAGAAAGTGGACTGTTCAGAGAAAATGGTGCCATTCAACAGATGCATTCAAATCTTGCATTTCCACCTAGCCAAGTGATAAAAGAGAAAACACCAGAATAGTATTGATAATAGAGGTGTTGGTTCGAAGCGATCATCCTGTGAATCATTTGGAGAGGGAGAAGATCCTGAAATACCGAGATACCAAAAATATGTGGCAGAAAGATACAGAAATATTTCCCATTGTAGTGGGAGCCATGGGCCTGATTAAGAAGAATTTCCAATCGCACCTTGACAAGTTGCTTATACATGTTACATTTATGAACTGTAAATTGTAGTTTCCAATTCCCTCCCTTTTAAATCATCGTATATAATCAATTGCCCAACATCGGAGAGATTCAAATGCGTGTGCAAACCGCATAGAAATGCATCACTACTACTATTAATCATTTACAGTATATAGCGCTACAAGGCGTACGTGCTTCTACTTTCCTTCTTTGCACATTCAACGGATGTTTTATAATTCTGATCTTAAGTTTTCTGCTCATCTGACAGCTTCCCACATGGGCAGGAAATGCCATATACAAAAGTCAGTGTTACAGTCCGTTTGAAATTTCAGAGAAAAATCTTGTCCATCAACTGGGTTCCCAAATTCTTTCATCTCAAGCATGATATTACAAATATCACACCCAGCACATTTGAAATGTCTTCAGTTTAGTTGGAAAATCAGCTGGGCTTAAGATCTTAAAATTCTGCCTCTGCTTTAAGCTATACATAGATCTAAGTCCTTAAATTCCTCCCAGTGCTTCCGTAAAATTCTGGCAATCTGTCCACTCTTAGAAGTATATTGAAGCACACATGTCATTTGTTACTTATCATCCTCCTTACCATATGAGGGCAAGAATAACCAATCTCCAGGAACAAGCAGGAATGAGTCTTCACATATGGGTACGTCGGTACCGACGGAGTCTGCGCGAGAATGCTTCCCAGCGTCCAATCAGAAAGCTTTTGGAAGCATCCCAACACGCCTGCGTGCTGCCTTCCCGCCTTCCCAACTGCCTCTCCTCAGTTTTCGTTTTTCCACGGAGCCGGCAGGACGTCCTCCTGTCACCGCAGAAAATTCTTCTTTTATTTTTTAGTTTTCTTGTGGTCGCGGCTGCCCTTCCCCGACGCCACCGGTACCGCCGGTGTTTCTTTTTTCTTTTCTTGTAAAATTTTTCCCTTTTAGGGAATATTTTTTCTTCCTTAGTGTCTCACGGTTTCTCAGGCCTTCTGGGCCTCGCCATCTTCCTTCATGGAACCGCCAGCCACTTTCCCCAAGAAATGTACAAACTGTGGCGGTACAACTTTATTTTTAGACACTCACAATTGGTGTCTAACCTGCTTGGGTCCTGACCATTTTCATCCGGAACCCTCGGGCAATAGTATTGTGAGAAGAAGTTTTCAACATAGAGTTCCCCTCGACACGCGGTCCCCATCCAGTTTCTGGGCACCGACCATATCTTCTTCTACACAGGATCAGGTAACTCAAAAACAGTCTGTTAAGACTGGCCAGTCCTCGAGCGGCAGTTCTCATGCACTGCATAGAGATGCCTATGGCCTTGTCCTCGAGAGTCCACTGGCTTCAAAACCCCGGTGGGAGTCTTCGGCCTCCAAAGCCTGTGTGGGGTTTCAGGTTGTTCCTGAGGTTCACCCCTCACAGAACATACCTGAGCCATGCCCGGTGATGGTATCCGCTTCGAGCGGTAACGATACCCCGGCATCGGCACTGGTGTTGGATGAAACATTCCTCACCAAGGATCGTCGTCTGGCGTCCTCGGTACCTGCGGGGCCGGTGGATACGCTCCAGACCGACCTTCCAGTATCGGTACCAGCACCGATGCTAGTACCGACGTCGGTACCCTCCAGACGTGCATCGATAGACTCGCTTCCTTCGATGCAGAGTCTGGAATCGATCTCCAGTCTGGAGGACTGGGTACCGACTCCCGTCGGTACCGAAGGCTCAGTTCCAATAATTCGGATCCGCAACTCTCGGTTCCTCCGATACCGTTAGAGCCACCGGCTGGCCTTCATCCACCGGTATCAGATACGGTACCGAAGTCGGTACCGATATCCACATTACCATTGCTGTCGGTGCCTTCCATGCTTCTCTCGTCAGGCTCGCTTCCCTCGATGTCGAGTTTGGAATCGATCCCTAGCATGGACGATGTGTTACCGACTGTCGCTGGTCCTGACCTACAGTACCAGCGACCACCCTCTAAGGATCCTATACTGCATCATTCAGGATCTTCTATTCCTATATACTTGGATAGATCCCTCGGTGTCAACGCTAGTTCTTCAACAGATCTAGCCTATCCAAGGGAAGTTCCCTCTGGGGATCCTTCTTTTCGGACTTTCCTCCTGGATATGGCAAAATCACTTGCCATTTCTATTCCTGGACAGGATCCTACACAAGGGAATACAGAATCCCTCTCTGTTTCTAGCAAAGCAAAGGAGAACATCATGCTTCCTTTGCATCATTCTTTGCAGGATCTCCTTCTACGAATGTGGGAAGCTCCTTTAAAGGTAGCCCCACCTTCCAGAGCAACTGATCTTCTATATCAGGTGCCCCCCTCTCCAGGGTTTCAAAAGACTCAACTTCCTCATCATTCCATTGTGGTAGAATCAGCAATGAGGCGAGTGAAGAGTAATAAAAAGCACTCTTCTTGTCCGCCAGGTCGTGAGTCTAAGACACTAGATGCCTTTGGACGTCAAACCTTCTAGACATCCATGCTTTCAGCAAGAATTCTCTCATATATTTTTTATATGGGTCTATCTCTTGAGGAGGTCACAAAGTAATTACATCTTTTGACTCCTTTTCTTCAAGAGCCCAGGAGTACAGACTATTCCTCACTGGTTAGTCATACTCAAAATATTTCTAGGTTTCTTACTCGTGCTTCCCTAGACCCCTTTGAGTCTGTTAGCAGGACTTCTGCTATAGCTATAGGGGCACGACGTAGAGCCTGGCTCCAAGCTTCAGACTTGGACAAATGGGCACAAGAAAGACTGGGAAATACTCCTTGCACTGGAGAAAATCTCTTCAACAAGGAGTCTTCACTCCAGGTTACTCAGTTATCCACTGACCTTCCTGTTTCCAGAGGCTGTTCTACGCCTTCTTCTTTCCCAGTAGGTAGGAAATGTCCTACCAAACTTTCTTCCCCTAAGGGGAGAAGGTTTTACCCATCATCTGCCCATCATACAGATGTTCCCAAACAGGGGAAACATCGCCCTGGTCTGAAGAATCCACAAACTCAACAGGGTCAACAAACCCAGCAGTCGCAGGGTTTCAAATAGATCATTGTCCCTCTTGGTTGATGGTTAGGGTGGCAGTCTGCTTCTTTTCACTGGCAGTATCTGCACTAAATTTATCCTAACCTACCTAGATATCTCTTCATGAGACATCTTTTCTCTAAGGGTCTTTATGATGATCATGCCCATACTTAACAGTTTTTCCTCTTCCTCTTGGAGGAAAGAGAGGTAACAACTATCAATGGACAGTTGTTTCCCGGTACTGGCATGTATCATCTCACCTGTCAGAGACTTCCTCCATAGTCGGTCTCTTGCAACTCTGTCTTACTTCCCTCTTACTACAACATTTGGTTTGTAAGAGTGGCTCTTTTACACCGGTAAGCCCCTATAGTCCTCTACCTGTTCTACTGGGGGATTCTCCCTTCTGGAGTTGTTTTTCCCCCTTGTTACCTTAGGTCAGCTCATCAGACAATAGGAAGTCCTACCATGTCTGTTTCGTTTTTCCCGATCTAAAATAGGAAGAGGGAAAATAAATTTTCTATGCTGCCCTGGTAGTTGCTGCAGATACAGCAATTCCTAGTGGTTAAGCCACTGGTTTTGTTCACTACACAACCAGGGCTTCCCCTCCACTAGCAATCCTCCTAGCCTCAGTGCTAAGTCCCAAACAGGTTATCAACCTTGTTTGGGAAACCCTAATATTACAGTCTGGTTGGTTAACTTCTAATCTTCGCCCCCTTGTCCTGGGCAGAATAGCTGGTCACCTGCTGGCTTTCCACTGCCAGTTTTTTCTTCTAACCAACCTGCAGTATGCTCTCTGCATCTCTACAGAGTAGCTTTGCACTTTGGGCCCTTGCTAGAGAGCATTACTATCTTGCCTAGCAGACTTTTGAGGCATAAGCCTCAGGCCTTTCCTTACATGAAAGCCTAAAGGAGGGCCAATCCCCTGGCTTGGCCCATAGCTCCTTGGGTCTTCTCATCAGAGATAAATTTCTTCAATGGCAGCTAGAGGACGCCTAATACCTATCTTGCCCTCATAGGCGGATCACTAGGGTATCTTCCTCCAGAGGCTTCCTCTATCCATTCTCCATACTGCAATTCTGGAGATATCTGGACTTCCTCTCTGCAGACTGAAGTTATCCTCTGCAATTTTCATGTAGGCCATCCTGGTTATTCAAGAGCTCGAACTCTGCAAAGAATTCAGCCTTCTTCTTGTCAGGGAGACCTTTCCTCTGACTTTGCCAGTCATAACCAGGAAAAGAGGATTCTCTATTTATCTATTCAAGCAGGTATCAACCTTCTTGCTGTCAGATGAATCTTCCTCTCTCCCTATATCCCTAGGGGGGATGGGGTTCTATGGACATCTCTCCATCCATATACCTGGAGACATGTGTCTATATGCCTGCCTATTCATATAGGTATATATAGATATATATATAGATACAGATATATACTTATCTATATCTATCTGTGTGTCTTCTGCCCATACATATCTCTTTATAGATATATGCATAGATACCCTATATGTGTATATATTTAAATATATATTGTCAGACGGCTGCCTGGGTGAGAATCTTCACAGTCTTGGCAAGTGCATATATCTATATGATTTGCAAGGGATTGTGGACAATGCAGTTCATTCACACCAGACACAGCTGCTCACAATAATTAGTTGTGCTTTTGGGTAAAGCCAATAAGATATTTATTTATGGGGTTATTTCTCCCAACACAGATATGCTTGGTAGCACATAAATCAGGTTACTTGCTTCCAGTGTTTAACTTGGAAAAACAAAATAAGGAAAACAACCTTTGAACTTGTCAGGCATTAGCTAATGTTTTCTTAGCATATATCAAACAACAAACGAAAAGCCACAAAGAAAGGAAAAAAACTGTTCTTTTCAGGTTAACTTCTGATAATTTCCCACATAGATTCAGAAGTGATTCTCTCCTAGCTCACAAGCAATTAGGTAAGGCTCAATTGCTAGCAGTTATCCAGCTGAAACCCCTTAGCTGGCTTGCTTTCTACAGCGTGGCCAGAAATCCTACACAGGAGCTTTTCTGAGTAGATTAAAGAACAAGTTTGTATTTCTTTGTGATGGTTGCTGTACTTTATAACAGAAAATCACCAAAGGAGTTTGGACAGAGAGCAGTCCATATAAACACATTCTTCATCTGCAATCATTCCCCCTTCTTCAACAAGCATGGGTTCAATATCATGGATTGGCACAGATGAATCTCTCAATGGAGCACTTTCAGGAGAATACTTGTTTCCCTGCTGTCTTTCAAGGTTATAGCTAGGGCATAGATCAGTGTTCATACCTGAGCTTCCATTGCTGTTAGAGTTCCTCTCTATATAGCCTGGCCAGTATGTAGTCCAGTTCTTATGTCCAGCCTTCCAATCCAGATCCCTGGACACTGGATCTCTCTTCACATACCTTCTGGCACGGGTCTTAGGGTCCCTTCCACGTGCAGCCGTCTCTCTCACAGGTACCATCTGGAGATTCCTAGCTCTGCAGCACCATTCCTCTGGCTTTCCCCAGTCCAATGGTGTATGCTGGCCCTTGGAATGCCTCCCAGTATACGTACTGCTCTGGACTCTTCTAGACCTCTCAAAGGCTTTTCTCCTCTTTCTTCCAAAGGGTTTCTTTCCCTCTCTGTCCGTCCGGTTTGGCTTCTGCTTCTGATGATCCTTCAGATGAAACTGATGATCAAGCTCAAGCTGATTCTCAGGATAATGAGGATAATTCTCTGTAGAATAAACTCTACCTTTATTCTGCCTAGATGAGTGCTCCCCCCTAATACAGCGCAGCTGTGCTGAATCAGGCCCTGCCCTTTGAGATGAGTGCTTAGGGATTACCTCATAGCCCTCCTGATTGAACACACGTTTCCCCACTTCAGCTCCTCTAATGGCTGTTGGAAACCTGGTGCATTCTGGGACTGGTAGTCTTTTATGGGAAAATTCTGTTTTCTTATTTCTACCAGAACTGACAGGTTGCTTGTTCAGAGTCACTTCACCTTTTCTATAGCTCCTTCCTGAGCTATGATAAGCTTCCTTATCACATACCCCCCCTGCTTAAGTTATTACGGACTGGTGTCACTGGTGAAACTTCTTCTCTACAGTCCGTAATACGGGAAAGGGCATCCACATTCTTGTGTAACTTCCCAGCACGATGTTCAACTTGAAAATCAAATGCCTGTAAGGCCATGTACCAGCGTGTCAACCTGGCATTGTGGTTCTTCATTTGCTGCAACCACTTAAGTGGGGCATGGTCCGTGACCAACTGGAACTTTCTCCCTGTAAGGTAAAACCTTAACGCCTCCACTGACCACTTGATAGCTAAACATTCTTTTTCTATTGTGGAATACTTTTGTTCAGCCGGTGACAACTTCCTGCTCAGGTACATCACAGGATGCTCCTCCCCTTCATGACACTGGGATAGAACCGCTCCTAGCCCTACATCCGATGCATCTGTTTGAACCAGAAAGGGTTTCTTGAAGTCCACCCCTTTCAGTACCGGTCCTGTACACAATTTTCCTTTTAAGACTGAAAACGCTTTTTCAGCTTCAGGTGTCCACTTTAGCTGGTTTGGACAATTCTTCCGCAGCATATCCGTGAAAATTGCACTTTTCTCTGCAAATTGCGGTATAAATCTGCGGTAGTATCCAATAAGTTCCAAGAAACTTCTTAGTTGTTTCTTTGTTGTTGGAGGAGGAAAATTCCTGATGCTATCTATTTTACTCATTAGAGGTTTAATTTTTCCTCTTCCCACTAGGTGGCCCAGGTATTTTACCTCCCTATTTGCAAAGGCACACTTCTTCGGGTTTAAAGTGATTCCCGCTTGCTTCATGGAGCACAAGACTGCCCTGATCCTCTTCAGATGCTCCGCCCAGGTGTTACTATGGATTATGACATCATCCATATATGCAAAAGCATAATTTTGGTGGGGTCGAAGTACCTGATCCACTAACCTTTGGCAGGTAGCCGCTGCTCCATGCAGTCCGAAAGGCATCCTCTTGAACTGGAAAAGGCCAACGGGGGTGCTGAACGCAGTCTTCGGCTTTGACTCCCTGGTGAGAGGGATTTGCCAATATCCTTTTGTCATATCAAGGGTGGTTAAGTATTGTGCCTGTCCCAGCTGGTCCAACAGCTCTTCAATTCTTGGCATTGGATATGCATCAAAAACTGATATGGCGTTTACCTGCCGGAAGTCGATACAAAATCTTAAAGATCCATCAGGCTTCGGCACCAGGACTACCGACGTACCCATACGTGAAGACTTATTCCTGCTGTTCCCAGAGATCACCTGTTACAGGTAAGTAACTGTGCTTTCTCTGTTCAGATGTAAAACTCTTACTGTGTTGGCGATTCGGAGACTTTTTTCTCCCATTGGTTTTGGTTTGCTGCATTGGTTATGGCTGCACACACACACGCACTACAGCCCCGCACCACATCTACACAAAGGCACCCACCGCCACATCCCATGCATAGGCACATTACCATTGCACCACACATGTACAAACACTGCCTATCTGAAAATAATTGTTATCTATATATTTCTGTCTAAATATGCCTCATACAGCCCCTACTGCCATAAAAAAGACACACTTGATCATCTCTCTTTGAACTCTTCCACCCCTTCCGTCCCCCAGACATTTATGAGTTTGTAAATGGAGGAAGGGGAAGCATGCTATGTTGTCACACTATACATGCACACTATTCAACTTGTTTTTCTGCTTTGAAGTCCTAAGCCCCAAGGATTCCTTCCCCACTCCCTCAAAGACAGACTCCAATCTGCTGCTTTATGGCACTCCGTTTTTTTTTCCTTACCAGTTTTAATCCCCAGCATCCAGTGGTGTAAATTCTGCCTAAGAAGCCCCCACAGTGTGGGGGAGGTGCCCAGGCAAGAAAGGAGCCTGCAAGGCAGCACCCCCCCCCCCCCCCACGCAATGCATGCCATATCCCCTCTCCCAACTCATTTTGTTATAATGTAAACAGTTCAAGTAGATATGTAAACCACTTTGATTGAAGGTTAAAGCGGTATAGAAAACAGTTTAAATAAATAAATAAATAAATTTTAACCTGTTTGCGGCACTGGCTCCACTCCAAGCCCAGCTGCCGTCACCTTCTGGGCTGAAATCTCATGGTAATAGCTGCATCACAAGACTTTGGCCCAGGAGATAATAGCCACCAGGCCTGGAGCAGAGGCAGCACCACAAACAAGTTAAAGTACGCTTGCTGCGCATGGGGAGGGCATGACAGTGGGGGGCCTCAGCAAACGTTTGCTTCAGGGACCCTCATTAGAACTTACACTATACCAGCACCCCTATCTCACTCTCTGAAAGTCAGAGACAGAATGGTTCTCTGGGTTTGGGCTGGTCTGTGTCTTGCAGCCCTGCTGTGACCTCATCACCCATGGCTTTTGCATTACTCAGGCAGGCCTGCATGTCCCTGGCTGCCTATCAAGGATTCGCAGCATGATTGGCTCAAGTGCCTCATGCTGGTTGATGGTGACCCCTCCTTGACAAGCTCCCCCTCCTAGATTGATTCCAGTGTGTCTGGCAGTGCCTGCATGCTTGACGAAAATGAAGTTGACAAATGGTGTTTCTGGAAATTTTCCTGAACACGTGTTGTCAGTTGACTCTGGAATGAACTGAAAATCTCTATTTTCGTCACTTTTTCAATTCATACAAAAACGAATGCACATGCCTATTATTAATCTTCCTCCCCTTTGAAGTAAATGTAAAAAAGAAAGTCCTAGAGCAAACAAGCGCCTTTAAAAAAAAATATAAAGAAACCCTTTTACTACAATAACAAAAAATTACCCTACAATTAATCCAGTGAAATAAAAATGAATAAAAATCCCCCTTTTAGAAAAAGAAATCAGATTGAGTCCTAGATATAATAGCCAGAGAAATTACCTGTTTCTTGGTTCCTCTTAGATCCCATAATCACCCTCTAAGCTCCGTCAACCAAGATCTAAACCACCAGAGCATAATACCTCTAACTCAAACCTCCCACGACCTCTGAATGAGCAGCTTATGATTCTCTGTATTGAACGCTGCTAGTAAGTCAGTCAGCAGTAAAACCACACATCCACCCTAGTCCATCTAAGTAAATTGTCTGGTACCGATGATAACACCATGATACTGCCTAAAGCCAGATTGATGTTGGTCTAATAACTCATTCATCTTCAACCCTTTTTGTTTTCACAGGGCTTTTTTCTTATCTGATCAAACTCCCTTGTGCTCCAGATTTGACAGTATACTGGGCTTCTTTCGAGTGAGAATCTTACAATTAAGTCATATTTTGGAAAGTATTGAATGCACTACAGTTCCCTGAAACCTTACCACCAAGGGCTCATCACATGATGCTGAAGAGAAGCTTTGAAGGAACGTGAGATCATATTTTCTCACAGACCTGTATTAAGTCGTAGGCAACACAAGCAGTTGCCTCTATGGTCATGTTTTTGAAGGTTCCCTTTGATCCCAATACAACTGCAGCCCTTATACTTCAGACAGCCTGCAAAGAATAGAAAGGGAGGGGATAGAGTGATGTCTGCTCCAGCTTTACCCCTTCCCATTATCCCCACAGGATGGGAGAAGGATGAGATTGGAGCAGATACTGCAGGCAACATTTGAGAAGACCCATAACAGAAGGGGCAACAAAGGGAGCAGAGCAATGTTTTCTGCTTTGATGTTTCCACTTCAACTTCACTTCTCCTCTTTGTCAATAGGCAGCATGGGGGAGGAGGAATGGGAGGGAAGGACCAGAACAGAAAGTCTGCAGCTATTTTTAATACCAGGATTTGGAGCACCTGAGCAGTGGCATGCCTGTGGGTCTCTAGCGCCTGGGGGCCAATATCTGTATTTGCTATTTGTTCCCCCCCCCAATACACACATTACCTCTGGCCCCCTGCCTTGCCGTTCCCTGCACACCAGGCAGTCCAATTGCACTTGACAGCAGTAGAGCTCTTTTGATCTGCCTTGTACTCTGCAGATTTCTATTGTATACTGGGAGAGATGCTGTCAATAGGTAAAACAGGCTAGTAAATTCTGGCTTGCCATGCCCACATCTCAGCTCTCTTGCTATCAGCTAGGATCAGATAGTAGAGTATAAGCAGGGAGCTAGATAGGTAGGAGAGAACAAAAAGATGATAGATACATCTATGAGCAGTGGGAAGAGGCATTAATAGTACTTAAAAAATTAGAGACCAGATTTATAAAGCCCCCAACCAACATTTTGATTATTAAAGCAATTATCATGGCCTCACCTTAATGTAAAGAAGAAAAAGATTCTGACAGCTGGAGAAATCAATAAGTTCATCATTGGTGGAGAAGAAATTTAAATAGTTGACAGCTTTAACCTACTTGGATCAACTATTAATAAAGAAACGACAAGCAGTCAAGAAATCTGATGATGCATTGCTCTTGGCCGAATGTTTATGAAGGACCTAGATGAGATTTTCAAGAGCAGAGATGTCTATGTTGATACAAAGATTTGACTTATTCAAGCCATGGTATTTTCAATAATGTCATATGGATGCGAAAGTTGAACGGTGAAAAAGACAGACAGGAAGAAAATTGATGCTTTTGAATTATGGTGTTGGCGACAAATACAGTGTGTACCATAGATCTCCTAAAGAACAGACCAGTCAGTACTAGAAGAGATCAAACCTAAGCTTTCTTTAGAAGCTCAGATGATAAGGCTTCGACTTTCATACTTTAGACACATTATGCGAAGAGAGAGATTGTTAGAGAAAGACATCATGCTTGGCAAGGTAGAAGGTCAACACAAAAGAGGAAGGCCAGCAATGAGATGAATCAATACAATAACAGCAGCTATGGGTGCCACTCTATCAACAATGAGCCACCTGACTGAAGACTGAACACAGTTTAGGATAACTATCCAGAGGGTCGCATTGAGTCGACACTGACTTGACAGCAACAATCATGGCCCCCCCCCCCATTCCTTCCAAGTGATCCTGTAAAAACACATTATTCATTTTGCTAGTTGTCAGGATCTTTGTTGTTTTCAATTATTTTATCCTTTACGGAGAAGAAATAGAAATAGTAGACAACTTTAAACTGCTTGGATCAATGATCAATAATGAAATGACAAGCAGTCATGTAATCTGATGCATTACTCTTGATAGAACGTCTATGAAAGACCTAGACAAGATTCTCAAGTGCACAGATGTATCTCTCCTTACAGAGATTCAACTTGTCCTGGCCATGATATTTTCAGTAACATCATATGGCTGTGAAAGTTGGACAGTGAAGAAAGACAGGAAGATATATCGATGTGTTCAAATTATGGTGCTGCTGAAGATACTATGTATACCATAGATTGCCTGAAGAAGAAATCAGGAGATCAAACCTAACCTTTAGAAACTCATAGGACAAGACTTTGACTTTCATATTTTGGACACATCATGCAAGATCATTAGAGAAAGGCAGCATGCTTACCAAACTTGAAGTTCAGTGCAAAGAGGAAGGCCAGCAATGCAATGGATTGATATAATAAACAGCAGCTATGGATGCCTATCAGTGGTTAGCTGCCTGCCTAAAGATTGAACATAGTTTAGGGCAACTATCCACAGAGTCACCATGCGTTGACATTGACTCAGTGGCATTTAACAACAATTCTTAAAATATTCACTTATAGTTTTTCATATTAAATTACAATAACAGCTCCACAACTTTGCTCCATACTAACTGCTAGTACATTATGAAGTAATACAAAACCCCGCAAAAAGCAAATTCAGAGCCTATAGCAAACCTACCCTACCATAATTGTATTGCGAGGACTCAAGTAATACCAACCCTACCTATGCAAAGGCAGCTCTGCAGATATTACATTAGGATCTAGAGCATCAATATATCTCGCACTGGAAAAACAGAATAAGCAGGACTGCTACAGTTTCTTCCTCAGAAATTGCATGTTAGCATACATGCAAAACACTGACAGATCTCCACCAAATACAGAACAAGGGACTACAAATTAGAAGTTGATATGTGCAGACAAACTAAACTGGAAACTCCATTAAACTAGATTCCATATAGTCCTGCTAGACCAGTCCAGACAAGAGAGTTGTCTTCCCCTACAAAGACAAAGAACCAAAGAAAAGCCCAGTAGATTCGTGGAGACAAAGAACCAATGAAAAGCTCAGGTTTCAATGACGTCACTCCCACGCCTCAGCCTCAGCTGTGTGACTGAAATAACGGAGGCGTCCGCTTCAGGAGGAGGGCGAACTATGCTATTTCTTCCGAATGGGTACTGCACAAAGCAGCTGAATGAACGAAGTTAAAATGGCGATATGCTGAGGTTCCTGTGGCAGGATGCACTAATCAGATGAGTACAAGTATACAGCAGATTTTCTAGCGTTGAAACAGGGCCAGAAATTGGAGTGTGGCTCTAAACGCAGTACTGTGTCCGATAATATCTGCAGTGTGGAGTTATTGTGTTATAGCATTAAGGTTGAATGCGATTATTTCACAATATTTTATACAGTGGTTAGGTTACCACATAAGTAATTAAAAGGGAAGATACGCTTCAAGAGGGAGGCATCTCTCATGGTAAAAACGTCCGACAAAAACAAAAAAAATAGTGGTGTGTCAGTTACTTAAAATTTCACTCAATAGTTAGGGTGTTGGCACGGCTAATTACAAGCATTGTGGAACCTGTGTCCCTTGGGGAAACTGCTAGGTACATATGACCTAGATTGGCCACTGTTGGAAACAGAATACTGGGCTTGATGGACCTTGGTCTGACCCAGTATGGCATATCTTATGTTCTTATGTTCTTAATCTTCCACCAGCCTCGTTGTGTTCATAGTACCCCTCTTCTCAAGTCACTTCATTGGCTCCCTATCCATTTTCGCATCCAGTTCAAACTTCTCCTGCTGACCTATAAGTGCATTCACTCTGCAGCTCTTCACTACCTTTCCTCTTTTATCTCTCCCTACACCCCTCCTTGGGAACTCCGCTCGTCTTGCAAATCACATCTATCTGTGTCCTTCTCTTCTATTGCTAACTCCAGACTTCTCTCCTTTCACCTTGTAGCTCCTTATGCCTGGAACAAACTACCTGAGTCTGTATGTTAGGCGCCTTCTCTGACTCTTTTCAAATCCAGGCTGAAAACTCACCTCTTCACTTTCGGATCTTCACTCATCTGATCTCCTTTGTGTCTCCCTTGTGTATCCCATGTCTACACCTACTGTGTTGTCTGTCTTGACTAGATTGTAAGCTCTGATGAGCAGAGACCGTTTTTTACATGTGTCTGTGCAGTGCTGCGTATGTCTTGCAGTGCTGCATCTCCAGGAACAAGCAGGAATGTAGTCTTCACACATGGGTGTCGTCGGTACTGACAGAGCCCGTGCGGAAACGCTCCCCAGCGTCCAATAGGAAAGCTTTTGGGAGCATCCCACTGCGCCTGCGTCGCTGCTGTCCCGCCTTTCCAACTCTCCCTCTTCAGTTCTTCATTTTCCGCGGAGCCGACAGGCAGCAAACCCTGTCACTGCAGAAAATTTCCTTTTTGTGGTCGCGTCTGCCTTCACTGTCGACGCCTATACCGGTACCACCGGTTTCTTCTGTGTTTTCTTCATTTCTTTTCTTTTTTTTTTGTGGATGGTCTGTCCCCTCTAGGTGCCAGGTGCCATTTTGCACTATGGTCAATAACAGAGCTGTAATCTAAATACTGAAAACAACAAACAACTCTACCTTCTAACTCTTAGTAGTAACAAGATTCTCTAAAGAGCAGTATGTATATATAAAAAGATGGGGCAGCGAACCTCAGAACCCTCCACACCTCCCACAGTTCACACAAGGTGAGCTCAGGTGCACATAAAGGGTGAGACACATCAATGATTCGCTGAACCTCCACACATATCTCAAAAAACACACACAGAAGTCATATATAATCCCAACAAGCCCCAAAGTTCTCCAGACCCTCAAAGCATATCCTCAGAAATGTAATGGGCCTAGTGCTCCATTTTGGGCACTAGGCCCTCTTTTCTTCCAAAATGGAGAAACCAACTAGTGGTTTCAAAAAATGTTCAAAGTGTAGTGTTACCATTTCCGCTACCGACACCCATGACTGGTGTCTTAAATGTTTAGGTCCTGACCATTTACCATCGGAGTGTTTCCTCTGTAGGAAGATGACCAAGAGAGGCCTACAAAACAGAGCTGCAAAACTCGGCACCCTCTTTGCTGCAGATGCGATGTCCATTGCATCGACGTCTTCCAGGGCTTAATCTTCCTGTCATGGATCTCAGGTAACTAAACCCAGGTCTTCTAAGACCGGCCGGTCCTCAAAGGGTAGATCTCCTTCGAAGCATTGAGATGCTACTAGCATTGCCTTTGAGGAAAACATACCGGCAAAACAGCCCTGGTGGGAGGCCTCGGCCTCCGAAGCATTAACGGGACTCCAGGATGTTCCAGAGGCTTCCACCTCGGGAGAAAGCCTGGTGCCATGTTCTGGTGTTGTGACCGCTTCCTCCGGTACCAACATCCAGGCATCAGCAGGGGCTATGGATCAACGAATCCTAGCCATCGAACGCAGTCTAGTCCCTTCTCTTCTGCCTGCGAGAGATTGGATCCTCATGGGCAGATCAGGAGGGGAAGCAGGCTGCCCGCAGGGATCTGAGCCAGTCAGGGTCTGCAATTAGAAAGAAAAAAAATTAGACAAGAGGGTCTAAATTTTAAAAGGGCCACAAACTGTTAAAAAAAGGAACTAGGATGGAGGGAATCTAGGGCAGGGGAGAGGGGGAAGGGGTGAAAATCTGGAAGGGGAAGAGTGAGTGGGGAGGGGTTGCTTACATATATAGCAGGGTTAATCTGTTAGGATGTGTCTTCGGTCATTATTACTTATAAATCATTCCCCATGTTTTTTTTTACCATGGCCACTTCATCTCTTTACTCTTAACAAAATAGAAACAGAGAAAAATGACAGCAGATAAAGACCACATGGCCTATCCAGTCTGCCCTTCTATATCAACTACTAAGATTTACAATCCCATTTTTCCTTTAGAGACCCTGTGTCTGTCTCATACTTTCTTGAATTCAAGTACAGTCCTCTATGAGCTCCACTAGGAAACTAGTCCATGAATCTACCTCTTTCTATAAGAAATAGTTTCACAAATTACTCCTGAGTTAATCCCCTTTTGCCTTCATCCTATACCGCCTTGTTGCAGAGCTTTCTTTCAATTGAAAGAGGCTCTCCTCCTGTGCATTTATGCCATGGAGGTATTTAAACATCTCTATATCTCCCCTCTCCTCCCTTTCTTCCAAAGTATACATATTGAGACATTTAAGTCTGTCCCCATAAGCCTGCCTTATAGCAAAGCCCACTGACCATTTTAGTAGCCACCCTCTGCACCAACTCCATCCTGTTTATATCCTTTTGAAGGTATGGTCTCCAGAATACTCCAAATGAGGTCTCGCCAAAACTTATACAGAAGCACTATTTCCTCCTTCTTTCTGCTGGCCTTTCATCTCCCTGTGCACCCGACAATCCTGGCTTTCATTGTCGCCAGGTCCTGCTCTTCTTTCGTGGACAGAAGTACAGTATTTTACTCTCTATACTGTACCACTCCCTTGGAATTTTACAGCCCAACTGCATGACTCTGCATTGTTTAGCATTAAATCTCAGCTACCAAATTCTCGACCATTCTTCAAGCTTCTTTAGATCCCACCACATTATTGTGCACCTTTCCGGGTATCTATCCTATTACAGATTTTGGTATCATCCGCTAAGAGGCAAACCATACCCGATAACCCTTCCGCAATATCAGTTACAAAATTGTTAAAAGAATTGGACCAAGGACAGTAGGGATGTTTTTTTCCCTAGAAATACCTTTTTTCACCCATTTTCATTGTTTACTCCCTTAAAAGAGCAGAAGTAGAAAGAATCCAATAGCACTCATATGTATGCTGACTGCTGATATACCCACATTTGATACAACAGTTCTCCAGGGACAGCAGGAATCAGTCCTCACATAACGGTGACCTTGGCGCCGACGTAGTCCACACGGAGCATTTCCCCAGCTTTCAAAGAAAGCTTTTGGGACATGCTACTACATATGCGTGGTCCCCTTCCCACCCAAGGGTGTCATCTTGCTCAGTCTCCTCAAGCGGCTACTACTTAAAATGTGGGAGATCCCAGCATTGGTGCCGGTGGTCAACCGGTGTCTTGACGCCATGTACCACCTCTGGAAAGGCCCGGGGTTCCACAAACACCAGCTCCCACATAACTCCATGATTGTCAATTCAACCATTCAAAAACGTAAGAGCCAGAAGACCCACTCTTCTGTCCCCCCCCCCCCCCCCCGGTAGGGAGGCTAGAGCCCTGATGCACCTGGGCACAAATATTACCAGGGCTTGATGCTGGGTTGTCGGATTCAGGCTCATGAGTTATACATAGGCATGTATCTGAAGATACTAACCCAGGAGTTGTCCGGGTTTTCAATGGGGTTTGCTGGGGAACCCCACCAATGGTTCCAGTCTCTGACCTCCAGGATCAAGGACTGCTCTAAGTTCCTCTCCTGGTGGGCCAAGGTCATCTTGGATCAGTGTGTTCTGCAAGTGATAAGGGAGGGTACCACCCAGGTTCTTCCCAGGAGAGCTGGTGTGATCTCTCCTTCACCAGACCCTTCTGCTTTCAGAGCCCACAGGTCTGCTCAGGGACAATGTGGTAGAGCCTGTAACCAAACACCTTTGGGGAAGGGGCTTCTACTCCAGATACTTCCTTGTCCCAAAAAGAACTGGGGGTCTCAAGCTCATACTAGACCTGAGAAACCTGAACAAGTTTCTGGTGAAGGAGAAGTTCAGGATGCTCTCCCTTGGAACGCTACTGCCTTACTTCCACCAGAGAGATTGGCTGTGCTCCTTGGATCTAAAGGATGCATGCATACACATCCTAATCCATCCCTCCCACAGAGACAGTACTTAAGATTCGTGGTAAGGGGAGGGTATTATCACTACAGGGTGCTACCCTTTGGCCTGGCCTCCTCGCCAAGGGTCTTCACCAAATGCCTGGTGGTGGTAGTCCCCAATCTGTGCCTACAAGGACCTTTGTCTTCCCCTACCCAGTTCTGTCTAATCCGGGGTGGTACAGCCTCAGAGGTCAGTCAGGCCGCAGAGCATGCAACCTTCCTCCTGCAGCACCTGGGGTTCGTCATCAACTACCCCAAATCTCATCTCTCTCCAACCCAAGATCTGGAGTTCCTAGGTGCTCATTTGGATACATTGTAAGTCAAGGCTGTACTCCAAAGAGAAAGGGCAGAACACCTCAAGCAACTGACAGGAGATGTACAATGCTGCCGGTCAGTCCCGGCCCGTCTCCTCCTCCGCCTGCTGGGCCATGTCCTTGACGGTCCATGTCACACCCTGAGCCCGTCTGCACATGTGGACAACCCAATGGTACCTCCGCTCACAGTGGACTTAAGCCACAGGCAGGCTACGGGACAGGGACAGGGTCAGGGTTACCTGCCAGCTGGCAGAATCCCTAGTCTGGTGGCAGGACTTTCGCCACCTCCATGGAGAATGCCCTTCCAGGCACCTACACCTCAGAGAACCCTGACCACAGATGCCTCCCTCCTAGGTTGGGGGGCGCATTGTGGGGACCACCACATACAGGGCAGCTGGTTCCAGGAAGAGTCACTCTTATAGATCAATCTCCTGGAGCTCAGGGTGATCTTCCTAGCCCTGCGAGCATTTTATTTTTATTTATTTATTACAATTTCTTATATACCGCACTATTCTGCATCAGCGCGGTTTACATGGAACAGAAAAATCAGACAGGGTAACATGTGTCTGAGTTTACAATTAACCGGACATCAAAACTTGGATAACAAGGGAGATTTACAAATAACAGGGTAGCAAACTTGGAATACATAGGAGAAACTATTTACACATTACGCATTACGCCACCAACTGCGACTCCGGTCTATATTGATCCAGATGGACAACCAAATCCTAAGCTCCGTATCAACAAGCAGGGGAGCATGGGCTTATACTCCCTCTACCAGGAAGCGGTGGCCTTCTTTTCCTTTGCAGCTCACAACAGCATGCTTTTGCAAACGGTCTACCTCCCAGGCCAGCCTAGCCTAGCCTAGCCTAGCAGACAGGCTGAGCAGAGTTCTCTGGCCGCACAAGTGGTGCTTGAACCCCAGGGTGATCAAGAAGCTCTTCCATTTCTGGAGCAGGCCCGTGATGGACTTGATTGTCTCTTCGTTCAATGCGCAGCTGCCTCACTTCTGCTTGCGCCAACTGCACCCGGAGAGAGTGGTGACAGACGCCTTCCTGATCTTGTGGTCCAAGGGCCTATTCTGTGCATTTGCACTGATTCCCCTGGTCACCAGGACCCTCTTCAAGATCCAGAGCAAGAGGGCATCAATCATCCTAATTGCCCCCTGGTGCCCAGGCAGCTGTGGTTTCCACAGCTGCTTTCCCTGTTGGTGGCATTTCCAGTTCCATTGGGCAGAGCTCTGGACCTCCTGTCCCAGGAAGGGGGCTCACTCTTGTACCCCAACCTGGGGTCTCTAACGCTAACAGCATGGCTACTGAAAGGGTAGTACTAGCCCCTTTCAATGTTCTGAGAGAAGACAAGGAGATCCTGCTGGCCTCCTGGAAGCCCTCCACTAGATGGGCCTATGCCTTCAAGTGGAGAGGGTTCTCGACTTGGTGTGCTGAAAGAGGGGAGAACTCTTTCTCCTGCCATGTGAAAGTAGTACTTCAGTACCTACTGCATCTGTCCCGAACCAGGCTGAAGTCTAACTCAGTGAGAGTGCATCTCAGCGCTATAGCTGCTCACCATCCATCTTTCAAGGGGAAACCCTTCTCGGGCCAGCCCCTGGGCTCCAGGTTCCTCCAGGGCCTCCTGCAGTCTAAGCCCCCTCCCCATCCCCAGCAACAGAGTGGGACCTCAACATGGTGCTCTCCCAGCTTACCAAACTGCCATTCGAGCCGTTAGCCACTTGCTTCCTGCGGCACCTGTCATTGAAAGAGGCCTTTCTAGTGGTCCTCACATCCGCTTGAAGAGTGAGTGAACTCTAGGCCCTGGTGGCGAATCCACCATATGCAAGGTTCTATAAGAACAAGGTAGTGCTCCGCACCCACCCCAAATTCCTCCCAAAGGTGGTATCTCCTTTAAACCTCAACCAGGAGGTGGTGCTCCCCACCTTCTTCCCATGCCCTCACATGGGCAGGGAGGAATAGTACTCCATACACTGAATTGCAAATAGACCCTGTCCTTCTTCCTGCAGTGGACACAGGCCCATCACATAACTCCTCAGCTTTTCATGTCTTATGATCTCAGGAGACGGGGGCTTCCTGTGACTAAGCAAACTCTGTCCACTTGGGTGGCGGACTGTATTGCCCTCACCTATGAGCAAGCTGGCCTCTCCCTTGAGCACTGGATCACAGCGCATCGCGTGAGGGCAATGGCCACGTTGGTGGTCACCTCCACAGTGCCAGTTACAGAGATATGTAAGCCCGCCACATGGTCTTTAATCCATATGTTCGAAGCTCACTACTGCCTGGAGAGTGAGTTCTGCAGGGACAGCGCATTTGGCCAGGCAGTACTCTGTAATATTTTTGGGGTGTAGTCAACTCCTGCCCTCCGACCCTTCTATATTCAGGCTACCAGAGTGACAGTGTCGCTGGATGCTTGGGTCTTGCAGAGTCTCTCAGTGGGGACTCACCTTCTGCAACTCACGGCTACCCGACTTGGTTGATGTTGGTGCTGTTGAGGTTTGGTCCTCAGCAGCCTGGAGCTAGGGAGTCCCATATGTGAGGACTGACTTCCTGCTTGTTTCTGTAGAAAGCGCAGTTACTCACCAGTAACAGGTGTTCTTCAGGGACCCTCCCTCCTCCCCTGGGATTTGCCTCCCTATCTTGTTTTATTTTTACTACCGTCCTAGCTATGTCATCTGACTGAGCAAGATGGCACCCTTGGGCGGGAAGAAAACCACACATGCATGGTAGCATGTCCCAAAGGCTTTCTTTGAAAGCTGTGGGAATGCTCCGTGTGGGCTTTGTTGGCACCAACGTCACCCATATGTGAGGACTGTTTCCTGCTGTCCTTGGAGAACACCTATTACAGGTTAGTAACTACCTTTGTATATTGTCTTTTTATGTATGTTCATGCTTTGTTTCATCTCAGTCTTGTTAATGATCAGCTAGTCCTCAGTCTTCCATAACTAGAAATGGTTTTGGCCATCTGTTCCAGAGTGAGACATACAGACTGCATTTAGCATTTCTGTCATTGGATTTCCCTTATCTGTCTTTATGGCCGGAGTATTCTCCTCATAGAAAGCTGTGTCATAGAAACACAGAAAATGACAGCAGATAAAGAACATGCAGGCTATTCAGTTTACTCATCCATAGAATCTAATAAGCTTTACAGTTTCTTCCTTTCTCTCAGAGATCTTCTGTGTTTGTCCCATGATTTCTTGAATTCAGATACGGTTCTCATCTCCATCACCTCCAATGTAAGGTTATTCTATGCATTCACCATCCTTTCTATAAAGAAATATTTCCTCTGATTACTCCTAAGTCTATCTTCTTTCATCTTCATCCTATGACCTCTCGTTCCAGAGCTCCCTTTCAGTTGACCCATCTCCTGTGCATTTGTACCATGGAGGTATTTAAATGTCTCTGTCATGCCATTCCTCTCCCATCTTTCCTCAAAAGTATATATATCAAGATTTCATATGCTTTATGGTGATGACCACTGACCATTTTAGTAGCCAGTCTCAGGACTGACTCCATCCAATTTATATCCTTTTGGAAGGTATGGTCTCCAGAAATGTATACATTTCTCTAAAGGAGGTCTCACCAAAGACTTATACAAAAGCACTATCACCTTTAAACTTTCTCTTGTACCCAAGTATCCTTTGTAGACAGGGAAGGAAAAGAAATGTCATCACTGAGTTTCAAGCTAATGTATCCAACAAATCCTATGACATATTCCATACAAAATAAAATTACATTTTATATGGAGTTAGGCTGATGTAGGTATTTCATTTGTCATTTTTGTACCATCAAGTCAGTGCTGACTCCTGGTGACCTAGCTGCCTCTGGGCTTTCTTGGCAGTGTATTGCTGGAGATTGCCAGCCTTTTCTTCCGAGGCAATGGAGGGTAAAGTGACTTGCCCAAGTTCACAAGGAATACCAGTGGGAATCAAACCCTTGATCGTCTGGATACTAACCACTAGGCTACCCCTCCACTTGTGTTTCCTATATGGAGGTTGTATTACTCCCTAGTTACATCAACAGCATTTATTGGATAATTTTTAGTTCTGTTAATGCACAGGGCAAATAGAAAGTAGTGCTAAGAATGGCATTCATTTCCCTGTGCCCGCAGCATCTTACAGCTCCCATTCTGTTTCATAACGGCCATTTACATGTTGCGGCTTTATAAACCTTTACTCATAAAAGGCAGTTAATGCTATGAGTAAGAAGGAATTATTTCTCTGATGAGCTAAAAGAAAGAGATTTGCTTATGTTTATAATCTTTTCGGGCCAGATACTGTGATACAGATGAAGTCTGGCATTTATGGAGAAATGATCATCTGTGGTGACCGATTCCAAACGATCATGTTAACATGAACATTGTTTCTCATTTAGAAGTAGAACAGTTTTATCTTTATGAGCGGTTACCGGCTCATCAGTTTCTCTCTACTTTTGGACCGCTGCTGGTAGACGTCTTGCAAATAACACAGTAATGAGCAATCACATGGTGCCTAAAATTGTGTGCCTTGTTACAAAGACAGTATATAAATGACAGCTCCTTTCAAGGCTGTAGGATAGGTTGAGCTTGGGCTACATCGCTTTCATTGGCAAGTTAAGTAGCAGGAAAAGAGACCACCCAGCTGCAAGGAAATTTGTGTTCAGAATTCATGATGGCGTGCATCCATCTGGGTTGAAAGCCCACGCCTATGGCCGAATAATATGACATGGTTTGAAACCCGTGGATTATTAGCAACTGTGTTATAAAGAAGATGCTTTGTCTTTGCTGCTGGGAGCATCCTTGATGTGCCACAGTCAGAGTTCCTGTTTGCCGCAGTGAGTAAGGCTTTCTAGCATTGTTGCATCTTGTACAAAATGGATGCTTTCAGCAGTAGTAAAGAGCCCTTAAAAGGAGAGAAGCTGGCCCACAAGCCACTTAGTCCCCTTTGGCTAGATATGTTTCAACCCTGTCACCAGGGTGTAAAATAAGAGCCCTGGAAATGTGAGAAATAGAGTGATTCCAGGTAATAGTATAGAATAAACATAGTTTGTTAAGAATCATAACAGTGAGAAGTCACATTGGGAATTAAAACCAACTACCAGGCGATAAAATGGCAATAAAATATCTTTATGCTCAATTTGTCTCGTTCTAATGTCTGATTTAAATCACGGGATTGCTTTTTAATAATTAGGAGCTTGGTCAATCAGAATTCCCCCAGAATGTGATTAACAAAAGTCATCTTCTTGAGCATGCTTAGTTGGGCTGCAGCATCTTTAAGGGCTGGACCTTGCAAGGAAGTAAAATCCTAATAGAACAGGTAAGGCGCTGGGATAGGAACACTGCACTTGATATTTAAAGGCCCTTATCCAGCTTAGAGCCCTATCCATAAATTTTCAGTGATTCTATATCGATGTTGTCAGGCAGTCTGTAGGGACTTAATACAGGGTTGGAGCACGGGGGGTTTTGCAGCAATAGTCAGTCCGCTGTCTGGATAATTTTAGTATGGCCTAAAGTTACCCAGACAGCAGATTGAATATAGCTGCTGTCCGGATAGCGGCGCTGGAGTCTTGGCGAATTCTAGTACAGAAAGGTAGATCTGGGAGTCATTCCGCAGAGATGGCACTGGAAGCAATGGGAGGATATCAGATTACCAAAGGAGACCCTGTAGACAGAGGGAGAAAAAGAGGGGCTCAGAACTGACAGAGGGGTATGCGAACTGACAACGGGATAGCAGTGGATCCCCCAGAAGACGTACAAAGGGGCCATATTTACTAAATCGCAGTAATGGTTAGCGTGGGATTTAGTGCACTAAGATCGCCATTGCCGTGTGCCAAATACGTGGCGAATCTCTTAGCACAGGTTGAGGCAGAGACTGGGCAGTTCAGAGGCAGAGCGCGCACAGGGAGTCTTTAACCTATGCTAAGCATCAATGTTGCACTTAGTGCAGGCTCACCTACCGCTACCTCAACAGGTGGCGTTAAGCACACCCACAGTAATAGCGGCAAACAGCTCAGCGCGGGGGAGGTGTAGAACACCTGCTAACTATATGGGGGTATGCTGGGCGAGCCTACATGTGTTAACGCAGGTCTGGCACATCCCTCGCTCTACGTTTCGCGGCTTAATGCGCCGCACACTGCCACATTTAATAAACAAGGCCCAAAGTGCATTGGGAGAGGAAGAAACTGAATCTGGGAGACCAGGTGAAAATAGGGTGTTAAGAAGCAGATGGTGATCCACTGTGTTGAAAATGGTAAATAGTCAGGGAGAATAGTTATAAAATGAAGTCCTTTGACCTGGGCCTTAAGGGAGATCACTAGAGACCTTGGTGAAGGCTGTTCCTGTGCATTTATAAGGGGCAAAATCTAGATTGAAGGGGGTTGAGAGTATCTTGTGATACAAGAAAGTCAAGGCATTGAGGATAAACGGCTCATTCAAGTATTTAGGACACAAAGGGGAGAGGGGAAGCTGCTGGGTTATAGAAGGCTTTTTTAAAAAATCATCAGCAGTTGTGCAAGGAGTAGGAGGGCAGAAGGCCAGATGGCAACAGTGGGCTGGGTCCTGATGGAGATGAAAACGTGCAGGGAGCTGATGGGTTCTTTTTTGGCCACAAAAAACTACATTGGTCACATGCAAGAAAAATCCCAGTTCTGCTGGCTACCAGTGCTATAGCAGCACAAGTAAATAGCTGTAACTTGATAGCCACCTTGTGACTGGTATAGCAAAAAGAAGTACTGAATATTTTTTTCCTGTGTTTTATCGGCTAAAACACTCGCTTCTCAATAGGGTCACACTGTCTTGTACGTGAGCTTGATTTATCTTTGGTGTTGTAATCAAAGGGTTATGACCCCCTGAGAGTTTATACAGATGTTTTACTTCTTGTTTTGGCTTATTTTACATTATGAATGTGAACAGCTTTTGAACATACAGAGAGAAGCTGATCCGTAAACCATGCTTCCCGGCAATATTTGCCTGGCACTCCTATGGTGATTTCTTGGTGTTTTTACATGAATGAAGTATGCTTACGAATTCCTCAAATAGCTGCCTAAAATACTATTTTGCTTTCAGGGTAGAAAGATCTACTGATCAAGTAATCAAGCCAGTCAATATGGAAGCTTTGTCCAAGTGGGTTGGGAAGATACCCGCAGACGTTCTACGAGACATGCCTATGATTGCGCCAATGCTTGCTAAACTCGGCTATGACCCTTATGCCAATCCGCCTAATTATGGAAAGCCAGATCAAAAGGTTCTGGAAAACACAAGAAGGGTGAGTTTGAAAATTTACTTAGGCTTTATGCAGAAGGAAGATTGCCGGTCTGTTTCGAATGAGATTACAGACAGCTCCTAATTGAGTCGTTAGCTATGCAGTGCAGTTTTGGCCGTATTTAAGTATTTTGTTTCTCAAGTTTCAGCAGCATAATGCAAAATGCTAGCCCTTCTTTCCCCAGAAAGCTCGAGCACTATTTTGGACAGATTCTTCAAATGACAAGTGCAACTAGTATAGCACAAATGTTTTACAATTGCCAAAGTCACTCTCTGCTCTGACCTCCCATGTGACAGTATAGTATAGTAATGACAGTCAAAACACTCGGATGACAAATAATGCACTGAAAAATGAATGCAGCAATTATGATTATTCTGTGGTCGGTTCACAATGAGGCCAGTTCCAGTCGGGGCACGTCTGGTTCGTCCAGACATCTAAAATCTGTACGGCCCAGATATGCACCAGATTCTACTCCCACGGGAGCTAGATGGCGCCATGGGTGTAGAATTGGGGCATAAGGCCTGGACGTCCCGGACGAGCCCCGATTCTGGCCCAACAAATGTCCAAATGTCTCCTTGGCTATCCCAGCCAGATTCCTACATGGAACCGCAGTGCCTTGACATCCTGGCACCATGGCACACTGGCTCCATGCAGGAGCCCCGATCACCCGCACCACAACAAAAGTCCTATTCCCTGCTGCCCAACCCATGATGGGGCCTTCCGAGGCCGGGATCAGGCTACGGGGAACCACCTACCCTGCTCACCTGCATCCTGGATCCTGGTAGCCTGGTCACTGAAGTCGGGAGGGACTTATTCCACCTCCGAGGTGGAATAAGTCCCCCATATAGATCACCGACCCTGGAATTGGCCCTGTACGTCTGGGGTCAGGTCTTGCCTACCACCCACCCTCGCTCCTCCTCTGGCCTAACCCTGTCCAGAGCACCCGCACATCTCTGCAGTACGTGCGAGGAGCTCCTTGACAGGAATCAACACCCTGGCATTTAGCGGTGAGATACATTCAACCTGGACGTATACTTCTGCTAAATGTGAATCGTAATGACCCCCAATGTGACTGGCCAGGCTGACAGCCATGCATCCACGTTGAGTTTTGTTTTTTTATTTTTTTTTTGCTGAAATAAACCCCAACACAAATCAGCCTGTTGACTTGTTTTTTTTCAGTAAATAAAGCCGGTAGGTAATATGAAGAAAAAGCATGATGACCAGCCTCTTTAATACCTATTGTTTTCCTATAGCCTGTAATTCAGCGATTTGTACATTTTGTTTTGTGGAAAATAAAATCTGTAGTTTTTCTCATTTTTTTTTACTGCAAATTATTTTAGCATTAGCAGTAAGAGCGAAATAAGTCAATTTGCTAAATGAGAATTAAAGGAATCAATGCAACCGAAAATAGTGCACTTAGACATAATAACTAAGGCTAGTGCCTGGGAGCAGTTTGACTTAATGAATTCACTTCCATGGCTAGTCAATAGTTAAACAGGATGCAACGAAATCTGGAGGGCTCTTTTATGTCTTTAAGCTGCTGTCTTGCATCTCTGGCAGAACTGGCTGTGCATGTGTTGTGGCTGGCCCTGCAGTTCCCTCTCACATCTGTAATGCATTACCCATACTTTTCTTGGCACGTGGCTTTTTTAGAACAAATTATCAAATCCGAAAGTGTCATTTATTCCAGTTAAAAATGTATTTTGACTCCTCTTGGTGTGCAAGGTTCCACAGTTATATCTGGAGGTTAGGGGATAAAAAAAAAACACAGCGGTGGCAGGTTTAACTTTCTTTATATTTTTGGCACTTTTGGAGTATTTGACTTGGCTTCTTCCTTAGACTGCTCTACCTGAAACCCAGAAATCTATGGCGTAATCAAGGCCGGCCTCAGAGTTGGCTGAAGGTTTTAACAGCCTAGGCAAACCTTAAGCCTTATCTCCCTCTCCCCTCACCCCCCCCCCCCCCCCCCACCAGCCTGGCTGTCAGAATCTATTGTTTAGCCTTGAATGTCCAGCTCTTTGCTACTCTCCTCCAGGAAGCTGTCGCCCGAGGCAATTGTCAGGTTTGCTTAATGTTTGGTCCAGCCTTGGGTGGAATCCCCTTGACAAAGGTATCTGTAGACCAGGCATGGCCAACCTATGGCGCACACGCCAAAAGTAGTGGCGCATTGCATTATTTCCAGTGGCGCATTAGCAGTAGGGGTTAAGGGCCGCTTCAAGGCGTGTGGAGCCGGACAGTGCGGTGAGTTTAAAATGCTGTGTACAACATACAGTATCTGCATAAAGGGGACAGTAGATCTGATGGGATGCAATTATGGTAAATAATGTAGTAGGTGAATATTAAACAATGCAACACAGATAGCACCAATCCCCGAGGGACAGCTGCATTTGTGGGGGTCTTTGGCTGCTGTGCACAGATCACTTGGTGGCATATAGGAGTTCCCAGTAAAATCTGCTCTTAGGTGTGGCACACACATGCAGGCTGACTGACATTGCTGACCTACCTAAAGATACTGTCACGCCACCAAAAACATGTCTCCTAAGTCCTCTGGTAAGCATTGCAAGCCAGAATAAAAGGGCACACTGAAATTGACTGCCTGGGACAAATGAAGAGTTCCTGCAGGCCATAGGACACATAATGAAACGCAAATCTGTCTTTGTCTTTTAAAGCACAATTTAAGCCCGGTCTCCTCTTCCTCAAGCTTAGAGTGTTACCAAGTTTTTTCCTTCCTATGTATTTATTTTTATTATTATTTAACTTTGTTTATATGCCATTTTATCTTAGTCAAAGTGGTTTACAAATAACTTTGTGTTACAAGGGAATTACTTTCAACAAACTCCTTGCTTCATACAGCAAATAGATTGACAAAGTGACCCCCCTCATTTATTTTCCCTTTCTGTCTTAATACGTCCGTTAACACCTTATCAAATCAGACACTACGTTTTATGTAAAAATGCTAAATATGTCCATATTAACATACTTCTAAAGAACTGAATGGGGGTGCAAGTGTCACGTGCTGCATCTGAACAAGAGCGTGAAAAAATTGGCGCCTGGAAGGCAAAAGGTTGGCTACAATATTGATCCCAACAACAATTAGAAGGATTCGTAACTTAACCAGACAATGATTTGTTGTCTGATATATATTATTCATGCATATCATATTACATGTATATATTGATAAAGCAATCACAAATAAAATGCACAATTCCACAACTTGTGTTAAATAATACCGTAAGCTGTGAAATTGGAGTGTAGTTGATCACTTTGAGGTTGATATTCAGCTGCATAGAGAATGTATAATTTGAAATATCTAATTTAGACATAGAAACATTCTAAAGACATATTAAAACATAAACTATGACCATAGGCATAGAAACATGGCAGCAGAAAAAGACCATATGGCCTTTCTAGTCTGCCCTTCCATATTATCTACAACAGTCCCCTTTTTACCTTTAGAGATCTTCTGTGTTTGTCCCATGCTTTCTTGAATTCAGATACTATCCTTGTCTCTACTACCTCCACTGGGAAACTATTCCACGCATCTACCACTCTTTCCGTAAAGAAATATTTCTGCATGTTATTCCTTTCTATCCCCTTTCACCTTCATCCTGTGTTTCCTCGTAGCAGAAATTGCTTTCAATCAAAAGAGGCTCTCCTCTTGTGCATTTATACCACAGAGGTATTTAAACGTCTCTATCATATCACCTCTATCCTGCCTTTCCTCTAAGGTATATATATTAAGATCTTTAAGTCTGTCCCCAAATGCTTTAAGATGAAGACCACTAACCATTTTAATAGCCACTCTCTGTACCGACACAATCCTTTATATCCTTTTGAAGGTGCGGTCTCCAGAATTATACACAATACCCCAAATGAAGTCGCAACAGTGACTTATACAGAGGCACTACCACCTCCTTTTTTCTGCTGGCCATTCCTCTCCCCATGCATCCAAGCATCCTTCTGGCTTTTGCCATTGTCTTTTATACCTGTTTAGCCACTTAAAGATCATCAGAAATAATCACGTCTAGATCCCGCTCTTCTTTCATGGCTAAGAGTACTTCACTCCCTACACTGTACCGCTCCCTTGAATTTTTGCAGCCCAAATGTATGACCCTGCATTTTTTAGCATTAAATCTCAGCTGCCAAATTATTGACTATTCTTCAAGCTTAGATCCCTCCTGATGTTATCTATTCCTTCCTGGATGTCTACTCTATTGCAGGTTTTGGTATCATGTGCAAAGAGGCAAACCTTACTCGACAGCCCTTCTGCAATATCACTAATAAAGATGCTAAAAAGAATCAGACCGAGGGCAGATCCCTTTGTCACATCACTGATAACATCCTTCTCCTCAGAGAGAGCTCAATCTACCTGTACCCTTTGTCATCTCCCACTCAACCAATTTCTAACCCAGTCAGTCACTTTTGGGTCCATCCCTAGGGTACTCAATTTGTTTATAAGTCGCCTGTGTGGAATGCTGTCAAAGGCTTTACTAAAGTCTAAGTACACCACTTCTAAGGCTCTCCCTCTGCCCAGCTCCCTTGTCACCCAGTCAAAGAAATATCAAATTTGTCTGATAAGATCTGCCTCGGATCATGCAAACCATTGGACTCCAGAAACCTCACTATCCTCTGTTGTAGCAATGTTTCCAATAATTTACTCACCACAGAGGTTAGACTAACCAGCTGGTAGTTCTCAACCTCATCCTTACTTCTGTTTTTGTGTAAAGGGACCACATGTGCCCTTCGCCAGTCCTCTGGGACAACTCCCAACTCTAAAGAAACATTGAAAAGATCAGTCAGTGGAGCTACTAGAACATCCTCAAGTTACTTCAATGTTCTTGGATGTATCCCATCTGGTCCCATTGCTTTGTCTACTTCTAATTTAGCTAGTTCCTCACAAACACTTCTGTTCCTATTTGTGAGTGTTTTCTGAGGTCTTGCTCCTCTTTATCCTCATCAGCTTCTACATATTCCTCCTCTTCACCCTTGAGTCTGACAATACCACTTTTGCATTTCCTCCTCTCACTGCCATATCTCAAAAATGTTTTATCCCCCTCCCCCCTCCATTTTATTGCATTGGCTATTTCTTATTCCTTTTGTATCTTTACTTTCCTGACTATTTTCCTAGCTTCTCTAAGTTTTTCAAAATATAGGTGCTTATCTTCCTCTCTCTGTGATCTCTTGTATTTTATGAAGGCCACCTTCATTTTCTTCATCTTTTCAGCTACTTCTTTTGAGAACCATAGTGGCCTCCTTTTCTTTTTACATTTGTTCACCTTTCTAACAAAAAGGTTTGTTGCCCTTTCAGTTTTGCTCATTGCTTTTCTACATTCCCCAGCTGTTCTCATCCCTCTAACAACAACTTGAGGTATTGTCCCATCTTGGCAAAGTTAGTATTCCTAAAGTCTAAGACCCTAGTTTTTGAATGGATTTTATCAGCCCTAGTCCTAATATTGGACCACACCATCTGGTGATCACTGGATGCTAGATGATCTCCCACTATGACATCAGAAACACTTTCCCCATGTAAGCACCAAGTCCAGTATGACCCCTTCACATGTGGGTTCTGTTACCAGTTGCCAGAATAGTTCTCCTTATAGAGAACCGAGGATCTCCCTACTTCTAGATGACACTGTAGCAGGGATGTGCCATTCCACATCCAGCATATTGAAGTCACATATCAATAGCACTTCTCCTTTCATGGCAATACTGTGTATGTCTTCTATTAAATCTCCATCCACTTCTTCTCCCTGTGAGGGAAATCTGTATATCACACCACTGCAAATGGATTTCCCTTTCCCTCTTTCTAATTTAACACACAGTGCCTTCTCGCTCCCTTTTAATCCCTGTAATTCTATAGCTTTAATATTATTTTTTACATAAAGTGCCACTCCTCCTCCTCTTCTTCCTATCCTTTCCTTCCTGAATAAAGTATAGCCCAGTATAATTACCTCCTAGTCATTGTTGTCCGTGGACCATGTCTCCATAATGCCACTAAATCCAAGTTGGTTTCTTCCATTAAAGCCTCAACATCTGGGATGTTATTTCCTATACTGTAGGCATTTATGCACACCGCTTTCCAGATGTTGGCTTTTTTACCAATTTCTACAGAGGTATTTAATGTTTCACTTACCTGGGGGCTTTCTTCATCCATCCCCAATGAATCTAGTTTAAAGCCCTCTTCAATAGGTTAGCCAGTCTGCTGTGGAAGAGATTTTGACCCTTCTTGGATAGGTGGATGTGATCTCTTCTCTGCAGCTTTTGGAAAATCATCCCATGGTCCAGGAAAACAAAACACTCTTGATGATACCATCCATAAAGGCATGCATTCATTCCAGGATGCGAGCTTCTCTGCCTCAGCCTTTACCCTCAACAGGGAGGATTGCATAGCTAGCTGCTTAACACTCTGTCCCAGAGCCATGAAGTCAACTTTGATACACTTGGAGGGATAACTAGCAGTATCATTTGTGCCGACATGGATGAGCAACATCAGATAATAGTCAGATGAGTCTCGGCAAACTCTCCATAACATCTTGGATTTTGGCACCTGGCAGACAGCACACTTCTCTAGAGATCAAGTTTGGTCAACAGATGGACACCACAATATCTCTGAGAAGAGAGTCACCACCACCACTACTCTTCACTTCCTTGGGGTCACTGATTCCACAACTTTGGGGTGCTTGAGTTCTGACTTTTCCCTTTCCTGGGATGCTTCCACCTCCTCCATTTCCGGGGCTGCATACTGGTTGTTCAGTTTGAGGGCCGGAGGAGTTGGAGTGTTGATTCTGCAAGCTTTGGTAACTTGTGTCCAACTCTGTTCATTTTGTAGCCTCCCATCTTCACCTCTGTTGGAGAGCTTGGATGCTTCAAGAAGCATCTCATCAATGTACTTCTCGCTGTCTTGAATGCTTCTCAGCCTCACCACCTCTTCTCTGAGCTCCTCTTCTTGTCTCATGAGGGCTTCAGCTTGTAGACATCTTTCACATGGAACCCTCGACTGGCATTGGGCTGTCTGTCTGATCAGGCAGAAGCTGTAATGGGGCAACAGCTTTAGCAATACAATTTTTCACAGCCATTGTTCAGTTGGTGGCACTTTGGTACCTAGTGTAGTAAAAAAGAGACACCCTTTCCAAAGTTCCTAACTTTTCTTCGGCTGTCCTTTGAGTGAAAAAGCAGCTAACCTATTTTATGTGTGTTCTAACAGCGCTGTTCTAGGTCCCTGTGTGTAGCCCTGCTTCCTTGCTAAACAGTTATTACCTTACTCTAGTAACTCTTCATATTATGCGTCTGAAGTATATAGATTAATGGCTCCCTTTGTAAAATTACCAAATCAAAGCTCCTTGATGAATGGCGAATTGTTAACTTATAGTAGATACCCAAATGTGGAACTAATTTCATCCTAGATTTTCTCTATCAACCACTAAAAATCTGTTGCCTAAGTCTTTATCTTTAATCTTTATTCTGTTGTTTGATGGACCGCCCATGCAAAACAGCGTCAGGGCGGTTTACAATAAATGGCTGCAAACAAAAGTAGGAAAAGAACGCCAATACGTAACAGGAAAGCCAAGATGATAGAGCACACAGAAAAGAGCAGAGGACGGGCATATAAGGAAACTCTGATGGTTAGGGAGGACATTCGGTGGAGGTAGTGAGGGGTAGATCAAATGCATGGCAGAACAGATGAGTTTTCAGCATGGATATAAACTTTGTGAATGAGTGTTCGGCACAAAACTGGGCTGGGAGGGAGTTCCAGAATGCTGGAGCAAGGAAGAAAAAAGCAGAGTGAAGGGTTTGCTCGAAACGAGCGCGAGCAGGGGAAGAGAGAGCCAGGTGGTCATTGTGAATTGTACAGAGAGCACGAGAGCATGTGAATGAGATCAACGAGATACTGAGGAGTACTGTTATGGATAGTTCTGTGCCCAATAGTGAGTATCTTATAATGGTAACGGAACTTAAGTGGGAGCCAATGGAGATGAATGAGACGGGGAGTGACATGGTCTATATGTGAGGAATGAGTACGGCGTTTGGCAGCCGTATTTTGGATAAGCTGTAGTTGACGGAGCTGGTATTGGGGAATGCCTGCCAAAACAACATTGCCATAATCAAGTCGTGATAAGAGGAGCAACACCGTAAGTGTGGTCAGTGAGGGAGAGGGGAAAAAAGGGAGGATTGCGTGACGTTGACGAAGGGTAGAGAACAAGCGGCAGACGAGTGAGGTCACATGGTGATGAAAGGTAAGGACAGAGTCCAGGCCCTATATGGCAAGAATTTTCACATGGGCTGGGTGAGAGATGGGGTAGAAAGGGAGGGATCTAACACCGGAGAAGGTCAGTGACTTCAAAGAGCTTGTCCTACCTCTTTGAACTTGAAGACTAGAAGAGAGGAAAAAAGTCTAGCTGCAAAAAAAAAATGGTTTTGCCCCAGAACACAAAAAAGTTCCTCTTCTGCAATACAGCAAAAACCAAAAAATGTATCTATTAAAAATGAGAAGAAAATCCCCTTTAAGAGTTCTCAGGCAGAGAGTTTGTAGTGAGGCGTCCCACCGTATTACCTTGCTTGCAATGTAGACCATCTAGGAATGACAGAGCCTGCAAGGCAATATAGAACTTTATATAGCACTCAGCTGCCAAGCTCTTAAGCAAGCCAATTGAGACCATTGACTCCTGAAAAGATCAATGACTTCAAAGAGCCTACCCTACCACTTTGAACTTGAAGACTAGAGGAGAGGAACAAACTCTATCTGCAGAAAAAAAGATTTGCCCCAGAACTAAAAAAAAAATCCCCTTTTGCAATGCAGCAGAAAAACAAAAAAATTTAGCTATCAAAAATAATTAAAAAGTCCCCTTTAAGAGTTCTCAGGCAAAGAGTTTGTAGTCAGGAGTCCCACAGTATTACCTTGCTTGCAGTGCAGACTGTCTAGGAATGACCTGCAGACCATCTAGGTTCCATCTCATACATATATACAACAGTGCTGTGTGTTTAGCTATATTTAAAAGCATAAACAGAAACTAGTAGATTAGAGGTCGATATTGAAAAGCACTTGTCTGCCACCGCCAACCGTATTACATAAGGAATTTTAAATAAAAATATCTTTGCCACTTGAATGGATGATTTTGTATACATAGATCATTATATATTCAAATTTCTTGTCCAAAAAGGGGCCAAAGTTTGGGATATTCTGAGGATAGTGGCACTTAGCTGTATAACTTATATTCAGCCACTTAAATGTATAGGTTAGACCCTAAGCAGCCCTCAGAAATAGCAGATACAATTTAAATGTTTCAAGATATGCATGAATATTCAGCAGTGCTACCTTTATGTCAGGTTGATTATTCTATTTGATTTTTTCCCCGTATCCTGGACCTATTCACCCTACATTCCTTTACTTTTAATCTTTCTTTACTGGAGTTACCCCTTATTATTTAAACTTATAACCCATCAGCTTCCAAACCATCAGCTCTTGGCAGCAAACAAAGCAAACTACATTTTCCTTTTCATTCCCCAGACCAGGTCAGAATGCATGAGTTGTGCCCATCAACCAGCAGAGGGAGACTGATTTAAGAACGCCATGCGACCACCTGCTCCTTGGTATTCTGTCTCCAGACGATGGTGATGAGGCACTACATGCAACTCTGGACTTATCCATGTTGCAGCTCCTGGGGCCAGTTGGAGAGCTGTGGTGGACAGAAGGAATTTGAACTCCTATCTGCGACGACTGCACATTCAGCGGATACATGGAGGAATCCAGGTCCCTGCCCTGCCTGGCAGACCACAGGGAATATTTCTTTTACCTGGTATTTTTTTTCTCCCTTTTTCCACCCCTCCTCTCTGCATTGGCAACATTTCCTGGCCGTGCTTTACAGTGTTATAATAAAGCACAGATATATCTGAAAAAGAAAAAAATTTCAAGCTAGTGGCTGCATTTTGTTTTGCCTCTACTGATGGCATCTTGTGTGTTGTACGAAAGAGGACACTTTGCCAAGATGAGAAAAATAAGATGGACAAGAGTGAGACCCTCAAAAATAAAATGAAATACAATAAAATGCAACCTGAAAAAATGCTAACCTTGCATTCGGATATCCAAAGAGAAAAAGTATTTATCTCAAATTAAAGGGACCTCAGATGGGAGAAGACCTGCCATTAAATGCACGTTTCAGGTCCGGGTTTCAAACCCTTTCATTATCTTTTATAGGTCCCAAACAACTAAGAATTTTCAAATGTTTATATGTGTATAACAATTCAAATCCCACTTAGCTTATGTAGATAACTCTTTAACTGAACACCCAAGACTGCAAACTGTGAGAAAAATGTCTTAATGGGGGGGGGGGGGGGGTGGCTCCCGTGCTGTTTCTCAGGGTCTAGTCTAGAGAGAGTCTTTTCCTGTTGAGAACAACATAGGGATTGGCTCAGGAGATACGGGAAAGCAGGTTATTTCTGCACCAGGAGCATTGTGATGATCAGTTCGGGAGGCCCAAGCAGGCAGTTTGTTTCTGTGCTAGAAGTTGCGTTTAATTACATAAAAACATAAGAAATGCCTTACTGGGTCAGACCAAGGTCCATAGTGCCCAATATCCTGTTTCCAATCCAAGTCACAAGTACCTAGCAGGTTCCCAAAAAAGCACACAGGTTCCACAATTCTTGTCCCGGGGTAAGCAGTGGATTTCCCGGGTCCTCTTTAATAATGGTTTAGGGACCTTTCCAAACCTTTTTTTAAACCCAGCTACACTAACAGCCTTTACTACATCCTCCGGTAACGAATTCCAGAGTTTGTTTACACGTTGAGTGAAAAAATATTTTCTCTTATTAGTCTTAAATGGGTTACATTGTAGCTTCATTGTGTCCCCTCTGGTCTTTCTACTTTTTGATGGCATAAATAACTGATCTACATATCTCCAGGAACAAGCAGGAATGTAGTCTTCACATATGGGTATCGTTGGTACCGACGGAGCCTGCGTGGGAATGCTCCCAGCGTCCAATAGGAAAGCTTTTGGGAGCATCCCACAGCGCCTGCGTGCTGCCTTCCCACCTTTCTCAACTGTCCCTCTCCAGTTCTTCATTTTCCGCGGAGCTGACAGATCGCACATCCTGTCACCGCAGAAAATTCCCTTCTTATACTTCTTTTTTGTGGTCGCGTCTGCCTTCCCTCGACGCTATACCGGTACCGCCGATTCTTCTTTTTTTTTTTCTAAAAAAAAAAAAAAATCTTTTCTTCTGGAGTCTGTTCCAAGTTTTTTCTCCTCAGGTGCCACGCGCCATTTTGGGCACTAGGCCCAACTTTTCCTTTAAAATGGAAAAACCTGCTTCAGGTTTTAAAAAGTGTTCCAAGTGTGGCAGTACCATTTCCGTCACCGACAGCCATGAGTGATGCCTCAAATGTTTAGGTCCTGACCACTCTATTTTGGAGTGTGTTGCCTGTGGGATGATGTCGAAGAGGGGCCGGCAGAACCGAGCTGCTAAACTTAGCACCCTTTTTCCCTCCGATGCAGCCTCTGTGGCATTGACGTCTTCCAGGGCTTTGTCTTCCTCCCATGGATCTCAGGTAACTAAACATAAATCTAGCCAGTCCTCAAAGGGTAGATCTCCCTCTAAGCATCGAGATGCCTCTGGTGTTGCCCTTGAGGGACTTTTGCTGGCTAAATTGCCCTGGCGGGAGGCTTCGGCTTCCAAAGCATTAACGGGGCTCCAGGATGTTCTCGAGGCCTCAACCTCAGCAGAACTACTGGTGCCATGCTCTGGGGTACCGGCTGCTTCTTCCGGTACTGATACCCAAGCATCGGGCAGCGTCGATAGACCATAGATTCTTGCCTATTGAATGCAGTCTGGCGGCTTTTCTCACGGCCTCGGTGCCCTTGAAACCGCTTCAGACAATTCAACCGGTACCGGCACCGACTCCAGTACTGGTATTGACTGCATCGATATCGGCAGGTATTCTACCGGGACTGAGTCGTGCTTATCCATCCGGTATCGATAAGTCGGTACCGGACCCCTCCGATGCCGACTTCGATCGGTACCGGTACCGTGCCTTGCATGATCACCCGGATCGGAGGTACTTTGAATCCTTGGATGAGTCTGAAGACTCTGAAAGCTCTGCCGATACCAGAGTACTTCTTCCTGAGGATTCTTCTCCTTAGCATAGGATGTCTAAACCAGAGGATATGTCCTTTCAGGATTTTATCCGAGATGTGGCTCGAGGTCTTTCCATCACAGTGGCTCCTGAAAAAGAGCCTATGGCAAAGGAATTAGAAATCCTACAATACCCTAAAGATGCCCAAGGGGCAATAGAAGAGGTACCCATTCTACAATAGGGTACAGGGTTCTACTCCCCCTATTTCCTTATTCCAAAGAAAACAGGAGGACACAGACCCATTTTAGACCTCAGAGAATTTAACAAATTCCTGTTCAAAGAGAAGTTCAAAATGATTTCTCTAGGAACTCTGCTGCATACCTTCCGAGTCAGGATTGGCTTTGTTCTCTAGATCTCAAGGATACATACACTCATGTTCTCATCCATCCAACTCATCGAAAGTTCCTTCACTTCCTATTTCAAGGGAAGCACTACAAATACAGGGTTCTTCCTTTTGGCCTGGCCTCGGCACCAAGGGTGTTCACAAAATGCATGGCTGTGGTGGCAGCATTTCTTCGCACCCTAGGAATATTTGTCTTCCCTTACTTAGATGACTGGCTCATTCGAGCCCTTCAGAGCCAGAGGCCAGGGTTGCTCTCTCTCACACAATGCGCATCCTTCAGTATTTGGGACTTGTCATAAACTTCCCAAAATCCAGCCTTGCTCCCACTCAGTCTCTAGAGTTTATAGGAGCTCTGCTGGATACCAGACAGACAAGGGCCTACCTTCCACAGGCCCGCTGCCTTCGCATTGTGCAGTTGGCTTCCCAAGCAGTGTTAAAACCTCACCTCACTGCTCGAGAAATGTTACAGTTGCTAGGCCACATGGCATCCACCGTGCATGTGGTTCCTTATGCTCGCCTCCATATGAGGGCAGCCCAGTGGACTTTATCCACTCAGTAGGCTCAGGCGTCAGGTTGCCTGTCAGACAAAATAGCAAACTCAGATCGCCTTATTTTGTCCCTCCAATGGTGGCAGTCACCCCAGAACCTTTTCAGCAACTTCCACCCCAAGCCATTCTAACAACAGATGCGTCACAGGTGGGTTGGGGAGCCCAACTGCAAGGCCTCTCTACCCAGGGTACCTGGACTCCACAGGAGGCCTATCTACACATCAATCTCCTGGAACTCAGATCAATCTTCCTTGCTTTTCGAGTATTCCACACCCAGCTCAGCTACAAGACAGTCCTAGTTGAAACCGACACGCAAGTAGCCATGTTCTATGTGAACAAGCAGGGCGGAACAGGCTCTCTGTCGCTATGCAACGAAGCTTTGCGACTATGGGCCCTCACCAGAAAGCATCAGATTCATCTCCTTGCATTCAAAACTCTTGGCCAGACAGACTTAGTCGAGTTCTGCTTCCACACGAATGGTCTCTCCATGCAGACCAAGTGGCCAAAAGTTTCCAAATTTGGGGAACCCCGGACATAGACCTCTTTGCAAGTCCGCTGAATGCCAAACTTCCCCGGTTCTGTTCCAGAATTTCGGCTCATGGTTGTCAGGCCAGGGATGCTTTCCTCCTCCATTGAGGCCCAGGACTTCCTGTATGCTTTTCCACCCATTCCCCTAATTCCCACAACCCTGTTCAAGCGTCAGAGAGACAGAGGTCATATGATTCTCATAGCTCCACATTGGCCACGGCAAATGTGGTACCCTCTGCTCCTATATCTCTCTCAAGCTCCGCCTCTGGAGTTAGAATCTGCTCTAAATCTCCTTTCTCAGGAGGACGGGATGCTGTGGCATCCCAATCCCCAGTCTCTGCATATCAGGGCCTGGTTGCTGAAAGCCTAGAACTTCACGGTTTTAACCTTTCTCAACAGGTAAAGGATATCCTTTATGCTTCCAGGAAGCCTTCCACAAGACGCTCTTATGCTTTCAAGTGGAAAAGGTTTACCATATGGTGCTCACAGAAGGGTCTTAACCCTCTTGCGATACCTCTGGAATCATTACTGGAGTATCTCCTTCATTTGTCTAATGCAGGGCTTAAGACCAATTCAGTGAGAGTTCATTTGAGTGCTATTGCAGCTTCTTTCAAGCCTCTAAATGGGCAGCCTATTTCCTCTCATCCTCTCATAGCAAGATTTATGAGAGGTCTTCTTTTAACTAAGCCTCCCATTAAGCCACCACCAATGGCATGGGACTTAAATTTGGTTCTTGGGCAACTTATGAAACCGCCTTTTGAACCATTAGCCACTACCTCTTTGAAATTCCTTTCCTGGAAGGTCATCTTTCTTATTGCAATCACATCAGCACGTCGCATCAGTGAATTGCCTCCTTATACAAGGTTCCATCACGATAAGGTAGTCCTTAGGACTCATCCACATTTTATGCCAAAGGTGGTGTCACCTTTTCATGTAAACCAAGCGGTTTACCTTCCTGTATTCTTCCCAAGGCCTCATGCCTCAAATGCAGAAAGGAATCTTCATACTTGGGATTGTAAAAGGGCTCTGGCCTTTTACTTACAAAGGACACAGCAACATAGGAAGTCCTCTCAACTCTTTGTTGCTTTTGATCCTAGTCATTTGGGACTTCCAGTCTCCAAAAGAACACTGTCCAACTGGATTGCACAGTGTATATCTTTTGCCTATGAGAGTAAAAACCTTCCTCTGGAAGGCCATGTCACAGCTCACAATGTGAGAGCCATGGCAGCCTCTATCGCTCATCTTCACTCTGTGTCTATCGACGACATCTGCCGAGCAGCTACTTGGGCTTGGTTCATACCTTCAAAGCCCATTACTGCTTAGACAAGGACTCCCGCCAGGATGCCTTGTTTGGTCAGGCTGTTCTTCAACACCTGTTCCATACTTAATCAACTCCTACCCACCATCCCTGGTAGGATGCCAGAGATCCATGGGGGGAAGTGGAGCCCTTTCACAAGGGCACACAACTTCTGGAGTCTTCTCCCTGGCATCTGCAGCTAGGGAGTCCCCATATGTGAAGACTATATTCCTGCTTGTTCCTGGAGATAGCATAGTTACTCACCTGTAACAGGTGATCTCCGGGAACAGCAGGAATTTAGTCTTCACAACCTACCCACCTCCCCTAGGAGTTGTATCTCTCTATCTCTTTCTCTCTTTCCCTCTCTCTTTTGTCTCAGCTATAAACTCAACTGGAGAGGGACAGTTGGGAAAGGCAGGAAGGCAGCACGCAGGCGCTGTGGGATGCTCCAAAAAGCTTTCCTATTGGACACTGGGGAGCGTTCCCGTGCAGGCTCTGTCGGTACCGACGATACCCACATGTGAAGACTAAATTCCTGCTGTTCCCGGAGATCACCTGGTACAGGTGAGTAACTATGCTTTTCCCGTTACACTCCATTCATTAACTTGTACTGTAGATCTCTATTATATCTCCCATTAGCCGTCTCTTTTCCAAGTTGATGACCCCTAACCTTTTAAGCCTTTCCTCATAGGGGTATGCTTCCATCCTCTTTACCATTTTGGTGAATTTTCTCTGTACCTTTTCTAATTCTCTTATATTATTTTTAAGATATGGCGACCAGAACTGAAAACAATATTCAAGGTGCATCATGGAACGATACAAAGGCATTATAATATCCTTGATTTGTTCTCCATTCCTTTCCTTTTGATTCCTAGCATTCTATTTGCTTTCTTGGCTGCTGCTGCAAACTGGGCGGAGAGTCTCAACAATGATGTCTAAATCCTTTTCCTAGGTGGTGCTTCCTAAAGTGGAACCTTGCATTGTGTAACCTTAGTTTGGGTTGTTCTTTCCTAGGTGCATAACTTTGCACTTGTCAACATTAAATTTCATGTGCCATTGAACATCCAGTCTTTCAATTTATCAAGGTCCTCTTGTAATTTTTCACAATCCTTTTGTGTTTTAACAACTTTGAATAATTTTGTATCATGTGTAAATTTGATCACTTTACTCATTATTCCCATTTCCAAGTCATTTATAAATATGTTAAAAAGCAGCGGACCCAGCACAGATCCCTGGGGTACTCCACTATTCACCTTTCTCCACTGAGAAAATTGGCCATTTATCCCTAACCTCTGCTTTCTATGTTTTAACTAGTTCCTGATCCACAATACTACACTGCCTCCTATTCCATGAGTTTTTAATTTCGCCAAGAGTCTTTCATGAGGGAGCTTGTCAAAGGCTTTCTGAAAATCGAGATGCATTATATTGGATATTTGGCTCACATTTGTCTACCTGTTTATTCACACCTTCAAAATAATATAACAGATTAGTAAGACAAGACTTTCCTTGGCTAAATCCATGTTGGCTTTCTCCCATTAAACCATGACTAGCTACATGTTCAGTAATTTTATTCTTTATAAGGGTTTCTACCATTTTGCCCAGTACTGATGTCAGACGCACTGGTCTGTGGTTTCCAGGATCACCACTGGAACCCTTTTTAAAAATTGGCATTACTTTGGCCATCCTCCAATCTTCAGGTACTACAGATGATTGTAATGATAGTTCACAGATTACTAATAATAGGTCTGCAATCTCATATTTCAGTTCTTTCAAATCCTAGGTGTCTACCATCCAGCCCAGGTAATTTGCTACTCTTCAGTTTATCAAATAGTTATAATACATCTTCCCGGTTTATCGATTTTTCTTTCAGTTCTTCTAATACATTACCTTTAAATATCATTTCAAGCATGGGTAAGTTCCCTACATCTTCTTCAGTAAAGACCGAAGCACATGACCTGCTGCGGGCGGCTGCTGCTGCTGCTGCCGAGCCGACCCTGCCGCCAGAATCAGTGGCAGCGGGGGAGGGGACCGGCAGGTGATGTGTGCTAAAGCACATGTTGAGCTACACATATTCACTAATGCTCCAATATTATCACTAGAACTGTTTTCATTGTTTACACGTTCCCAAGCACTAAACACTGAATTTAAAGGCAACGGGTCTCAGACTTCCAAGAGCTACGGTCTTCATTTGATATCGACCAAATGCTCTAATTTGCATCAGCGACCCCTATCGTTGCACTATCACAAAGTTGTAACTTTAAAAAGCTGCTATTCATTTTGAAAAGAAAAAGGATATGTGCTTATCTGAAATCTGCCCAACGCCAGTCTCAGCACTGCCACGTTTCACTGCCAAGCTGTTTTGTCAGGGGCTTAATTCTTTAAACGCATCCTCCATTCATTTCTTCAAAGTTTCAATCACGTCCTCGAATGTTTCAAAAAACATTGTACACTAAAGAAAAGGAATCACACAATAGTTCTTTGTTCTTTCAAATTAAATATCTACATCAGTTATGCTACCATACGTTCAAAAAAGTTGTACCATGAACTTAACTGCGGGTTTCATCCAGCTTCAAACCGTTAGTTCTCACAACGCTGCGCATGCGAACTGCTAATAGGGTGGGCTTTATAGAAAATACAAACTTCCTGTTGTTCAATGAGATACCTTGAAATTAAACACAGAGATTCCAATCTATCTGCGTGTTAAGCCCCCCAGGTCTCACAGACTGTAGAGTAAAAATCCAACGTTGTTCTTTTATTATTAATGTTTGATCTCGAGATTTTCCTTCTGATCCTGTCATGCATCTGTCTATGCAGAAACATCTCAAGTCTTCAAATTTGTGATTCTCCTGGAGACAATGCTCAACGATCGGAGCCACCAGTGTCTTGCACTTCAGCCTGCTACGATGTTCTGCTAATCTAACTTTGAAAGGGCGAGAGGTTTTACCTACGTATAATAGCCGGCAAGGACATTCAATAGCATATACAACATAAGTGGTGTTGCACGTTGAATGATGGTGCAATCTGTAACTATGCCCATGATAATTAAATGATGAAATTTCGTAGTTAACAGTATACATTTGACAGGACCCACAACGGAAATGCCCTACTAGCTGATTTGAAGGGCTTACTTTCAAAGACCGTAGTCGCGTGGGGCACAAAAATTCCTTAAAATTTCAATGCCGCTGCCAAACACAGCGGACATGCTTGTCCTTCAGCCCCGGAACACTTTGAAGCACGTTCACATGTTTTCGTAGAATCTTTTGTATGTGGTTATTAAAAGGTGAATGTTTTGTCACCAAATTAATAACATCCTCCTCCGAATGGATGGTACGAGGAGTGAGTAAATATTCTCGATTATTGAATAGAGCCCTCTTGTAAGCCCGTTCAATTATAGATGGGGAATACCCCCTATCATAAAATTTTGTTTTGAGCAACATCGCTTGACATTTAAAGTCCTGCATAGTTGAACAATTCCGCCTATACCGGAGGAACTGCGAAAATGGAAGTCCGTCCTTTAAGTTTCTGGGATGTACGCTCTTATAGTGAAGTAGCGCATTACGATCAGTAGATTTATGATGCACAGTGGTAATCCATTCCAACATTCCCTGTTTAATCTCAACATCCAGAAAGGTTATTACTTCCTGACTGTATGTACACATGAACTTAATTAGTTCTTCTCTTTCATTCAACCACTCTACATACAAACGCAGTTGTTGAGCTTGTCCCTTCCATATGACAAAAATGTCATCTATGTAGCGGCACCACAATTTCACTTGTGGACCATATTCAGACTTCTCTAGCCAGGTGTCTTCAAAGGATTCCATATAAAGGTTAGCTATTGAAGGGGCGCAAGTAGCACCCATCGCCACTCCAGTCGTTTGATGATAAATTCGTTCTTCAAATTGGAAATAATTATGAAATAACACCATCTTCACTATTTCTTCCAAAAAGGTAAGGTGTGTTTCAGAGAGGTCTCCTCAAGCTGTTAATGCTTGCATTGTTACCTCGTGCGCCTTATCTTGAGAAATATTAGTGTATAAAGCACTAACATCTAATGTTACCAACCAGGTATCTTCCATTCCTGCCCATTGAGAGTGTCTTTCCAGGATTTGCAAAAAATGCATCGTATCCCGTACATACGACGGTATACTTGGTATTAATGGTCTCAAAAATGTATCTAAGTACACTGGAAAGGGGTTCTAAGAGCGATCCTTTAGTGGACACTATGGGTCGTCCCGGTGGATGGTCCAAGCTTTTATGTATTTTTGGTACTATATAAAATAGCGCTCGCCGGGGATCAGGGCAGTTCAAAAATGCACGTTCCTTATTGTTGATAACTCTTCCTTTAAATGCCTCCGACGTGATGGATTTGATATGCTCCTGTAGTTGTTCAGTAGGATCAACGTCCAGAATTTCATATGTCTTCACGTCCCGTAATTGTCGATAAGCTTCATCTAAATATTGATGTCTTGCCATAATAACGATAGCTCCACCCTTGTCCGCTCTGCGAATTACCAAATCACTTCGCGATTTGGCGTTGGGCAGATTTCAGATAAGCACATATCCTTTTTCTTTTCAAGTTACTCCTCACCATGTAAATATCTCATGTATATAGTTACCCCTGTTATCCAAGTTTGGTCCCCTGTTCGATGTAAAACCAAACAGCATGTTGTTATGGTCGTTGTGTTATAATGTAAACCGCGCTGATGCCAAATAGCGCGGTATATAAGAGATTGTAATAAATAAATAAATAAATAAAATGAATAGCAGCTTTTTAAAGTTACAACTTTGTGATAATGCAACGATAGGGGTCGCTGATGCAAATTAGAGCATTTGGTCGATGTCAAATGAAGACCGTAGCTCTTGGAAGTCTGAGACCCGTTGCCTTTAAATTCAGTGTTTAGTGCTTGGGAACGTGTAAACAATGAAAACAGTTCTAGTGATAATATTGGAGCATTAGTGAATACGTGTAGCTCAACAGACATTTGCTCTATTAAACAGACCATAATATCGTTTTGCTAAAGCACATGGCCTGCTGTGGGCGCCATGCCACCCACAGATGTCTACCTACACCTTTTGCTGTTAGGTTTATGTATTTTGTGCTTTTTGCTACCTAGACACTTTGGGGGTTATTTTCAAAGTGATTAACGCAGTTAGTAGATCGGCTAACTGTGTTAATTGTGGCGAGCAAGCTATTCAGTGGCGCTAAAGCAAGCAGCAGGGCATTCCATTGGCAGATCAAAGGCAGCACCAAGGCATAAGTGGTGATATTCAGCTGCTAGCTGGTTATCCTTCAGCGGCAAAAGTTAAGCACCTGAAAGGCTTGCCTAACGGTCACCACTGATGCTAACCGGGCAGTGGCTGAATATCGCCACTGCCCAGCTAGCTTCGCAACTATCCAGCTGACCCAGATATTGGATAGAGGGAGGACTGGCTCAGTGCTTGAGACAGGTTACAGGCCGGGGGTTCAATTCCCGCTTGGGGACAAGCAAATTCAAGCCAGAGGGACTGGGGTCTCTAGTCCCATGGCCACTCCTTGTGGCCTTGGGCAAGCCACTTAACCCTCCATTGTCTCAGGTACACTTAGATTGTGAGCCCTTCGGGGACAAGGGAATAAAAAGTACCTGTTAGTATACATGTAAACCGCACTGATTCTAAAGAGCGCGGTATAAAAAATAAATAAATACCAGAGGCCAGATATGGCCCTGGTGTTGAACATCTGGGTGTAAAGTTCAGCAGCAGCATCTAGCCACTGTAGAGCTTCCAGCTGCCACCACTGAATAGCCCCCCCCCCCCCCACACACTTTGTGTGTTTTGCATTAACAAAGAGAACTGCATTGTCACCCAAGGCTAATCCACCCATGCTGCGGGATACGCTAAAGACTTGTGCACACCTTAGGTGCTCTGTGCCCTCTTCCAATCCCTGAAAGCCGGAATAACTGCCTCTCAGTTTGTAACCGAGCTGTGTTTACAGGGCTTGAGCAGCTTGGGGAATAAATGCTGCCTCTCCCATGAAACCAGCACCGGGTCTCAGGAGCTGGCCGTCTATCCAGAGCTGTGAGGCATAGGTTTTACTATTTTCTCTTGGTTGGTGAGATCAGTCACATTTATTTTCTGTTTCATAAGTGTAAGGCAGACCACATGACTTGGTAATTAGTCTTAGCAAATGCTTATGTAAAGAGCTAATAAATTCTATCAGTGCTACTACAAATCATTCTACCTTGTGTTTGTATTATTTAGTAATAGTTTATGTGAGCTTTGTTTTTACATCATAATAAATCATAATGTATACATAATCAGTTTTGTGGCTGTTTATTGTCAGTAAATCATAAGAACCATATGTGTTGGGCAAACACAGCCTTAGGCATAATCCATGAGCTATATACTCACCCACTGGGATCTACACTCCCTGTCCTCTGAATCTGTTCAAGGTGGTCATACCCAGTCTCTCCTAGGTTTCCAGGGTGGCTCTCTTCTGGAAGTTCCTTTTCAGAAGCCATTTTTATTATAGCAGAGTCAGAATTCTTATGTTCCGCAGACAAAGAGCACTTGCAGTGTTTCGGAAGTTCCTTCAGCGCCTAATGCTCTAACCTGGAAGGCTCAGAGGACTTGGGAGTCCTAATTTGTGCTTTCCCATCCAGTCTCTGACCATTGGCGTGCAGACAGCTGGCTGGATAATGGGATATCTGTGGTGGATCCTTTAGAAGATGGTGAGTTTCCAGTTTGAGAAGGAGTTGACCCCTTGACTGTCTGGCTCTTTTGGAAGGCAGAGCTTTTGGGCATAATTGCACACGTGTTAGCAGCCCTAGGTGTCAAGTCCACAGAGCAGACAACAGGGCCCTAGGGAGACCCCATATTACAGGCCATCTGTAAGCCCATTGGCCTTTCCTGTCCTTCAGGCATTCGGGTTTTAAAACATGCGCAGTCGGACATTTTGGATGTGTCTCAGCAAGGGTAGGGTCATGGGTACGTTTTTACCCCGTTGGTCACCAAAGAAAAAAAGAAGCTGAAACTTTGACTGGTTGAACAGAGAACTAGATCAGGGGCATGCGATGGATGTCATCTACCTGGATTTCAGCAAAGCCTTGGATACTGTTCCTCATAGGAGGCTTATCAATAAACTCAGTAGTTTGGGGATGGGTCCCAAGGTGGTGAACTGGATCAGAATTTGGTTGACTAACAGACAACAGAAGGTGATGGTAAATGGAGCTCACTCGGATGAAAGGAAGGTGATTAGCGGGGTGTCCCAGTGTTCGGTCCTGGGCCCGGCACTGTTTGATGTATTTGTGAGTGATATTGTTGAAGGACTGAATGGAAAAGTCTTTTTGCAGATGACATGAAAATTTGCAACAGAGTGGACTCCCCTGAGGGAGTGGGTAGCATGAGGGAAGATCTACAAAAGCTGGAAGAATGGTCTAATGCTTGGCAGTTAAGATTTATTTTATTTATTTATTTATTTTATTTAGCGTACATTTGTAACCCGCTGCTTCCAGTGATCAGCAGCGGCCTCTATACATGGGAGATTTGGCTGTACCGGCCAGAATTAAGGTATATACAATGCGATTAGGGGGGGCGATAGTGCACAACAATTTAATGTAAAGAAGTGCAGTGTCATGCACTTGGAAAGCAGAAATCCAAGGGAAATATATGCGATAGGGGGCGAGAGGTTGGTGAGCATGGACCAGGAGAAGGACCTTGGTGTTATTATTTCTGAGGATCTAAAGGTGGCAAAACAGTGCAACAAGGCAGTGGCAAATGCCAGGAGGATGTTGGGTTGCATACAAAGAGGAATTACCAGCAAAAAGGAAGAGGTACTAATGCCACTGTATAAGTCACTGGTGAAGCCTCACTTAGAATACTGTGCTTAGTTTTGCAGACCATATCTTGCAAAGGATGTAAAAAGACTGGAAACTGTTCAGAGGAAGGCAACCAAAATGATTTGGAGCCTGCGTCAGAAGCCTTATGAGAAGAGACTTGAAGACCTAAATATGTACACTCTGGAGGAGAGGGAGGGATAGAGGAGATATGATTCAGACCTTTAAATACTTAAAGAGAAATAATGAACAAACAAACCTCTTCCAAAGACGGGGAAGCTGTAAAGCTAGAGGGCATAACATGAAACTGCAAGGAGATAAACTGAAAGGCAATGTCAGGAAATACTTTTTCACTGAAAGGGTGGTGGATGCTTGGAATGCCCTCCTGATGGAAGTGGTGTGGGGTAAATACATTGACAGAATTCAAAATGGCATGGGACAGACACAGTGGATCCCTTTACAGCAACAGGATAAAATCACAAAAAACTTAACTATCTAATGGGCAGACTAGATGGACCATACTGGTCTTTATCTGCCGTCATTTACTATGTTACCCACGGTAGATGCTCTAGTTGTGGTAGTATCTAATGCACCACTATTCCTGTGGAAAGTAATACTGCTTTTGAAGACCTATCAAATCTGCAAGCTGGAATCTTGGCTAGCGCAGTCCTTTAAGGTCTCTGCTTTAAGATTACAGGCTTCTATCTGTACTGCATACATGTCTAGGGAATGTTTGTGCTTAGTGTGGAAGTGTTCATAAGGAGATTCCAAGGAGTCTGACCAAGATCCACACAGTTGCTCACTTGGAGGTGAGTTGGTCTATGTGGCCAGTGCCTTGTATGACCACCTCTATGCCTTAGCCAAGCAGCTGTTTTGAGAAAATGGTCAGTAAACGCAGCTTCAAAGACTCAGAGCAGATTTCCTTTTCTACTACTACTACTACTACTACTACTACTGATCATTTGTATAGCGTGACAAGGCATATGTAGCAATGTACAGGCATATGTAAAAGACTGTCCCTGCTCATCAGAGCTTACAGTCTAGTTAAGACAGACAATACAACAGCTGAGGACAAGAATACATCTAGGTTGAGGTAAGGAAACACATAGGAGACTAAGCAGATCAAGATTCAAATGCAGTCTCAAAGAGGTGGATTTTCAGCCTGGATTTGAAAGGGTCAGAAATGAGGCCTGATGTACAGACTGAGATAGTTTGTTCCAGGCATAAGGAGCAGCAGGGTGAAAGGATCAAAGTCTGGAGTTGGCAGTGGAAGGGAAGGGCACAGACAGAAGCAATCCTCCAGAAGAGCAGAGTTCATGAGGAGGGGTATAGAGAAAGATAAGGGAGGAAAGGTAGTGAGGAGCCAGCAGAATGAGTGCACTTACAGGTCAGAAGGGGAAGTTTGAATTGGATATGGAAATGGATAGGGAGCCAATGAAGCGACTTGAGAAGAGGGGTAATATGAGCATACTGAGGGTGATGGAAGATTAGCCATGCAGCCGAGTTGAACAGATTGAAGGGGAGAGAGATGATTCAGAGGGAGACCAGCAAGGAGGAGATTGCAATAGTCTAGACAGGAGGTGAATGAAAGATTACTCTGCACCTCCCCTCACCTACAACGAGGCAGGCTCTTGGGTCACAGAAATCCGCACACAAAACAAGGAGAAGGTTAATTGATCATAATCTTTAAATACACAAATCTGTGAATAATACACAACACACTTGTATTATAAACACAGGACCAAAGCGCTTTGGGAGAGCAAACCAGGCACTTTGCCTATGTTTACTCTGACATCCTAGCTTTAGGCCACTTTATTTATAGGAAAAGATTCCATTACACAGCATAATTTCACTTTATTATTCTACATCTCACATCACGTATATTCATAATATACATATTCTATTCTACGTCTAGTGTTACGTATATCCATAACATAATTTTCTATAGGCATGCACGTCATAGACAATCATGAAAAGACATACTCGTACATATATTCTCAGGCATGACTATGTAGACCTTAATTCTAATTAATTCTAACACTGACAGTTTGATATCTCTGACCAGAGACTGTGAGAGGCTGGGTAAACAGCTTGCCTTTTACTTATCTTTCTAATAACATAGGCTAATGTTTTTGCTATCTAAACCTTTCACTCAATTTCTTCTACAGAGTTCTCAAGGATAATATTAAATAAGGAGCTACAAATGATATTAACTCTTTCTTAGGGATTATAGCAATATAATATTATACACAGGGCCTGACTGTGTATCCAACCCGGTACAATCAAGCTTTCTTTCAGTCCTTCCTCTGATTCTGTGAAGAATCATTTCACAGATAAGGAAACTCAGATATCGGTATTAAAAATGGATCGTAGCTAGCTTCTGGGTCAACCGTCAACCTGTAACATCATTTTAGGGGTCAGTGTCTCCACTGATTTCTTACAGCAAGCAGATATTACACAAAGAATTATTGTTCCTAAAATGATAATCCCTAATAAGCCAAATAATGAAGCTAATATGCCTTGCAGGGGCCAAGATAATAAATTCCAGAAAGAAGAAACAGACCCAATAAAATAAGAAAAAGAACTTACATAACTACTACTTGATACAAATGTACAATTCATAACTTTATCTAGTAGGCCTTTCACTACTTTCCCTTCATCATCAAGCATACTGCAACAGAAATCAGAAATTAGGCCACGTACGCCATTTTCTTTCGCTAGTAGGTAGTCTAAAGCCATGCGATTCTAAGCTGCATAAGTGGACACCTTGTCTACTGCACCTTGTAACACGCTAATAGCCTCTGTGAGATCCAGGGCTGTAAGTTCAACAACTGCCTGTAATCGCATAATCTGGGTACCATATTCTCTAGTGGGTGCTATGGCTCCAAATGTTGAGAGCCAAACAGTACCTGTAAATGCATCTATCTGAGATTTAGTTAAAGGACTTGTAGAGTCTACCAACTGTTGTGCTGCTATTATGGCTTCATCCTGAGGGGAAACATCCCTTTTTCTTCTTAAGGAATTATTCAAGGTTGATAATAAAGTAACATTTTGGTAAGGTAAAAACCGCCACGGGGTATCTAACTGAGCAACATAGCAAGCACATGACCAACCTCTGGGAAGTTCTGTATATGCAAGATTACCACACACAAAATAGTCTCCCTTTAAAGCCACTAATCCATTTTCCCAAATTGTCAAGTTATGGGGACAGACTAGATTCTGCATACAATTATTCAAAGCCCACTGAGTAATGTTCATTTCCTTAATTCCTACAGATAGATTACATTCCCAGGGATGGTAATATCCTAATAAGGGGCAACTCCAGTTAGGTATGTCTCGGACTGAGTCATTCAAAAGGTAGCCAGAACTATTATACTGTAACAAGTCATAATCATGCACCTGATTCCCTTGAACTTGCATTAATTGTACTACGGAAATATAAGGTTTCTGTATGTGGGATTTCTTATACCAGATGGAAGAATTATGTAGCATTATTATTTTACAAACGTTCCATGGGGTGTCCCCTACCTTTTTCCCTGTACCTTGAGCCATAAAACATATTGGAGGGGACTTTAAAGGCATAGAACTAACTACTCTAGGTATCACGAAACTCTTCAAAGGCTTTGGGCCTAACGTGTGGTAGAGACCCGTGTTGAGTAGCTGTCACAGTTGGAAGGCAAACTGCACAACGTGATAGATTAAAATATTTTGTAACTAAGTGTAAATGTGACTCAAAAATATTTGGATATTCCCCATAACTTTCCCAAGATTCTAAATGCAGTATTGCTTCATTAACAATAATATGCCATAGCACAACTAAGACCAAATACGGAAGCATTCTTAGCAAACCTCTAAACATCTGAAACTATAATTACTCCAAAATAAATGTTCTAAGACAAAAATAAAAATACACCTACTCTTCTTAAGATGATATATATTATAGCTATAACTATCCCTTAATTCTCAATTACGTCATGAAGTAGAGGTTAAGTACCCAAAGGTCATTGCTTATATATTAGTAAAATACTAAATCAAACCACCTTTATCCACCTAATCAGTAGTATAAATGCTGGACAAAAGGTTTTTGCATAAGTAGTTCATTCAAAAAAGCATGTAAATCCTGATGATCTTTTCTGTAATATCAATGTAATGTTCAATAAGTCTCTGCGTTGTATTTTCTTGATTCAGTGATGAAGGGAGCCGCCGTCTGGAGTCTGTGAAGGAGCCTTTTTACACTGTGTAAGGTGTATCCAACGAGAATGTCCTTCCACTTTACAAGCCGAGTATCCCACCAGGAGCACACGAAATGGACCTAGAAACTTGGGAACCAGAAGCATCTTTGGATGCAAATTCTTAATCAGGACCCAGTCATAAGAACATAAGATATGCCATACTGGGTCAGACCAAGGTCCATCAAGCCCAGTATTCTGTTTCCAACAGTGGCCAATCTAGGTCATACGTACCTAGCAGTTTCCCCACGGGACACAGGTTCCACAATGCTTGTATTGGTTCAAGCATTGATATCCTGGGTCCCTTCTTAATAATGGTTTATGGACCTTTCCTCCAGGAACTTGTCCAAACCTTTTTTAAACCCAGCTACACTAACAGCCTTTACTACATCCTCCGGTAACAAATTCCAGAGTTTGATTACACGTTGAGTGAAAAAATATTTTCTTTTATTAGTCTTAAATAGTTTACCCTGTAGCTTCATTGCATGTCCCCTAGTCTTTCTATATTCTGATAAGGTAAACAATCGATCTACGTTTACCCGTTCCACTCCGTTCATTCATTTATAGACTTCTATCATATCTCCCCTCAGCCGTCTCTTTTCCAGGTTAAAGAGCCCCAACCTTTTTAGCCTTTCTTCATAGGAGTATCCTTCCATCCCCTTTACCATTTTGGTGGCTCTTCTCTGAACCTTTTCTAAAATCGCTATATCCTTTTTAAGATATGGCGACCAGAATTGCACACAATATTCAAGGTGCGGTCTCACCATGGAACGATATAGAGGCATTATAATATCTTTTGTTTTATTTTCCATTCCTTTCCTTATCATACCTAGCATTCTATTTGCTCTCTTGGCCGCCGCTGCACAGTGGGCCGAGGGTTTTAACATGGTATCCACAATGACGCCTAAATCTTTTTCCTGGGTGGTGGTTCCTAATGTGGAACCTTGCATTGTGTAACCATAGTTTGGGTTGTTCTTCCCTAGGTGCATAACCTTTCACTTGTCCACATTAAATTTCATCTGCCATTTTGATGCCCAGTCTTCCAAATTATCAAGATCCTCATGCAATTTTCCACAATCCTCTTGGGTTTTAACAACTTTAAATAGTTTTGTGTCATCTGCAAATTTGATAACCTCACTCGTTATTCCACTTTCCAGGTCATTTATGAATATGTCAAAAAGCAGCGGACCCAGCACAGGTCCCTGGGGTACACCACTATTCACCTTTCTCCATTGGGAAAATTGGCCATTTAGCCCTACCCTCTGCTTTCTATCTTTTAACCAGTTCCTGATCCACAATAGTACACTGCCTCCTATCCCATGACTCTTTAGTTTTGCCAAAGGTCTCTGATGAGGGACCTTGTCAAAGGCTTTCTGAAAGTCCAGATACACAATATCAACCGACTCACCTTTGTTCACTTGATTATTCACTCCTTCAAAGAAACATAACAGATTAGTAAGACAAGATCTTCCTTGTCTAAAGCCATGTTGGCTGTCTCCCATTAGGTCATGACTATCTACATGATGAGTAATTTTATTCTTTATGATGGTTTCTACCATTTTTCCCGGTACTGATGTCAGGCTCACCGGTCTGTAGTTTCCCAGATCACCCCTGGAACCCTTTTTAAAAATTGGTGTTACATTGGCGATCCTCCAATCTTCAGGTATTAGAGATGATTTTAATGATAGTTCACAGATTACTAATAGCAGGTCTGCAATCTCGTATTTCAGTTCTTTCAACACCCTTGGATGTATACCATCCGGCCCAGGCGATTTGCTACTCTTCAGTTTATCTAATAGTTGTAATACATCTTCCCGATTTATCGATATTTCCTTCAATTCTTCTGCACCTTTAAATACCACTTCAGTCATGGGTAACATCCCTACATCTTCCTCAGTAAAGACTGAAGCAAAGAATTCATTCAATCTCTCCGCTATCGCCTTGTTGCCTCTTAGTGCTCCTTTAACCCCTTTTTCATCTAATGGACTAACAGACTCTCTCACAGGGTTTTTGCTACGAATGTACTTGAAAAGGTATTTACTTCGCGTTTTTGCTTCCGCAGCAAGCTTCTTCTCAAATTCTCCCTTTGCCTGCCTTATCAATGCCTTGCATTTGACTTGCCAGTGCTTGTGCTGTTTCCAGGTTTCGTCATTTGGCTCTTTTTTCCATTTCCTGAAAGATGCTTTTTTGGCAACAACAGCCTCTCTGACCTCACCTCTAAACCATGCTGGCAGTTTTTTGGACTTCCTTCCACTTTTCTTAAAGCGTGGAATACAGCTGGTCTGGGCTTCCAAGATAGTATTTTTCAACAACAGCCAAGCCTGATGTACTTCTTTAACCTTTGCAACTGCTCCTTTTAGTTTTTTCTTAACTGTTTTCCTCATTTTATCATAGTCTCCCTTTCGAAGTCTGGTGACTTCACTCCTGGAAATGATGATTCTGATGATTCTGGATATGATGATTCTGTCATCTCGTTGAGGATTCACTTGCAATAAAAAGGAAACAGACAGGACTGAGTGCAACAGTGAGCAATAAGTCAAAATATCGCTGCGCAACAATTGGGGATCTGGGATAACTGCCAAGTAATGTGGAGAAGTAGCTGGACGTCCAGTAACTATTTCATATGGTGTCAGGCTGGGGGAATTACACACTGCCATAAGGGCAAAAGGAAGGGCTTCCGTCCAATCTGTAGCCCAATCCTGTGTCATAGTGCGCAAGTGAATTTTGATTTTCCTATTCATCCGTTCCACCTGGCCAGAGCTTTGTGGATGATAAGGAGTGTGCAGTTGTCTCTTAATACCAAAGCAAATTTTCAATACCCTCCCAGACACTCGCAACAATGGCTGGACCCAGACAAGAAAGAACAAAAGGAACACCCCAGACAGGAATAAACTGGTAATGGATAAGCTTCTACCCATCCGGACAAATACCACCTCCTTCCTCTGGCACAGGACAGCTCTGCAAAACAGGCTGCAAAATCAAAAAGAGTTCGGAAGGCAGCAATCTTAATAACTGACCCTAAGCTGACCCTACAGTGCCAGTCTTGAAACAGTGCAGACAAGCTGTGCCAAAGAAACAAATAACAAGTTCAGGTGATACCGGAGAACCAAAAAGACATAATTCATAGCCACAGCAGCAAAGCTTATAATGCAGGAACAGGGCAAGTAGAAACAAAAGACTGTCAGGACAAATAAGCAGATGATCCTCTTTCCAGCAGCCCTGAGCATCACAGGATGCACTCCACGAAGTCAGAGTCTGGGTTTTCAAAGGAAGTATCTTGCTATTGCTGCAAGAAAGATGAAAGGGAAAACAAAGTCATATTAAACGGTGTTAAATACAGCACTGTCGGGGACACCGATGCTTGAAGAACAGCTCGCTGTGCTTCGTGGTCTGCAAAATGGTTGCCCTTTGACACAAAATCTTCAGCAGAAGAATGTCCTTTGCATTTTAAACTGCAACCTGTGCTGGCAAGAGGACAGCCTGTAACAAACGGTGAATGTATGCAGCATGTTTAATTGGTTTATTAGCAGAAGTCAAAACCCTCGTTCCTGCCAAATATTGCCAAAATTCCACAAAACTGTAGTGACTGCATAGCCTACACAAAGTTTGCCCTTGTCATCTCTAAAAGCAGAACTATCCACAAACAAAGGTATAATCCGGGGCTGGTAGAGGTACAGTTTGGAAACAATTGAAAATTGTTTGGGAACAATTAGGAGACCCATCTTCCTCCACAAGTGTTGAAAGGTTGCATAATGATGTAGTACATACTGAAACATGAAGCGGAGAAATGATTAATTCCAGAGTCAATAAAACGTGTGGAGGACAAAGGCTGATTTTTGGTTAGATGGAACAAAAGGGCGCTGTAGAACCAGGAAATCAGTAAGTGTCAATTGCAAAAGCCACTGCTACCAAACTACATAGACATGGTGGGAGTCCCAAAGTCACTGCATCAAATTGCTTTGGGAAATAGCCTACCGGCTTGCAACCAGTTGGGAAAGCTTGTAAAAGCACACAGGTAGCAGAGGAATCAGAAATAGCCACATGCAATTTGAATGGTAAAGAATAATCATATACAATAAACATGGTGCATTTCCCAATGCAATTTTTTACATTTAAAACAAACCTCCCACTGTGATAATGGGGGTACAATAAGGCCTTCAGATCCTTCTTTCCCAATAAGAGCATAAAGTGGAGCAGTAAGATTTTGAGAAATGCGCTAGCTATTATTTACAGAAAATAAACTCAGGAAGCTACACAATAACACTGATGTCGCTGGAAAAAGGCAATGACAGAATAGGTTTCAATCTAGCAGAGGTAATTTGCATGACCAGATGGTGTTAAATCAACACCCAGGAAAGTAACATTTTGAGATACAAATTGCAGTTTAGACAGATTAACCTTCAAACCTAAATTAGTAACATGAGCTAATAGAGACAAACTCATAACATGGTGAACATAAAAGCAAATCATCCACATATTGAACTAAAGAGGAATGGTCGAGTCTTACATCAAATAATGCAGTTCTTAGGGCCTGCGAGAAATATGCAGGACTATCAGTATACCCCTGACACAAAGTGGTCCAGGTATATTGCTTATTGTCAAAATAGAAGGCAAATAAAAATTGGCTGTCTTTGCTAATTTTCACTGAAAAATAAGCAGAACTTAAATCCACAACAGAAAACCAGGTAGTCCCTGAAGGTATCTGTGTCCAGATATCATGTGGATTAGGTACCAAGGGAAAAGTTGGCAAAATCACATTATTTACTGCTCGCAGGTCTTGCACAAATCTATAAGTCTTACCGTCAGCCTTTAGTACAGGAAGAATTGGAGTCTTACATAATGAAGTTGTAGAATAAATGACACCTTGTTTCTGAAGATCTTCAGTCACAGAACGAATTCCATCAATGGCAGCTGCTTGGCAGTGGATACTGCTTGAGTTTAGGAAGCTGAACTCCAGGTTTCACGGTGATTTTCACAGGAGGAATAGAAAGGCACCTGACATTAGATCCTGGCACTGCCCACAAAGTAGACGGATGTTCTCCAAGAGCAGGATGAATGGTACTGGCATCTGCAGGAGACGGCACTTCAGAGAGAGAGTACAGCTGGAAAGAGAACTTGCCACCCATCCAGGATAGAGTAGCATGATATGACACCAAAAATCCTGACCTAGAAGATTCACTGGCAAAGTGTCTCCCACAAGAAAAGTAGTTGGATATACAATCTCTCCAATCTGCAAAGGTAAATATTCAAGTCTACGATGAAGAATTATATTTCTCTCAATGCCTTCATAATGTACTATCGGTGCTTGTGCTAATTGAGCATGATAGATAGCAGGCAAATCCTGTAAACGCAGTGCTGATCTTGTAGCTCCAGTATCAATAACAAATTTCAAATTAGAACCTCCCAGTTTAGCTTCTAACTCACCCTGAGGAGTTACAGTCAAATTCAGGAATAGTCATGTATCCCATGTATCACCTCCACAATCTTCTGGGTTAGAGAAGCACTGATATACTGGATTGAATTCAGCTTGTACTGGAGGGGGAGGAGGGAAATCAGCTCTCTGGCCATCAGGATTCTGATTCCGGGGGCAGTCTCGCTGCAAATGTCCAGCCTCTCCACAAGTGTAACACGTACGCAGCTCTCTGGACTGTCCATGCCCTCGCTGAGAATTCACATAACTTCCTCTAGCTCTGAATCTACCCCTCCCCCTTCCCATGGGAGTTTGCATGGAAGCAATCTGCAAATTAAGCAACTTCGCTTTTTTTACATCTAATCTGGTTTGTTGTTCTTGTTGTTCCTTGAGGAACTTCAACTCACTGTATCGAGCCCCTTCCAAAATTGCATCGGCTGTTCTAGCTGGCCAATCTATTATTGAAGTTTCTAAAAGCTCTTTTATTCTCGGGATTTAAACCATTTACAAAAATATTAGTGAATCCTGAAGGTGTGTCTTCTGCTTCACCAGAATAGTCTTTAAAAGCTAGCATGCACCTAGTGTGAAAATCTGTAACCTTTTCACCCCTATCCTGCCTTAGAGGTGTTAATCTCGACCAATCCTTTACAAGTTTGCATACTACTGTAAGGAATTCTAACATTTTTTTTTACACAAAAACAAAATTATCTCTTTAAGTCTTCTCTTGGAAAGCTATCACAGGGTCTGTCACGAACTGAATGAGTGACCCTATGAAAATCAGCTGGATTAAAAAAAAAAGGGTTATCCCTGTAATTCGGAAAAGTTTTAGTCAAATCAAACACTTCTTTAAGTAGTCACAATATCATTTCCCACAGCTGTTTCAATTTCACAGTGGCAGAACATAAATTAGGCTGAATAGAACATCCTGAATAGAGCCTAAATCATAATATAATTGATCACACTTCATCAGAAACACTTAATTCTTTTTGAAAAGTACACACAAATGAGAAGTACACAATAACAAATCTGCTTAAAGACCTATAAATACTGCTTTGAATTTCAAATCATTACTGCTATCCTAAACTCCAGGCATAGGTAATTTATTTCCCGAGAATGCTAATTTTTTTTTTTTTTTGCAACAGAAACTCTATGACCTATTGCTACTAAGATTCTTATTACAAATACAACACTTTCCGTTTCTTGATTCAAACATGCTCTCAATTCTTTGAGCTGGGAGACATTCCAAATATCCAAAATACACAATTCTACTCCCCCTAACTTCTGTTGCTTTTTAAATATTTTCTTTTTCTCTTAACTCTGCTACACGAGTGACCCTCACTTGCTCAGCTGGTCAATAGGTACATTTCCTAACACAAACAACTTTTGTTTCAAAACATAAACATTCCTAATGTTTTCATCATGTACCATCCATTCCCACCATGTAAGCACATTTGCACGGTTTACCTTTAACCGCTAACTCATATCTCAGGCAATGGACCTTATCTACAGAGAAAGTTCCCTCCAAAGGAAACTGCAAATTCACATTACCTTTTGTCACTGAATCCCTATGTGCTACGTAATCGATGGCTACATCACCTATGCTTCTCACACATACAATAGAAGCATACAATAAGGGCTACCTTTTCTAAACACTAAAGCCCTAGCTCTGTCATGCCATTCACGCATCTGAGACAGAGCCTGTCTATTTAACAGATTACCCATCACTGGTAATTTTCATAATACTCACAAATCTTCAGGCACCTTCTGCCCTTGCCTTGAATGCAGAAATCTGTTATCCGAGTCACGGCAAAAACTGAAAGATTACTCTGCACCTCCCCTCACCTACAACGAGGCAGGATCTTGGGTCACAGAAATCCGCACACAAAACAAGGAGAAGGTTAATTGATCATAATCTTTAAATAATACACAAATCTGTGAATAATACACAACACACTTGTATTATAAACACAGGACCAAAGCGCTTTGGGAGAGCAAGCCAGGCACTTTGCCTATGTTTACTCTGACATCCTAGCTTTAGGCCACTTTATTTATAGGAAAAGATTCCATTACACAGCATAATTTCACTTTATTATTCTACGTCTCACATCACGTATATTCATAATATACATATTCTATTCTACGTCTAGTGTTACGTATATTCATAACATACTTTTCTATAGGCATGCACGTCATAGACAATCATGAAAAGACATACATATATTCCCAGGCATGACTATGTAGACCTTAATTCTAATTAATTCTAACACTGACAGTTTGATATCTCTGACCAGAGACTGTAAGACTGAGAGGCTGGGTAAACAGCTTGCCTTTTACTTATCTTTCTAATAACATAGGCTAATGTTTTTGCTATCTAAACCTTTCACCCAATTTCTTCTACAGAGTTCTCAAGGATAATATTAAATAAGGAGCTACAAATGATATTAACTCTTTCTTAGGAATTATAGCAATATAATATTATACACAGGGCCTGACTGTATATCCAACCCGGTACAATCAAGTTTTCTTTCAGTGAATAGAATAGATAAGTGTCTTAGTAGTGTGTTCAATTAGATGTGTGTGGAGAAGGAGAGAGAGCAGTCAAAGACCACCCCAAGGTTGCGAGCCGAGGAAACAGGGAATAGTAAAGTGTTATCCACAGAGATTGAGAAAGGAGGAAGGGGGGAGGTGGGTTTAGGGGGAAAAATAAGAAGTTCAGTTTTGGTCATGTTCAATTTCAAACGGCGGTGAGACATCCAGGCAGCAGTGTCAGAAAGGCAGACAGAGATCCGGGCCTGGATTGCCAGAGATATTTCAGGTATAGAGAGGTAGATCTGAGAGTCATTAACGTAAAAATGGTACTGAAAACCATGGTAGGAGATGAGTGCACCAAGGGACTGAGTATAGATAGAGAAAAAGAGTGGTTCCTTGTGGTACGCCAAGTGAGAGTGGGATACCAGTAGAGGAGGATCCAACAGAACAAACACTGAAAGTGCGATGGGAGAGGTAAGAGAACCAGGATAGCCCTTAAAATCAATTGAAGAGAAGGTAGTGGTCAACGGTGTCAAAAACAGCAGAAAGGTCACGAAGGATGAGGATCGAGTAAAGGCCCTTGGATTTTGCCAGGAACAGGTTGCTGGAGTCTTTAGCAAGAGCCAGATTGCAGTGGATCCAAAAGGGCATGAGAGGAGAGAAAGTCAAGGCAAAGGCAGTGAATTGAATGTTCAAGTAGATTAGAAGTGAAGGGGAGGAGGAAGATGGATCGATAATTAGAAGGACAGGTAAGGTCTAGTGAAGGCTTCTTGAGGAGAAGTGTGACCACAGTATGCTTGAAAGTTGCAGGAACAGTTGCAGTGGACAGCAATAGGTTGAGAATATGAGAGATGGAAGGGATGCCAGTGGGGAGGGATGGAGCTTAGGAGATGAGTGAGAATAAGATCAGAGGAGTAGGCAGTGAATTTGGAGGAGTAAAGAAGTGGTGAGGTTTCCTCGTCAGAGGTCTTAGAAAAGGAAGAAAGGGTGGCAGAGGTTGAGGGGAAGAGCTGGGAGTGAACAGGGGGAAGAGGGGATGGAGCTGATCTCATGGGAAATTAGAGTGTAATCTTGTGGACTTTGTTATGGCAAGGTTTGGACAGAAAGGGAATGAGGGGTCAGAGGCAGAGACACCTTGAGGAGAGGGTTGAGAGTTGTAAAGAGACAACGAGGTCCAGAGGCAAGAGAGTTAAGTGGACATAGTAGTTTTGCTTGATGAGTGCGTTGGCTGATTGGAGGGAGGCAAGCATGACTTTGAAGTGTAGAAAGTCAGCAAGAGTGTGGGATATGAGCCAAATGCACTCAGCTGAGCAGGCACAGGAATGTAAATAGCAAGTAGTCTAAGAAAGCCAGGGCTGAGATACAGTACGCCTCACAGGACATGGCATGTGCGGAGCAAGAGTATCCAGAGCAGAGAAGAGTGCAGTGTTATAGGAGGCCACTGCCTTATCAACAGATTCAAATGACATAGTGGAGGTGATGAGACAGTAATGGAGAGGGCTGATGAGTCAATAGCATAAAGATTTCTAAAGAGATTGAAGGAAACTGGGTGAGATTGAGGCGGGGGTGATGAAGAGTGAAGCTTAGCAGGTGATGGTCAGATAAGGGAAGAACTGAGGTACAGAAGTTTGAGGGTAAGCAATTAGAAAAGAAGACAAGATCAAGGTAGCAACCGTGCTGGTGAATGGGGGCAGTAGAGCAAAGCTGGAGGTTGACTGAGGAGGTAAGGGAAAGGAGCTTTAAAGCATAAGGGTCAGAGGGGTTATCAACATGAATGTTAAAATCACAAAGAATAAGGGAGGAGAAAATGACTCCAGAAAGAAGGAAAGCCAGAAGTCAGTCAATGAAAAAGGTAGAGGTGAACTTGTCAGGGGATCGATAAATGGCAAGTTTTTGCTTGGCGAGGTCTTAGAAGATAGGGAAGGATAGATTTGGGGGATAGGAAACCCTAGCAGTTATTGGCAAAATGCAATGCATGCCTTTGAATCAGTACTGACTCCTGGCGACCCATGGGCTTAAAACCTCTGCATATATATCCTTGGGGAAGGACAAATTTCAGGTCTGGCATTATCATCCAGGTGAGGCCTTTGCCTTCCAGCGTTCCCAGGATCCATGTAAGTCGTCCTTATTTTGTTATGACAGATGAAGGAGTTCCCATGGTCTTAAAGCCTCTGGGACTTCCCAGGGAACCTAATGTGAGATTAGGATCCTCCCTTTCTACAGTGGATTAGAGGTTGGCTCTCCACTTTATTTCAAGGCATGTGCTCAGATTCCTTCCGACCAATGAGGTCTTGGTTTTAGTAAGGAAAAGCTATATTTTGGACTTTCCCACCGATGCACTAATACGTTTATAGTGTCTCCCATTCTCTGGTCACAAAGTTGGAAAGGTTGTGGGCCTTGAAAGTGGTGGCTTCCATAATACAGGAGCAATGGGTGACAGAAATTGTCCATCTAATTTGTTATCCCAAAGAGGGAAAGCTCCTACCACCCTATTCTGGGTCTCACAGAAGCAATTCTAGCCCTCGGGGTTCTTCACTTTTGGGTAGAAACACTCTGCTTGGCCATTTTAGCCCTACACCTTAGAGGCCTACCTGCATGTTCCTATCTGAAATCCTCTTTAGTGTTTTTCTTATGGTTTGTGATATTGGGTCAGCATTACCAGTTCCAAATGCTTCCCTCGGGCCTAATTACTGCAGCTTGATCTTTCTCAAGGGTCATGGAGATATTGATGGCTCTGCACAAGGATGGGATTCTGCTACATCCCTATCTAGACTAGGTCACTGGAGTGAAGTCTGGGTCAGGGAGCAGTGAGGTATTTGCGTACGTAGGGCCGAAGCTGCAGGCTCTTGGCTGGGTCATCCATTTTGAGAGGAGTAATCTGGCTCTCAGCATTGTCTGGGGTATGTGGAAAAATATTTTGATACTCTGAAGGGGATGTTTTTCTTCCCCAGGTACAGGATGACCAGACTGTAGTCTCAGATTTGAAATTTGGTGGAGACAAGGTTATCGAGGGCCTAGAATAATATACAAGTCCTAGATTCCTTGGCAGCAATTCTTAACTTAGTGCTGTCAGCTCAAGCCTCTCTAAATTCCCTACACATGTTGTTACTTATCAGCACATCATCAGGGTTACGAGATGCGTCTTCTCCAGACTCTGTTGCTGACTGATTCCTATTCAGCACTACTACTATGCAGCACTTCTAAAGCGCCACGCACGCAGCGCTGCACAGCTAACCTACAAGAGGTAGCCAACATACACGAGACAGTCCCTGCCCATCAGAGTCATGCTCATCGGAGCTTACAATCTAGTTAGAACCATACATTAGTTAAAACAGTACAGAGTATTAGTCAGGTCTACGCAAGGTATGGTGTGGTACAGTTTGGTCTGTAGTTTGGTCATAAACGTTGACGGGGGTTAGGGTGAGATGAGGAAGCAGTCAGAACCTGAATGCAATGGTGAAGAGGTGGGTCTTCATCCTGGATTTGAAGAGGGCCAGGGAGGATGCCTGGCGCACAGACGCAGGTAGGCTGTTCCAGGCGTAAGGTGCAGCAAGGTGAAAGGAGAGCAGTCAGGAGCTCTGTGATCCTCAGTCTTGAAGGACTAGAAAAGGGGACTGTTACTTTTGGAGAGAGATCTGCAATTGTGAGTATTGTGACAAGGAAGCCTGTTTTGAGCCTATGAGTATAGAAAAGGTCAGGGCCTTTAACTTAGAGAAAGGAGAAATCCCTGCAGGGCATGGATTTCAGGCCCCTCATAGAGAAAGAAATCTGAGGGAGAGAAAGTTCAGGCAGCCACACCCTAACTCCTATGACGTAACTGCAGGCTTGAGAGGTGATTACAATCACCTGGGAGGAGTGGAGGATGGGCTGGAGCCCTGGAGAGGGAAATATAAACCCCTGCTAAAGCAGAGAAAAGGGGAAGCTCAGAGGAAAGGAGAAGCTCAGAGGTCTCAGGAGGTTCAGAAGACTCAGAGGATTCAGGGGAATCAGGAGTGGAACCAGGAGCACCTGCAGATCTCCAGGAGAAAACCCAGAGAGGAATACAGAGAGCTGTTCCAGAGAGGCTGGAAGGAGACAAGGAATCGTAGCGAGCACAACCAGGGAGAACTGCCCAGTGCTTCAGGTACTGACTGTCTTTATCGGGGAGAGTTGAGCTCAGGAGAGACATTAGAACCCCCAGGGAGGCTATATTCTGAGCACTGTGTCCAGAGCTCAGAACAGGACACTGCCCTAACAACACCAGAGGATATGCAGATTGAGTTGGCAGGGGAGTCATTGCAAGATCTAGATATCTCCATGGACTGTACCCTCTGTCAAGCTACAAGCATGGAATCATTATTCTAAAGGCTAGCATTGAATGAGAAAGTCTCCTAGAAGCAGGTAACTGGAATTGAGCCAGGAATTGGGTTTGAAGAAAACTCCACGTGTTTGCATTTCTCAGGCAAAGTGCTGAGTCACGCTGAAGAGAAAGCTTGTGAATGTTTGTTACTTGTTTTCTTATTTTGAGTTTAAAAACCTATCCTGAAAGGAAGGAGGGAAAGAAGAGATTATTCCAGAGGAACTGAGTTATTCTTTTGTTAAGTGCTTCACTAACACAAGGTTAAAAAGAAGTATTTTTACCTTGCTGAGCAGAGCTGTTTCTCTAAGACTGAGCAACCTTGTTAACCAGCTGCATGTGTTTAAAAGACTGTGAAGAAGTTATACTGATCTAAAATGCTCTGTTGCAAACAATCCTGAATGGACAAAATTCCTGTGTACAGTTTACTTGAACCTTTACTTTAAAATAAATTCTGTCATTTGCCTTAACATCGGACCATGACTACACTTCTTCTTAAGAGCCAAACTACATGTCCCAGAATCCACCTGAGAAAAAGCTAGTTATTTGAGCTCACCGAGAGAAGTTCTCTGTTACCTCACCCCTCTAAGCCAGAGGCCAGGGGCAAGGGTGTGACAGTATATATTTCTGGGAATTTTCTGAAAGGAATATTTTGTATTAAATCTAATTAATCTGTGAACCCACTGTTTTTTGTTAAATCAGTCAGGGCCTAGTAGCAGCAGTTTAAGTTTAAATTTAAAACACAGAAGAGAGCTTTCTGGTTAAATTTAGAACCCAGCAGAGAGCTTGTAGTTTAAATTTCATAATAAGTTAGAGCCTAGCAGCAGCAAAGAGCTATAATTTAAATCAAATCAGAATATAGCTTACCTCAGCAGCACAGGACAGGGTACTGTGTAGTAGCCCTCTTTTAATAAGTGTTATTTCCCTCCCTCCCTCCCCAACACCCACCCACCCCTGGGATAATCATAGCTTTATAGGTACTTACACATCTTAAAAGACAGGAGGTGCTCTCAGGTGAAGCTTGTTACCCAAATCAGTCATACACTAAGGACCTGAGATTAATTAAGCTTCAGGTGAACAAGGTATATTAAACATATTAGGTACAGTTTATTAGTATAAATATCCATAGCAACTCTTAGTAAGTAAAGAACTTAAAGATCGAAACAGAAGCTTAAAACTAAGGAATGGAGGAGTGTCCTAGTGGTTGGGGCAAGGTACTTCAGGCCGGAAGGTCGGGGGTTCAAATCCCACTAGAGGACAGCAACCTTGGGCCGGAAGGACTGGGGTTTCTAGTCCCACAGGTGCTCCTTGTGGTCTTGGGCAAGCCACTTAACCCTCCATTGCCCATGTTCCCTGTAAAATAGTTATCTCCAAGTTATAATGCCCTGTTCAATGTAATTTCAGTTTGTTCAATGTAAACCGCACTGATGCAGAATAGCGCGGTATATAAGAGAATGTAAATAAATAAAAATAAATAAATAAGATGCAGACAGCAGTCCAGCAGCGAGATGGGGGCTTTCCAGTCTTTTGCATTGAGTGTCACATGTATGATTTTCTCCCAGTTGGTGAGAGGTCTTAACGTGTGCACTAGGTGCAAGGAGCTCTTTCTCTCAGGGAATGAGTCTGTTCTCTAGAGGCTAGAGTAGCAGACTTGGAAAACATAAGAAAGACAGAGAGGTACATAGACGAGACCTACAGGGATATAGTCCTGAAGTCCCACCTCCAGTCTGGCAGCATCCCTGTTGCCATGGAGGAGAGAGGTCATGTGACAGGAGAGCATCACCCTGGTGTGGCAGGAAGTGATCCTGTAACTAGGACCTGTCCTCCAGGTGATGTAAAACCCTCTCGCACCGAGGAAGTTTCTCCAGGGTCATGTGCCCATGAGGGAAGGGTTAGGACAGCTGTTATAATTGGTGATTCGATCATTAGACATGTAGATAGCTGGGTGGGTGGTGGACTTGAGAATCGCCTGGTATCATGCCTGCCTGGTGCGAAGGTAGCGGACCTCACGCGCCACCTAGATAAGGTCTTAGATAGTGCTGGGGAGGAGTCGGCTGTCTTGGTACATGTTGGTACCAGTGACATAGGAAAATGTGGTAGGGAGGTTCTGGAGGCTAAATTTATGCTTTTAGGTAGGAAGTTGAAATCCAGAACTTTCAGGGTAGCATTCTCCGAAATACTTCCCGTTCCACGCGCAGGACCCAAAAGGCACACAGAGCTCCGGAGTCTCAATGCATGGATGAGACAATGGTGCAGAGATGAGGGTTTTGGATTTGTTAGGAACTGGGGAACATTCTGGGGAAAGGATGGACTCTTCCAAAGGGATGGGCTTCACCTTAACTGGGATGGAACCAGGCTGCTGGCATTAACCTTTAAAAAGGAGATAGAGCAGCTTTTAAACTAGATAATAGGAGAAAGCTGACAGTCGCCCAAGAGCGGATGGTTCAGAAGAATGTATCCTTGAAGGATATTACCAAAAGCAGAGAGGTTCCAAAAAAGAGTAAAGGTAGCCCAAATGCCCTCGAGTATGGAGCAGACAGAGCTTAAAGATCCCAAATTACCCATGTCTACCAATAGCCAAATTAATATGAATAAAATACAGTCTCTAAAATGCTTGTATGCAAATGCTAGAAGTCTAAAAAATAAGATGGGAGAGTTAGAATATATAGCACTAAATGAGAGGTTATATATTATTGGAATATCAGAGACATGGTGGAAGGAGGACAACCAGTGGGACACTGTGATACCTGGGTACAAACTATATCGTAATGATAGAGCTGATCAAATTGGTGGAGGGGTTGCACTCTATGTTAGAGAGGGCATTGAGTCAGAAAGGATTAAAGTTTTGCAGGAAACAAAATTTGTTGTAGAACCTCTATGGATTGAAATTCCTTGTAAAAAGGGGAAGACAATGGCAGAATTAACAAGTGGATGATGAAATGCTCAAAGAAATCAAGGAAGCTAACAAAATTTACAGCGCAGTAATAATAATGGGTGATTTCAATTACCCCGGTATCGACTGGGTCAGTGTCACGGCAGGACATGCTAGGGAGATAAAGTTCCTAGATGAAATAAATGACTGCTTCTTGGAGCAGCTGGTTCATGAACCGACCAGAGGGGAAGCCATATTAGACCTAGTCCTTAGTGGAACACCAGATCTAGTGCAAGAGATAAGGGTGTTGGGGGCCACTTGGCAATAGTGATCATAGCATGATCGCCTTTGATTTAATTAGTGGAGGAGGGATAGTAAGGAAATCCACAGTACTACCTTTTAACTTTTGAAAGGGAGACTATGATAAAATGAGGAAAATAATTAAGAAAAAACTAAAAGGAGCAGTTGCAAAGTTAAAGACTTACATCAAGCTTGGGTGGTGTTGAAAAATACTATCTTGGAAGCCCAGACCAGCTGTATTCCATGCTTTAAGAAAAGTGGAAGGAAGTCCAAAAAACTGCCAGCATGGTTTAAAGGTGAGGTCAGAGAGGCTGTTGTTGCCAAAAAATTGTCTTTCAGGAAATGGAAAAAAGAGCCAAACAACGAAACCTGGAAACAGCACAAGCACTGGCAAGTCAAATGCAGGGCACTGATAAGGCAGGCAAAGGGAGAATTTGAGAAGAAGGTTACTGCGGAAGCAAAAACGCGAAATAAAGACTTTTTCAAGTACATTCGTAGCAAAAAACCTGTGAGAGACTCAGTTGGTCCTTTAGATGATAGAGGGGTTAAAGGGGGCACTAAGAGGTGACAAGGCGATAGCGGAGAGACTGAATGAAGTCTTTACTGAGGAAGATGGAGGGATGTTACCCATGACTGAAGTGGTATTTAAAGGTGCGGAAGAATTGAAGGAAATATCAATACATCGGGAAGATGTAATGCAACTATTAAATAAACTGAAGAGTAGCAAATCACCTGGGCCAGATGGTATACATCCAAGGATGCTGAAAGAACTGAAATATGAGATTGCAGACCTGCTATTAGTAATCTGTGAACTATCATTAAAAATCATCTCTAATACCTTAAGATTGGAGGATCGCCAATGTAACACCAATTTTTAAAAAGGGTTCCATCCGGGAAACTACAGACCAGTGAGCCTGACATCAGTACCGGGAAAAATGGTAGAAACTATCATAAAAAATAAAATTACTCAGCATGTAGATAGTGTCACAGAGCAGTCTCACTAGCGGAGCCTATGGAGATAGATGATAGAGTAGCAGATCAGGAAGACACTGACGTTTGGGGAAAGCACATGTCAGAAAGTTGCTATGAGCAACGAAAACAAATGAGGTCACAAGCCAGAAAGACACACCCAGCCAGCAGGGAAGCTAGGAGATTCTCACCTGATACAAATCAGCTGGGGGGAGGTGCTGCTCGGAGATACCTAGATAAGCACAGCTCACAAGCAGAGCCAGAGCCAGAGCCAGAACCAGAACCAGGACGAGAAGAGCTGGAGAGATAGCTGTGAAGAAAGCGTGTCTGACTATCACTATGGAAGCCTGAATGGAGGTTTGAATGATTACAATGAGTGCTTGAGTGAGAGGCAAAGACAGCTGGACTCAGAGAATGAAATTGAGTATAACGGCTATTGTGGAGAGAACTACCGAGTAGGTAAAAAAGCCAGGAGAGAAAAGGTACAAGCTGAAGAGCTTTATTCTTATCCTAAGAGGGGAAGCACAGGGCTTGGCTATAGGAAACAGTTCCTTGAAATACAAAAGCCATATGAAGCCAGCTTAAGGGAAACAGAGAAGTTTCACTACCCTTATTATAGGCAAGAGAAAATCAAAGGCTTTTTACCTGAAGAAGTTAATCTCTCTGAAAGGAACGTAAGGAGCAGAGTCTCAAAAAGACTGCCGTTCAAAACTCCAGCTATCCACAGGGTCCTGAGCCAAGCAGAGGCAAGAGGTAAACCAACTCCTTCTAATAGAAGTGCAGGAGAATATTTTAGTTTACCTATCAGTCACCAGCAGGGGAGAGGCTCTTACCTACAGAATACCAGTGAATGTGGTAATAGCAGTCAGTTTACTCTCACAGACAGAGAAAGGAAAGTACGTTATAACCGAGAGAGACTATTTGAAAAGCTCCCACATGATGAAGGGAAAGATATATTAAACCCTGATGAAGACGCAATGCAGTGTGAACCGTCTGAAGCGGAGAGTAGCATTGAGCAGATGGATTGTAGTATTTCTATGGCTGACAGCATATTCTCCCTAAGGTAAAGAGAAATAAGAAGCTATTGAAGCCTGACATTGTGAAAGGCAGGCTTATTTCTGGTTGTGCAAGACTGTTTTGAAATACATTTGTTTCTGGTTAAGAAGCTGAAAGGAAGCTATTTTTGGTTATAGTTTTTCCTTTTGTTATATGCCCAGGAAGGGTTATGTTTCTTTGGTTTTGTACCATGATAAGAAGTCCTTTTGGGAAGGGGAAATAAAGCCCTTATAACCTTACCATCGTTCCACGACTGATTTTTAACTGGCAGCACAACTACAAATACCAGAAGGCCAGTTACATTAAGGCCCCAGTGCAGTACCCTGCCTAACCAACAGGTGCACAGCAACGTGGGCACGACAATAGCCATGGCCTAATGGGAGACAGCCAACATGGCTTTAGACAAGGAAGATCTTGTCTTACTAATCTGTTATGTTTTTTTGAAGGTGTTAATAAACAGGTGGACAAGGTGAGTCGGTTGATATAGTGTATCTGGACTTTCAGAAAGCCTTTGACAAGGTCCCTCATCAGAGACTTTTGACAAAACTAAAGAGTCATGGGATAGGAGGCAGTGTACTATTGTGGATCAGGTTAAAAGATAGAAACAGAGGGTAGGGATAAATGGCCAATTTTCCCAATGGAGAAAGGTGAATAGTGGTGTACCCCAGGGATCTGTGCTGGGTCTGCTGCTTTTTGACATATTCATAAATGACCTGGAAAGTGGAATAACGAGTGAGGTTATCAAATTTGCAGATGGCACAAAACTATTTAAAGTTGTTAAAATCCAAGAGGATTGTGGAAACTTTCAAGAGGATCTTGATAAATTGGAGGACTTGGCATCAAAATGGCAGATGAAATTTAATGTGAACAAGTGCAAAGTTATGCACCTAGGGAAAAACAACCCAAACTATAGTTTCACGACGCAAGGTTCCACATTAGGAACCACCACCCAGGAAAAAGATTTAGGCGTCATTGTGGATAACATATTAAAACCCTTGGCTCAGTGTGCAGCGGCGGCCAAGAGAGCAAATAGAATGCTAGGTATCATAAGGAAAGGAATGGAAAATAAAGCAAAAGATATGATAATTCCTCTGTATCGTTCGATAGTGAGACCGCACCTTGAATATTGTGTGCAATTCTGGTCGCCGTATCTTAAAAAGGATATAGCGTTATTAGAAAAGGTTCAGAGAAGAGCCACCAAAATGGTAAAGGGATTGGAAGGATACTCCTATGAAGAAAGGCTAAAAAGGTTAGGGTTCTTTAACCTGGAAAAGAGACGGCTGAGGGGAGATATGATAGAAGTCTATAAATTAATGAACGGAGTGGAACGGGTAAACGTAGATCGATTGTTTACCTTATCAGAATATAGAAAGACTAGGGGACATGCAATGAAGCTTTAGGGTAAACTATTTAAGACTAATACAAGAAAATATTTTTTCACTTGACCTGCAATCAAACTCTGGAATTTGTTACTGGAGGATGTAGTAAAGACTGTTAGTGTAGCTGGGTTTAAAAAAGGTTTGGACAAGTTCCTGGAGGAAAGGTCCATAAACCATTATTAAGAAGTGACCCAGGATATCAATGCTTGACCCAGTACAAGCATTGTGGAACCTGTGTCTTTTGGGGAAACTGCTAGGTACTGTCATGCAGCAGTGGCTGATGAAAGCAAAAATGCAGGAGAAGAAGCTGTTTTTCATGAGGAAAAAGATGTGCACAAGATGCAATATCCACACAGAACAGCTATAGGGAGCAGGTGTGCACTCACAGAGCCTGAGTGGACACACTTAGCTAATCGAGAGCACCTGACAGTCAGCCCGGAAAGCTCAAACACAGGAGAGCTTTATAAACGGAAGACTGGAGACTGGAGAGGGCAGAGCAGTGCTTGCAGGTGTGGAGCTGGAGGTAAAGCTGAAGGTTTACGAGAAAGAAGCACCACAAGCAAGGACCAAGCAGAAAGAAGCACTTGGCAAACTAGTGCTGGGCAAAGGAACAATCACCTTTGGAGGCAAAGCAGAGTGAAAGAAAGAAGCCTGCTTATACCAGAGGAACCTGGGGCTAAACCGAAAGGTAACAGAAGCTTTCAGAGAAGAGACTGGCACAGAGATTGTGTTCCTGAAGAACTGAGGGAGGGAGGAAATCCCCGTTCTATATGCTGCTGGAAGCCAAGGTATGTGACTCTGTTTCTATGAAGAAAACCTTACCTTATGAAAAGCCTTTTGAAAGTAATGCTAAACCTGTGAGAAAGGAAAGCAAAGCTACCTCTCATAAGCCAAGAAGCCAACGCCCGAGGGTAGGCCATGCTCATTGGCAAACACTAGAGGAACTCTTTAAACATCCAGAGAACAGGACTAGGGCCTGGCCAGAAATTATAGCCTGTGAAACCACTGATACAGACAAAGATAATTCTGAGCCAAAGCAAGTGGACCTTGTAGAGCCAAGCCTTTTATCTCAGGAAGAGATGGACTGTTCTCTGTGTATTTCAGGCAGTGCAGAGTCACTGTTGAACCTGTGAATGATATATGTTATCTTCAGAATGTTATTCATTTGCTAAATGGAAGAAGAGTGCTGAAACATTTGCTTTACTATGGAAAGCTTAACTAAGCATTGTTACAACTGTTAAGCATAACAGTTTTTCCGTTAACCTGAGTTGATTTCATTCCTGAAGTTAAGGACTTTTTCTTTAGGTTGTAACCCAGCTGAATCTTATGCATAAAGGGAAATAAATGCCTTAACCCTCTACTCTGCATTCACAATTTTTCTTAGTTAGGAGCTGAACTGCTAAGACCAGGTTACACCTGGCTCTTAAAACACCCTCCTCTCATAATAAAATAATTTTTGTGTCCCACCTACCCTTACGACCACTGGCCACCAGGGCGGTGTACGACAGTACGTATGACCTAGATTGGCCACTGTTGGAAACAGGATAGTGGGCTTAATGGACCTTGGTCTGACCCAGTATGGCATATCTTATGTTCTTATGGGAGTTCGCGGTGCGGGTGAAAGGCATTGATAGAAGTAATTTTTTAATGGAGCGCAAATTTCGAGAGGGGACGTAGGGAGAGATAAGAGATAAGAGGTATTGAGGGGCCATAGAGTGAATGCATTTATAGGTCATCAGGAGAAGCTTGAATTGGATGCGGAACTGGACAGGGAGCCAGTGAAGCGACTTGAGAAGAGGAATAATATGGGCATGGCGAGGCTGGCAGAAGATTAGTCGAGCAGCGTGATTTTGTATAGATTGAAGGGGAAGGAGGTGGCTCACGGGAAGACCAGCGAGGAGTAGGTTGCAGTAATCGAGGCGAGAGAAGATTAAGGAGTGGATAAGCATTTTGGTAGTGTGTTCAGAGAGGAAGGGGTGGATTTTGCTGATGTTGTAGAGAAAGAAGCGGAAGATCTTAGCTACAAGCTGGATATGAGCGGAGAAGGAAAGCGAAGTCTCAAAGATAGAAACATAGAAACATGATGACAGAAAAAGACCACAAGGCCCATCTAGTCTGTCCTTCCATAACTATAACAGTCCACTTTTTACCTTTAGAGATCCTCTGTGTTGGTCCCATGCTTTTTTGAATTCAGTTACTGTCCTCATCTCTACCACCTCCACTGGGAGACTATTCCACGGATCCACTACTCTTTCCGTAAAGAAATATTTCCGCAAATCACTCCTGAATCTATCTCCCTTCACCCTCATCCCATGTCCCCTCATAGCAGAACTTGCTTTCAATTGAAAGAGGCTCTCTCCCTGAACATTTATGCCACGGAGGTATTTAAACATCTCAATCATATCACCTCTATCCCGCCTTTCCTCTAAGGTGTACATATTAAGATCCTTAAGTCTGTCCTCATATGCTTTATAATGAAGCCCATTAATCATTTTAGTAGCAACCCTCTGTACCGACTCCATCCTGTTCACATCCTTTTGAAGGTGCGGTCTCCAGAATTGCACACCATACTCCAAATGAGGTCGCACCAAAGACTTATACAGAGGCATTATCACCTCCTTTTTTCTGCTAGCCATTCCTCTCCGTATGCACCCAAGCATCCTTCTAGCTTTTGCCGTCGCCTTTTCTACCTGTTTAGCTACTTTAAGATCATCAGACACAACCACGCCTAGGTCCCGCTCTTCTTTAGTGGACAAAAGTACTTCACCTCCTATACTGTATTGCTCCCTTGGATTGCTGCAGCCCAAATGCATGACCTTACATTTTTTAACATTAAATCCCAGCTGCCAAATTCTAGACCATTCTTCAAGCTTAGCTAGATCCCTCCTCATGTTATCTACACCTTCCTGGGTGTCTACTCTATTGCAGATTTTGGTATCATCCGCAAAGAGGCAAACCTTACCCGACAGCCCTTCCGCTATATCACTAACAAAGATGTTAAAAAGAATCGGACCGAGGACAGATCCCTGGGGCACACCACTGGTAACATCCTTCTCCTCAGAGTGAGCTCCATTTACTTGTACTCTTTGTCGCCTCCCACCCAACCAATTTCTAACCCAAGCAGTAACTTTAGGGTCCATCCCTAGGGTGCTCAGTTTTTTTTAAGTCGCCTGTGAGGAACAGTGTCAAAGGCTTTACTGAAATCTAAATACACCACATCTAGAGCTCTCCCTCGGTCCAACTCCCTGGTCACCCAGTCAAAGAAATCAATCAGATTTGTCTGACAAGACCTGCCTCTGGTGAATCCATGCTGCCTCGGATCCTGTAATCCGCCGGACTCCAGAAACCTCACTATTTTCTCTTTCAGCAGCGTTTCCAATAATTTACTCACCAGATTAACCCCTAGATTGCGGGCCAAGGGAACAGGAAGGATGGTAGACCCATCCACATGGATTGAGAGAGGGGGATGTGGGGGGGGGGAGTTAGGTGGAAAGATAAGGAGTTCAGTCTTGGCCATGTTCAATTTCAATCGTCGATGAGACATCCAGGCAGCGATGTCCGAAAAACAGGCATAGATCTTGGACTGGGTTGCCGGAGAAATATTAGGTGTAGAGAGGTAGATTTGTGAATCATCGGCATAGAGATGATACTGGAAGCCATGGGAGGAGATAAGCGCACCAAGGCTTTGGGTATAGAGAGAGAAGAGGAGGGGGCCCAAGACAGATCCCTGGGGTACACCTACATGGAGCGGGGTAGGGGAGGAGGAGGAGCCACCAGAGCATACGCTGAATGAGCGATGGGAGAAGTAGGAAGAGAACCAGGATAGTACGGAGTCCTTAAAGCCAAGTGAGGAGAGGGTGATGAGGAGAAAGTCATGGTCAACGGTGTCAAAGGCAGCAGAAAGGTCAAGAAGGATGAGGATAGAATAGAGGCCCTTAGATTTAGCCAACAACAGGTCATTTGTGACTTTTGTGAGTGCCGTTTCAGTGGAGTGTAGGGGACAGGAGCCGGATTGAAGTGGGTCGAGGAGGCCTGGGAGGTGAGGAAATCGAGGCAGCGACGGTGGACTGCTCGTTCTAGTAGTCTGGATATGACGGGAAGGAGGGAGATGGGTCGATAGTTAGAAGGGCATGTGGGATCAAGTGAGGGTTTCTTGAGGAGGGGTGTGACAACAGCATGTTTGAAGTCAACGGGGACAGTTGCAATGGCGAGTGAGAGGTTGAGGATATGAGTGATGGAGGGGCAATGGTGAGGTGGATGGAACGTAGGAGATGGGTGGGGATAGGTTCTGATGAACAGGTGGTGGGTTTGGAGGAGGACAGAAGGAGTGCAGTTTCTTCTTAAGAGATCGGAGGGAAGGAGGAGAGGGTGGCAGAGGGAGTATGGATGGGAGAGGAAAATTGGGGAGGAGGGGAGGTAGATGGGGGTAGGGAATTGGAGGGTAATCTTGTGGATTTTGTCGTGGAAGTAGTCGTCTAGGGCTTGGGCAGAAAGGGAGGGTGGGATCGGGGGCGGGGAGGCCTGAGGAGAGAATTGAGCATATTAAAGAGACGGCGAGGATAAGAGGCAAGGGAGTTGTTCAGATAGATGTAGTAATATTGTTTGGCAAGTGCTAAGGCTGACTGGAAGGAGCCAAGCAAGAATTTGAAGTGTAGAAGGTCTTCCGGGGAGCGGGATTTGGAACAAGCTCATTCGTCAGAACGGGCACAGATGCATAGGTAATGGATTGTGGGTGAAAGCCAGGGTTGGGGAGTAGATCATTTGACAGGACGTGGGGTGGGAGGGGCAAGAGTGTTAAGGGCTGAGGATAATGTAGCAATCCATTACCTATGCATCTGTGCCCGTTCTGACGAATGAGCTTGTTCCAAATCCCGCTCCCCGGAAGACCTTCTACACTTCAAATTCTTGCTTGGCTCCTTCCAACTCACTTTCTGAGCTCATCCAAACTGTACCACGAAACAGAAACAGAAGACAGGCAACATTAAACTCCTTATCAACACCAAAGGCCATTACAACATACAATCTATCAACAGCTAACAGAGCCTTCTTGTGTTGCGCACCAAAATGCTGGAACTCGCTCCCTGCCGACATCCGTACCATAACCGACTTAACCCAGTTCAGAAAGGCCCTTAAATTCACCCTATTCACCAGATACTACCCCATATGAAGATAACATCTAGTCCCACTACATATCCAACTTCAGTTTTTTTTTTCCCTTGCTCCCAACAATCGTGCTAATTCATGTACATAGTTCGAGCATGTGATCTAGTTAACAGATTACATTTTCCATGTAAATAGTTCTCCCTTGTTTTCCAAGTTGATAATCCTGTTATATGTAACTCCGAACAGCCTGTTGTTCTGGTTTTTGTTTTGTTCTCTGTAAACCGCGCTGATGTCGAAGAGTGCGGTATAAAAGAAATTAAAATAAATAAAAATTAAATAAATAAATAAAATATGAAGATAATGCCTCGTTGACGGACTTGGAGGATAAAATGGCAGAAAGAGATGGAGAGGTGGAGGAGAGAGTCAGGGGATCAATATTATGAAGGTTTCTAAATAGGTTGGAGGAGACAGAACGAGGTTGGGACGGCGGAAGTTGAAGAGTAAATGTTAAGAGGTGATGGTCAGATGAGGGAAGGATTGATTTGCGGAAGTTTGAAGGAGAGGAGTTGGGGAATAGTATTAGGTCAAGGCAGTGGCTGTGTAGATGTGTGGGGGCAGTGGAGCAAAGTTGGAGGTCGAACAAGGAGGTAAGAGCGAGGAACTTTGAGGCATGGGGGTCGGCGGGGTTGTTGTTGTGAATGTTGAAATCACCAAGAATAAGAGTGGGGGAGGAGGGATCCATAAAGGCAGAAAGCCAGGAGTTGAAGTCAGTGAGGAAGGTTGATTTGGATTTGTCCGGTGGGCGATGAATAACATCTATTCTTCGGAGAAGTGGTGAGAGGAGGCGAATGGAGTGGACTTTGAAGGAGAAGGGGGAGTGTGATTGGGGTGGCAGAAGGGGTTGGAATTGGCAGAAGGGAGAGAGTAGGAGGCCAACACCACCGCTGCGACCAGTAGATCGAGGTGTATGGGAGAACTGGTAGCCTCCATAGCAGAGAGAGGCAATGGATGTGGTGTCGTCTGGGGGGAGCCAGGTCTCGGTCAAGGCAAGAAGGTGTAGGGCATTGGAGATGAAAAGGTCATGAATAAAAGGGTTTTTTTTTTATGACTGAGCATGCGTTCCATAGGGCACATGAAAACGGGAGAGCGGAGGGGGAGGAGAGGGATATGGATAAGGTTGGATAAGTTACGTGTAGATTTCTTATCAGAGTAGCGTGGGGGTCTATTTCTAGGGTAATGCCGAGATTTAGAGGGAGCAGGGTGTGGGTGGGTGTGTCTGGGTGAGTGTGCTCTCGAAGAGTGACATGAGGGAGGGGAAATGAGCTGTAACTTGATGGTATCGGGTAGGTTATGTGAGGGATTATTTTTGGGGGTAGGGTTGGAGTTGATATTCATGGATAAGTGATTGTGGGATGAATGGGGGAGGGTGGAAGGAGGGAGGAGCGGGATGTGGATGAGATTAGATGGGGTACATGAGGAACCTTTTTTAGTGTGAGAAAGAAATTGGTGGGGGGGCAGGGTTGGGATTGATTTTACCAGATGAGAGAAGGAGAAGGAGTATTAGAGAGCGAGGTATAGTGGAGATAGTATGGCGGAATCGAGGGTGGGGTTGCCTTAAAGAGAGGGGGGCTGGTTGAATGCGGGGGATGGTGTGAAGAACTCCAAGAGCCAGTGCAAGGCTATGGGGCAGGATGGAGGGAGAAGTGAGGAAGATAGAGAGGGGGGCTGATTGAATGCAGGGGATGGTGTGATGAAGCTCAAGGACAGGTGCTAGGCTAGGGGGCAAAATGGAGGGAGAAGTGAGGAAGGTAGAGAGGGGGGCCGGTTGAATGCGGGGGATGGTGTGAAGAAGATCAAGAGCAGGTGCTAGGCTAGGGGGCAAAATGGAGGGAGAAGTGAGGCAGGTAGTGAGGGGGGCCGGTTGAATGCGGGGGATGGTGTGAAGAAGCTCAAGGGCAGGTGCTAGGCTAGGGGGCAGAGTGGAGGGAGACGTGAGGAAGGTAGAGAGGGGGGCGGGTTGAATGCGGGGGATGGTGTGAAGAAGTTCAAGAGCAGGTGCTAGGCTAGGGGGCAAAATGGAGGGAGAAGTGAGGAAGGTAGAGAGGGGGGCTGGTTGAATGCGGGGGATGGTGTGAAGAAGTTCAAGAGCAGGTGCTAGGCTAGGGGTTAGAGTGGAGGGAGAAGTGAGGAAGGTAAAGAGAGGGGCTGGTGAATGCGGGAGATGGTATGAGGAAGCTCAAGGGCAGGTGCTAGGCTAGGGGTTAGAGTGGAGGGGGATGTGAGGAAGGTAGGGGAAGGGTAGGGGGAAGAGGAGGGAGGGTGTTGGTAGGAGGGGAGGCAGTTGGGGAGGATAATGAAGAGGACGACAATGAGATGTGGGGCCATGGTAGTGGGCAGCAAGTTCTAGGCAAACAACGGGTAGCAATTGATAGGCAGACAAGCAGGCAGTGGGTAGCGGTTCAATGCAAGCAATGGGTAGCAAGCAGAGGATAAGCAGTGGATAACAGTTCTAGACAACAATGGCTGACGGTACTATGCAACAATGGGTGGCAACAGTAGCAATCGATGGGTGGCAACAGTAGCAATCGATGGGTGGCAGTACCATGCAACAATGGATAAGCAATGGATAACAGTTCAATGCAACAGTGGGTAGCAATACTATGCAAACAGTAGGTGACGACAGTATGCAAAACAGTAGGTGATGACAGTATGCAAAACAGTGGGTGGCAACAGTATGCAAAACAGTAGGTGACGACAGTATGCAAAACAGTGGGTGGCAGTACTATGCAAGCAATGAATAAGCAATGGATAATGGTTCTGTGCAGTAGTAGTAGTAATCTAGCAGCAAGAGTCGTATGGAAAGCCCTTATAGCATTTCATCTATAAATTTGAAACAGGCTGGTGGGATCTTTTCCAGTAGTGTTACAGCACTGGCATAGGTCAACTAGTGTGGTACAAAGAGTGTAGCATTTGCCAGGGAGGCCTCTCTTATTCAGTTGGGTCACGAACCTTCTTCAGGCTTTGTCAGCAGTTTGTCTAAGAATGTACAAACGGATTATATGATCAAACACTCCTTAGCTCCAGGAGAGTAGGAACTGTTTAAGAATGCCTTCATGTTAATCCAGAGGCACAGGGGGTCTCTCTTAATGGTTTTTAATGACAACCAAGCAGAATACCTAGGCGCCATGGGCTTTCAGTAACAGCAAAGAATTGGGATCAGTGGGCCATGAGGCACTTCTGCAACAGTGGCCTCGATTGGGATTTATGTACTGCATGTCCTTCCTCTATGGGGCTGCATTTTACAGACAATAGGGTTTCATCTCATCCTGATGATTCTGGTGGCCCTAGATTGGCCACAATGTCCTTGGTGTGTGTGTGTGTTTGTGTATTATATCTATGCTGGTTCTCTGCCTGGGATTGGGAGAGGAAATGGGAGGGGAAGGGTTTTACACAGGGACAATTGCATAATTCCTGTGTTACTATGAAACGTAGAAACATGATGGTGGATAAAGACCATATGGCCTATCGAGTCTGCCCTCTGTGATGCAGTGGGTAAAATAAACCATATACAAATTCAGGAAAGTGAAGAGCTTACCTCTGACTCAGCTGTAGAAATGGATACAGGACAGAGAAAAACAGCTGAACAGAAAATGCCGTTACTACAGCAAAAGCCAAGGGCTCATCAAGAGCACCTGTCTCCTAGTTCTGACGTTTCGTGCAGGGCTGGGAACCATAAAAGGAAGGGCTTTAGTCAGAATAAGGAGGGTCACCTGGAAAGCCTCACAGAGAGTTACCCGGAGAGCCCCACAGAGGGCTACACAGGAAGCCACAGAGTGGGACACAGGAAGATCCCCAGGGATATCCACGAGAGCCTCAGAGAGTTCAGCAGAGAGGACTCCCAGGTCACATGCAGGGGAAAGTGCAGAGGTTTGCTGGGAAGGGAACCTGCAACTTGGGAACCAGGAAGTAGCAGCAGCTCAGGAGGACGCTATCAGTCACAGAGCACAGGTCAGCCCAGGGGGAGTGTACCAAGAGGAGGGAACTCCAAACGCTGCTGTAAGCCAAAGCAAGGCTGGAAACCTGATACAGAGTTTATTAACTCTCAGCCTGACTGGGAAGCCGGGGGAAGGAGTGACTACAACCCCAGAGCCAGAAAGAGCACCAAGGTACAGAAAAGGGAATCTTCTTCTGTTAAACCAAGGTACGAGTACCGTGGCAAAGGGCGTGGCCCTGTGAGTAATGGGGTAAGGGAGAGATATCCCAAACATTCATTGCAGGAGGAGGATCAGCGGAGAGCTTTCCTCGAGCCAGGGAGTTATAACCTGGGATTTAAAGGAGTGAATGCAGGCAGTAACAGTGATCTCTCAGAAGAGGTTGGGCCAGACTCCTATATAGGAGAGGAGTCAGATATAGACGGACTGGGAAGTGAGTCTGAGGGGATGGTGTGGGAGAATACCAGCCTTCCCTCAGAGCCCATTCCGATGGACTGTAACATATGCTACAAGAATATCCACACTGTTTTGTGTTAACCTGTTTGAGCATACTTTGTGAAGATAACAAAGAAAAGAAGTTCTGTTTCCGTTTGTGCACTGCTGTGTTTTGAGTTTTTGTCCTTTGGAAGAAGGTCCGAGCGGGACGGGGAATAAACCCATATTTTGTTTCCTTACCTTGACCACAAGACTCTGTTTTTACATAGCTGAAGCAGGGTAAATTTACACAACCCTAGGCAGCCGCCTATATGGGGTTATAAAGGGCTCATTTACACGGGCCCCATCACACCTCCCATACCAACAGCTAAGCTCTACAGCCGCTTTTTTTCCTATAGAGATCTTCTGTTTGTCCCATGCTTTCTTGAATTCAGCTACATTTTTTGTGTCTATTACCTCCACTGGGAGACTATCCCACCCATCTGTCTTTGGATCCTTACCCCCTTATTCTCCTTTTTCCTACCTTGTGTGTTACAACAATGTCCTCAGTTTACCCTGGTCCCATCTTTGTTGTGTTTGTCTTGAATAGGTTGTAAGCTCTATAGAGAAGGGACTGTCTCTTAGGTGTATATTTACACCACTGTGTATATCTTGTAGCGCTATAGAAATGTTTAGTAGTAGTTGTAGTGGGGCAGTTACAGGAGTGTAGTGTGTGGGGGTGAGGCAGTTGGGGAAGGTTGTATTTTGGGGTGAGGACAGTTAGCAGTGTGGTAAGGCAGTTGTGGGAGTATAATTTTTGGGGCTGGAGCAGTTCTCAGGCTGGCGAAGCAGTTGTATGGGGATATATTTTTTTTCGTGGGAGTATAGTTTTTGGGGTTGGAGCGGTTTGCAGGGTGGTGAAGCAGTTGTATAGGAATATATTTTTTCCTGGTGACAGCATTTTGTGGGTTAGTAGGGCAGTTACAAGGTTGTATTTTTTGGGGGATGAGACAGTTTAGGGTTGGGAAAGTACAGAACAAGGAGAGGGTGCTTGAAAGGAACAATTCCATAACTGCTAGTTTTCACTGTATGTGAACCTTTACGCTGTTGTAGAATCTGGACCCCTTCTCCTATACATTGTGCTAGTTTTTTGGGGGTTAATTTCTGTGGAACCCCTGGTCCAATTTGGCCTATTTTCAAACTCTGTCTTTCTACCTCATTTGTAACAAGCCAAGCTTCATCCCAACAGAAGTTGCAAAGAGTTATACAGGCGGGGTTGAAAAATATTTGTCTGTCTCTCTGGTGGCAAAGTAATGCTCTGAAAATTAAGCAAAATGGGATGAAACTTAGCATGGAAGAAAAACTACTGAAAAGACACATTGAGATTGATATTCCAAAGGACCTGCTAATCGGCTAAACCCCATTCTTCCCAATATTCAACGCCCTATCAGGTTCGTGCCACTGAATATTACCAAGACCGCTGTAGAAACATGCAGTTGGTGGGTGGAGTTGGTGCGACCCCATGTGTATCTAGTTAGCAGCAATATTCAACCGCTTTGATCTATTCTAACTTTATGCGTTTTTGTTATCAGGTTAGCGGCTGAATATCGCTGCTAACCCAATTGCAAAAGCTCTGAGCGGAAAAAATGAATAATTACTGTGGGATGCCGGGTAGACTCCGGCGCTGAAGGTCTGGTTTTAGTTTCAGTAGCAGTGGCCAGGCACTTTAAAAATTCTCATCACTGCCACTGAAAATTGATCCCATGAGTTTGAAAATGGGCCAGATTAGATCAAGGGTTCCAGAGAAATAAGCCCTCCCCTCTGAAATGGCCCGGTGCAGTTTCTATGGGAGAAGTTCCAGCTTGGGTAAAACATAGCCGTTAGAAAATTCCTGCTTTCAGATGGGCTCTTCCTATTCTCTACTGTCCCTACAAATAAACTGCCCGAGTCAGTGCAAAGTATTAAGGGTCCTAGGCCAAGGGCGGCGGAAGGCCTTTTCCTTTGAGGGCGGGCCTAAGCACTGCCCTAACTCCGCCCCAAGCCTTTCCCCGCAGACAGAGACCCTTCCTGTTCTGCCCGCAGGGATTTGATCTCTCGCTGGCAAAACATGAAGGGTCTTTGCCACGATCATGGTTTTTCTTCTGCCCAAGAAGATGGGATCCACGTGAGCAGCCTGCTGCGTGCCAGCTGCGATTGTGGCAACGATCCTTCCTGTTCTGCCCGCAGGGACCCCATCCCCCACGGGCAGAAGAAGAGAAGCTACGATTGCAGCAAAGACCCTTCCTGTCTGCCCGCGGGAATCAGAATATGCCATGATCGCGGCATAGCAGGCTGCCCGCAGGGATCCTGTCCCCTGTGGGTAGAAGAAGAAGAGAAGCCACAATAGCAGCTAAGACTCTTCCTGTCTGCCTTCGGGAGATCAGACGCCTGTGGACAGAACAGGAAGGGTCTTTGCCATTATCATATCATGGCAGGCAGCAGGTTGCCTGCAGGGATACCATCACCCATGGGCAAAAGAAACATAGAAGCATGACAGCAGAAAAAGGCCCTGTGGCCCTATCTTGTCTGCCCTTCCATATCAACTACTATAGTGCTTTTTCTTCCTTTAGAGATCTTCTGTGTTTGTCTCATGCTTTCTTGAATTCAGATACTGTACTAGTCTCTACTACGGATATCTTAACAAGTCAAGGTGACCTGCATGGAGCAGCGGGCGTACCTACTCTTGCCACCTTGCTGGGCAGACTAGATGGACCATGCTGGTCTTTATCTGCCGTCATATACTATGTTACTATGTTTCCTCAACAGGGAGACGATTCCATGCATCTACCACTCTTTCCATAAAGAAATATTTCCGCATAGTACTCCTGAGTCTATCCCCTTTCATCTTCATCCTGTGCCCCCTCATTTCAGAGCTTTCTTTCAATTGAAAGAGACTCTCTCCAGTGCATTTATGCCACGGAGGAATTTAAACATCTTTATCATATCTTCTCTATCCCGCCTTTCCTCTAAAGTATACGTATTGAGATCTTTAAGTCTGTCCCCATATGGTTTATAACAAAGACCACTGACCATTTTGGTAGCCACCCTCTGCCCTGACCCCATCCTCTTGATATCCTTTTGAACAGGACCGGCCCGTCCATTGAGCAAGAATGTTTTTTGCACAGGGCCCCGCGCTTCGGGGGGCCCCGCGCTAAAGACACTCTTGCTGCTGCTGCCCTTGTCTTGCCTGTCTGAACCGACGCCTAGACAAAGTGCTCCGTCCTGCTGCCGCTGCGGCACCGCTGCATTCTACCAGCCCGGGCAGCAGCCCCGCTCTTGCAATCCAACTCCTTTTTTCTGGTTTTTGCTGGTTTGCTTTGCTGCCCGACTTTGATGTGCCGCTACCATTCACTATAGGCAGGCATGCATGACGTAAATCCAAAACTCCTCCCACTGACTCAGCACACCAGCTGCACGTGGAACTGGAGTTTGCTGAGTGCTTGCCGCAACAACAACGACGACTCTCCGACGGCGACAAGTGCTTTATAGTTGTGGGAATCTTTAAAAAAAAGCCAGCCAGCATACGCATAGTAAGTAAAATTATTTTTGTGATCGCGTGTTCATTGTCTGGCCCATGTTCTCCTGGTCCCCTATCCGACCGACGGCACTGCGTGAGGGAGGGCCTCGGTCTCGACGGTCTGTGGAGAGCTGTTTTGGCTGGCTCCTGAAGGTGTTTCTAATAATTAATTCCATCACAGTGGCATGGTCTGAGCTGGGAGAGCCGTCGCCCCTGCTGTTTCTAGCCAGCGACTTCCTCCCGCCAGGCTGCTCACCCCTCGTGGGACTGAGACCGACTAGGGAGGGGGAATGCCTGTCTCTCTGGTGCTTTCTCAGAGGGGGGAAGTAGTACCAGCTGCTTCGTTTTGGGGGGATCTTGGCTTCTAAGGAGCTGAGCAGGTGCCGGCTGGCTGTGCCTCTAAGGGGAGGGATTGTTTGGGGCAGGGGCAGCAGTAAGCGCTGGCACTCCTTCTGATCTCAGCAGGGTTGCTGCAGTCCTGTTTCATTCTCTTTTCTCTTAGTAACGTGTCTCCTGGCTCTTTACTTTCATTATTGTTTATCTTTTTTGACTTGCCCGTGATCTTTTTTTAATGCGAGCTGTACACTTTTTGTATTTATCTTTCATTGCTGGTGTAGCATTGTTTTCTTTATATTTTGCTGAATTCCCTTTGTCTTCCTGTAATATCTTCCTGTAAGTTGATTCAGGGTTTCGGGGTGGCTATAGGGACCCCCTGTTAGGTTGGACACAGCAATGGGCCATTTTATATGATGAGGGTAGGTTAGTTGCCATATGATGGGGCAAGTGTTTGAAACAGCCTTAGCATCATTTTCGCAGCCTTGAGTCAGTGAATTGGGGCTGTGACAAAGTCACTTGGTGTTCATATAGAGAGAGAATGGGTTTACCTTGCATTGCACTGTTTTGTGTGAGACCCTCGGAGGGAGGGGCTTTCTCAGACCTGTGCAATAGAACTGCGGCACCCTTTATTGGATTTCATTTTGGAGTGATGATTTATTGGGACGCAACAGCAGTAAGTTGCCCACAATAATGTTTGGGCAACTTGATTGGGGATGGTGTCATGTGTAGCTGCGTTGTTTGTGCATACAGTTTGGCAGGTGCTGGTGCTGGCACATGGAAGTTTCCAGATATAGCTGGACCCTGCTACTACGTGATGTATTTCAGTTTACTCTAGAGGTTTGGCTATTTATGATTTTCAATATGGCTGAATGGACATTCTAAGGGCGCACAAGGGTGCAGAAATCTAGATGAGGGCCCAAATTAGGGTCCAGCAGCAAGAGGAATGAGATCACAAAGGCTGGGCCAGTGAGGTACACACTGAGCCCTGTTCTGTCCTCTCTCTTAGGGCACTATACAAATGCTCAGTAGTAGTAGTAGTGATTGTGAATGGTTCAATGTAAGATCGTTGCTTGACACAAACGCACGTCTCGTTTGAAGATTTTGCCTGTAACACGCTCCTAGCTGTGATCGGTGTTCCTTTGGTGTACAGCCCTGTATACTGGGCCCAGTACAAAACGTGGATTGCAAAGGAAGATTATGTTTATTTCAATTTATTTCAAAAACCAACTTCAGCCATGGCCCAAGTTGGGTTTTGAAATAAATTGAAATAAACATAATCTTCCTTTGCAATCCACGTTTTGTACTGGGCCTGATTATTGCTTTTTCCTGTTGGACTCTGATCAACAGCCCTGTATATTTACATATTTTCGATCCACTCGAGATGACTCTGATTTGTAAAGTTTTAAGCACCTCTGTTGTTTGATATGATGTATTTTTTACCTTCCCCCCTCCCTCCCTCCCTTCCCCCCTCCCTCCCTCCCTTCCCCCCTCCCTCCCCCTTTTTCTCCCCCTCTGGCATCAAGGAGCCATGGAAAAATTTGCCTAACTTCTTCCCTCCCCTGCCTGGCCACAAGGGCTTAAGAAATGTCTGTCTCCCTCCCTGTCTGCCACACCCTAGCCAGGAACCCAGGCAGCCAATGAGCTAGTGAATCATTTTTGAATATATGCACATACATTTAGTCAGATGTAATTATTATTTACAGTCATCAAAATCACGTCTCTCCTGCCTCCACTGGGAGACTATTCCATGCATATATCACTCTTTCCATATATTACTCCTGAGTCTGTCCCCTTTCACCCTCATCCTATATCCCCTTGTAGGAGAGCTTGCTTTCAGTCGAAAGAGACTCTCCTCATGTGCATTTATGCTACTGAGGTATTTAAATGTTTCTGTCATATCTTCTCTATCCCACCTTTCCTCTGAAGTATACATGTTAAGATCTTTGCCTGTCCCCATATTTTAGATGTGAATCTAAACAATATGACAAAGTAATAGATATTTTGATTTCAAGCATTTTGATTAAATAGAAAATGAGCTGCAAGGGGCCACTAGCGATTCTCAGTGAGGTTCTAGGATGAAGAAATCAGCTTAGAAATGACTCAGAACATTTGCTACTTAAATCCAGAAAATGGGTATTTTTATTAAAAGAAACGTTTAAACTATATTAGGACAAGAATAGGACCAGTCCAGCTGCAGTCCCTCCCAGTCAGAGGCAAGGACTCTGACGCTGGTCTGGACGTCAAAGAAGAGATTCTATCAAGCTGAACTCAGGTGATGTTTTCGGTTTAATTTTCTTTCTCACTCTCGGCTCTCATCGTCTCCTTACTAATTTAAATTACAAAACAGTTTTGGGACCAGATAAAATATAAACATAATAATTACTTCATGCTATTTCCCAGATGCAATGGGTTAGAGAATGGGTGGGTTGTGGGTTAGGATGGAGAATGGACATGGAACGCACATTGCATTTAGTGTGGGGGTACCTATCCTGCATTAATGTTCAATGCTGCAGTCTCTGCCCTTCCATATCAACTACTATAGTACCTTTGTTTCTTTAGAGATCTTCTGTGTTATGTTGGCACCATGATTTCTTAAATTCAGATACTGTCCTGGTCTCTGCTACCTCACTGGGAGGCTGTTCCATGCATCTACCACTTTTTCTATAAAGAAGTATTTCCACATATATCTCCTTTCACGTTCATCCTATGCCCCCTTATTGCAGAGTTTTCTTTAATTGAAAGAGACTCATCCTGTGCATTTATGCCATAGAGGTATTTAAATGTCTCTATCATATCTCCCCTCTCCCATATTTCTTCCAAAGTATACATATTGAGATCTTAAAGTCTGCCCCCATATGCCTTAAAATGAAGCCCACTGACCATTTTGGTAGCCACCCTCTGCACATCCAACCTGTTTATATCCTTTTGATGTGATCTCCTGAATTGCACACAATGCTCTAAATTACTGTAGGTCTCATCAAAGACTTAGCCAGAGGCATTATTCCCCCCTCCTCTCTGCTGGCCGTTCCTCTCCCTAGGCACCCATTTAGCCACCTTACAGTCAGACCTGGGCCCAAGTCCCACTCTTCTTTTGTAGACAACAGCACTTATCCCCCCTTATACTGTACCAATCTCTTGGATTCTGTACCCCAGATGAATGACCCTCCATTCTTAAGCATTAAATCACAACTGCCAAATTCTCAACCTTTCCTAAAGCTTTACTAGAACCCTCCTCATGTTATTTATGGCTTCCTGGGTTTCTACTCTTATCTATTGCAGATTTTTGTGTCATCCACAAAGAGGCGAACCTTACCTGATAGCCCTTCTGTAATATCGGTGTGATTTTTCTGGGTTTCTGATTGCCGTCACATTTGTGTACTGTGTTCTTGTGAGGCTCAGTAATTTTATAATTACTTATTTGAAGGTAGTTGTACATATCTTTTATTTCACGCTATTTTACTGTAGACTCACTCTGCGGAAGAAAGGCTTGACAATCTACTTCTGGTTGCACCCTCCTAAGAACACCCAGGGGCTTGATCAACAGGAGTCAGCATTGACTCAACAGCATACACTGCAAAACAAATACTAAATTTAACCCGCGGTAAGGTGAAAACCAATTCACACTTCTGGGCTCACTTCTAGATTTAATAAAAGCTTTGTCGACACTTGAGGTCAGTGCTGGCATGTAGTTCATAGCAGTCCAACTTGTTCTATTTTTCAGGACCACTAGGAGATGTATTGTTGATATAGGGCCTGGTATAATATTTACATTACAGCTGGGATTATTGCTGTGAGATGTTTAGAATAGCAGGATTCCTACATAGGTGCTGAGCATCTTTGTGATATGCATGAGACTTAGTTGATTTGTCTAGCTCTTCCAAATAAAAGGGCATTCCATGCCCTTTGTATAAGGCGGTTTTCCTTTATTCCTGAGGCTTGAGATTGCTGTCTAAATGGCTATCAAATAATACTTGAAGGAGATCATTTTAAAAGCCCTCGTCATGATTGGATGTCTGAAAACTTCCATGCAGATGTCCAAATCATGGAGACATTTTACATTGAAAAAAGTGAATTAGGATAACTCTATTCAGTTTACTATATTTGATTAATCTTTATTGGCTGCAGCTTGTTGGGGGCTTACTCTTTGCAAGAGAAAAAGTAAACAAATCACACAATGAGCGACAAAGGCAGAGACAGAGACAGATTTCGAAAATATCCCTCTGGTGCAGAGAAGGCAAGACAAAGAAACCGTGAGCAAGAGTTCCTAGAAACACAGAAAGGAGCTTTGGAAAAATACATGAAAAAAGATCAAAATGTGGAAGAACGTGAGACAACAGATATCGTACAGCAGAGTGAATTGGAAGTGCTGCCAGAATTGCAAACGGAACAAACCCACAGTGAGAAAAGTACACCGGAGATGACTGAACCAAGCACAAGCTCCGCACTTCAGCAACACTTGAGAAGTGTAATCCATGAAAGCGCTGCTCCAGTCACTGATTATGGTGATCCAGGATGTTGGCCTCAATTTATTGACTCAAAATTACGTGACTTTCTTGTGGTAAGAGGTCCCACTCAGATCAAGGATTATTCCTTTCCAAAGGACCAGCATTACCGTAGTTTCAAGCCAGCATATTATGTTCGATGATGTCAAATGGTGAATCTATTAACCGCCGTTGGCTTGTATATTCTAAAAAGCTCAACAGCGTGTTTTGCTTCTGTTGTACATTATTCCATTCTGATGATTCTAACCCCACACAACTCATAAATGGTGGATGTTCAGATTGGATCCATGTAACTTCACGCTTGAAACAGCATGAACGTGCTGTGACACATTTTGACTGCCTGCAACAGTGGACTGAACTGGAACAGAAACTAGCAAGTAATACAGCTATTGACAGTTTAATCAATCTGCCATTAACACTGAAAGACAAAGATGGCGGAATGTTCTTGAGCGTCTGTTTGCTATTACTTATCACCTGGCTTCTCAAAATAATGCTTTTCATGGCCGTAATGATACACTGTACACTCCAAATAATGGAAATTTTCTGAGCTTGGTAGAGCTGTTGGCGTGTTTTGATCCTGTGATGCAGGAACATATTAACAAAGTTAAAGACAAGACTGCCCATAACCATTATTTAGGCCACAGAATTCAGAATGAAATCATAGATGTAATGTCTCAAAAAATTAAAGATGTTATACTTGAAGATGTGAAAGAAGCTAAATACTTTTCAGTAATTTTGGACTGTACTCCTGATATAAGTCATCAAGAACAGTTATCGGATATTCTGAGAATTGTTAAGGCTGCAGCAACTAATCAGGATATTGAGATCAAAGAATACTTTGCTGACTTTATTGTAGTTGATGATACCACTGGAGAAGGATTGGCAGACAGGGCCGGATTTACCTATACGCCATGTACGCCATGGCGTAGGGCCCACAAAAATGGAACAAGTTAGGCTTTTTTTTTAAAATAAAATTTAAAAAAAAACCTGCTGGCTGCCGCCGCGGGGCCCCCTCTGCTGCCGCGGCAGCATGGACTGACCCGCGGGGGCCCCCTCTGCAAGCTCGATCCCTCCCTCCGTGCCTCCCTCCCTCCCTCCGTGCAGGCTGTGAGAGACGCGAAGGGAGACTTGTCTCCCTCTCGTCTCTGTTAAGCCCGCAGGGGCTGATGGGAAATTTCCCATCAGCCCCTGCGGGCTTAACAGAGACGCGAGGGAGAAAGTCTCCCTTCGCGCCTCTCACAGCCTGCACGGAGGGAGGGAGGGACCGAGCGACCGAGCTTGCAGAGGGGGCCCCCACGGGTCAGTCCATGCAGCCGCGGCAGCAGAGGGGGCCCCGCGGCGGCAGCCAGCAGGTTTTTTTTTTAAATTAAATTTTACTTTAGGCCGGGGGGGGGGGGTAGGACTGGAAATGGGTTGGGGGATTAAGGCTGGAGGTGGGCTGATGAGGTTAGGACTGGTAATGGGCTGTGGGCTGTTGTGGGGGTTAGAACTGGTAATGGGCGTTGGGGGGGTTAAGACTGGTAATGGGCTGTGGGCTGATGGGGGCTGTCTGGTAATGGGCTATGGGGGGGCTAGGACTGGAAATGGGCTGGGGGGGTTAAGACTGGAGGTGGACTGATGGGGTTAGGACTGGTAATGGGCTGTTGGGGGGGTTTAGAACTGGTAATGGGCTTTGCGGGGGGGTTAATACTGGTAATGGGCTGTGGGCTGATGGGTGCTGTCTGGTAATGGGCTATGGGGGGGCTGGCACTGGAAATTGGCGGGGGGGGTTAAGACTGGAGGTGGGCTGATGGGGTTAGGACTGGTAATGGGCTGTTGGGGGGGGTTTAGAACTGGTAATGGGCTTTGGGGGGGGTTAAGACTGGTAATGGGCTGTGGGCTGATGGGGGCTGTCTTGTAATGGGCTATGGGGGCTGTCTTGTAATGGGCTATGGGGGGGCTAGGACTGGAAAGGGGCTGGGGGGTTAAGACTGGAGGTGGGCTGATGGGGTTAGGACTGGTAATGGGCTGTTGGGGGGGGTTAGAACTTGTAATGGGCTTTGGGGGGGGTTAAGACTGGTAATGGGTTGTGGGCTGATGGCTGGGGGCTGGGGGCTGTCTGGTAATGGGCTATGGGGGGGCTAGGACTGGAAACGGGCTGGGGGGTTAAGACTGGAGGTGGGCTGATGGGGTTAGGACTGGTAATGGGCTGTGGGCTGATGGGGGGGTTAGGACTGGCAATGGGCTATGGGGGGCTGACTGGAAATGGGTTGATGGGGTTAGGACTGGAAGTGGGCTGATGGGGGGTTAGGACTGGTAATGGGTTATAGGGGGTGCTTAAACTGAAAATGGGGTGATGGGGGGTTAGGACTGTAAGTGGGTTGATGGGGGACTAGGACTGGTATTGGGTTGGGGGGTTGCTAGGACTGGAAACGGGCTGATGGGTGGCTAGGACTGGAAATGGGCTGATGCAGGGACTAGAAGGGAATGGATGCTGGGTGAGGCTGGAACTCGAAGGGAGCTGATGTTGGGGGAGGATTAGAATGGGATGGGGCTGGAAGAGTAAAATGGAGAAGGGAAAAATATTTTGTGTGGGAGGGATAAAAAATCTACAATTGGCCGGGTATTGGGAGAGTAAGTGGGGATTGAGGATGGAGGGGTAAAATTTGAGTGGATGAAATAGGAATGAGGAAAGAGCAAAAGGAGAAAGATTAGTATGTTAAAGCAGATGTAGAGAGAGAATGGAAAAAACTAGAAGAGAGAAGAAAGGACAAATGGACAGCAGACGATGGAGAGTTAGCAGAAGACACGAAGAAACCAGAAGAAAGTGGCTGGAGCAATTGCAGCTGAAAAAAATGCACAAAAGGTAGAAAAATATCTCTTTATTTTGAATTTATTAATTGGAATATGTCAGCTCTGGTAAATGTGCATCATTAACGTCTGTGCTTTGTTTAGTACAAGAGCAAATTAATGTATAGTTTTATTTCTACAGTGTTGTACATTCCAAGTTTGACTTTTGGGATTCCCAGTTTAATTATTGTCTTCCTGTTTCTAAATTGTAATTCCTTGTTTGGTGATGGTCTATGTTCTGCATGTGTAATTGAGCTGAGGTATTCTGTTTATGTAATTCCTATTTGACATTGCCACCAATGTTCCCTCTAATTTTCTGTAGGCTGTGTGCGCATAAAATATCAGCTGTGTGCAGCTTTTGAAGGAAGGTTAAATTTTTGTGCGCCACATAACGACACTTGGAGTTATATACTTTAAAATTTGACTACACGTCAGAATACGGTATGTACACCACATTGATTTTAATCAAATTAAATGAAAATAGATGATTACTAAATGAAGCGGGAAATTTCTAGTACTTACAATCATAATTTTTAAATTTTAAGACGTCTGTGTTGTTTTCTATCAGAATCAGAGCCGTAATTTTTGTGCGCTCTGTTGTAAAGTATGTGCGCTCACTCGGCGAGGGGCGTGCGCGCGCACACGCGCACAGCTTAGAGGGAACAGTGATTGCCACTTGTTCTCTTTCCCCAGTAGGTCATGTATTGTTGTTCTCTGAAATGTATTGGTTTAATATTTGCAGTGTTGCCTTTTGATAGTTAGGGTATGGTGCTTTGTGAGTCCTGGTAGTGCTGTTAGGATACGGCGGGTATGCTATGGGTTCTAAATGGGCAGTGTTTGTAGTAGTTCCTAATGTGTCTGGCAGTTGGCACTGGATTATAGTAATGTAGAAATCTTTTAGTCTTTCTTTATCCATACACTCATTAAGAGGCACGTTTACTAAAAGTTAGTATATGGTAACATTATGCAAATGAGGCCCTTATGCAAATGAGGCCCCGCACCCCCCTTGGGCCGCCCCTGCTGGGGGCCCACAATTTTTGTTGGCGTAGGGCCTCACTCAAGGTAAATCCGGCCCTGTTGGCAGAGGTTTTAATAAAAGAGCTTGACGCGCTAGGATTGAACTTGCTGGATTGTCGTGGCCACGGTTATGATAATGGGTCCAATATGAAAGGACATAAACAAGGAGTCCAAGCTCGTATCCTGAAAGCAAACCCAAGAGCATTCTTTTCACCATGTGGCAGTCATAGCTTGAACTTGGTGCTTGGAGATACTGCAAAGTCATCTAACAGAGCAAAAACATTCTTTGGTGTGCTGCAACGCATTTATACAATATTTAGTGCCTCTCCAAGCAGATGGAAAACTTTGAAGGACAATATCACCTCACTGACTGTCAAACCACTATCAGAAACCCGGTGGGAGTGCAGAGAGTCAAACCTTCAGCCTTAGACCCCTCCCCCTCCCCCCCCCCCTCGATATTTTGCTAATTAAGCTCAGCAGTCATTGTCATCTAAACATCACCCTTCTGACAGTCCTGTAAAAATGCATAATTGGACATCATACTTTTAAATATTAAAGTTTGTTTTGTATGTATGTATGTTTCTGTTCCTGCAAATAAATTAATGTGCTAATGGGTCTTTGAGAGGTGAGGCTTTTGTGGGGTAGTGGGACAGTTGCAGGAGGTAATTTTTGGGGTAGGGTAGCTGTATAGGAGTATTTTTGAGAGTGGTGAAGTCTGCAGGGTGTTGGTACAGTTGCAGGCGGGGGATTGTCTGTTAGAATCTATTGTTTTGCTTTGAATAATGCTGCTTCCCCCCCCCCCCCCCAATGCTGAACCAAGCGACTGCCTAATATTGCCTTTGGGCTGGCCCCAATCTTCCCTCACCCCCTAAAAATACCTCCCCCCCTTATAACTGCCCCCACCTCCAAAAATTACCCCCCTTGCAATCGTACCAACACCCTGCAGACATCATCACTCTCAAAAATACTCCTATACAGCTGCCCTACCCCAAAAATTACCTCCTGCAACTGTCCCACCACCCCACAAAAGCCTCACCCCTCAAAATTCCCCCCAGACACTATCCCACCACCGCACTGGCTCCTCTACCCTCAAAACCTACACCCCCACAACTTGTCACAGCACCCTGATAACTGCCCCCCCCCCCCAGAACTCCTCCCCCAACTACCCCACTACCACACAATCTGCTCCACCCTCAAATCTATATCTGCACAATGTCCTATCCCCCAAAATTACTTCCCAACAATGCTCCATCCCCAAACTACAATCCCCTTAACTGCCCCATCCTCCACAAAAACAGGGCTGAAGATGTCCATTCTCAAAGATTCAGTAATGTCTGGAGTGTAATTGAAGAGATGAGAGAATCCCTTTATTATCAGCTTTACTGCCTCAACTCTGCCAGTCATTTGCATGTCTGGAATATTCACAAAGTTTTATTTCTTAATTGTCTAAGAAAATCCTAGAATATCTGGCACTACATAACTTACAGCTTTTCAAGCACAACCTGGTCCCACTCAAACATTTGGCAGCATTAACATGAGATATGGAGGTTATGAGAGACCGAATTAAAACAAGCTGCGCGGAGATACATGTTGAACTTATAGGAATCGATGCCATAAATGCATTTGTGAACTGCTTCACTCGAGGAAGCTTTTATGAAAATGGAGTTTACAAATCTTTGAAAATGCCTTATATAATATCAGGGTGACCAGACAGCACCAGGCCTGGATGGACAGGCTAAGCTACTCTTGATTTTATCTCACTCTTTCTAGGGAGTTCGTATTATTTTTAATCTGGAACTACAAGTCCAGAGGTGCTATGGGGTAAAACCAGGACTGGATTTCTCTGCCCCTCATGATATGATGTTATCTGGTCAACAGAATGTTTGTGACAAACACAAAGATCAAAAGCAATGGTTTGACTGTATATATTCTTCATAAGAACAACATTTGTATAGTGCTATCAAGCTAGAAAATACTGTTCCACATATATAACATAGTAAATCACTGCAGATAAAGACCAGCATAGTCCATCTAGTCTGCCCATTAAGGAGCCAGAGCTGTAGAGTTGTACTTGCCACTCCATACAGGTAACCCCTCTCTATTTAGCAGTTATTTACGTTTGTTTTGATTCCATCCTCTTGCTATAATAGTGATCCTCTCTGTCTGTTCCATGCCTTTTTGAATTCCATCACCATTTGTGCTCCCACCACCTTCTTCGGGAGGGCATTCCAAGCATCCATCGCCCTTTCTGTAAAAAAGTATTTCCTGATGTTGTTTTTAAGTTGACCTCCTTGCAGCTTCATTTCATGTCCTCTAGTTCTATAGCTTCCCTGTCTTTGAAAAAGGTTTATTTGTTCATTAATAACCTTTAAGTATTTAAACATCTACATCATATACCCTCTGTTTCTCCTCTCCTCTAGGGTATACATATTGAGGCCTTCAAGTCTGGTGCATACCTTGTATAATCTTGGTCGCCTTCCTCTGACCTGTACAGGGACATTAATACCACCTCCTACCTGTTGGCTATTCCTCTCTGTATGCAGCCTATCATCCTTCTGGCTTTGGCCACCTCCTTATCACACTGCTTTGCCAACTTGGAGATCCTAAGACGCTATCACCCCGAGGTTCTTCTCTTGGTCCATACACACCAGCTTCTCGTACCCTATTTTATTATTTATTTATTTAACATTTTCTTCTATACCGCGCTATTAAAATCAGCGCGGTGTACATCGAACAAGAATACTGCAATGTATACAAATAACATTGAGTTTACAAATAACAGGGAATTGAACATGGGGGAGAAAACGGGGAAACTAAATACATATTAACTCGAACTATGTACAATGCTCTAATGTAACTGGGTGTTGCATTAGTTTTGTGAAGGTTGGTAGGGTTTGAGGGGGGACTACCTATTATCTGTGGTGTTGACGTGTAGGGGCGACTGGTGTGTGGGGGAAGTTTGCAGGTTGTTGGTTGTGCTTCTATCGCTGGAGGTTTCTGAGTAGCATTTTGTGAACAGGTGCAGCTTTATGGCTTTTCTAAATAGGATGAGGCTTTTTATTCCACGGATTTCGTGGGGGAGTGCATTCCAGTTTGAGGGGGCAAATAATGAGAAGGCTCTGTTGGAGGTAGCTTTTGTGCACTTAGTCATTAACTTGGGGACTGCTAATGTGTTCAGTGCAGTAGATCTTCTGTTTCTGTTTTCTGGGGTGCCATGAATTAGCTTGCTGATTGGTGTAGGGGGGTAGTTATTTAGGGCTTTGAAAGTGAGGACCAATGATTTGTATTGGAGCCTGGCATGTAGAGGTAGCCAATGCAATTCCTTCATGATGGGTGTTATGTGGTCGGATCTTGACGATCCGGAGAGGACTCTTGCGGCTGCATTCAAGGCTAAGCGGAGGGGATTTAAAGTTGATTGTGGGAGGCCATGCAGGATGATGTTTGCGAAATCGACATGTGGAAGGACTAGTGCCTGGAAGGTTGTCCGATAGTCTGTGAAGTCCAGTAGGTGTCGGAGATGGCATAGAGTTCTGATTTTATGGTATATGGCCTTTGTGATGTTTTTGATATGCGTTGTCATGTTCAGGTGCTGGTCCAGGGTGATGCCGAGGTAACGGATTGTGGATTTGGACTTCAACTCTACATTGTTGACACGTAGTGATGAAGGAGGTATGAATTTGAGGTTCTTTGTGACAAATAGGACATCTGTTTTACTGTGATTGATCCGTAAGTTTTGTGATAATAGCCAATGGGCTACTGCTTCGAAGCAATTAATGATTGGGGAGAGCACTGGTTGGTCTATCAAGAACGGCATGTAAAGGAGGATGTCATCAGCGTATGCCAGGCATTTTACGTTGAAGGATCGAATCAAGTCACATATCGGCTGCATATAAATGTTGAACATCAGGGATGATAAGGATGATCCTTGGGGAACTCCCTGTGTTTGCAGAAATGGTTTGGAAGATGTTTGGCCAACCTTGACTTGTTGCCACCTATTAGATAAGTAGGATTCACACCATTTTAGCGCTGTGCTTTGGATCCCCTTTTCTTTTAGGCGTTGTATAAGTATGTCATGACTCACCGAGTCGAAGGCGGCAGATATGTCCAGGAAAATGAGGACAAAGCCTTGTTGTATGTTGTTGATTCCTGTGATCAGATTGTTGAACAGGGTTGTGAGGACAGTGTCTACTCCGTGTGCTTCCCTGAATCCGTGTTGGACAGGATCCAACGGTGCTTCGGTGTCGATATGTTGCTGGATTTGTTGTTGAGCGGCTTTTTCGATGATCTTGGCAAGCTGGGGGATGCTCGATATTGGTCTGAAGGATTCTACTTTCGAAGGGTCTAGCTTGTTGTTTTTTAGTAGGGGCTTGATAGAGGTGCTTTCAAGTACAAGTACAGTTCCTTTGGGTTTCTGCATACCAAGTGCATCACTCTGCACTTCCTTGCATTAAATCTCAATTGCCAAGCATTTGACCATTTTCTGTTGCAAATCTTTGTATCGCCTGCAAAAAGGCAAACATTTCCTTTTAATCCTTCGGCAATATCACCCACAAAGTCATTCAACAGTAGCAGTCCCAGGACCAATCCCTGAGACACTCCACTACTCACCCTCCTTTCTTCAGAGTGAGTTCCATTCACCTTTATCCTCTGTAACCTGTCAGTCAACCAAATCTTGATTCAGTTCACCATCTTGGGATCCATCCACAGGCTGCTCAGTTTATTCACAAGCCTCCTATGAGGAACAGTATCAAAGGCTTTGCTGAAATCTAAGTAGACCACATCCATCACATGCCCTTGATCTAGTTTTCTGGTCACCCAGTCAAAGAAATCAGTCAGATCATCCTTAGTAAATCCATGTTGCCTCGGATCTTGCAACTTGTTGACTTCCAGAGAAACCACTATCCTTTCTTTTAGCAGCGTCTCTATTACTTTTCCCACTACCGAGATAAGGCTTACTGGTCTGTAGTTTGCCACCTCTTCTCTGTTGCCACATTTGTGAAGAGGGACCATGTCAGCCCTTCTCTGATCCGTGGTACCTCCCCAGTATCCAGAGAGTCTTTTTTAAGGAACTGCCAAAACCACCTTGAGCTCCTTCACTATCCTGGGATGTATCTGATCCGATCCCATGGCCTTGTCCAGTTTCAGTTTTACAAGGTTTTCACAAACATTTTCTTCCGTGAATGGAGTTAGAACATAATTTGCAAGTCTATGATGTCCCTACCACAAACAACTTAAAATGAAACTTTGAGCATTGGCCTTGTGGAGGTGGAATAAATAGCAGCAATGGAGGAGATCAGGCCTGGAAGCCCCCCACCAAAGGCAGAGAGAAGCTGCATAGAGGCCCCCTCCGTCCGGTCTGATCCCGTCCCTGGCAGACCTCGCTGGGGATCGGACGGCGGGGTCAGGAGTAGGTTGCAGCGGCAGCCATGCAGGGCTTCTGCTGGACATCCTGGTGCCATCCAGCAGGAACATGGGGTGGGCTGGCCGTGCTGCTTCTGGACGTCTCCTATGGGTATGCAGAGGCACGCTGGGTGCCCGATCCTGCGACTGTGGGAACATCTGGCTTCCATGGTGCAGAATCGGGTACAATGGAGCCCATCCTGTGCTGGAATGTCAGGTTGGCCCAGACTTACGCCTTCCTGGATCGGGCTCATAGTGTCTGCAATACGGAATAGATGGGAAGTACTGCATGTGCATGCCTGTTTTGGTCAAAAAAGACCGAGGTTTGTGTATAGCAGAAGGAGGAACTTGCAAGATTTGCTGAGTCTCACAATGCTTAGATCTGGACAGGATAGTTATATAACTTCTGCAGGGCATTACAAATGTGGTGGTTGCCAAGTTTGTTCAATAACACTATAAGGTAAAGAGTTTATACATTTTGTAACCGGAAAGAAGGTGTACTGTGGTATGCAACAAAATGCACATCTTTGTATGTTATATACCCTATGTGATGGTTCTTGTAAAAAATAAAAATAAAAATAAATAAATAAATATATATATATATATTGTGAGAGATAGCTACCTCCTATGACCCTATTAGGCGGCTGCCTAGGGTGTTAAGATTTAAGTTGCCTTTGATACAAAAAAGAATTTTGTAATCAAGTGGTAAGGCAAAAGTAATATTAGGGCCTTATTCCCTGCCCTGAGGGGATATTCCTGGGATACAACAAACAATATGAAACAAAAGAACTGTCGCACAAAAAAATATCTTCTTTCCTTTAGGCACCATCAGCTGGCTGCTTTGCACACGTTCAACATAAAGATACAATATCGTCAAATAAACAAATTGTACAATCCATGAGCACAGGGTCAGAATTATAGCTGCTGTTCTCCCACTGCATTAACTCAGAGTCACTTACGATTGCATATGGGTCACACTCTTCACAGCTGCTGTCTTCCTTAAAACTCTCCTGTGAGTCATGGGCTAGCTTTTCTAAAAAGGGCTCTTTAAATCCTGGGCTCTGAATGCCTGGTATATTAAAAGCTTCCTTCTGGCTTTCCCTTCTTCTCCCCGCTGGTGGAATTACTGTATGACTTCCAGTATCAAAGTTACTTCTGGTGCCACGTCCTTGCCTTTCAAACCAAACAGAACTTCTTGCCTTTTCTTTAGCAAAGCTAGGTTCCCACCTCTTAGCTGTGGTTCTGTCTCTTATCTCTGGGCTTCTAGCAGCTCTCTCCTGGGCTCTCCAACTACCAGGAATCCTAGCAGGGTCCTGGGCACGGTGCTGGCTGTTTCCTGCTCTGCGGCCACACCTACTGCTTCCTTCCCTCAGTGGATTTCCTCCAGCACGACGTGTGTTCACTGGATGCTGGCTTAGTCCTCCCAGGTCGCTGCCCCTACTGGCCTTCTCTGGTTCTACCCTGCAGCTTTTATCCTTGTTCTCTTTGCATGCTGTGTGGGTTTCTGAGAACAGGTGTTCCTGATTAGCCTTCCTGCTTCTAGCTACGTCAGGACTAGTGCAAGGACATTTTACTCTAATGCCTTTCTGCTTTTCTTGTGCTGAGTTTGTTTGCTGCTCAGCTAATTCTACATGAGCTGGGTTTGTTTGCTGCTCAACTAATTCTACATGAGCTGAGTTTGTCTGCTGCCCAGCTGATTCTGAGGTAAGTTCCTTACTTTCCCCTAACTCCATGGGCTCTGTGCCAGCTGCTGTGTCACAATATACAGTACAGAGAAGACTACCCAACAGTTTCAGGTGAGAACAGCAGAAACAAATACTGTATTCTCAAACAGAAACAGGAAGCACCTCTGGTTCAAGTATGCAGAAGCGACATGTTTTTGAAGAATTGCAACTCCCTGGCTGCAGACAGTCTTTCTTCTTTTTGGTCAGGGGACAAGAGTTTCGGCATGAATTTTGCAGACACACATCTCATCCCCAAATCAACAGTTAAGAATGGACTGTACCGACCTGAAACTGATGTCCATGTCCTCAGCAAGCTCCCTGATAGTCAATCGATAATTTGAGCATATTGCGGCATGCACTGCTTCAACTTTGTCTTCATTCCTCTTGTGGCAGCCCTCTTGGAAACGTTTGTACCAATCATAAACTCAAGCACGACTCATACATTCATCGCCATACACTTGCTGTAACTTGTCACAAGTCTCTTTGCATGAATCTCCAAGTTTCTGGCAGAATTTAATGCAAATTCGCTATTCAGTTTTTTCACTCATCGTAAATCTGACGAACTGCTTTCGCACGATACCAAACATCAGGTGATTTTAAAAAATGCAGATGTGCTGCAGCCACACTACACTCTGCACATGCAGAGCACATAAGTAGGTCACTGCATGCTTAATAGCATCGTGGTACAACATATTGTTATATAGCTATACAACAAGTCTCGATACTTTTTTATCACACCTCATATTGGATCATATTCAAGAAAGCCCCAGAAGGGGACTTGTGAAAAAATACTTTTGCAGTGGAAAACAATGGTGGATCGTCATAATGGGTACATTGGAATCGCAAGGATTAAACAATGTGATTGAATGGAGAGTACTTTTGTGATTGGTGGTTTTTGAAAGGAAAATAATGTTGCTGTTTGGATATAGTTTAGTATAAGTATTCTGTTGTCAGATGCTGATATTTTACATAGAAACATGATGGCAGAAAAAGACCACATGGCCTATCTAGTCTGCCCTTCCATATCAACCACTACAACAGTCATCTTTTTTCCTTTAGAGATCCTCTGTGTTTGTTCCCTGCTTTTTTGAATTCAGATACTATCCTCATCTCTACCACCTCCACTGGGAGACTATTCCACGCATCTATCACTCTTTCTGTAAAGAAACATATCCGCATATTACTCCTGAGTCTATCCGCTTTCACCCTCATCCCATGTCCCCTCGTAGCAGAGCTTGCTTTCAATTGAAAGAGGATCTCCTCCTGTGCATTTATGCCACAGAAGTATTTGAACGTCTCAATCATATCACCTCTATCCTGCCTTTCCTCTAAAGTATTTTGAGTGGAAAGAAGCCCCTGACACAATAGCGAAACAAACAGGCTGATGCAGAAAACTAGCATGGTCTTTTACGCACATATAATGCCACTTATATGCTCAAATAACCATACGCTAAATGCAGAAAAGAGATGGATGTGCATGGAAAAAAATAGCACGCACGGAATGCTACGTGTATTAAAATGTATTAAAATGATATGCAAATGAGTTGGGCAAATTCAAATAACATGATAATGAGGTCTGCACCTAATGCAGAGAGACGTGTTAGAGAATATCTAATCGGGCATTAACTTCGAGAGTGTCGTTATTTCTATGCCTGGTCAGGAGGTGATGTTAAATGCTAGCGCGCATCGAGGCACACACTTTTCAACATGCTGTGGACCGGTACTGTTGGATTGAACTGTAATCTTGCATTTGTCAGTGTATAAACTTTGATATTTTTGTTAGCATATAAACTTCAGCATTATAATCTTCTTGCATTCGTCAGCATATAACATGTTGGTGTTCAAGAAGATGTCTTTTGTTGCTTATCCTCTCGTCACTCTGCTTCTTACAAGAGCCAGCCAAAGAAGGGAGAGTGATGGAGATCCAAGAGAGGAGGGGTGAGGAGATGCATGCTGCTGCAGATGGCACCTGTTTAGAACAAGGGCAGCACTAGATGGACTCCCAGACAGGCATGTCGTGCGTAACTACCATTTATGCAGACGTCATCTTGTCCTTGTATGAGAACATTAAAGATGATATTGATCCAGCCCAATGCTCATGGGCATGCCATACCATGACTGGCGAAGTTACTTGCCACCTTACATTTTTTGGGCATTGGATCATTCCAAAACGTGGGGCTGGCCTGTGGATTGGTCCAATCATCATTGTCAAAAATCGCGTTGGGGAGCATATCCGGTACCCAGAGCAGGAGGCAGAAAGGCAGGTGTTGAAGAGTGACTTTTTTAACATTGTTGGACTATCAAACATGATCGGAGGAATAGACTGCACCCATGTAGTCCTAACACCTCCCAACGACAGAGAACCAGAATTCCAAAACAGGAAAAGCTTCCATTCAATTACTCAAGTGGTGTGTGCTGTGCACATGAAGATCCTGACTGTGGTCTCCAGGTTCCTAGGCAGCTATCACGATTCCTTTATCCTCTCCAACTCGGCACTCGGCTGTAACTTTGAAGAGGGAAAGTATGGTGAAGGTTGGTTCCTAGGTAAGTGTCACATAGGCATTTTGAAACTTCGGGGACAGGGGAACAGCTAGCTGTACATTTCTGCATATTATATAAGCCATTATATATTATGCTGTTATACTGTTGTATATTGTACCATTATATAAGCTGCTTTCTTTTTAATACACAGGTGATTCTGGATATGGGTGTAAGTCCTGGTTGATGACTCCTCTGTTCTCACCGTGCACACCTGTTGAGATGCGCTACATTGAGGCACACACTGCTAAGTGATGTGTGATAGAGCGCACCTTTGGGATCCTCAGGCATCACTTCCGCTGTCTGGACCATTCTAGGGGGGGGGCATTGCAATACGCACCAGAAAAGGTTGGGGGTCATTGTTGCAGTGAGCTGCAAGCTGCACAACATAGCCCTGAAACATGGAATGCCATGCAAAATAGCTCCAGATTTGCCACCGGAACTTTACATCCATGCCCCTGCTCAACATGATGCAGCTAGGAGTCATCAGATACAAAGAAGACTTATAGAGGACTACTTTTCATGACTTTGCAGTTCATGTTATGCCTACTTGTTCTTTAATAAATGTTTTTTTTGGTGAGAATACTATTGATTATTATTGGAGCGGGTGCCACGAGGCTGTTACTTACCTCTGTTTTTGCTTCTGATTTGGCGGGGAGGGGGGGCATGACTGGCATCGTGTGGATGCCATTGGGATGTACAGGATTTTTAACTCTCCAACTGATAGCTTGTTGTTTTATTCAGGTAAGATTTTACATCCAAGAATGCAGAAAAGCGGATCTAAGGCATCCATTGACATCAGATAACAAGTGGGCAAACTGCAGCAATTGGGGAGCAGGCAAAGGGATGTATAAGACAAATCTCATGAACAATAGCTAGAGGCATCCCAATTGCATTAACAAAGGATAACTACTACTGCTACTGTTACTACTGAGCATTTGTATAGCGCTACAAGATGTATGCAACACTGCACAGACACATGTAAAAGACAGTCCCTGCTCATCAGAGCTTACAGTCTAGTCAAGATAGACAACACAGTAGCTGTAGACAATGGGATTCATCTAGGAGGAATGGTAAGGAAACAAAAAGGAGACCCAGTGAGTCAAGGTCCGAAAATGGCAACGAAGAGGTGAGTTTTCAGCCTGGTTTTGAAAAGGGCCAGATAAGGCGCCTGACATACAGACTCAAGTAGTTTGTTCCAGGCATAAGGAGCAGCAAGGTGAAAGGAGCGAAGTCTGGAGTTAGCAATAGAAGAGAATGGCACAGATTAAAGCGATTTGCCAGAAGAGGAGGGGTGTAGGGAGAGTTAAGAGAGGAAAGATAGTGAGGAGCTGTAGAGTGAATGCACTTATAGGTCGGCAGGAGAAGTTTGAATTAGAAGCAGAAATGGATAGGGAGCCAATGAAGTGAGTTGAGAAGAGGGGTAATATGGGCGTGACGAGGTTGGCGGAAGATTAGCCACGCAGCAGAGTGTTGAACAGATTGAAGGGGAGAAAGATGATTCAGAGGAAGGCTAGGAAGGAGGAAGTTACAATATTCTAGATGAGAGGTGACTAAAGAATGGATAAGTGTCTAAATCTGATCTGAAATTTTATTTGGGAACCATTGTAGTGCCGATCATTTTACATAATATATTAGTTTAATTGGCACAGCACTTTTATGTCTTTTCCTCCTTTTACAGCAGTGTTGTGTCTATATTTATGCGCTGCAATACATGCCAAAAAGTGCACGTGACGTGACGGCATCTAAATGCGCCAGACACGTGAGCGTCTGAAATCAATGTGCATGCTCAGACGACCACTTCTTGCACCTCTATCATTTGTTCATGCATTACTCTATTGGTTTATGCCGAGATTATACGCTTGTATTTTCTTTTGCGGCTGGGATTTACGTGTGTCTCATTTGCATACGCTTGGTTTTACGCACCCTTCATTTCTTCACCCCTTTGTGCATGTGTACGCTACAGTCGTGCGTTATCGGGGCGCTATGTATACACGGACAGAATCAATAGCGCGCACGTTTAACGTCGGCTTTCTGCATTGGCCTGAAAGTTCTTTGTTGGGCATTGGGCATTGAATGGAACTTTGCAGAGGATTGCTGAGAAGTGAAAAGATCAAAAGTTTTTGAATATTAGTATGAAGTTAAGGGTCTTCTGAGAGGACCTATGAAATGGGTAAAAGAAATAATTTTTTTTTTCTTAGTGCCATCAAGTCAGTGTTGACTCATAGTGACCCAGCTGCCTCTGGGTTTTCTTGGCAATGTATCACCAGAAGTAGATTGCCAGCCTTTTCTTCTGAGGCAATGGAGGGTAAAGTGACTTGCCCAAGGTCACAAGGAGTGCCAGTGGCAATTGAACCCTTGATTTTCTGGGTACTAGGCAGTTGCTCTAACCACTAGGCTACTCCTCCGCTCCACTCTGTAATAAACTGTACAAAAGAAATTTGTGAAGAAGTTTGTTGAATAAAAATAGAGAAAAAGAAAAATTGAATAAAAAGAAGTGGAATGATAAATAGATTATGTCAAGGAGTTTTTTAGACCCATGATGTTGTATAGAAAACAGCAATTCCCTGCGAATGTGAGGGAGTAATTTCTTGGGAGAATAGAGGGATAAAACACATGCTGAGGTCTCTTCTCCTTGTTTTTAATCCTTTGCAATAGAAAACTGATTATTGTGTATTATGCAAGGATTTTTTGGGCGATTTGGCCCTGGTAGGAGTGTCATCTGAAGATTACATCAATAAAGTAGTTAAATCCAAACCACTCACTGGTGATAACTCATCTAAGCCATTTTCCTGATGATTTGCCACCAAACGCTTCAAAGGTAAATAATAAATCTTAGATGCCCTTAAATCAAACTCTTTTGGAAAATTCAAGACCTCTAAGATATACTTTTTAAGCAGTTCCCATGGCGAGAGTAGTCTAGTTTTAGGAGAATTTAAAAAACAAAGATTTTTAGCTCTCATTGAATTCTGCAATATGACAATGCAAAATTAAGCTATCCTTCATTCCCAGTGATCCAACAGCCTGTGAAGTATTTGCCTAAGAGGCCAACTCCAACCTGGCTCATACTATTATCCACTTCCACCATTTTAGCCACACTTCCCTTAGAAAATCCCCCAGTTTGCTCCACAAAGTTAAACAAACTTTTATCAGGATGAGATATCGCTCACCAGATATACTGCAGTGATACTTCCCCTTCAGTTGGAACAGTCTCCAAAGAAACTACATCAATCGAGGAAATAACTTTTGGAATTGGAACAACCAAAGGTAGAATACTCTCTCCAATATGTTTCTCAATATTTGAGGTGCACTGCTGAATAACACCCTGTGCACTGGAGTATCCGCATCCCCAACAGGAGATGATGTTCCACCTCGGTGATGGAGTATGCTCAACAGAGCTTAATGAGGTCTGGAGGGAGCCATTAATTACATTAGACCTACGTGCTGCCATTGGATGATGTTTATTCTTCAGTCCACTTCTGCCTTTTAACTTGTCGTGCCGATCTTGACTTTCCTTTTTTTCGTGCTTAATCATGGCAGATGAGGATGCACAACAATTTGCACTGAAGGGGCATGCTCCCTATGGGCCATGCCCTGGAATCAACATACCAGAGGCCACGTGCCACAGGGAGACTTGGTTTAATAAGCTGTCGCTCCTGTGATGTCACTAGTGGGGCAGAGATCTTTCATTCGGGACACCAAGCTTCCCTTCTCCTCAGGCTCACGGAAGTCCGACTGGGCTCCTCCGTCCAGATACACCATATTTATTTATTTATTTACAATTTCTTATATACTGCACTATTCTGCATCAGCGCGGTTTACATGGAACAGAAAAATCAGACGGGATAACATGTGTCTGAGTTTACAATTAACCAAACAGCAAAACTTGGATAACAAGGGAGAGTTTACAATTAACAGTACAGCAAACTTGGAGAAACAGGAGAAACTATTTACACATTAGAGTCACAGTATAAAAGTAACATGTAATTAAATGGTCCAGGACACCTAGCTAAGTGTGTTCTCCTGGCTCCCTAGGTGTGTTAGTGTAGCTGAAAATTTGAGTGGGGATGTGATTCATTGTTCTCAGGGAAGTATTTGAGGAAAAGGTAGTGCTTGAGGGCCTTTCTAAACTGGGCTAGGTTAGTGATTGCTCTGATGTTTGTTGGTAATGCATTCCAGAGTCTTGGGGCACAGAGTCTGAAAGCTCTATTTGCTGTCGTTGCTGTGCATCTTGTTAATTCTTTCGGAATTGTTAGCGTATTTATTGCTGTGGATCTTCTTGATCTATTCGGGGTTATGGTTTGGATGAGGTCGGTTAGTGAGGAGGAGGAGGAGGAGAGACTATTGACCACTTTGAAAGTCAGTAACATTGTCTTGAAGACGGTCCTGGCGTGTATAGGAAGCCAGTGTAACTGCTTCAGAAGGGGCGTCACATGGTCTCTCCGAGAGGCACCATGAAGAACCCTCGCTGTGCTATTCATTGCGAGCTGTAGAGGATTTAAGGTGGATTGGGGGAGACCTTGTAAAATGGCATTGGCGTAATCAAAATGAGGTATGATCAGAGCCTGGTAAATTGTACGGAAGTCCCCTGGTTCAAGCAAGGGGCGTAGATGTCTGAGTGAGCGGATCTTGTAATATATAGCTCTTTCAGTGTTAGCTATATGTGCCTTCATGTCAAGGTTTTGATCTAGTATAACACCCAGGTACCGTATTGTGGATTTTGCTTGTAGATCGGCCTCGTTCACCTTCAAGTATTGTGGAGGGCTGAAATTCGGGTTCCTCATAATGAAGAGCACCTCGGTCTTCTTATGTTGAATTCTTAGCATAGCTCTCTATGGTTTCCTTCTTCCTCCTCCATTTTAAATTTTATATTGACAGTTGCAGAATAGTCAGTATCCTTCTAAAATAATTTCTCAAAGCTCTGTAAATAATTTTGTTTCTTTTGTACTTACTGAAATAATGGAAGGCTCTTGCAGCCTTATTTAAGACTATAGTAAAAGTGTGCAATTTATAGTAACATAGTAAATGACAGCGGATAAAGATCACCATGACCCATCTAGTATGAACAGTAAGGATGTACCTGCCGCTTCATGCTGGTTTACCCCCCCCCCCCCCCTTTATGTGTTTATTTAGAGTTGTAATTGCCTCTCCATGCAGGTTGGTGGGTCATATGAGGGGAGATAGCTGTTGTGGTGGGACATTTTGCATGGTGATTGGGCAATTACAGAGCGTAGTTGCTGGGGGTGGGACAGTTAGCAAGTTGGTAGTGCAATTGTGGAGAATAGATTTTTGGGGTACAGAAAGTTTATAGGGTGGCAGGGCATTTTTGGGAGGATAGCTTTTTGGGATGGCGGAGCAGCTGAGTGGGGGGACGTTTTGGGAGTGGGTGCAGTTTGCAAGGTGTTCTGTGACAGGAGTTTTATTTTGGAGGTGGGTCCGTTGTGGGATAGTGATGGGTATTTTTAGGGGTGGGCTAGTTTTTGGGTGGTAGAGAAATTTACAGGGTGTTGGAGCAATATTGGGGAATTTTTTGGAGGTGAGGAAGTTGCAGGGGGTATTTTTTGGAGGATGGGTGCATTTTGTGGGATGGTGGGGCAGTTTCAAGAGAATATTTTTTGGGAATGAGTGCAGTTTGCAGGGTGTTAATGGGGCAGCTGCAGTCAGGGCTAGCCCTGGAACTAGGCTTTCGCCTAGGGTGGTAGACTCTGGGCAGCATGGCAACCCTTCATTATTTGTCAAAGTGGTGGCATAGGTTCAGAGCAAGCTGCTTTGATGCCGTGGTGGACTTAAAGCACCCACACGTGAGCGCACACTCATGACGTACTGCTGTGGTTATCTCCATTGCAACTTTCTCTTTTGCACTTCTTCCATGATGGTGACCAACCTATTGAATCTTTCTTGTGGAAAAAGGCATTTATCCAAGTAGTGTCTAGCAGAGATCCAATGAACTCCAATAGCATGACAGGCGTACATTGGATTTGGGATAATTTGTGACAAACTCTAGTAACGCTAGCATCCAAATGGATGAATGCTTGAATTTGATTTATTAGTATTTGTTTACTGTCCTTTGGCTATGAGACTTCAGAGTGGGCTACAAAAAATGCAATGTGTGCCTTCCAGTCAGTCCTGACTCCTAGCGACCCAGAAGCTCCTGGGTTTTCTTGGCAGTGTCACCAGAAGTAGATTGCCAGGCCTTTCTTCCGAGGCAATGGAGGGTTAAGTGACTTGCCCAAGGCCACAAGGAGTGCTAGTGGGAATTGAACCCTGGTTGCTTGGTTACCAAGCCAGTGTTCTAACCACTAGGCTACTCCTCCACTCGTCCATGGTAAATACAGTTGAAATTGAATAAAAAGTGAAAACAATACATAACTATCATAAAACAATATCAACCCACATACAATAACAGGTTAATAACAACTTATTTTCTGTGACAGCGAGGTATCTGAATATGAGTGTACATACATCCTTTTATCTGCAGTTTGTTATAGGGAAACACTACTACCAGTACAGCATATTGCCCTTTGGCCTTGCGTCTGCTTCACATGCATGCCCCAAATGTTTTGCAGTAGTGTCAGCATATCTTTGCAAACTGGGCATGCACATCTTTCCCCATTTGGACAAATGGCTGGTCAAGAGCTAAAAGATTCTCAGAGGCCACCATGGAATGGCTGTTTGCAAAGACTTTTCCCCTTGGGTAATGGGTTGAGCTTTTGGTCCTCAGGAATTTTTCCACCCTGCTTTCTTTCTTTTTCTTTTTTAAGTTGGTTAATTACAAATTTTGACGCTGATGTTCTTGGCCTTTTACACGGAAAGCCCCATTTACTTACATTCCCTGGTTGTCCCTTATTTTTCCAGCCGACTGCTTCAAACTTCACAAATAAAGCTTGTGGCTCTGCCACCCCCATCCAGGATGAGGCTGGAAAGAACCTGGAGACCTGCATTCAGTTATGTGACTCCCTTTCTATGGAACTCTCTCCCACAGGAATTTAGTGATCTCAAATCATACTGCTCCTTACAGAAAGACCTCAACCTGGTTGTTCCAACAGGCCTTTCATGATGTTGTTCCCAGTTCCTCTTCTTTTTAAGGTTGATTATTTCCTTTAAGGCAAAACAGCAGGTCCTCTTCACTCCTTTCCTTATTTTCTCCAGTCCCAGTGTATTATTGGACTAGTTCTCCTGTGGCACACGTATCCCTTCCTATTGTCTTTTCCCGTCTTTTTGTTTGTTTGTTTGTTTTCTCCCGCTCTGCTAAAAAAGAAAAAATCTCTTGTAAAGTGCCGTGATGGCTAAGTAGTTTGTCAGAAAACAGTATACTAAAATGATGGCAAAATTGCTAAAAGCTGTAGGTCATTTTTAACCTTGGAATTTGCATGATAATGAAAAAATATGCATGGTTTTTACATACTTTTTGTGAGAACTTTTTCAAAGGCAATATGCACCTGCTTTTTGTACAAGTACAGTTTCAAGTAAAATCTGCATGCATAGTTTTCTTCCTTGACCCACTGTCATTCTGGGAATGCCCCCTAAACCCTGCAAGTAAAGGTACCGGCATTGTTCAGCCAGTGCACTTGTTCTACAACCTCCCATTATATTGCCAGTCCCTTGGTCTAACCATAGCATAATAACCTTCACCTTACCACACACCACCAATATGGAATCAATCGACAACACAGCAAACAGGAAGCACAGATTTCGTCCTTTCAACAACCAATCATTCCTTAATGACATGTTACCACAACTGAACATTGATTCCACAGTTGCAGATATGGAATCACTTGTCAAGAAATGGAACGACATTACAGCATTGGCAGCCCTTGCTCCGCAAGACATGACTAATATCAAGAGATGATACTTTACCCCATGGTATTCCACAACTTTAAAGGACTTAAAATGTAATCTCTGGCGACGAGCATAGATGGAGATGCACCAAGGACCCCCACCTCCAGGCTATACACTTAGCTAAACAAAGAGAATACTGTGCCGCAACTAATAAATGTCAAATGGAGTACCACACCAACCTCCTTATGAGTTCCATCAATAGACCCAGGGAACTATTTGACATTATTTAAATCACTAACAAGGGAGACTGCTCAACATAAAGCCAATAGCACTCTGTGCTCACACAAGATGGCTAATCATCTTTGTAGTAAATAAAACACAGATAGCTCTGAAATAAGCAATCTTCCCCCTCTAACCTAGAAGGAAAGTCCTATAACACCTGAAGCATATTCAATACAATTACTGCTGAGCAGCTTGACAGTATCATATCCAACCTTAACATAACAACATCCCCCCTAGATCCTTGCCCTGTCTCTTGGATCAAATTGACGAGGACATATCTCATACCATTCATCCTAAAGATCACCCAAGCTTCCCTAACACAAAGATATGTGGGAGGAGTGGCCTAGTGGTTGGGGCAAGTTACCTCAGGCTGGAACTTTAGGGGTTCAAATTCCACTAGAGAACAGCAACCTTGGGCCAGAAGGACTGGGGCTTCTAGTCCCACAGGTGCTCCTTGTGGTCTTGGGCAAGCCACTTAACCCTCCATTGCCCATGTTCCCTGTAAAATAATTATCTCCAAGTTATAATGCCCTGTTCAATGTAATTTCAGTTTGTTCAATGTAAACTGCCTTGATATCATGAAAGGCAGTATACAAGAAATGTTAAATAAATAAATTAAATATGTCCCCAGCTTTGAAGATAACCTCAGTCAGACCTTTACTGAAGAGTTCAAACTAGATCTCAAAACTCCTACCTCCTACAGGCCCATCTCCAGCATCCTGTTTATCGCAAAGGTAACTGAAAAAGCAGTATAGATCCAGCTACAAAATGACACAAATGATTGTGCGCCGCTGGATCAGCACCAACATGGATTTATACCAGACCATGGGGTCGAGACCCTACTCACCTCTCTACTAGACAGGCTTAATACTGGCACAGAAATTATTAGACAAGGTTTCATTTTCTTTTTTCTGGACATCTCTGTAGCATTCGGCTCTACATCCCACTACAGGCTTCTTACTTGACTTCAGGACATTGGCCTACATAACACTACTATAAAATGGTTTCATTCATATTTAATGGATTGCAGCCAGCAGATAAAAATCAGTTCCCAGAGATAATCTCCTTTCATCCAACAGCAAGGGGTACCTCAGGGATCTGCCCTCTCATCATTACTCTTTAACATTTGCGTACAGCCTCTGTGCTCATTGATCTAAAGTTACAAAATATATGCCAATGATATTATGATATATGCACCATTTTCTACGACCAAATCAGAATACTCAAAAATAACCGAATGCTTTAAAGCAGTAGTACAATGACTGCATCTACATAATTTAGAAACAAAGAAACATGACAGCAGAAAAAGACCACATGGCCTATCTAGTCTGCCCTTCCATATCAATTACAATAGTCCCCTCTTTTTACCTTTAGAGAGTCTCTATGTTTGTTACATGCTTTTTTGAATTCAGATACTGTCCTCGTGTCCACCACCTCCACTGGGAGACTATTCTATGCATCTACCACTCTTTCCGTGAAGAAATATTTCCACATATTACTCCTGAGCCAATTCCCTTTCACTCTCATTCTAGTCCTCTCATAGCAGAGCTTGCCTTCAATTGAAACAGATTCTCCTGTGCATTTATGCCACTGAGGTATTTAAATGTCTCTGTCATATCGCCCCTATCCACCTTATCTCTAAAGTATACATATTAAGATCTTTAAGTCTGTCCTCATATGCTTCATAACGAAGACCACTAACCATTTTAGTAGCCACCCTCTGCACCAACTCTAACCTCTATCCTTCTGAAGGTGCGGTCTCCAGAATTGCACACAATACTACAAATGAGGTTGCACCTGAGACTTATATAAAGGCATTATCACCTCCTTTATCCTGATGGCCATTCCTCTCCCTATACATCCAAGCATCCTTCTGGCTTTCGCCATTGCATTTTCTTCCTGTTTAGCTACTTTAAGATTGTCAGACACAATTACACCCAGGTCCCGCTCTTCCTTTGTGGACAGAAGTACCTCACCTGCTACACTGTACAGCTCCTTTAGATTTTTGCACCCAAATGCATGATCCTGCATTTTTTAGCATTAAATTTCAGCTGCCATATTCTAGACCATTCTTCAAGTTTAGCTAGATCCCTCCTCATGTTGTCGACTCCTTCCTGTGTGTTTACTCTATTGCAGGTTTTGGTATTGTCTGCAAACAAGCAAACCTTACCCAACAGTCCTTCTGCAGTATCACTAACAAAGATATTAAACAGAATTGGACCAAGGACAGATCCCTGTAGCACACCACTGGTAACCTCCCCCTCCTCAGAGTGAGCTCCATTTACCTGTACCCTTTGTCGCCTCCCACGCAACCAATTTCTAACCCAATCATTAACTTTAGGGTCCATCCCTAGGGTGCTCAGTTTGTTTATAAGTCGTCTGTGTGGAATGGTGTCAAATGCTTTACTGAAATCTACATACACCACATCTAGGGCTCTCCATCGGTCCAACTCCTTGGTCTCCCAGTCAAAGAAATCTATCAGATTTGTTTGACAAGACCTGCCTTTGGTGAATCCATGCTGCCCCACATCCTGCAATCCAGAAACCTGACTATTCTCTCCTCTAGTAGCTTTTCCAATAATTTACTAACCACAGAGATTAGACCAGGGGTCTCAAACTCCAGTCCTGGAGGGCCACAAACCAGTCAGGTTTTCAGGGTATCCCTAATAAATATGCATGAGATATATTTGCATGCACTGCCCGCATCGTATGCAAATATATCTCATGAATATTCATTAGGGGCATCCTGAAAACCTGACTGGTTTGCGGCCCTCCAGGACTGGAGTTTGAGACCCCTGGATTAGACTAACCAGCCTGTAGTTCTCAATGTCATCCTTACTTCCGCTTGTAAAAGGACTACATGTGCCTTTCTCCAGTTCTCTGGCACCATTCCCGACTCCAAAGAGGTATTGAAAATGTCAGATATTGGAGCCGCTAGAACATCCCCAAGTTCCCTCAGTATTCTTGGATGTATCCCTTCTGGACCCATGGCTTTGTCTATTTTTAGTTTAGCTAGTTCCTCTTGAACACAGTCTTCTGAAAATCATTCGAGATTCCCGTTGCTTCTGTTGCTATTTGTGGGTGTTTTCTGAGGTCCTGCTCCAGCCCCTTAATCTGTGAACACAGAACAGAAATATTTGTTAAGCAATTCTGCTTTGTCCTCTTCAGTTTCTGCATATTCCTCCCCTGCACCCTTGAGTCTGACAATACCACTTTTGGTCTTCCTCCTCTCACTAACATATCTGAGAAATGTCTTATCCCTACATTTTATTGCATTGGCCATTTCTTCTTCCTTTTGTACCTTTGCTTTCCTGACTACTTTGCTAGCTTCTGTAAGTTTCTCCAAATATAGATTCCTGTCTTCCTCTTTGTGTGATCCCTTGTATTTCATGAAGGCCTTCTTCTTCCATCAACTACAAAAAGTGAGAGGTCCGTCACGTGACAAAAGACATAACCTTTTTTTTTGAAGACTTTATTTATGCACCATCAATAACATAACAACCATTACAGTACACAACAATGAGCCTCAGCAGGGTGTACTCTGATCCCCACTTGAGGCAAACCCCAAGTACAGTTATGTAACATCAACAAAAAAAAACAATTCACACTATTTTGCAAATTTTTCATATTTTTTGTTAGGGCAGAAACCCCCCCCCCCCCACCCCCCCCGTCGTCGCAACCAGAGAAACTCCATCGCTAAACCCACTAGTAATCTTTCCCTTTGCCCCCATCACCTCCCACTCCCCTTACCCTGGGGACTTAATACCCTACATTAACTATTTCATTCCTACAACGGGTCCCCAAACTCTGAATATAGGGCTCCCAGATCAACATGAAAATGGACCACCTCTTTACATTACCCCTTGCTCTCCAGCGCTCTGCCAACATTAATTGATGAAAACTATTGCGCCACTCCAAGAACGTTGGCGGGTCCGATTCCCGCCATCTATGGAAACAGCACAAGCACTGGCAAGTCAAATGCAAGGCATTGATAAGGCAGGCAAAGAGAGAATTTGAGAAGAAGCTTGCTGCGGAAGCAAAAACGCGAAATAAAGACCTTTTCAAGTACATTCGTAGCAAAAAACCCGTGAGAGAGTCAGTTGGTCCATTAGATGATAAAGGGGTTAAAGGAGCACTAAGAGGCGACAAGGCGATAGCGGAGAGACTGAATGAATTCTTTGCTTCGGTCTTTACTGAGGAAGATGTAGGGATGTTACCCACGACTGAAGTGGTATTTAAAGGTGTGGAAGAATTGAAGGAAATATCGATACATCGGGAAGATGTCCTACAACTATTAGATAAACTGAAGAGTAGCAAATCACCTGGGCCGGATGGTATACATCCAAGGGTGTTGAAAGAACTGAAATTTGAGATTGCAGACCTGCTATCAGTAATCTGTGAACTATCATTAAAATCATCTCTAATACCTGAGGATTGGAGGATCGCCAATGTAACACCAATTTTTAAAAAGGGTTCGAGGGGTGATCCGGGAAACTACAGACCGGTGAGCCTGACATCAGTACCGGGAAAAATGGTAGAAACCATCATAAAGAATAAAATTACTCAGCATATAGATAGTCATGACCTAATGGGAGACAGCCAACATGGCTTTAGACAAGGAAGATCTTGTCTTACTAATCTGTTATGTTTTTTTGAAGGAGTGAATAAACAGGTGGACAAAGGTGAGTCGGTTGATATTGTGTATCTGGACTTTCAGAAAGCCTTTGACAAGGTCCCTCATGAGAGACTTTTGGCAAAACTAAAGAGTCATGGGATAGGAGGCAGTGTACTACTGTGGATCAGGAACTGGTTAAAAGATAGAAAGCAGAGGGTAGGGCTAAATGGCCAATTTTCCCAATGGAGAAAGGTGAATAGTGGTGTACCCCAGGGATCTGTGCTGGGTCCGCTGCTTTTTGACATATTCATAAATGACCTGGAAAGTGGAATAACGAGTGAGGTTATCAAATTTGCTGATGACACAAAACTATTTAAAGTTGTTAAAACCCAGGAGGATTGTGGAAAATTGCAAGAGGATCTTGATAAATTGGAAGACTGGGCATCAAAATGGCAGATGAAATTTAATGTGGAGAAGTGCAAGGTTATGCACCTAGGGAAGAACAACCCAAACTATGGTTACACGATGCAAGGTTCCACATTAGGAACCACCACCCAAGAAAAAGATTTAGGCGTCCTTGTGGATACCATGTTAAAACCCTCGGCCCAGTGTGCAGCGGCGGCCAAGAGAGCAAATAGAATGCTAGGTATGATAAGGAAAGGAATGGAAAATAAAACAAAAGATATTATAATGCCTCTATATCGTTCCATGGTGAGACCGCACCTTGAATATTGTGTGCAATTCTGGTCGCCATATCTTAAAAAGGATATAGCAATTTTAGAAAAGGTTCAGAGAAGAGCCACCAAAATGGTAAAGGGGATGGAAGGCTACTCCTATGAAGAAAGGCTAAAAAGGTTGGGGCTCTTTAACCTGGAAAAGAGACGGCTGAGGGGAGATATGATAGAAGTCTATAAATTAATGAACGGAGTGGAACGGGTAAACGTAGATCGATTGTTTACCTTATCAGAATATAGAAAGACTAGGGGACATGCAATGAAGCTACAGGGTAAACTATTTAAGACTAATAAAAGAAAATATTTTTTCACTCAACGTGTAATCAAACTCTGGAATTTGTTACCGGAGGATGTAGTAAAGGCTGTTAGTGTAGCTGGGTTTAAAAAAGGTTTGGACAAGTTCCTGGAGGAAAGGTCCATAAACCATTATTAAGAAGGGACCCAGGATATCAATGCTTGAACCAATACAAGCATTGTGGAACCTGTGTCCCTTGTGGAAACTGCTAGGTACGTATGACCTAGATTGGCCACTGTTGGAAACAGAATACTGGGCTTGATGGACCTTGGTCTGACCCAGTATGGCATATCTTATGTTCTTATGTTCTTATGTTAGGATCGGACCCTTCCCCACCAAGCAAGCCTTGCGCACCAGTAACCGCTCCCACCTTCCAGTGGGGAGATCTCGATGCAACTGATCAAGTATGACCAAGGCTCCAGTCCAAGGAAACCTCTGCTGCAGAATCCCCATAAGGCATCTACTGATATGAGACCAATAAGGGAGAATATGTCGGCACTGCCACCACATGTGCGAGAGAGTAGCCAGTGGCTCAGAGCATCAAGGGCATGACCCGTCTTGTGTGATATGGCTCCTCAGAGCACGTCGAGGCGAAAAATGCACTTGAGTTAGAGCTTTGTATTGTATTTCCTGCCAACGGGCTCCCTCCACGAGCTCTACTATCCGCCCCAATGCCCGTAGAAGAGTACCCGGCGGTACCGCTTGTCCCAATTCCGCCGCCCAGGCCAGCTCAGCTCTGCCATAATCCGGTCTCACTCCAAAACGCTCCAACCTAGCCTTCAGCCCGGCTACCGTTGGGGGCGAGTCACCTCCAATTTCGAAAAATTCAAGAATCTGCGCTGACCTTTCCACACTCAACTCCTCTCTGGGCAGCGTAGCCACATAATGAGAAAGTTGCATGTACGCGAAGTACTGCGAGGAATGCAACCTGAACTCCGCACACAGCTCAGTAAACGGTTTGCATTTACCAGTAAGGTCCACCACATGCCCCAAATACCTCAGGCCCTGCGCTTGCCAACACTGAAACGCCCGGGATTCAATACCCGGCAGGAAATGCGCATTACCTCGTATGGGTAGCCAACTCGACACCTGCCAATTCCGTTGCCAAAATTTATTCAACTGACGCCACGTACGTCTCATAGAACTGAACATGCCACTGCGCACAATTCGATTTGGCAATTGAGCACTCCCCATATGCAAAACCCCCAGCAGTGAAAAGGGGGCCACTAATGCTGCCTCTAAATCCTTAGGTGTATAGGTATCAGTCCCCCCCAGCCAATCCCCAAGATGCCGAGCTTGACATGCTAAGGCATAGAGTCCTAAATCAGGCAGTCCCAGGCCGCCCCTGCTCCATTTACCAATCAAACGGGACATGGGGATACGCGCCCTGGCCCCCCTCCACAAAAACCCCTGGATTTCCTTTTCTAAACGGTGTAGATCCCGGCGTAACAACCACACCGGTAATGTCTGCAGCCAGTAAAGGATCCGCGGGAGAACCACCATCTTGACTGCGGCCACTCTCCCCAGAAGTGATAATGGTAAAGGATTCCACGCTCTCAACTGAATCCGCAACTCAGCTAAAACCTTCTCAAAATTAGTAAGGTACAAATCCTGTGGTAGTCGCGTCAATACAATACCCAGGTATTTAAACTTGTGCTCTGTCCATTTCAGTGGAAATATCCCCCCCCCCAACTTCCCCGCAATTGACCCAACACATCCAAGGCCTCCGATTTGTCTTCATTTATCCGAAGGCCTGCGAAACTACCAAACATCCGAAACTCCTCCATCAACCGGGGAAGGGACTCCCTAGGAGCAAGCAGATGCACCAACATGTCATCGGCAAAAGCCGACAGCTTAAACCCCTGTCTGCCAATCTCCACCCCACAAATCTGCTTGTCCAGTTCTACACGTCGTATTAAAGGGTCCAAGGACAAAACAAACAGTAAGGGGGATAGTGGGCAACCCTGCCTGGTACCTCTATGCAAAGGAAAGGGATCTGATAAGACCCCGTTGCAAAGGTACACCCCCCTCCTGCCACCAGCCCCCACCAAATTTAGGCTGTTCCAGAAGGGCCAGGACACTGTAGGGTTCCCCAGCAACCCCCCAACGCACTCCAGGAAGACATTAACAAAAAACAACAAAAAGAAAAAAACACCTCCGCATGTACTATCCACGCTTCCATACAGCATTATGTAGTCAGCGCCACAATTTATACTGAACAGCATCTTTATAACCGATAGAAGTAACAACAGGTTATTGGAACATGTCAAAGTATGTGAAGGTGTAAGAAAAAAGAAAGGAGAACCCTTGGAACACAACAGCCCACAGAACCTGTGAGCCAGCCACACAGATCAGCCGCTGCTCACGGACAGTACAAACTCCCCCAAGTCCCGCATGGGTTCAGGGCAGTCCCGAAGACTCCGTTGACAAAGCTTGATCCGATTTTCCCACTTGCAGCGCATATTCCATCGCAGCGTCTGGAGAGTCAAAAACTCTGTGTCGTCCCTGGTGCACCACGTGTAATCGCGCTGGATATTGCATAGTAAATTTGATATGTGCCGAAATCAGCTTTTGACAGACTTGTGCGTAGGCCTTCCGACGCTGACTTAAAGCTGCCAAGTAATCCTGGGTAATTCTGATCTTTGCATTGTCCACCTCTATGACGCCAACTCTCCGTGCCTCTCTCAAAATGGCTTCCTTTTGTTGGAATTGCAAAGGTTTTATCAGAACAATCCTAGGTCGCATATCTCTCGTGTTCTTGGGGCCCACTCTATGCGCTCTCTCAAGAACGACCTGGGTCTGCGCCCCCGCCTCCCCAAGCAGCTTAACACACAGGGCCGACACATAAGATAATAAGTCTTTATCTCCTATAGATTCGGGGAGCCCCAACAACCGAAGGTTACTTCGTCGCGATCGATTTTCATGATCGTCGAGCTTGCTTTCTTGAGCTTTGAGCAGGGTTTTTGCCTGGGCCAGCTCGTGTTTTAAACTCACCACCTCCTCCTCCGTCTGTGTAATCCTCTCCTCAGCCTGTTGCATGCGGGTTCCTATAGCATCGACTGAAGTCTGCACTGCGTCCAACTTTCCTCTCAACACCGCAAACTGTGTTGATAACGCCGCAGAAACCGCCGCCGATATCTCCTCTGATGTTGACCCTAAGGCTGCTGAGGGTGACGGGGAATTCTTCGGAGGGGATTCGGCCATTTTCTGCTGCCCCAGGCCCCGCTGTTTGTCTCGCCGTCCGATTTTGGCCGCTGCTGCCATAGTCCCGCACTCCGAGACCACTCCGCTATTGGAGGCTTGATTTCGAGGGGGGGAGAATAATCCTCGAGTACCAGCACCTCGGAAAAACTGCTCAATTGACCGGCATGGGATCGGGATCCCGGAGCTCAAGCAGAGAGCGTCCACCCAAGCTCACCACATCACGTGGTCTCCCCAAAGACATAACTTTTAAGCCACTACTAATGCTTACATTTTCTGACACAGAGCTCCAAGTTTAGATGGAAGTTAAATATTTGGGAATAATTCTTGACCAAATCCTAAACCTGCAATCACAAATCAAAAGCATCACTAGATCTGTCTAGTACAAACTGAAAACACTGCGAAACATATGCCCCCTGCTAAAACCTGAAGACTTTCGAACAATAAGCCAAGAAATTATAGTACCCCATTTGGACTACAGTAATATCATCTACCAGAGACTACCCAAACATACTTTATATTCACTTCAATTGGTGCAAAATACTGCAGCATGCATCATGCAGAGATTCACAGCACTATCATCCCCATATTAAGGCAATTACACTGGCTCCCCATTATCACCTGAATCAAATACAAAGTGATACTCAGCACATTCAAGGCATTACACAATCGCTCAGCGGAATGCTTGCAAACTCTAATAAGAAAAACCATAGACAACAGATTAAGAAGGCAGAGGACACAGAACCTCCTCGCCATACCACTCATAAAGAGGATAAAGAGTAAACAGGTGACATACAATCCGGCCTTTATGCTTTTGTGCTCCATCCAACTGGAACTCCCTACTGTTCGAACTAAGAGCCATAGAGGTACTAACTGAATTCCGAAAAAAGCTAAAGACTCACCTTTTCTTAGAATATTATAGCCCAGACTCCCAGCAGTAATAAACCCACATCAACCCTGCCATGCCAGGTGTAAACATGAAATCCACTGTCCACAATGCTCACAACACATTTAAATACTCACCTTCCACTCTACCTCACTGCTAACTACAATTATACTGTTCACGACAACCTCATTGACCAGGGATGAATAAATAAATAACTGCATAAAAATGGCTAAGTCCACAAAAATACCCAACCACATATAAGAGAACTATAAGGCAATAAAAGAGAGCCAATCGCTACTCTATTATTATTTATTTATTATTTAGCTGTATTTATATCCCACTTTTCACTGGGTCAAAGCGATCAATTGGGAGATACATTTAACACGAGGGGATATGAGACACATATGCTAATACTTACAGGGAACATGGGCAATGGAGGGTTAAGTGGCTTGCCCAAGACCACAAGGAGTGCCTATAGAACTAGAAATCCCAGTCCCTCTGGCCTGAGATTGCTGTCCCCAGGTGGGACTTGAACTCCCGGCCCTCCGGCCTGAAGTACCTTGTCCTAACCACTAGACCACTCCTCCCTATACTCTACTGTACATAGTTTAAATTTTGCCATACTAGTTTGGTTTAAACTCCTGTTAACCTGTTCTTCATTTTTGTTATCTGTATGTATGTTTCATGTAATGCCTTGTTCTTTTTTCAACTGTAGCTAATTAATTGTAAATGCTTTGACTTTTGTGGTATAGAAAAAGTATTAAATAAATAAAGTAACAGGTGTTCTGTTGGCCTCTAGCAAGGCTTCGACAAGAAGATTTTATGTATTCAAATGAAAAAGATTTGCTTTCTAGTGTGCAGAACAGGTACTAGATCCTTTCAGTTGCCCCACTGACAAACTACTAGAGTACCTCCTACACCTCTCGGAGTTGAGTCTCAAGTCCAACTCTGCCAGGGTTCACTTCAGCATGATTGGGTCATATCATCGCGGAATAGAAGGAAGGTCCATCTCAGTTCAGTCTTTAGTGGTTCGCGTCATGCAGAGTTTGCTTCTCTCAAAACCCTCCTTCAAGCCCCTGGCAGTGGCTTGGGATCTCATTGTGATTCTGGCACAGCTCATGTAATCCTTTGAGCCCCTTGATTCCTGCCTTATGTAGTTCTTGACCTGGAAAGTCTTGTTTCTGATGGCGGTTACGTCTGCACGCCAGGTAAGTGAGCTCCAAGCTCTAGTAGCTCATCCACCATGCACCAGGTTCCATCATAATAGTGGTCTTGCGCACTCATCCTCAATTCCTTCCAAAGATGGCATAGGCTTTCCATCTTAATCAGTCAGTTGTTCTGCTGTCATTCTTCCCGAGGCCTCACGCCCACAGAGGGGAAGCAACGCTACACATGTTGGACTGCAAAAGGCCTTAGCCTTCTACTTGGAGCGGACGAAGGCCAACTGAAAATCCATCCAATTGTTTGTTTCTTTTTACCCCAGCAAGCTAGGGGCTGCTGTTTCCAAATACACTCTCCCAAATTGGCTGGCAGACTGCATCTCTTTCGTTTATGCCCAGGCTAATCTGAGCCTTGATGGTCATGTCGCAACTCACAACATCAGAGCCATAGATGGCAGATAAAGACCATACAGCCTATCCAGTCTGCCCTCCCATACTAATTACGAAGCTCTATGGGCCCGATTTTCGAAAGGCATTTACACAGTTTACAGCCCAGTAAATCACGTAAATGCCCCAAAATAGGGATATTCAACGGCACTTACAAGGTTAGTGCTGTTGAATATCTCCTTCCAAGTCCCCTAAGTGCCCCAGTGCTATGCGATTAGGATCGGGGGGTGTTGGGGAGTTCCAGGGTGGAGCGGAGGCAGAGACTGCTAACCGGATTGTAGCGATATTGCATGCTGCCTGGTTAACTATCTGCGCCTAAAAGATAAGGTCAGCTAACCGGGCAGCATCCACTATCACAGTTGCACGGTTAGCCTCGGCGGCTTCTTGTGTATGTGGCAATCACTGGATATTCAGTGTCAACACCATGGCATTGAAAATCCAGGTTAGAGGTCAGTGGGGAGGGCTGTGTGCCGACAAGGCACATAGCCCTTCCAAAACACAGAGGATCTTTAAAGGCAAAAAGGGGACTATTATAATTCATATGAAAGGGCAGACTTGATAGGCCATGTGGTCTTTTTCTGCCATCATGTTTCTATGTTTCTAAAATGCTACAGTCCTTTTTTTCCTTTAGAGGTCTTCTGTGCTTGTCCTATGCTTTCTTGAATTCAGATATAGTCTCTTTTTCTACTATCTCCCCTGGGAAACTATTCCAGGTCACCCCTCACCATGCCTTTGTATAGGGGTGTACCCTCCGCTCCATGTAAGGTCACCCCTATTTGTTGAGATATAAGAAATAGTTATGTTTGTTTTGATTTTATCCTGTTGCTATAAAGTGATCCAATGTGTCTGTCCCATGCCATTTTGAATTCTGTCACTGTATTTGCCCCCACCACTTCCATCGGGAAGGCATTCCAAGCATCCACCACCCTTTCAGTGAAAAAGTATTTCCTGACATTGCCTTTCAGTTTACCCCCTTGCAGCTTCATGTTATGCCCTCTAGTTTTACAGCTTCCCCGTCTTTGGAAGAGGTTTGTTTGTCCATTAATACTCTTTAAATATTTAAAGGTCTGAATCATATCTCCCCTGTTCCTCCTCTCTTCCAGAGTGTACATATTTAGGTCTTCAAGTCTCTTCTCATAAGTCTTCTGACGCAGGCTCCATATCATTTTGGTCACCTTCCTCTGAACCATTTCCAGTCTTTTTATATCCTTTGCAAGATATGGTCTTTAAAAGTGAACACAATATTCCAAGTGAGGCCTCACCAGCGACTTGTACAGTGGCATTAGTACCTCTTCCATTCTGCTGGTAATTCTTCTTTATGCAACCCAGCATCCTTCTGGTTTTTGCCACTGCCTTGTCACACTCTTTTGCCACCTTGAGATCCTCAGAAACAATCATTCTGAGGTCCTTCTCCTGGTCCGTGTACAACAACCTCTCGCACCCTATCGCGTACAATTCCCTTGGATTTCTGCTTCCCAAGTGCATGACACTGCACTTCTTCACATTAAATCTTAACTGCCAAGCATTAGACCATTCTTCCAGCTTTTGTAGATCTTTCCTCATCTTATCCAATCCCTCAGGGGATTCCACTCGGTTGCAAATTTTTGTGTCATCTGCAAAAAGACAGACTTTTCCATTCAGTTCTTCAGCAATATCACTCACAAAAACATTGAACAGTACCAGTCCCAGGACCGAACTGTGGGGCACACTGCTAATCATCTTCATTTCATCTGAGTGAGTTCCGTTTACCAACACCTTCTGTCATCTGTCAGTCAACCAGTTTCTGATCCAGTTCACCTCCTTGGGACCCATCCCCAAGCTGTTGAGTTTATTGACAAGCCTCCTGTGAGGGACAGTATCAAAGGCTTTGCTGAAATCTAGGTAGATCACATCCATCGCATGCCCTTGATCCAGTTCTCTGGTCATCCAGTCAAAGAACTCAATCAGATTTGTTTGGCAAGATTGTCCTTTGGTAAAACCATGTTGCATCGGATCATGCAACCTGTTGGTTTCAAGAAAGTCTACTATTCGCTCTTTCAGGAGCACCTCCATTACTTTTCCTGCCACCGGAGTAAGGCTTTCTGCCTGTAGTTTGTCACTTCTTCCCTACTGCCACTTTTGTGAAGAGGTACCACATCTGCCTTTCTCCAGTTCTGTGGAACTTCTGCTGTCTCCAAGGATCTATTAAAAACATCCTTTAACGGCCCTGCAAGTACCTCCCTGAGCTCTTTCAGTATCCTGGGATGTATCCCATCTGGTCCCATGGCCTTGGCCACTTTCAGTTTTGCAAGCTGCTCTAACACATCATCTTCTGTAAATGGTGTGGTATCTACTCTATTCCCATTTGTATATTTGTCAATCACAGGTGGTCCTTCTCCAGGATTTTCTTTAGTAAAAACAGAGTAGAAGTATTTGTTTAGCAGTTTCGCTTTTTCAATATCACTTTCCACAAATCTGTTCCCAGCACTTTTGAGTCCTGCAATTCCACTTCTGATTTTCCTCCTCTCCTTTTCTTCTGCCTTTGATTTTGCTATCTTTATTTCTCTTTTTGTCTCTTTTAGTTTGATCCTGTATTCTTTTCTGTGTTCCTCTGTTTGTGAACTTTTGAATTATGGTAATCTACCTTACGGCTGTTTTGTTTTTTTGCCCTGGCTTCAAATACATATTTTGGGTTCATTGTTAACATTCAGTATTTGAATAAGTGCTCCAGTTGCAACAGTTTGTCCATACCAGGTACCAGTAGACATCTTTGGATCCACATATGGGACACTTTCCCTCAACTGTCAATGATGATGACTTGAACAATTCACAGTTAAGTACAAGGTAGATGGCGGTAGATAGCGACTCATATGGCCCATCTAGTCTGCTCATTGAGGTGATTAGGATTGTAACTGCCGTTTTGGCTTCACTGAGGGTTATAACTGAACTGCTGTCGTTCCTTTCTCTTTAATAATATGATAAGCTTAGTTTAACTGACTATACCAAAAGACAATAATTTTACTGTTGAATTTATAGCAATTTAAATAGCTAAATTGCTTTATTTTATTTTTCTTAAATCATCCAAAGGCCTTTGAAGTGTTCCTGGCTTGCAGAATTTGCACAGCTGTTTTGCATGTGTGGCTTCTTTGATATTTCTCTCCTGGTCACGGTCATTGTTTATCATGAAAGAGCTTGCAGCTCCGTAATCAACTCCCATGCAGCCAGTGACAACCAGGAACAGACTTAGCGAGAAACCTTGCCTGGTAGAGGAACATTCAGTGTTCTGAATTCACTGCAGTTATGCTGTTGGTGCCCAGCTGTTACTGTGTTGTTCATTTAAGAGGGGTTTTTTTTCAGTGATTTAATATTATTTTAAGAAAAGTTTGAGCTCTTCCTCCTTAATGAAGGAGCCAACAAAACATGCCTGGTGCCATTGCTTCTACTTGTGAGTTTAACTGCGAAAAAGGAATAATTGAATCACTTTAGCTATGTGATGAGTCCCTTAGTTCCTCTTCAGTTATTTTCTAAACCTCTACCACTCACAAGATGATTTTTGGCAAAAGGTTTTATAGATTTCCTGTAACCTCACAGAGCTGCCTCCCTCGGAACTTTTTCTGTTTATATTAACTATAAAATTTAGTATGAGCATAACTTGCAGCAGTAAAGTCTTTTCCAAGTATAAAAGTGTGTTTAACATGTGAAAAATGTCGATTATAAAAGCGTGCAGGGCACGTTGAAAGATGGTGCACTGTGGGAGTCATTTTCTAAAGTTTTTTTCACGTGTAAGAGTTTATATATTACCCCAGGGGTTATGCACGTGGAAGTACTCACGGTGACAAGAAGGTGCATACTGTTATGAGATCTGGGCATAACTTATTTATTTACATTTGCTTATATACTGTGCTATTCTGCATCAGTGCGGTTTACATTGAACAAACTGAAATTACATTGAACAGGGCATTATAACTTGGAGATAACTATTTTACAGGGAACATGGGCTATGGAGGGTTAAGTGGCTTGCCCAAGACCACAAGGAGCACCTGTGGGACTAGAAACCCCAGTCCTTCCGGCCCAAGGTTGCTGTCCTCTAGTGGGATTTGAACCCCCGACCTTCTGGCCTGAAGTACCTTGCCCCAACCACTAGGCCACTCCTCCACTCCACATAAAGTGTGTTCTGGGGTGATTTGCATGATGGCACGTCATTTGCCAGTAGGCATGCATAGTGGTGACCTTTTGGCAGAGTTTGGGTAGAACATGCAAGAATACGTTTAACTTATAAAATGCTATAATTTATGCAGGTTCATGAAAATTGTAGACAGGGACATCTATCTACACCAGCTCTAAGCTGCTGTAATGGACATGCCTGCAATTTAGGTGTAAGATCTGCCACTTAAGCTAGTATTTTATAATAAGTAAACACCTACTTCTCTGCTTAAAATGGTCTTAATATAGGGGCCTGAAAACACGCTTAAATTAGCTGCCTCCTCATAAGATTATCCTCTGTAAGTGTAAAGTATGTGCGTACATTGCAACTCTGCTTACATTCCACCCAAACTATGCCCCTGGGAATGTCTGCACACGGAGGGCACGATTCTGTCCCGGACGTAGATCCCCTCTGTGCGTCCGGTCTGAACCGGATGCACAGAGGGGATCACGATTCTGATCCCGCTGGGCACATCTAGCCCCACGGGATCATAATTGTGAACAGTCCTGCATGTGCAGGCCGGGACAGTTGTTCTGTCCAGCCTGCACGTGCAGGACCGCACGCAGCTAACTCAGGGCTTTTAAATGGAACCGTGGTGCCATGGCACCTCAGCTCCATTTAAAAGCTGCATTGCCAGCTGCCCTGTTAAAATGTTTATTCCCGCAGCTCGACCCCTGATCCGGCCTCCTAAGGCCAGGATCGGGCTGCAGGGAATAAACCCTGGCCTCCCCTGCCCCATCCGCGCCTCGGGCCATCAAAAAAAAAATATCCAGGGAAGTTATTCCACCTTGGAGGTGGAATAACTTTCCCGGACATTTTGCCGGCCCTGTATGTACAGGGACGACATTAGAATCGCTCCTGTATGTCCAGGGCTGGCGAACGCCCACTGCCCACCCAGACTCCACGCCTGGACTGCCCCTTCCCCGCCCCATCTAACTTCCCCACACAACCAGCGGGGAAGTTAGTCAGGGGCAGGTAAGGACACGAATAGCGGGGATGGACGTCCCATCGGGCCGTCCATCCCCACCATTCGTAACTCAGAATAACCCCCAGATTGTATAAAATTAGGTGGGGAAATCAACGGCTTGCCCCAATACAAGCATTGTGGAAGCTGTGTGTTTTTTGGGAACCGACCAGGTACTTGTGACCTGGATTGGCCACTGTTGAAAACAAGATACTGGGCTTGATGGACCTTGGTCTGACCCAGTATGGCACATCTTATGGGTGCATTCCATGCGTAGGCAGTCATGCAGCTTTATAAGGAGAATGAAGTATTTCCTTTCTGAAGACAATTTTAATGTGGAGATGCAAGCAATGATTTTTCTTGTTTTAGATTACTGCAAGTCTTTCTTTATTGGACTTTTGAAAATTAGTATCTGGTCATTACAATTGGCACAGAATGCTGTGGCAAGGTTAATTACAGGCTGCTCATTTCAAGATCATGTACCTCTTCACTGATGTCGTTACACTGTCTATGGGTATCTTATCATATTCCGTTTAAGTTTCTCTGTCTGGCTTGGAAGAGTAGTAGGATGGGTCTATTTCAGCTCGTTGCATGGCTCCAGGGTTACATTTCAGGGTGAGCCTTAAGTTCAACTCAGCAGGATCTGTTAGCGTCCCTCTTTAAAAGAGACTCATTTATCCTCTACTAGTAGCAGAATTATTTTCTGTTGCAGGTCTGATTGCTTGGAATGAGCTCCCAGTAGATATAATGAGTGAACTTTATTTGCATTTTACAAAAAAGTGTATAGTATGATTATTTAATAAAGCTTTTATGATCTAAGTAAGGGAGATATTGGATGGCTTCGAGTCAGTGGCTCGGGTAGCAGCGGACAGCATCTGCGCCCAGTGTCAAGCCTGGCTGCAGTCTTCGGATCTCGAGCAGTGGGTTCAAGACAAGCTGCAAGACTTCCGCTGTACCAGGGAGAACCAATTCAGCAAGCCTATCGCTGACAAGGCGACAGAGCTGGAGGCCAACGTGGTGACTCGACAGGCTCTCCAAAAAGACCTCATCCTTCCCCCATAAGAAACCATTGGGGGAAAAGATCCCTATTCCAGAGGAAAAAGTGGCCCTTTCATCAGAGTCACCACTACCAGCCCTTCTCGGCAGCAGAGTTCTCACCCTAAAAGACAAAATCATGGGGCCCAGAAACCAAAGACACAAAAGCCCCAGGCCCTAGCTCCCACCCAGCCCTGGGGGAGCCTTTGACTCCTAGGGCTGGGCCTCCCCTTTCTCCAGATACTTCCTTGTCTGAAAGAGAACTGGGGGCCTCAGGCCCATATTAGACCTGAGAAACTTAAACAAGTTTCTGGTGAGGGAGACGTTCAAGATACTCTCCCTTGGAACACTGCTGCCTTACCTCCACCAGGAAGATTGCTGTGTGCCTTGGACCTAAAGGATGCGTATATGCACTTCCTGATCCATCCCTCCCACAGGCAGTACCTATGGTTCGTGGTGGGAGGAGGGCACTACCAGTACAAGGTGCTACCCTTCAGTCTGGCCGCCTCACCAAGGGTCTTTACGAAATGCCTGGTGGTGGTAGCCGCCTATCTGTGCCTACAAGAGGATTTTGTCTTCCCATACCTGGATGACTGACTCATCATGGGCAGCACAGCCTCAAAGATCAATCAGACCACAGAACATGCCACCCTTCTGTTGCAGCACCTGGGGTTCATCATCAACTACCCCAAATCCCATCTCTCTCCAACCCAAAGTCTGGAGTTCATAGATGCCCAGTTGTAGATCAAGGCCGCCCTTCCAAGAGAAAGGGCAGAATGCCTCAGGCAACTGGCAGGAGACGTACAATGCTGCCGGTCAGTCCCGGCTTGTCTCCTCCTCCGCATGCTCCACATCATGCCCTCAGCCCACTTACACATGCGGACAGCCTAGTGGTGCCTCCACTCGTGGTGGACTCAGGCCACAGGCAGGCTATAGGACAGGGTCAGGGTTACCTGTCAACTGGCGGAGTCCCTCAACTAGTGACAAAACCTGCACCACCTCCAGACAGGAATGCCCTTCCAGGCACCCACACCACAGAGGACCCTGACCCCAGATGCCTCCATCCTGGGTTGGGGGGCACATTGTGGAGATCGCCACACACAGGGCAGCTGGTCTCAGGAGGAGCCAGTCCTACAGATCAATCTCCTGGAGCTCAGGGCAATCTTCTTGGCCCCACGAGCTTTCCACCACCGCCTACAACATCGGCTTGTACTGATCCGGACAGAGAACCAAGTCGCCATGTTTTATATCAACAAGCAAGGGGGCACAGGTTCGTACTCCATTTACCAGGAGGCAGTGGCCCTCCTCTCCTTTGCAGCACACAACAACATGCTTCTGCAAGCAGTATACCTCCTTGGCCAGGACAACTACCTAGCGGACAGACTGAGCAGAGTCCTTCACCCACATGTAGCGCTTAATCCCCAGGGTGACAAAGCATCTTTTCTACCTCTAGTGCAGGCCCATGATGGATCTATTCACCTCTTTGGACAACACGCAACTACCCTGCTTCTACCCCCATCAGCCACACCCAGAGAGAATGGCGGCAGATGCCTTCATGATCTCGGGGTCCTGGGGCCTATTCTATGTGTTCCCACTGACCCCCCTGGTTGCCAGGACTCTCCAAGGTTCAGAGCGAAAGGGCCTCAGTTTTACTGATTGCCCCCAGGTGGCCCAGGCAACCTTGAGTCCCTCTGCTGCTTTCCATGTTGGTGGCACTCCCAGTCCCTCAGGGCCAAGCCCCAGACCTCCTTCCCAAGAGGAGGGCTCTCTCCTGCACTCCAATCTGGGGTTGCTAATGCTAACAGCGTAGCTGCCGAAAGGGTAGCATTTTAATCTTTCAAGAGAAGTCGAGGAAATCCTACTGGCCTTCTGAAAACCCTCCACCAGACAGGCTTATGGTAGTGTGCGGAAAAGAAGGAGAATACCTTCTCCTGCCAGGTGCAACTAGTGCTGCAGTACCTACTGCACCTATCACACACTGGGCTTAAATCTAACTCAGTGAGGGTACATCTGAGTGCCATAGCCTCTCACTACCATCCTGTTGAGGGAAAAGCCCTGTCAAGCCAGCCCCTGGTCTCCAGGTTACTCTGGGGCCTCCTGTTATCCAAGCCCCTTCTCTGCCCTCCAGAGGCAGAGTGGGATCTCCAACGTGGTGCTCTCTCAGCTCACCAAACCACCATTTGAACCCCTGTCCACTTGCCACCTGCAGTACCTGTCATGGAAAGTGACGTTTCTGGTGGCCCTCATGTCAGGTCGAAGGATGAGCGAACAGGCTCACACCCAAAATTCCTCCCTAAGGTGGTGTCTCCTTTTCATCTCAACCAGGATGTAGTCCTCCCCCACCTTCTTCCCGTGACCTCACGCTGGCAAGGAGGAGCTTGTGCTTCATACACTAGATTGCAAACAGGCACTGTCCTTCTATTTACAGCAGACTCAAGTCCATCGAAGAGCTCCACTTGGGTGGCGGACTGTATTGCCCTCGCCTATGAGCGATCTGACCTCTTACTTGAGCACTGGATCACAGCGCAATGTGTGAGGGTGATCACCATGTCAGTGGCCAACCTCCGCTCAGTACCAGTGATGGAGATCTTCAAGGCCACCACATGGTCTTCAATTCATACATTCACAGCTCACTACTACCTGGAGAGTGAGTTCTGCAGAGACAGTGCCTTTGGCCAGGCAGTACTCCGTAATATTCTCTGGGTGTAGTCAACTCCTGCCCTCTGACCTTTCTGTGTTCAGACTACCGGAGTGTTAATGTCGCTGGATGCTAGGATCGTGCAGAGTCTCTCAGTGGGGACTCATCTTCTGCAACTCACGGCTAAATTTTTGGTCGCCATTGATGCTGGTGTGGTTCGGTTCTCAGAAGCCTGGAGCTAGGGAGTCCCATATGTGAGGACTGACTTCCTGCTTGTTCCTGGAGAAGGTGTAGCTACGCACCTGTTACCAATGCTCTCCTGGGACAGCAGGAATCAGTCCTCACAACCCTCCCTCCTCCCCTGGAAGTTGCCTCCCGAACTTGTCTTAGTTTTTATTGCTGCCCTAGCTATGTCATCTGACTGAGCAAGATGGCACCCTTGGGTGGGGAGGGGACCACACATGTGTGGTAGCATGTCCGAAAAGCTTTCTTTAAAAGCTGGGGATATGCTCCACGTGGGCTCCGTCGGTGCCGACGTCACCCATATGTGAGAACTGATTCCTACTGTCCCTGAAGAACATCTATTACAGGTGAGTAACTACGCTGTATCCTGATGCCTATTCTTGCCTGGAGCAGAAATAAACATGCATGTGCCTGCAGACGGCTCCGCTGCTTCTGGGATCAAATGGGGACGTGTAAGTCCATTGCTCCTCCTCAGGCACGCGTCCGCTACACCCCCGTGCCTACTTGAACGTCCCTGTACTGGAGTCGTTGGTGAGTGGCATTTGTGGAATGGTTACGGAGGTGAATCCATGATTTTGATGTCCACGTGCATGTCTGCAAATCTCCAAACCATGACTAAACCTTTTAAAATGACCCTCATAGAGGAACATAAAAGTTTCTTTCCCCACAGCTGGACCCCCAATCCGGCCTCCCATGGACAGGGTCCAGCTGCGGGGAACCTCCTGCACACTTACCTCATTTGTCCATGTCGTCCGCCACTGAAGCCCCACGTCCAGGGGGACTTATTCCACCTCCAAGGTGGAATAAGTTCCCCGTCTACCCGGCTGACCCCAGACATACAGGTCCAACCTTAGAATAGACCCTGTACATCCGGAGAGATGACCCATCTTTACTCCACTCTCATTCCACACTCCCCCCGCCTCCATCTAAGGCTCTCCGTATGACTCGGCTGTACGTATGGGGAGCCTTTTGCCGGCAGGCATACTTGCATGAATAGCGGGGATGTACGTTGAGGCAGGACGTACATCCCCATTATTCATGGCACAGTGACCCTCATAGTATTTATGTGCCCCTTTTTTGGGGAATTCAGTAAAAAATGCAGATTGCTAGAATGAATGACAGAATGGAGAATATGAACTGTTAGAAGCAGGGCCAGCTTTAACATTTTAGCTCGCATAGATATTAGGGGCATGTTTACTAATGTGCACTAACAGCATGGGATTTCACACGTGCTAAGAGCGTCATACTATTGAGGTGTTGCCCTGCGCTAACAATCCTATGATAACCGGTGAGCGCGCAATTGGGCAGGGACTAGATGGGTTAGGGGCCGAACGTAAGGGTTAATGGCAGGGGGACAGACCTCTGCACTAATTTTGTGCCTCAAATGCATGCTACTGGCATGCTCTCTAATAATCATGCCCCTAAATTTAGAAGTGGACCTTTCCTGGGTTCTGGCATCCCCTTTTACTCTTCCCTCTCCCCTTCATGCCTCCCCTCATCTCCAAACTTGCTTTCAGCTCTTTTGATGGTTTAGAGCCCTGTGATGGCAGTAAGAGGAGGCAGTGTTATTATGGAGCCTGTTGGGGTACATGTTCCTATAAATCTTTCTGCAGCGCTGCCCATTGCACTGTTTTCCTTAATAACAAGTGGCTTGTGAGGGAGAGGGGGGTTGTGCCTCTGGACAGCCTATAAGCACCTGCTCTCTAACAGATCCGGCACTGAATTTAATTCTTGCTCATGCTGGGTGATCAGCTGTTCAGGATAGCAGGATAGGCTCTGTGGACCCCCTTGCTTTATTCCTTTCACATTGGTTACTCACCTGGGAAGAATTTAAGTTAATTGTCATAAGAACTTAAGAAATGCCATATTGGGTCAGACCAAGGTCCATCAAGCACAGTATCCTGTTTCCAACAGTGGCCCATCCAGGTCACAAGTACCTTGCAGGTTCCCAAAAGACACACAGGTTCCATAGTGCTCATCCTGGGGTAAGCAGTGGATTTCCCGGGTCCTCTTTAATAATGGTTTATGGACCTTTCCTCCATACTGGCTTTGGCGGTTTCCTTTGGAGCTCTAAAAGGATGAGCATTTTGGGGCCTATTTGAAGAAACACTGGGAGGAGTTTGTGAAAAATATCAAGGTCCATATTGAGCACCCATATTTTGTTGGGAAACCTCCAAGGTAGTGTTGAGAGATGATGATATTGCTTATGCGGCATGGAGGAGGAAGGATTTTAATGCTCACAGTTTCTGATTAGAGAAGCAGGTATGTGTGGATCATAGGAGGCATGCACACTTTTAGATGGCTGAGGCTTACGCTAGGTTGTTGTAAACCCAATTGTCCTTGGATACCTTGCTCCATCAAAGGTCAAAAAAGTCCTTGATGTATTACAAATTTCAACATTTTAAGTTTGGTGATAAGCAAGTTAGAGTGGAGGAGTAGCCTAGTGGTTAGAGCACTGGCTTGGTAACCAAAAGACCAGTGTTTGATTCCCATAGCATCCTTGGTGACCTTAGGCAAGTCACTTAACCTTCAATGCCTTGGAAGAAAGGCCTGCCAATCTACTTCCAGTTACACTGTCAAGAAAACCCAGGAGCTGCTGTCAGGAGTCAGCATTGACTTGAAGGCATTGATAACAGTGGTAAAATGTTGGCCAAGTGCTTGAAGGATAGACAAGGATCATGATATGTGGCAGCATTGAGGGTGGCATTGCACTTAAAGAGAATCATGATAGGACAGTGGAAGCCCTCCTCAAGAATACCTTTGGCCTTGGGTGCTCAGATAGCATTGTTGTGCATGCATGGTGACCTTTGCAGTCTTGTGCTGGATCCAGCAATTCTTGGGTAGCCTGGAGGTAGTAAGATTAGAGTCTTGAATGTTGTTTGTGGTAGATGCCTTGTACAACTTGATCAGGATGTCTTCTAAGTCCATGGTGGTCTGAAAATGGCTCTAGCCCATGCTGAGTCTAAACTCCCCTTTTTAAGGACAGGTTGCTCTTTGAGGAGGATTTGGAGAGGCTCACGCACAGAGGCACCCAGAAGATAGGCCCAGATATTCCAGAGGTCCTCATGCCGGGCTTAGCAGATTGTGGGGGCGATTTAAGACTAGAAATAGTTCAGGTACAGTCTAAACCCAAAAAGGGTCAGTCTTTGTGGAAATCCCAATGATCTCAAGACTCAGCAGGTGCTTCATTGGGAGCCATTAAGCCCTCCCAGGGAGATCCAGCAGGTCCCTTCCAATGGACAGGCAGTCAGGAATGTCTCTGGCTGTTTTGCTTGTAATGGACCCATATCATGACAGACCAATGGGTCCTCAAGGTTCTTAGAAAGGGGTATGCACTGCAGAGCCTCTTTGAGGCACCTCTGTGGACTCTCCTTGTGGCTCCTTAACCAAAAGAGTGGCAGTCGAAGGATATTCATCAGCGCTTCCTGCAGTTACAAGTTGTCATACCTGTGTCCTTCACAGAACAAGGTAAGGGTGATATTCCATTTATTTCGTGGTACTCAAAAAAAAAAAAAAAAAAAAAAAAAAAAGGGTCCTTCCAACCCATTCTGAACCTGATGGTGGTCATTGTCAAGCTCAGACTACACCACTTCTACATGGATCAATCGATCATTGCATAGGTCCATCAAGGGGAATTTCCAAGCTCCTCGGACCTTTCTGAAGCATACTTCCATATTCCAATCCAAGAGAAACACAAGTAATTCCTCTGCTTCTGTGTCCTAAACCACCAATTTGTTTTGTGCCCTGCCTTTTGGTGTGGCCATGACACCTCGCACCTTCTCGAAGGGCATGGTGGTGGTAGTGGCAGCTTTACTGTGCAGCAGAGAATCAGAGTTCACCCGTACATAGACAACTGGCTGATTCATTCCGAGTCCTAAGAGCAGTCCAGGACAGACATCCAGGTGATCTAGGGGTTGGAGAAGCAGGGCTGGGTGATCAGCTACCTCAGGAGCAGACTAGTCCCTTCCTGGACTTAGAAGTATCTGGTTGTCCACTTTAACACTCACTTGGGCAGAGGGTTGCTCACTCTGGAGAGGTTGGACAAGCTGCAGCTCAGGGGTTTTTTCTCTCGGGCAGCTCCCAAGCCCCGGGACTACCTGCAGCTCCTGGGGTTCAATGGTGTTAACCTTCGAACTGGTACCTTGGTCCAGGGTGTACATGTGCCCCTTGCAGGGACATCTTCTGGCTCACTGTTTTCCCTCTTCTGAATTGTATGAACAGTGCCTTACTCTTCCCCAGAAGATCAAGGGGGAATTGGCCTGATGACCTGGGATGCCTCTGGAAGTGCCAGATTGGGTGATAGTCTTCGTGGATGTCAGCCTGCTGGGATAGGGAGTGCATTGTCTGGGTCAGTTTGTGCAGGTGTACTGGTTTTCTCTGGAAACCACTGGTTGATCAATAGATTAGAGGCCAGTGATCTGACTCGCTTTGGTAGAGGGCAAAGCAATCAGTGTTCTCAGACAATGCCACAGCAATGGCATTCATCAACAAGCAAGGTGTGATTGCCACAGAGGTGGCAGAACTCTGTTGGTAGGCAGAGGCTCATCTGGTGACTCCCCCCTTTTTGAGCCCAGAAGGCCTCGCTCAAGGATTTGACCTGGGAAGGTTGTATTCTTGGTGGGTACTACATCTGCCTGGTGAGTACCAGAGCTACATGTCTTGTCCTATAGGCAGAGCTAGCTCCAAAGTTGCTTCCAGGTGTTGGTGTCCTAGCTCAGTTCAGGACCTGCCCTGGAAAAACTACTCCTAGAGGTTTGAGAACCCAGCAGGCTTTTACCTGCACTTTCAGTATCGGTGCCTAATGCAGAGTCCAGTATTGTAGAGAGCAAAAAGTTTGTACATAGTTATTGTTGTTAATTTAATACTTTTTTTGAGTTCTGTGTTTTATAGTCTTGCTTTCTGCTTGGGAAGTGTTACACTGGCTTCTCTGTGCTGCACCAGCATATATACAAGTGATGACATTTACTAAAACTTGTTCTGGTCTGCCTCCACCTGTTGGCTGAGTAGCATAATTCACTCATCTGGACTGGTCTAGCAGGATTCGAGTAAAGGAAATTAAGTGCATATGCCGTCAAATAAGTGCTGACTCCTGTTGACCCAGGAATTATATAAAAAGTGTTTTGTGTCTCGGGGCAAATTAACTCTGAAAATTTAATGAAATGGGATGAAACTTGATTTTTCTTTTTACCAGTTTTTCCCACATGCCAAGTTCACAAATAGGCCAAATTGAGCCAGGGGTTTCAGAGAAATCATCCCCCTCAAAAATAGCCCATTGTATTTTTATGGGAGAAGGAGTTCCAGATTCTGTAGCATGGAAATTTTTATATACAGTGAACATAGCAGTTAGGGAGTTGCTCCTTTCAAACTCCCTCTCCCTAACTCCCCAACCCCCTCCCCACCATACTGTCCTACTACCAAAAACAGCTTCCCTGCACAATTGCCCCATCATCTCACTCACTTCCCCCAGCCCCAAGGGTTGAGAGACACACACACAAAAACAGATAAGCATACAAAACAGAGATATGCATGTTCACACAGACATAGAGGTTGCATGCTTTCCCCACTTGTTTAGCATATCAGTTTCCTCCTTTGGCAAGCATCAAGACAGAAATGTGTTCCCAGTGGGGTTAGGTGAGAGGGCCTTAACCCCCCTTCTCTTATAGAGACTCTTGGCCAGAGGAGAGGAAGGGATCATCTTAAGTTCATGGTCGAGACCTTAAACTTGGCCAGAAGGTCAAAGAATGATCTTCTACATTCTGGCTGAAACGTTTGCCTCCCTAGTATCACCAAGGTAATAGCAAATCCGTTCAGTTGCTGAATTTGTTGCATCTGTTAAGCATAGCCTGAATTTTACTGTATATAATTTAAATGCATCAAGTATCTCGTGGATAAGGCTCAGAATTATAGACTTAGAGCCCGATATTCTATTGGGCAATATCACCGCTACCCGGTTAGCAGCAGTCTTTGCCTCCGCTCTGTCCCGGAACGTCCCCAACACGCCCCGATGCTAAACGCAGAGCATGGGGCATGTAGCGGGCTTTGAAGGGGATATTCAACGGCGCTAACCGTGTAAGTGCTGTTGAATATTCCAATTTAGGGTATTTACACGGTTTACTGGGCTATAAACCGTGTAAATGCCCTTCAAATATCAGGCCCTTAGTTTCCTCATTATTTATACATATGGGCAAAACTCTTCACATAAAGTAGCTCCTAATTGTAGTTCATAATGGATGGCGGAATGCATACTTAAGCTATAGGGTGTTAGCAGCTCCGCTGGTAGTGTGTGGAAGACAGAGACAAAAAAACCTGTTAGCCAGAACACAGAAACACACACACACGTACAGTAATATGCATGTGGAGGGTAATTTTAGAACAAGGAGTCTATTTTTTACAAATCCGAAGACACGCCTGTTTTATCGCCTGTTTTATATGCATGCATCTGCCTTTATAAAACTGGCTGCGAGAGTATTCCCCAGTAACATACAGATGCTCCATACAAAGTTACACGTACTGCAAGGTAGACGCAACTTTCTGTGTGTACTTTGTGCGGTAGTCAGCTCCGCTTCAGTTCCACTCAGATGGTACCCTGGGAATGCCTGTGTGCAGTTTGAGCAAACTTATGCATGGTTTTGTTGGCATATGTGTATGTATGTATGCAATTTAATAACAGAACTAACCAAGCAGGTACACAAGGACTGACGACAATTCTACAGGTGAAGAGTCTTTTTTATTGTTCCCCAACGCGTTTCGGCCACAAAGCCTTCCTCAGGGTTTTTTTAAAAAGAGCATACCTCAAAAAGATAACAACAACAAATATGAACATTTAAAAACATAAATTAATAAATTAAACACACCTTTAATTAAGACCTTAATCACAAATACAAATATAAAATATATATAGAAGATGTAGGTTCATTGAATAAAATGATAAATATCAAATAAAGTATCATAAAACGATAAATAAAGGTAAAATTATGTTACTATAATCATAATATCATAAAGAATGTTATATTAACCATAAACATTGAAAAATAAAAGGACAAGAACATATGATAAAAATAAGAACATATGGTAAAAGTAATAAACCACAAGAGAGAGATGAGGAGGACGTTATTTCAGGGAAAAGTAAAGGGGTACCTTGAATCTGTCACGTGGTACACTAAAAACTGGAAATAAATAAATTGACCATTAAAAGGAGCAATAAATAAAAGAACTAAACGCATAAATGTATTACTAAAATCTAATAAATGACAGCATAAATTTTCTAAGTTAATGTAGAAGTTAGTAAATGGCAATGCCATTAGAGATTCCAAATTATAAAAACCCTTAAGCAAAGTAGGAGCAAGTGGTACTCAAAAAAAGAGCTTATATAATTTATTGCCAGAAAGTATTCAACATGTATAGACCTAGAAGTTAAATACAGAATACTCGCAGACAGGTAGAAAAACGGCAGCTGATAGTTACAAAACTATCCTAAAAAACATTAAGGATGTCTTAAAAGCAAATCTCACAAAACAAGCAGGACATATTAAAAAGCGTAGAGCGCTTGAAATAAAGAATGTAAAGAATGGTATTGAACTACAGAGTGCTATTGTGCACATATTTGAAAAACACTTTGAGACTGACGTATTCCGTAAATCAAATAAGGCAATCGCAAAAGAGTAGCCTTCATCTCTAAAACCAGTTGTTACACTTGTAAATGTAACGTCCTTATAAAAAAACCAGCCATTTCTACAGGTGGGAAATGCTTTATAAAATTACCCATTTTGCTGTATTACTTTAATATGCACTAATGTTTTTTTCTGTAGACTATTTTGAGTTTGATTTTTTTCTTTTAATTTTATTTGGATTTAGTTCATATCTTTTCATTGGTAGTTAAAAGTGAATTAAATATAGGTACAATAGTTATTTCCCTGTCCTCTGAAGCCTTATAGCCTAAGACATCATTAAATTAAAGTGTCTGGGGAGGGAGGGGTGAAGTGACTTTCCAAGGTCATAAGGAGTGTCAGTTGGATTTGAACCCTGGCTTACTCTAATAATTAGGCTACTCTCCCCTTGATTTAATAAAAGCGGTCTGTAAATCTAACATATAGAAATATTTGAAGAAGACATCTGGTTTTGGGATGATTGAAAGATGTTAAGACCTAAAATCTTTCATAATTTAAGCAGAATGAATTTAGATTCAACTTGTTGAATAGATGTTCTGTCCCTGGGAATTTGGTTTCCGATAGGCTGAAATGATCTTAGCATGTTAGAATTTCCTAACAATGTGTTGATATGATGTCCTGTATGCCCACGTTGGAGAAGCATATGGAATATAGCTATCCACTATGTAGTCCTGATGGTGACTGGTATTACTTGCATCGCATGAATCACTGCTACAGGAAGTTAGTCATATGCTGTTTCAACTTTTAATTCAGTTGTGATTCCATTCTGTTAACAAGTGCAGTTTTCTCCTTTATTTAAAACAGATTGCTAGTAGAGTGAGAAAAAATAGATATTGTCAGAAAAGGATCACTTGATCCCCCCCCCCCAAACTCTACCCATTTGTATCTGCATATTGTACTGACACCGGGGGTCGATGCAGAAACACTAGCACACCCTTTATCTACAGGTAATGCAACTTATGTATACAACTACCACCAGTGAGCGACACAGAGAAGAGATTGGCATGTATGTTGTCTATGTAATAAGCGGTACGCACACAGCAGCTCAACGCTTATTTAAAGGAGCTTTGCATATTGACATGAGGTGCTTATGAAGCCATCAAGTACTTTGCCCTGATGCAGAGAATCGCGCTGATGATCAGAAAGTGGAGGGGAGAGTTGAGTAGCGACATTATTCTAATGCCTCGTCTGAGGTGATGCAAAAGTCTGGCATGTACAGGATCGCTGTTTGTGTTCCAGCAAACAGTCATTTCTTTGACGTGAAGCTTGTGCATATAGGAGCAAAGCTATAGGAGAAAATAGAAATGCCATATTTTGCTTGTTACTCAAAGAAACATAGAAATATGATGTCAGAAAAAGACCACATGGCCTATCTAGTCTGCCCTTCCATATCACCCATTTCAACAGTCCCCTTTTTTCCTTTAGAGATCCTCTGTGTTTGTCCCATGCCTTTTTGAATTCAAATACTGTTGTCATCTCTACCACCTCCACTGGGAGACTATTCCACGCATCTACCACTCTTTCCGTAAAGAAATATTTCCGCATATTACTCCTGAGTCTATCCCCCTTTCACCCTCATCCTATGTCCCCTCGTAGAGGAGCTTGCTTTCAATTGAAAGAGGTTCTCCTCCTGTACATTTAGGCCATGGAGGTATTTAAATGTCTCAATCACATCACCTCTATCCTGCCTTTCCTCTAAAGTATACATATTAAGATCCTTAAGTCTGTCCTCATATGCTTTATAATGAAGGCCACTAACCATTTTGGTTGCCACCCTCTGTTCCGACTCCAACCTGTTTATATCCCTTTGAAGGTGCGGCTTCCAGAATTGAGATTGCACTAAAGATCTATACAGAGGCACTAACACCTCCTTTCTTCTGCTGGTCATTCCTCTCCCTATACACCCAAGCATCCTTCTAGCTTTTGCCGTTGCCTTTTCTATCTGTTTAGCTACTTTAAGATCATCAGACACAATCACACCTAGGTCCTGTTCTTCTTTTGTGGGCAGAAGCAATTTACCGCCTATACTATATCGCCTCCTTGGATTGCTGCAGCCCAAATGCGTGACCTTGCATTTTTTAACATTAAATCTCAGCTGCCAAATTCTAGACCATTCTTCAAGCTTATCTAGATCCCTCCTCATGATATCTACACCCTCCTGGGTGTCTACTCTATTTCAGATTTTTGTATCATCCACAAAGAGGCAAACCTTACCCGACAGCCCTTCCGCAATATCACTAACAAAGATGTTAAAAAGAATTGGACCAAGGACAGATCCCTGGGGCACACTATTGGTAACATCCTTCTCCTTAGAGTGAGCTCCGTTTACCTATACCCTTTGTCGCCTCCCACTCAACCAGTTTCTAACCCAAGCACTAACTTTAGGGTCCATCCCTAGGGTGCTCAGTTTGTTTATAAGTCGCCTGTGTGGAAGAGTGTCAAAGGCTTTACTAAAATCTAAATACACCACATCTAAGGCTCTCCATCAGTCCAACTCCCTGGTCACCCAGTCAAAGAAATCAATCAGATTTGTCTGACGAGACCTGCCTCTGATGAATCCATGCTGCCTCGGATCCTGTAATCCGCTGGACTCCAGAAACCTCATATTTTCCTTTCAGCAGCACTTCCAATAATTTATTCACCACTGAGATCAAAATAACCGGCCTGTAGTTTTCAACTACATCTTTACTTCCGCTTTTGTGTAAAGGGAACACATGTGCCTCTCTCTAGTCCTCTGGCACCACTTCCGACTCCAATGAGGCATTGAAAAGATCAGTCAGTGTTGCTGCTAGAATGTCCCCAAGTTCCCTCAGTATTGTCGAGTGTATTCCATCTGGTTCTTTCGCTCTACTTTAGGTTTAGCTAGCTTCTCATGAACACAGTCTTCTGAAAATTGTTCAAGATGCCCCTCGCATCTGTTTCTGTATGTGGGTGTTTTCTGAGGTCCTGCTCCTAGTTCTTCATATGTGAACACAGAACCAAAATATTTGTTAAGCAATTCCGCTTTATCCTCATCAGTTTCTACATATTCCTTCCCTTTACCCTTGAGTCTGACAGTACCACTTTTGCCCTTCCTCTTCTCACTAACATATCTGAAAAATGTCTTATCCCCCCATTTTATTGCATTGGCTATTTCCTTCTCTTTCTGAATCTTTGCTTTCCTGACTACTTTGCTAGCTTCTCTACATTTTTCGAAATATAGATGCCTGTCTTCCTCTCTCTGTGACCTCTTGTATTTCATGAAGGCCTCCCTCTTTTTCTTCATCTTTTCTGCTACTCCTTTCAAAAACCATAGCAGTTTCCTTTTCATTTTACCTTTATTGCCATTTTAACAAAAAGGTTGATTTCCCTTAAAATATCTCCTTTCAGTTTTGCCCACTGTTTTTCTACATCCCCCAGCTGTTCCCGTCCCACTAACAACTCCCTGAGGTATTGGCCCATCTTGGCAAAGTTAGTTTTCCTAAAGTCTAAGACCCTTGCTTTTGAATGGATTTTATCAGCCCTAGTTCTAATACTGAACCACACCATCTGGTGATCACCGGATGCGAAATGATCTCCCACTATAACATCAGAAACACTTTCACCATTGGTAAGCACCAAGTCCAGTATGGCCCCTTCACGTGTGGGGTCTGTTACCAATTGCCTGAATAGTTCTCCCTCTAGAGCCGGGGTCTCAAACACGCGGCCCGCAACCGAACTTTGTGCGGCCCGCGACGGAGGAAAAAAAAAAAACACAAACCCTGTCTTCTGCTGCTGCTGCCGCCGTGGTAGCAGCACAATCAGCTGTTCGCGGTCCCTTCTCCTCAGCCCGGAAGAGCCCCGAGTCTGCTCCTTTAGCGGCGGGCTTTTCAAGATGCAAAGAGAATATTTCCCTCTCGCGCGGCTTGTCAAGCCGCGCGAGAGGAAAATACTCTCTTCGCGGCTTGAAAAGCTCACCGCTAAAGGAGCAGACTCGGGGCTCTTCCGGGCATAGGAGAAGGGACCGCGAACAGCTGATTGTGCTGCTACCACGGCGGCAGCAGCAGCAGCAGCAGCAGACAGGGTTTTGTTTTTAGTTTATTTACTTGGCCTGATTGGGGGGGGGGTTAGGACTGGAAATGGGCAGATGGGGTTAGGACTGGAGGTGGTCTGATTGGGGGGGGGGGCTAAGAATGAAAATGGGGTGATGGGAGGGTTAGGACTGGAAGTGGGCTGTTGGGGGGCTTAGGACTGGTAATGGGCTATGGGGGGGCTAGAACTGGTAATGGACTGGGGGGGTTGCTAGTACTTGAAATGGGCTGAGTAGAAGGGGGGCTTGAACTGCAAATAACTGATGGGGACGGGGTTTTGGAATGGAAATGGGCTGAGTGGAAGGGGGCTTGGAATGGAAATGGGCTGATGGGGAGGGGGGCTTGGAATGGAAATGGGCTGATGGGGAGGGGGCTTAGAAAGGAAATGGGCTGTGAGGGGAGGGAGCTAGGACTGGAAATGGGCTTAGTTGGGGGGAGCAAGGACAGGAAATGGGCTGATGGTGGGGCTAGAATAGGACTGGAATGGGCTGATGATGCGGGGACTAGAAGGGAGCAGATGCTGGGTGGGGCTGAAACTACAAGGGAGCTGATGTTGGGGGAGGATTAGAATGGGATAGGGCTGGGAGAGTAAAATGGAGAGGGGAAAAAATATTTTGTGTGGGAGGGAAGAAAAATCTACAATTGGCCAGGTACTGGGTGAGTAAGTGTGGATTGAGAATGGAGGGGTAAAATTTGAGTGGATGAAATAGGAATGAGGAAAGAGCAAAAGGAAAAAGATTAGTATGTTAAAGCAGATGCAGAGAGAGAAAGGAAAAAAAACTAGAAGAGAGAAGAAAGTACAAATGGACAGCAGACCATGGAGAGTTAGCAGAAGACACCAAGAAACCAGAAGAAAGTGGCTGGCACAATTGCAACTGAAAAAAAAAATGCACAAAAGGTAGAAAAATATCTCTTTATTTTGAATTAACTGGAATATGTCAGCTCTGGGAAATGTGCATCATTAACGTCTGTGCTTTATTTAATACAAGAGGAAATTAATTTATAGTTTTATTTCTACAGTGTTGTTGTACATTCCAAGTTTGGCTTTTGGGGTTCCCAGTTTAATTATTGTCTTCCTGTTTCTAAATTTTGATTCCTTGTTTGGTGATGGTGTATGTTCTGCATGTGTAACTGAGCTGAGGTATTCTGTTTATGTAATTCCTATTTGACATTGCCACTTGTTCTCTTTCCCCAGTAGGTCATGTATTGTTATTCTCTGAAATGTATTGGTTTAATATTTGCAGTGTTGCCTTTTGATAGTTAGGGTATGGTGCTTTGTGAGTCCTGGTAGTGCTGTTACGATACGGTGGGTTTGCTATGGGTTCTAAATGGGTAGTGTTTGTAGTAGTTCCTAATGTGCCTGGCGGTTGGCACTGGATTATAGTAATGTAGAAATCTTTTAGTCTTTCTTTATCCATACGCTCATTAAGAGGCATGTTTACTAAAAGTTAGTTTATGGTAACATTATGCAAATATTTATGCAAATGAGGTCCCTTATGCAAATTAGGCCTGCGTCTTGTGCGGCCCCCGGGTTACTTTACAAGTCCTCATTTGGCCCTCAAAGCAATTTGAGTTTGAGACCCCTGCTCTAGAGAATCCAGGATCTCCTTACTTCTAGATGATACTGCAGCAGGAATGTGCCAATCAACATCTGGCATATTGAAATCTCCTATCAGTAGCACTTCCCCTTTCCTAGCAATGCTACATATGTCTTCAATTAACTCTCTGTCCACCTCTTCCTCTTGTAAAGGAGGTCTGTATATCACACCAATGCAAATAGATTTCTCTTTCCCTCTTTCTAGTTTAACCCACAGTGCCTCCTCTCTCCATTTTAAGCCCTTTATTTCCATAGCTTTAATATTATTTTTACATATAGTGCTACTCCTTCTCCCCTTCTTCCTACCTTGTCCTTTCTGAATAAAGTATAGCCTGGTATAGTTACATCCCAGTCATGGTTGTCCATGAAACATGTCTCTGTTACCGCCACTAAATCCAAGTCAGCCTCTCCCATTAAAGCCTCAACATCTGGGATCTTATTTCCCATGCTACGAGCATTTATAGACACTGCCTTCCAGATGTTGCCCCTTTTACCTATTTCTATAAAGGTATTTATTCACTTACCCGAGGGCTTTCATTTACCTGGGGACTTTCTTCACCTATCCCCAACGAATCTAGTTTAATGCCCTCTTCAGAAGGTTAGCCAGTCTGTTACTGAACACACGTTGACCCTTCTTGGACAGATGGATGCCATCTCTGCTCTGCAACCCTGGAACAGCATCCCATGGTCCAGGAAACCAAAAGGCTCTCGATGACACCATCTACGCAGCCAAGCATTCTTCTCCAGGATGCAAGCTTTTCTGCCTTGGCCTTCAATGGGGAGAATTGAAGAGAACACCACCTGTGCCCCTATCTGCTTCACCCTCTGTCCCAGAGCCATGAAGTCACTTTTGATACACTCAGAGGGATACCTGACATGGATGAGCAACATCGGGTAATAGTCAGTGGGCTTGATGAGTCTTTGGAAACTCCCCGTAACATCTCGGATTTTGGCACCTGGCAGACAGCATACCTCTCTGGACATCAAGTCTGGTTGGCAGATGGACCCTCAGTACCCCTCAGAAGAGAGTCACCAACCACCACTACCTTCGCTTCCTTGTGGTCACTGATTCTGCAACTTTGGGGTGCTTGAGCTCTGGTTTTTCCTTTCCAGGGATACTTTCACCTCCTCCACTTCCAGGGCTGCATAATAGTTCTTCAGTTCAAGGGTTGGAGGAGTTGGATTGGTAATTCTGCAGGCCCTGGTGACTTGTGTCCAACCTTCGTCATTCTGTAGGCTCCCATCTTTTCCTCTGCTGGAGAGCTTGGATGTTACAAGAAGCATCTCATCAATGTACTTCTCACTGTCTTGAATGCTCTTCAACCTCACCACCTCGTCTCTGAGCTCCTCAACTTGTTTCCTGAGAGCTTCAGTATGCAGGCATCCTGCACATGGAACCGCTCCTTCAACTAGCATTGGGATCTCTTCTGGACAGAGGCAGAATCTGTAATGGGAACAGCAGCTTTGGCGATATGATTTTTCCCAGCCATTGTTCAGTTGGTGGAGCTTAGGTGCCTGTTGAAGCAAAAGAGAGAGAGGCCTACCAAAATACCAACTGTCCTTTCAGGAAAAAAGCAGTTAACCTCTTTTAAGTGTGCTGATTCCAAGTTCCTGTGTGTAGCTAATTGGGGGAGGAACCCTATAAAGCAAGACAGATCACATGGGGTGGATGGGAGTTGGGGGGGGGGGGTAGGAAGGGAACTAACACCTGATGAGGTGTCAGTATTTTCAAAGAGCTGAGAAAAATACTAAAAGCAGTGTTTTTAACCTACACCACTAAAGGCTATATTTCCCCTTATGAACTAAAGCACCAAAAGGAATATAAACTTTGTTTTAAAAATGTACCAAAATCCTTTAAGAGCTCTCAGGCAGAGAGCTAGTAATTTAAAAGCCACACACTCTTACCTTGGCTTGAAATGCAGAGCCCCTTTTAGGAATGCCTCAACAGTGCAAGGCTCTGAAGACTTTTATGCAGCTCTCAGTTGCTCTCAGTTCTTTCACAGGCTAAACAGGCCCACTAACTCCTGATGAGGTGTCAGTAGCTTCGAAGAGCTGAGAAAGATGCTAAAAGCAGTGTTTTAAACCTACACCACTAAAGACTATATTTCCCCTTTTGACACAAAAGAAATAGGGCAAACTAGAAGAAACCGAGCAACATAGCACATGAAATCTACACGCGTGCCTGCAACACCGCTGGTAGTGCGTCTGTCATCTGCACGTGTATCTACCCCCCCCCCCCTCACTTCATGCCATTTTGCACATACTGTAACTCATTTGTGTTTCCTTTGCTGCACATCGGCGTATAACCTTTGTGGTTCTCACGGACTGCGAAACCCTGCGCACAGATAATGGCATGTGACTTTTTAACACCGTCTTCCTGCATCGGCCTGACATTTCTTAACGGATTTGTGTTTTTCTCTCCTCCAATCTTGCCACTAAGGTTGCTTTGTGTCTGTTCTGCGCATGCTTGAATTCTTTTCACTCCTATAGCTCCACTGGAAATCTGTTCCAGGCGTCATCCATCTTCTCGGTGAAAAAGCATTTATCTGTCCACAAGCAGGATGAAAATCAGCCATGTAAATGGGAGATTGTCATGTGACAGTGCCGAGACAGGATTTATCTCTCAGAGCTCAGAAAACGCTAGAAATGCAGCTGCCCCTACGTATGTCTCGTCAATACATTTTTTACTACTCTGACAACTGGACACATTTTTTTATTTACCTCATGCTTTTCCAGTAATAATTCAAGGCAAATTATATTCAGAAACAGGAGGTATTTCCCTGTCCCTAGAGCACCCTTTGCGCACAATAATGCAACTTATATGCACATATTCCACCACACCAAATGCAGAAAAGAGGTCGACGCATGCGTAAGCAGCAAAAGAAAAGCATGCACACAGCAGCACCAATCATATTTAAATAATATGCAAATGAGCTGCACATATCTTAAAATGGAATGCTAATAAGGTCTGTGCCGAATGCAGGGAAATACGTAGAGGATAACATAACCAGCAGGAGCGTCAATATCTCTACCCCTGATCTGAGGGGACTTAAACATCTTGTATGTGTAGAGACACAGTTTCAGGGGATATACCAGTGAACAGTTACCTTCGACATGAAAATTTTCTGCATGTATCTTTCAGCATATAAGCGTAAGTTCGGCATTCAAGATCAAATGTCTTTTGCTTTTTATCCTTGTAAGTCTTTGGACCCGGTTATATCATTCTCCATTTACTGTTAGATCTCTTTGTTGTGATTTCATAGAAAAATGTTTTGGAGCGAAATAGTGTTGATTATTATGGGCTGAGCACCAAAAGAATCTGCATGTCCTGTGCGCATAGTGTGAGCGTTTGACATTTGCATGCATGCTGCACACGGCCATTTCTAGCCCGTCTGTTGTTTGTTCACGCGCTAGCTCCTCTCCTTTCAACGTTATGCCAAAGTTTTGTGCACAGCTCATTTGCATACCTGTCCTTTGCTATATGTACCAGTGCTGAAGTCTCGTGCTATCGGCGCGCTACAAATACATGTACACAGCTAATAGCACACGCCTTCAGCACCTGCTTTCTGCATCAGCCTGTATGTTTGACACTGAGGCAATGGAGGCTTAAGTGAATTGCTTAAAGCCACAAGGAATCTGTACCCTGGTTCCAGCTCACTGCTCTAACCGCTGGAGTCATTCCTCCACTCTCTCAGGCCCCCACTAATAATTTTTTCCTCCTTCTACTAGGTTTTCTTTTCAAAATCTCATGCTTCTTTTTTTACCTTTAATTTCTTTCTGTCATTGCAGCCAAAAAAAAGGTTTTAAAAGGCCCCTCATGTTTTTTCTTCAAGATTGACTTATACTTAGCTTCAAAACTTTTCCAGATGACTGGAAGATTGGCGTCAGAAAATGTTTGTCATGCACAAAGAAGATGATTTTTGTAGATAGTGCACAAGATTTAGGTCATTTGCCTATGACTCTCTCATAATGTTCTATTTGCAGAAATATATCCCATAAAGGCCAACTAGCTGAACTTTTGTCAAATTCTGACTCAACACTTGACCTTTCAAACATATGACTTGAATGTCTTTTTTTTTTTTTTTTTTTTTAAATATGCACCAGTGAGCAGAGCTCGTTCTTTCTTCAAACGTTTTCTTTGTTCTATTGCAAGCCTTTCCCTAGGGGCCGTGGTCAGTACACAGAGCAACTGGTACAGTAAGAGCAGTTTCTGGCAACCCACCTGGAGCTTCTTTTTTCTTTTTGGCTGGTTTTGCCTGCAGGTTTCTAATTCCTATTCTACCTGTATTGATCTTTCATAATATTGCTTAGTCAATTTTGTGTTTCTGGGTGGCTATATACTTGCAAAACAAAGAAAAACATCTTTGCCTGTCCTCAAAAGGGAAGAGTATTGCTAATTTCTACCTTTTTTTTAAGTGCTGTCAAGTCAATACTGACTCCTGGTGACCCAGCAGCCCCTGGGATTTCTTGGCAAGATATCACCAGAAGTAGATTACCAGACTTTTTCTTCTGAGGCAATGGAGTATAAACTGACTTGCCCAAGGACACAAGGAGTGCCAGTGGGAATCAGACCCAGATTTCTTGGGTTATAGACTGTCGCCCCAACCACTAGGCTACTCCTCCACTCCCCCATCTATGGCCTTCCTGTTCTACAAGCTAGTCACACTTTAAAGTTTTGGCTGTAAAGCTCTGTAATATCTAACTTCTTTATATTCCTTGTCTAGCCTATATAAATAAGAAATTTGAAATTGCCCCTCAGTTCAAACAAGATCTACAAACCTGGGGGACACTTAAAATTCCTCTCCCCTCCCCCTCCCCCCCCCCCCCCCCCCCCCCACAACTGGATTTTCCTATATAGTCTTCCTAAGGCACATAGTCAGTTGACCTCAAATAAGTGGAAAGCATACCTGTGTTGCCTTTTTTTAATGGCTCTGTATCAGTCAATCAAAAATGACTTTTATTCAATGCAATAGCCATGGTGCCTTAATTCTAAAGAAAACCATTTAGAGCCTTAAGGCTTAGCTTGAGACAAATAGGGCATCTGCTGTGAAAAAAGTAGTGACTCAACTAAGAGAAGAATTAGCCGCAATAAAACAAATCTTCCCCAGGATATAATTTGAAAACAATCCAGCACCACTCTCACAAAGAACCAAAGAAGCCCGTAAAAAAACGGACCACAGTGCGCATTGGCAGGTTCCTTATGACCTATAACACAGAGACACCCACTCCACCAAGAGCTATCCCTGCATAATGCCTTCTCTGCCTTGGTGCATGAGAATGCTCCATTAAGGGAAACTGAAGCGGCCTTAGACAAGAAGGGTGACGCTCAATGTACCAGAAATGCCCCAGGCATTGTCATAAAATCTCAGAACAGAAAACTGTTACTACTTGGAGACTCCACCATCAGAGGCTTTAACCTGGAAATATATTTGAAGGGAAAGAAAGTGATCAAATGTCTCCCAGCATCTTCAGTCAACAGAAATACAAACCAAATTATTATTGAAGTCAGAGGAAAGCAAGGATTCTAAAACTGATGTTATCCATTAGGGCAGTGCTTCTCAACCAGTGTGCCTTTTGAAAGGAAGGAAGACATCAACGCCTTTGTGGCAGAAGTAGAGAGGAAAACTGCCTGAACGTGGCATCAGGGCACTCTGTGTCTGCTGCAGGTTGTTGATTGATGCTGGCCAGAGCCACGCGGATGAGGGACATTTCAATAATGAATAGGGACTACCAGATCGCCTGCAGAGCTCTTATGGGCCTGATAGACCTTCCTTGTTCTGCTGATTTGTTCTGGGTGGAGGGGGAGGGTTGATGTTTCCATGTTCAAATGTTTAATTAATGTTCAGTTGTGTAAGTGGTTAATTTTTGAGGGATGGGGTGGTTGGTGTCACTACCCCCCCCCCCCCCTCAGTGGAGTCATAGTGGGAAGAAGAGCCCAGGGGATGTGGGCCCGCATCCCCTGGGAACTGGAACATCATTCTATTGAGTGATGCTTGGGCTGTGGACTGCAGGTCTTCTGGCTGTAAGGAGATGTCTATTGAAAGACGGGCAGGAGTGGGGAGGCTGCCTGTTAACTGGCTTAAGTGGTACATGTCCTGCCCAACATTGCAGCCGCTTTGGAGGCTTGGGTGGTGGGTGGTGAGCAGGCAGGGGGAAGGGGGAGGGGAGGTGGGATGGTCCTACTTGGGTAAATATGGGAAGTCAGAAGGTGGATAGCAATTGTTATGTATGATCTAGTAGCTGTAAGCTTCTTGGAGTAAAATGGAACCTACTGTATCTCCAACACAGAATTTACATGTTGGGAATAGTTTTGTGTTAGCTAATCTGATTTTTCTATGGTGTATAACTAATTGTCTTGTAGGTAAGACATAGCTCCCAGCTGTGAGGATTTTGTATTAAACCCAAAAATGCGTTGTTGTAGCAAAACTGAAAGAATGCAATTCTGAGAGTACGTTATTACAATTTTTCTTGGAGAGAGTCCACTGGACTTCCTTTATCCTCTCCACCTAATTGAACTGATCACTTACTCTCCCCTCCCATCGGTAGGACAGCAATACTTCTTAGGGGGCAATTTATCCAAATGGGTTATTTGGTAACATCATGGCAGCAATAAATCCCACTCCTAAGCCAGGTCATGTGGAGGAGTCTTTCCTGTGCACCTCCTCTGCTGCCTTCAGTCTGGTTTTCTGCTATCTCACATGATCTGCTGGCCTCATATTTATTTATTTTATTTAGACAGATTTGTATGCCACCTTATCCTACAATCAAAGTGGTTACATCACAATTGGAGGGTTACATTTAACATGAGGGTACTTAACAACATTATACAATGAACTCGTATGTCTAATTGGGATGAGTGGGTATCGAGTTGGCGGAGGTAGTTGCATTACTGTTCGGGTGGAGACTGTTGTCTGTCTGCTCATAGATTTCTATAAAGAGCAGGGCTTTAAGGGCCTTGCGGAAGTCTATGATGTCATTTAATGCCCTCAGGCTCGTTGGGAGGAAGTTCCAAAGTGTGGACACTAGTAATGAAGGAGCTCTTCTTGAAGTTGTTTGTTTAGTCTTGTGATATCCTGCAGGTGTGCCGATCATGTTGTCATTATTGGTCCTTCTTGGTCTATTGCTGATACCCCTTGTTATGATATCTTGGAGTGCATCTTCCGAGAGATGATGAATGATTTTAAAGATGATCAGGACTGTTTTAAATTTTGCTCTGGCCATCATTGGGAGCCAGTGCAGTTGCTGTAAGACGGGGGTGATATGCTGAGTTCTTGGAGTGTCCGTAATGATGCGTGCTGCAGTGATTTGCACCATTTGGAGTGGGTGTAAGGTCTGCTGAGGGAGGCCTTGATATAACGAGTTTCGGTAATCAAGCAGAGGTGTGATGAGTGCTTTGCACACTATGCGGAAGTGGTCCTGGCGGAGTATTGGCTTGATCTTTCTGATGGTCCTCAAACGTTGATAGGCCTTGTTTGCGGTTTTGGTGATGTGGGATTTCAGGTTCAGAGCTCTGTCCATTGTGATGCCCAGGTACTTAACATCATCTTTGACTACTATGAGTTTGTCTAGAATGCTGATAGTTTGTGGTGGAATGAAGGTGGGGTTCCTGGTGACGACCATTGCCTCAGTTTTATCGTAGTTGACCGTCAGGCTATTGGCTGTGAGCCAGGCATTCATGATCTGCTGGCCTCATATGTTCAGAAGTGAGATTGAATCCAGCAGAACGAGGCACTCGCAGGTTAAAAATACGGCTCTTTTTCTGCTGATGGGAGGGACCAAGCAGTGAAATCGTCTTTATTTTATATATATTTACAAAACAAGTTTAATATTTAAAAGCATGAAGTCCAGATATACATTTTTTTAGAATTGTTCTGAGAGGGCTGATGTTGAAATAGTTACAATTGAATTTGATGATCAAAATTTTAGGCGGGGTGCTAGAGGTCTAAAAGCTCATTGCGAGGGGGTGCAAGTCTGAAGGTATGCCTAGGACACCTAATACTCTTGCTCTGGCCCTACATGCAAAATGTGATTTTTGTGCCCCGAGAACTGAACAAACCCAAAACTGTGCCACCAAATATAAAAGGTTGAGAAGCCCTACACTGCATTAGGGAACAAATGTTCGGGCTAGAAACAGGCCCTCTATAGTGCAGGAAACTTCCAAATTTTGGGAGAGACCAATTGTCAGAGCTACAGCATTCTCAGAAGTTCTACCTGTTCATAATAAGGGAGAAGAAAGGCTGCATCACACAACCAGCTTTAATACATGGTTCCAAACCTGGTGTAAACAAAGGTTTTAGATACATAGGTGGCTGGGGTAATAGATGGACCAGCAAGAGGCTATACTGTAACGATGGTCTACATCTTTCTGTGGCAGGGAAAAGAATCCTAAGTGAAAACTTAAGACAATATGAGGGACATTCTAAAAAGTTTAGTCCGTGGTTTGTACATCTGCAAACATGCACGTCAACGTCAAAATCATGGACACGTCTCCATAACCATTCCACAAATGCTGTTCACAGACGTCTCCAGTATGAGGACATTCAAGTAGGCATGGGGGTGTGGCAGAGGCGTGTCTGGGGAGGGGCAATGGACTTATGACACCATTTGATCCCAGAAGCAGCAGAGCCGTCTGCAGGCTCGTGCATGTTTATTCCTGCTCCAGGTGCAAATAGGTATCAGGAAAGTGTTTGTTTCACCTTAAAATATCCAGTGTAGAGAAGATGGAGAATTAAGTGACTAGCTTTAGATACAAAGTTCCATATTAGGATTTGAAGCCTGGCACCCAGCTCTTAAGCTACTATTCTAACCATTAGATGTTTTGGTTCTGAAAGACTCTCCTGGGGATGTCTATATAGACATTTGATACACGTGCATATCAGGCGTGTCCACATTTCTGGAATTCTGCCTGTACTTGTACGTACCTGTGTTTCTTTTCAGACGTTCTGGCTTTGACGTCCCAGATTGTACTTGGATGTCCTATTTGGAATGTGCCTCCACATGGATAGGCATTTAAACTAGAGAAAGGAAGCAATGGATGGAAGAAAACAAGTTCAGGATGTCACCCCAGCAAAAACGTCACAGTAATGTTGAAAATATCAAGAGATATCATCTTAGCTCACACATTAATATCAAAGGGGAAGGGGAAGAGGAATTGGGAATAAAAAACAGGCAAAATACAAGCAAGCCAACCAGAAATTGCTGGAAAGCTATAAACATAAATGTTCACAGTTTGACCTGGAAGCCCTGATGGTGGAAATGGACTTGGACATTGTGGCTATTACAGAAACATGGTTCAGTGAGTCTGATGAATGGGATATCACCATAACTGGCTATAATCTATTTAGGCAGGACAGAGAGATCAGAAAAGGAGGAGGAATAGCTCTCTGTCAAAAACAATAAAGCAGCTGACGTGCAGAGGGCATGGGAAAATAAGTGCTGTGGATCATGTTGGAAAAAGGAGAAGGCACTACCATCCACACTGATGTAGTCTACAGACCTCCAATTTGAACAGAACAAATGGACAGAGACTTGGTCAATGATATCACAAAGGTGTTAATGAAAGGAGAAGAAATTATACTGGGTGATTTAATCTACTGGATGTGGATTGGAGTATCCCATCTGCCCTGACATTTGGTGATGGAACCCACCAAGGAAAGGTCAACACTGAATCTAGTACTTACCAGTGAAGATAGTGTGTCTAATGTCCACATGGGTGCCACTACAGCAGAAGTAATCACCATTCACGGAAGAAGGTATTTAAGAACAGCTTGCAAAATTGAAAGTGAGCAAGGCCATCGGCTGGATGAGATTTATCCCAGAATACTGAGAGAGCTCAAAGACGTTCTGGCAGAACCTTTTAAAGGATGCGTTTAATAGATCCTTGGAGACAGGGGAGGTTCTGTAGGGCTGGAGAAGGGTTGATGTTGTCCCTATTCACAAAAGCGGTAACAAAGAAAACATAGTATACTATAGGCCAGTAAGCCTTACCTTGGTGAAGAGAAAAGTAATGGAGATACTGCTGAAAGAAAGGATAGTGAACTTTCTAGAATCCAATGGGTTGCAAGATCTGAGGCAACATGGTTTTACCAAAGAAAGATCATGCCAAATGAATCTGGTTTCTTTGACTGGTTGGCCAGAGAACTGGGTCAAGGACATGCAATGGATGTGATCTACTTAGACATCATGAAAGCATTTGATCCTCATAGGAGGCTTATGAATAAACTAAGTCGCCTGGGAATGGGTCCTAAAGTGGTGAACTGGATCAGAAATTGATTTACTGACAGACGACAAAGGGTGTTGGTAAATGGAATTCACTAAGAAGAAACGAAAGTGAGCAGTAGAGTGCCTCAGGGATTGGTCCTGGAACCAGTATTGTTCAGTGTCTTTTTGATGATATTGCCGAAGAGTTAAAAGGAAATGTTTGCCTCTTTGCAAATGACAAGCAGATTTGCAACAGAGTGGACACCTCGGAGGGAGTAGACAATATGAGAAAAGATCTATAAAAATTAGAACAATGATCTATTTCTTGACAGTTGAGACTTAGTGCAAAGAAGCACAGAGTAATGCTCTTGGAATGCAGAAATCCAAAGGAGCTGTATGCAGTAGGGGCTGAGAGACTGATGTGCACAGACCAAGAGTTGGACCTTAGGGTGATAGTGTCTGAGGATCTCAAGATGGCGAAACAATGTGACAAGGTGGTGGCCAAAACCAGAAGGATGCTTGGATGCATGCAGAGAGACATAACTAGCAGAAGTAAAGAGGTGTTAATGCCCCTGTCCAAGTCATGAGTGAGGTCTCACTTGGAGTATTGTGTTCAGTTTTGGAGACCGTACCTCACAAATTATATAAAAAGACTTGAAATGGTTCATAGGAAGGTGAGTAAAGTGACATGAGGCCTGCATCAAGAGACGTATGAGAAAAGACATGAAGGCCTAAATATGTATACCCTAGAAGAGAGGAGAGGCAGGGGAGATATGATACAGTTATTTAAAGATATTAATGAACAATTGTTTTTCAAAGACAGGGAAGCTGTAAAACTAGAGGACATGACATGAAGCTGCAAGGAGGTAAACTTAAAAACAATGTCAGGAAATACTTCTCAAGAAAGGGTAGTGGATGCCTGGAATGCTCTTCCAGCTGAGGAAATGGTGGGGGCAAAAACAGTGATGAACCAGAGACAGGCACAGAGGGATCCCTACATAGCAAAAGGATGGAGTCAAAGCAAATTTGAATAACGTTTACACTTTAAAAAATAGAGGGGGGGGGGAGTAACTTGCACCTTGGGCAGTGGAATGGCCATATGATTGAGGGGGGGAGCACAAGCTCCACCTCACCTCTTGCCCCCTGTGGCCTTCCCCTCCTGTTCTGCCTGCAGGGATCTGATTTCCCACAGGCAGAAGAGAAGGAGGATCGAATGCCCATGGGCAAACAGCCTGTATGGAGGCTGTGATCCCCAGCAGTTAGACAGACGTTTTTGCCGCAGTCGCAGCTGCTCTCTTCTGCCCATGGGAGATGGGATGCCGCGGGCAGAACAGGAGAGGAAGGATGCGACTGCGGTCTCTATGCAGTTTGCGGCTAGCATTTGGCAGACAAAATTTTGGGGGACCAGTGCCGATGTGGCCTGCCCCATTCCAAAGCCTATGACCTGCACAATACAATAGTAGCACAAAAGTAGCCAAAATCATTGTTAAAATACAGCCTCTCAAGCTGATGTAAATTTACATGACTGAACTATGTTCGTAGCTGTATATATAATAACCTACCAATCTTGATATTCAGCCATTGCAGTCAGTGTTTTTTTAAGTGCCAGTTGCAGCAGTTAAAAAAAAATTGAGATATTCAGCAGTGCTATCAGGCTAGAGCAGTGATTGGCAATATTATCCAGATAATGGTGATATTTAACACCACTATTCAGATAACTTAAAACTGAGTTTTTGTTCTCTTAATATAACCAGATAGCAGCACTAAATATTGATGTTATCTGCATATTTCACCGCCCTGCCTATGGACCTCCCCCAGCACTATCCAGATAGTGCCAAAATGGTCTGTAAGGTATTCAGAAGCATTATCTGCTTAATGCCAGTGAATATCAACTCATAGCCATAACCAATGCCACTTATCCAAATAGCGGTGCCTGCTGTCCAGTTTTGCATGTTGGCCCAGAGTTTCTCATGGTTTACACATTCAAAAGCCTTGCTGTAGTTGATAAAATACATATAGATATCCTTTTGGCATTCTTTTGTCATTGCAAGAATCCATCTCACATCCATGATGATGTCTCTCGTTCCTTGCCCTTTCCTGAACCCTGCTTGCACTTCAGGAAATTCTCATTCTAGGTATGGTTGTAGTCTCTGCTGAATGATCTTGAGTACAATCTTGTTGGCATGTGGGATCAGGGTGATTGTGCGATAATTTCTACAGTCATTCTGATCACCTTTCTTCAGTATAAATATAAACACAGATCTTTTCCAGTCAGTTGTCCATGATGTTGTCTTCCAAATTTTCTGGCAGAGCCTTGTATGTATGTTGATAGCTGCATTTGATTACTGTAATACTTCAATGGGAATACCATCAGTGCCCGGTGCTTTGTTCTTTAATAAGGCTTTCAATACTGTTTTAATTCTTCTTTCATCACCAATGGTTGCTGATCATAAGGTACAGGTTGAAATGTCTGTTGGTCCACTTGATTTTTATCGTATAGTGACTTTCTATATTCTTTCCACCTTTTCTTGATGATCTCAGCATTATTCAACATGGATCCTTAAGCATCTTGTAACATTCAAATTCGAGGCTGGAATTTTTTCTTTAACTCTCGTAGCTTTAGGAAAGTCAGTCTTGTTCTTCCTCTAATCATTTCTGCTTCTGTTTCCTTGCATGTGTCATTGTAGTACTTCTCCTTGCTGCACATTGGAAATTTCTGTTGAGTTCTGCCTCTCTTTCTCCTCTGGATTTAGCTTCTCTGCATTTCTGGGCAATTTTTAGAGTTTCTTCAGTCATCCATTTTGGCCGTTTTTGCTTTTTCACTTTATGTAAAAACTTCTCGCTTTCTTCCAGCACAACCTTCTTGATGTCATCCCATAACTCTTCTGGAGCACTGTCATTTGTATCTAAATCAGCAAATCGATTTTGCAGGCAGTCTTTAAATTCTGATGGTATTTTTTCAAGGTCATATTTTGCTACATTTATGAGTGCCTTGCTCTTTTTCAACTCTAGCTTGAGTTTGCATACAAGTACCTCAGTCAGCTCCAGGTGTTGTCTTTGTTGATATTATAGAGCTTTTCCATCATTGACTTCCACAGATGTAATCAATTTGATTTTTGTATAATCCATAGGATGAAGTCCATGTGTACAGTCGCCACTTGTATTGCTGGAAGAACGTGTTTGAGATGAATAGATTGTTAGTCTTGCAGAATTTTATCAGTCTTTCTCCAGCTTCATTTCTGTTGCCAAGTTCATATTTCCAACCACTTTACCTTTTTCTTTGTTGCTAGCTTTTGCGTTCCAGTCACTCATGACTATCACGATATCCTGTTTGCATTTTCTGTCAATTTTGCTTGTACTTGTTCATAGAACTCATCACCTTCATCCTCTTCTGCAGCTGTTGTTGGGGCATATACTTGAATTATAGTTGTGTTGATAGGCATTCCTCTTAGACGAATAGAGATTAAGCGTTCGCTGACTGCATTGTATTTCATTATAGTTCTTTCAAGTTTCTTCTTAATTATAAATGCAACACCATTTCTTCTTTGTCTTTCATTTCCAGCATAGTAGACCATGTGATCATCAAATGCAAAGTGCCCGATGCCAGTCCATTTCAGTTCGCGGACCAACAGAACCCAACAGATCGAGTTGTATATGTTCCATTTCATTCTTGACCACCTCCAACTTCCCTTGATTCATGCTTTGTATGCTCCATGTACCAATGTGTAAGACATCTTTGCAGCTTCTGACTCTCATTTTTTGCGCAGCTACATCAGCAGTCAGACGTCCTGAGGGCTTTGATCCAACCACATCTTAAATGCTGGCTTTACTCTGAAAAGTCTTCAGTTCCTCCCCAGTAGCCAGTTGAGGGCCTTCTGAACTGGGGGTCTCATCTTCCAGTACTATAGTGCAATTTGTTTTGTTGTGATTATCCACTGGGTTTTTGTGGCAAAATACAGAAGTAGATTGCCAGGCCTTTCTTCTCTCTGGGTAATTCTAGTGTTGTTGCTGTTGTCACAGAAATGTGATCCTCCACCGCCAACACTGTCCCATTCTGTGATGGGTGGTTTGCCTTAATCTGGCACCTCAGCTGAGACCTGTCCATTTTCAGAGACCCTGCCAGTAGTTAAGCTACCGATAGCTTAGCCCTCAGCATCACTGATGCACACAAGCCCTCACAGCACGAGAAGCTGCAAACCATGTGAGGGATGATAGAGATGTTTATTTATTTATTTATTTGGACATTTCTTATATATCGCCCCTTCTATCGATCAGAGGCGGTTTACATTGAACAACATTCCAGGGTCCTGGTTACATAGAACATTTCAAACTATAATACAATAAATTATATACATATTACACATCAGTTTAAATAAACCGAGATGTAATGAAGGCTAGGTCTGAACTATTTACATACTGTATTTACAGCAGAGCAGAAATACAGGCAGTTTAAATACCTCCGTGGCATAAATGCACAGGAGGAGAGCCTCTTTCAATGGAAAGCAAGCTCTGCTACGAGGGGACATAGGATGAGGGTGAAAGGGGATACTCAGGAGTAATATACCAAAATATTTCTTTATGGAAAGAGTGGTGGATGCGTGGAATGGTCTCCCAGTGGAGGTGGTAGAGATTGGGACAGCGTCAGGGTCATTCTGATACTGTCCATCCCCGCTATTCATGCCTCTTCCCGGTCCCGTTTACCTTCCTCGCGTCTTGTATGGGGAAGGTAGACTGGGGCAGGAAAGGGGCGGCTCGGGGGCAGTGTCCAAGGTGGGCAGTGGGTAGTTCACTGCCCCAGACGTACAGGGCAAATTCTAATGTAAGTCCAGGGCCGGTGGCTTGCACAGGGAACTTATTCCACCTCCGAGGTGGAATAAGTTCTCCTATTCAGCGGGGTGTGGATGGGACATAGAGGATGAGGACATTCCCCACAGCCCGACCCTGGCCTTAGGAGGCCAGATCGGGGGTCGGTCTGTGGGGAAATCAATGCTGGAGCCGGCGGCCGAAGATCGCAGTTCTTTGATGACTGACTGAGTTAGCTAGGAAAGGCCTGTATGTGCAGGCTGGACGGAATCGGGGTCCTGGCTTGCATGTACAGGCCTGTTCGCGATTCTGATCCCGCGGGACTAGACGTGCCCTGCAGGATCAGAATCGCGACTCCCTTTGTGCATCCGGTTCTGGCCCGGGCACGCAGGATGGAATCGGGCCCTATCTGAATTCGAAAGAGGATGGGACAAACACAGAGGATTGCTAAAGTTAAAAAGGGAACTATTGAAGCAGTTGATATGGAAGGGCAGACTAGACAGGCCATGTGGTCGTTTTCTGCCGTCATGTTTCTATGTACGAAAATTATAGATGGCTGCAAAAAAGATTTGGGGGCTGTCATCATTGCCAGGAGTTGTGCAACAAAATATTAGTGAAGGGTGCCTTTAATCCTGTCCAGGTCATATTTTGTTTTTTATCTCAGAAATTACTTTGTCTAAGTTGCACAGCCATCTTTTTTGGTTGTACACCTTTGAACATACCATTGGAATATTTCCAATTATTTCTCAAGATATTGTACACAATATACCTAAAATTCAAGGGCGCCAATAATGTTGACCACAACTGTACAAATAATAACAGTAATATAAAATTATAGGGTACAGAAAGGGCAACAACAGACAATTCCCGGGTTCTGGTGCTTGTCCAATTACATTTTTGACCCAGTAGCACACACACAACATATTTTGTTGCTGTTTTGCCAGCGTCTGCCAGGATTATGCAGACGTTTTCCTGCTCGTTCTTTTGTGGAAAATCTTTGAGGTTCTTTATTTGGCTTTGGGAAATGTGCATTTCTAATATTTTTGTATTTTCCACAGTACATGAAAAACCATTTCTCCAGTGTTATATTACATGCATTGGATTTTCAGTTCAATTTGTCTTCATGTTTCTATTTCTAGTGTATGATCATTTATTCTTTATTTACTGACCATTTGTGTTTTGCATGTTTAACTGAGAGGAGGAACTCTGCTAGTATATAGTTTTTGTATAGGGATCTGTTGTGAGTTCTATGTCACAGCAGTTCCGCTCTTTGCATCGCTGAAGAGCCACTCTGCTCCCTAACCCTTTCCCTCCTGTCTACCCTCCTGTCCTGTAGGGAACAGAAGGGATGAGATTGCCTAGAGGAGTTGTGATTTTGTCTATAAATCTCTATGTATAATTTGTGATCACTTATTCTGTGTTTGGTGTGGGAGTTTCCCTTTGTGAACAACATGAGGTATTTTCGCTAGTGCGTAGTTTCTATGTAGTGCAGCTTCTTCTGTTTTTACAAAAGAATGTGCATTACTTATAACACATTTTGAATTTTAGCCCTCATTTCTAAATACTGTTCAGGCTAACTTAAAACATTTTTAAAATTCAAGTACAATACATGTACCTCTACCAAAGAACTTACAATTTAAATGGGTACCTGAGACGATAGGAGATAAGGAAAGACTTGCCCAAGGTCAAAAGGAGTGTTACTGGGAGACGTGCCATTTAACCCCTGGTTTTCCTGGTTCTCAGTCCATTGCTATAACCACAGAAACATAACAGCCATACTGGGTCAGAGCTAAGGTCCACTAAGCCCAGTGACCTATTGACAACAGTGGCCAATCCAGGTCACAAGCACCTGACATATCCTAAAAGTAGCCAGTTCCGTGCTACTTACCCAAAGATAAGCGCTGGTTTTCTCCGTCTACCTTACAGCAATTTATTTATTTATGGACCTTTCCTCCAGGAATTTGTCAAAACCTTTTTTTAAACCCAACTACATTACTTGCTTTATCCACATTCTGCTATCTGTTTGTAACTTCATGTCCTTTAGTCCTTGCACTTTTTGAAAGAGTAAACAATCTTTTCGTATTTATCCCTTCCACTCCGCGCATTATTTTATAGACCTCTATTATATCTCCCATCAGCTGTCTCTTCTTCCAGCTGAAAAGCCCTAACCTCTTCAGCCTTTCCTCTTAGGAAAGTTGTTCCTTCCCCTTTATCATTTTGGTTGCCCTTCTCTGTCCCTTTACTAACGCCGTTATACAGTTTCTCCAGGACCAAGCAGGAAGTCAGTCCTCACTTATGGGTGACGTCGGCGCCGACGGAGCCCTCGCGGAGCAATTTTCCCCAGCTTTCAAAGAAAGCCTTTGGGAATTGCAGCGCGCATGCGCGGTCGTCTTCCCGCCCGAGGGTGCCATCTTAGCCAGTCTTCTTTTTTCCGCGGAGCCCTACAGACGTCCCCGTCTTGTCCCCGCGAAAAAGTTGATTTTCTTCTTTATTTTATCCTTGTTTTCTTTCGGTTCGACGCCGATCGTTTTCCCGCCCGGACTCGCGACGCCGGTCTCGAGTCCTCTTACTTTTTTCGGTTTTTCTGACTTAGTCAGCTTTCGTTTTCGTTTTCCCTGGCAGCCCGGTCCTTTGACCTCGCAGGGGCCCTTTTTCCCCCGATGGCTACCAGTGGGTTTAAGCGGTGTGGTCGGTGTGACCGAAATATGTCACTAACCGACACACACGACTTTTGCCTCCGCTGCCTGGGCCCGGATCATGAGGAACTGATCTGTGGGCCCTGCAGCAAACTGTCCTCAAAGGCGTTGAGAAGTCGGCGGCATCAGCGTGAGAGAATCTTCGCTGACCCCAGCCGTACCCGGACCTCGTCGGAGGCCTCCGTGTCAAAAGGCTCCAGCTCGGACCGTCGCCGGAGCTCCTCCGACCGGGGTTCTCCCTCCGGGGACCATCGTCGGAAGGAAAAACCCGCGAGGGCGGCGTCGGTGGACGCTCCTGGCTCCGCGAGGGCCAGGTCGCATAGCCCCGACAGCCGCCCCGGGTCCTTGGAGAAGGAACACGTCCCGAAGCGACCTCGCCTGGAGTCGGAGATGCCTGCCCAGGTAAGTCCTGTGGTCCTTCTGGACTCGCCTCCGCGACAGCCGACGTCGGGCCCGACGCCGTCGGGGCCCGAGTCGGGGACTGCTGGGTCGCCTGAGCTCGGACTCAGGTTGACGGCCTTGGAGAGCAGACTGTCTGCCTTCATGGACCAGCAGAGGGCACTGCTCGCTGGCTTCGCTGGCGTCGCTGCCCCGACCGCCGGGACGTCGACGTCCAAGTCGACCCCGGAGACCGAGCCGATCCTCGAGTCGATGAGAACTCGAGTCGATCCTCGGTCGAGGTCGCCCTCGGCCTCCCGTTCGGGACCGAGGTCGCCGACGCCGACTCCCTCGGCGTCGGGGCGGCTGGCGCCGCACCCTGCCCGGGCCGACCCCACCGAGTCCTCGTCGGAGTCGGTCTGGGAGTCTGAGGAGGAAGAGTCACCTGATTCTTTCCAGACTCGGTGTGTCCCATCGGACTCACCGGAGTCCGAGCCTCGGAAGCAGTCCCCCCCGGAGGATGCCCGGTTCTCGGACTTCGTTAGGGATATGGCCAAGGCTTTGGCCTTCCCTGCGGATCCCGAGGAGGAGCCTCGAGCCGAAGAGCTCGACGCCCTCCAGTATGACTCTCCCGCGAGGGAACACTTTACTGTGCCGGTTCCTCCTATGCTGGAACGACTACTCTTCCGCATGTGGGAGAGTCCGGCCTCCTCGCCGGTCCTGAGCAAGCGGGTCGATTCTATCTATCGAGTCCGCAAGAGCCCTGGCTTTCAAAAGGCACAGCTGCCACACCATTCCATGGTAGTGGAATCGGCCATGCATCGTCTTAAGAGCCAGAAGATGCACTCCTCGGTGCCTCCTGGCAGGGAGGCCCGTAACCTGGATGGCCTTGGCAAGAAGTGCTTCCAGGGCTCTATGCTCGCTTGTCGTGTCCAGGCTTACCAGCTATACATGGGCATGTATCTCCGGGATCTGGCTAAAGAGCTAGCCGGATTCTCCGCTGGTCTCTCCGAGGAGCCCTTGCGGAGGTTCCTAGCCTTGTCCACGGGCATTCGGGAATGCTCAAAGTTCATGTCCCGAGCAGCCTATGATGGCTTTGAAGCCTCGGCTCGAGTGGCCGCAGCCGGCATCGGTGCCCGCCGACAGGCTTGGCTTCAGTCGTCAGACCTTGAGCCCTGGGTGCAGGACAAGTTGGTCGATGTCCCCTGCCGAGGCGAAAACCTCTTTGGCAAGCCCATGGCGGAAAAGGCTGCGCAAATTGAGACTGAGACTCTCACCCGGACCAGGCTTTCTAGGAAGACCTCCGCCCCTTCCCAGAAAAAGAAGGGCTCGGGGAAAAAGTCCTTTTACCCGAGGAAGGCGGCTGCCTACAAACAATACCCCCATTATCAGGCCCCTGCAGCTCCCCAACAGGGCCAGCAGGCCAAGGGATGGGGTAACGGGTCCCGTAGGCAGCAAGCCCCCAAGCCTGCACCACCAGCCCCTGCTCAGCAGGGTGGGGGTTTTTGACTCGCTAAGCATAGCCTCTCCCCCCCCGCTGGTTCCTCCCAGCACCGGAGGCCGGCTGGTTCACTTCGCCCACAGGTGGTCCAGCATCACCGCAGATGCCTGGGTGCTTCAGGTCGTGCGAGAAGGCTATCTTCTCCACTTCCATCAGGACCCTCCCTCCTATTTTCCGGGAGAACCTCCGCGCCCCCCTCTGCACAGGGAGTTGCTCCTTCAGGAGTTAGCAGGTCTTCTGCAGGAACAGGCGGTGGAACCGGTGCCACACCACCTGAGAGGTCAAGGCTTTTATTCAAGGTATTTTCTGATACCAAAGAGAACAGGGGGCCTCAGACCCATCCTGGACTTGCGCAACCTCAACAAGTTCCTTGTGCGGGAGAAGTTCAAAATGCTTACCCTTGGAATCCTTCTGCCCTACCTCCAGCAGGGAGATTGGCTATGCTCCTTGGATCTAAAGGATGCCTACACGCACATCCTCATCCACCCAAGCCACCGCCAATACCTAAGGTTTGTGGTGGCAGGAAATCATTACCAGTACCGAGTACTGCCCTTTGGCCTGTCCTCCGCACCGCGAGTCTTCACAAAATGTCTCGCGGTCGTGGCGGCCCATCTCCGGCTTCACGGCCTCTGTCTTTCCGTACCTCGACGACTGGCTCATCAGGGCAGCGTCCGCTCAGGAGGTCACCAACGCCACGTGCCGCACGGTGACTCTGCTGCAGCACTTGGGCTTTGTCATAAACTTCGCAAAGTCCACTTTGCTCCCCTCACAGGATCTCGAGTTCATCGGCGCAAGGCTGCACACTCCTCAGGCGCGAGCATTTCTACCGCTCGACAGGGCTCAACGGCTCATGGACCTAGCCGACCGCTTTCGCAGCCAGCCCCTGGTCTCCGCCAGGCGCTTCCTGAGACTGCTCGGCCATATGGCTTCCACCGTCCATGTGACCCCCAATGCCCGCCTGAATATGCGGTCTGCTCAATGGTGTCTCCGCCGGCAGTGGCGACAAGCCACGGGCGGCCTTGCAGACCTAGTGCGCGTTTCCGAGCCGCTGGTCTCGTCTCTCCGGTGGTGGCTCCGGCAGCCGAACCTGATATTCGGAATGCCTTTCCAGTCACCTCAGCCGACCCGGGTGCTGACCACCGATGCATCCCTCCTGGGCTGGGGAGCACATTGCCAAAAGGCACGTACTCAGGGCCTCTGGACCACGTGGGAGTCTGCTCAGCAGATCAACTTCCTGGAGCTCAGGGCGATCCGCCTGGCTCTCAAGGCCTTCTCCCACCTGACTTCCCAACAGTCCGTCCTTGTCCAGACGGACAATCAAGTTGCCATGTTCTACGTGAACAAGCAGGGGGGCACGGGCTCCTTCCTCCTCTGCCGGGAGGCACAGAGGCTCTGCTCTTGGGCCGTCAGTCACGGCATTCTCCTCAAGGCAGTTTATCTCCCGGGCCAAGAAAATTGCCTTGCAGACAAACTCAGCAGGGTCCTCCAGCCGCACGAGTGGCGTCTGGATCCCTTGGTAGTTCAGAAGCTCTTCCTCAAGTGGGGTCTCCCCACGGTGGATCTCTTTGCCAGTCCTCACAACCGGCAGCTTCCTCGCTTCTGCTCTCGTCGGCCGCACCCCCTTCGGGTGGCGGCGGACGCCTTTCTGATCTCGTGGTCGGGGAGCCTTCTGTACGCTTTCCCTCCCATTCCACTGGTCTCTCGGACTCTTTTCAAGGTTCTCCGAGACAAAGCCTTCATGATCCTGGTGGCCCCTCGCTGGCCCAGGCAGCCGTGGTTTCCGCTCCTGCTGCAACTGGCGGTGGAGGATCCAATCCCTCTGGGGGTGCAACCGGATCTCCTCACTCAGGATCAGGGGTCCCTCCTGCACCCCAACCTCAGGTCTCTCAACCTCATGGCCTGGCTGCTGAGAGGGTAGTCCTTGCTCCCCTTCTCCTGCCGGCGGAGGTGGAGGAGGTCGTCTTGGCTTCGCGACGGCCTTCTACCCGCAAATGCTACGTCCTTAAATGGCGTCGCTTTGCAGTCTGGTGTACCCAACAGTCTCAGGATCCCTTCTCCTGCCCGGTGTCGGTGATCTTGCAGTACTTGCTCCACCTCTCTAATCTGGGACTTAAGTCCAACTCCGTCAAAGTTCACCTCAGTGCTCTTTCAGCACATCATGTGCCGGTGGACGGCAGACCTCTCTCCAATGACCCTCTTGTAGCGAGGTTTCTCCGAGGTCTCCTTCTACTTAAACCACCTCTGCGCCCGCCAGCGCCTGACTGGGACCTGAATGTGGTTTTGCAGCGGATCACCTGTCCGCCTTTTGAACCTATGGCTACCTGTTCTCTCCGTTTTCTGTCTTGGAAAACACTGTTCTTGATAGCCCTCACTTCCGCCAGACGCGTAAGTGAATTGCAGGCCCTCGTGTCTGATCCCCCTTACACTAGGTTCTACAAGAATAGGGTAGTCCTACGGACTCACCCAAAATTTCTGCCTAAAGTGGTCTCCCCTTTTCACATCAATCAGGAGGTGGTACTTCCAACCTTCTTTCCCAGACCCCACTCCTGCCGAGCTGAGACGGTCCTCCATACCCTGGACTGTAGAAGGGCATTGAACTTCTACCTTGACCGTACGCGGGAGCACCGTAAAGCTGCTCAGCTTTTTGTATCTTTTGACCCCAATAAATTGGGGCTCCCGGTCTCCAAGCGTACTCTGTCCATCTGGGTTGCACACTGTATCTCTTGGGCTTCTGGGGCAGCCGGACTCTCCTTAGAAAGTCGAGTCACGGCTCATTGCGTTCGGGCAAAGGCCACGTCAGTGGCTTACCTCCGCTCTGTTCCGCTGGCAGACATCTGCCGGGCCGCTACTTGGTCTTCGAGCCAGACTTTTGCGGTCCATTACTGTCTCGAGAGGGAGTCGCGTAGGGACAGTGCTTTCGGACAGGCAGTCCTCCGTAATCTCTTTGAGGTCTGAGCAACTCCTACCCTCCATCCCGGATGTGGGCTACCGGTGGGTGATAATTCAGCGAAGATTCTATCCTTCTGTGCTGCTGAGCTAGAGGGAGCTCATTTTTGTGCTTAGGGTCTCCGGTAGCCTTGAGCTTGGGAGTCCCATAAGTGAGGACTGACTTCCTGCTTGGTCCTGGAGAAAGCGTAGTTACTCACCTGTAACAGGTGTTCTCCAGGAGCAGCAGGAATCAGTCCTCACTACCCTCCCTCCTCCCCTTGGAGTTGCAATCGTCTGCTTATGTTTTTTGCAAATAATTTTATGCTGTCTTTTTTAGCTATGTCATCTGACTGGCTAAGATGGCACCCTCGGGCGGGAAGACGACCGCGCATGCGCGCTGCAATTCCCAAAGGCTTTCTTTGAAAGCTGGGGAAAATTGCTCCGCGAGGGCTCCGTCGGCGCCGACGTCACCCATAAGTGAGGACTGATTCCTGCTGCTCCTGGAGAACACCTGTTACAGGTGAGTAACTACGCTTTTTGAGATGTGGATACCGGAATTGCACACAATATTCAAGGTGTGGTCACCCCATGGAGTGATACAGAGGCATTACGATATTATTTGTTTCATTCTTTATCCCTTTCCTAAAGTTTCCTACCATTCTGTTTGGAGGAAGTTTGTGTCATTGTTACTGAGATGACAAAAAAATTGAAACTTTTTGTACTGGAGTAGTAGGAGAACATGCTAGTTCAGCCTAGCCAACCATTTCCGAGATTACCTTCAGCCAATGCAATATGGATTTTTGTAATGTACAAATTTTATATATTTCCTTTAATATTCTATTTTTTTTTTTTGCAAAATGCCTGTCAAAATCAGATGAGACATTCATCAGATACTGTGACAAATTTTATGGTACATATTTGTATTTATATGCCCACTAAACAAAGCTTAATATTAAAATTTACAGGGGGTAGTTTCTATAACAATATATCTCCAGGAACAAGCAGGAATGAGTCTTCACATATGGGTACGTCGGTACCGACGGAGTCTGTGCGGGAACGCTTCCCAGCGTCCAATCAAAGAGCTTTTGGAAGCATCTCACCATGCCTGCGTGCTGCCTTCCCGCCTTTCCCAACTGTCTCTCCTCAGTTTTCGTTTTCCGCGGAGCCGGCAGGATGTCCTCCTGTCACCGCAGAAAATTCTTGTCTTATTCTTTAGTTTTCTTGTGGTCGTGGCTGTCTTCCCCGACGCCACCGGTACCGCCGCCGTTTTCTTTTCTTTTCTTTTCTTGTAAAATCTTCCTTTTTCAAGGGATATTTTTTCTTCATAGTGTCTCATGGTTTCTTAGGCCTTTTAGGCCTCTTCTTTTCCTTCATGGAACCGCCAGCCACTATCTCCAAGAAATGTTCAAACTGTGGCGATACAACTTTATTTTTAGACCCTCGAAGTCGGTGTCTAACCTGCTTGGGTCCTGACAACAGTTTGGTGAGAAGAGGTTTTCAACATCGAGGTTCCCTCAATACACGGTTTCCCTCCAACTTCGGGGCACCATCCCTTTCTTCTACACAGGATCAGGTAACCCACAAACAGTCTTTTAAGACTAGCCAGCCCTCGAGTGGTAGGTCTCATGCTCAGCATGTAGACGGCTCCGGCCTTGCCCTCAAGGGCCCACTGGCTTCAAAACCCCGGCGGAAGTCTTCGGTCTCCAAAGTGTTTGAGGGGTTTCAGGTTGTTCCTGGGGTTCACCCCTCACAGAACATACCTGAGCCATGTCCGGTGGTGGCATCCGCTTCGAGCGGTACCGATACCCCGGCATCGGCACTGGTGTTGGATGAAACACTCCTCACCAGGGATGGTCATCTGGCATCCTCGGTGCCTTCGGGACCGGTGGATACTCTCCAGACTGACTTTCCATTATCGGTACCAGCACCGATACTACCACCGACGTCGGTACCCTCCAGACATGCATCGATAGCCTCACTTCCTTCGATGCCGAGTCTGGAATCGATCTCCAGTCTGGAGGACTGGGTACCGACTCGCCTTGGTACCGGCTCTCGGCGGTACCGAAGGCTTGGTTCCGATGATTCGGATCCGCAACTCTCGAGGCCGTTTGAGTTGCCACTAGTTGACCTTCATCCACCGGTGTCAGACACGGTACCGAAGTCGGTACCGATGTCCTCATTACCCTTGCGGTCGGTGCCTTCCATGCTTCGCTTATCAGGCTCTCTGCCCTCAATGCCGAGTTTGGAATCGATCTCTAGTCTGGAAGACTGGGTACCAATATGCTTTGGTACCGACACCGATCGATACTGGAGGCTCGGTACCGAGGATAGCGGCCGGAGGTTTTCGGTTACCTCGGTACCAATTGAACTGTCACCGATGGCTGCTCCGATGTCTCTGTCGGGCTCAGCTCCGACATCGGTACCGGTATTGGCATCGGTACCGGTATCCACAGTAGCATCGTGGCCAACTCCTGCCATGCTTTTTTCAACAGGATCGCTCCCTTCTATACCAAGCTTGGAGTCGATACCTGGCATGGACAATGTGGTAATGACGGTCGCTGCTCCTGACAGCCAGTACCAGCGACCGTCCCTTAAGCATTCCACACTGCACCGTGCAGGATCTTCTATTCCTATATATTTGGATAGCTCTTTCGGTGCTCAGGCTAGTTCTTCAGTTCTAACCTGTCCAAGGGAGATTCCTGTTGGGGATCCCTCTTTTCAGAGTTTCCTCCTGGATATAGCAAGATCTCTTGCCATTCCTATCCCGGGACATGATCCTGCACAAGGCTCTGTTTCTACCAAAGCAAAGGAGAACATAATGCTTCCTTTGCATCATTCCTTGCAGGATCTCCTTCTAGGAATGTGGGAAACACCTTTAAGGGTACCCCCACCTTCCAGAGCAACTGATCTCTTATATCAGGTGCCCCCCTCTGCAGGATTTCAAAAGACTCAACTTCCTCATCATTCCATAGTAGTGGAATCAGCAATGAGGCGGGTAAAGAGTAAGAAAAAGCACTCTTCTTATCCGCCAGGTCGTGAGTCTAAGACACTAGATGCCTTTGGACGTCAAACCTTCCAGACATCTATGCTTTCTGCAAGAATTCTCTCATATATTTTTTATGAGTCTATCTCTTGAGGAGGTCACAAAGCAATTACATCTTTTGACTCCTTCCCTTACAGAGTCCATTCTTCACTGCTTAAGCATCTTCAGAATATCTCTTGGTTTCTTACTCGTGCTTCCCTAGACTCTTTTTGAGTCTGTTAGCAGGACTTCTGCTATAACTATAGGGGCATGACGTAGAGCCTGGCTCCAAGCTTCAGACTTGGACAAATGGGCACAGCAAAGACTGGGACATACTCCTTGCACTGGAGACAATCTTTTCAACAAGGAGTCTTTATGTCAGGTTACTCAGTTGTCCACTGACTTACCTGTTCCTAGGGGCTGTTCTGCACCTTCTTCTGTCCCAGTAGGTAGGAAATGTCCTGCCAAACTTTCTTCCCATAGGAGAAGAAGGTTTTATGCATCATCTGCCCATCATACAGATGTTCCCAAACAAGGGAAGCATCGTCCTGGTCTGCAGAATTCAACCTCTCACCAGGCTCAGCAAACCCAGCAACCACAGTTTCTGATCAATCTCCATCAGATGCTTGTGACTCTTAGGGTTAAAATCTGCAGTTGCTTCTTCTCAGTAGAGGCAATCCACTGCTGTCATTCTAAATCCTAGACATGGATCTCTTCCCAAAAGACATCCATTTTTTCTATGTTCTATGAGCTGTCAGGATGTTCATGCTTATAGGTCACAGGGTTCTCCTCTTCTTCCTGCTAGGGAAAGAGGTCTAACCACTATCAACGATAGTTTCCTGTGCCAGCATGTCTTTTTTCCTTTCTATAGACTTACTACTTTGTAATTCTTCTTCAGCTCCATTCTCTTTACCCTCTTACCAAGCTTTTCCTCTGTAAGAGCGGTATTGCTTCACTGGAGGGCTTTTCTTCAGCCTCTCTAGTTTTGTTACTTTTCCAGTGCGGAGTTCTCCTCTCTGAGTTGACTCCTCTTTTTCAATCTTGCTTTGAGGCAGTTCATCAGACATGTCCAGAGTTTTCTACTCCTGTTCTGTCTGTTCTTTCTGTTTTTAAACAGTAAGATTCTTTCTGCTGTCTGGCAAGCAGCTGCCAATGCAGGAGCCTTAATGTTTGGACCACTGGTTCTTATCCACCAGCAACCAGATTTGTCCTCCACTAACATTCTGTCTGGTCTTAGTAGTGGCTCCAAGTCAGTGCTGTCATCTGTCTTGAAAATTTTTTCACTACAAGCTTGTTGGATTGTCTTCTCTTTCTGCCATCTCCATTCCCCTGGGTTTGGCAGCATAGTTGACATAGGTACTGGATCTCCAGCAGCCAGTCCTATCTCCTCATTCTCCTGCATCATGCTCTCTGCAATTCTACAGAGAAGCTCTCCACTATGGGCCCTTGCTAGAGAGCATGAGGGTTTTTTCTCCAACAGCTATCCTAGATGGTTGGAAAAGGCTTTTTCAGTCATGTCTCCCATGACTAGAAAGGTTCTCCCTTTTTCACTATCTCCTTTTTAATATAAAGGACATAGGCCTTCTCTTACGTGAAAGCTTAAGGAGTTGCCAATTCCCTGCTTTGGTCCATACTATTTCCAATCGGGAATATGCTTTTCTCCTTGCAGCTCGTCCTCATGGTAAGAACGCATGATACCTCTTTGCCCTTAAGCAGGTCAGCATGGTATCTCATTTTTATGCGTCTTCTGTTCACTTACCATGCTAGAGTTCTGGAATACTCAGGACTTGCTGGCTGCAGACTGATTTCATCCTCTGCTTTTCACGTAACTGTCCTGGTTATTTCACTAGCTAGCACCCCTGTAGCCATAACCAGTGGGAATAGATTCTCTATATATCTTCTCAAATAGATTCCACTTTCTTGTTATTAGATGAATCTTTCCTCTCCACATTTCCCATGTGAATACCGTTCTTTAGGCATATCTCTGTCTGCTTCTTGCAGACACCCATATAGAGGCATATATATATTCATATCTATAGTATACATCTTACAGATGTCTATGTCTATCATTTGTGTGTATTTTATGCCCTTTCATATCTCACTATAGATATATTCTTATACGTATATCTATATCTATATATAGATATAGATATATGTATCTGTCGAGATATTTTATTATGGGTAGCTATGTATTCTGCATTTATCTACCTGACTGTCGAGGCTCATATAGCTATATGATTCTGACAGATGGGCTTTACCCATACCTATGCTATCCAGCATGTTTGGGGTTCTACACTCACAACCACTTCTGTGGTAGTTAACAACTTCCACCATAACCTTAAGGTTTAGGTACCTCTGAAGCTCTCCATGTTCCAGTATCTCTCCTAGCTGACTCCAGTTAGGAGAGACATTGCGGATCTTCAGCTAATCACAGGCTCTAATGTCTCAGGCGTTTGTCCTTTCTTTTGGGATACAAGGGGTTTCCATACCTTTTCCTCCCACAAGGACTGTGCCTGTTTGTCCAATTCGGTCGGCCTTCTCTTTTTGCTTCCAAGGGTGAGCCACTCTGTCGCCAAAAGAGTTCGGCTTTTATCATAAAGGCTTCCGCTGAAGGCCCACCGTTTTCGGTACTACCCCAGTTATTACCGGGGTCCCCTCTTACCTTTCAGGAATCTGACCTCCACTGTTTTTTCCTACAGGTTTATTACCTCTACTTCACAGTGAGGTCCTCCTTGAGGTTCCTCTACTGGGTTCCCCAGTAGATCCCATGAACCTCTTTACTGCTGTGTAATCCTGTTAGGGGAGGTCCATATTGCAATATTTCTTTCAATATCATTGATGATAATTATCATCCGCACATGGACTCCTTGTCTGCAGTCCTATGCTAGGTTAGCTGTTCCACAGCACCTTTCTTTCTTCAACGCCTACCCTCCATCCTCAGGATGCCTGGTGTTGTGGGGGATAGCATGTTCCAACCTATGACATGCTGGGACTCCAGGCATCTTAGCTTGGGAGTCCCCATATGTGAAGACTCATTCCTGCTTGTTCCTGGAGACAGCACAGTTACTTACCTGTAACAGGTGATCTCTGGGAACAGCAGGAATAAGTCTTCACAACCCACCCACCTCCCCAGGAGTTGTATCTCTATCTATCTTTCCTTTCCTCTCTCTCTCTCTTTGTCTCAGCTTTAAAACTTAACTGAGGAGAGGCAGTTGGGAAAGGCGGGAAGGCAGCACGCAGACGTGGTGGGATGCTTCCAAAAGCTCTTTGATTGGACGCTGGGAAGCATTCCCGCGCAGACAGTCGGTACCGACGTACCCATATGTGAAGACTTATTCCTGCTGTTCCCAGAGATCACCTGTTACAGGTAAGTAACTGTGCTTATTTGGTGCAAAATCCAAGGGTGCTTTTACCCATCATCTTGGCACCAGTTCTCAGAGGGAAAGCATGAGCACACTTTCCTCCTTGAACTACGCCTACTTTTAGATGCTTATAGGATGCATGCATTCCAAAAAGCACTTTGACATGGTCAGGTCTGTATTATCCATGTAAATAGATTTTGAAAATGCAATTATGTGCTTTTACATGATTGTCCTTGGAGGGGGGATGGTTGGGTCGTAATGTTGAGTTATCAAAATCCCAGGGAGTTGGCTTTTGGACTTGAAAGTTAATTCTGAGGGAGTGGGCTGCACAAAATGAAGGTTTTACCTGGTGTGTGTCATATCCTTGCACTATCCCTTCAATTACTCTAGCGTTTTTGATCCCCGGGAGCTGAGATGTCAGTATCTATTCCACTTCTGAGTCCTGATCTTCTCACCAGGAGTACTCCCCCTCTTGAGGATGTTTATATACCCAAAATTTGTTGAGAAGATGGTGAAAGTTCTTTTTATTATCCTAGAGCAGGTCTTAAAAAAGTTTCTTTGATTTTAAGAGCCAGCAGCTGAGACTCCTTCCTCCCCATTTTCTCCACTGAAGTTAAGGAGGAGTCAAAGTCTACTGCAGCTCCTTTAGAGTCTGGTTTACTGAGAATGTTTTCCATTCCATGTCTAAGAGAAAAGAAAGTAGTAAACCGGGGACCCCTGTAGGCCACTGGCAGAAATGCACAGTCATCAGCCCCCATCTCACCCAGTCTCTCTCTCCACTCCCCATCCTGCCATCATCCAGTCTTCCTCCTGTATCCTGTTCCTTCCCACCAGTCTCCTTTTCCTTTTTCATCTCCTTTCTTTCCGATATCACATGGAAGCCGCTACCACTGCTTAGTAAACATACCCTTAGATGTTTCAAATCATACCTATCTTTAGTGATACTGTCCATTTTAGCTAGCACCGCTGAATAGCCACAAGAAGTTGAAACCTCCCAATTAGGCGTTTTGTTATACCTATTTGTGTGGCCCACCTAGATGTTTAATTTAAATGTTTAGTAGACCCCTTATTGACAGTTACCTTTGGCTGAATAAGAATTTATTTGCCCAAGATTATACCTACAGCCCCAGAATTTTTTTTTTTCAAAAAGGACTGAATGCAGCCGTTGCCAGTACTGCTTTTGAATATTGATGTCAACATGTACTCTTGATGGATTTTATTTTTTTTCAAATGGATTTAACCAGCTAACTGGTCAGACCCATTCATATGAATGTTTTCCCCCACAGACTGGCAGAGTATTCGAGGACAAGTGGTTCAGGATGGACTTAGCTGGCTCCGATCTAGCTGACTGTTTTAGCCAGTTAGATGTGTGCTAATTTAATTTTAAGGAACAAATTACCCAGCTAGGTTACAGATGGAAATGTGATTTAACATACCAGCTAAGCTACTACTCATTGTCATCCTGAAAGTCTGCCCCTCAGTGACCAAGCTGTGTGTTTGTGTGGGGATTTTTTTTTTTGTTTTGAGTTTTTAAATCTCATTTCCTCTCAGGTTGTTAAATGCTTTATTTGTGCCCTGCATGGCTTCAGGAAGTATTAGCACAGCCCTTTATTTATGAAGATTCTTAATGTTTAATTCCTTATCGTCCCTCCAGTTTAGTCTCGACATCTAGGGTTTAAGCACCTCCTCCAGCAGCTATGGAGACTGAGAAACGTCATTCTTTTGATGACACTGGTACAAATACCGCTGGGACCGCTTCCTCTGTCCAGTAATCTATTGACAAAGCAGACTCACCCGAGCAACAATGAAGTAGCAAAAAACATAACACATTGAATTTAATATAAACTTAACTAATTAATTTAAGTTACTAACTAACGAAAGAAGACCAAATACCCCCATTATAATCTAGCTGAATTAAATGATTGTACTTATGTATAGGAATCTGTGCTAAGGACTTCCACACTTCCCCGCTCCCTGAAGGAGCCAAACTCGTTCCAGATCCCTCTCTTTTCTTGCAAGCTCCCCACTTTCGTACGGCCCACACGCTTCCCCAAGCTTCGTCTTCTTATGCCTTTGCGGAAACAGCGTGCTTCAGACCCACCACAAGACCTAATCAGAGAGGGTTACGGGACTAGACTGGAGTTCCTAAAGGAACTACAATTAGCAGGTAAGTCTAATTTCCTCTTCCTTATTGTCCCTCCAGTCTAGTCCCGACATCTAGGGATGTAACAGAGCAGTGAAAGTCTTTCTTACCAGGAGGGACCCGCTAGGCCAGCCTGAAGCACCGCTGCACCAAAAACAGTATCCCTTTCCACCTGCACATCAAGACGGTAATGCTTAACAAATGTATTAAACGACGACCAAGTCTACGCCCTACAAATATCAACCGCTGGCACTAGACTGTACACTGCCCACAACGCTGCTTGCGCTCTCGTCGAATGAGCTTTAATGCCTTCAAGCACTGGCTTCCCTTTCAGAATGTAAGCTGATGCTATAGCTTTTTTAAGCTAGCACGCAATGGAAGCTTTATTCGCTGCTTCCCCCTTATGCGCTCCACCATAAAGGACAAAGAGCCTATCCATATTTCTGAAACTTGCAGTCCTGCAAAAATATTTTTTCAGCGCTCGTCGAACATCCAGGGAGTGGGAAGATCCTGAACTCGACTGTCCTCCCGAATTGACAAAGACTGGCAACGAAATGGTTTGATTGACATGAAAAGCCGACACTACTTTGGCAAGAAAGACGGCATTGTTCTCAAAACCACTTTATTATCATAAAACGTCAAGAATGGCTCTCGACAGGACAGAGCCTGTAGCTCCGAAATTCTATGTGCCGACGAAATCGCTACTAAAAATGCCGTCTTGAGCGTCAGATCCTTATCCGACGCTCTCGCCAACGGTTCAAAAGGTTCACGCTTTAAGACATCCAACACCAAAACCAGCTCGATATGCCAAAAGTACCTATGCAGCTGGTGATGATGCCAACTGCACAAATACTTAAAAGAAATTGTGGCTCTGCATGTAATATTGGCTGTTGTATTTGCAAAATGACCAGTTATACACCCAGAAAACGGCAGGGCGAGGGTGAACCAAAAACTGAGGTTCAGCAGCAATATTCAGTTGTCTAATACGTATCAAAGGGTAAAGGACAAATCTAACTTTAGCTGTCTAGCCTAAATGGCTAAAGTGGAACATGAATTTTCAAAGCTAGCACGTATGCAGAGGGTGTCACTGAAAATGTGCATAACTTTATGGCAGTAACTTTTCATAAAGCTTTTCCCACATGTGGAAGGTAATTCTATAAACCCCAGTGTGTTGCACATTTTTACGCATGTTAATTGCTCCTATTCTATAAAGCCAAACCCGCGTGGATTTGACTTTATAGAACACTAGCGTTATTGGTCACTAGTGCATGAAAATTTTAAGGCGGGTTACTTAGATCATCTCTACAGCTGGTGTAAATGACCGTATGGATCTAACAAATATACACCCGAATTCCATAAAATATGTACCTAAATGTGCACTCCGCCCTTGTGCACTCCCGCAGTGACAGTACAGGTGATGGGCTCTGCCTGTGCACTTACAGAAGAGGACCTGCATCATTTACACGTGTACGTACATTTAATCTTCTCAATGCCTGTGGTACTCCAGAGATGAACAGCCCCTTAAGCTAATAGCATTACAAACATCACTCAGTCGTAGTCCTTTAACCCCCTTGCATGGTTTCCTTGCTCCCTTCTGTAAATCTAAGCATTCCACATCTCTACTCCCTTCAGCTCCCCTGAAGAGGGTTGTTTTTTTTTTTTTAATTTCCCTCCACCCCTTTCCAAGTGTTCCAACTGGAACTGATTCCAGAGGAACAAATACTTTAACTGCCCCCTTTTTCTTTAAGTGTCTTCAAATCAGTGCTGACTCCTGGCATTTTCCTGGGTTTTCTTGGCAAGGTATGACTGAAAGTACATTGCCAGTGACTTGCCCAAGGCCACGAGGAGTACCAGTGGGACTCGAACCCAAAGCTCCTGGGTTGAAGGCTGTTGCTCTAACCCCCATGATTGCCTGTTATTTCTGTACATGTAGCGCTCTGCACTCACCATTTCAAGCATCATATTCACCCAGCATTTCTTAGATAGGTGCTCAGCCACCACCCAAAATTTCATAATCTCCTTTTTGGCTCTCAAAATTTCCACCTGGAGGGTGCTGCTGCCCTGCAAGACACATTCATCCAACATGATTAAACTGTAGCTCCACTCAGTCACCTTTCCCAAGCACCTGCTCATTGACCCCTGCACTCTGTCAACCCGGGACATTCTAGGAACATGTGGCAAAAGTTGCCCCTCCCTGCTATAGACTTTTCATAGGACCTATCATCCCAGATCTTTAGCTGGATCCCCTTTTCCCTCGTTAAGTAGTAAGTGGCCACTTACATGCATCAGTGGCCAAAATATCGTGATTTATGCCCATTAGTAGCATGTAAATTTCAACGGCTTCTTATAGAATTACCCACATACAGCCTGTTTTATATGCAGAAAAGGGTTTTTGTAAAATTGTGGGACTGCATACACATGTAAAAAGGCATATCGAAAGAGTGTGCCTGCTTTTACATGACCCGCGTGTAGGCCTTTCTGGGGCGTAATCACAGAGGTGGAGTTTTGATGACTACGCACATAGGGTACTACGCACATTGACACCTTCTTTAGAGCCACTGTATACTTATGTGTAGACATTTCTGTGCTATTGCGATTCATTTTGGGAGCCCACAGCAGGTACATATGTTGCGTGTTTTTGGATGTTTTGCATAAATGTCTTGTTATAAAATTGCCCCTTGTTAAGTGCCGTCAAGTCGGTGTCGACTCATGGCGACCCTCTGGATAGCTATCCTAAATTGTGTCCGGTCTTCAGTCAGGCGGCTCATTGTTGACAGACTGATACCCGTAGCTGCTGTTATTGTATCGATCCATCTCATTGCTGGCCTTCCTCTTTTGCGTTGACCTTCTATCTTGCCAAGCATGATGTCTTTCTCTAATGAGATCTCTCTTCGCATGATGTGTCCAAAGTATGAAATTCGAAGTCTTGTCATCTGAGCTTCTAAAGAAAGCTTAGGTTTGATCTCCTCTAGTACCGACTTGTTTGTTCTTTGGGCAGTCCATGGTATATACAGTATTCGCCGCCAGCACCATAATTCAAAGGCATCAATTTTCTTCCTGTCTGTCTTTTTCACTGTTCAGCTTTCACATCCATATGATGTTATTGAAAATACCATGGCTTGAACAAGTCGAATCTTTGTATGGAGAGAGACATCTCTGCTCTTGAGAATCTTATCTAGGTCTTTCATAGCCATTCTGCCAAGAGCAATGATTCGTCTGATTTCTTGACTGCTTGTTGCTTCTTTATTGATAATTGATCCAAGTAGGTTAAAGTTGTTCAGAATTTCAATTTCTTCTCCTTCAACGATGAACCTGTTGATTATGCCAGGTGGCATGATCTTTGTCTTCTTTACATTAAGGTGCAGGCCCATTTTGAGACTATGTTCTTTGATTGTGAGAAGCAAATGTTTCAGATCATCTTCACTTTCAGCCAGTAATGTGGTATCATCAGCATAGCGAAGGTTGTTGATGAGTCTTCCACCAATCTTCACACCTCTGTTGTCTTCATACAATCCTGCTTCTCTGATGATTTGTTCTGCATATAAATTAAACAGGTAGGGGGAAAGTATGCAGCCTTGTCTTACACCTTTGCTTATTTTAAACCATTCTGTTTCTCCTTGTTCCATTCGAACTGTTGCTTCTTGATCAATGTACAGATTGCGCAAGAGAACGATCAGGTGTTCTGGTATACCCATGCTACTTAATGTGGCCCAGAGTTTCTCATGGTTTACACAGTCAAAAGCCTTGCTATAGTCAATAAAGCACAAATAGATATCCGTTTGGTATTCTTTAGTCTTTTCAAGGATCCATCTCACATCCGCAATGATGTCTCTCGTTCCTCGCCCTTTCCTGAACCCTGCTTGCACTTCAGGTAGTTCTTGTTCCAGGTATGGTTGTAGTCTCTTTTGAATAATCTTCAGTAGAATCTTGCTGGCATGTGGGATCAGAGCGATTGTGCGATAATTTTCACAGTCAGTTGGATCACCTTTCTTTAGTATTGGTATAAACACAGATCTTTTCCAGTTAGTTGGCCATGATGCTGTCTTCCATATTTCTTGGCAGAGCCTTGTGAGTACGGTAACAACTGCATCAGATTGCTGCAATACTTCTATGGGAATGCTATCAATGCCTGGTGCTTTGTTCTTTGATAAGGCTTTCAATGCTGCTTCAACTTCTTCTTTCATCACCAATGGTTCCCGATCATAAGGTACAGGTTGAAACGGCTGTTGGTCCACTTGATCTTGATCATATAAAAACTCTGTATATTCCTTCCACCTTTTCTTGATCTTCTCAGCATCATTCAACATACAACCTTGAGCATCTTGTAACATTTCAGTTCGAGGCTGGAACTTTAACTCTTGTAGCTTTAGGAAAGCTGATCTTGTTCTTCCTCTAATAGTTTCTGCTTCTATTTCCTTGCAAGTGTCATTGTAGTACTTTTCCTTGTCCTGTCTTGCTGCACGTTGGAAATCTCTGAGTTCTGCGATTGTCTTTCTTTCTCCTCTGGCTTTAGCTTCTCTGCGTTTCTGGGCAATTTTCAGAGTTTCTTCCGTCATCCATTTTGGCTGATTTTGCTTTTTCACCTTTTGTAGAGACTTCTCGCTTTCTTCCAACACAACCTTCTTGATGTCATTCCATAACTCTTCCGGAGCTCTGTCATTTGTATCTAAAGCAGCAAATCGATTTTGCAGGCAGTCTTTAAATTCCAGTGGTATATTCTCAAGGTCATATTTTGCTGCATTCATGAGTGGTTTGCTCTGTTTCAACTTTAGCTTGAGTTTGCATACTAGTAGTTAATGATCTGTACCACAGTCAGCTCCAGGTTTTGTCTTTGTTGATGTTACAGAGCTTTTCCATCGTTGACTTCCACAGATGTAGTCAATTTGATTTTTATACAGTCCACTGGGTGAAGTCCATGTGTACAGTTGCCGCTTGTGTTGCTGGAAGAAGGTGTTTGAGATGAAAAGATCGTTGGTCTTGCAGAATTCTATCAGTCTTTCTCCAGTTTCATTTCTGTTGCCAAGTCCATATTTTCCAACTACTTTGCCTTCTTCTTTGTTGCCAACTTTTGCATTCCAGTCACCCATGACTATCAGGATATCCTGTTTGCATGTTCTGTCAATTTCAGCTTGTACTTGTTCATAGAACTCTTCAATTTCATTCTCTTCTGCAGCTGTTGTTGGGGCATATACTTGAATTATAGTTGTGTTGACAGGCATTCCTCTTAGACGAATAGAGATTAAGCGTTCGCTGACTGCATTGTATTTCATTACAGTTCTTGCAAGTTTCTTCTTTATTATAAATGCAACACCGTTTCTTCTTTGTCTTTCATTTCCAGCATAGTAGACCACGTGATCATCTGATGCAAAGTGCCCGATGTCAGTCCATTTCAGTTCGCTGACACCCAACAGATCAAGTTGTACACGTTCCATTTCATTCTTGACCACCTCCAACTTCCCTTGGTTCATGCTTCGTACGTTCCATGTTCCAATGTGTAAGACATCTTTACAGCTTCTGACTCTCATTTCATGCGCAGCTACATCAGCAGTCAGACGTCCCGAGGGCTTTGACCCAACCATATCATAAATGCTGGCTTTACTCTGAAAAGTCTTCAGCTCTTCCCCAGTAGCTAGTTGAGTGCCTTCCGACCTGGGGGTCTCATCTTCCAGTACCATAGCACTATTTGTTTTGTTGTAACTATCCATTGGGTTTTCATGGCAAGATACAGAAGTAGATTGCCGGGCCTTTCTTCCGCGCAGTTTAAGTTTGGTGTTGTTGCCGTTGTCACAGAAATGTGATTGTGTGCCGTCAACACTATCCCATTCTGCTGCTGCCCAGATGGGTGGTTTGTCTTGGTCTGGCACCTCAGCTGAGACCTGTCCATCTTGGGAGACCCTGCCAGTAGTTAAACTACCGATAGTTTAGCTCTCAGCATCACTGATGCACGCAAGCCCTCACAGCACGACAAGCTGCAAACCAATTTTAGAAGCCTTATTTGCGATTTACACATGTGTAAATTGCATCCACGTGTAAATGGCTATTTTAGAAAGGATGCTGTTTATGCATGACTGCCCTTAGCCCATGGCTGTTTCAAGAGGGCATGTTAGGGGCATGGTTTGAAAGTGGCCAGGGTGGGTCAAACCCTATTTCATATAGGGAATGCCTATGTATAACCAAAATTGTGCATGTTGGAATTTAGACTTACTCCCTAATACATGTAAGGTTTTAAAAAGCGTGTGTTTCATCCAGCTGTTTACAAGAGAGGTTAAGGGGCTTATCCTTTTTAATCCCCCTCCTAATTTTTCTCACTCCAAATTTAAATTAGATTAAAGCGGCCTCTTTAAGCTGTAAATTTCAGCCAAGCTGCCCCTGGGCATCCAGAGAAAAAGGGAACCCATTTATAGCTGTTCCTGCATCTTCTGAGAGGGATTTCCCCCTGCTGTGGGGGCCCTTTCAGATATTTTGGTTGAAGGCCCTGAATCTGAATTTCTGCCACTGACTGCATTTATTGGTTTAGGCTTGCAAAATGGCCAAGCTGTGCAGATAAGTGCCGGCACTTACATGATAGAGGTGCCGAGTGGTTGCCATGAAATTTTTCCAACAACCCTGTTTGTAAAACGGCTCCCCCGAGTTCATGTATCGACACATACCTATGTATCCTGCGCCTCCCTATTTGGTATTTTAGAAAAGGCTCCACGTTTAGCAAACCCTGTTCTAAAATACTTCCAGAATTGTAACCATCACCACCGCAATGTCTTTTTCTAAGAGGGAAGTCTATAATGGGTGCACAGAAAGTTATGCTCTAAACATGCATCAGTTCTTATTCTAAGGACCTTGCATGCATGCAGTTAGACCTACTCTAGATTAGGTGTTGGTTGCTAATCTGTAAGCGCACGCGTAAGTCCTATCGCATCTACTTTCAGTTTGGATGTGCACTGGGGTGGAGCTTTCATGGAGCATAGACAAGGCCTAAAGTTATGCATGTAAATTATAAAATATTATGACTTAGGCACTATAATAACCAATCTAGGTGCAGGTATTTACACCTGATCTAGAGTAGGTCTAACAGGCATGACCAGGCTAAGGCATGTCTGTCGTCCCTGTTTGATTGAAAGCAAGCTCTGCTACGAGGGGACATAGGATGAGGATGAAAGGGGATAGACTCAAGAGTAATATGCAGAAATATTTCTTTACGGAAAGAATGGCAGATTCTTGGAATAGTTTCCCAGTAGAGGGGGTAGAGAATGAGGACAGTATCTGAATTTAAAAAAGCATGGGACAAACAAAGAGGATCTCTAAAGGGAAAAAGGGGAAAGTTGTAGTGGGTGATATGGAAGGGCAGACTAGATAGGCCATGTGGTCTTTTTCTGCCGTCATGTTTCTAATAAAATAAAACAGGGTACATGCACACTTTACGTTATAGAATAGGACCCACATACTGCAAGCAGGAGGCAACATGCCTTAACTGCACAGGGATTTATTGAATTGACCTCAAAATATCCAAGTTATGTGTTTAAAGTTAAACAGTGGCTGCACTGCTTTATTCTCTAATAAAAGCGCATTAAAAACACAAACAGTGAATATTACTGTCAGAATTCAGCTACAAAGATAAGATTTTGCATGCAGTAGTACATCAGAATATAATTGATGGAGCTGCTTTTTCCATCTAGTGAAAAGAAAATCCTTTAGGTACTTAACTCATCAACAAACAAATCCATTTCATTAATATGAGTTTAAATAAGCATGCAAACCTCACTGCCCTCCTTATTAAATGTATTTTTTATGATAGATAAGGTTGAAAAACTCCTGTCCAAAGTGAACCTCAAGAGTGTTATAAAAAAATCTTTTTGTCGTCAAATCTGTGTTGAGACTCTTTAGATAAGCTCATATTGTTGTCCATTAAAAAGGTTAGAATTTTAGCGTAGTTCTTTCAGTGGCTGCCGTTATATAGCAGTGATCATCCACTGAGTGTCTGTCTGCTCATGGAAGGACCACGAGGAGCAGGGCCGGCCCGCCCACTAGCTAGGCTAGGCGGCTGCCTAGAGTGGCAGACCGCTGTGGGTGGCACAGTGCCCACAGCAGGCCGTGTGCTTCGGCGCATATGACCGGCCGCTTCTGCCTCCCCCCACCCGACAGGAAGTTGCGTTAGAGGAGGGGTCTCAGAAGTGGCAGGTCATGTGTGCGGAAGCATATGGCCTGCCGTGCACCACTTCTGCCGCCACACCAAGCCAAGCCGTCCCCCTTTGACCCCGCTGGCGGAATTGGTGGCAGTGAGAGGGGAGTGGCATGGCCGGGGCTTCTGCCTGGGGCAATAGAAACCCTTGGGCCGGACCTGACAAGGAGCTTTGTGTTCTGTTGCTGTTGCTTGTTTTTATGGCAAATCACTTTTCAGCTCTCCATAGAGCATGATGAAGACAATAGACTCACTTGCAAAGGATAGTTGGATGCACTCAAATCATTTATTGTTGTTTATGAGGTCACAATCCACCTGGTCTGATACCACCAATAACCACAGCATGATAGCTTTGCCTTGATATAAGTCAGCATGCCCATCCTACCCTGCAGCATACCGAAAGGGAACCACTGACTGTCTTCTTTTAAATTTTTACTTTGTTTTTTCAGGTCTATAAAGGTGAATTTCAGCTCCCTGATTTTCTCAGAGATGTACCACAGGTACAGTATTGTAGCAGCCCGCTTCATATGTGTGTCGGGAGGAGGGGGATTTTATTGCAAACTAAACTTTTATTTGTTTTATTGAATACTGTCTTACTTTTATGAAGATGTGAATAAGATTGTTGTGCTATAGATAGCAGCTAATTATTTTGGTAGGAAATTATCCATTTTGGGTGTTTTTTTCTATTCTGAACCACAGTAAAGAGAGGAGTGCAAAGATCTAACCCTGGGTTTCTAAAATATTTTTTAAAAAAGTAGATTATGAAAACTTAACATGTTCAGATCAATACTGACAGTAATGTTTGTGCTTGTAGCATCCTAAAATAAATTAACCCTTGCTAACTTGCTGCAGCAAAGTGCAATCAATGAATAAATCCAGGAGTCAATTGACAGGGTACAAGCCATTTTATTGTGCACAGGCCCAGTCAGTCAAAGCTTCAAAAGGAACTGAGCAAAGTTTTTACAGAGACATAACCATTTATACCTCTTTTTTCAGTTTGATACATGAGAACTTTCTATTGGTTCTAGCTCGATACATGCAAACTTCTCATTGGTTCCAACGCCCCCTGCACCTGTCCAATTAGAAACCCCTACGGGGCCTAGCAACCAGCCCCCTCCCTTAGGATTGTTCTAACAATGGTGCAGTTCTTGATTTTGATACTCCTCTACTGCAAGGTTATTCCTAGCTTCAGGAATGCATGTATTGAAACATTTCTTTCTTTTGCACACAAGAGAATAATGAAAGACTTATGAATTCATGTAAAACTTCTTATTAAGCAGTTTAAAACAGTTTTCTCATTTTTCACAGATTTTTGGTTCTTTTCTAGCTATAATGGGGGTTAGGATCCAGGCCTAACTTACAGGCCTTTCATAGTAGCAGGCTATACTAGGCTGTAGCCTGCCACAACTGATGCTTGTGTTTGGTCACATGAAAAGGTGCCCTGGAAACTTTATGCGTTCAGCAACTTGGAAGGCATTGCAAGAAATTTCACTCAAAGGTCCACACTGCCAGGCTGCTGAACCCCGAGGACATGAAAGTTTGCCTTTGTCTTTTGTCTATTTAGATTTCAGGTATAGCTTGAATTACCGTAGGAACTTTGGCAGTTTAAGCTGGTTTGTTCAGATGGGAATTTGCATTAAATAAAGGGGCATGTTTACTAAAGGTATTAATGTGTGTTAAGTGCCTATAGTTCATTTATTTCTATGGGCACACTAGCACCTATCACGCTTTAACTTCATTAATACTCATTAGCCTTTAGTAAACATACTCCAAAGTATACTTTAAGGAATATTTTTGTCTTGTGCTCCTTCTTTATCAAGTGAACTTTGGAAGTCACATGTATTAGCCTGCTTTTTAGTTGTTTTTAACTGCACTGAATTTGATAGTAAAAGTTTCCAGATGTTCCACAGAACTTAAGAGGCTGGGTGATAAGAATGTTCTGTGGGTCCTATAATGGAAAATTGTCTTACTTCTTCCTGAGGACAGAATTTCTATGGGTATTCCTGCTAGAGGATCCAAGGTCATCTGTCACTGTTCTTGTGTTTCCCTTCCAAATGTCTGGTATATGCACTTTCTAGGCTTTTGTAAAGAAAAGTTGGCTGCAAACACTGGAATATTTTGGGAATGGAATTTGAAAAATAAAGTCTGACCAATGACGTGTAGCGGACGGCAGAAGTATGTACAGTATTTTGGGTTTTGTTTTCTAAGCGGGCTTCCCATATTTAGCATTAGAATTTTGAAGGCACCTGAGCGTATACAGTTCGTCCATTCAGCTAGCCACAACTTAGACGTGGCAGCCTGGACGTCTTCTCTTCTTTCATGACTTGTTAGTTTTGTTTATCTAGAAAATGTATTTCATCACCTCCAAGTATCATTCCTCACTATATCTTCGTTCTAGAATGCAAGCCAGATGGACTGTCTCCAGTAGCATAAGTTCTAATAAGAGACGGTGCCCCATTGTCGGGGGCAGGGGGAAGGGAAGCAGAGGCAGCAGCCTCCCCAGGCCATGGTTCGCAGCTATTATCGCGAGACTTGAGCCCGGCAGTGGGAGAAGCTGGTTGTTGAACCTGCAGACTTCAAGGGAATGGGAGGAAGAGGAATGGGAGGCAGCACAGAAAATATATATTTTTTCTTTTTTATTGAAGTTTCAAATATTTACAATTCTCAGAATCAAACCAGGAAAAGAAAGATTCTATTAAAGAATTATAATAAAAAGCAATAATATAAAAAGCAAAAGTTCACAGAATGTTCAGTAGCCCACGGTAACGAAAAGAACAGAAAATTACATAAAAGAAACTGTCAATCCCGATAGAATACATTACCCCAACATCACTTAATACCCCCTTTAATACAGTTAGGGGTATGTTTACTAAACCGCAGTAATGTTACAGTCATTAGGTTCCTCGGTAATAGTACGGATACCCATATAAAGGTGTGGGCGGTGCATCGTTACGGCAAACCATGTCAGGTAACGTGCGTTACAAGGCGCCTTAGGCTAACACGCATTACAAGGCGCTTTAGGCTAACGCGCGTTACAAGGCGCCTTATAAGGCACCTTATAAGGCACAGGACAAGGCGCCTTATAAGGCACATTACAAGGCACCCTACAAGGCACATGACAAGGCACCTTATAAGGCGCTGTATAAGGCGCCGTATAAGGCACCCTATAAGGTGACCTGTAAGGTGCCTTGTAAGGTGCTTTATGAGGTGCCTTATAAGGTGCCTTATAAGGAGCCTTCTAAAGTGCCTTATAAGGCACCTTATAGGGCTCCTTAGGCTAGGCGCCGTATTAGGCACCCCTGGACAAGGCACCTTAGAAGTCACCCTGGGTTATTGGACCATAGGTTAAGGTGCCCTAACAATGTTACGGTGCCCTAGGTTAGTGTGCCCTAAGAGCTGCAAGGTGCTTCAAGTTGACATGCATAACCTGTGAGGTATAGAAACAGATGTAACCCTAACACCTGTGAGGTATAGAAAAAGATGTAACCCTAACATGTTTGGGGGCAGCTGTACCACAGCACAGGATGTTGGCAATGTAAAGTACTGGAAGGACAGTGGGTGGCAGATGATGGGAATACGTGTCCCCCCAGTGGAGGCAGAGGTGGCAGGATAGTTACAATGATGGGTGGACAGAGGAGTGGTGGTGCCATGCAGATCAGGCACAGGCGAGGCAAGCATGAAGAGGCGCAGTGCAGGAAAGGGTACCAGTGCAGGACATGGGGTGGCAGCCTGCACAGGAAGACAGGACTCTACACAGCTGACAGACACAGATAGATGGACTGAAGGATTGTTGGCAACTGTGGTGAGGGTATTATGGACTGACAGCACAGATCTGCAAAGATATGATTGTTATAGGCATGCAAACTATTTGAGTAGAACAGGCATGAAAGGAGGGACAACGAGGAATTGAACCCATGACCACTACCTAGAACGTCATTGTACTAACCAGTAGGCTGTACCTCTATGGCTTGTTGCACAGCAATGACTGGGTACAGAAGGACTGCAGGTCACCACACAAACTGCTCCGTGTGGCAGGATAGGGTAACCCCACCAGCACCCATGATGCAATGCACATGCAGAACAGCAGTCTACAGCTGATCACCAAATGGGGTCAGCACTTCTCCGGTACCGCATCTTGGTAAGACGGACTGACAGTGTGTGATACTGGCATAGAGTAGCTACAGACCTTGCCATTGTGCAGGTTCTGTGTTCACCCTGAAGGTTAGGATGGGCGCCCAGCACTAGGTCCGCAGTACATATGGTGCTAGAGATAGGTCCTGCTGCACATCCCCATCACTTCCAGTGTGTGACGGGTGTTCCTAGCAGTGCAACCGAAAGTACCTCTGTGCCCATCTGTGTTCCGCAGTCACATGTAGCCCTCTGGGACCAGACACCACCCAGATTAGTGCGTACCCAGTGTTAAGGTCTGGCTGCCATGGGCACCTGGTAGCAGGGCAGAGGGGTGTCTAGACTCATATTAGGTGTATGTAGCACTGCCTCTACAGGTCAAAGTGGTATACAATATATACTCCAAAGGGCCCACAATCACCCATGTTGTAGGTGAGGGAGTGGAGGGACAGGTGCCTGAGCCCTGAGGAATGGCTGTTGGACCAGCAACCCCCATCCTGATGGCGAAAGACAGCCCTCCAGGGCTGGTGCGCATGACCCATACCTGTGACTGGGGCAGACCAGCAGTAATGCGGGGGGTAGGCCTGGAAACCTCAACTGCCCCACACCACGGTCTGCCATTCACCAGCAGACGGCACAGTCAGACTGCACCTGCAGCAGCCTACAAGGTGTTCCAACCATGCAGACAGTCCACTAGCTAGTCCATAGTGCATGCTCACAGAGGAAACATGTGCACCCAGACGTCGGATGTACAGCACAGACACTAAGCAGGTATCTCAGTGATTGGGCCCCAGAACTGAGAACACACAGGTATCACTGGAAACAGATAGTATAGAGCACTATGTGGGAACATAGACATGCCATGGTCAGAGTGAGAGTAACCTCACAGCATGATATGCTGTGGCCACCCTATCCATGCAGGTGGTGTTCAGGCACTACATCGTCCCAGCCATTGCCCTACTCCCTGTGCAGATGCATCCTCGCTAATCCACCCTGTCTGGGCCATACCCACAATACCTTGTTCCTCATGCACATTTGCAGGCTAACGCTGGATCTCCAGGAACAAGCAGGAATGAGTCTTCACATATGGGTACGTCGGTACCGACGGAGTCCGAGCGGGAATGCTTCCCAGCGTCCAATCAGAAAGCTTTTGGAAGCATCCCAACATGCCTGCGCGCTGCCTTCCCGCCTTCCCAACTGCCTCTCCTCAGTTTTCGTTTTTCCGCGGAGCCGGCAGGACGTCGTCCTGTCACCGCAGAAAATTCTTCTTTTATTTTTTAGTTTTCTTGTGGTCGCGGCTGCCTTCCCCAACGCCACCGGTACCGCCTGTGTTTCTTTTTTCTTTTCTTGTAAAATTTTTCCCTTAAGGAATATATTTTTCTTTGTTAGTGTCTCGCGGTTCTCAGGCCTTCTAGGCCTCTCCATTTTTCCTCATGGAACCGCCAGCCATTTTCCCCAAGAAATGTACAAACTGTGGCGGTACAACTTTATTTTTAGATACTCACAATTGGTGTCTAACCTGCTTGGGTCCTGACCATTTTCCTCCGGAGCCCTCGGGCACCAGTATGGTGATAAGAGGTTTTCAACATCGAGTTCCCCTCAACACACGGTCCCCCTCCAATTTCAGGGCACCGACCATTTCTTCTGCACAGGATCAGGTAACCCAAAAACAGTCTGTTAAGACTAGCCAGTCCTCGAGCGGCACTTCTCATGCACAGCATAGAGATGCCTATGGCCTTGTCCTCGAGAATCCACTGGCTTCAAAACCCCAGCGGGAGTCTTCGGCCTCCAAAGCCTCTGTGGGGTTTCAGGTTGTTCCTGAGGTTCACCCCTCACAGAACATACCTGAGCCATGCCCAGTGGTGGCATCCGCTTCGAGCGGTACCGATACCCCGGCATCGGCACTGGTGTTGGATGAAACATTCCTCACCAAGGATCGTCGTCTGGCATCCTCGGTACCTACGGGCCCGGTGGATACGCTTCAGACCGACTTTCCAGTATCGGTATTGACACCGATACTAGTACCGACGCTGGTACCCTCCAGACGTGCATCGATAGACTCGCTTCTTTCGATGTCGAGTCTGGAATCGATCTCCAGTCTGGAGGACTGGGTACCGACTCGCCTTGGTACCGACTCCCGTCGGTACCGAAGGCTCGGTTCCGAGACTTCGGATCCGCAACTCTCGGTACCTCCGACACCGTTAGAGTTGCCACCGGTTGGTATTCTTCCACCGGTATCAGATACGGTACCAAGATCGGTACCGATATCCACAGTACCATTACTGTCGGTACCTTCCATGCTTCTCTCTTCAGGCTCGCTTCCCTCGATGCCAAGTCTGGAATCGATCCCTAGCATGGACGATCTGTTACCGACTGTCGCTGGTTCTGACCTGCAGTACCAGCGACCACCATCTAAGGATCCCATACTGCACCATTCAGGATCTTCTATTCCTATATACTGGAATAGATCCCTCGATGCCAATGCTAGTTCTTCATCAGATCTAGCCTATCCAAGGGAAGTTCCGTCTGGGGATCTTTCTTTCCAGACTTTCCTCCTGGATATGGCAAAATCAATTGCCATTCCTATTCCTTGACAAGATCCTACACAAGGGATTACAGAATACCTCTATGTTCCTAACGAAGCAAAGGAGAACATAATGCTTCCTTTGCATCATTCTTTGCAGGATCTCCTTCTACGAATGTGGGAAGCTCCTTTAAAGGTACCCCCACTTTCCAGAGCAACTGATCTCCTATATCAGGTGCCCACCTCTCCAGGGTTTCAAAGGACTCAACTTCCTCATCATTCCATTGTAGTGGAATCAGCATTGAGGCGAGTGAAGAGTAATAAAAAGCACTCTTCTTGTCCGCCAGGTCGTGAGTCTAAGACACTAGATGCCTTTGGACGTCAAACCTTCCAGACATCCATGCTTTCAGCAAGAATTCTCTCATATATTTTTTATATGGGTCTATCTCTTGAGGAGGTCACAAGGAAATTACATCTTTTGACTCCTTGTCTTCAAGAGCCCAAACAAGCAGACTATTCCTTACTGGTTAGTCATGCTCATAATATCTCTAGGTTTCTTACTCGTGCTTCCCTAGACTCCTTTGAGTCTGTTAGCAGGACTTCTGCTATAGCTATAGGGGCACGACGTAGAGCCTGGCTCCAAGCTTCAGACTTGGACAAATGGGCACAAGAAAGACTGGGAAATACTCCTTGCACTGGGGAAAATCTCTTCAACAAGGAGTCTTTACTCCAGGTTACTCAGTTATCCACTGACTTTCCTGTTTCCACGGGCTATTCTACGCCGCCTTCTTTCCCAGTAGGTAGGAAATGTCCTACCAAACTTTCTTCCCCTAGGGGGAGAAGGTTTTATCCATCATCGGCCCATCATACAGATGTTCCCATACAGGGGAAACATCGCCCTGGTCTGAAGAATCTACAAACTCAACAGGGTCAACAAACCCATCAGTCGCAGGGTTTCAAATAGATCTTTGTCCCTCTTGGTTGCTGGTTAGGGTAGCAGTCTGCTTCTTTTCACTTGCAGTATCTGCACTAAATTTATCCTAACCTACCTAGATATCTCTTCATGAGACATCTTTTCTCTAAGAGTCTTTATGATGATCATGCCCATACTTAACAGATTTCCTCTTCCTCTAGGAGGAAAGAGAGGTAACAACTATCAATAGACGGTTGTTTTTCCCTGTATTGGCATGTATCATCTCACCTGTCGGAGAATTCCTTCATAGTTGGTCTCTTGCAACTCTGTCTTACCTCCCTCTTACTACAACATTTAGTTTGTAAGAGTGACGTTTTTACACAGGTAAGCCCTTATGGTCTTCTACCTGTTCTACTGGGGGATTCTCCCCTCTGGAGTTGTCTCCCCCTTGTTACCTTAGGGCAGCTCCTCAGACAGTGGGAAGTTCTACCATGTCTGTTTCTTTTTCCCAATCTAAAAAGAGGAGGGAAAATAAATTTTCCATGCTGCCCTGATAGTTCCTGCAAATGCAGCAATTCCTAGTGGTTAAACCACTGGTTTTTGTTCACTACACAACCAGGGTTTCCCCTCCACTAGCAATCCTCCTAGCCTCAGTGCTAAGTCCCAAACAAGGTATCAACCTCGTTTGTGAAACCCTATTATCGTAGTTTGGTTGGTTAACTTCTATTCTTCGCCCCTTGCCCTTGGCAGAATAGCTGGTTACCTGCTGGCTTTCCACAGCCAGTTTTTTCTTCTAACCAACCTGCAAGCATGCTCTCTGCAACTCTACAGAGTAGCTTTGCACTATGGGCCCTTGCTAGAGAGCATTAGTATCTTGCCTAGCAGATAACCCCAGATGGTTAAAAGGGGTTCCCCCAGTCATGTTCATGCCTGGCAGGTATTTTCTACCCTTTCCATCTTAAAAATCTTTTGAGGCATAAGCCTCAGGCCTTTCATTACGTGAAAGCCTAAAGAAGGGCCAATTCCCTGGCTTGGCCCATATCTCCTGGGGTCTCCCGTCAGAGATAAATTCTTCACTGGCAGCTAGAGGATACCTAATACCCATCTTGCCCTCATAGGCGGATCACTAGGGTATCTTTCTCCTGAGGCCTTCTCTATCCAATCTCCATACTACAATTCTGGAGATATCTGGACTTCCTGTCTGCAGACTGCTGTCATCCTCTGCCATTTTCACGTAGGCCATCCTGGTTACTCAAGAGCTCAAATTCTGCAAAGAATTAAGCTGCCTTCTTGTCAGGGACACCTTTCCTCTGACTATGCCAGTCATAACCAGGAGAATAGGATTTTTTCTATTTTATCTATTCAAGCAGGTATCAACCTTGCTATTAGATAAATTTCTCTCTCTCCCTATAAGGGGGGATGGGGTTCTCTGGACATTTCTCCATCCATATACCTGGAGACATGTCTCTATATGCCTGCCTATTCATCTAGGTGTACGACTCGTATATACATATAATCAAGATATATATATATGGGCAGAAGACACACAGATACATTATATATATATATATATACACATACATACATATATATATATTAATATATATAATCAGATATATTGTTAGATAGATCTGTATCCATCTACTTATCTATCTAGCTGTTAGGATCAGATATCCTGACATTCCTTTATGATCCTGACAGAGGGGCACTAACCCTATCAATGCTGTACTAGCATACCTAGGGGACTACACCTAGAACCACTCCTGTGGTAATTAACCTTTTCAGGTTTAGGTACTCCTCAAGCTCTCCATGTACCTTTCTTTCCTAATTGACCCCATTTAGGAAAGACATTGCGGAGCTTCCGTTGCTCTAAAGCTTAGCGCTCCTGAGTCTGTCCTTACCTTTTTATCAGATACAAGGGTTTCCATACCCTTTCTCCTCTACATGAACTGATTCTAACCCCAGTCCAGTTGGGTTAGACTAAAATTTTTCTCTTGGTCCTAAATTTATGCTATTTTTGGACCAAAGCAACTTAAGCTTTCCTTAATAGTACCTTCTGCATCTCCGCTGAAGCTCTATCTCTTATACTACCCCAGTTTTCCTCTGGGGCTATTTTTTCTAACCATAAAGGGTTTTGACCTCCACTTGTTTTTTGTTCTACTTATTACCTCTACTTCTCAGTGAGGTACCCCTGAGCACATTCACTGGCTCTTCAATCAGACCCATATGTAGCTCAGTGCACTTGTACAATGCCAACAAGGGAGGCCCAGATTACAATATCTTATTATTAAATGCCCTCGATACAGGGTCTTCCCCTTTTGAAGCCCTGTTCTAGCCAGCTGTTCCACAGCTCTTTTCTGTATTCAACTCCTACCCTCCATCCCCAGGATGCCTGAGGTCCTGAGGAATAGCATGGCTCGTTCTAGACTTGCAACATGCTAGGACTCCCTCCGGGCATCTGAGCTTGGGAGTCCCCATATGTGAAGACTCATTCCTGCTTGTTCCTAGAGATAGCACAGTTACTTACCTGTAACAGGTGATCTCTGGGAACAGCAGGAATAAATCTTCACAACCCACCCACCTCCCCTAGGAGTTGTATCTCTCTATCTATCTTTCCTTTCCTCTCTCTCTCTTTGTCTCAGCTTTAAAACTTAACTGAGGAGAGGCAGTTGGGAAGGCGGGAAGGCAGCGCGCAGGCGTGTTGGGATGCTTCCAAAAGCTTTCTGATTGGACGCTGGGAAGCGTTCCCATGCGGACTCCGTCGGTACCGACATACCCATATGTGAAGACTTATTCCTGCTGTTCCCAGAGATCACCTGTTACAGGTAAGTAACTGTGCTTAACAGTTGGACATTGTGGGCCCAGAGCGGGGTAGGCAGCCACAAAACAATGGATAGACATTCATAGAAACATAGAAACATGATGACAGAAAAAGACCACAAGGCCCATCTAGTCTGTCCTTCCATAACAACAACTACAACAGTCCAGTTTTTACTTTTAGAGATCCTCTGTGTTGGTCCCATGCTTTTTTGAATTCAGTTACTGTCCTCATCTCTACCACCTCCACTGGGAGACTATTCCATGGATCCACTTCTCTTTCCGTAAAGAAATATTTCTGCATATCACTCCTGAATCTATCTCCCTTCACCCTCATCCCATGTCCCCTCGTAGCAGAACTTGCTTTCAATTGAAAGAGGCTCTCTCCCTGAACATTTATGCCACGGAGGTATTTAAACATCTCAATCATATCACCTCTATCCCGCCTTTCCTCTAAGGTGTACATATTAAGATCCTTAAGTCTGTCCTCATATGCTTTATAATGAAGCCCATTAATCATTTTAGTAGCAACTCTCTGCACCGACTCCATACTGTTCACATCCTTTTGAAGGTGCGGTCTCCAGAATTGCACACCATACTCCAAATGAGGTCGCACCAAAGACTTATACAGAGGCATTATCACCTCCTTTTTTCTGCTAGCCACTCCTCTCCGTATGCACCCAAGCATCCTTCTAGCTTTTGCCGTCGCCTTTTCTACCTGTTTAGCTACTTTAAGATCATCAGACACAACCACGCCTAGGTCCCGCTTTTCTTTAGTGGACATTTTTTAACATTAAATCCCAGCTGCCAAATTCTAGACCATTCTTCAAGCTTAGCTAGATCCCTCCTCATGTTATCTACACCTTCCTGGGTGTCTACTCTATTGCAGATTTTGGTATCATCCGCAAAGAGGCAAACCTTACCCGACAGCCCCGCTATATCACTAACAAAGATGTTAAAAAGAATCGGACCAAGGACAGATCCCTGGGGCACACCACTGGTAACATCCTTCTCCTCAGAGTGAGCTCCATTTACTTGTACTCTTTGTCGCCTCCCACCCAACCAATTTCTAACCCAAGCAGTAACTTTAGGGTCCATCCCTAGGGTGCTCAGTTTGTTTATAAGTCGCCTGTGAGGAACAGTGTCAAAGGCTTTACTGAAATATAAATACACCACATCTAGGGCTCTCCCTCGGTCCAACTCCCTGGTCACCCAGTCAAAGAAATCAATCAGATTTGTCTGACAAGACCTGCCTCTGGTGAATCCATGCTGCCTCGGATCCTGTAATCCACTGGACTCCAGAAACCTCACTATTTTCTCTTTCAGCAGCGTTTCCAATTCACACACACACACACACACACACACTCCTACTGCAGCATTGTGCAATGATAGGGGTGGTTGGCAACCCTGTCCGCCACACTGGTCCTGATCATTGCTAAATTGTGCAGGAGGTGGTAGTAGTGCTCTGGTGGTACCTGCAGCTCCGTGCTGGGGCCAACAGCCTGACTCTCCATGAAACTTTGGATAGTGGAGCCTGTGTGAGTGGGTGTTTGTACCCCTGTTGGCCGCTGCTTTGGGGATTGCACGGTTTGATGTTGTATCTGCATAGTAGGGTAAAATATTAGGATGTGCTCTGCAAGATCCACAGCTGGGACTTGAACCTGTGACCCTCTACTCTGGGACACACTGGCTGTGTGTACTGCACCACACTGTTGCCACAGAGGCACAGCAGTCCCTGGGGCTACCTTTACTTTTCCTCAGCCAGATCTTTTCTGTTGCACTGCACACCACGTACTGGTACAGGGCATGGCCTATGTCCACTGCAGGCAGGTGCCACTGCCCCCTCCAGCACAAACACCCCCCCCTGCCATGCTGACATGATCATATGCTGTTGGTGCTGGTAGTGCACCGTCCCAGGCCATCCACTGTGCAGGTAGGTGGGTGCCTAAGGTGTGGGGTCTGGGGTGGGGGGGCATACATGGACATCCACACATCCCCCCACATCACCGCCTACCATTGTTATGTCCCTTCCACATGGGGGAGAGATGGCTGGGGGAATGTCAGGTTGGTGCTCTAGCACATATTGGCTAGGGTGGACCAGGTAGATGTTGGTAGATTGTGTTATGTCTGCAGACTGTGGACAGGCTAGGGCATGCAACTCAGGTACTGTGTACCCCGTGTGGACTACTGGGCATATATATGTCTCAGACAGTGTGTGGTCACACCCTGCAATGCCTTACTGGGGGCTACAGTAGCGGCTGTTCAATTAGCTGGGTTTACGAGCTGTTTGGGACGCATCCTGGGGATGGTCTGCGGACCCTTGTTAGTGGTCCCCAGATGTGCACTGATTGCCCTATTACAGGCATAGTGGTACCTGTATGACCTTTGGGGTACCTGCTGGGTAATGTCCCCTGGATGGGACACTGTGGGACACAGACTTCTGGGCATGTTCGGCCTTGGTCAGCTGCTGTCTTGCTGATCTCCAGTTTCTGTGTTCCTATGTACCACCTAGGCGGCGGCCTGGTCCACCCTGTGCCCCAGCTGCCCCCACTGCATGACCCGCCTGCAGCCCCCTATGCCCCATTTGCACCATCGCCATAGTGGCCTTTCATACTTGTGCACTATACTGTTGCTGCAAATGGAGCACTACTATCACTTTTATGGGCTCCCTGCCTATGCAGTACATTGCTGACACTGAAATGGTTTCTCTCTCCTGCAAATGTGCATCTACCTGCAGGTTTTCATTCGTGGTACCTTTCAGCCCTTCATTTCCCTGCGTTAGTGTGACAGGAGCCTCTCCCCACCCATTGACCCCTTCTCGCCACCTCTCTCCACCCTCTGCGGGACATAACACGCCGGTGATGTTAACGCGCGTTAGGTAACATTAACGTGCGTTAACATTACGTTAACACATGTTAACATTACCTAATGCGCGTTAACGTAGCCGCTGCTGCGTTACCGCAGTTTAGTAAAAATGCCCCTTAGAGTCAACATTGTTAGAACCCTTGCTTTTTAGGTATGTTGAGTATAATATCTAGAGAAATAATTGGAAATATTCCAACTGTATATCATCATAATACTTTAATAGTATATTCAAAGGTATGCAACATAGAAAAATGTCTGTGCAACTTAGATGTAGTAATTTCTGAGAAAAAAGCAAAATATGACCTGGACAGGATTAATGGCCTCCTTCACTAATATTTGATTGCACATCCCTTGGCAGTGATAACAGCCTCCAAACGTTTCTTGTAGCCATCTATAGGTTTTGTACATCTATCTACTGGTAGTTTTTCCCACTCTTCAACTGTGATTTGTTTTAGCTCATGAATGTTTCCAGGATTCCTTTTACCAGTGGCAGATATCAGCTCTTTCCAAAGGTTCTCGATTGGACTGAGATCAGGACTCATTGCTGGCCAGTTTAAAACAGTCCATTTGTTCCTTTTTAACCATTCTTTTGTATTTTTGGATGTATGTTTTGGGTCATTATCCTGCTGGAGCACCCATGACCTTCGACCCAGACCTAGCTTTCTGACACTAGGTAGCACATTTCACTCCAAAATACCTTGGTAGTCCTCTGACTTCATGATTTCTTTAATAGATTCCAGGCCTTCAGTTCCCGAGGCAGCAAAACAGCCCCACAACATTATGGACCCTCCACCATATTTAACTGTAGGAAGGGTGTTTTTTCCCTTATAAACTTCATTTCTTACCCTGTAAATGTATCGTTGGTCTGCATTGCCAAAGAGCTCAAGTTTGGTTTCATCTGTCCACAGAACATTTTCCCAGAAGGATTGTGGTTTCTCAAGGTGGGTTTCGATAAAGATCAGACGTGCCTTTTTATGTCTGTCTTTGAGCAGTGGGGTCCTCCTAGGCCTTCACCCATGAAGTCCTTCTTTGTTTAATGCGCGGCATATAGTGTGTGTTGAAAGCACCACTTCAGATTGCTCCAGATCAGCCTTAAGCTCTTTGGATGTTGTATGCAGTGTTTTTCCAACAGTTCGCACTCATCTTCAAAGACTTCTTGGATTAATTTTCCTCTTCCCTCCACGTCCTGATAGGTTCTTGACATTTCCATGAACAGAAAACGTAATAACATTGCAAACTGTAGACATAGGAATCCCAAGGTCTTTGGAAAGGGCCTTGTACCTCTTTAAAGTTTGATGTTTGGTGATTATGGCATTTTTGATGGTCTCAAGTAGCTCTTTTGTCATCACCATTGTGAAAATGGAACAGTGAGTGAATGTGGTAATTTTAAACATTACAGTCATCATTCATTGGTTGATTCAAGACATGTGAGTACTGACAATTGATCACAGGTGCGTCTAACTTTACTGCAATGGGAATGTGGTTCTTCTGTTCAAACTGATTTGGATTGTTTATAAGGGTGCCAATAATCATATCCTGGCAATATCCCAGTTTTTATACTATTTCCTACTATTCCTTTTTTAATTGGTCTTGTTTTATTTGATTCTTTTAGGTGTTAAATATGTGTGCATATATAGTCCAAAGCCGTTTCACTGGCCAATTTTTTTTGGAGATATTGAACATTAAGGGGTTGAACTGCAAGGGTGCCAATGCTGTTGACCACAACTGTACCCCAGCAGAATTAAAAGAATGAAACTTTATTTTTAATCAGATTCTTTCCTCACAAGAAAAGTCTCAAGCTGAGTAAGGTAAAAAAAAAATCAATGGCATTCCTAGACACCTCGGCACCCAGGGCAGGTGTCACCCCTCCCCCCCCCTGCATGACACAGCGCAATTCACACACACACCCAACCCACAGAGACAATGTGGCAAACTTACCATAAAGCTGACTTGGTGAGCTGCTTCCATGGGCCCAGCTGCTCTCTCCTGAGCCAAAGTCTTTTGCAATTCACGAGACTTTGACTGGGAGAGAAGACTGGCTGGGCTCACGGAGACAGCACGGCAAGCTAGCTTTATGGTAAGTTTGCTGCGCTGCCTCCGTGGGCCCGGTGGGGCTGCACCCACACCCACTGCCATTCCCTTGGTACGCCACTTGACAAGGCATTTACAGGGGAGTCTCACATAAAAAGAAGTCTCTAACGCTTCCAGTCTAGACCAGTGCTTCTCAACCAGTATGCCTTGGGAAAGTCCTTGGTGTGCCTTGGTGGTGACAGCCAGAGATGTGGCTAGGCTTGGGCTCATGAGGCACTTGCCCCACCTCAATTGGACAGTATCACCGAGAATAGCCATCAGCTTCCTGGTCCAGCCCCATCTCTTCCCAAGCAGAACACAGACCAGGAGAGAAAAGGGTAAGCTTAGAGAAATTCCAGCAAAGAAGAGCTACTCTCCCTCTTAATCCTCCCCTCCCCTCCTATCATTTCAGGACAGCAGAGAAGTGTGTGAGCGACTGGAGCAACGCTGCACATCCAAGAAAAGTTCCTACTCTCCCTATACCATCTCCTTTCTCTTTTATTCCAGATGTAGAAAACACATTTTTCCCTAGGTTAGCAATTGTAACATGTGATCTTGTAGCTGTATTCTCCCTGGAATAAACTGGATGCTCTGGAATCCAGTACAAAATCTCGGACTTGAACCTATCTCCTACACAGACTCTACGGGCCCAATATTCGAAGGGCATTTACACGGTTTACAGCCTAGTAAATCATGTAAATACCTTAGATGGGGATATTCATCGACACATACATGCTTAGTGCCATTGAATATCCCCGTCTATATCCCCTACATGCCCCGATGGTATCCAGTTAGTATGGGGGCATGTTGGGGGCGTTCCAAGGAGAGTGGAGGCGGGGACTGGCGCTAACCAGGCACCACTGATATTGCATGCTGCCCAGTTAGCGATCGGTGCCTTAAAGATAGGCGATGAAAACCCTCACCTATCTTTAAGGTGCCAGTCGCTAACTGGGCAGCAGCCAATATCACTGCTGCCTGGTTAGCCGCGGCAGCTTCCTGCGGCGATCACTGGATATTCAATACCATCACCGCGGCATTGAATATCCAGTTTAGAGGATGGCAGGGCAGGCTGTGCGCCTCATCGGCACATAGCCCTTTCAAAATCTGGACAATTGAAAATCAGGCCCTACATGTTGGCTAATCGGGCTCTACATTGTATTAGCTAATCTGATTTTTCTGTGGTGCATAATTAAATTGTCTTGTAGGCAAGATATACCCCACCAAGCCTGAGGCTTTGGTAGTGAACCTAGAAATATTTTGTAGAAACAAAACTTGGGGATATGTTTACTACACAGCGGTAGCAGCTTCCGTGTGATATCAGAGCTGTGGCCCGATTGAATTCAGTGGTGCTGCGGCTCCGATATCGCACGGAAGCCGCTATCGCTGTTTAGTAAACATACCTCTTATTGTTCTTTGAGGTATAGCTTGAGAGTGGATTAGGAGGGAAGGAATAGCCTAACAGTTACAGCACTGGCTTGGTAACCTAGAGACCCCCCACGCCCCCCCCCCCACACTCCCCTGTTGGTAGGACAGCAGCACTTCTTACCTGTGTGCCTCTTCCACCAGTGTTCGGATGCATGGAATCCTGCCAGCACACATGACCTGCTGGCCTCTTAATTTCAGATGTGAGATTGAAACTGGCGGAATGAGGCACCCACATATAAAAAAAAAAATGCTGCCGTCTTTCTGCATTTGGGAGAGACTGGGCAGGATCATACAAAATTTGGTTTCTGTGCCACAAAGACTGAACAAAGTCAAAAGGTGTGCTACAAACTAAGAAAAGACTGAGAAGCACCGGTCTAGATTTAAGCTGGAGGAAATGTTTCCTCCTTGCATCCATGGCCTTAGCCATGTCAAGGAACATCTGTACACTTTGACCACAAAAGGAAATATCTCAAACCTTAAGTAAGCAGAGGGATTCTAAAACATATTCTGAAAGACAGAAAGCCAGTGTTGAGTAGCCAAAAGAGAGGTAATGTGGTCGAAGCAATGAAAGTTGGACAAAAAGTTTAACAGCAGTGTTTTGTAAGAAATGCAGATGTTGTATAGTAAAATAGAGCCAGGCAGGGTCTGGACAGGTATTTCAGGTGGAAATGTGCCTCAAAGCAATGCCTCAGGCATGCATCTTGGCAAGTTTAACTTCATGCTCATTTCAGTAAGTCTATTTAGTGTACTTATGAATGTGTTTTTATGTTTTGACAAAGCGTCAGCAGTGTATTTGTAGAACAAAAGGACATGCAAAAGTCAAGTATGTCTAGAACAACATAGTCAGATAGTGGGTGGTAGGGACGTGCAGCCAAAGAATTTTCATTTTTCCATTTTGTGTCATTCTGGGGCTTTAACATTTCATTTTCGTGCATGTTATTAATTATTTTTAAATGTAACCTAAATCCATTTAGTACATATTAAGACTATTTAATTCATTAAACAAAATGAAAGATATAACAGCATGCCCCTAGTGTGTGATTCAGTCAGGTACAGCAAGCCAAGGGGAGCTCTGTCTCAGTGCACCATTGATATTATAACACCTCTGTATGGTTCCGTGGTGTGACCGTGCCTTGAATATAGTGTGCAATTCAGGTCGCCATCGAAAAGTAGAAAGCCTAGAGGACATGCAATGAAACTACAGTATAACCCAGTTAAGACTAATAAGAGAAAATATTGTTTTTCTCAACACATAATCAAACTCTGGACTTCTTCCACGACAAAATCCACAAGCTTACCCTCCAATTCCCTACCCCCTTATCTACCTCCCCTCCTCCCCATTTCTCCTCCCCCATCCATACTCCCCTGCCACCCTCTCCTCCTCCTCTCCGATCTCTGAAGAAGAAACCACACTCCTCCTTTTCTCCTCCAAACCCACTACCTGCTCTTCAGACCCTATCCACACCCATCTCCTACATTCCATCTCCCTCACCATTGTCCCCCCCATCACTCACATCCTCTACCTCTCACTATCCATGGCAACTGTCCCCATCGACTTCAAACATGCTGTTGTCACACCCCTCCTCAAAAAACCCTCACTTGATCCCACATGCCCTTCTAACTATCGGCCCATCTCCCTCCTTCCCTTCATATCCATACTATTGGAACGAGCATTCCACCGTCGCTGCCTCGACTTCCTCACCTCCCAAGCCCTCCTGGACCCACTACAATCCGGCTTCTGTCCCCTACACCCCACTGAAACGGCACTCACAAAAGTCACCAATGACCTGTTCCTGGCTAAATCTAAGGGCCTCTATTCCATCCTCATCCTTCTTGACCTTTCTGCTGCTTTTGATACCATTGACCACAACCTTCTCCTCACCACCCTCTCCTCGCTTGGCTTCAAAGACTCCGTACTATCCTGGTTCTCCTCCTACCTCACCCATTGCTCATTCAGAGTATGCTCTGGTGGCTCCTCCTCCTCCCCTACCCCGCTACATTTAGGTGTACCCCAGGGATCTGTCTTGGGCCCGCTCCTCTTCTCTCTCTATACCCAAGGCCTTGGCATGCTTATCTCCTCCCATGGCTTTCAGTACCATCTCTGTCTGTGTGAGTGCCCCTGTGAGCAACAGCAACCATCACACGGTGTGGTTTGAGATAAAAACCATGGTACAGGCCAATCATAGCAAGCTCAAAGTCCTAAACTTCAAAAACACTGACTTCACTAAAATGGCCGAATACTTAAAGGAGAAGATGACGGTGTGGAAGGCGATAAGGGAAGTGGAATTGCAATGGGCTAAACTAAAGGTGGCAATAAAAGGGGCAACAGATAAATATGTAAGAAAAGTAAATAAAAACAAGAGGAGAAGGAAACCTATTTGGTTTTCCAAAGAGGTGGCTGCTCAAATAAAGGCAAAAAACACAGCTTTCGCAAAATTCAAAAGCTTGCAAACAGAAGAACACAGAAATGAATACAGGATCAAGCTCAAAGAATCTAAAAGAGAAACAAGGATAGCAAAATCAAAGGCAGAGGAAAAGATGGCTAAAGATGTTAAGGGTGGCGACAAAACTTTCTTCAGGTATATTCGGGAAAGGAAGAAGATCAGAGTTGGAACTGCAGGACTCAGAAGTGCTGGGAAAGGACTCATGGAAAGTGACACTGAAAAAGCAAAATTGCTAAACAAATACTTCTGTTTTTACTAAAGAAGATCCTGGAGATGGACCAGCTGTGACTCCCAAATATAAAAATGGGAATGAAGTAGATACCACACCATTCACAGAAGATGAGGTGTTAGAACAACTTGCTAAGTGGACAAAGCCATGGGACCCGATGGGATATATCCCAGGATACTGAAAGAGCTCAGAGAGGTTCTTGCAGGACCGTTAAAGGATGTCTTTAACAGATCCTTGGAAACAGGAGAGGTTCCTCAGGACTGGAGAATGGCTGATGTTGTACCTCTACACAAAAGTGGTGACAGGGAAGAAGTGTCAAACTACAGGCCCGTGAGCCTTACCTCGGTGGCGGGAAAAGTAATGGAGGTGCTCCTAAAAGAGCGAATAGTGAACTTTCTCAAAACCAACAGGTTACAAGATCCGAGGCAACATGGTTTTACCGAAGGACGGTCTTGCCAAACAAACCTGATTGAGTTCTTTGACTGGGTGACCAAGGAACTAGATCAGGGGCATGCAATGGATGTCATCTACCTGGATTTCAGAAAAGCCTTTGATACTGTTCCTCATAGGAGGCTTGTCAATAAACTCAGTAGCTTGGGTATGGGTCCCAAGATGGTAAAGTGGATCAGAAATTGGTTGACTGACAGATGACAGAAGGTGATGGTACATGGAGCTCACTCGGATGAGAAGGTGATTAGTGGGGTGCCCCAGGGTTCGGTCCTGGGCCCGGCACTGTTCAATGTATTTGTGAGTGATATTGCTGAAGGACTGAATAGAAAAGTCTGTATTTTTGCAGATGACACAAAAATTTGCAACAGAGTGGACTCCCCCGAGGGAGTGGTTAACATGAGGAAAGATCTACAAAAGCTGGAAGACTGGTCTAATGCTTGGCAACTACGATTTAATGTGAGAAAGTGCAGTGTCATGCACTTGGGTAGCAGAAATCCAAGGGAAATGTACATGATAGGGGGCGAGAGGTTGGTATGCATGGCTCAGGAGAAAGACCTTGGTGTGATTTATCTCTGATGATCTCAAGGTGGCAAAACAGTGCAACAAGGCAGTGGCAAAAGCCAGGAGGATGTTGGGCTGCATACAAAGAGGGATTACCAGCAGAAAGGAAGAGGTACTTATGCCACTGTATAAGTCACTGGTGAGACCTCACTTGGAATACTGTGTTTAGTTTTGGAGACCATATCTTGCAAAAGATGTAAAAAGACTGGAAACTGTTCAGAGGAAGGCGACCAAAATTATTTGGAGCCTGCGTCAGAAGCCTTATGAAAAGAGACTTGAAGACCTAAATATGTACACTTTGGAGGAGAGGAGGGACAGGGGAGATATGATTCAGACCTTTAAATACTTAAAGAGAAATGATGAACAAACAAATCTCTTCCAAAGACGGGGAAGCTGTAAAACTAGAGGGCATAATATGAAGCTGCAAGGTGGTAAATTGAAAGGCAATGTCAGGAAATATTTCTTCACTGAAAGGGTGGTGGATGATTGGAATGCCCTCCCGATGGAAGTGGTGGGAGCAAACACGGTGACGGAATTCAAAACGGCATGGGACAAACACAGTGGATCCCTTTACAGCAACAGGATAAAAACAAAATAAACGGTACCATCTAACTTCTGTACCATCTAACTTCTGAACCATCTAACTTCTCAAATAGGGGTGTCCTACATGGAGTGGTGGGTTCACCCCTAAACAAAGACATGGGGAGAGGTGGCCTGCACAGAGCAACAGGTGCACCTACTCTTGCCATCTTGCTGGGCAGACTAGATGGACCATGCTGGTCTTTATGTGCCGTCATTTACTATGTTACTATGTTACTGCAACCTCCTCCTCCCTCTTCAATCCATACAAAATCATGCTGCTCGACTGATCTTCTGCCAACCTCGCCATGCCCACGTTACTCCTCAAGTCGCTCCACTGGCTCCCTGTCCAGGTCCGCATCCAATTCAAGCTTCTCCTACTGACCTATAAATGCATTCAGTCTATGGCCCCTCAATACCTTTTATCTCTTATCTCCCCCTACGTCCCCTCTCGTAATTTGCGCTCCGCTAACAAATTACTTCTATCAATGCCTTTTATCCACACCGTGAGCTCCCGACTGCGCTCCTTTCACCTTGCTGCATCATACGCCTGGAACAGCCTACCTGCATCTGTGCGCCAGGCATCCTTCCTGGCCCTCTTCAAATCCAGGTTGAAGACCCACCTCTTCACCGTTGCATTTAGATCTAACTAATGACTGTACTGTGTTCTTTTAACTAGATTGTGAGCTCTGATGAGCATGACTCTGACGGGCAGGGACTGTCTCTTTTATGTTGGCTACCTCCTGTAGGTTAGCTGTGCAGCGCTGCGTGCGTCGCGCTTTATAAGTGCTGAATAGTAGTAGTACTAGTGTTACCGGAGGATGTAGTAAAAGCTGTTAGTGTGCAAGTTCCTGGAGGAAAGGTCCATAAACCATTATTAAAGAGGACCTGGAAAATCCACTACTTACTCCGGGGCGAGCTTTGTGGAACTTGTGTACTTTTTTGGGAACGTGCCAGGTACTTGTGACCTGGATTGGCCACTGTTGGAAACAGGATACTGGCTTGATGGACCTTGGTCTGGCCCAGTTTGACATTTCCTATGTTTTTATACACTTACTTCAGTAGGTGAATTAGTTTTGTAAATCAATTTCTTTGTATTAATTCCAGGTATTAAAATTACGTTGATATACTACTTCTGTTTCTTTCCAAATACTACGTTAGTTGAAGAGTTCTAGGAAATAAATTTAAGAGGAGGGGATATTCAAAGATATTTACACAGTTTGCAGATCTCTGACACCCATTGCTCACCAGGCGGCAATGAAATTGAGCCACTACCCAGTTAGTGATATGTAGCCAAAATGAAGCGCAGAAAATCCTGTCCTAACTTTCAGCACAGACGCTAAGCGGGCAGCAACTCAGTATCACTGCTGCCCAGTTACCTTCACAGCAGTCCAAACAGCCCAAATATTCAATGCCAGAGCCTGGATATGGTCCTGTCATTGAATGTCTGGGTTATACGTTCAGCACTGATGGCTAGCCGCTGGCGCTGAATATCTGGCCCATGCTTTATATTGTATTCAGGTGATGGTAGCATAAAGACAGCTGGGGGTCATTTTATAAAGTCTATTCTATGTGTAAACTTGTCTTACAGGCAGAAAAGGGTTTTTATGAAATTCCACAGCTGCAATAGTGCATGCATGGGAAGTGGGCACCTTTAAGTAGTCTATGCGTGGGCATTCCTGGGGGTGGAGCAGAGGTGGATTTACACACGTATGTTTTATAAAATACACGGGTCCACACGTGCGAAGGAATTTATAACAGGACACCTAGGTCAAGGCAGCGAAAACACACTTATTTTAAGCCTGTTTTATAAAGACAAGAAGACACCTACTTATCTTTATAAAGTCCTAGCGTATGTGGCAGAGGTCGTCCTTAAATTCAAGCATGGGCATGCACACCGGCTCTATTGCAGCTGTAAATGAGCATGCGTAAAGGTCATAAATGTGGAGTGGAGGAGTGGCCTAGTGGTTGGGGCAAGGTACTTCAGGCCGGAGGGTCAGGGGTTTAAATCCCACTAGAGGACAGCAACCTTGGGCCGGAAGGACTGGGGTTTCTAGTCTCACAGGTGCTCCTTGTGGTCTTGGGCAAGCCACTTAACCCTCCATAGCCCATGTTCCCTGTAAAATAGTTATCTCCAAGTTATAATGCCCTGTTCAATGTAATTTCAGTTTGTTCAATGTAAACCGCCTTGATATCATGAAAGGCAGTCTATAAGAAATGTTAAATAAAATAAATATATGCCTAAATTCAGGTCTTTTTATACTTGCAACCCCCATATGTGCTCCACCCACACTATGCCTACTAGCCGTGGACACACCTTCATGCCAAAGTGCGTACTTTCATGCCAGCCCAAATGATATAAGATGCATAAACTGCCACATCGGTGCATTAATGACTTTATAAAATGACTTCCGTAGAGTGCATGCATGAATTGTGCATTGTTCTGCAGCAAGTATAAATTTCTGCATTGGCATTTGCACGCTGATGGGACTGGATGTGGGAGCCTGTTTTATAAAAGCCCAGAAGCACTTATGCCGCCTTCTTAAAATAGGTGGTGTTGTGCACTTCTCACATAGGCGGTCTGTTATGATATCAAGCCCAATATGTCTTGCATTATACAAAGATAAAGTGAATTGGGTAAGCCAAGCTCCGACGCTTAAACTCTTACAGAAATAGCCAAGAATGACTCATAATGCCTCTGGCACAGTTCTTCTCCTAGTGAGCCAAAGTAAATAAAGTATGTTTAGCTCAGTGTCCAGCAACAAAATGTGTATTCAATTGCATCATTATTTATTTAAGTCTTTGTAAACAGATACATTTCTTTTATTTTTTTAAAGTGTCCAATCGGTTTCCTCCTCTTCTTTTGGGGCATCGGCTCAACCCAAATCAGGTCTGTGATCTGGTACCATGAGTCCTCATTCTCAACTACCTGGAGATTTTTTTTTTTCTTTTTATAGGTCCCTTCCAAATTTATTTTGACTGAATCGGTGCAATGATTGTCCTTTTTGAATGCTGTCTTCACAACATCCCTTCTCTTTGCTGACTCAGGGAAAGGAAGACCGAAACCTGGACTTGAACAGAGGTCCTCCTCATGGCAGTGAGCCAATACCGGACCAGCCCCAATATCTATTTTTGTTTTGTAGACTAGCCATTTCTACAATAGATATAGGGCCTTGTCCATCAATATTTTTTTTTATAGGCTCAGAATGTAAAAGTATTTTCTCCAGGAACAAGAAGGAAGTCAGTCCTCACATATGGGTGTTGCTGATGCTGATGGAGCCCCTGCGGAGCATTTCCCCAGCTTTCAAAGAAAACCTTTGTGAATTCTACCATGCACGCCAAAGGGTGCCATCTTGCTCAGTCTCCTTTTTTCCGTGGAGCCCAAAGGATGCATGTCCATCTTCCCCAGAAAAATTCCTTAAAAATTACCTTCATATTTGAGTTTTTTCCCAGTTTGCATACTGGTTCCTCTTCCCGCCTCAAGCCGGCACCTCCTCATTGCTGTTCTCGGCTCCCCTTTCCTTTTTTCCTCGATCGGCATTCACGCCCTTTTTCGTCCTGGGGGTTGTCGACCCCAGCCGGGTGTGATCTACCATGTCTCCCGGTGGTTTTAAAAAATGTGATCGTTGCTGTTAAACTATATCTGTCACTGACACCCATGACTGCTGCTTGCACTACCTCGGCCCAGACCATGACAGTATCTCCTGCAACCTGTGCCAGGCCATGACTCCACGAACCAACAAGAAAAGGGTTGGGAATTGCAGAAGATGTTCCCATAGTCTGGTTCAGTCACACCTTCACCGACACCGAGTCCAAAGCCGAGCATCTCCCGTGAAGTCTAGGCATTTTCGGAATCCTGTGGCGGCAGCCCCTCTAGGAAGATGCTGGACCCTGGCAAGAAAAAGAAAAAACCCTTGAAGCCAGTCGAGGTTCCACCAGAGAAACTTGGTAAGATTCTGTGGCAGGACTCAGGCGGCTCTGAGTAGTGCCCCCCTAAAGTTTCTAGAAAGGAGTCCTTGGCCGGCGATGATCATGTGAGGCTCCCCGAGTCAATGGTCCTCATTGAGGACACACTCTCAAGAGTGTCGGCACTGAGCCCGAGACCCTCAGTGCCCACGCCGAAAGTTGCGGAGTCTTCTGGCATCAAGGCCAGAATGGCCACCATGGAACAGAGTATCTCTGCCATCCTGGCCATGCAGCAGGCAATGAAGTCAGGTTCAGCCACATCATCTGCTCCGACAACTGGACCTCTGACTGTGGTGGCATCCTAGGGTATCAAGCTGGGTCCAGAGCACTTTTGGCCTCAGGTGAGCCCTCAGCACCGGTCGAGATCCCAGTCCTGATTCTCGGGTGTCCGGTCCTCCCCTGCTAGTTTCCAGGAGTCTGACCCAAGACCCCTCGGGGGATCTCGGTTCCCCAACACAGGCCTCTTGGCAGTTCTGAGCCTCGGACTCCTCAACGCCTTTGGAGTCAGAATGGGAGACCAACGTTGAGGCCTCCCTCGAGACCTCTCGACACTGGGACATCCCTTTGGAGCCCCGGTGCCATTCCCGTCCTGAGGACAGGCATTCCACGACTTCATTCAGGACATGGCCCAAGCCCTCTCGGTCCCAACTGAGTCCGAGGAGGACTCACGCACCCAAGAACTGGAGATCCTCCAGTATGGATCCCCGCCAAAGGAAGCTGTCTCGGTGCCAGTGCAACCCATTTTCGAGTGGCTGCTCTTACGGATGTGGGAAACCCAGGCCTTCGTGCTGGTGATAAGCCGACACCTTGACGTCATCTACCGCATCAAGAGGAGGCCAGGTTTCCAGAAGTCCCAACTTCCCCACAAATCTATGGTGGTGGAATCCTCAATGCAGAAGCTCAAGAGTCAGGAAAGTTATTCTTCTGTACCCCCAGGCAGGGAGGCCAGAGCTCTCGACATCTTAGGGCGCAATTGCTTCCAAGGGGCCATGCTGGGCTGCTGGATATATCCTATGAACTTTACATAGGTATGTATCTTAAGAGCCTCATTCAGGAGCTTGCTGGCTTCTGAGCAGGACTCACTGGGGAACCAGACATTGGTGGCGACCATCTGGGACTACTCTAAGTTACTGTCTCGGACTGCCTATGATGGTTTTGAGGCTGTAGCCCGGGCAGCAGCCACAGGCATCAGTGCTTGGCACCAGGCCGGGCTGCAAACCTCTGACCCTCGAGCAGTGGTTCCAAGAAAAACTGCTGGATGTCCTCTACACCAGGGAGAACCTGTTTGGAAAGCCTGTGGCCAACAAGGCAGCTGAGATTAAGGCCGAGGTGGTCACCAGGCAGAGGCTGTCAAAGAAGACTACCCTTCCCTGTAAGAAAACCTCGGGGAAAAGGCCACTTTTCTCGAGGAAGGAGGACTCATTCCACCAGAGTCACCACTATCAAATCTTCCAAGGAGCAGTTGCAAAGTTAAAGACTTACATCAAGCTTGGGTGTTGTTAAAAATACTATCTTGGAAGCCCAGACCAACTGTATTCCATGCTTTAAGAAAATTGGAAGGAAGTACAAAAAATTGCCAGCATGGTTTAAAGGTGAGGTTAGAGAGGCTGTTGCCAAAAAAGCATCTTTCAGGAAATGGAAAAGAGAACCAAATGACGAAAACTGGAAACAGCACAAGCACTGGCAAGTTAAATGCAAGGCAATGATAAGGCAGGCAAAGAGAGAATTTGAGAAGAAGCTTGCTGTGGAAGCAAAAACACGTAATAAAGACTTTTTCAAGTACATTCATAGCAAAAAACCGGTGAGAGAGTCAGTTGGACCATTAGATGATAGAGGGGTTAAAGGGGCACTAAGAGGAGACAAGGCCATAGCGGAGAGACTGAATGAATTCTTTGCTTCGGTCTTTACTGAGGAAGATGTAGGGATGTTACCCATGACTGAAGTGGTATTTAAAGGTGATACTACAGAAGAATTGAAAGAAATATCGATACACCGGGAAGATGTATTACAACTGTTTGATAAACTGAAGAGTAGAAAATCACCTGGACCGGATGGTATACATCCAAGAGCATTGAAAGAACTGAAATATGAGATTGCAGGCCTGCTATTAGTAATTTATGAACTATCATTAAAATCATATGTAATACCTGAAGATTGGAAGATCGCCAATGTAATGCCAATTTTTAAAAAGGGTTCCAGGGGTGATCTAGGAAACTACAGACTGGTGAGCCTGATGTCAGTACCGGGAAAAATGGTAGAAACCATCATAAAGAACAAAATTACTGTAGATAGTCATGGCTTAATGGGAGACAGCCAAGATGACTTTAGACAAGGAGGATCTTCTCTTACTAATCTGTTATGTTTTTTTGAAGGTGTGAATAAACAGGTAGACAAAGGTGAGTCAGTTGATATAGTGTATCTGGACTTTCAGAAAGCCTTTGACAAGGTCCCTCATCAGAGACTTTTGGCAAAACTAAAAAGTCATGGGATAGGAGGCAGTGTACTATTGTGGATCAGGAACTGATTAAAAGATAGAAAGCAGTGGGTAGCACTAAATAGCCAATTTTCCCGATGGAGAAAGCTGAATAGTGGAGTACCCCAGGGATCTGTGCTGGGTCCGCTGCTTTCTGACATATTCATAAATGATCTGGAAAACGGAATAACAAGTGAGGTTATTACATTTGCAGATGACACAAAACTATTTAAAGTTGTTAAAACCCATGAGGATTGTGGAAAATTGCAAGAGGATCTTGATAAATTGGAAGACTGGGCATCCAAATGGCAGATGAAATTTAATGTGGACAAGTGCAAAGTTATGCACCTAGGAAACAACAACCCCAACTATGCTTGCACGATGCAAGGTTCCACATTAGGTTCCACCACCCAGGAAAAAGATTTAGGCATCATTGTGGATAACATGTTAAAACCCTCGGCCAAGTGTGCAGCGGCGGCCAAGAGAGCAAATAGAATGCTAGGTATCATGGGAGAACAGCTTGGTTTCCTGGGAGCTGCCGCAGAGTTTCCATCACCGCGGAGCAGTGTAGCAGGCGGGAGCTGACTGTCTGTTGGGTCAGCTGCAGGCATCCAGTGGCCGTCCTAGGCGCTGAGGACCTCCCGCGCCCTACAAAGCCCAGCAGGGGCTGCGCTTCAGTGGAGAACAGCTTGGTTTCCTGGGAGCTGCCGCGGAGTTTCCATTGCCGCGGAGCAGTGTAGCAGGCGGGAGCTGACTGTCTGTTGGGTCAGCTGCAGGCATCCGGTGGCCGTCCTAGGCGCTGAGGACCCCCCGCGTCCTACAAAGCCCAGCAGGTACACTCGCGGCCGCGGGTTCGCGGCCTGCGAGGTCGTGTCCAAAGGGGCGTGTCATAAGGGGCAAGACACGCTCCTTTTGTGCTCCTTCGGTGCTTCCTGAGGTTATCAGAAGGCGCCGGTGAGTGAAGTGTTGTCTCCATGGGGAAACGAAAGGCCAAGGTTGTGGCTAAAGTTCCAGCTGGAAATGATTTGCGAGGAGGTAAAGTTACCGGCCCTATGGATAAACATTTGACCTCCCTGCTGCCTGTTAGTCATTCTCCGGATGGGGCTTCTTTGAGCCCGGAGAACCGGACACCACCTCCTTTCCCCCAGCCTTCAGGTTCCTCTACACCCGTGGGGTTGTCCCCCAGCCCTCTTGCTTTGTCTCTTTGTCCAGTCGACCCAGCTGTACCTGAAGCTGTATCCCCCCCTCTTAACCGGGAGGGTGACACTTTCGGACATTTGGTTGACACCTCAACAAATTGATTCACGTTTGTCTTCAACTGTTTCCTCGTTGTGTGGGTTCACACATGATGTGGTAGCCAAAGTTAAAGATTATAGATATTCAAATGGTTTCTTCTATGAAGTCTATTGCCCGTTTGGATTCTCAGTTGCAAACCCATAGTGATTTTTTTGCTACTTCTATTAAAGATGTTTCTTCTATATCCTATCGGGTTGAGTCACTTGAGAATCAGCAACGGGCAAGAAACTTACGTTTTTTAAATTTTCCTTCTACTCATTTGCTTTTCTTTGAGTTATTGTTGCATAAATATATTTCTGAGGTACTACACCTGAAGGAGACCCTAGAGATAGTACAACTTTATTCTTTTTCTGTGGGTGTTCAGTGTGATCTGATTGCGGACGGGTTGTCTTCCCCGCCTGACAGTTCAGTCGCCAATAACCTCACGGCGTTTTTGGAAGATTCACTTGATGTTATAACCAAACATTGCACTTTGGTGGTAACATTTAAGTCTGAATCTATCAAATTATCTGTCTTACGTGCTTATTTTAAGTATAGGGAAGTTGTATTCTGTGGATTTAAAATTCAAGTGTTCCCAGATGTCATCCGGGTCACTCAGCTTCGCCGGAAGCAGTTTCTTGAATTAAAGTCTAGGGCTGTGGCTTTGGGGGCTTCCTTTTTTCTGAAATTCCCATGCCGCTGTTTAATAACACTTGAGGGGAAAAATTATGTTTATACGGACGCTTCTGTCTTGCGTCAGTTTTTGTCTGCAAAGGAAGTATTGGGGGATGGGTAGGTGATTGCATTTGTTGCTCCCTTATGTGGAGTTTATACTCCCTATTTCTTTGTCTATTCTTCTTCCTATTTTGGATTGAATCAGGCTTTCTCTCTTGATGTGTATCTTATGTTGTGATTTCTGATATTCTTGAATAGTATTATCAGTGGTGTATTTTGTAAAATTATGGATTATGTATTCTTGTAGTCAGGAAAAGCTTAAATAAAATATTAAAAAAAATGCTAGGTATCATAAGGAAAGGAATGGAAAATAAAACAAAGGATATTATAATGCCTCTCTATTGTTTCATGGTGCAACTGCACCTTGAATATTGTGTGCATTTCTGGTCGCCTTATCTTAAAAAGGATATAGCGTTATTAGAAAAGGTAGTGAGAAGAGCCTCCAAAATGGTAACGGGGATGTAAGGATACTCCTATGAAGAAAGGCTAAAAAGGTTAGGGCTCTTTAACCTGGAAAAGAGACGGCTGAGGGGAGATATGATAGAAGACTATAAATTAATGAACGGAGTGGAACGGGTAAACGTAGATTGATTGTTTACATCATCAGAATATAGAAAGACTAGGGGACATGCAATGAAGCTACAGGTAACCTGTTTAAGACTAATAAGAGAAAATATTTTTCCCTCAGTGTGTAATCAAACTCTGGAATTTGTTACTTGAGGATGTAGTAAAGGCTGTTAGTGTAGGTGGGTTTGAAAAAGGTTTGGACAAGTTCCTAGAGGAAAGGTCCATAGACCATTATTAAAAGGGACCCAGGATATCACTGCTTGACCCAATACAAGCATTGTGGAACCTGTGTCTTTCGGAGAAACTGCTAGGTACTTATGACCTAGATTGGCCACAGTTGGAAACAGGATACTGGGCTTGATGGACCTTGGTCTGACCCAGTATGGCATATCTTATGTTCCAGAGCTAGCAGCAGCAGGGATCCCATCCCAACGGCAAGAAACACGGACCCAGGAAGCCAAGGGCCCCTAAGCCACAGGCGCCAGTTCCGGCTCAACCTGGTGGGAGCTTTTCACTTCCAGTGCGGGGCCTCCTTCCCCCTGGGAGACACTCTCCAGGGCACTCTTTGCCCACTAGTAAAGGAGGGTTACCACCTCCGTTTCCAATTGCCACCTCCGAGGCATTTTCCAGGAGAGCCGTTACGACCTCTTTCATCTGGCCCTCTTACTCTCAGAGCTAGCAGGCCTACTAAGGGACAGGGCAGTAGATCCTGTTCCCCAGCACCTCTGGGTCAAAGGCTGCTACTCAAGGTATTTTCTCGTCCCCAAAAGAACCGGGGGTCTCAGGCCCATCCTGGACCTCCGAGACCTGAACAGGTTCCTGGTGAGGGAGAAGTTCAAAATGCTCTCCCTTGGGACACTGCTGCCCTACCTCCACCAGGGAGACTGGCATTGCTCCTTGGACCTAAAGGATGCCTACACTCACATCCTGGTCCACCCTTCTCACCGAATACCTGAAATTCATGGTAGGGGGAGGCCACTACCGATACAGGATACTTCCCTTCAGCCTGGCCGCCTCTCCAAGAGTTTTCACAAAGTTCCTAGCAGTGGTAGCCACCCATCTGCGCCTACAAGGAGTGTTTGTCTTCCCCTACTTGGACGACTGGCTCATCAGAGGCGGCACAGGCGCAGAGGCCAGCCAGGGCACAGAACGTACTATCCTCTCCTACAGCACCTGGGGTTCTTCATCAACTACCCCAAATCACATCTCTCTCTGGTGCAAGACCTAGAGTTCATCAGTGCTAAGCTGGACACTGTGCAGGCCAGAGCCCTCCTCGCTTGGGACAGGGCAGATGCCTCAAACAGCTGACAGGGGAAGTCCAACACCGCAGAATGGTGCTGGCTCGCCTTCTCCTCCACCTGCTGGGACACATGGTCTCCACGATCCATGTCATGCCTTTAGCCCGCCTGCATATGCGGACATCCCAGTTGTGCCTGTATACTCAATGGACCCAGACCATGGGCTGACTCTGGGACAGGGTCAGGGTCTCCCACCAGCTGGCGAGATCCTTTGACTGGTGGCAAAACCTAGGCTTCCTCCGGGAAGGAATGCCCTTCCAGGCACTCCCACTACAGAGGACCCTGACCACACATGCCTCTCTACAGAGCTGTGGAGTTCACTGCACTCAGGGCTGCTGGTCCAAGGAGGTGTCTCTACTTCAGATCAACCTCCTGGAACTCCAGGTGGTATTTCTCGTCCTACTTGCATTCTGCAACCTCTTGCGGGACAGACCTGTTTTGGTCCAGGCGGACAACCAGGTCACAGTGTTCTACATAAACAAGCAGAGGGGCACGGACTCGTACTCCCTCTAGGAGGTTGTAGCCCTCCTCTCCTTCACAGTACGCAATGGCATGCTCCTGTGAGCAGTCTATCTAGTGGGCCAGGACAACTTACCTGGCGAACAGACTCAGCAGAGTCCTGTGCCCTCACGAGTAGCATTTCAACCTCGCAGTGGTGGAGAGGCTCTAGAGGCTCTTCTGCCTTTGGGCTGGCCTGAGATGAACCTGTTTGCCTCTCTAGACAACATGCAGCTGGATCGCTTCTGCTCCAGGCAGCGGCACTCACAGAGGGTAGCAGCATACGTGTTCCTGAACTCATTGTCCGAGGGACCACTGTATGCATTCCCACCGATTCCTCTGGTCACCAAGACTCTGTTCAAGATTCAGAACAAGAGGGCATCAGTGATACTGATCGCCCTCAGGTGGCCTAGGCAACCCTGGTTCTTACTACTGCTCTCACTGGTGGTGACAATCCCAGTACCCCTGGGTTGGGCCCTGGACCTCCTGATTCAGGATGAGGGCTCCCTCCTGCATCCCAATGTGGGGTCACTGACTCTAATGGCCTGGCTGCTGAGAGGGTAGCCTTGGCCCCACTCAATCTGCCACAGAAGGTTGAGGAGATCCTGCTGACCTCCAGGAAGCCCTCCACGAGAAGAACCTATGCCTTTAAGTGGCACAGGTTCGCCCTGTGGTGCATAGATAGGAAGGAGAACCCATTCTCCTGCCACGTACAGCTGTTACTCCAGTATCTCACCACCACTCAGTAGGGGACAAGCCCTTATCCAGCCAGCCCCTCGTTTCCCAGTTCCTACAGGGCCTTCTTCTATCCAAGCCCCCATCAGCCTTCCAGCAGCAGAATGGGGCCTCAATGTGGTGCTCTCCCAGCTGACCAGAGCACCATTTGAGCCCCTGGCCACCTGCCACCTCAGATACCTATCTTGGAAGGTGGCCTTCTTGGTGGCCCTGACTTCAGCTCGCAGAGTCAGCAAGCTTCAAGCGCTGGTGGCGGACCCCTGTACACTAGGTTCTTCAAGAACAGGGTAGTGCTCCACATTCACCCTAAGTTCCTTCCTAAGGTAGTACTCCCCACCTTCTACCCATGGCCTGATGCCAGCAGGGAGGAGCTCATACTCCACACACTGGACTGTAAACAGGCCCTTTCCTTTTATCTGCAGCAGATCCACGGCCACCAAAAAACACCTCAGCTTTTTGTGTCCTATGACTCCAGCAGACTGGGGCTCCCTGTAACCAAGCGTACCCTATTGGGTGGCGCATTGCATCACCGTTGCTTATGAGCAAGCAGGCCTCTCCCTGGAGCACTGGATCAAAGTGTGCCACGTGACAACGATGGCCATGTTAGTGGCCCACCTCCGTTCTGAGCCAGTGACAGAAATTTGCAGAGCCACCACTTGGTCATCCATTCACACGTTTGCAGCACACTTCTGTTTGGAAAGCAAAACCCACAGGGACAGTGCCTTTGATCAGGCAGTTCTGCGGAATATTTTTGGAGTGTAGGCAGCTCCTGCCCTCCAACCCTCTGTGTACAGGCTACCAGAGTGATAGTGTTGCTGGATGCTAGGGTCTTGCAGTCTCTCAGTGGGGACTCACCTTCAGTAACTTATGGCCACCTGACCAGTCGCCGTTGGTACTGTCGTGGTTCGGTCCTCGGCAGCCTGAAGCTAGGGAGTCCCATAGGTGGGGACTGACTTCCTACTTGTTCCTGGAGAAAGCATAGTTACTCACCTGTAACAGGTGTTCTCCGGGAACAGGAGGAATCAGTCCTCACAACCCTCCCTCCTCCCCTAGGAGTTGCCTTCCCTAACTTGCTTGATTTTTTTTACTGCCATCTTAGCTATGTTACTGACTGAGCAAGATGGCACCCTTGGGCGGGAAAGGGATCACGCATGCATGGTAGCATTCTCAAAGGTTTTCTTTGAAAGCTGGGGAAATGCTCCACGCGGGCTCCGTCGGCGCTGACGTCACCCATATGTGAGGACTGATTCCTGCTGTTCCAGGAGAACACCTGTTACAGGTGAGTAACTACGCTTTTCCTATTTTATGTTTATAGGTTAAAACACTTAGGATCCCTTTTACTAAAGTGGTGTAAGTTTTTGCAGTTACCATGTATTAGGAGCAAACTCTAATGCGTGATAAGCGAAAAAGCTGTGCAGTAAGTGTCAGGGGTGTAGCCAGTACATCCCAGCAGTTCACATGCAGTGAGGAACTTTTCTGTGTGGTAAGTTCATTCACTGTTAGTGCAGGTGCACTTAATACCTCCTTTTGTTGCCTTTCATGTGGAGCTAATCAATAACTTTAATCCAGTAGTTTGATATGCATAGGCAGGGCCACACCTTGTAAGATTTTAAACACCAGACATAGAATCTTAAATTTTGATCTGGCCTGGAACATGAGCCAGGGTAAACGGACTGAAAAAGGCGTGCGCCCAAAAATCAGTTTAGCTGCAATATTTCATAATACCTGTTAGTGCTTTGCGTGCTTTTCAGATAATCCTAAGTAAACTGCATTGCAATAATCAAATAAGAGTAAAATAGAGAACTGGATAACATGCCTGAAATTAGCCTCTGATAATTTGTGGTGATCGGCTGCTGTAAGTGATGCTGCAGTTGACCTCAGCTCGCTGGGGAGGGGAGTGATAATTGAAGGTGAATGCCATACTAGAGGGGGGAGATGCTGTATTGGGGAGAAATTGAGAGGGAAGATTGAAGAACAAATATGCTGGGCACCAGAGATGGAGGGTAGCAGTATGAACAGGAAGATACTGGACCTGTCATTGGGGTGTCAACTTCCTACAATACACAGATAAGTGCCTTATGCTTGAATTGAATGCACTGTAGTGCTGACTTTTTTGAGAGTTACTCTCTGTTTTATTGTAGGCACAAGAGATTTGCAATCTGTGAGAGTGGAGTTCACTCCGTGAAAACGGAGTGTAGTTGGTGAAGGAGATAGCATTCCGTATGCACGGAGTGTTTTCGGCACGTCTCAGGCATCGCTATACTGTATAGCAGAGCAGACACTTTCTTTTATATTAGAATATTTATATCGTTATATGTGGTAGTGTGTTTAGTTTTTTTGTACTGTTTTGAATCCCAAAAAGTACTTTTTGGATTGAATAGTGTTTAATTGGATTAACTGAGAATAAAATATTGAGTATAGAAAGTAAATTATATAGCTATGGACCCATGATGTGAGTGTCTGCCATCGCCCTATGGTGACAAGTTTCGCCAAATGTAGGGGTAAAGCTAAACCTGAGGTCCTTATATGCTACATATAGTGGTTGAGAGCTTCATTTTATAAGTATATTATCTTATTTAAAGGTTGAGTGTATCATTGGTGGAGGATACTAAGGGGTTTTGTTGATATTTTCTGTATGCACAAAACTAACCCATTTGGAGAAACTGCTGCAAGACACATCCGAGCATGTACAGACACACATGGACACACACAAGCACTGACACAGAAACACAGGCTCTGAATGCTTTCCTCACTTGTTTTCAAAATCAATGATGATAAAACAAGAGGGTGTGGCTGTGAGTTCTTTCATATCTCATTGCAGCGTAGAGGATAGATACCTGACATTCTCAGATTGCTTATTGCTCAGTTTTTCAGATTTGACCTTATTGGTCCACAGGCCACCTGTAACATTTGGTGCTTCACTGAGTAAATTGATTTCTGCTGTTAATGACTTTGAAAGGAATGGAAGAGGATTTTTTTTTATTCTCTGAGAGATTTAGCACTTTATCAACATGTAACTTTTGCCATATCCCATTTGCAGGTCATACATTGCTTTAAATTTTTCCATTCTACAAGAGCAATTCACATCAGATTCTCGATCAATCAAATTATTTCCTTAGTCTGATCCTCTTTTGGCTAGTTGTTTTGAAAATTGGGATTCTTGCTCCCTTGTGGTTTCTAAAATTGTATTTGCTCAACTCTCCCACCACCTGGATACTATCAATTTCCTTCACCCTCGTCAATCCGGTTTCCATCAGGGTCACAGCGTCGAAACTGTCCTACTTGCTTTCACTAATGCTCTACATATAGCTCACGACCGTGGTGATATCTCGGTGGCGGTAGCTCTTGACCTCTCTGCTGCTTTCGACCTAGTTGATCACTCCCTCCTCCTCTTCCGCTTATGGGAAGCGGGTCTTCGCAGCACTGTTTTTCACTGGTTTCACTCTTTCCTTTCCTCGCGGTCTTGTTCAGTTCTTTCCTCCTCCCCCTCTGTCCCTGCTTCGGACCCCTTTCCTCTGCTATGTGGTGTCCCTCAGGGCTCTGTACTCGCGCCTCTCCTTTTTAACCTCTTTTTGGCTCCCCTCACTCTGCAGATTCAACAAACCGGGATCAGCGTTTTTTACTATGCTGACGACATTGTCCTCCTTCACCACACCTCACCCTGATCTCTCCCCACTCAATTCTTGTCTTTCCATCGTTGCTAACTGGTTGTCTCAAAATTGCCTTCACCTTAATCTCACTAAGACCATTGCCATCTGGTTCTCTCACGGTAGTCCCCCTCCCTCCTTAGCCCCGTCCTTCTCAGGTTCTCCCATACCCCTGGTCTCCACCTTTCGTTATCTTGGCGTCTTCTTTGACTCTGACCTATCTTTTCACGCCCACATCTCCCACGTCACTAAAACGTCTTTCTTCTTCCTGCGTCAAATCCGCGCAATTCGTCCCTTTCTTACTCCCACCGCACTTGCCACACTACTTCTATCTCTGGTCATGTCTCGTGTTGATTTTTCTAACTCTATTTTTCTTGGCCTTCCAAAATCTCAACTCCACAGACTTCAACGAATCCAAAACACAGCTGCCCGTATTGCTACTCACTCTTCTGCCCATGATCACCTCTCACCCCTTCTTTCCCGTCTCCACTGGCTACCTATACCTTTCCGCTCCCAATACAAATTGCTTACACTGGTGCATCGGGCCTTTCACACCAACACGCCGCAGTATCTAGCAGACCTTATTACTTTTCATACTCCCAGGCACACACCTCGCTCTTTCCACCTTAACCGTCTCACTTTCCCCCCCCCCCCCTCCATCGCACACCTCCAGTCCACTCGCTCCTCTGCCTTTTTCTTTGCAGGCCCCGCTTTCTGGAATTCCCTCCCCCCCACCCTTCGGCTTGAGCCTCACCATCCCACTTTTAAGTGTAACCTGAAAACCCACCTCTTCTCCCTTGCCTTTGACCTTCCCTCCCCTTTTGTGTAGTTTTTCTTTTTTTGAGTCCTGTGATCTATCCTTTTCTCCTCCTGCTTTCCTGTTTGGGATTGTAACTTCCTTTTCCCCTTTCTAGTTTGTTGTTCTCTTGGCTGTTTGTACATTGTAAACTGCTCTGTTTCCCCTGAAGGGCGGTATATCAAACTCAATAAACATAAACATGAACACCTAAACATAAACATAAAATAGAGATTACTACAAGAAATCCGAATAACCTGGCTATGAAGTCGACAGAGCACCATAAATCATTTTCTGACCACTTACTTTGAAAGTCCTCTCATCAAACATGTAGCAGTGGAATAACATTTTATATGCAGCTGTAGAAATGGTGACTCTACCGAGAGAACTATTGATTAATCCGTCTAAGCAGTCTCCATGGTTTCACCCTGGATGACGTCTTTTGAAGTCTTAGTCATTTGGGGGTAATTCTATAAAGCATTCACTGCATGTGAAGCAAGCTTTAAATGCAGAAAATAACTCTGTTAGTATTACGTGGCTGAATACGTGTGCAAGAGTGCGTGTGTGAACATGATTGTGAATGGCATTCCCCAGGGCATAGCTTGGACACAGGTGGAGTTGTGGTATATGCATCTATTTGTGAAATACGTATGTACATGCCTAGAAGACAAGCAGGTGTTAATGTCTTCAGAGCAGGTGTAAATGTAGGCAAAAAGATGTATGCACTATTAGGGAGAGTTCTGAGAGCCTGTTCTCTAAAGGCACAGTGACTTCAAAGAGGCATCTTTTTGAACATTTGAGATAGGCATTGTGTTAGTCCCACAGGTGCTCCTTCTGGTCTTGGGCAAGCCACTTAACCCTCCATTGCCCATGTTCCCTGTAAAATAGTTATCTCCAAGTTATAATACCCTGTTCAATGTAATTTCAGTTTGTTCAATGTAAACCGCACTGATGCAGAATAGCGCGGTATATAAGAGAATGTAAATAAATAAATAAAATAAAAATAAAATGGCTCCCTTCGAGCGGTAATAGTGAAAAGCGATATGATTACTTAATTTAGGCACTTATAAAAACCAAATTCAGAGATATAAAGAAGCTGTTAGGATAGCTAAAGAAAGTATTTTAGTGAGCAATAGAGATAAGCAAAAAACAAGCCAAAATAACTTTATCAAATTGTGAATAAGTTAATCAAGGACAGCGACGATCATGGATACAGACAGAAATAATGGTTTATCAGGTAAAGTGTTGACTGATTTTTTTTCTTTTTTTATACATTTAAAAAGTTAACATCAGGAAATCTAAACAAATAGGAATGTACACAGGGCAAAAATATTGGGGGGGGGGGGTTCATCTCTTTTGGTGGTTGTGGCCTTTTTACCTGATTTTGAATATTTTAGGAGGATATTCGGCCCCGGCGATTAGCACATTGCCACTGAATTCTAACCCCGGATAGTCAACACTGGCATTGAATATTTGGGTGGCTGTAGAAGCTGGATGCCGCTTCCTGGTTAGCTTCCATGGGTAAAGTTAGACCAGCCTTTGCTATGCCTTACTTTAACCGCAGGACACTAACCGGGCAGCAGCTCAATATCGCTGCTGCCCGGTAACAACGGGTGCCACCTCCATGCCACTCTGGAATGCCCACAACATGACAATGCTAATCACATAGCATCGGGGTGTGTAGCAATGGCACCCACAGATATCCAGTGGCACTAATCGGGTTCAGCGGCATTTACACGCTTTGCAATTCGACTTTGACTATCCCCTCCCCTTTATTCTTTCCAGCCCATCAGAAGCTGTAATGAATTATACAAAAGTGGTTGAATATTTGTTTGTCTAGGAGTAAAATAACTTTACAAAAATGCAGCAGAATGGGATGAAACTTAGCATAGTGAAAAACTGATGAAAATACAATGGGCACATGTTTCCTAAACCACGCTAACAGTTTAATGTAGGGTTTACCCCACGCCACCGTAACCATTAGTGCAAAACTGCGGCAACACTATAAGTCCCACACTTAGCAGTTAGCATGGGTTGGGCTGGAGACTGGGTGGATTAGGGGCAACATATGTGCACATCGAGGTTAGCACAGGTATCATTGGCACACACTCGTCAGTGTCACAGCATGGGTGCACTAATGCCACCTCAGTGGGTGGCGGTAACTAAACTCACAGTAATCACAGCAGATGGCTTAGAATGGGCATGGCGCTGTATTTATGCTAACTGCATAGGGACATGCCATGCATGCCCCCATTTGCTAGCACAGGTACAGCACGCCCCCACTAAGTTTTGGGACTGAACATACAGTAAACTAACACATTTTAGTAAACGTAACCCTTAAAGTTTGAAAGATACTCCAATATCCTCCCATGCCCAAGGAGGCAGCTACCTTACCAATGCATCATATCCTGCAGAATCTTATGCTCCGCACGTGGGAGGTTCCACTCGTGGTTCCTCCTGTCAGCAAAAGACTCAATACCATGTAGCGAGCACCAGAATGTCCAGGCTTCCAAAAACCTCAGCTCCCCACCACTCAGTGGTGGTGGTAGAATCAGCAATACACCAAATAAAGAGCTAAAAGAACCATTTATCCATGCCTCCTGGCAGAGACTCAAGGACAATCGAAGTCTTCGGGCATTGATGTTAACAGGCATACATGTTGTCTTCCAGAATCAACTCTTACATGCTGTACATGGGCATGTTTCTGAAGGATGTCACCAGGGATCTGGAGACTTTCGCCCCCCTGCTTCCTGAGGATAAGCGGAATGCATTCCAGACACTCATTAAGCAAGGCCAGAACACTTCTAAGTTTCTTACCAGGGCCTCTTTTGATGCTTTTGAATCCACAAGCAGAACTTCAGCAGTCTGCATTGGGGCTCGCAGAATGGCCTGTTTACAGGCATCAGACCTTGAACAGTGGGTCCAGGATAAACTGGCCAATATCCCATGTACTGGAGAAAACCTTTTTGGCAAACATTGGAGGGAAAAAGCAGGGAAGATTGAAACAGATGATCTCACCCTAAAACGCCTTTTCAGGCAAACAGCTGACCCATCCAAAAGGAAGGCTCTTCCTAAGAAACCCTTCTATTCTAAGAAGAAGAAGTATTATCCTTCTTACCCACCCTCTGCTGCTATCAACCTCAGCATCCTCAGCAGAGGTCCTCGCCAACACAAGGCTCCTAAGCCTCAACCAGCTGCACAGGCACAGCTTGCACCTTGTTTTTGACTCCTTCCTAGAAAGCATTGCCAATCTGCCCCTGGAGGGCCCCCAGCCCCTCCACATAGCAGGCAGACTTTGTCAGTATGTCCACAGGTGGCATCTCATAACATCATAGCAGTGGACGCTCCAGATTGTCCAAAGGGGTTATCAGCTTCACTTCAAAACCTTACCCCCACCTGCTTCACAGGAGATTCTCCCATACAACCCCTTCAAAGTACTCTCTTAAAAGAAGAGGTGACCATTCTGTTGCCTCAGGGTGCCATAGAAAGAGTTCCTCCTCCTTTAAAAAAGTTGGACTTCTACTCTTCATACTTTCTCATTCCAAAGAAAACAGGAGGCTTCAGGCCCACCTTGGATCTCAGAGACCTAAACAAGTTCATGGTCCGAGAAAAATTCAAAATGATTTCTATAGGAACTTTTCTACTATACCTCCAGAGGCACAATTGACTATATTCTCTAGACCTAAAAGATGTGTACATGCATTTACTCATACAACCCTTGCACAGACAGTATCTGTGCTTCATGTTTCAAGGAAAACATTATCAATACCGGGTTCTCCTCTTCGGTCTAACCTCTGCCCCAAGGGTCTTCACAAAATGCATGGCAGACGTCGCTGCCTACCCACGCATCTTGGGGATATTCGTCTTTCTTTACTTAGACGATTGGCTGATGAGGGGAGACACCCCCCCCCCCCAAGAGGTAAAACTCTCCCTTCATCGCACCATCATGGTGCTCCAACACCTAGGGTTCGCCATGAACTTCCCAACGTTTCATCTCACTCTAGCCCAATGTCTGGAATTCACTGGAGTGCTCTTAGACACTTGACAGGCCCAAGCTTTCCTCACAGGATCGCTGTGCCTGCCTCATCGAGCTGGCAAAAGGGGTACAACAGCAAAGCTGAGTAGTTGCTCGAGAGATCCTACAACTATTAGGACACATGGCCTCCATGGTCCATGTCGTCCTCTACGCTCAATTACACATGCGACAAGTGCAGTGGACTCTGTCTTCCCAATGGACGCAAGTGAAGGGTCAACTCAGAGACAATATCCAGATCACTTCTCCACTGATCAAGTCCCTTCAGTGGTGGTGTCTCCCACAAAATCTACTCGTCAAGTCACCTTTTCAGATGCCTCCGCCTCAGTGCACCCTGGCGACGGATGCTTCCAAGCTGGGTTGGGGGCGCATCTGAATGATCTGACCACACAGGGACTGTGGACACAACAGGAATCTGCCCTGCAGATCAACCTGCTAAAACTACAGGCACTGACAAATGCTCTTTGGGTTTTTCAACCCCAACTATCAGGGCAACCTGATCTAGTCAGAACAGAAAACCAAGTTGCCATGTTCTACATAAACAAACACGGGGGAATGAGGTCCGTTCCCCTCTGTGAAGAAGTGATTCACCTATGGTCCTTTGCCATCTCTCACCGCATCCACCTCAGAGTGGTGTACCTCTCGGGCGAACTCAATGTCCTAGCAGACAGGCTAAGCCAAATCCTTTGTCCACACAAATGGACTTTGCATTGGGAGACAGCTGCTTGGATCTTCCAAATGTGAGGAACTTCACTCATAGATCTTTTTGCCACTCCACAAAACACACAGCTTCCACTCCTCTGCTCCAGGGTTCTGTCGCTGCACCGACAGGCTCCGGACACCATCCTTCTCCGTTAGGACAGGGACTGCTCTACTCATACCCTCTCATGCCCTTGATACCCAAGATGATGTTCAAGCTACAAGCCCCTTTTTGGCCCAGTCAACCGTGGTTTCCTATGCTTCTTTGCCTTGTGCAGACTTAGCCATTCAACCTGGGATGTGCGCCTGACCTCCTCTCTCAGGACCACTGGACGCTTCTCCATCCCAATCTTCACTCCCTATGCCTGACAGCTTGGCTGCTGAAGGGCTAGTGCTCGCTGACCTCAACCTACCACAGGTGGTCAAGGATGTCCTCCTTGCATCTCCTAAGGATTCCACCAGGTGGTCTTATGCCTTTAAATGGCATTGGTTTGCCCTTTGGTTCTCCCCAAAGGGCTTTGACCTCTTTTCTTGCCCAGTGGAGTCTCTTTTACAATATATCCTTCACTTATCCTTGACAGGTCTTAAGACTAACTCAGTAAGAGTTCAGCTTAGTGTCATTGTGGCCTCTCACAGACCAGTGGATGGACAGCCTATCTCCTCAGACCCCTTAGTAGCACGCTTCATGTGGGGTCTCCTGCTGTCCAAGTCACCCATTACATAGAAACATAGAAACATGATGACAGAAAAAGACCACAAGGCCCATCTAGTCTGTCCTTCCATAACAACAACTACAACAGTCCACTTTCTACCTTTAGAGATCCTCTGTGTTGGTCCCATGCTTTTTTGAATTCAGTTACTGTCCTCATCTCTACCACCTCCACTGGGAGACTATTCCACGGATCCACTACTCTTTCCGTAAAGAAATATTTCCGCATATCACTCCTGAATCTATCTCCCTTCACCCTCATCCCATGTCCCCTCGTCGCAGAACTTGCTTTCAATTGAAAGAGGCTCTCTCCCTGAACATTTATGCCACGGAGGTATTTAAACATCTCAATCATATCACCTCTATCCCGCCTTTCCTCTAAGGTGTACATATTAAGATCCTTAAGTCTCTCCTCATATGCTTTATAATGAAGCCCATTAATCATTTTAGTAGCAACCCTCTGCACCGACTCCATCCTGTTCACATCCTTTTGAAGGTGCGGTCTCCAGAATTGCACACCATACTCCAAATGAGGTCGCACCAAAGACTTATACAGAGGCATTATCACCTCCTTTTTTCTGCTAGCCATTCCTCTCCGTATGCACCCAAGCATCCTTCTAGCTTTTGCCGTCGCCTTTTCTACCTGTTTAGCTACTTTAAGATCATCAGACACAACCACGCCTAGGTCCCGCTCTTCTTTAGTGGACAAAAGTACTTCACCTCCTATACTGTATTGCTCCCTTGGATTGCTGCAGCCCAAATGCATGACCTTACATTTTTTAACATTAAATCCCAGCTGCCAAATTCTAGACCATTCTTCAAGCTTAGCTAGATCCCTCCTCATGTTATCTACACCTTCCTGGGTGTCTACTCTATTGCAGATTTTGGTATCATCCGCAAAGAGGCAAACCTTACCCGACAGCCCTTCCGCTATATCACTAACAAAGATGTTAAAAAGAATCGGACCGAGGACAGATCCCTGGGGCACACCACTGGTAACATCCTTCTCCTCAGAGTGAGCTCCATTTACTTGTACTCTTTGTCGCCTCCCACCCAACCAATTTCTAACCCAAGCAGTAACTTTAGGGTCCATCCCTAGGGTGCTCAGTTTGTTTATAAGTCGCCTGTGAGGAACAGTGTCAAAGGCTTTACTGAAATCTAAATACACCACATCTAGAGCTCTCCCTCGGTCCAACTCCCTGGTCACCCAGTCAAAGAAATCAATCAGATTTGTCTGACAAGACCTGCCTCTGGTGAATCCATGCTGCCTCGGATCCTGTAATCCGCCGGACTCCAGAAACCTCACTATTTTCTCTTTCAGCAGCGTTTCCAATAATTTACTCACCACTGAAGTTAAACTAACCGGCCTGTAGTTTTCAACCACATCCTTACTTCTGCTTTTGTGTAAAGGCACCACATGAGCCTCTCTCCAGTCCTTTGGCACCACTCCCGACTCCAACGAGGCATTGAAAAGGTCAGTCAGTGGAGTTGCTAGAACGTCCCCAAGTTCCCTCAGTATTCTAGGGTGTATCCCATCCGGTCCCATCGCTTTGTCTACTTTAAGTTGAGCTAGTTTCTCACGAACACAGTCTTCTGAAAATTGTTCAAGATGTCCCTCGCTTCTGTTCTTATTTGTGGGTGTTTTCTGAGGTCCTGCTCCTGGTTCTTCATCTGTGAACACAGAACAAAAATATTTGTTAAGCAATTCCGCTTTATCCTTATCAGCTTCTACATATTCCCCCCCTGCACCCTTGAGTCTGACAATACCACTTTTGCCCTTCCTCTTCTCACTAATATATCTGAAAAATGTCTTATCCCCCCATTTTATTGCATTGGCTATTTCCTCCTCCTTTTGAATCTTTGCCTTCTTGACTACTTTGCTAGCTTCTCTAAGTTTTTCCAAATACAGATGCCTGTCTTCCTCTCTCTGTGATCTCTTGTATTTCATGAAGGCCTCCCTGTTTTTCTTCACTTTTTCAGCTACTTCCTTCGAAAACCATAGCGGTCTCCTGTTCCTTTTGCCTTTATTTACCATTTTAACAAAAAGGTTGGTTGCCTTTAAAATATCCCCTTTCAGTTTTACTACTTGGATAGAACTAAGGCTCACGGAAAATCCTCTCAATTATTCATTTCCTTTGATCCTAGTCACCTGAACATACCGGTAACAAAATGTACTCTATATAGATGGATAGCAGATTGCATTTCTTTTGCTTATGCACAAGCAGGACTGTCATTGGAGGGTCATGTCACTGCTTATATAATGTGTGAGCTCTGGCAACATCTGTAGCTAATCTCTGTTCAGTTGCGAATGAGGACATTTGAGGGCAGCTATCTGGTCCTCCATTCATACTTTTGCTGAACACTGCTGTCTGGACAGAGACAACCGTCGGGACGCTGTCTTTGGCCAAGCTGTACTCCAGCACCTTTTTGGGACTTATTCAACACCTACCCTCTGTCCTGGACTGCAAAATACTAGACTATCATTGGGGGAGTATTGCCTCCTGGAATCAAACTGAGCACCCTAGGAATGGACCCTAAAGTTACTGATTGGGTTAGAAATTGGTTGAGTGGGAGGCGGCAAAGGGTACAGGTAAATGGAGCTCATCCTGAGGAGAAGGAAGTTACCAGTGGTGTGCCGCAGGATCTGCCCTTGGTCCAATTCTTCTTAACAACTTTGTTAGTGATTATTGTGAAAGGGCTGTTGGTAAGGTTTGCCTGTTTGTGGATGATACCAAAATCTGCAATAGAGTAGACACCCAGGAAGGAGTAGATAACATGAGGAGGGATCTAGCTAAGCTTGAAGAATGGTCTAGAATTTGGCAACTATGCTAAAAAATGCAGGGCCATGCATTTGGGCTGCAAAAATCCAAGACAGCGGTACAGTGTGAAAGGTGAAGTACTTCTTTCCACAAAAGAAGAGTGGGACCTGGGCGTGATTGTGTCTGATGATCTTAAAGTAGCTAAACAGGTAGAGAAGGCAATGGCGAAGGCCAGAAGAATGGCCAGCATAAAAATGGAGGTGCCTCTGTTTAAGTCTCTGGTGCGACCTCATTTGGAGTATTGTGTGCAATTCTGGAGACTGCACCTTCAAAAGGATATAAACAGGTTGGAATCGGTGCAGAGGGTGGCTGCTAAAATGGTTAGTGCTCCTCGTTATAAAGCATATGAGGACAGACTTAAAGATCTTAATATGTATATTTTAATAGAAAGGCGGGATAGAGGAGATATGATAGATATGTTTAAATACCTCCTTGGCATAAATGCACATGAGGAGAGCCTTTTTCGTAAGAAAGCAAACTGTGCTACAAGGGGACATAGAATGAGAATGAAAGGGGATAGACTCAGATTAATATGCAGAAATATTTCTTTATGGAAAGAGTGGTAGATGCATGGAATAGTCTCCCAGTGGAAGTAGTAGAGACGAGGACAGTATCTGAATTCAAAAAGCATGGGACAAACATAGAGGATCTCTAAAGGTAAAAAGGGAACTATTATAGTTGATATGGCAGGGCAGACTAGACAGGCCATGTGGTCTTTTTTTGCCCTCATGTTTCTATGTTTCTATGCTAACAATTTCATTTGCATTCCTGCTGGCTGATGAACCTGGGAGAATTTGACCACCTTCTGTCTCTTGCTAATAGGGCACTCTGATTTTCCAAGTCAGAGAAGGCATTATGCAGGGATATCTCTTGATGAAGAGGGTGTCTCCATGTTACAGGTTGAAGCTTACCAGAGCCCACTGTGATCCATTTGTTCCTGGGATGTTTGATTCTTTGTAGTAGTGGTGGCCATTTGTTTTCTGTTTGTACCCAAAGGGAGGTACATTTCATTGCAGCTAATTCTTCCCTTAATAGAGTCAATTCTTTATTCACAGCAGTTAGCTTGAGACACATAGGGCAAGCTCTAAAGCTCCAAATAGTTGTTCTTAGAATGAAGGCCCCACATGCATTGAATACACAACATGTTGATTGAGAGAGCTATAAAACAGTTGTAGCAAAGGAGAAAGGTGGGTGTTCCACTTAATTGGACCTCTAAAAGTTCTCCTCACACTGAGTAGTCACTTTAACAAGCCAAAAATAATGACACAACCTTGCTCTTCCTTTTTTTTTCTTTTTGTTTAGAAAGAAAGAATCAACGGATAACCAGTTATAAAGGAGATAAGAGGAAAAAGGCATCAGTGGTTGATAAAGTCCCTTTAATTATATGGCTTCAATATGACTAGAACCGGTATGAGACAGATGGCAGTTTCTTCTGAATTAAACTGTTATTTTTGGGCTTGGGTAAAAGGCATTAAGCCACTCATTCTGAGCACGAGTTAAGCTGGCTTGGACTGACCACCGTCCTGCTCCCTAACAAAGCATATAAGGGAAACACTAGGTGTCAGAGTGGGATTATGTGCCTCTCATCTACCAAGCTAAGTGCTCTTTTTTTGCCTTTAAATTATCGAATATGAATGCTAATTGTTGAAATAATTAGGATAAGAAGTTTTTTATGACCGTTTTAAGTGGTGATCTTATATTGTGCCCAATACGAATTGGCTAAACGGCTTTATAGTCATAATGAAGCCTATTAAAGGGCCTTTATCAACCATTGAGGTCTTTTTCTCTTATCTCCTTATCCATTGACTCTGTTTTTATACAAAAAGAAAAAAAGGAAGAGCAAGGTTGTATCATTATTTTTGACTACTTAATTGGAGGACAGATGAATGTCTATGATATATAGGCAAGTGCAACTCTGGGGTGGGTGGCAATTTAATTCTCCAGGAACAAGCAGGAAGTCAGTCCTCACATATGGGTGACATCGGCACCAACGGAGCCCTCGTGCGGAGCAATTCCCCAGCTTTCCTTTGGGATTGCATCGCGCATGCGCGGTCCTTTTCCCGCCCAAGGGTGCCATCTTGCTCAGTCTCCCTTTTTCCGCGGAGTCCAACGGACGTGGTCCTAATTCCCTCGCAGAAAAAGTGCGTCAAATCTCCTGAAGATTCTTTTCTTTGGCCCGGTTCTCCTTCCCGCCTCGGTTCGGTACACTGGTATCGAGTCCAGTCAGTATTTTTTCATTTTTTGTCCTTACTGACTAGAGTTTGCGCCTTTTTTCTTTTTCACTGGCAGCCCGGTCATTTGACCTCGCAGGGGCCCTTTTTCCCCCGATGGCTGCCAGCGGGTTTAAGAAGTGTGATCGGTGTAAAAAGTTAATGTCCCTCACTGACACACACGACTGCTGTCTCTGCTGCCTCAGGGCCGACCATGACCCGAAGGTCTGTGGCCCATTCGGCAAGATGTCTTCTAAGGCACTCAGAAGTAGGCAGCAGCAGCAGTGTGAAAGGATTTTCTCCAAGTCTGCATCCACCTGGGTCCGGACCTCGTCAGAAGCCTCAGCGTCTCGGGAGCTGTCTGTCTCCGAGCATCGTCGGGGGTCTTCTGAACGGGGGTTTCCCTCGAGGGAACACCGGAAGAAGAAGAAGCTCGCGAGGGCGGCATCGTTGGATGCCTCTGATAGGCCTGGGTCCTCGTGGGCCAGTCACGGAGTCCTGACCGCCGCCCCGGGTCCTCAGAGTCGGAGCGCCTGCAAAGCTACCTCACATGGAGCCGGAGACGCTGAGGAAGGTAACTGCTGTTGTCCTCGTTGACTCTCCTCCAGGAAAACCGGCATCAGGCCCGACAGCGTCGGGACCCGAGCCGGAGGCTGCAGAGCCTTCTGAGCTCAGTCTCAGAATGGTGGCCTTGGAGCGTAGCATGTCTGCCTTAATGGAGCAGCAGCGGGTGCTGATGGCCGGTCTCACCGGTCCATCCGCCCCGACCACCAGGACCTCGACATCTAAGTCGACCCCGGAGGCTGAGCCGATCCTCTTCGGACTCGGGTCGATCCTCGGCCGAGGTCTCCCTCGATCTCCAGTTCGGGACTGAGGTCGTTGACGCCAGTGCCATCGGCGTCGGGGCGGTCGAGACTGAAGCTCTCACGGCCGGAGCCCATCGATTCCTCGGAGGAGGACTCGGCATGGGAAACAGAGGATGAAGAGTGGAGGAGTGGCCTAGTGGTTGGGGCAAGGTACTTCAGGCCGGAAGGTCGGGGGTTCAAATCCCACTAGAGGACAGGAACCTTGAGCCGGAAGGACTGGGGTTTCTAGTCCCACAGGTGCTCCTTGTGGTCTTGGGCAAGCCACTTAACCCTTCATAGCCCATGTTCCCTGTAAAATAGTTATCTCCAACTTATAATGCCCTGTTTAATGTAATTTCAGTTTGTTCAATGTAAACCGCACTGATGCAGAATAGTGCGGTATATAAGAGAATGTAAATTTAAAAAAAAAAAAATTAAATTAAGAGTCCCCGGACCCCCACTGGACCTGGTGTGTCCCTTCGGACTCGCCGGGGTCCAAGCCTCGGAGAAGGTCCCCCCCCCCCCCCCCGGAGGATACCCGGTTCTTGGAGTTCGTCAGGGACATGGCCAAGGCTTTGGCATTCCCGGCGGACACTGAGGAGGAGCCCCGAGCCGAGGAACTCGAGGCCCTCCAGTATGATTTTCCTCCCATGCCGAGGTGACAACCTTTTCGGCAAACCCATGACTGAAAAGGCTGCCGAAATAGAGTCCGAGTACTTGACCCGGACAGGACTCTCTAAAAAGACTTCTGCCCCTTCTAAAAAGAAGGACTCAGGTAAAAGCCCTTTTTCCCGAGGAAGGGTGCTGCTTATCACAATTACCCCACTCACCAGGCCTCCCCGGCTCCCCACCAGGGGCAGCAGGCCAAGGGACAGGGGCATGGCCCACGTAAGCAGAAGATCCCCAAGCCCCAGGCACCAGCTCCTTCCCAGCCGGTAGGGGGTTTTTGACAGCCACAGCATAGTCTCTCTCCAGCCAGGGGTGAGACTTAGCACAGGAGGAAGGCTGGCCCTGTACACCCACAGGTGGCCAGCAATCACTACAGATACCTGGGTCCTACAAATAGTCCAGAAGGGCTATTTGCTCCACTTCAACCACGTACCTCCCTCCTACTTCCCAGGGGAGCCCCTCTACACAGGAACCTCCTCTTACAGGAGTTGGCCGGTCTTCTAGAGGATCAGGCGGTGAAGCCAGTGCCCCACAGCCTACAAGGGCAAGGCTTCTACTCCAGGTATTTTCTGATACCAAAGAGAACAGGAGACCTTAGGCCCATCCTCGACCTGCGAAACTTAAACAAGTTCCTGGTGAGGGAAAAGTTCAAGATGCTTTCCCTTGGAATATTGCTGCCTTACCTCCAACAGGGAGATTGGCTATGCTCCTTAGACCTGAAGGATGCCCACACTCACATCCTTATACATCCAGACCACAGACAATATCTCAGATTTGTAGTGGGAGGAAACCATTTTCAGTACAGAGTACTTCCATTTGGCCTAGCCTCCGCCCCCAGTGTGTTCACCAAGTGTCTGGTGGTGGTGGCGGCCTTTCTCAGGGACCAGGGAATCTTCATCTTCCCTTACCTGGATGACTGGCTCATCAGGGCCCCGTCGCCTCAATAGGCCCAACAGGCCACAGCTTGCACTATCAACATACTGCAGCATCTAGGCTTTGTCATAATTCAGGCAAAGTCCACCTTGCTCCCCACACAGAACAGAGTTCATAGGGGCGAGACTGGACACCTTTCAAGCAAAGGCGTACCTGCCAGAGGACAGGGCACAGAGGCTTCTGGAGCTAGTACACCAAATCAGCCACAAGTCTCAGATGTCAGCAAGGCATTTTCTGCGCCTTCTAGGACACATGGCCTCCACGGTGCATGTGACCCCAAACGCCGGTCTCAGCATGAGAATAGCTAGGTGGTACCTCCGGGATCAGTGGACGCAAGCTACAGGATGACTCCGAGACAGGATAAGGGTGTCCAAACGACTGCTGAAGTCGTTGACCTGGTGGCTTCAACCACCCATCCTGCTGGGAAGAGTGCCTTTTCAGCCTCCAGCGTACTCAAGAGTCCTGATGACAGATGCATCCCTGCTGGGCTGGGGAGCCCATTGCCAGGACTCAGGCACTCAAAGGTTGTGGTCTCCTCAAGAGGACACAACAAATCAACCTCTTAGAGCTATGAGCGATACGCCTAGCTCTTCGAGCCTTCTGCCATGTTCTCTCACATCGGTCTGTCTTGGTGCAGACAGACAATCAGGTGGCTATGTTCTACGTGGGAGGGAGGGACAGGGCCCCGGGTCCTGTGCCAGGAGACACTGGACCTCTTCTCCTTTGCCATCAGACAGGGTATGTCTCTCAAGGCAGTTTACCTGCCAAGTCAAGAGAACGGCCTAGCAGACAAACTAAGCAGAATTCTTCAACCTCACGAATGGCAACTGAATCCGGAAGTGGCCCAGCAGATCTTCCTCTGCTGGGGAAATCCGTCCATAGATCTCTTCGCCAGCCCGCAGAATCATCAGTTGCCCAACTTTTGCTCCAGACAGCCACATCCCCAAAGGATGGCTGCCGATGCTTTTCTGATCTCCTGGTCTGTGGGTCTCCTGTATGCGTTTCCTCCCACGTCTCTTGTGGCCTGAACTCTGTTCAAAATCCTGCAGGACAAGGCTTCGGTCATCCTGGTAGCCCCCAGATGGCCAAGACAACCTTGGTTCCCGCTTCTCCTCCAGCTGGCAGTGGAGACCCTACTCCCTCTGGGGACGAGGCGCGAACTCCTGTCCCAGGAGCAGGGCTCTATCTTACATCACAACCTCAGGTCTCTCAATCTGATGGCATGGCTGCTGAAAGGGTAGTGATGGCTCCTCTCCTCCTACCTAAGAGCGTAGAAGAAGTGTTACTGGCCTCAAGGAGGCAATCCACTAGGAAAACCTAGCTTTCAAGTGGCGGAGGTTTGAGGTGTGGTGTAACCAACACAATGAAAACCCTTTCTCTTGCCTTGTACCAGTGGTGTTGCAGTAACTGCTTCACCTCTTTTGACTTAAGCCTCAAGTCTAACTCTGTCAGGGTCCACCTGAGTGCTCTCTCAGCACATCACTCACCAGTGGAAGGATAACCTCTTTCGGTTCACCCCTTGGTGTCCAGATTCCTCAGAGGTCTACTTCTACTAAAACCCCCGGTTCGTCCTCCAGCGACTGAGTGGGATCTGAATGTGGTCTTGCAGCAGCTTACTCGCCCACCTTTTGAGTCGATGTCCGCTTGCCATCTGCGCTTCCTCTCCTGGAAGGTACTCTTCCTGGTGGCACTCACATCGGCCAGGCGAGTGAGTGAGCTACAAGCTCTGGTTTCAGAAAGACCGTACACACGGTTTTATAGGAACAGGGTGGTACTATGCACCCACCCCAAGTTTCTCCCGAAAGTGGTCTCTCCGTTCCACCTCAACCAAGAAATGGTTCTTCTGACATTCTTTCCCAGACCGCATGCTAGCTGGGCAGAGGCGGTTCTGCATACCCTTGATTGTAAGAGAGCATTAGCCACCTACTTAGAGCGTACGCAGGGGTATCGAAGGGCTCCTCAGCTCTTCGTCTCTTTTGACCCCACTAAGCTGGGGCTACCTATCTCCAAGCGCACGTTGTCCACCTGGGTAGCAGACTGCATTGCCTGGGAGTACAGGGCGGCCGACCTCCTGTTGCAGGGTCGAGTCACGGTCCATCGTGTCAGGGCTAAAGCCGCATCAGTGGCTCACTTCCGCTCTGTTCCGCTGGCAGACATCTGCCGGGCTGCCATCTGGTCTTCAAGCCAGACTTTTGCAGCCCATTACTGCTTGGATGGGGAGTCCTGACGAGACAGTGCTTTCGGCCAGGCGGTACGCCGCAATTTATTTGAGGTTTAGGCAACTCCCACCCTCCGGCCCTCTGTGGTCAGGCTACTGGGAGTGTTGTGTCTCAGCTGGATTCCTATCATAGCTGCTGCGGCTCTTCTAGAGGGAGCCATTTTTCAGCTATGGGTTCTCGGTAGCCTATAGCTAGGGAGTCCCATATGTGAGGACTGACTTCCTGCTTGTTCCTGGAGAAAGCGTGGTTACTCACCTGTAACAAGTGTTCTCCAGGGACGGCAGGAATCATCCTCATGACCCTCCCTCCTCCCCTGGAATTGCAGTCCTACTATTGATTTTGTTATTTTTGCCGTCTCTTTAGCTATGTCATTAGACTGAGTAATATGGTACCCTTGGGTGGGAAGGGGACCGCGCATGCGCGATGCAAGCCCAAAGGCTTTCTTTGAAAGCTGGGGAATTGCTCCACACGAGGGCTCCGTCGGCACCTACATCACCCATATATGAGGACTGATTCCTGCTGTCTCTGGAGAACACCTGTTATAGGTGAGTAACTACGCTGTGTTCCAGGCCAGTAGACTTATAGGGGTCATTCTGATGTGCGAATAGCGGGGATGTACGTCCGGTTTGGATGTACATCCCCCTCTATTCTCTGGGGGCTGATTCCATTTCCAAAGCTCCCCGCACATACAGAGAAGATGTGTGGGGAGCTCTGGACGGGGACTGGAGGGGGGAGGCTGGAGGTGGAGCATGGGTGGTGTGGAGGCGGGACCATGACCCCGAATGTACAGGGCCAATTCCGGGGCGGCAAGGATGGCTGGGTGACTTATTCCACCTCGGAGGTGAAATAAGTCACCCTGAGGGAGGTGATTGGTAGAGGAGGACCCCCCCCCCGACCCAGGTGAGCTACAGCGGGAGATTCCTCACAGCCTGACCCTGGCCTTGGCAGGCCCTATCGGGGGTCAGGCGACAGGGGACAGGATCTTTTCCGGTGTGGGGAATGAGGGCTCCTGCATGGCATTCCGGTGTCATGGTGATGGGACGTCAGGTACTGAGACTCCATGCAGGAGCATTGGGAGGGTTGGATGGGGTGGGTGCTCTACGTGCGGTAGGACAGAATCGGGGCATGTCCAGCCCGTCCATGCCCTTTGCCCTGATTCTGCTCCCGTGGGTGCAGAATCAGGTGCAAATCCAACCCATCCAGATTTTGGACTTCCGGACGGACTGGACGTGCCCCAATCAGAATGGGGCCCTATATAAATTGACGGTACACTAAAATTTCTGATTAAAAAAGCTGAGGCAAGGAATACGGACTGGCTGGATTTTCCTAAGCTTCTAACCAAAATTTAGGTTGCTTGCCACCAGACTGTAGGTCTAGAGAACTGTGGACAGGTAGAAATTTGCAAGAAATTGCAAATCCTTAGTGGGCTTGAGTAAAAGGGACCCTCAGTCTCGGAGAGAAAAGAATAGCTAAAACTGGATTGTTTATATTGGGATATTACTAAGACTAGGTGGGATGAGAAATATTTCACGTGTGTGCAAAATGTTTGCTTATTAGCTTTGTAATTTGCTTTGAGGGATAAGGAAAGGCGGAAATCAAGTGTAAGTAAACAATTGAATAAATAACTTTCTGATTACACTTGCTGCAGGAAGAAAGTATTTTATTGAAATGTAGAAATATATTTTATAGTTGTAGTTTTCCCTTATTAGGTCTTAAATTCTGCCATTCTCTTTCTATTTTGTGTTGAGGGTTTTCCAGATTTCTTAAAACAGTAGTTTTTAGCTACAGTCGTCGAAACATCACTTTCTTATTTCTTGCCTTAATTTCTTCCTCCATTAATCTTCTTCCTAACTCAATGTTTTTTTGGAATAGAAAACAAACCTTATGGTCTTCTTGCGTACCCCTCTTAGTCGCTTGTACAACAGTCACATCTTTAGGGTCTTTGATAAAGAGCAGCAACGGCTGACTTAATATTTATAACGGTGGACACGAAGAAGTGGTTTGACTTATTAAATATCTCTGTCCCTTAAGGAATGAAATTAAGACGAGAACAAGAAAGAGGCTGTAAAAGATTTTTATCTGTTTTAAGTGCTAAGGAAAATGAGACCTATGCTGTTAGCTGTTAGGAGCCGCCATGGAGAAGAAGCACAGACACGGAAGGTGTGTTTTGGGCAGAAAGCTGATGAAGGAGAAGCTACTTGTGTGTCTACTGGAAGTGCTCAATAGTTCAAGCTAAGAAAAATCCATTGTATGTTGATTAAAGCAGTGATTACCAAGTCCTGTGCACAGCACTACAGAGTAGCTCTGTATATTCCTCAGTGAGGTGAGGAGACAAGCGGGGAAAGCTTGCAGAGCGTGGCTCATGGAATTCTTTCCAACCCCTCTGTAAGTGTACGTGTGCATGCACATACCCATGCCTGTGTGTGTGTGTGCGTGTGTGTGCACGCCTTGTGTATTTATATCTATGTTCTCTGTGTCTGTGATCGGGAGATGGGAGTGGAGGGTTGTTTGAAGGTGTAATTCCATAATCGCTGTGTTACTTTGAATCTGTATCAGTTTTCTGCAGCAACTGGAACTGCTTTTCCTAAAGAAATGTATTGAAGCATTCTTTGGGGGGGGCGGGGGCTTCATTTCTTTTTTTATCTCCCACCACATACACAGAAACTGAACTTGTACAGCACCAGGGCTTCTTCCAACTCACCTTTTCCCTTCCTGTGAGTAGTTCTCAACCCAGTCCTCAGGGCACACCTAAACTAATCTGGTTTTTAGGATTCTCAGAATGAATATGCATGAAATTTGCATCTATTGCCTTTTTTGTTTGTAAATCTATCTCATGCATATTCATTGTAGGAATCCTGAAACCCGGCAGGCCTAGGTGTGCCCCAAGAACTGGATTGAAAACCACAGAGCAGCATTCCAGGGCTCCGCCCCCATAGCCTTCCTATTGGCTGGATCCTACCCACAGTCTCTGCTGCTAGTTACATTGGAAGCAGGGAGGGCAGGCTCACTCACACAGGGGGAGGAGTAGAGAACTGCAGGTAAAGGCTTTAAAGTATGAAAAATGTGCAGACTTGTTAGCCTTCCTTTTGGTTTCAAGACAGTAATGTAAAAATCGGTAGAATCCTGAAAAACGCCAGGCAGTTGTTAATCCTAACATCCCTAAACTTTGCACCCTACATATGTTTCCAGCTTGTTGGTTGCTTAAACTAGTCTTGGCTATGACAACAAATATTAGCCAAGACTACAGAGAGAAACCAGTAAAAAAAGCAGTGCAATTGAATCGGGTAAAAATGACAACAAAGAAAGTGAAATATGTCAATAATATAAAATGCAGTAAATCACAGCTAGGGAATTCTTTGGAAGCCCTGTGTCTCTCTGTTTGTATATGTGTAAGTGTGATGATCATGTGAGAGAAGTCGTATGGTTTTTATCTGCCGTCATTTTCTGTGTAGCTGTCTAATCTCTGTGTGTGGATCTCTGCTGTGCTTTCTGTGTGAGTTGTATTTGTGTCTGTGGTAGGATAGCTGGCGGGGCGTCATTTCTGGAGGAGGTAGGTTGAGCATGGGGCAGGTTTTCAAGGTGGTGGGGCATTTGCATGGGGAGAGATTTGAGGGTGGGACAGTTGGGATATTTTTTGTAAATATGGCAGTTTGCAGAGTGGTGGGGAAATTGCTGGGGATATTTTTTGGGATGGGACAATGAGGGGTGGTGGGGCAGTTGGTGTATTTTTTAAAGATGGGACAGTTTGTGCAGTGGTGGGGCAGTTGCAAGAGTGTGGAATTTAGGGGTAGGGTGTAATGTGCAGATTAGTAGGGTAGTTGTGTGGTGGTAGTTTTTGGGACTGTGTCATCTGGCAGGGTGGTGGGGTAGTTTTAGGGGCAGGATCAGTTTGTGGGGTGGTGGGGCAGTTGTGAGGGGATATTGGTTTAGAATGGGTCAGTCTGGGGGATGGGGCAGTTACAAAAGGCTGTTTGATGTGGTAGGGCAGATTGCAGGATGGTAAGGCTATTGCGGGAGGTTATTTTTTGGGGTGGGGACAGTTTTCAGTGTGGCAGGGCAATTGTGGGCTGTAGCTTTTGGGGATGGATATGGTGGCAATGCAGATGTGTGATGGTATTTTTTCATGATGGAGACATTTGGCAGGTTGGTAGGGCAGTTTCTAGGGAGTATGTTTTTGGGGATGGGGAAGTTTGGGGTTTGGAAGAGTAGAAAACAGAGGAAGTTTGAAAGGAGCAATTCCTCTAATTGCTATGTTTCACTGTATGTAAATCTCTTTGCAACAGAAGCTGAACTCCTCATCGCATTGGGTCGGGGTTGGCTTATTTCTCTGGAACCCCTAGTACAATTTCGCTCATTTTCCAACTGAATTTCTATTTTTACCATTTTTTCCCACATCCAAATTTCATTTCATTCCGTTCACATTTTGGAGAGTTTTTACCCCAGACAGAGAGACATTTTTGGCCCCTTTTGTATAATTCTTTCCAACCCGTGGCATAAATTCCACCCAAGCAGCTCCCCAGAGTTTGGGGGGGGGGGGCCTAGGCAAGAAGAGGGCCCACTCGTCCCAGTGACCCTGTGCTGCATTGGGTGAGGCACAGCACAGCAAACATGATCTGTTTTGAGGTTTGGTGCACACTGTGTTCCCTTCCTGCCTTTAAGTAAAACTCTTCTTGCTCAGCAGCCTTCACCTCCTGCTGACGGGCCAAAGTTGCGCGATAACAGCCACTTGATTTCATGGCTTTTCTGACACTTTGGCCCAGCAGCAGGAAATGAAGGCTGCTGGGCAGGAAGAGTTTTACTTACAGGCAGGAGCGGGAAGCGGTGTGAAGCAAACCTAAAATGCTAGGAGGCGGGGGAAGAGGAAGGTTGACTGTGCCCCCTGCCCTCCTAGCATGGGGGACCCCTTGGCAAAAGTTTGCTTGGGGACACCCACTAGAATTTACACCACTATTTCTGTTAGGTTGGAAAGAATAAAAATCAGTTTATATGAATGCACTTTTACTCTTGTTCAGTTTCACGTTAATCCTCACAGACTTTGTCATAGGGCAGCTGACAAATGGCGGTCAACTGAGTTGGCCATGATGGGGTCAGAGTGAAGCCCGGGGTAGAGAAACAAGAATGCTCAGTGGTAGAAAGGCACGTTAGAAAATGCAGACCTTGAGTAATACAGCTTTCTAAATTTAAAGTCCCCCCAACCTGCCCTAATGATGAGTCCATTTGTATATTCGTAATCTTTGGTTTGCCCAAGCTGCTCTATGATTTGGGGGTTTTGTACATCTAGTATTAGAGGCAGGGGATGAACTCCCCCATGCCAGTCTTGTCGAAGAGTGATCATCTTTCAACCTAAAAGAACTAATCCGAGCTTTGCCTACCCATTGCATTCACCATAATCATTCCTGGGACACTTTAAAAGCAATTTTGTCCTGCAAATCCAGAAGTGGACGGTGACGCTCAGCAGTACTGTCCCACTAGCAAGAAATGACTTCGGAGCTGAAGTCCCTTCAGCTGCGGCAGGGTAGGATAAAATAAGCCAAATTTGTCTACATTTGCATTGACAGCATAGCTCCAGCCTTTTCCGCTGCTGGTTGGGCTTCAGGAAGACCTTCAAAGAGCAATCCATCTGTTTCCTGAGTTGGACTTCATCGTTCAGTCTGTGTGTATTTCTAATGCAAAAAAAGGTGCATGGTTTGCCAAAAACAACTTTGGTTTCTTCTGTTCTAGCCAAAGAAGACCATAGAAGAAAAGTCCTGAGGCAGGATAAAGTGAGCATGGGGTACCAAAGCAAAATAACTGTTTTGTGTCTGTTTCTTGCTGGCAGGGTTGCTATATCCCCCTGCTGTAGGCATGCTCATTTAATCTTTCTGTGACCTTTAATCAGGCTTCTAGCTACTGTCTGCTCTCTCACACGTTGAAAAACTATCCTGTCTGCTTTGCAAACCCCACACGCCTGTTTAAAGAAGCATGATTAGTGACAAAACAATTTGCAGATGATTCAGTAAACTGTTAAAACAAATTGTCGGCACATGCTTTGTTTCACATTTATCTATATCTGTATCCATATTTTTTTAAAAAGTACATATATCCCATCAATATTGAAGAGCTCTTAGGTGTTCGGTGCTGGTGTTGAGACATATAATTCTGGCTGTATACATTGTTGTATGTTCAGAATCATATGAAAGAAAAGAAAGCAGGATTTGAGGCATCCTGGGATAGTGCCAGTAATCCTTAAAGGCAATATTTACCCGCTGAAGGGATAATTTTGTAAGCAGCTACCTAGATTTATGCAGCAAGTACATACTTAAATCTCAGTTATTTGTCATCTACGCATGTATGTGGCCTCTTATAAAATACCGACTAAAGTAAGAGCGCACATGTGGTTGCATCATGCGTGCTTTCACTATGGGACTGCATATGGGTGGAGCCTGGTTGAAGCATAGGTGGTGTGAGTAAGTACGTGCGTAGATTATAAAATTCCTTAATTTACTTGCATTCTCGCAAAAAGTGGGCATGGTCATTTACGCCGTTCTACGGCTAGTTAAATCATCGCACCTTAAAGAACACACGTAATGTCACACTTATACCTTATTACACATACTGGGCTTTATAGAATAGGCGTAAAATATGTGCATGACAGTACGTGTTAACTAGACATCGGTTTATAAAAATACCATCCGCACATCTGGCTGGACCACACATAACACAGGTATAAGTGAAACATCTACCTGTATTCAGCAGTGCTGCCCAAATGGATAGTGCCGCTGGATATATGTATAAGTTGGAACCGTCTCACTGAATATTTCTCACCTATATATAGAGATAGATTTAGGGGCCCTTTTAGTAAATGCCGCTAACCACCAGCTACCAGCTACTAAAATGCACGGCAATCAGTCATCACAAGGACTAGGCGATTTAAGGGCAGAGTGGGGGCACAGAGACACATGGCTGCTAGCACGAGCACAATAGCCGCGCATTCTGTGGCAATGTGGCCGTTAGCGCAAGTGCACATCATTAGTAAAAGAGCTCTCTAGTTTTTGAGGTGCCATCAGGGTGTTAGATTTTAGAAGCTTCTCCCTCTTTGTCGCCTCACCATTGCCCTTGGAGTGCTACTGTGTTGATGATCCTCGTTAGAACCATAGGGAGCGGAACAGGGCAATGACTCTAGCAATATTTTGCCTAACATCGCATCAGCAATTATAGAGCTTAGGGATGGGGGCAGAGATTGGTTTGTTTGGCCCCCTCCAGCCAAAAAGATGAAGTTCTGTCCCCGGTTAGAACCTTGTTCAGGTTTGTCACTGAGGTTGATGCACGGAAGCCATATATACCGCAGGAGCTGCTGGAATGCTCTCGAGGAAGGCAATTAAAAAATGAGAGTGCATAGATGCTCATTTTTTACTGCAGAAGAATCAACTAGAATAGACTGAGATACAAATACAAAGGCACCTATGAACAAGTCCCAGACAGGAAGTATTGAAACAAAGAAACAAAGCAGGTTTTCGTTTCAATAAATTGAAACAGTACTGTTGCTTTAAATGCAAGCCTGACATTTTGTATTGTTGCTCTTTGTTTTGTTCCATTTAATGAGGAGCAATAGAAGAGGAGGAGCTCCAGGTATCCTCCCACAATCTAGGTTTCTACCTGAGGTAATGGAGGCTTAAGTAGCTTGCTCCAGATAACAAGGAGCAGCACTGGAATTTGAACTGGGCTTTCCTGGTTCTCAGCCCGCTGTGCTAACTATTAAACTACTTCTCCACTCCTAGAAGAATTTGGAGCTCTCTTAACTACTGGCTGAGCCAGCACATTAGTGAAAGTGAGCTGAGCCTGAATCTGCTTCAGGGATGCTGGCGAGACACCAGTCTGAGAGCAGAGAGGCATGCCCTCCTGTAACCACACATTCTCATCAGAGTGTATTTGAAAACTGAGTCAGTAAATGCCACAGCTGCCGACAAAAGGAAGCATGATAGGCAGAAATGTTTAAAAATGTGGATGTGCACTAATATTACGTCACTCCGCAGACCTGAGTGATTCTGCCTTAGTCCAAGAAGCTGGTGAATGAAACTTTCAAACACGGGGCTGTCCATTAACCAACATTGTTCTCTTTCATTTTAGGTAAACTAGATCTACAATCCTCATGGCAGCATATGCCTGCTGTGTACAGCTCATTTAAGGAACTCACAGATCACACTGGTCAACATTGAAATCGTTACTAACTTTAAAAGGCCCTAATCTGTAGTATCTTGGTGAGCTGAACACGAATATAACATTAAAAAATTTTTATTCGCTCTCGTTTTGAAGATATAGCATGTAGTTCATTTTTGACGTTTCACCGTGTAAATTTATCCAGTAGGACATCAACAACATCCCAAATAAGCCTTGAATGATGTAATATTGCATCACATCGCATAATACCAGCATGCACACATCATCCAGAGTTGATTGCATCATTTTCTGATGCAATGCAATACTACTGCCAGACGGCTGCTGAACTATCGATTAGGCTAGTATTAATCGTTTATTATCACCTATAGAAAAATCAGAGTGTTTCCAAATCTTTTTCTCTTTAGTTAATTCAACATACAGCTATATACTAAAGAAGGTCTCAGTCTTATTGTGGCTTCACTGTATAGACCAACGTCTTAATCCAGTAAATATGCCTTTTAACATCAACGACCTTCAGTTTATCCAACAGTGGAGCTGGTCATATTTTGGCTACATTTCTTTCTTTTGTGCCAGATTCTCCAAGGGCAACAAGGATGTTATCATTCAATATCCTTATACTTAGCTCTAAATGACACCGCTCGCCTGTATTACTAATCAAACTGATCCCAACGCCTGTCCCCGGTACCGTCCATGCGTTTCACACATATGGTTTCTTCAGGGGATCTTCCTCTTCTCAGCGTATTGTGCTGTGTGAAGCCATCTGACGTCAGTGAAGACGGCTGCTGAAGCCATCTGACGTCAGCAGTGTACTATACGCAGTCGGAAAGGAGAGTAATCTGGTATTCTGTTCCGATATTGAAAGTCTCACGAATGCCTTAAAAATCACTCATGACCCACAAGACTGGAGACTATTTATAGACTCTTCGAAACTGAGTCTGAAGGCTGTGCTTTTGAATAATGGAAACCGTCTTCCATCTATTCCAGTAGCGCATGCCGTCCACATGAAAGAGACATACAATAACTTAAAGCATCTACTGACTTCCATTAACTATAACAAGTACAGCTGGCACCTCTGTGGTGACTTGAAGGTAGTTGCCCTTTTAATGGGACTGCAGCAGGGATATATAGGCACGTGTTTTATAACGACAATAAGCACCTACTTGTTTTGTAAAGTAGGCTTCAAATAGGTGCCTTAAAAGCTTTAACTAGGTGCTTCTAAAATTACACTGTGGGAGCTGATATTCAGAGAAGGCAATGTAGAAAGCCAGCTATGCAAAATTCAGTGCCATACATGGGTATAAAAGGATCTGCAGAGAGTGACCCCACTCCTACTTCCATATACAGAATATATATATAAAGCAGATGTCCCGAGGGGCAAAGGGCTATACAACATATGCGTAGGAAGCCCTGCAGACATAGCCATGTACTTTTACGCCTGCTGCAGAGGTATAAACACGCATGTGCCTGCCACTGCTGGATGTACTTACAAGCGGTGATCTTAGAAGGAAAAATATACATGTACTTTCCCTTTCTAAAATTGGTACTAGTTACACTATGCGACTGGTTCTAAAATCACTTTTATTACATTATTCTCCAGGACCAAGCAGGAAGTCAGTCCTCACATATGGGTGATGTCGGCGCCGACGGAGCCCCCGTGCGGAGCATTTCCCCAGCTTTCAAAGAAAGCCTTTGGGAATGCATGCGCGGTCCCCTTCCGCCCAAGGGTACCATCTTGCTCAGTCTTCTTTTTTCCGCGGAGCCCGACGGACGTGTTTCGTTTTCACCCGAGGAAAAAGTTGATTTTATTCTGCGTGGACCAGTTTTCTTCGGTTCGACGCCGGTTTCCCTTTCCCGCCTGGGCCCGATACGTCGGTATCGTGCCCGGACTTCTTTTTTCGTTTTTTGTCCTTCGTGACTAGCGTATGTGCCATTTTTCTATTTTTCACTGGCAGCCCTGTCTTTTGACCTCGCAGGGGTCCTTTTTCCCCCGATGGCTGCCAGCGGGTTTAAAAAGTGTGATCGGTGTAAGAAACTTATGTCTCTCACCGACACACATGACTGCTGCCTCCGTTGCCTCAGACCCCATCATGACCCGATGATCTGTGGCCCATGTGGGAAAATGTCCTCGAAGGCGTTGAGGAGTCGGCAGCACCAAAAGGAAAGAATCTTCTCTGACTCCGCGTCCGGACGGGCCCAGACTTCGTCAGAGGCCTTGACGTCTTGAGATTACGGTCCCGAGCATCGCCGAGGTTCCTCTGAGAAAGGGTCTCCTTCGCGGGAGCATCGCAGGAAGAAGAAACCCACGAGGGCAGCGTCAGTGGACGCACTTGGCTCCTCGAGGGCCAAGTCGCATAGCCCCGAGCGCCGTCCCGGGTCTTCGGAGTCGGAGAGGCCTGCCAAACAGCCTCGTGTGGAGATGGAGTCCCCGGGTCATGTGAGTACTGTAGTCCTCATGGACTCTCCTCCAGGGGAGCCGATGTCGGGCCCGACGCCTTCAGGGCCTGAGTCGGGGGCTGCTGAGTCTCCTGAGCTCAGACTCAGGTTGACGGCCTTGGAGTGCAGCTTGGCTGCCTTCATGGAACAGCAGCGGGCACTGATCGCCGGTCTCACTGGTGCATCTGCCCCGACCACCGGAACATCAACGTCCAAGTTGACCCCGGAGGCCGAGCAGATCCTCGAGTCCATGCGCTGTTGAGTCGATCCTCGGCCAAGGTCTCAATCGGCCTCCCGTTCGGGACCGAGGTCGTCGACGCCGGTACCCTCGGCGTCGGGGCGGATGGCATCGGTGCCTGCCTGACCGGAGCCGCTTGATTCCTCCTCCGAAGGGTCCAGCTGGGAAACGGAGGACGAGGAGTCACCGGACACCTTTCAGACTCGGTGTGTCCCATCGGACTTGCCGGAGTCCGAACCTCGGAGAAGGTCCCCCCCCCCCCGGAGGATACCCGGTTCTCATCCTTGGCATTCCCCGCGGATCCCGAGGAGGAGCCTCGCGCCAAGGAGCTCGAGGCCCTGAGTATGACTCTCCTCCCAAGGAGGCCTTTACTGTACCGGTTCCTCCGATGCTGGAACGGTTGCTCTTCCGCATGTGGGAGGCACCAGCCTCGACGCCGGTTTTGAGCAAGCGGGTCAATTCCATCTATCGAGTCCGCAAGAGCCCTGGGTTCCAAAAGGCACAACTACCGCACCACTCCATGGTTGTGGAATTGGCCATGCATCGTCTGAAGAGTCAGAAGATGCACTCCTCGGTGCCTCCCAGCCTGGAGGCCCGGAACCTGGATGCCCTCGGTAAGAAGTGCTTCCAGGGCTCTATGCTTGCTTGCCGTGTCCAGACCTACCAGCTGTACATGGGCATGTACCTTCGGGACCTGGCAAAGGAGATTGCCGGGTTCTCTGCTGGTCTCTCCGAGGAACCTTTGCAGAGAGGTTCATGGCCCTGTCATCGGGTATCCGAGAGTGCTCGAAGTTTATCTCTCGAGCAGCCTATGATGGCTTTGAGGCTTCGGCCCGGGTAGCCGCGGCAGGCATCGGTGCATGCTGTCAGGCCTGGCTACAGTCATCGGACCTCGAGCCATGGGTGCAAGACAAGTTGGTCGATGTCCCCTGCTGAGGTGAAAACCTCTTTGGCAAGCCCATGGCAGAAAAGGCTGCAGAACTCGAAACTGAGACTCTTACCCGGACAAGGCTGTCCAGGAAAATCTCTGCCCCTTCTCAGAAGAAGAAGGGCTCGGGAAAAAAGACCTTTTACCCAAAGAAGCCATCTGCCTATAAAACATACCCTCATTTTCAGGCCTCTGTAGCTCCCCAACAGGGTCAGCAGGCCAAGGGGCAGGGACATGGGCCCCGTAGGCAGAAACCCCCCAAGCCTCCAGCTCCGGCTCCTGCACAGCAGGGAGCGTGGTTTTGACTCCAGTGGCATAGCCTCTCCTCCTCAGCTGGCCCCTATCAGCACAGGAGGCCGGCTGGCCCTGTATGCCCACAGGTGGCCAGCTGTAACCAGGGATACCTGGGTACTAAGCATAGTCCAAAAGGGCTATCTCCTCCACTTCCACTAGGTACCCCCCTCCTACTTTCCAGGGGAGCCTCCAAGACATCCTCTGCACAGGGACCTACTCCTGCAGGAGTTAGCAAGTCTTGTAAAGGAACAGGTAGTGGAACCGGTGCCCCACCACCTGAGGGGTCAAGGCTTCTATTCCAGGTACTTTCTAGTACCAAAAAGAACAGGAGGCCTCAGGCCCATTCTAGACTTGCGGAATCTCAACAAGTTCCTGGAGAGGAAAAAGTTCAAGATGCTTACCCTTGGAATCCTGCTGCCTTACCTGCAGCAAGGAGATTGGCTATGCTCCTTAGACCTAAAGGATTCTTATACTCACATCCTCATTCATCCAGACCACAGACAATATCTCAGATTTGTAGTGGGAGGACAACATTATCAGTACAAGGTGCTGCCTTTTGGCCTCACCTCCGCCCCCAGGGTATTCACCAAGTGCCTAGCGCTGGTGGCGGCCTACCTCAGGGTGCAAGGACTCTTTGTCTTTCCATACCTGGACGAGTGGCTCATAAGGGGCCAGTCCCCACAGGAAGCCAATCAAGCCACCGTTCGCACTGTCGCTCTACTTCAGCATCTGGGGTTTGTTATAAACCTTGCAAAGTCCGCTTTGCGCCCTTCACAGAACATGGAGTTCATAGGAGCACGACTGGACACCATTCAGGCAAAAACCTTCTTACCCATGGACAGGGCTCACAGGTTGATGAATCTGGCCAGTCAATTTCACAGCAATTCTCTGGCCTCCGCCAGACAGTTCCTGAGGCTCTTAGGCCACATGGCTTCCACGGTCCATGTAACTCCAAATGCCCGCCTACACATGAGGCCGGCTCAGTGGAGTCTCAGAACTCAGTGGCACCAAGCCACGGGACACCTGAAGGACAGAGTGAGGGTATCCAAGCTTCTCGAGTCTTCTCTACAGTGGTGGCTTCATCTTCCAAATCTGCTGCAAGGGGTGCCTTTTCAGGCACCGACAACCGATGCTTCTCTTCAGGGTTGGGGTGCACATTGCCAGGGAGCCTGTACTCAAGGCCTGTGGTCTTCTTGGGAGGCCGCACAGCAGATCAATCTCTTGGAACTGAGAGCTATCTGCTTAGCCCTGAGGACTTTCTCTCATGTCATCTCTCACCAGTCTGTCTTAGTTCAGACGGACAACCAAGTTGCTATGTCTTATGTGAACAAACGGGGGCATGGGGTCCCGACTTCTATGTCAGGAAGCGCAGAATCTCTGCTCCTGGGCAGTGAATCATGGCATACATCTCAAAGCGGTCTATCTCCCTGGGCAGGAGAATTATCTGGCGGACAGATTGAGCAGGATCCTGCAGCCACACGAATGGCGGTTGAATCCACTGGTGGTTCAACAGATCTTCCTAAGATGGGGTCTTCCAACTATAGATCTCTGCCAGTCCTCTGAACCGTCAGCTGCCCAGGTTCTGCTCCAGACAACCGCATCCTCTAAGAGTAGCAGCGGATGCGTTTCTCATTCCGTGGTCTACAGGCCTCCTTTATGCCTTTCCTCCCATGCCTCTAGTGTCCCAGACACTGTTCAAAGTGCTCCGGACAGAACTTCGGTAATTCTGGTGTCCCCCAGGTGGCCCAGGCAACCGTGGTTCCCACTTCTTTTGCAACTAGCGGTGGACAATCCTCTTCCTCTGAGGGTGCAGGGTCTCAGGAGCAGGGATCTCTATTACACCCCAACCTCCGATCCCTCAATCTGATGGCCTGGCTGCTGAAAGGGTAGTTCTAGCACCCTTACTGCTACCTCGGGAAGTGGAGGATGTGGTCTTGGCCTCTAGGAGGCAGTCCACCCGGAAATCTTATGCCCTCAAGTGGCGTAGATTCTCTGCCTGGTGTGCTCAACACAATGAGAACCCTTTCTCATGTTTGGTACCAGTGGTACTGCAATATTTGCTTCACCTCTCCAACCTCGGCCTTAAGTCCAACTCTGTTAGAGTTCATCTTAGTGCTCTTTCAGCGTACCACTCTCCGGTAGAGGGTCAATCTCTCTCAAGCCACCCTTTGGTGGCTCGCTTCCTCAGAGGCCTGCTTTTGCTTAAGCCTCCAATCCGTCTTCCTGCCCCTGAGTGGGATTTAAATGTGGTCTTGCAACAGCTTACTTGCCCACCTTTTGAGCCTATGGCTACTTGTCCTTTGCACTTTCTCTCCTGGAAAGTGTTATTTCTGGTAGCTCTTACCTCCACAAGGCGAGTGAGTGAGCTTCAGGCCCTAGTATCAGATGCACCATATACTAGGTTCTATAGGAACAGAGTAGTCTTACCCTAAGTTCCTTCCAAAGGTTGTCTCCTCCTTCCACCTCAATTAGCCAGCCGGGCTGAAATGGTCCTGCATACCCTAGACTGTAGGAGGGCGTTGTCCTTCTACCTTGACCGTATGCGGGAGCACCGGAGGGCTGTTCAGCTCTTCATCTCTTTTGACCCCAATAAGTTGGAGTTGCCTGTCTCCAAGCGTACCCTGTCCATCTAGGTAGCAGACTGTATTGCCTGGGCTTACAGGGCAGCCGGCCTCTCCTTGCAGGGTCGAGTTGTGGCTCACCATGTCAGGGCGAAGGCTGCGTCAGTGGCTCATCTCCGCTCTGTTCCGTTGGCAGACATCTGTCGGGCCGCTACTTGGTCTTCAAGCCAGACTTTTGCAGCCCACTACTGCCTCGAGAGGGAGTCCTGCAGGGAGAGTGCTTTCAGACAGGCGGTACTTCATAATCTCTTTGGGGTTTAGGCAACTCCTACCCTCCGGCCCTGGTATTGGGCTACCATTCGGGGGTGTTCTCAGAGAAGATTCTTTTCTCACATTCTGAGGCTCTAGAGGGAGCTCATTATTTCAGCTTTGGGTCTCCGGTAGCCTTAAGCTGGGGAGTCCCATATGTGAGGACTGACTTCCTGCTTGATCCTGGAGAAAGAGTAGTTACTCACCTGTAACAGGTGTTCTCCAGGAGCAGCAGGAATCAGTCCTCACAACCCTCCCTCCTCCCCTTGGAGTTGCAGTCATATGATTCATTTTGTTTTTTGCTGTCTTTTTAGCTATGTCATCAGACTGAACAAGATGGCACCCTTGGGCGGGAAGGGGACCGCGCATGCGCGCTGCATTCCCAAAGGCTTTCTTTGAAAGCTGGGGAAATGCTCCGCACGGGGGCTCTGTCGGCGCCGACGTCACCCATATGTGAGGACTGATTCCTGCTGCTCCTGGAGAACACCTGTTACAGGTGAGTAACTACTCTTACTTGTATACTACCTTCCTCAAACGTTCAACCTAAAATGTTTCATAACAAAAAATACAATAATCAAATACAGTATCCTAATAATAAAATAGGTCAATAAAAATACAACAGCGCATCACATATTAAAATACATTCTTAACACACAAATCCATCAATAAATACAGTTCAAAAATGACAGTATAGAACCATATGAGCAATAACATGTAGGCTCTGTTCCTGTTTTATGTACTCTGAGAAGCTTCAGGAGTAGGTTGGCCACCTCAGAATACCCCAGAAGCACACACTCCTCTAAAATGAAGGGCAGAAGTTTGCATTGAACTAGCATATGTAAATATATTTACATAGATGCAACATTACAAGTTATTACTTTAATAGAAATACAGCTCACTATATTCTAGAAGACTCTGACCAGCTAACTTGGATGCCCTGCTTAGTCTGTCCAGATGCCGGTGCCTAGGGTATTAGATGCCTCTGTCGAATCAACTTTGCCTGTCCCTCCTCTCATTCCCCTATTACACAACAACCTACCAATGACAGCTCTAGACCAGCAGCCCCACTTGGCAATCGCCTGCCTCGCATCCTCCTCTCTCTCTCTCTTACCAACCTACGAGCCTTAAACTCTCTTCCCCCCAGCATCCTCTCTCTCTTCCTCTTGAGCCCCATCAGTCCTTCCTGTCCCCCAGCCAGCAGGCTGGATAGCGTGGGGTCCTCACCATAATGACACTTTTGAAGGTGGTCTTCCAGAACAGTGCAGCTGAACCAGCATCAGGTCCATTTCCTCCTCCCAGAAGGGACAGCGGAACTAGTCCAGGAACTGGCTAGTGAATGGAGGAAGATACGGGCCGGTACAGCATGCCCGCCTGTAGCATAAATCCTGGCTGCTTCTCCTGTCGTGGAGTGAGCACCTTCCCCCGCTTCCCTGCCAGCGCTCTGTATGTTGTGCCGTGTTGTTCTAACACCTGCCAATCAGTGAACCACGCAGCAGTAGCAGGAAGAAGGAAGAGGTGCCAGCTCTGCGGCAGGAAAAGAAGCCACGATTCATGCTACAGACAGCTTGGAGGCAGGTGATGGAGAGAGGAGCAGATGTTCATCTTTTCACTGGGCAGTGGGATGGAGAAGAAGGACTCACGGGGAGGCAGGAAAAGGAAGACTGTCCTGCTCGCATGCAGATATCTGGCTACTGCAGGCTGAAGTCATCAGGGTGGCATAATTTTCATCTTGTTCTGTAGCTTTAGCAGTGGCTGGCGTGTCCACTGTCTGGTGGAAGTGTCCAGTGATGAATATATGCCCGCCAAGCCTGGTTCTAGCCCATGCAGTGCTTTACTTGACTAAGGCTGAACCTATAAGGCATAGTCCTTGCTTATCATTCCCGCAGCAGAAAGGGGTCACAGGGGTCATGGTCAACAAAGCATCAGAGGGCATGGGGGAGGGGCTGGAAATTGGTTCATTCTGCCCCTGCCCTCAGATGTTTGAAATGAATCAACTGCGCTGAAGTTTAATGAGGTAGCCCACACTGCAGCCTGGCCACTGAGCTTTTGGTGTGGCCGTTGAGGTAGACGCAACTTTCTGTCTGGGTTGTACTAGGCCACTAGGCTAACTGAGAAAATGCCAGAGGCCTCAAAATGAAAATAAACCAGGAAAGTTATTTCATTGGGAGAAATGTACTTATTTTCTGCTAGAGTAGTACTGTGGCTTGACTTCTAGAAAACAAGCATCTAGTTTGTCAAGCAGAATATTTTTAGTAGCTTTTAGTCTCGGAAGGATTTGTGCAGTGTTTGATTTTTTTTTTTTAACTTTATTTTAGTACCTGCCAATTTCCTAAAAGTTCTGGGTGGAATACAACAATAATAAAACATTAGAAACATATTACATACTCACTAATAAATTACAGGAAAATCTAGCCCTCCCATATCCCATTGCATTCTAGGCCCCATAAGGCGTCTTGAAAAGTCATGTTTTGAGCTTCTGCCAGAAAGCTTGCAGCTTACATGTTTCATGAATGTCCTGGGGCAACTGATTCCTCAAAACACGCACTACATAGGAAAAGGCCCTCATGTGTATGAGAGAATCGCTAATCCTTAACCAGTAACCTCAGTAAATATGCATCTTGTGACCTCAGCAGGGGCATAACTGTGCAAATAGTCTTTTAAAGAACCTGGCCCTGTATTATTAAGTTCTTTGAATGCCAGGCTTATAATCTTAAACTAAATCCTATATGCCATGTGTGGTGGTCTCATCTTGCATAAAGAAAATGTAGCATTTTAAAATCTGAACGTTGCTATGTATTGCATGAAAACATGTAGTTCATCTCCCCCGTAAACAAGGACATGTCTAAACAGTGCATGATAATGAGCAGCTGAAACTGAGGCTGGGATTAATTTTCTTCCAGTAGTATGGACTGAGTTATGACGAAAGTACAAGACCCGATCCTGTTTCTACGAATTCTTCCTTTAAAATAGTTGCAGTTAAAAAAAAAACCCCAAACACAATGATCTTTCCTGTGCTGACTATGCTCATTTCTTTAACAGGACTGAACCAATGGACCAGATGTTCTCATCTCTAGCACAAAAGGTAATCTGATGCAGGTACAGCTTGTGTCCTGGCCATTGATGATCTGAACATGATGTAATGGTCTGTCACTTGTGGACTGATTGGCCCATCCTCTGTGATATGCTCAGCATGAATAACAGCATTCTCAGATTCCAATATATACACTGCGACATTGTTTTCCTGGGTGTTTTTCTCTAGCCGAGAAGCCCTGATGTGGTAAAGTAACATTCTGCTAGAAGACCCTTGTTCATGGGGCAATTTTTCTGTAGCTAGGTAATTGTGGAGGAGTGCAGTGGAGGAGTAGCCTAATGGCTAAGAACACTGGCTTGGGAACTCAGAGTTTGATTCCCACTAGCACTCCTTATGGCCTTGGGCAAGTTACTTCACCCTCCATTGCCTCAGAAAAATCCAAGTTATCAATGTCCCTGTTTAATGTACACTACCAAGTTAACGTTTCAATGTAAACCACTTTGATTGAAATGATAAAGCGATATATAAAATCTGTTAAATAAATAAATTCCATAAAGAAAATTGACATAAAAGGTCCAGGATGCTACTGACTAGCCCTGCCAAGACAGCATGCCCACTCCAAAAAGGCAAGTTCGCCATCTAGTGGTAGAAGAAGAAAGCAGTAGCACTTAAAAAAAAAAAAAGTTTTATCTAAAAACATTTCCCTATTAAACTGCTTGGAGTGATTCAGGTACATGGGCAACATTAGAGGGCTTATAAAAAATGTTTTCTTTGTTAGAACATTAGCCCAGGAAGTTCTTTCAGTAAAAACTTGCAACGATTTGGCCTGGCCTGAATGCTTTGCTTCCATGCCTCCTAATTTCAAGTCTGTGTCGTACTAGTTAGTATCTTGTACAGGATACGCCAGCGAAACCTGTGGTGTGGAAGAATGTAATCCATCCTTGCATGAGGAAAATATAGAGCTTGGTCTGTGCACCCTCTATTTGCTCACCACAGTACGCTAGGCAGGAGATAGTGATAACAGAATTAGTAGTGGCAGAGGCAGGAGATCTATTGCAGGAAGCACCTAAATAGTAACAAACAAGTCACAACTCGAATGTTTTCAGACTGACATTTGTAAGCTACAATACACACTGCAGGTCAAATGCAAAATCACACCAAGAAAGTGAAAAGTTGGGATTAGTAAGTGAAAGCACTTGATTTGCAGTTTTAAAAAGCACATCAAAACCCAGCGTCCCAGAAATTACTTATATTATGATGCGCTTGTTGCGGCTTACAGCAGTTCCGAAATGCGCCATCAGCAGATCAGCAGCTTTTCCACTCATCAGCTGAGGACGTCGTCAGGGTCACAGTACAATTCCTCCTCGTTTTCCACCCCCCAAATCCAAGAAGACAAGTTTTGATGTCCTGTGTATGAAAACTGGGATTTATTAAAGGAGCTGCCACTTGCTATTAAGATGCTTTGCAAGTGGACATGTCACCAGTCCTTCACTAGATACAGGGTAATTTTATGAAGCTTATTTTCAATGTGTAAAGCCTATTTTATATACAGAAAAAGGCTCTTATCCATTTGTGCGTGGGGTGTGTGTCTGTGTGTGCGTGGGGGGTGTGTGTGTGTGTGTTGTAAAAAGCACAAATGCTGAGAGATCACCTAAGCTAACTGCTCGAGCTTAAGGGGCTTTCATAGCTTGGCTTTGCTCCTCTGTAAACTTAGGAAGCTCTGGTCCTCCAAATCTGCTCTTGTAAGATCTCTCTCCAGCATAGGACCTTTTATAAAAACAGCCCATGATTTCCCCAATTTGCAGATCATCGGTGCATCTGCCCCCCCCCCCCCCCTTTTCATCTTTTAGTACTGGGATAAAACAAGCCCCTTGCACCAAGCTTATCAACCGTGCCAGACACTTACCTGCTCTGTTCCCAAGTGGAAATAGCCTGTGTTCCTGGTATTTCAGTGAATTCACCATCTGCTGATGCATCATAAAATACACGTGGGCACGCACTTACATCTCCTTCAGGGTAAGTGTAAATTTGTTCAACACAGGGCCTGGTTCGGGGTGCCTCTTTTACAGAGACACATGAGCAGTTTTTGTGCTGTTTTATAAAATCAAGGCCATATTGCATAATGCTGTTGCAATCGAGCATTGAGCCTTCATATACACATTTGTGTCAGAGAGAGGGAATTCATTGTCTAACCTTTCCTAACTCTGCAAGTTGACATTCATCTGCCTTTTGTTCTTCTCCTTGCTACCGCATAAATAGCACACCAAGGGGCATGCTTACTAAAGTTCGCTGTTAGCTCGGGGTTTAATGCACAGTAAGCGCACCATGCTAACAGTTAACATGGGACCCTGCACTAAAATGCCCATGCTAAATGGCTAGCATGCTATTGGGCAGGGAATGGGCAGATTAGGGAGTGGAATGTGGGTATTGATGGCACATTATGGTTAGCGTGGGCGTCTTAAGCACATGCTAACCATGGCTGTTCTGTTAGTGCACCCTTTTGGGGAAACTGCTAGGTATTTATGACCTAGATTGGCCACTGTTGGAAACAAGATACTGGGCTTGATACTTGACCTTGGTCTGACCCAGTATGGCATATCGTATGTTCTTATGTACGTGTGTCGGTTAGCTTGGTGCCGTGTGGCTGTAATGTGCTAAGAGCGGGAAAGGATGCACATGCCCCCTGTGGCTAGCGTGGGCCTCCAAGCTAGATTCGTGGCCCAGTTGTGTGCTAACAGCGCATTTTAGCAAACATGCTCCCCAAGCACTACACTATTGGTGCACTACAAAAATCCACAAAGTTGAAAAATACGAAGATAGTGCTTTGGCAGTTTTGATCTGACAGCAACCCTCCACAACAGAAGTAGGGTATTAGATATTGCTCCCACTGACATTTCTTTAACTTCCAAAGATGCAAAAAAAAAAGAATAGCCCAGATCTGACTCATTTTTATTGCATTTATTGATTGTGCCAGCAATGAGATCTTGGAAATATTTTACGGTGTCAGTTTGCAAAAGTACTGATCCGGTTAAGAGCACTTGATAACTGGCATTGGGTCAATGAGAGCAGTCCATCTGACCACTTCAGCACTATCCGGATACTAGCACTACATATCTGGATATTTTTGGCCTCGGCGGCTGGCATTTAGAAAAGAGCAACATGATGGCTGAATGTTGGCACCGCAGTTTTGGAAATTGCCCCCATGAAGAGAATCAAATGGGAGAAGACAGATTCCTTGCTCAGCCTGGTCTGACGCGGGTAGAAGCTTCATGGCAGTCAAAGTTGGCACGTAAAGGCTGATGCATTTGCTTATAGTTGTATGATCTCAGCAACATAACTGAACTTCAGCCTCCTGCTGGGACTAGCTGAGGCTGCCACAAAGGTAGACTTCCCAGCGCTTTGGGAGATGGGGATTGGCAGCGTCTGCCACAGCACAGCAACAACATGGAGGGATAATTTCATAACGGGATGCCTGTGGGAAATGTCCAAAAAGGTTGCAGTCTATGAAGACCCCCAGTAATGCACATAGTTACATACACGCCTTCCAATATGCACGGATATCGCAACAGCATCGAATGCACACACACAAGCTTGCAGTGCAATTGTAGAACAGCCATTTTTTGAGTGCAAAACCTGCTTTTCATGTGGAAAATGCTTTTCTGAAATTACCCCGCAGAGAGCAGACTCAGAGGGCACATGTACTGGGTTGTGGAGGAAACGCTGGCCTGCAACCCCTGAACCAGGACGGTGGCTGGGCTAGAGGGATGGGGGGAGAACGAACCTGTAGTTCCTGAGCGGTCCTCCAGTTTAGTCCTCCACATCAGGGTAGTGCACCTCCTCCTGCAGCAAGGAGACTGGACCAATCAAATCTTTCCCCTGTCAGGATGTATACTGCTGGAGCTCCCATCAGCCCCCCAGTGTGTCCAGTCTCCTTGCAGCAGGAGGCGGTGTGAGCCTGCTCAGGGCTCACTTTGGGGCTTAAGACAATAATAGTTAATTTTTTGTTTGGTTTATTTTCATGCTTTTTTGCTCCTTGTAGTTTCTTTTGATTTATTTCAGTTTAAGGGTCTGTCTCTTTAAATGTGATAAAGGAGTGAGCCGAGCTTGCACTGCCCGTCTGCCTTCTGCTGGGTAACGGCACGTCGGGTGCAGTCAGTAGCCTATGATCTCCCCTCCTGGAAAGCATGGAGGAGGAATCTGGCGATACTCGCCACCTTATATATTTGGTGACAGATTCAGCACGGCGATTCCGCAGCTCAGAGGACCCCAGAACGCTTAGCTCTCCGGTCTGTGATTTCTTCACACTGCGGGGCTCTAGCGATTAGCTCCCTCTTCGTTTCAGCTCCGTTGGTTTGCAAGTTCGCTTCTACGGGGGAAGTGGCTTTTTGCCGGTTTTGAGGTCCCCAGAGATATTCGTGGCAGCGGGATCACTGCGGTTTTGTTTTATTTGGTTTTCTTTGCCTTTACTTTAATTTCGTTAGTTTTTTCGCGCCTTTTTCTCCTCTCCGCGGTGCCGGTGGCCATTTTGTTTTTTCGGTTCCCGCTTTTTTTTTTTTTTTTTTTCGGGGGCCGTGCTGCGGCGTGTCCTGGACTTTACAACCTAGCTCAGAGTTGCCCTTGTTCTTCCCTAACAGCGAGCCGGGGTGTTTAAAAAAAAAAAAAAAAAAAGTTCAGTCACATCGGACGGGCTCTTGGTTGGTTGCAGTCCTGCTTGTGGCCTGGCCTGCTTTATTCTTTCAGCAGCTCTGCGCTACTTCGGGTTCTTTTTCCATGTCCCGGTGGCCGCAGTGCGTGATCTGTGGGTCCCGCAAAGGCTCCGTTTCTGACGCCGGTGTTTGCAAGGGCTGCGCCTGTGATCCGCCAGATCTACCGCAGCAAATGGAGGCCAGTGTACTTTTGGAGCCCGTGGACCCACCAGTTTCAGGTGGAGAGGAGCTGGCTCCAGGGATTATCGTACCTTCCTCTTCTCCTACTCCGTCTGCGCCATGGGGCTCACAGGCAGTGGGGGCCAGCGAGGCATTTTGGGATGATTTCTCCCCTGATTTCGTGCTTCTTATGCATCAAGCTTTCCAGAAGGGACACTTGGGAAAATGTTCTGAGCCGTGCGCCGTGCGCGGTTTCACCTGCTCCTCCGTCTCTCAAGGGAGAGGGGGCGAGAGTGGACACTCCTAAGGCAGCCAAGCGGTCCCGGGTTTCAGAAATGGAACTCCCTGATATGGCGTGGCAAGAGCCGGAATGGTCTGATGTGGAACCCGAGGACAGGATCGACGAATTAGAGGAAGGGGAGATTCCAGAACCTGAGGACCAGGCTGGGATCATCCGAGTATTTCGCAGGGAAGAACTGATTCCATTAATTACAGAATCTTTGCAAGCCCTGAATCTGACTGTCGGGCGACCCGTGGAGGAGGAGGCTTTGGGAGATCCTCTCATTCAAGCGGTGCGAGATTCTCAAACAGTGTTCCCGGTCCATAGAGTGGTTGATCAAATGATTCAGGCTGAGTGGGATCAACCTGAGTCAGGCTTGAAGGGTATCAGGACAATGAACCGTCTCTATCCTCTGGCAGACAAGGACAAAGAGAAGTTTCGTTCACCATGGGTTGACGCAGCGGTATCGGCGGTGACTAAGAAAATGACAATTCCGGTTGAGGGCAGTGCGGCCTTGAAGGACACTCAAGATCGAAAGGTGGATGGATTGTTGAAGCAGGCCTTTGAGACTAATGCCTTGACTTTACAGGCATCTATTTGTGGGGCCTGGGTCTCTAGAGCCTGTTTGAGATGGGCTCAGCATTTGCAGCAGGACTCCCGTCTGGACCAACAGGGATTGTTGGAGGTAACCCGCTTAGAATCGGGGTCAGCGTATTTGGCAGATGTTCACTATGATTTGATCAGGACTTTGGCTAACAGCATGGCTTCAGTAGTAGCGGCACGCAGGTCTATTTGGATTCGTAATTGGGCTGCTGATGGGTCTTCTAAGGCGCGTCTCAGCAAGCTCCCCTTTAAAGGCAAGCTGTTGTTCGGGGACGACCTCGATAAGTTGGTCAAGGACCTCGGGGAATCTAAAGGCGGGAGGCTGCCGGAGGATAAGCCACGACAGAATAGGGGTGTGTCATCAGCTAGAGGTCAATTTTGGGACTTTCGCAGGTTCCGGTCTTCCAGGTTTGGGGGTTTCCAGTGCGGAAGACTGGCAGCTAGATCCTCGGGTTTTCAAGGGTTTCGAGGAGCAGGTAGAGGGTTCTCGACTGCCTCCGCTTCGTCGTCCTCTTCCTTTGGTCGCAAGCCGCAATGAAGCGAGGCGGACCCCGGAAGGAAGTCAGGTGATCGGAGGTCGGCTTCGTCACTTTCTTTCTTCCTGGGTCCAGATAATGTCAGACCAGTGGGTCCTCGAGATCATCCGGGAGGGGTACGCTCTGGAACTGGCTTGTCCTCTCCGGGATGCCTTCGTTCTGTCGCCCTGCAAGAGTCATCAAAAAGTGTTAGCCGTTCGCGTAATGTTGGACCGCCTGCTGGCCTTGGGGGCGGTGGTGCCTGTTCCAGATTCCAATCTCGGTGCGGGTCGGTATTCTATTTATTTCGTGGTGCCAAAAAAGGACGGGTCCCTCCGCCCTATCCTGGATCTCAAAGGTGTGAATCGTTGTCATTTTCGCATGGAAACTCTAAGATCCGTCTTAGTTGCGGTGCGTCAGGGAGAATTCCTAACGTCCCTCGATCTTTCGGAGGCCTACTTGCATATTCCGATCAGGGCGGCTCATCAAAAGTTCCTACGGTTCGCCCTTCCTTGGGGTCATTACTAGTTTCAAGTGCTGCCGTTTGGCCTGGCCACAGCACCACGTGTTTTCACCAAGGTCATGGTGATGGTCGCGGCGGCGTTGCAGAAGGAAGGTGTTCTAGTTCACCCTTATCTCGACGATTGGTTAATTCGAGCAAAGACCGAGAGGGAGAGCTTGCAAGCCACGGGCAGAGTGATAGCTCTACTGCAGAGTCTTGGTTGGGTGGTAAACGAGAAAAAGAGCCATTTAGTGCCGACTCAGTCCCTCGAATATCTCGGGGTTCACTTCGATACGGCGAAAGGTTTAGTGTTTCTGCCGGACCGCCGAGCACGAGCTTTGAGCCTTCTGGTTCGCAAGTTTTTAGCGTTCCCGGCACCGTCAGCTTGGTGGTACCTTCGCGTCTTGGGAACGATGGCGGCGACTCTGGATGTAGTTCCCTGGGCCAGGTTTCATATGTGTCCGCTGCAACGAGCCCTTTTACGTCGTTGGTCGAACCAGACAGACTCGATGAGCAGGCGGCTGCCTTGTCCGAGGTGAGTGCGGCAGTCGTTACCATGGTGGCTGAGCTTGAAGGCGTTGCAGGCGGGGGTTCCTCTAGAGCAGCCGGTCTGGATGCCTGTGATAACGGATGCGAGCCTGGCGGGCTGGGGAGCTCATTGCGACAGTCGCTTCGCGCAAGGAGCTTGGTCAGCTCTGGAAGCCTCTTGGTCGATCAACCGCCTCGAGCTGCGAGCGGTGATGCGGGCACTGCAGGCATTCGAATCTTCAGTGACGGGCCAGGCAGTGTGGATTCTCTTAGACAACTCGGCGACCGTTGCATACCTCAACCGTCAGGGCGGCACGGGAAGCAGAGCCATGGAAGAAGAGTCCGACATGTTGTTCCAGTGGGTGGAACCTCGGCTGCTAGCCATTTCAGTGGTGCATATCGCCGGGAAGGAGAATGTGATGGCGGATTTCCTCAGCAGAGTGCAGGTGGATGCCGGGGAGTGGGAGCTCCACCCGCAAGTGTACGCTCAAATAGTCCGAAGATGGGGGGCCTCCAGTCATGGATCTCATGGCGATCTTTCAGTTGGCCAAAACCACTCGGTTCTTCAGCAGACAACGGGAATGCATGTCAGAGGGCATAGACGCTCTCATTCATCCTTGGCCGGACTCCGGGCTCCTTTATGTCTTTCCTCCGTGGGCGTTGATCGGTCGGGTGATTCAACGCATAGAAGCGCATCGGGGGAAGGTTCTTCTAGTGGTACTGGATTGGCCCAGACGTCCGTGGTATGCGGATCTGATTCGGCTCCTCGACGGAGTACCGTGGCGGCTGCCGCCCTTGGTGGATCTATTGCTTCAGGGTCCGCTGCGGATGCCGCAGGTGGATCGATTCTCGCTTACGGTATGGCCATTGAAGGGGCTAGGTTGAGGCGGAAAGGTTATTCTTCAGCAGTCATTGCCACTCTTCTTCGGGCGAGGAAAGCTTCTACTTCGCTCACGTATGTGCGCGTATGGCAAATTTTTGAAGATTGCTGTTCGCAGCACGATATCCGGGCCGCGACGGCCTCAGTACCAGCCATTCTCAGTTTTTTGCAAGACAGTTTTGACAAGGGTCTTGCTGCCAGTTCTCTGAAAGTGCAATTGGCGGCCCTAGCGTGTTACAGGGGTAAGATCTTGGGGGTTCCTCTGGGGGCTCACGTGGATGTGCAACGGTTTCTGAGGGCTGTGTTCCGGCTGCGGCCTTTGCGCAGGGTAACAATTCCTCCGTGGGATTTGAATCTGGTCTTACAAGCTTTGGTCCAGAAGCCTTTTGAGCCTCTTCGACTGGCGTCCGTGAAGGATCTCACATTAAAGACTGTGTTTTTGGTGGCCATCTGTTCGGCTCGACGGATTTCGGAGTTGCAGGCGCTTTCGTGTCGAGAGCCGTTCTTATCGTTCTCTAGGGACAGAGTAGTCTTGAGGCCTGTTCCTTCCTTCCTTCCTAAGGTGATCTCTCCTTTTCATTTGACGCAGGTTGTTTTTCTCTCGGTCTTTAACTCCCCGGGGACGGGCGCATCTGACGACGGGTTGCATCGGCTAGATGTTCGGCGGGTGCTCCGCCGATACCTGAGAGCTACCAAGTCTTTCCGTAAGACGGACCGTCTGTTCGTCCTGTTTGGTGGTAAGCGGAAAGGAGAGGCGGCGGCGAAGTCTTCCATTGCCAGATGGATTAAGGAGGCAATTGCGTCGGCTTATATTCTGCATGGCCGTGCGGTTCCTTTGGGCTTGCGGGCCCATTCCACTAGGGCGCAGGCAACCTCGTGGGCGGAGCACAGTTTGGTTCCGCCAGTGGACATTTGCAGGGCGGCTACTTGGTCGTCGCTCCGTGCCTTTAGTAAGCATTATCGGCTGGATGTCCTGGCATCCAAGGATTCTTGCTTTGGTTCGGCTGTTTTGCGCGCCGGTTGGATTGGTCCCTCCCATTAATTACTGCTCTGTTACATCCCTGATGTGGAGGACTAAACTGGAGGACCGCTTAGGAAATAGAAATTACACTTACCTGGTAATTGTAGTTCCTAGAGGGTCCAGTTTAGTCCTCATTCCCTCCCGAGAGATTCTCCTTTTTTCCATTCAGCGCGCTAATGCGGTGTGAGAGACAGTTGGTTAAGCGATTTTTCTGTGGTCCTCGAGTTTGGGGGTCTTCCGCTCTCTTTTGATCGCTTGTTTTTTCTTTGACGGTGTGGCAGTGCCTTTCCTTGGGCTCAGTTGTTGAAGTGGACGCGATGTGCACAGTTACGGCTCCCTCGTTTGGGGAAGGAGTTGAGTTATTTGGGGAGGGGTATCATTTCTGTTATAGATAAATATTTCTCTTTTGAGTTTGCTTTGTTAACAGTTCACTGGGGGGCTGATGGGAGCTCCAGCAGTATACATCCTGACAGGGGAAAGATTTGATTGGTCCAGTCTCCTTGCTGCAGGAGGAGGTGCACTACCCTGATGTGGAGGACTAAACTGGACCCTCCAGGAACTACAATTACCAGGTAAGTGTAATTTCTATGTACTTGCAAATGAACCAATTCCACCATAGTCTCAGTAGACGCCGGCTGCAGTGGAATCAGAGGAAACTGCCAGGCGAAAAAAGTTAAATCCGTTTATTTATACTTTAGACTGTTTGGTGAGCTTCTTTGTAAGTGCGTTTCTTTCTTTCTTTTCAGGAAACAGCGCCACCTTTTGACATGAACTGGGCATTGTTGGAAACTCTGGCACACGGCAGTGAGAAGCACAGGGGCTGCATCTCTTCCTGTTTTCTCCTTGTTTTCTTTCACGCTGTGCCTCCTTTGTGATCACATTTCAAGCGGTAACCAGTTAAAAAGCATTTTCTTGGAGAGGCTCGTGTCTGCTCATGGAGATGATGTACTGTATAGGGCATCTGTTTTCAAAAGAAGACTCACCACTGTGCCTGTGACAGTCTTTCAGGCATAGACGCGTTGAGCATTAAAATCCACCCTGAAATATGTGACTTAAAGTTTAGTAGTCTAAATTCTTAAAAAAAAAAATGGCAACTCTCGGTTCTGCTATCTGTCTAGCCCTCCTTACCACTTCCTCCTCTACTTGGCAAGCTGTTGGGGCAGGGTGCTTTCAAGCTTTCTCTGTCCTGAACTACCTGTATCCCTGCATTTGCCATCATGTTGGGTATCTATTGCTCATGTATGGGCAGTGATATTTTTTTGTCCTTGTTTTCATGCCAAAAACTTAGTTTTCCCTTCCTCACCCCCTATATGTGATCAGCAGCACTGTGAATACCCAGGATGTAGTCTAAAATATAAAGTAGTAGTTATTGAAAGTCTCTAGCTCCCTAGGTCAGCATCAGGCCTCCGAGGGGGCGGAAGCAAACAGCCCTGCAGCATTGAAGTTTCAAGGTAAGCACCGCGGGGCTGTCTGCGGCCAACGCCACCGCCATACATCCCGGAGGGGGCAACAGCAGTGGCAGTAGATGCTGGAGAGAGGAGGGGGGCACAAGGGATTATGTTCACCTAGGAAATTGACACTGGCATCAGCTTTGACCCATGGCTAGTGCACTGAAAATCCCTGGATAGCACCACCTAAGAGAATTCAGATCATTTCCCTTTGTATATTGACCCATTTGTTGATGTTAGCATTTATGAGATCCATTGTAAAGCTATTTACATGGGTAGGAAGTGCTTTCTTAGCATAAATTGGCAATCTGAATATTTTTCCTTCTTCCCTGCAATTAAAAATGTAAAATGTGTGGATTTTTAACCACATGAAGAGGGGTCTTTCTAGGGGCATGTTTAGGCCAGGGGAGGAAAAGTATACACTTAGGGGGTCTTTTACTAAATGGCAATCTCCAGGAACAAGCAGGAATGCAGTTTTCACATATGAGTGATGTCATAACTGACAGAGCCCACGCGGGTACGCTCCCCAGCATCCAATAGGAAAGCCTTTGGGAGCATTCCACTGCGCCTGTGCATCTGCCTTCCCGCCTTCCCAACTCCTCTCCTCAGTTGTTTGTTTTCCACAGAGCCAGCAGGTTGTACAATCCTGTCACCGCCGAAAAACACTTCTTTTTTGGTGAAATACTGTGCTCTGCCTTTCCATCGATACCGGTCCCAATAAATTTTTCTTTTTTACTTATAAATTTCTATTTCTTTTTCTTTTCTTTTTCCTGTGGGTTTCACCCCAACTAGGTCTTTAGGCCTCCATTACTTCTTCAACTGAAGAACACATTAAAAATGGGAAAAACAATTAGTGGTTTTAAGAAATGTACCAAATGTGCCGGTACAATATCAGTCACCAAAAAAAATGACTGGTGTCTAAAATGTTTGGGCCCTGATCATTTACCAAACTTTTGTTCTTTGTGTCAATAAATGGCAAAAAGAGGCCTAAAGAACAGAGCCACACAGTATGGATCACTGTTTGCCTCAGACTTGATTTCTGTGGCTTCCACATCATCGAGAGCATCGACCTCCTCTCATGAGTCTCAGGTCTCTTCTAAGTCCAAACATAAAAGTAAGTCTCTAATTTCTAAGAAGTCATCGGCATCAAAGACCAATACCAACACTAAAGGTAAATCTCAACCTAAGCATCAAGACTCCCCTAGGAGTGCTTCTGATGCAAACCGGCCAGCCAAACAGCCCCGACGGGAGGACCTGTCCTCCAAAGCACAGGAGGAGCTCCGGGACACTCCCGAGGACTTGACCTCTGGAGAGCTACCGGTTCCATGCTCTGGAATGGTGGCTCAAAGCCACGTTGGTGATTCCACCCAGAGATCGGCCATCTCCCTGGACCAATACATGCTGGCTCTCAAGATGAGTTTGGCTGCACTCCTGGCAGCCTTGGTACAAACAGTATCGACAGCTCCAGCAGGCGTCTGCACTCTGCCTACTGCCAATAGTATCAGCCCCAATGCCGGCCCTCAAACCTGCATTGTTAGAGTCTCTGAGGCCGATGCTTCCACTGGAACCAACCGATACCTCCGGTACCCAACAGGCTAAAACTGCCATGGTTCCCGATTCTAATACCTCTGAGCATCAGTATCGGCATTGACCATCAATGTCAATGAAGCATAGAGGTCAAACACACGATCGTCAGACTCTGAGTCTGATGAGAGATCACTGGATTCCCAGGAGCTTCCAGACATCCCTTCAGAGCCTTCCCCTCCACAGGAGTGATGCAGATCCCCACTAAAGGATATGTCTTTTCAAGAGTTCATCTGGAACATGGCAGCAGGACTGGACATCACAATAGACTCGGAGAAAGAACAGAGGGCAGAGGAGTTGGAGATACTCCAATACCCTCCCACGCCCAAGGAAGTGGCTACTTTACCGGTGCATCACATCTTACAAGATCTTATGCTCCACATGTGGGAGGCTCCTTTCATGGTTCTGCCTATTAGCAAATGGATCGTTACCATGTACCGAATTCCTGAGTATCCAGGCTTCCAGAAGCCTCAACTCCCCCACCACTCAATGGTAGTGGAATCGGCGATACGCCAAATAAAGAGTTCCAAAAATCACTCATCCATGCCTCCCGATAGGGAATCGAGGATGTTTGATGCCTTTGGGCATCGATGCTTTCAAGCATGTATGTTGGTCTCCAGAACAAACTCCTAAATGCTATACATGGGCTTGTTTCTCAAGGGTGTCACCAGGAATCTGGAGACGTTTACCCCCTTGCTTCCTGATGATAAACTAAGTGCATTCCAGGCACTAGTCAAGCAAGGCCAAAATACTTCAAAATTTCTTACCAGTGCCTCTTTTTATGCCTTTGAGTCAACAGTCTGCATTGAGGCTAGCAGGATGACCTGGTTACAGGCATCAGATCTCAAACATTGGGTCCAAGACAAACTGGCCAGCATCCCATGTACAGCAGAAAACCTTTTTGGAAAAGGCTGGAGAGAGAAAGACGGGGAAATTGAGACAGATGATCTCACCCTCAAACACCTTTCCAGAAAAATGGCTGACCCCCCCCCCTCCAAAAGGAACAAACAAGAACAGGTGCACCAAGACAGTGTAGGTCAACAAACCTTATTAAGCAAACCCCAGCTTGTTGACCTACCACTGTCGGTGCACCTGTTCTTGTTTGTTCCTGCTGTTACCTATGGGTGTTAGTGCTCTCCTTTGGACGCTTCAAAAGGAAGGCTGTTCCAAAGAAACCCTTCTATTCTAAGAAGAAGACGTATTATATTTCATACCCACCCTTTGCTGCCTACCAGCCTCATCATCCTCAACAGCAGCAGCAGGCCCTCACCAACCCAAAAAGCCCAAGGCTCCCAAACCTCAACCAGCATCTCAGGCATAACCAGTGCCTGGTTTTTGACTCCTTCCTAGAGAGCATTGCCACTCTGCCTCTCGAAAGTCCCCAGCCCCCCACATAGCAGACTAACTGTGCTCCTATGCCCACAGGTAGCACCACATCACATCAGAACAGTGGACTCTCAACATCATCCAAAGTGGGTATATGCTTCACTTTGAGACTTTACCCCCCACCAGCTTCACAGGAACTCTTCCACCCGTCCCCTTCAAAGCACTGTCTTAAAGGAAGAGGTGTCCACCCTGTTGTCCCAGAGTGCTATAGAAAGAGTTCCTCCTCCTCATGAAGGGATGGGCTTCTACTCTCCATATTTTCTCATTCCAAAGAAAACAGGAGATTTCAGGCCCATCTTGCTCAGACCTAAACAAGTTCCTGGTCCAAGAAAAATTCAAAATGATTTCCCTGGGAACTCATTGACATGGAACTAAAAGCAAAATCCACAATTCGATACCTAGGCATTACCCTGGATCAACACCTAGATATGTCAGCCCACGTCACAAACACCACAAAAGCTATCTATTACAAGATCCGGTCACTACGCCATCTCCGCCCATTACTCGACTTCTCCGACTACCGAACCATCTTTCAAGCCTTGGTCATCCCACGCCTTGACTTTGCGAACGTCATCCTCCATGGACTACCACAATCAACCCTGAATCCACTCCGACTTGCCATGAACTCGGCGGCAAGGGTTTTAGTCTGATCCTCAAGGTCCAACCACATAACGCCAGTCCTGAAAAACCTACACTGGCTACCATTACCTGCTAGAATTACCTACAAGATGCTAGTTCTGGCATTTAAAGCCATCAGGAAATTACCACCCACACATATCAGCACTCTTCTCCATCACACACCAGCAAACAGGGCCAGGAGATCCACACAGTCAAATACACTTGAAGTCCCTAAATCTTTGACAAAATGTACAAAGTTAACAGCAAGTAGAGCCTTCTCCATCTTCGCACCCATGGCCTGGAACGCCCTCTCTGCAGAAATCCGTGCCATCCCGAACTTAATGTTGTTCAGAAAAGCCCTCAAACACCACTTGTTCCTTCAGCACTACCCCGATACCAAGCCTGAAAAACACACAACCTCTACATCGACCCCCCGCCTACCACATCCCATTGAACAGCCTCCGGTCGACAATGGATAATCGACCGCCACCTCCGTCCCCCCCCCCCCCATCCCAAGAGCTCTCACATCCACTACGAATCCTACATGCCCCATGTGAATACTTACTACTGTATAATTTGTATATAGTTCTCCCCAGTTCATGGTCCATGTCGTCCCCTATGTTCGTCTACACATGCAACAGTCCCAATGGATGTTGTCTTCACAATGGAAGCAAGCAACAGGACATCTCAGAGACAAGATCCACATCACCCCTCAACTGACCATGTCCGTTCAATGGTGGTGTTCCCCACAGAACCTACTCAGCAGATCACCCTTTCAGATGCCTCCACCTCGATGCATCCTGACAACAGATGCCTCCAAACTGGGTTGGGGAGCACATCTGAATGACCTACCCACACAGGGATTGACAGGAATCTGCTCTGCAGATCAACCTCTTAGAGCTATGGGCACTAAGAAATGTCCTTCGGGTTTTTCAACCCCAACTCTTTGGGCAACAGATATTAGTCGGGACAGACAACCAGGTTGCCATGTTCTATGTGAACACATGGCTGAACGGGATCCTGTCCCCTATGCAAGAAAGCGCTTTGCCTATGGTTCTTTGCCATCGCACACCGTTTTCACCTCAGAGCGGTGTACATCCCAGACAAACTCAACATCTGTGTAAGCAGGCTAAGCCATATTCTCCTTCCACACGAATGGACTTACATAGAGAAATGGCTGCTTGGATCTTCCAGATATAGGTAACCCCACTCATAGATCTTTTTGCCGCTCCAGAGAACACACAGCTTCCACTCTTCTGCTCCAGGCTTCCGTCCCTGCATCGACAGGCCTCGGACATCTTCCTTCTCCATTGGGGACAGGGTCTGCGCTATGCATTTCCTGCCATCCCCTTGATACCCAAAATTCTTTCAAGCTACAGGCCAACAAGGGCTCCATGATCTTCATAGCTCCTTTTTGGCCCCATCAACCATCATTTCCTCTGCTTCTTCGCCTTGTGCAGACTCAACCTCTCAGACTGGAAAGTGCGCCCCAACTCCTTTCCCAGGACCAAGGGACGCTCCTCCATCCAGTCTTCAAACCCTTCGCCTCACAGCTTGGCTGCTGAAGAGATAGTGCTTGCTGATCCTGACCTGTCACAGGAGGTAAAGGATGTCCTCCTTGCATTACACAAGGAATCCACCAGGTGATCTTATGCCTTCAAGTGGCAAAGGTTTGTCCTCTGGTATGCCCCAAAGGGCATTGACCCCTTTACTTGTCCTGTAGAGTCCCTTCTACAGTATCTCCTCTCCTTGTCTTTGACAGGTCTTCAGATCAATTCAATTCAAGGTCATCTTAGTACCATTGCGGCCTTATGCAAACTACTTGGTGGACAGTCTATCTCCTCACATCCCTTAGTAGCATGCTTCATTCAGGGTCTCCTTCTGTCCAAACCACCCATTAAACTGCCTCCGGTGGCATGGGACCTCAATGTGGTTCTCACTCAACTTCTAAAGCCTCCTTTCAAGCCCTTAGCCACCACTTAACTGAGGTTGCTATCTTGGAAGGTGCTCTTCCTCATCACAGTTATGTCATTTCACTGTATCAGCGAACTGCAGGGTCTGGTGGCGGATCCGCCATATACCTGCTTCCACCATGACATGCGTACCCATCCATATTTCCTTCTGAAAGTAGTCCCCTTCTTTCATCTAAACCAGTAATCCTATCGATTTTCTTCCCTAGACCTCATGCATCTTGGGCTGAAGCAGCCCTATACACCTTAGACTGCAAGCAAATGCTAGCTTACTACTTGGATAGCACTAAGGTTCAGAGAAAATCTTCTCAATTGTTTGTTTCCTTTGATCCAAATCATCTTGGACTACCGGTAACAAAACAAACTCTATCCAAGTGGATAGCAGATTGCATTTCTTTTGCTTATGCACAAGCAGGACTCTCTTTGGAGGGTCATGTCACTGGTCATAATGTACAGGTTATGGCACCCTGTAGCCAATCTCCGTTCAGCATCTATCCAGGAGATTTGTCGGGCAGCTACCTGGTCCTCCATTCATATTTTTGCTTCCCATTATTGTCTGGACGGGACTCCCATTGGGAAGCTGTCTTTGGCCAAGCTGTACTCCAGCACCTCTTTGGGACTTAAATTCAACTACCCTCCATCCCGGATTTCCACAGGAGACCAGACTATCATTAGAGGTGGTACAGCCTCATGCAATTGATCCAATGGGCCACATCATGCCCACACTCTTCGGCTCTAACCTTTAGCCTCAAGGGTCACACTGCCCTCCCCCTCATGCCAGTCTGGTATCTGGGAGCTAGTGAGTCCCATATGTGAAGACTGCATTCCTGTTTCTTCCTGGAGATAGCATAGTTACTCACCTGTAACAGGTGATCTCCAGGAACAGCAAGAATCGGTCTTCACAACCTGCCATCCTCCCCTAGGAGTTGTAGGGTTGGTTTATTTTTTTCTCTTCCTCTCAGCTACAAACTCAACTGAGAAGAAGAGTTGAAGTTGTGAAGGCGGGAATGCAGATGCGCAGGTGTGGTGAAATGCTCCCAAAGGCTTTCCTATTGGACGCTGGGGAATGTTCCCGTGCGGGTTCCATTGGTACCAACATCACCCATATATGAAGACTGATTCTTGCTGTTCCCAGAGATCACCTGTTACAAGTGAGTAACTGCACTTTACCTAACAACGCATTTTCTGATGCATGCTGAATGCCCATTGACACATGCTTCTAGCTAGCACACGGCCATGATAGTTAGTGCGAGACAATTCTCACACTAACTGTCAAACCTGCATTAGGGTCACGAGTGGGCGGGGTAAGGGTGGAGAGTGGGTGTGGTATGCTCTGTGCAGTTAGCACTGGGTTCACACCACACACTAACTGCATTAGTGTAGGATCATCTAATGCCTTCCTAATAGGTGAAGGTAAGTATGCTTGTGCTAAGGAACAGGACTCCGCGTTAAATGCCGGGGAAATGCTTTCCACACTCCGACAGTTAACGCAGTGATGTTGCATCTAATGCACCATAGTTTGGGCATTTTTGGCACGTTCAGTGCAAAACACTAGCGCCCTTTAGTAATAGGGCCCCTTAGATTGCATGTTCAAATCTTTGCACAGACTTTCCCAGCAAAATTCCACCTGCAGTAAAAGGCTTTGAAGCAAAACTATGCTGGTACTTTTGCTTCAAGAACTGGTGCAAAGTTATGGTCTTTTGCTCCCATATGCTAAGTTGACATAATATAGATGTATCGCTATTGCCAGAGATTGACTTATCAAATATACCATGAAAAGCACTAGTTCATATAGAAACACATGCACTGATGGCCAATCAAGACCTCTAGCCCACTGAATCTGCCCCTTTTACTACCTCTTGCAGTATGGAAGACCCAACTTCACCTCCTTATTTACCTTCTTTCCTACCTCTAAAGATCCACTAGACTTTCCCCATATTTTTCTTGAATTCTCATAACTCTACTTTGCTTTAATTCCTCCCAATGGGAGGCTGTACTGTGCATCGAAATATTTCCTTATCCCTGAGTAGGTCTCCTCCATTTTCACTTCATGACCCTTTGGTTCCCCACTAAAAAATGTGTGCCTCTATCCAAAAGAGTTTTATCTCTGTAGTCAAAGATGGGAGAAGTTACAACTAAGATCCACCCTATGGGGTGCATTCATTGTATTGCAATGTAATTTTATAACTGTGTTACTATCGTGGCTGCTTATATTTTAAAAAAAAATCAACTTTCACGTGAAAGTGTGCAAACTGAATCTCCGACATAGGCACTTCTGGGGTTATAATTTGATGAAAAAAAAAAGAGGGAAGCCACTAATCTGTTGTGTTGAAAATTTGTTCTGTCTACATTTTTTGTTCAGTCTGATTCTAGATCTTGTTTCAACATCATTGTAAAATGGATTTCATGATGATATTTTGCACCATCATGTTCCGATGATTTTGAAACGGGAAGTGTGGGAGTGGGCGATTGGTATTTTCCATGGCCTCTTGTAGAGTAATTGTCTGGTGAGCTCCTCTTGTTATGTGAAAATGATTATGTCTCTCTCCTGTTAATTATTTAATGAAAATCATTTTGTGCTATTTCAGAAGAGCTGGGGAAGGGGAAAAGCATGTGTACAATTAATTGATCTTTTGTATTTTATTTTTCAAAATAAAAGCTTTAAATGTGAAAGTTGACTGAGTTAATGAAAGTAAAACATCTTATTGCAATTTACTCTAATGAAGTAACTGCTTTTGCCATGTGGCTAAGGACACCAGAAGCACCTATATGACCCTCACTTTCCCAGAGTTAGAAGAAACATGACAGGCCCCATCTTATCACTTACATCTTAGCCATCACTTGTGAGGCACATCACACAAGCACAGACAATTTGGGTATTTTATAAAGTTGTGGGTTTTTTAAATTAAAAAAAAAGGTAGGACACACTCTCCTGCCCTAAATGCAGAAAACTGGTCCACTGTGCTTGTGTCATGTGGAGGAGTAGCCTAATGGTTAGAGTAATGGGCTGAAGACCAGGCAAGCCAGGTTCAAATCCCACTCCTACTTTTGGAGAAGTCACTTAACCCTCTGTTGCCTCAGGTACAAATCTATGACTGTGAGCCCTCCAGGGACAGGAAAATTCATGAATGTAACTCACCTTGAGCTTCAGAGAGAGTTGTGCAGTAAATCCAGTCCTACTGATGCCTTACACATCACTTTGCCACATGCAGACAAAAGAGGACATGAAATGTTTGCTCCATTCAGTATGTTCACAGTTCTTCTGATACAACCTAATTTAAGGTGTTTTTACATGGCTCCAATCAACCAAGTTGGAGCTCTTGGTGAATTGTCAGCAGGTGACATTTTACTTACCAGTTAATGTCCTTTCCTTGAGTCCTGCTAGACCACTCCAGGCAAGTAGGTTGTGTTCCCCTACCAGCAGACTGGTAGAGACAAAGAACCAATGAAAGTCTAGGCTTCAATGACATCACTGCTATGCCTCTTTTTGCCTCAGCTAACAGAGGTCCCTTCAGTATTTGTCCCAAAGCATATGGGAAAAGCATGGCAAGCCTCACACTACCTCAATGTGGGCAACAAAGATTAATCAACAGTAGAAAATGTTGTATAGGAAAGCTAAACAGAAGGTTTGTCAGTAGAAGATGAACCTGCAGAGCAGAGTATAAAAATCATAGCGGACCCAAGGATACTGCAGCAGAAGAACAGAGCAAAGACAGTTTCAGGGGCAGGCACTGCACTGGTCTAGCAGAACTCAAGGAAAGGACATTAACTGGTAAGTAAAATATCATTTTCCATATCGTCCTGCTAGACCAGTCCAGTCAAGTGGGATGTACCAAAGCTACAACATCATTGGGTGGGAAGAAGACACAGCAGCTCACAAAACCCTTGAGCCAAGGGTCGTGTCCACCTATGTATGGACATCCAAGCAGAAATGCTTGACAAGGGAAATGTGATGCCCACATGGCCCTGCAGACATCGTCAGTCAGCAATTTTGCTCCACTCTGCCCACGAGGACGCTCATGCTGAGGTAGAATGGGCACGCAAACGTTCCGGAACCAGCCGGTTCAATAACAGATACGCCGTGGCAGTGATCTCCTGAATCCAGCTCCCCAAAGCTGACTTGGCCACTGCATCACCCTTGCGCAGGCCTACAAACACAAAAAGATGGTACGACTTACGAAAGGAATCCGTAACCTCCAAGTACAGAAGAAGAACCCTCCAGACATCCACAAGGCAAAGATCCTTATCCTTCCCCCGACACTGCTCTTTAGAGAAGGAGGGCAGGCAGACCACCTAGCTCATGTGAAGGGAGAAAGCACATTAGGCAAGAAGCAAGGCACAGGCCGAATGGAAATGGCCTCCTTTGAAAAATAAGACAGATAAGGATCCCAGCAAGACAGATCCTTCAGCTTGGAAATCTGCCTTGCAGAATAAATTGCTACCAAGAAGACCATCCCATGTTTTATCCAAGTTCTCTGACCTTGTTCTCTGTAAAACCTAACAGTTTGTTGTTATGGTATGTTGTTATATTGTGAACCGCGCTGATTCTGAATAGAGCGGTATATAAGAGCCTGTAATAAATAAATAAATAAATAAAATAAAATCTTGAGCATCAAATCCTTTAAGGTAATGTGATTCAGCAGATCAAGGGTGCTGCCATTAGAGCCCTGAGCACCAGACACAGATCCCAGGAAAAGATCACAGACCAAATGGGAGAATGCAGACACTGAACCCCCTGGAGAAGCGTGAGACATCCGGATGCAAGGCCAGAGACTTACCAGTCACTGGACCTCAGAAAGACGCCAAAGCTGCCACCTGAACCTACAGGGAGCTAAGGGAAAGGCCCTTCTCCAGGTTGTCCTGCAGAAAGCTAGCAGGGAAGGCACCTTGGCCGCCTCAGGAGCCAACTGCCGAGCGCCACACCATCTCTCAAAGAGGAACCATATCTGCACATATGTTAGCTTGGGAGATGTCCTCCAGGCTCCGAACAGAGTGGAGACCACCACTGGAGAGTTACCCTTAAGCGCTAACCATCTCCTTTCAAGAGCCAAGCCATAAGCGAGAAGGGAGCTGGGTCCTCCAGGGCGATCAGTCCCTACTGCAATAGGCCCCAAGACAGAGACAAATGAAGAGGAGGCACCTTCAGGAGCTGCATCAGGTCTCCAAACCACACTCCTCGGCCAACCTGGTGCCACCAGAACAGTCCTGCCCTGGTGGTGTTATATATGCCTAATCACACACACCACCAGGGGCCTCGGAGGAGACATGTACAGCAGATACTGACTTGGCCTCCTTGACCAGGAGCGTCAATGCAGAAGAGCCAACCTGATGGCTCTCGCCTCGATATGGTTGATGGACCACACCGCTCCCCTGCAGTTCCAACCACTTTGTGCCATATGGTCCTGGCAGTGGGCTCCACAGCCTGAGAGATTGGCATCCATCATTAGGATCCCAGAGAAATAATCCAGTGGTACACCCTTCCTCAGAAGACAGGCTGCTGCTATCACTGCAGTGCCAAACTTCACCATCAATAGGAGCGGGAGCCTGCACTCTAACCCCTGAGAACTCGGGGGACACCGAATCATCGAGGGTCATTGGAGCAGTCACATGTGAGCAAACACTCATGGCACAATCTCTATGGGCACCGCCATCAGTCCAAAGAGCTGAAGATAATCCCAGACTCTGTGAGCCTGCTGCACACAGAGCAGTGCCAAGCAATCCAACAGTCTTTTGACATTTTCCTCTGACAGGAAAATTCTGCCCACTAGAGTGTTGAAACATGCTTCCAGAAAGTCCAGGGACTGGGAAGGTAACCACTGGCCCTTTCACTGATTGATCACCCAGCTGAGGTCTTCTAAAAGGACATCACTTGAGATGCCACCTGAGTCTCTTCTGGAAGGGAACAGGCCCGGGTGAACCAGCTGTCCAGATATACATGGACACAGATCCCTTGGTGCCGCAGCCTTCACCACCATAACCATGAACATCCTCTGGCAGTGGATGGCCCAAAAGGGAGGGCGGTGAACTGATAGCGAGAATCAAGCACAGCAAAAAACACAAATATTTGCCTGGATTGGGATATGAAAAACACCTTGGCCAGATTCAGAGAAGCCAAGAACTCCCCTCAGTACTCTGCATGAGTCATGGAACACAAGGTGTCCATCCAGAAGCGCAGGATGCACAACTGCTCGGTGACTCCCTTAAGGCCTAGAATAGGCCAGAAGGAACCACCTTTTTTGGCACCATGAAATAGATGGACTATCTGCCCCTGCCCCGCTTGTTCGGTGGAACAGGCACCACCGGCTTCGGGCACAACAATTTGTCCAAGGTGGTTCGCACAGCAACTATTTTTTTTTTTAATTTATTGCAGACATACCAGGGGAGATGAAGGCACACAGAATTGGATCTTTGCACTCCAAGACATAGACAAGGTGAATGGCATCTAGCACCCAGCGATCCTTGGTAGCCTGGGTCCATTCCTGAAAGAAAAGGCAAAGCTGTCTCCAACCAGAGGAACCAGAGAATAGGCCCCCAAGCCTTCACTGTGCAGCCTGGGAGGGTCCTCCTCTGGAAGGCACCGAGTCCCTGGACCCACGTGCTCCATGAAAGGACTGAGAATGAGCTCGAGTTCCAGAAGCAGAGGAGAAGAAGGTTTTTCAGGTTGGTAATGATGAGAATCCTGAAACTTTCAGGAATCTGGTCAGCACGCCTTTGATGGATGGGTGCAGGCTGCCGAGAAATGGGCACCAGTCTGCTTTACAGGCCCCTTGGACCTGTCTGGAAGTCAGTAAGATTTTATCTCATCCAGGTCTTTCACCAGCTTCTCCAAATTGGCTCCAAACAGAAGCTTCCCATTATAAGCCAGTTGGACTAATTGGGCTTTGCAAGATGTGGCCACTGCCCAGTGCCAGAGCTAATCCAACGCCATGACACCGTCATCAGGGCACCATCCCTGGCTGCCAAGCGTACCAGGTCATACATGGCATCAGAAAGGAAAGCCGTAGCTGACTCCAAAAGAAGGGTAGTATCATCTGGCGGAAAAGACTGAATCCACTGGAGCAGGGCTCCGGACATCTTGCCATACCGCTAGCTGCAGAATAGTAGCTGCCACTGTGAACTGGCTACTCAGCAACACATCCACCTTATGGTCCAGAGAAACCTTTAAGGCCGATCCGCCTTCCACAGGAATGGTGGCCCGTCTGGTAACCGCCGTAAACTATGCATCCTGCGCATCCACTTTGGGAATGCCAAACCACTCAATGCAATTCTCCTCTGGGAAAACTGAGATCTTCTTATACACTCTTAACCCTTTAAGTAGGGAGTCAGGAGAGTTCCACTCCGACCAGATCATATCCTTGATCACATCCAGGAACGGGAAGCAATAGTGGATTTTCGCACCCCTCGAAGGAGCGGAAGTATCCATCAGTTTCAAAGCAGATGAGATCCTGGTAATCAACACCACCGGCTCCTCCTTCCAAGATAGGCATATTGCTTTTGATAAGGCAGAACTATCCCTTGAAGGTCATGTCACTGCCTATAGCGTTCGTGCTATGGTTGCATCCACAGCAAACCTACTTTCTGTTGCCATTGACGAAATTTGCAAAGCAGCCACATGGACTTCGGTACATACCTTTGCGGCTCATTACTGTCTTGACAAGGACTTCTTTCGGGATGCCATGTTTGGTCAGCTGGTACTCCAGCATCTCTTTCAGACTTAGGGCAACTCCTACCCTAAGTCCTGGAATTTTTCGAAGCCAGACATCCATGAAGGTTCCATGTCGTCTTGAGGTCTGCTCTGAAGCAAATCTACCAATTCTGGGGGCATTTCTCTGGCATCTTGGAGCTAGGGAGTCCCATATGTGAAGAACACATTCCTGCTTGTTCCTGAAGATAGCATAGTTACTCACCTATAACAGGTGATCTCCGGGAACAGCAGGAATTTTGCCTTCACAACTCACCCTCCTCCCCTAGGAGTTGTAGGATTTCTCTCTCTCTATTCTCTCCTTTTATCGCAGCTACAAACTCAATTGAGGAGGAAGAGTCACAACGGTGGGAAGGCAGCAGCGCAAGCACAGTGGGATGCTCCCAAAGGCTTTCCTATTGGATGCTGGGGAGCGTTCCCGTACAGGCTTCGTCGGTACCGATGTCACCAATATGTGAAGACTAAATTCCTGCTGTTCCCGGAGATCACCTGTTACAGGTGAGTAACTATGCTATTAACACATGCAGAAAACAGTAGGAAACCTTCACACCGCACCAATAGTGACCAGCGGTCTACCCCAAACTGAATCCCAGCAAGACTGAATCAGGAGCTCCCAACCAGGACAATGATGAGGTCAAGCCTTGGTAATCTCTCCCCTGAGAGCTCCGGGCAGAGGATCCATGCCAGGCTAAGTTCTTCACCCCTGAAACTGAGTTACTGGCTGGCTGTGCAGCACTGCATTTAAAGTGGCTGGCAAGCAGATCCCTCTGAGAGCCTTCTGCAATCTTTGGGAGAGAAGAGGAGGGAGGGGGTGTTGAGGTTGTGTGAGGCTGCTGAATTCTGTCATCCTTCCAATTTTCTGGCTGCTCAACAGGCTCTTATCCAGGGTAAGAGTGTGGAGCTGAACCAATTTTCCCTCCTCCTATGGCTACAGAAAAGACTGCGGTCTAGTGGAGCTTCCCATGTTGCACTCAAGTGAGAGTCACCTTTGTTTCTCAAGGTGGTTGTTCATGAGCATTTAATCAATCTTTTCCTCTCAATCCTCAGATTTTCTTCAGAGAGGAGAAAATCCATCTACTGGAGACAAAGAAATACTGAAGGGACCTCTGGTGGCTGAGGTGAATAGATGTCATTGAAACCTGGGCTTTTCATTGGTTCTTTGTCTCCACCAATCTGCTGGTAAGGAGGAGTCACCTAGTGATTGGGGCAAGTTATCTCGAGCCGGAGGGCCAGGGGTTCAAATCCCACCAGAGGACAGCAACCTTGGGCCAGAAGGACTGGGGTTTCTAGTCCCACAGGTGCTCCTTGTGGCCTTGGGCAAGCCACTTAACCCTCCGTTGCCTCGGGTACAAAAACATAGATTGTGAACCCTTTGGGGACAAGGGAAAAATATATATACATTACCTGAACATACACTGCTTTGACTGGTAGAAAAGCAGTATATAAGCCTAGTTAAATAAATAAACTCAACCCACTCATCTGGGCTGTCTAGCAATTCCGATATGGAATTGGTGCTTGTAGTACTGGGGTGTGTGATGTTTGAAAGGTCATATTGAAGGTTAGAGGGCTCAATTTTACACATTAGAGTTATGTTAAGGTTGACCTACTGTGCTAATGGCCCTAGGCACCAATTAGGCCACACCTTGAACTTTTGTAGCATTTGGGATAGGGGACTTAAAATTCTCTGTTTCTCTTTTCAGCATGGTGCCTCTGCTACAGTTGGGTCATTCTATAATTTTCTTTCAGGCTGAAGTTCTTGGTAGGGTAGTATGTTGAAGGGTTGCCCCTACACTGCTACATCCATGGAGCTATGTGTCTCAAGAGTTTTAGTGAATGCACTGAAACAAGTGACCTTGGATTTGTCAGCTGCAGGAAGCCGAAAAGCTGGCTATCCTGTAGTAAAATTTGCTACCGCTGACTTTTTGTTCTTTAGCCCCACTAAGAGGCATACCTCTGGTCAAGGAAGCCTGTACCTTTGTTCACAAGTGAGTTGTGGGCTCTGATGTGTGTTGGCTGGAGATCTGAGAAAGCATGATGGAGGCTGAAATCGCCAGCAGATAGGTTAAGAACAGGGGACAATTTACACCAAGGCAAATAAGGTAGTGATGGAATACTTTTTTAAGACATCAGACCAGTCATTGTCTAGACCTAGGCGGGAATTGTTTGCCACTGTATATAAGCTGGCTTCTGGAGAAAATAGTGAGGCCAAAATTTTCCCTTGCCGAGTACCCTAAACTAAATTTGTGTGTGTGAGGCTGTGCAATGAGTGGGCTTTGAGTGTTAATCTGCTACATCTATCCTGCAAAAGGACAAGAGACCTGGCAAGGCTGCAAAATCTCCTTTCCTGAGAATTAAATAGGGAGGTAGCATTTATGCAAATTGCTATGGTGACAAACTCGACTTGTTATGGAGAGAGTTGCTGCAACCAGTGAGAAGTCTTTACTCAAAACGATGTGTAAGTTACAAATCTCTTTTATGGTCTTAATCCTTGTTCTTTAGTCTTAGTTCAGGTGGTTAGGGAGGGATTAGTGGACAGGTTGGAGGGGCTGGTTAATCCCTCACTATGCAAAGGCATTTTTCCTACTATCCTAAAGAAGGCAGTCATTTGACCATAATTAAAGAAAGCTACTTTTGGTCTCTGGCCTTTCCTACTTAGATAAGATCATTGAAGGGGTAATATTATCTCAGTTAGCTTTATATTGCAGCAGGGCAGCCCAACCATCAGGCAAATCTGGCAGTAGCCAGGGGCAGCAAAGAGAAGAGCATTCAAAGTTAAACAATACATTTTGATAGCCAAGGAGGCTGTAAGGCTTAAGGTCTGCCTAAGGCGCCAACACCTTGAATCAACTTTGGGGCCAGCCCTGCCTATTAGGGGCACGCCAGTTGGGTTTTTAGATAACCTATTGCACCAAAATAGTAGTAAGAGCTTTGCAGGAGGACTTGTATCTCCACTTGGCTAAGGCAGGTTTGAGCTTTTTAGTTTTTCTCAACCTCTCCTCAGCTTTTAACAGTCGTTCACGACTTATGAATCACCTGAAAAGCATGAGTTTGGGTGGCACGTTGTTAAAATAATTTTCATCTTTTCTTTATGGCAGAGTTCAAGGAATTAGGTTGGAGGATTTTTGTTCTAATTATTGGCCTCTTTGTGTGGTGTGTTCTATCACCCATCTCACTTAATTTGTGTGTGTACCCACTGTGTGTGTTAACGTATGCACTGGGTCTATCCTTCCGTTGATGTCCAAATTTAATTGCTACTGAATGGGAAGAAGGATGAACTGGCTCAACTGGAGAACTCCCTGGACCACATAGTCCAGTGGCTTTCTTGCATAAACTTGTAAATAGATCATGGGGGAAAGCCACTGTCGCATTAGGAGAGAATGGTTTTGAATGATGTTTCTTTAAAAGATGCACCGAAACAGGGAAGCAAGGGCTTCCCATTAGATAAGTTGCCTTAAAGGCGAAAGTAGCTTAAGTGCCTATAAGTATAGCGCAGAGTTGAAAGATTCCAAATTAGCCTTGTGAATTGCTAAGCAGGTTCTAACACAAAAAGTCTAAAACAAGATAAGAAAACTAGAAGGTATAGCACTGAATGAAGAAGTAGAAACATAGAAACATGATGACAGAAAAAGACCACATGGCCTATCTAGTCTGTCCTTCCATAACAACAACTACAACAGTCCACTTTTTACCTTTAGAGATCCTCTGTGTTTGTCCCATGCTTTTTTGAATTCAGTTACTGTCCTCATCTCTACCACCTCCACTGGGAGACTATTCCATGGATCCACTACTCTTTCCGTAAAGAAATATTTCCGCATATCACTCCTAAATCTGTCTCCCTTCACCCTCATCCCATGTCCCCTCGTAGCAGAACTTGCTTTCAATTGAAAGAGGCTCTCTCCCTGAACATTTATGCCACGGAGGTATTTAAACATCTCAATCATATCACCTCTATCCCGCCTTTCCTCTAAGGTGTACATATTAAGATCCTTAAGTCTGTCCTCATATGCTTTATAATGAAGCCCACTAATCATTTTAGTAGCCACCCTCTGCACCGACTCCATCCTGTTCACATCCTTTTGAAGGTGCGGTCTCCAGAATTGCACACCATGAGACAATGGTGCAGAGATGAGGGTTTTGGATTTGTTAGGAACTGGGGAAAGGAGGGGCTCTTCCGAAGGGATGGGCTTCACCTTAACTGGGATGGAACCAGACTGCTGGCATTAACCTTTAAAAAGGAGATAGAGCAGCTTTTAAACTAGATAATAGGGGAAAGCCAACAGTCGCCCAAGAGTGCATGGTTCAAAAGAATGTATCCTTGAAGGATACTACCAAAAGCAGAGAGGTTCCAAAGAGTAAAGTAGCCCAGATGCCCTCGAGTATGGAGCAGACAGAGCTTAAAGATCCCAAATTACCCATGTCTACCAATAGCCAAATTAATATGAATAAAATACAGTCTCTAAAATGCTTGTATGCAAATGCTAGAAGTCTAAAAAATAAGATGGGAGAGTTAGAATATATAGCACTAAATGAGAGGTTAGATATGATTGGAATTTCAGAGACATGGTGGAAGGAGGACAACCAGTGGGACACTGTGATACCTGGGTACAAACTATATCGTAATGATAGAGCTGATCAAATTGGTGGAGTGGTTGCGCTCTATGTTAGAGAGGGCGTTGAGTCAGAAAGGATTAAAGTTTTGCAGGAAACAAAATTTGCTGTAGAATCTCTATGGATTGAAATTCCATGTAAAAAGGGAAGGCGATGGCAGTGGGGGTGTACTATCGACCACCTGGCCAGAATGAACAAATGGATAATGAAATGCTCAAAGAAATCAAGGAAGCTAACAAAAGTTACAGCACAGTAATAATACCAGTACCGGGAAAAATGGTAGAAACCATCATAAAGAACAAAATTCTCAGCATGTAGATAGTCATGGCCTAATGGGAGACAGCCAACATGGCTTTAGACAAGGAAGATCTTGTCTTACTAATCTGTTAAGTTTTTTTGAAGGTGTGAACAAACAGGTGGACAAAGGTGAGTCGGTTGATATAGTGTATCTGGACTTTCAGAAAGCCTTTGACAAGGTCCCTCATCAGAGACTTTTGGCACAACTAAAGAGTCATGGGATAGGAGGCAGTGTACTATGGTGGATCAGGAACTGGTTAAAAGATAGAAAGCACAGGATAGGGCTAAATGGCCAATTTTCCCAATGGATAAAGGTGAATAGTGGTGTACCCCAGGGATCTGTGCTGGGCCCGCTGCTTTTTGACATATTCATAAATGATCTGGAAAAGGGAATAACAAGTGAGATTATCAAATTTGCAGATGAGACAAAACTATTTAAAGTTGTTAAAACCCATGAGGATTGTGGAAACTTGCAAGAGGATCTTGATAAATTGGAAGACTGGGCATCAGAATGGCAGATGAAATTTAATGTGGACAAGTGCAAAGTTATGCACCTAGGGAAGAACAACCCAAACTATGGTTACAAGATGCAAGGTTCCACATTAGGAACCACCACCCAGGAAAAAGATTTAGGCGTCATTGTGGATAACATGTTAAAACCCTCGGCCCAGTGTGCAGCTGCGGCCAAGAGAGCAAATAGAATGCTAGGTATCATAAGGAAAGGAATGGAAAATAAAACAAAAGATATTATAATGCCTCTATATCGTTCCATGGTGAGACCGCACCTTTAATATTGTGTGCAATTCTGGTCGCCGTATCTTAAAAAGGATATAGCGTTATTAGAAAAGGTTCAGAGAAGAGCCACCAAAATGGTAAAGGGGATGGAAGGATACTCCTATGAAGAAAGGCTAAAAAGGTTAAGGCTCTTTAACCTGGAAAAGAGACGGCTGAGGGGAGATATGATAGAGGTCTATAAATTAATGAACGGAGTGGAACGGGTAAACGTAGATCGATTGTTTACGTTATCAGAATATAGAAAGACTAGGGACATGCAATGAAGCTACAGGGTAAACTATTTAAGACTAATAAAAGAAAATATTTTTTCACTCAACGTGTAATCAAACTCTGGAATTTGTTACCGGAGGATGTAGTAAAGGCTGTTAGTGTTGCTGGGTTTAAAAAAGGTTTGGACAAGTTCCTGGAGGAAAGGTCCATAAACCATTATTAAGAAGGGACCCAGGATACCAATGCTTGACCCAGTACAAGCATTGCGGAACCTGTGTCTTTTGGGGAAACTGCTAGGTACGTATGACCTAGATTGGCCACTGTTGGAAACAGGATACTGGGCTTGATGGACCTTGGTCTGACCCAGTATGGCATATCTTATGTTCTTAGGGGCCCTCAGAGGTCAATATTCAGTGGTGTGGCTGGCTTGTTCACATAGAACCTTACTACCTGGTTGTTCGTTTGAATCGGGACAACCTGATTGGCCAGGTGTGCCCGAAAGGTGTGGAGGGCATTCACTATGGCTCAGAGCTTGACGGTGCATGTCCCCCTCAGGCCCGCTTCTTTATGTGGCAGGCCCAGTAGAACTTAAGCATGCAATGGAAACAGGCATCGGGCCACCTTCAAGACAGGGTCATGGTCACTGCACCACTAGTGCAGTACTTCGCCTGGTGGTTAGAGCTGGGGAATCTACTGTGAGGGCTGCCATTCCAATAAGCAGCCCCCCTGCAAGACACTCATGAGGAATGTGTCCAAGCTCAGCAGGGGGACACACCTGGACAGCCTGCGCACCCAGGGCCTTTGGTGCAAGCAAGAGAGTCTGCACCAATTTAACTTTCTCAAGCTCTGAGACATAGTGAATGCCCTCCACACCTTTCGGGCACACCTGGCCAATCAGGTGGTTTCGATTCAAACGGACAACTAGGTAGCAATGTTCTATGTGAACAAGCAGGGAGGCATGGGCTTGCACCTTCTGTTCTGGGAGGTTGTTCGCCTGTGGAAGTTTGCACTGCTCCACGGCATGGACCTCAGGGCAACTTATCTACCCAGCAAGCTCAGCGGCCTGACAATCAACTCATCTGGGTGCTTCAATCACACACACGAGTGGGTCCTCAAGAGGGCCGTAGTGAACCAAATCTTTCAGGAGTGGGGTACTCCAGTGGTGGACCTTTTTGCCATGGTGCACAATGCCCAGGTGGCACGTTTCTGCTCCCAGAGGCCAGCCAATTTGGTGTGAGTTCACCTTAGCACCATAAGGGCATACCATCAGGGCTCCAGGGGGAAGCCCATCTTGGTTCAGCCTCTTGTGGCTTGATTCATGAGGGATCTGCTCCTCTCAAAGCCTCTGCTCAGGCCCCCAATGGTGGCTTGCTGGAAGATCCTCTTTCTGGATGCAGTGACGTCAGTGAGACACATCGGCGAGCTCCAAGCTCTGATTGTTCACCCTCCATACACCAGGTTTCACTAGAACAGGGCAGTGCTCCATATGCACCCCCACTTTCTCCCAAAGGTGGTCTCTGTGTTCCACCTCAACCAGTCAATAGTCTTACCGGCTTACTTTCCCCGGCCTCATGGCAACCGCAGGTGAGGTAGCGTTGCATACCTTTGACTGCAAGCAGGCTCTAGCCTTCTACCTGGAATGTATGAAGGCTCAATGCACCCAGCTCAGGGGCGGCTCAAGGCAATCTGCTGCCTGAAGCGAAGTATAAAAAGGTGCCCCCCCCCCCAACCTTAGAGGGGGGCGGGACTTTTTCAGAAACCCAATCAGAGACTGAACCAAACCAAAAAGCCGATTAGATTATATGGAGGAAATGCAAGATGTTTGCACACAGGGCCAAATCGAGCTGTAATCGCACCCTATGAGACTTGCAGCTCGGACGCACGCCCCCCCTCTCCCCCAAACCTCCGTCCAGCGCTGTCTGCTCTTTCCCTGCTGCTGCTGCCCTCTGTTTTTTTCACGGAGGCACTGCTGGATGGAGGTATGGGGAGGAGGAGGGGGGCATGCGCCCAATCTGAAAGGTGCCGGCACTTTAAGAAGAAAATCTGTCCCTCCCTACTCTGACATCGCGTTGGAGAAGGGAGGGACCAGACCTGCTTAAAATGCTGCAAAAAGGCTTGGGGGAGCATTTCAGCTGCTTGCTATTGTCCTGCCAGCAGTGGCAGGGAAAAGTAGACAGCCGAAATGCGCCCCCCAAGCCTTTGCGCCCTGTGCAGCTGCACCGCTTGCACAGGGCTAGGTACGGTCCTGTTTGCACACCAAGGAACTAAAAGACAGCAAGAACCAACAGCACAGTTTATAAAACTAAATTATAACTCATTTTTATTTTGTTGTTATAAACTGCGTTATGGTTCTTGCTTTTTCTTTTTCAACATATATTTTGCATCCCCAATCAGCCTATTGCCAGTCCTAGCTCATTTCCAGTGCTAGCTTCCCATCTGCCCATTACCAGTCCTACCCCCCATATGTCCATTTCCAGTCCTACCCCCCCCCCATAAGTCCATTTCCAGTCCTAGCCCCCCAATCAGCCCATTTCCAGTTCTAAATCCTGATCAGCCCATTTCCAGTCCTAGCCCCCCTCCCAATCAGCCCATTTCCAGTCCTAGCCCCCCATAGCCAATAACCAGTCCTAAACACCCCCATCATCCCACTTCCAGTCCTAGCCCCCCATCAGCCCATTTTCAGTCCTAACACCCCCATAGCCCATTACTAGTCCTAAACACCCCCCCCATCAGCCCACTTCCAGTCCTACCCCCCCCCCCCGCCCTCCCGCAGTCCAATTCCAGTCCTAGCCCCCAGTGCAGTGCAGTTAACGCCCCCACTCAGATGGCGTTAACGCCTCCACACTATCTGCTGCATACACAGTTAATGTGCAGTAAGGCACCACACATTAAGGAGGTCACTTTAGAAATGGCAGCCTTCAGATATCAAGATTGCATACAAATCCACACAGCAAAATTTATAAAGGTGCTGTTTGGACATGTGTGCCCCTGGGAATGTAGAGATTTAAAGGGACTTGGCGGGGGTGTGGTTTGTGGATGCCTCAAACACCAACATGTACTTCCCATTTTACAAAATTTAAAAAATCTGCCTGCCTCCCAACTGAGACCTGGGATCTCAAGCAAGAACAGGTGCAAAACCCAATGGCATCTTGTCTCTCTCCTCCTGGGCCCCCCTCCCAGATTTCCATGGTGTTTATCGGGGGGGGGGGGCAGGAGTGATCCTCAGTTGCTACTGTCTCATTGGGTACATGGTTCAAAGTGGTGTCTCTGACCTCCATTCTCACAGTATCACTGCTAGAGGTCAAACTACAGACTCTAAGAGGGTCATTCTGAGGCACGAATAGTGGGATGGACGTTGTGCAGGGAAATTATACGGGGGCGGGGAAGGGGCAGAGAGTGGACGGACAGTGGGCAGTTGCCAGCCCTGGACGTACAGAGCCAATTTTTTTGTAGCCCTGTATGTCCAGGGCCAGTGAAATCACTGGGGAAGTTATTCCACCCCCGAGGTGGAATAACTTCTCTGGACGTTTCTTTGGGTCTCCATTGAGGCGTGGAAGGGGCTTGGCGGGGGGGGGGGGGGAGTTAATTCCCCGCAGCTCGACCCTGACCTTAGGATGCTGGATCAGGGGGTAGGGCTGTGAGAAATTAACCTTTGTAGCAGGCGGCCGGCATCACGGCTTTTAAATGAAGCCATGGCACCGCAGCTCCATTTAAAAGCCCTGGGCTGAGTTAGCCAGGCAGTGCCTGCACATATAGGCTTGTTCGCGATTCTGATCCCATGGGGCTAAACGTGCCCCACGGGATCAGAATCGCGATCTCCTTTATACATCTGGGTCAGCCTGGATGTACAAAGGAGATGTACGTCAAGATCAGAATCGAGCCCTGAGCTGTTATTTTCAAGCCATAGAATGGGAGGAAAGCTTTAATAAACCAGGTCATAAGTTTATACCTAGGACAATGGAATGCAAAGTGACTTGTACAAGCTCCTAGTGCGAACTTTACATGTTTCTGAAGCAAACTCAGCATTTTAAACAAAGGGCCCAATTTTCAACTGGGCAGTGCTAAGCGCCACGTTGACGCATAGCCCGTCCCCCTTCCTCCCTGGCATTGAAAATTTGGATATCGCCGCACACTCCGGAAGCCTCAGGAGCTAGCCAGATAGCAGTGATTTTCAATGCTTGGAAACAGGAAACAGTGGCCAATCCAGGTCACAAGTACCTGGCAGGTTCCCAAAAAGACACACAGGTTCCACAATGCCTGCCCCCAGGGTTGGCCCTAGAGTTGGTCCACAGTGTTGGTCTTCTAGGTAAACCTCAAGCTTTATACCACCTCTGGCTGTCAAAATCAACTATTTAGCTTTGAATGGCCTGCTTTTGCTGCCCTCCAGAGGTTGCTGCCCTAGGCGACCACCTAGTTTGCCTAGTGGTTGGGCCGGCCCTCCTTTTCCAGAAATAAGCAGTGAATTTCCCAGGTCCTTTTTAATAATGGTTGATGGACCTTTCCTCCAGGAACTTGTCCAAGCCTTTTTTTAAACCCAGCTACACTAACAGCTTTTGATTACACATTGAGTGAAAAAATATTTTCTCTTATTAGTCTTAAACGGGTTACACTTAGCTTCATTGCATGTCCTCTAGTTTTTCTACTTTTTGAAAGAGTAAACAACCAATCTATATTTACCTGTTCCACTCTATCATATTACCTCAGCTGTCTCTTTCCCACGTTGAAGAGCTCTAACTTTTTAATTCTTTCCTCATATCCTTCCATCCCCTTTACCATTTTGTGGCTCTTCTCTGTACCTTTTCTATGGCAACTAGAATTGCACACAATATTCAAGGTGCGGTCGCACCATGGAGTGATACAGCAGCATTATAATATCCTTGGGTTTATTCTCCATTCCTTTCCTTGTGATTCCTATCATTCTATTTATTCTCTTGGCTGCTGCTGCACACTTGCGGAGGGTTTCAACATATTGTCCCCCCTCAGAAGCTGCCGCCCTGCATATGATACTGGGGGAATAACTAGCTGTAAAATCCCAAGAGATCTCGAAGCATAGATGGCGTGTAAGATCTGAAATAATTCTACCTGATGTTCTGGCATTTGTTCATATAACACCAGTGAGCAGACTTTAAGCTTTATATGATACTTTGTTGGAAACCAATGTAGATCTTGCATATCAGACAAGATTGGAGATGTAAATGGATAGAGCCTATGATTGCTGCATTTTGTATCATCTGCAGAAAATGTATCACATAATCTGGCTAATATAAATATAAAAACTTTGCAGTAATCTAGATTCGAAATCACTAACATCTGAACTACAGGGAAATAGGTAAAAATGGCATCCTCCAGATTTCCATAATGGAGGGAGAGAGAACACAGTCAGTGCACTTCTGGGCAGATTTATCCGGGGTATCCGGCTCTGGATCTGGAGCTAGGTTGCCCAGATCTAACTTGAGTCTTTCATTGCTAGAAAAGAAAGCTGGCCCAGATCCCCTGTATCTAACAAGTTTACCACTGCAGGGAGCAATTGCACCAAACTCTATTTAATCCTTGCTGATAAATAGGTAAAAATTGATCCTCTGTGGAGTCAATTTAAGGTACTATAATCCAGATCCAGACAATCCAGTTTTTACTTAGATCCAAACTACAGTTCTAAAGATTTGGAGGAATACAGTATCAAAACTTACTTTTTCACTGAAAGGGTGGTGGATGCTTGGAGTGCCCTCCCGATGGAAGTGGTGGGGGCAAATACAGTGACTGAATTCAAAATGGCATGGGACAGACGCAGTGGATGCCTTTATAGCAACAGGATAAAATCAAAATAAACGTAACTATCTCTTATATCTTCACAAATAGGGGTGACCTGCACGGAGCGACAGGTGAACCTATTCTTGCCACCTTGCTGGGCAGACTAGATAGACCCTGCTGGTCTTTATCTGTCGTCATATACTACATTACTATATTACATATAAGACGTAACTTAAAGAAGGCAGAAGAGGTCATGGTCTTAATTTGATCTTTCTTCCATATCAGGAACCACCACCTAGGAAAAGGATCTAGGCATCGTCATGGATAATACATTGAAACCCTCTGACCAGTGTACAATGGTGGCGAAGAGAGCAAATAGAATGCTAAGAATCATAAGGGAGGGAATGGAGAATAGAACAAAGGATGACATCATAATAGCTCTGTATTGTTCTATGATGCAACCGCTCTTTGAATATTATGTGCAATTCTGGTCACCATATTTTAAAAAGAATATAGCAGAATTAGAAAAGGTACAGAGAAGAGCTACCAAAATGATAACGGGGATGGAAGGATATGAGGAAAAGCTTAAAAGGTTAGGGCTCTTCAGCTTTGAAAAGAGACAGCTGAGGGGTGATATGACAGAGGTCTATAAAATAATGAATGGAGTAGAACGATAAACATAGATTGGTTGTTTACTCCTTCAAAAAGTAGAAAGACTAGGGACATGCAATGAAACTACAATGTAGCACATTTAAGACTAATAGGAGAAAATATTTGTTTGCTCAACATGTAATCAAACTCTAAAATTTGTTACTAGAGGATGTAGTAAAAGCTATTAATGTAGCTGAGTTCAAAAAAGGTCTGGACAAGTTCCTGGAGGAAAAGTCCATAAACCATTATTAAAGAGGACCAGAGAAATCCACTGCTTACCCTGGGATAAGCAATGTGGAATCTTTGTGCCTTTTTGGGAACCTAGTACCAGTCCAGAGCAAGATGTATAACAACAAAGGTGTTTATTTGCAGAAGATTACAAAGGCCACTGCCTTCATCAGGCGTTCTGGCCTATAGCAGGGATACACATAAAAACATAAATTAAAATCAAAATAAATGCCTACTTATCTTGAACATTAAAAATAAAACATAGATAGGGGGAAGGCAAGATGGCGCCGGTGTGGAGAGATTGAGGTGCGGCGTGCATTTGCTCAGCGAGATAGCTTTGTGCTGTTATGCCAAAGTGCAAAGGCAAACAGGTGAGTCGACTGGCGAGAGCAGCTGCAGGAGAAATTGGTCAGCGGACCCTCATTGAGATCAGCATCCGGCCACTGAAGGAGCTGACTGCCCTGGAGGTGATTCTATGGGCAGAGCATGGAGAGGGCTTTGTTGAACCCCAATGATCGTCTCTGGCAACCTGGAAGCACTCTGATGAGGGGATTGGATTCTCCATCCTCTGGCAATGTGGTACAGTTGGTGGAGGGCTTGCCGGGTTTCCCCCTTGCACAGTCTTCTCCTGAAGGCATGAACTCTGCACAAGTTGTAGGAGGAGTGTCTGTGATTCAACATGAGAGAAGACGTGGAGAGCTTTCCGGGGGAAGGAGGCTGGTGTAATCTTGGAGGTGCTATGGAACTCAATCAGGACTCTCGATGGATCTCTTAATGCTAATTTAACACAATTTTTTTCTAAGGTGGATTCTCTTACGGAGCTTGTTTCTGCTCAGAAGAATGAAGTTGTACAACATGAGGTCAGATTGGAGCAACTGGGGGACCAAGTAGCTGAGCTGGGTACTTTTAAGGACCCTCAAATGAAGGAGAGTTTTGGGCTCTAGAGGAAGCTGGAGTTTTTGGAAAATCAGTCTCGGAGGAATAATTTGCATTTCCTGGGGTTTCCCCTATTCCCTTTGCTAGGCCCTATGGAGTTGGTCAAGAAATATTTGATTGAGATATTGGGCTTGGAATTGGACAATCTTCCTCATGTGGCTAGGGCGTTCTATGTGCCCTTCTCTATTTGGGGTTCTGTGAACCATGGTATATCACAGGAGCAGCTGAATTTGACCGGGTTCCTGTAGGGATCAATGGAGCTGGTAACATCTCGCTGTACACTGTTGGTGACTTTTACCTTTGAGCAGGATAAAGTCTCTGTTTTATATTTGTACTTCAGACATATGCAAGAGCAGTTTATGGTTCTGTAGTTTGTATATTTCCTAATGTGTCTAAGCAGACCCAGGCTCAACAGAAGGAGTTCTTGGTCTTGTGGCCTCGGGTCCTTCAGCTTGGGGGTACCTAGCTGCTGAAATGTCCTTCTTTGTTATGTAAGTTTTGGGGGTCAGAATTATTTCTTTATGGTGCCTAAACAGCTCTTATAATTAACTGTTTCTAAGGAAGGAAATCTGGGGGTTACTGGGGAGGTTTCATAATGTGCGTCCTGCTGGCAGCACTACTTCACTTTCTCTCCTTGTTCGTAATCTGTTTCTTCATTTTCTTGGACTTGCCTTCCCCACATGTTGTGGGCTGATGTATTGGCATGAGATATATTTCTTTATTATGTTTTTCTTATTATTGCTTTATATGTATTGCCTGCATTGTTCATTGAAAAATTCAGAAATAAAAAATTAAAAAAATAAAATAAAGCAATATTAATGTCCATAATGGAGTGCCATCCCATAAAAACAAAAACAAAATATAAAAGGTATATAAATACTATAAATGGAGCCACATAAAAAGAACTTAAAACAAATATACACTAGATGCAGACAGGGCTACATCTAGAATAAAAACCTTATATATTGTCATAAACACAATACATAAAATTAAAAACAACTAATATGGAATTACCATGAGAGAGCAATCAATGAAAATTACACTACACTTCATATATTAGTCGGGATATGGTATTGTGCAATGGAGGGAGGAAGCACGTGTGGGTTACAAATAAAGAAAGAAGAACTATACCGGATGGTTTCTGTTCAACCTTGCTTGTCAGTACCACGGAAAAGTCCTGCTGTATCTAAAAGGGAAGCCATTGATATATTGTGTAGCCAGAATTAGGAACATTAATAGGACAGACCAGGTTTATGTTTTTAGATTAAGGAAATTATATGGACACTTCCAGGAACTTAATACATGGGTCAAGAGTTGTTATTTTTAATGCAAAAGGTGATATGACCAGGCAAAGAGAAGAAACACATGTAAAGTATACTGTATTTTGAGTGTTTTCTTTATATCTATCAGAAGCATGGGTGCAAACTGCTATTCCAGTTGTCTATCGGAAGCACGGATGGGAACTGCTGTTTAGAACGGAGGAGACAGGCGCCTCTAAGGTAATATAAGCAGCACATCCCAGCAGGCTCGGCAGCATGTACAGGGCCGTGACCTGAATCGACTCTGTATCTGCTGACGGACTGCCCACACCCACTCTGTCCCGATCCTGCCCCCCACCGGATCTCCCCATCCTGATGCACAGGACGTATAGGGAAAGCCAGTGGGGGTAAAGGGCACAGGCGTCTTGCGGGGCTGCACATCCCGGTGGGACATGCAGCCCCGCAACCCGCATTCGAGAATGAGAGCCATAATAACATAAATGACATTCTCAGAGTTACAATTAGAGAAATCATTCAAAGGGTTTCTTCTTTGATTGACTGGGTGAATAAATTCTTTCCTTAAGGGTATAGCATGAATGCAAACAGAACATTGACCACACTGAAAATGTCCTTTGTATTTGGATCAATAAGGTCGTTCCATCAGAGCTGATGAGACCAAAAGATTACGCAGATTAACATTTCTCTTGTGAGCCACCATGAGACTGGTATCCGAAAAACAGAGTAACATTTGTACCATGTGCCGTTCTTCTTGAGTTATTTGGGTGATATTCTTTGAGAACTGTGAATAGGTCAGAGGACAAACCATTCTGGTGGTATTGGGTCTCACTGTTTTCTTAAGATGCTCTTCACGTTCCGAAGACTTAGCTCTCTCAAAGGCTTTTTCTATGTAACAATCCGGTTACCCCCTTGACTGAAACCTTTGTCGCATGATATTCGCTTGTTTTTCAAAATCTTCAGTCCTAGTGCATACCCTTCTTGCTCGTAAAAACTGACTTGTGGGGAGGTTAGACTTCAGAGAATGATTATGAAAACACTGAAAATGGAGAAGTTGATTGTGGTCAGTAGGTTTCCTATATAAATCAATCAGAAAGCCATCCAACCCTTTTCAAATAGATAAATCAAGATAGGAAATGGATTGGTTGCTTGTTGACAGCTGGAACTATAGATTCTGATCCAATGAGTTCATTCATTGAAAAAACTCATTAAGCAGTATTTTATCCCCATCCCAAATCACCAAAACATCATCTATACAGCATTTCCATAACTTGATGTAATTTGCAAAAGGATTAATATTTAAAAATTGTCTTTCAAAGTAGGTGACATATAATTTTGCAATGTCTGGAGCCATGGAAGAGCCAATGTCTCCTTTAATCTGTTTATAAAAAATGTCCATAAAGCAAAAATAATTTTCTGTCAGTGCTAATCGAGCTAATTGCACCAGAAATGTCATAGGTATTCTCTTGGGTTCTTTTCTCTCTAACATAACATCTTCTAGAATATCCAAAGCCTCCTTTTGTGGAACGTTTGTATAGAGAGATACAATGTCTAACATCATGAGGATAAGTCCTTCATGGTATCCTTCAAACAATAGATAATCACGGTTTACTGGGAGAAAGCCAACATGGCTTTAGACAAGGAAGATCTTGTCTTACTAATCTGTTATGTTTTTTTGAAGGTGTGCATAAACAGGTGGATAAAGGTGAGTCGGTCGATATAGTGTATCTGGATTTTCAGAAAGCCTTTGACAAGGACCCTCATGAGAGACTCTTGGTGAAATTAAAAAGTCATAGGATAGAAGGCAGTGAACTATTGTGGATCAGGAACTGGTTAAAAGATAGAAAGCAGAGGGTAGGGCTAAATGGCCAATTTTTCCAATGGCGAAAGGTGAATAGTGGATCTGTGCTGGATCCACTGCTTTCTAACATATTTCTAAATTACCTGGAAATGGGAATAACGAGTGAGGTCATCAACTGCAGATGACACAAAATTATTCAAAGTTGTTAAAACCCAAGAGGATTGTGAAAAATTGCAAGAGGACTGGATGTTCAAATGGCAGATGAAATTTAATGTGGACAAGTGCAAAGTTATGCACCAAGGAAAGAACAACCCAAATTATGGTTACACAATGCAAGGTTCCATATTAGGAACCACCACCCAAGAAAAAGATTTAGGCATCATCATGAATAACATGTTGAAACCCTCCGTCCAGTGTGCAGCGGCAGCCAAGAAGGCAAATAGAATGCTATGAATCATAAGGAAAGGGATGGAGAATAAAACAAAGGATATTATAATGCCTCTGTATCATTCCATGGTGCGATCGCACCTTGAATATTGTGTGCAATTCTGATCACCGTAGGAAAGAACAACCCAAACTATGGTTACACAATGCAAGGTTCCACTTCAGGAAGCACCACCTAGGAAAAAGATTTAGACGTCATTGTTTATAATACGTTGAGACTCTCCACCCAGTTTGCAGCAGCAGCCAAGAAAGCAAATAGAATGCTAGGAATCAAAAGGAAAAGAATAGAGAATTAACCAAGGATATTATAATGCCTCTGTATCGCTCCATGAATACAGGTTAGGGCTCTTCAACCTGGAAAAAAAGACTGCTGAGGGGAGATATGATAGAGGTCTATAAATTAATGAATGGAGTGGAACGGGTAAACATAGATCGATTGTTTAGCCATCAAAAAGTAGAAAGACTAGGGAACATGCAATTAAGCTATAGTGTAACCCGTTTAAGACTTATAAGAGAAAATATTTTTTCACTCAATGCGTAATCAAACTCTGTTCCCAGAGGATGTAGTAAAATCTTTTAGTGTAGCTGGGTTTAAAAAAGGTTTGGACAAGCTCCTGGAGGAAAGGTCCATAAACCATTATTAAAGAGGGCCTGAGAAATCTACTGCTTGCCCCAACACAAGCATTGTGGAACCTGTGTTTCTTTTTGGGAAACTGCAAGGTACTTGTGACCTGGATTGGCCATTGTTGGACAGAGGATACTGGGATGTTGGACTTTGGTCTGACCTGGTATGGCATATATTATGTTCTTGTGATTCAATAATGTGTATGGAATCCTTCACATAAGAGGGTGCTGAAGACACAAAGGATCAAAGCAATACATCTAAAAATTGTGAGATTGGTTTGAAAAGTGAACCAACAGCTGATGATATTGGTCGTCCTGGAGAATTTTCCAATGACTTGTGGATCTTAGGTACAATATATATCAAATTATCTATGCTTTTTTTTAAGAGAAAGTGTTGGGTCATCATCCCCGTGTAGATAAAAGGTGAGGTCTCGCAATTGTCTATTAACTTCTCCAATGTAAAAAACTTTTTCCATGACTACAAGGGCAGTCACATGAAGTGATATTGTGAAATCTCATTTTTCTTGTGATCAATGAACATGGTATGAGCCCAAAGGGCAATCAAAAGATGCTTTGTAGTGCTCATTTTGTGTTCACAAAGGATTGCATCAGGATGTAATTTATGTTTTTATGTGTATCCTTGTTATAAGCCAAAACCCCTGATGAAGGCAGTGTCGAAACAAGGCCGTGTCGAGTAATGGCCCTTGTAATCTTCCGCAAATAAAAACCTTTGTTGTTATACACGTCACTCTGGAGTGGAACTATATTGTGTGCGAGTGTGGTTGCGCTTTGGTATTGGAGTGTGGACTACCTTTTTGGGAACCTGCCAGGTACTTCTGCCCTGGATTGGTCACTGTTGGAAACAGGATATTGGGCTTGATGGACCTTGGTCTGACCCAGTATGGCATATCTTATGTTCTTAAGCAATTGTGAGTCAAACTTCAAATCTAAACTTTTTGCAGAGTAAGTTAAAGCAATGTTTGTCCCATTAAATCCGGCATCTGCCATCTCTAAATTGGAAGGGACTTTTATTATGCCCACCCCTGAGCAGTTTTGTTTTCTTCAAATTAAGTACAAGTTTAGTGGCGCATAACCAGACTTCACCAAAGTTAGACAGGCTGATACCATTTTGTTCAAGATAGAAAGAGCTACAGCAGAGCAGGCACAACAATCTGTATTATCATCTGCATTAAACCAGACGTTCCACCCTTTTTCACTCAATAAACTAGCCAGAGATCAAATGTTGTTGTTTAATAGCATAGCGGAAAGGGGGAGGAGCCTTGTGGCATTTCAGAAGTTCACGATTTCCAGGAAGATCCATTCACTTCAGGGCAGGTGCAAGGATATGGGGCACCCTAGGTGAGCCTCCAATCCTGCTGCCCCCCTTACTTGCACCTCCACTCTCATTGCCGCCACTGCTGCCCCTCTCTGGGACCTGCAGCAGCGGAAATACCATTTAAATGGCAAGGCAGTGCTTACCCAGAGGTGGAGGAAGTAGCAGATCATATAACGAAGGGACGGCAATGCATTGCCAGAGAGTATGAGTAAGTGCTGCCCTGCCGTTTAAATGGCATCGCCGCTGCAGGTCTCGGAGAGGGGCAATGGGCATCCCAGGAACTTATGCTCTAGATGACTGCCTACTTTGCCTGTTGGGTCATGCCAACTCTGATTCTCTTGCATACATACCTTTTGCTCTTTGCTAGTCAAGAAACACTTGAACCTGGCTAACACCACTCTGCATAAACCCAAGTTATTCAGTTGTTTGATCCTAATTACTGTATATGATCCCTGTGTTGAATGTGCGAGTAATATCCAAATAGTAAGGCACCAAGCTCTCCTTTAGCTCTGTCCATTTGCCCATGTAACCAGTCAACAATGGATAACAGCAGGGATTCCATGCCGTTACCTTTCCTAAAATCTCCCTGAAAGGAGTAAAGGAGAGTATTATTCTAAAGATAATTAGCAGGTTGCCATAAAACATATTCCTCTAGAATTTTCACCAAAGTTGAAAACTTAGATCTTGGACAATAAAGGGCTACATATTGAGTGTCTAAATCAGGGACTGACTGAACAGTTGAGCAATAGAGCAGTGCCCAAGGGCTCACAGCAGTAGGGGGCCCACCCTCTCCTGTTGTTGTTGTTAAGTGCCATCAAGTTGATGTCAGTTCATGGTGACCCTGTAGATAGTTGTACTAAACTGTACTCGGTCTTTAGCCAGGTGGCTATTTGTTGATAGAGAGGCATCCATAGCTGCTGCTGTTGTATTGAACCATCACATTATAGTTTATTTACTTGATATGTGGCGAATCCAAAATATTAATATCTAAGTGGTTTACAATGAACCCAATTCCATCCTGGATGTCCAGACCCTCTGTGCGCCCAGTCGGAACCGGACGCACAGAGGGAGTCGCAAATCTGATCCCGTGGGGCTGGATCAGAATCACGAACAGGCCTGTACGTGCAGGCCAGGATCCCGATTCTGTCTGGCCTGCATGTACAGGCCTTGCCCGGTGGAGCCGCGGTGCAATGGCACTGTGGCTCCACTGAAAAGCCACGATCCCTGGCCGCCGGCTCCCAAAGTGCTTTCCCCGCAGCCCGACCCCTAATCTGGCCTCCCAAGACCAGGGTCGGGCTGCAGGGAATGCCGTCTGCTGCCCCTTCCCAGCCCTAGGCCTGCCGTTCCTTCCACATCAGGGAACTTATTCGACCTCAGAGGTGGAATACGTTCCCCATCCAAGCCATCGGCCCTGGATTTACAGAGCCGACACCGGAATCAGCCCTGTATGTCCGGGGCTGACGACAGCCCACCGCCCACCCTAACGCCACCCCCCTTCCCCACCCCTGTCTATCGTCCCTGCACAACGAGCAGGGAGGTTAGACGGGGTCAGGAGGGGGAACGAGCCTAAATGCAAATACCAAGCATGTTGTCTTTATCTAATGATCTTTTTCTTTGCATGATGTGTCCACAGTATGAAGTCAAAGTCTGTGTCATTTGAGCTTTTAAAGAAAGCTTAGGTCCTAACTCCTCTAGTACCGATTTGTTCTTTGGGTAGTCCATGGTATATACAGTAATCTTCACCAGCACAATTCTAAGGTATCAATTTTCTTCCTGTCTTTCTTCTGCATTATACATATTTTGCATTCATATGATGTTATTGAAAATACCATGGCTTGGACAAGTCAAATCTTTGTATGCAGATACATCTCTGCATTAGGTCCTTCATAGCTGTTCTGCCAAGAGCAGTGCGTCATTGCCTTTCTTGACTGCTTGCCATTTCTTTATTGAATACTGATTCAGGCAAGTTAAAGTTCTCTACTATTTTTATTTCTTCTCTATCAAGGATGAAATTATTGATTTTGCCAGTTGTAAGGTTCGTTGCCTTCTTTGTATTATTTATTTATTAACATTCTCTTATATACTGCGCTATTCTGCATCAGTGCGGTTTACATTAAACAAACTGAAATTACATTGAACAGGGCATTATAACTTGGAGATAACTATTTTACAGGGAACATGGGCTATGGAGGGTTAAGTGGCTTGCCCAAGATCACAAGGAGCACCTGTGGGACTAGAAACCCCAGTCCTTCCGGCCCAAGGTTGCTGTCCTCTAGTGGGATTTGAACCACCGATCTTCTGGCCTGAAGTACCTTGCCCCAACCACTAGGCCACTCCTCCACTCCATTAAGGTGCAGGCCCATTTTAAGACTTTGTTCCATGATCTTGATACCAAAAAAAAGCACTACGTCTTTGCACAAAACTAATACATTCCAAGCAATTACAAATTTAGCAAGAAAAATATTTAAGAGAACTCTAGCAAAAGCACTCAGCGGATCGCCATTTACTGCTAGGGGCCAATCATAACTAATCATCAGTCCCCGAATTTTCTTTATTCTAATTACCTAACATTAAAAATATAGGGACAGGCATTGAATATTCAGGTTGTCTGGATTGCTGCAAAGTTAACTGGGCTGCGATGATATTCAGCCACTGCTTGGTTAGCATCTGTGGCGTAACTTAGGCCAGCATTTCCTGCGCCTAACTTTCACTGCGTGACACTAACCGGGCAGCGGCTCCTAATCACCGCTGCCTGGCTAGCGACGGGGGCCCCCGGCATACCTCAATGCTAACTGGTTAATATCAGGTCGTGCATTTTCCATCAGGGCTGAATATTCCACAGAGCGGCATTTACCCGGTTTGCAGGTCCGTGAACTGTGTAAATGGCTTTGAATATCCCCCCCCCCCCTCATATTTTGTATCTCACTAATGCAATATCCCAACAATCCAATGAAAATATTAACAGCAACAAAAAACATTTAGGGGAGATTTTAGAAGATCTGTCTGAGTGCAATCTGGGATGTCTAAGCCAGAACGTCTGAAAAAAATGCAGGTACGTCCAGGTGCAGATGTGATTTCACAAACCTGGATGTGTCCGATAGGGACGTCTGCAGGGGCATCTACTTAGACATCCCCAGAGCCATATTTCAGAGCCCTAGGACAGCATAATGGTTGGAGTAGAGGGTTAGAAACAAGGCAGCCAGGGTTCAAATTCCACTGCTGCTATAGTTGAACCTTTGCTGAGTGCTGGGGATGATAGAGGGCTTTCCTCTCTACATACTCTGGATGTTTTTCAGCCTAAATGCACACTTTTCAGATGCTTGTTCATCGCTATGCATGCCTCGGAGCTAGTTTAAAGCTAGACATGATACCAGATGTCCATGACATTTCTGTAATCAGGTGGAGACATCCTGGTCCATGGGAACGCCCTAACCACTTCTTCACAGTTGTGAGAATGTCCCAGCCACGCCTCCGTTCACAGTCAGACGTCCCCAAAGCCGGCTTCTAAAATGGCTCTGGAGTTGTCTCTGTGCTTTGGACGTCTCTATGCCTGTTTTCAGATGTCTAAAGCACGAATAAGGCTTCTAAAATGTCACCCTTAATGGCAACCAAGCAATGCTTACAAAGTTCTTGACCTGGAAGTCCTAATGATGGAAATGGACTTGGACATTGTGGCCATTACAGAAACATGGTTTAACGAGTCACATGAATGGAATATAGAGCCATGGCTGGCTATAATTTATTTAGGAGAGATAGAGAGGGTAGAAAAGGAGGAGGAGTAGCCCTGTATGTTTAAAGCAATATTAAAGCTGCTGAAACACAGGGGATGTGGGGAAAAGAAGAAGCGCTGTGGATTGTGTTGGAAAGAGGAGATGGCACTGTCATCCATACTGGTGTACTCTCCAACTCAAACCGAAGAACTTGATAGAGACATGATTATTGATATTACAAAGGCAGTCATGAAGAGGAAAGTGATCATACTGGGTGACTTTAATCTACCTGATGTGGATTTAAGTATTCCTTCTGAAAATCTGGAAAGAAGTAAAAAATTGTGGATGCCTTCCAAGATGCGTTGCTTAGACAAACAGTGATGGAACCCACCAGGAAAGTTTGATGCTGGATTTAGTACTCACCAGGAGATAGCATGTTGAATGTCCAGGTGGGTGCCCATGTGAGCAGCAGTGATCATCACACGGTGTGGTCTGAGATAAAAGCCAAGGCAGAGTCCAATCACAGCAAGCTCAAAGTTTTAGACTTCAAAGCGCTGACTTCAGTAAAATGGCCAAGTGCCTGAAGGAGGAGTTGGCAGGGTGGGTGGAGATAAGGGAAGTGAAACTGCAGTGGGCTAAACTAAAGGAGACAATAAAAGGGGCAACAGATACATATGTAAGGAAAGTCAATAAAAACGAGGAATAGGAAACCTATTTAGTTCTCTAAAGAAGTGGCTGCACAAATAAAGGCAAAAAACACAGCTTTCACAAAATTCAGAAGCTCGCAAACAGAGGAACACAGAAAAGAATACAGGATAAATCTAAAAGAGACAAAAAGAAAAATAAGGATAGTAAAATCAAAGGCAGAAGAAAAGATGGCTAAAGATCTAACGTGTGATGACAAAACATTGTTCAAGTATAGTCGGGAGAAGAGGAAGATAAGAGCTGGAATTGCAAGACTCAAAAGTGCCGAGAATGGATTAGTGGAAAGTGACATTGAAAAGCAAAAATGCTAAACAAGTACTTCTGTTCTGTTTTTACTAAAGAAAATCTTGGAGCGGGACCACCTGTGCTTGACAAATATACAAATGGAATGGAGTAGATACCACACCATTCACAGAAGATGTTGGGTTTGAACAGCTTGCAAAACTGAAAGTGGACAAGGCCATGGGATCAGATGGGATACATCCCAGGATACTGACAGAGCTCAGACAGGTTCTTGCAGGGCCTTTAAAGGATTTTTTAAAATGTTATATTTATTTGCATTTATAATATTACATTCTCAAATAACAAGAATTAAGGCAAAATCAAGAAACAAAAATATCAAGAAAAATCATTCCATAAAAAAACAATGATACATAAGCCCACCAAATACATAGTCAGGGAGCAAACTTAGGAAAATAATTTTTATATAAAGAAATATCAAGACGTGGCGAGTAACACAGCCAGCTTAAACAGGAAGACCACTAGCCCTCAGACGCCCCCTCCCGGCTCACCAAGAAACTGAAGTGTTACTTAGGGTAAAATAAAAAAAAACTCTTTGATTCCAGGAAAACAAAACATCAACAGGGAAACTTTAACAAAAAAGTAGCCCCCAAGGGGAGAACCCTTGGTTTTAATGCCAAGAATTCTTTATGCCTTAATTGGGTAGCCCGAGAAAAATCAGGGAAAATTTGAATCCTGGCCCCCAAAAACAGCTCCTGCATATATCGAAAATATAACTTCAACACCATATAACAGTCAACCCTGATAGCAAAATTAACAAGCAAGGTAATCCATTCTGTCACAACGTCCAGAGAACTCTCTAGAAAACCAGAGAGGTCGAACAAGCCCATCTGATTTTGGGGTTGCCCCGATCCAATGGCAAAAGTTTTGGAACCCGAAGAGACATATTGCGTCCATGTTATCGGAAGCAAATTGTCTGTTGGCAACTTCAGAATTTCCTGAAAATATTTCCTAGTCATCTTGATAGGTGGTACCAGTGGTGACTTAGGAAAGTTAATAAATCTTAAATTATTCCTCCTGACTGAGTTCTCAAGATATTCCATTTTCCAAGATAACACTGAAGAGTCCTTAACTGTTGCCCTTTAAAAATCCTGTAGTTCCCCAAATCTAGCTTCAACAACAGACAACCTAGATGCCTGCTGAGTCTGCTCCTGGGAGACTGCACTCAAAGAATCTTTCACAGAAGTTAAGTCCAAGGAAACAGTACCTGCAAGAGTTTGCATGGAAGAGTTGACCAGAGCTACTGCTTCCCACAAGGCTTCCAAAGTCACATCACAAATGCTGTTTATTTCAGCCCACCGGGACCCGGGAGACAAGGCATTCCATCCTCAGACACTGACGGCCCCTCCAAAGCCACGGCATTTGATACACCAAGCCCCCAACAATAGGGGAGGACGCCGCAGCAGGGGATCTCCAGGGCACACACTGGCTCCACCACTCACTTCTGGAGTTGGCAGCGACCACACAGGTGGGCTGGTAATACTTCCAGGTTGCAGACGTGCAGCTCTATCCTCGGGGCTTAGAGATGCCCCCTCCAAGGCCAAGTCAGATATCACTGCCGGTCCCACTGAAGAGCTACTGCCACATCTCAGGCTTACCCCACAGTCAGCAAGCATCCGTTGAGCCCCAGGGCCAGATGCCGTTGAACTGGAGGACAGGCTCTTTGGTTTCCTCTTTCCCCCCCCCCCCCTCCATCTGAGGCCCGGGAAACCCTCAGGACACGGCGCAAGCTGAGAGGTGAGAGCCACCACTAATAGCCAGACATCATCTTCTCCCTCAGGACAAGTCGAATTTCAAGCCCCGTCTGGTTTAAAGGATGTTTTTAATAGATCCTTGGAGACGGGAAAAGTTCCACAGGACTGGAGAAAGGCTGATGTGGTACCGCTCCACAAAAGTGGTAATAGGAAAGAAGTGGCAAACTACAGGCCAGTAAGTCTTACCTCAGTGGCGGAAAAAGTAATGGAGGCGCTCCTGAAAGACAGAATAGTGGACTTTCTCTAAACCAATAGGTTGCATGATCTGAGGCAACATGGTTTTACCAAAGAATGATCATGCCAAACAAATCTAATTGAATTCTTTGACTGGGTGACCAGAGAACTAGATCAAGTGCATGCGATGGACGTGATCTATCTAGATTTCAGCAAAGCTTTTGATACTGTTCCTCATAGGAGGCTTATCGATGGATTCCAAGATGGTGAACTGGATCAGAAATTGGCTGACTGACAGAAGATGATGGTAAATGGAACTCACTCAGATAAAAGGAAGGTGATTAGTGGCGTGCCCCAGGGATCGGTCCTGGGACTGTTCAATGTATTTGTGAGTAATATTGCTAAAGGACAATGAAAAAGTCTGTCTTTTTGCAGATGACACAAACATTTGCAACAGAGTGGACTCCCCTGGGGGAGTGGATAACATGAGGAATGATCTACAAAAGCTGGAAGAATGGTCCAATGCTTGGCAGTTAAGATTTAATGTGAAGAAAAGCAGTGTCTTGCACTTGGGATGCAGAAATCCAAGTGAATTGTATGTCACAGGGGGTGAGAGGCTGGTGTGCACAGACCAGGAGAAGGACCTCGGAATGATTGTTTCTGAGGATCTCAAGGTGGTGAAACAGTGGGACAAGGCGGTGGCCAAAGCCATAAGAATGCTGGGTTGCATACAGAGAGGAATTACCACCAGAAAGGAAGAGGTACTAATGCCACTGTACAAGTTGCTGGTGAGGCCTCACTTGGAATATTGTGTTCAGTTTTGGAGACCATATCTCGCAAAGGATATATAAAGATTGGAAATGGTTTAGAGGAAGGCAACCAAAATGATTTGGAGCCTGCACCAGAAGACATATGAGAAGAGACTTGAAGACCTAAATATGTATACTCTAGAGAAGAGGAGGGATAGGGGAGATATGATTCAGACCTTTAAATACTTAAAGAATATTAATGAACAAACAAACCTTTCTCAAAGATGGGGAAACTGCAAAACTAGAGGGCATAACATGAAGATGCAAGGGGGTAAACTCAAAGGCAATGGCAAGAAATACTTTTTCACTGAAAGGGTGGTGGATGCTTGGAGTGCCCTCCCAATGGAAGTGATGGGGGCAAATACAGTGACAGAATTCAAAATGGCATGGGATAGACATAGTGGATTCCTTTATAGCAACAGGATAAAATCAAAATTATCTTAAATGTCTCTGCTATCTCAACAAATAGGGGTGACCTACACAAAATGGTGGGTACACCCCTAAACAAAGGCATGTGAAGGGGTGACTTGCACGGAGCGGCAGGTACACCTACTCTTGCCACCTTTTTGGGCAGACAAGATAGACCATGATGGTCTTTATCTGCCATCATATACTATGTTACTATGGGGTATGTTTACTAAACCGTCCTAATGTGTGCCCGGCGCTAGTGTGCAGGATGTCATATAAGGAGTGGGTGTTTCAGTCTTAACCTAGCAAACCGGGATTATCATGCGCTAATGTGCGCTGCGCACATTAGCGCATGAGAAACGCGCACGGGAAGCATAAGCAGGCGCGCTGATGTGCAAATAGAGGAACAGGGCTGCAGTACAATGGTGAAGACACTGACAGATGGTGCAGAGGTCATGGGTTCAATCCCCCACTGTGCCCAATGAATAAGGCTGGCTGAGGCACTACCTGTTATGTGTAATATTGCATTATGAGGCATTTTAATTTTATTTTAATTACTGCTGCTAGCAAACACACTCTCAAAGCACTGTAACATAAGGTGCTGCATAAGGCACCCCATAAGGTACCCCAGAGGGCACATTTTAAAGTGCAGTGTCCGCCACAGCACCCTACAATGTTGCTTAAAGGGTGGCCTATAGGGCGCCATATAGGGTGGCCTATAGGGCGCCATATAGGGTGCCCTATGAGGCACGGCAAGGTCATAGCACTGTTTTTGATGGCAGCACTGTGCATTTTAACGCATGAAAATGTTCAGTAGGTGCGCTGACATGCAATGAGAAACAGCAGTGTAGCACAATGGTTAAGACACTGACTGATGGTGCAGGGGTCATGGGTTCAATTCCCCACTGTGCCCAATGAATAAGGCTGGCTGAGGCACTACCTGTTATGTGTAATATTGCATTATGAGGCAATTTAATATTGTTTTAATTAGTGCTGCTAGAAAACACACTCTCAAAGTGCTGTAACATAAGGTGCCGCATCAGCCGCCCTATAAGGCACTCCAGAGGGCATACTATAAAGTGCACTGTCCGCCCAGGCACCCTAGAATGTTCCTTATAGTGCGCTTTATAGGGTGCCGTATGAGGCCCCGCAAGGTCATAGCACTGTTTTTGATGGCAGCACTGTGCATTTTAACGCATGAAAATCTTAAGGAGGTGCGCTGACATGCAAGAAGGAACAGCAGTGTAGCACAATGGTTAAGACACTGACTGATAGTGCAGGGGCCATGAGTTCAAATCCCCAGTGTACCTAATGAATAAGGTTGGCTGAGGTCATTCCTTTTTCTGCTTGCAACTGTACAACAATCTGTGCTGCCATCTAAAAAGAACCCCACCCCAGTGCCATAAATTAATGCACCCTTTAGGGTGCACCAGAAGGCACATCCTAAACAACCACGTCAGCAAAGGCGAGTTATAATGTTCCCCAGAGGCCATGTTGAAAGGTTGCTAACTCCCAAGGCACCATAGTAGGCACCCCATAAGCTGCCTGAATAGAAGGTGTGGCGTAAGATGCCCCAAGGATGTATAGGTGAACCCAAAAACGTTGGCCAAGAGCAGTAAGGTCCCCCAATTTGAAGGGCAAGAGAGGTATGTGCCAAACACACACGTAACCCAAACGCTGCACAGAGCAGAAAGGAAAGACAATGCATAAGTAAAAGAAGGACGTAGATCAGAGCTGATGGACCACACAAATCAGCTGCAGCCCATGTGCCAGCTAGAAAAATGGACAAACATATCGGGGGCAGCTGTAGCTATGCACAGAGTGATGGTAATGTACCATGCTATAATGACAGTGTGTGACAGAGGATGGGAAGATGTGTGCAGCAGAGGAGCCAGAAATGGCAGGATAGGTGAAATATCAGGATGACAGTGGAGTAGCAGTGCTATGCAGAGCACACACAGGAGAGGCAACCAGGGAGAGCTGCAATGCAGGAATGTGTAGGAGTGCAGGACGTCGGGTAGCAGCATGCACATCAGGGTAGGATGGCACACAGCTGGCAGACAAAAGATGGACAGAAGGATGGTTCACAACTGTGATGAGGGTACAATGTGCTCACAGCACAGATCTGCACAGATATGACTGTCACACGAATGAAAACTAGTTCTGCAGGACAAGCATACTAATGAAAGAGAACAGAGAGGAATCACACCTATGACCACTACCACAAATGGCAATGCATAAACCGGTAGGCCACACCACCAACGTGAGCTCATTAGCAAAGGCTGCATACAAAAATAGTGCAGGGCATCACACATGACCCCTGCTGGCTGTCAGGACAGACAAACCCCCAACAGTAACCATGACCAAATGCACATGCAGATCTGCTGTGTACAGATCAGATCACAGTCTGTAATTGGGACCAGAGACACATGCACACACACAATGAAATGTTATGCAGTGGATACAGCATGCAAAAGAGGAAAGAAACTAAACCCCAAGGGCAGCAGAGGATGCTCTGTGGAGCTGGTGCAAAATCTGGAACAGGACAGGAGAGAATTCAACATGCAAACAGGTGTACCACACACCAGCTGAACCACAGCAATACAAAACCCCCAAGTGCACTGCCATGTAAACACTATAAAGAAAGAGACCTATGTAACAGATAATATGTGATGGCTATGCAGCACAGAGGGCACACCTTGGTGTACAGTGAAGAGAGGGAAGGGTGTGTGTAGAGGTGATGAACCTGCTGGTACCTAATGGTCCAGTTAGCACAACAGAAAAGAAAAAGATAAACCAAATGTGGGGATCAAACCTGAAAACTATGGCGTTATAACACATGCCTCTAACCACTACCCCAAACAGCACACTGAGCACAATGCAAAACAAATACCCCAAAGGGAGGGTGTGTATGGGAACCTGTAATACCCAGTGATGTGGCAAATGGCTGGCAGATACACAGCTGCCACCGTACAAGGATGTGAGCACAGGTGGGCCATGTACATGACCAGCAAATCAGTAGATACAAGTGTCAATGTGATCAAAGAGTGGAGGAGTAGCCTAGTGTTTAGAAAACTGGCTTGGACACCAAGCAACCAGGGCTCAATTCACACTGGTACTCCATGTGGCCTTGGGCAAGTCACATAACCCTCCATTACCTTGGAAGAAAGACCTGACAATCTACTTCCAGTGACACTGACAAGAAAACCCTGGAGTCTCTCCTTGCAACCCTGAGCATGCATAGTCAAGTGTCACATCCCAATATGCCACAGTACATGAAAGGTCCTGTGTGTCTCCTGCGATGAGCACGACTCCCAACCAGAGCACGGCAGCAACAGTGTGTTGGACAGGTCTGTCATGGGCAAAGTATCAATCAAAAAATAATACTGTCCATCCTAGGCATGTGTCGCACTCGCACAGGTCAAACATCCTATGACACAATTTTCCAGGGAAAGTTCCATGGTGTTGTGTCCCCCAACAGGTGGGTGATGGCGATGCCACATGCACTGTAATAGATGTGTCTGATTTGTTCTCTGCCCTGTGTCAGAAGAGGAGAAATATTGTATTGGTATGCGCCTTGCAACATCAGCACAAATTGCAGAGAGTCAATCATTAAGAAGCACATAATGAAGGGACACACAGGCAAACATGACATGATCACAACACAATAAACATTGCATGTTGGGGACATTTAGAATTGGAAGCATACACATGGGTGTCACATGGATATGTTTCTGTCCATGCCCATGTGACACAGGCGTTTCAGAGCTCCATCCTATGTGCATCAGCGTTCGTGAACACAGAGCCAACATGAAATGTATATGACACAAACAGTAAATCATTAACATGTAAAGGCCGATGTCATTACCAAAAGAACAAAGGTGCAAACTACCTTGTGCTTGCATCAGGTGTATGTCTTGGATCCTCTGAGCCACTCAAAGGCCATAACAGGTCACAGTGAAGGGACACAATGTCAGCAAAATATGTAGAATCTCCATGTCACCATGTCACGCCGATATCTGTGATACAAAAAGCAGGTCAACAGTGGTATGTCAGAACATAAGACACAGTTCTGTTCCCAACACACAACACATGTCCACAATGGTTACACGGTAAACACCAGTAAGGTAGAGATAGCACAGTCACCACCGCCCCCCAGGTGTACAGACCCCTCACAACACATGATAATGTAAAAAGCCTGAACACTGTATCATCACACAGCCAACACAAGAACACACACACACAGTATGCAAAGGGAAGCGTGCCAGCAGTAGCATATGGCCTGTATGTCCACAAGTGGAGATTTGTACACATAAAGGCGCTGTGAAATGCAATGATACCCTGGTGTTGGCTCATGATACAATGTCAGGGAAGGGTGCACGTGTAGGCCACCACCCATAAACCTACAACCTCCACACACATGCAGCTCTGTTGGACATGTCCCAAAGACAGTGTTGCTGAAGACATACTGGAAAAGGAACACATGGGGATATGTGTGTCAACAGCAAAATATGGTTTAGGCAGGTGTAGGGAAAAGAGGTGAACCACAACATCTGGACAATAGGAAAGATCACCGAGGACATGTGTTCCCCTTGACTGCTGGCACAGACAATATAGCTGTAGGTCCACCTACCCCAGCCCACAGCATGTTGGCTGATGTACAGTCCCCTGCCAATGCACCACAGCACCAGGAACTTCAACAACTATGTCCTGTGCATTGGAAAACACAAGGGAAACATACATATGTCATGTTCCAGCTGTGCAACACACAATGCACATTCCTGTCCCCAGCTTCCACACCCCCAACATCCTTTGCAGACTCACTGTTCACCATCACACTGTACACATCTCTCCCATGTGAGAGGCATTAAGGACATGTCTTTGCCAAACTACAGGGGTCCGTACTCTGTCTGTCCCCTCCCTCACCTCCCTGTTGTCGCACACACTGGTGAACATAAGTGTTTTTTCCCTACCGTGTTCCCAACTCACTCCAACGCTGCAGTATTATCCTGGGTCCCCCATGTTGCTCCCAATGGCCCTTCACTGTGTGTACTGGTGTCCCAATGTCGTCTGCTACCCTGCTGTCAATTGCTGTAACACACGGAAATATGCAGGGGCACCTCCGGGATCCTCTGTCCAAACGCATTTCCTGGTGTGTATATCTCATACCTTGACTAACATTAACAGCTGTGTGCTACTGAGTTGCTAAACATATATCTCAATGTCTGTTTTATGTCCGCTAAACCACACCCCGATGTCTGCTTTTGACCTGACCCTGATGGCTGCATGTCAGCCCACTGTGTGAAAGTGATAATGGCAAAGCATGGATAGCCTATATGTGCACCTAATAACCCCCCTCCCATCAGAGCCTCTTTGTGTATGTGGCCATTACATTCCTTCTCTAGGGTATGCAATGTAGTTGGTGTCTTGGCCTGCACTCTCCTCCTCTATGCACTTATACAGCCTTTAGTTGAGTCATGGGTTTATGTTGACATGTCATCAGCTAGATTTGCTTAAAAAATTTTGATGAAAAAAATTATTTCATTTCCCTGAAAACAACCCTAAGACCCAATCCACCCCCACATTGATCTCTCTGCTTGCCTACTGTAACCTACACCTTGTTGATCTTGCCTGAATCACTTCTGTTTGTGTGTACATATGCAACACTGCACTGCATGTCTATTCTGCAATGGAAAAATAAAAACAAAAAAACCCTGGCTGGACAATGCACAGTTTCCCTATCCTTCTCCGCATCCATGTTAGGGCTACGCGATGACTTATACAGTCTGCTACACTGTGTTGTTCCACTAACTCCCCGTAAGGGTTTCAATTACCATTATGACAGATAGTACTGAGCATGTATATAGTGCTACATAGCACATGTAGCACTATACAAAAATTACAGACCAACACATCCAGCTTACAAGAGCATATCACACACACAATCAGCTCAAAATACCAAATGAAAAACACACACAGCTGCACAAGTGGCCCCAAACATGGTCCTTTCTCCCAGTGTGAAACCCACACCACATGCCTCTCACCTTGCTGCACCCAAACCATAACACAAACTAACTGTGGTTGCACAGCATCCGCTATCACAATCATCCACAAACCACGAATGTCACCCCAAAACCTCCCACAAGCCTAAAACCACCCACCCACATCATCCACCTCAGCCCTCTGTTCTGCCCTGCCCACATTGTTTGGTTCCCAGTCATGCTGATATTTGACGTTGGGATGGCCAGCCAGTGTCTGTTACATGTCAGTGCAGTGTTGTATCCTACTGATATTGGTCTACAAATGTTAATCTGTATTAGCACTACACACATATAGCAACAAATGTGGGAACATATGCAGTACGTACATGAGAAGAGCTGTGCAATCACCTGCCGCCTGATTGCTGTGCCCTCACGTGTGTCCTCACGGGCACGTACAGGGGGGCACGTCGGATCATCCTCCAGACCCTCATTAATCTCTGCAGGGATATTGTGCCTGAGAGCAATGTTGTGCAGGATGCAACAGACTATGATGATCTCTGCCACAGTCTGTGGAGTATATTGTAAGGCGCCGCCTGTCCTATCCAGACACCTGAAGCGACTCTTCAAACGCCAAAGGTGCGCTCTATGACAGAGCGGCTGGTGGCATGGGCCTCATTGTACCTCCGCTCTGCACGTGTCCGTGGTTGATGCACAGGGGTCAGCAACCAGGGGCGACACCCATATCCTGCATCACCTGTAGAAAGACATGAGGTAAGTTAAAGCATGAGCTCATGTCCCCTCAAATGGACACAGGTATATATGTGCAAAACAAATGCATTACACATTCTGTAAGAAACATATGACATCACAACTATGCAGCATTGCAACATTGAAATATGATGACACAAAAGGACCACATGGCCTATCTAGTCTGTCCGTCCATATCAACAGGTACAACAGTCCCCTTTTTACCTTTATAGATCCTCTGTGTTTGTCCTATGCTGTTTGGAATGCAGTTACTGTCCTCCTCTCTACCACCTACACTATGAGAGTATTCCATGGATCCACCACCTATTCAGTAAAGAAATATGGTGGCATATCACCCCTGAATCTATCTCCCTCCACCCTCATCCCATCTTCCCTCGTAGCTGAACTTGCGTACAATTTGCAGAGGCTCTCTCCCTCAACATATATGCCACGGAGGTATTTCTACATCTCCATCATATCACCTCTATCCCTCCTTTCCCCAAGGCGTACATCCTAAGATCCTTCAGTCTGTCTTCATATGCTGTATAATGAAGACCACTAATCATTTTTGTAGACACCCTCTGCTCCGACCCCATCCTGTGCACATCCTTTTGAAGTTGCAGTCTCCAGAATTGCACACTGTACTCCACATGAGGTCGCACCAAAGACATTTATTTTATTTATTTTATTTAGCGTACACTTGTATCCCGCTACTTCCAGCGATCAGCAGCGGTTTTCTATACATAAGGGAGAGGCTGTACAGGCCAGAATTAGAACATACAGTATGATTGCAGGGATGGGTAATTAGCATAGCAAACGGTTACAAGTTTACATTTGATTTGTTTGAGAGGAATCTTACATATATACATTTGATTGCATAAGAAGCGGCTTTACATATATACATACTTTACGTAATTACAGAACACATTTCTTGCTGGTATGATTAGTTTAAGTGGGCATGTTGCTCTAGTAGTATATGACACTCTGATTACATATACAGAGGCATTCTCCCTTCCTGTTTTATGCTAGCCATTCATCTCTGTATGCACCCAGCCAGCCTTCTAGCTTTTCCCCTCGCCTATTCAACCTGTTTAGCTACTTTGACATCAGCAGAAACAACCACACCTAGGTCCTGCTCTTCTGTAGTGCACAAGAGTACTTCACCCCCTATACAATAGTGCTCCCTTGGATTGCTTCAGGCCAAAAGCCTGACCTCACATTTCCTACCATCACATCCCAGCTGGCCAATTTAAGACCATTCATCAAGCTTAGCTAGATCACTCCTCATGTTTTTTAGAGCTTCCTGGGTGTCTACCCTATTACAGATTGAGTGGGTGAACCTAAGAAACACCAGACAAGGGGTAGGTGTATGGTTGGCAACAACATAATATGTAACAACCACACAAATGCTTGCATCCAATCAACCAGCATCACACAGCACCATAGCAGGGCGCATTTGGAGGGCAACCCCCCCCCCTCTTCCCCCTATATCCCACACAGGCAGATGAGACACACACACAATGAGTGATCTACTCCAAGACACACATTTGCACATACGCCTAGTCACATGAGCACCATGTGCATGTCAGAAATGGGAAACACCCACCCAGCAATATGCAGTCCTCATACTGTCCTGCCTCAAATTGTTGGAATAGTGTCGAGTGATGCAGGATATAGGCGTCATGGGTGGACCCTGCAAACCTGAGGACCACATTCAGAATATGCATATTTGCATCACATACAACCTGAACATTCAGGGAATGATAGTGTTTGCGGTTGCGGAACACTACCTCCCTGTCTCTAGGCGGGACCAGGGCAACATGTGTGCAATCAATAGCTCCCATCACGTGTGGTATCCCGGCTAACGCCTCAAAGGCCTGGTTCAGGGTCCACCACTGTTGCCTAGTGTGTGGAATGGCAATATAATTCCGCACCCGGCTGACCATGGCACGCAGTACTTGGTGGAGACAGCATGAGAAGGTGGGGCGGCTCATGCCACCCACTGCGGCCACAGATGACTGGAAACAGCCAGAGGCAAAGAAATGTAGGGCAGCAAGGAGCTTGACCAAACCTGGTATGGCATGTGACCGATCAGTCAGGGGCTCGAGGTCAGGTCTTAGATCCTCATAGAGCTCCCTTATAGCCCCTGTGCTCAGTCTGTACAGGGAGATGACCTGGTCTTCTCACATGCCCTGGAGCTGGGCCCTGGGCCTGTAGAGCCGTGGCTGGCGAGCCTGCACCTCAGCACGCCTCCTGCGCCGTGCGGGCATAGCCCCTGCCTGCCCTGCCCCCACAGCTGTAGGTCTGATTTGCTGCGGGACTACACCCATGCCCTGTGCCTCAGCCCCATAGACACCATCTCCCCTGTCATGCAACCGCACCACCTGCCCACCTCGCGCTGCAGCTGCAGCTGCAGCAAACACAAAGGCCGCCATAACCTCCACCCGCCCTGCTCCTCTAAATCAGTCAAACACAGACAACACTTCCCTAACCAAGACACACACCTTACACACCACACAGAAACACAGCCACACAATACAACCAACAACAATCACAAACCCAGTCACGCTCCACAATACACCTGAATCAGACTCCCTCCTTCCGTCACTGCCAACGCACACCTCCTTTCTCCCTCGCCTACAAAAAAACCCTCAACGTGCAACATGTGCTCAGGACAATTTATAGAGTTTTTTTACGTAGTGAATGTTGGTGTGCACGGTGGCGCGCACGCGTGCTGTGTAGTTGACTGCGCAATGCGCAAGCACCCATTTCCCGCCTCTGGGCGGCACATGCGCAATGCGTGCGGCCAACTGCGCATGCACAACTACGCAGCCAACGTGCTCATGCAACTGCGCACGTGCAACGTAACAAACCCTATAAATAAACCTCTACACGTGCTGCACGTTGAGGGGTTGTTGGTAGGCGAGGGAGAGAGAAGGTGTCAGTGAGAGAGAGAGAGAAGCAGGTGTCTAGGAGAGCTAAGGTTTTGTGGTGCGGGTCAGAGTGTTAGAGGCTTAGTTGTGGAGGATAGGTGTGAGGTACAGCAGGGGATACAGAGAGGAGGGGAGGCAAGGAGCAGGTGAGTGAGAAAGGAGGTGAGGTAAAGAGCAGATAGCAGGGAGAGGAGGGAGGTGTGAGGTGGAGCTGAGAAGGGCAAGAGAAGGAATGTCTGACAGGGAGGGAGAGGACAGGGAGATGGAGCCACAGGACAGGGCAGGAGTGGAGAGGGAGAGGGAGAGGGAAAGGGAGGTGGGGCCACCTGTTGGGGAGGAGACAGATATGGCAGGGAGTGTGGTGGAGGCTGCAGGGCCATCGGCCCAGCCCACACAGGGTCCTCTCACTACAAAACGTAAACGCATACCGGTGCCAGCTCTGCAAAGGAAGAGGGCCCAGAAATTCACACCACAGGAAAATCACATCCTGCTGGCGTCTGTTCTAGAAAATTATGATGTCCTATACGGACGACTAAGCAACACCACCACTGTTGCAACACGCACCCAGGTGTGGGAGGAGGTGCAGGAGGCGGTGGCACAAGTAGGGGGCCCAAGAAGAGACCTCGACAGCCTCAGGAAGAGGTTCAACGACATAAAGAGGGGTGTGCGTGCACACATGATGGCAGAGCGGCGGCATGCCGTGGGCACTGGAGGGGGAGGCCCCCTTACACCCTCCCTAACACCCCTGGAGCAGGAGTTGGCAGAGCGGCTAGGGCCAATATACCTCTATGGACTGCCAGAGGCACTGGACTCTGCCCATCCCCAGGCAGATAGGTACCCAAATCACACCTTGCTGCTCCCAACCCATTGAGTACCTGCCCTTTGGATGTGCATCAGGCTTCTTATTAACACATCCTCATACCTGCTCCCCTGGATCATCTCCCACCCTCTGCCTTTGGCTCATTAGTGTGCTGTCCCCCATTCCACCCCTCTTACTCTGTGTTTTGCTGCCCTCCAACCACATGTTTCATTAGCATCATCCCTTTTTATATCTGCCCTGCACATGTGGCTACATGTCTGCTACAAGCCCCCTCTCAGACCTGTACGTGTTATGTCTGTGTCTAATCTAAGCACTGCTGAGCAGGGATGGTCCTTCTGTGGGATAATGCACACCAGGGGTCTGCAAACATTCTAAACAGGGGGCCAGTTCACTGTCCCTCAGACCATTGGAGGGCCGGAATATAGTTGGAAAAAACACTATGAACAAACCCCAACGAACACTGCAGAAATACAAAAAACAGAGAATGTTTCCAAACATTTTGGTTTTGGTTTTCCAGTGGCAATTGCTCTAGCCACGTTAGTCTGGTTTCTTTGGGTCTTCTGCTAACTCCCCATCATCTGCTTTCCATTTGTCCTTTTGTCCCACATCTAGTATTGTTTCCATTCTCTGTCTACATCTGCTTTAACATAGTAATCTTTCTCCTTGTGCTCTTTCCGCATTCCTAGGTCATCCACTCAAATGTTAGACCCCCATCCTCAATCCCCACTATCTGTCCAATTGTAGATATCTCTTACCTCCCTCAAAATGTTTTTTTCCCTCACCATTTCATTTGTCCAGCTCCATCCCATTCTGATCCTCACACAACCTCACCTCCCGTCTATTTCCAGCCACACCCAGCATCCGCTCCCCTCTAGTCCGTGCATCAGCCCATTTGCAGTCCTAGCCCCCCATCAGCTCATTTCCAATCCTATCCCTGGCCCAATATCAGCCCAGTACCAGTCCTAGCTCCACACCCAGGTCGAGTCCTATCCAAGTTCCTCCAGAAGTGCATTTCCAAACCCCAGCCCCCCCAAAAGCTTATTGATAGCCCTCTCCTAGCCCCACCATCAGCCCATTTGCAATCTTAGCACCCCCAGCAGCACATTTCGAGCCCTATCCTAGGCCCCCCATCATCCCACTTCCAATCTTACCACCACCCATAGCCCATGACCTGTCCTAAACCCCTCCCCCACATCAGCACATTTCCAGTCTTACCTCTCCCCCCATAGCCAATTACCACTCCAAACCTCCTCCACCCCCATCAGGCAAGATAGGGTACGAAATAACCCAAGCACGCCTACTGCTGCTGCTTCCACTGTGGCAGCAGGAGATTCAAGCATCCCGTGGGGCCCCCCTGCTCTGCAGCATCCTCCATGCAGCTTCAGTGTGGGCTTGTCAGAGCCGCGTGAAGGGAAGAGTATCCCTTTCTCACGGCCATGTCAATGCCGCCACGGGCCTTATGGAAAATACCATCAGGCCCATGGCGGGATTAACAGAGCCACGAGAGGAGAAGCTCTTTCTGTTTGCGCAGCTCTGACAGCCAACACTGAGGCTGCATGGAGGACACTGCAAAGCAGGGGGAGGCCCGCGGGATGCTGGATTATTCCGCTGGCATGGCGGCAGCGGCAGCAGCAGGTTTGTAAGGTGTTAACTTAGCTGGGCTGCTGCTAAATGAATGCTGCGGTCCTGTGTAGAGCTGCCCCTGAGGACTGGCAGCGGCGGCAAAAACACCTGTCGGGCTCCATACATCTCCTTGGCGGCCCACATGTGGCCCTCGTCCCGTAGTTTGAGGACCCCTGATGTACACATCGATGTGTCTGCTAGGTACTGGCCTATATATGCCTAATAGTGGTAGCAGGAGCTGTAGTGGTAGCTATTTAGCACATGTACAGGCCACGGCCAAACACACATTGATTGTGGGGTGGATGTGTTAAACAGTTGTATGTAGTTGAACCATGCAAACCAATCTGTGCTGTGTATGGTTTCCACAACCCAGGTGACTACACAACCATGGCCCCAGCTGAGGAGGAGGAGGTGCAATTGGCTGAGGATGTGGCAGAGCCCCAGCCCACAATGTCTTGGGGCAGCACCAGCAATGGTGATGGGACACCAAGCACACACGTACAGCCTGAGCCACAGGACCACACCCCAGACGTCACTGCCACAGAGGGCTCTGAGGAGAACCGAAGACAACACCCCATTCATGCACAAGCGCCAGATAAAAACCCTCCACCAGAAATGGACCCAATCATTGAAGAGCTGCGCACACACACTGCTGCAGCACGGCGCAATGCAGAAGGTGGGTAACAGCATACCCCACGATCCAGACGGGGTTGTCCTAACATCCCCAAACTTATTGCATATTGCCCACATAGCATAGAGTTCTTTGGGGGGTTGTCTTATGTGCTCTGTGATTCTACCTCCTGTAGCATGTCTTGTCAGGTGTCAGCATTTGTGAGGGGCTCACACACATGCACACTGTGCTTGCCCATATACCCCACATAAGCCCAAAGAGAAGAGCAATGATCGCAGGTCACCCAGACACCCTATGTGACAGAGACCTCATCATGGGTATTGTCACGCAGTATCGTTTGACAACATAATCTGCAGTGTGAGCCAGCATTATAGAAATTGGGGCACCCCAGATATGTGTATGTGTGTCTTAGGCCCCCTCAGATCATCTGACCAATCCCAGACAAGCAGTGTGCAGACCTGGCATAGTCATATTAAACTGTGGCAATGTGCCATGTGTGAGATCTGTGTTTCTCACGACCCCACATCCAGACCCCTTCCAGACATGGGGATGGCTCATGGGAGACACAGATGTAAACATTGGTAGGTTTGGCAGGCATTACTGTTCTGCAGACTGCTCTTCTGGGATATGCGTGACATGTATATGTGTGACAGCTGGTAATGGAGAGGAAGCTCACATATCACTCTCTGTCCCACCCACAGGCACTCATCAGGCACTCCAGCGTCTGTACATGGCAATTGGAGAAAATACCAGGGAGCTGAGGATGATCCGGGAGGAGATGCAGTCGGGGGCACTTTCCCGCATTGCGGATGCCATGGAGGACATTGTGGGGCTAATGCGGCAGCAAGCACCAGTACCAGCACCGGCACCAGCACCTGAGGCACCAGGACAAGGTGCAGTACCGCGGGGGGTGGTGTGCCGTGGGAGGCATGGGCGGCCACGCAGGAGGTGACTCCGGGTCCAATAAACAGCTGTTAACCAGTACATATGTGTGTTTTCCAATGTGTGTCCCTGTGCTCCCCTTAGGTAGTGTGCAAATGCATGTTGTGTCGCGCACACAGGCCCCTCGATGGTGGGGTGTCTGTATTGGCAGGTATCACTGCACAGACACCATCATATGCCATGTGTGCCATGCACTGTGTCAGATCCCAGCCCCTGGGCTGCAGTGTGGCGGTTTACATATCCTCCCGGGTTGCACAGGGGGAATGTCCTTGAGCTACATGTACAGTGTTGGGAGCCGTCACAGTTAAAATCCTGTCAAACCCCCTACATTGGACGCACATGTGTGACCCTTGTCCCTGCCTGCAACACTGCCTACGTGCCTGCCCCCCCACAAACGTATACGGTTATTCACCAACCATCCCTGTGACATGTATTGTCCCAGGACACACTCAACAGCTTTACCCCTGAGTAGCTCCTGGGCTCATCAGTATATCTTACCCTGCCAGCACAGACGTACTGGTTTGCAAGTTGTACTATTGGCACACAGGCATGTTGCATCAGAAACGGTTCCCACACATTGCACACAGCATGCACGTGCCTCAGTATACTGGGCCGTCGTCTACATTTCTGCATCTCAGGGTCCACCCTGGTCTCACACACCTACACACATGGTCATCCCCCACAACTGCATGTGGAGCCAGTCCACGCATGATACCCATATCTACCTTTACAACACATACCTGTCTACACACATATCCCATGCTTGCATCCATAGTGTGTTGCTAAGGGAGACACGTGACCATTTTGAATTAACAGTGTGTATATTGTAAAACAACATAGGGAATATAATACAATGTTAAGGATAGGGACAATACCCATCACCCTCCCCCCCAAACACCCCCCTCCTCCCTCCTGCCACCCCCACCCGCCCTATACACCCTCCTCCACCCCTCCCCCCACCCCCACATCAGCCACACCCTCTCCCTGCATGCTGCATGCCCAGTGATGGAACACATGAAAGCACAGGGCACATGTGTGGACGTCACAGGTGCCATCAATGACTCCTGTGATGCCCTTCAGGGGATGGCTGCCGACATGGCAGCCGCTCCACCTCGGCGGCCACCTGCTGAATGGCTCCTGCCAACCACTGGTGCGAGTGCACTAGGAGGTGCACACGCCACTCCAAGGCATCCAGGGCCACATACAGGTCCGCCACACACCTGCCACCACACACACACACACACACATAGTCCCAGGGGTCTGGGTGGTGGCATGTGCATGTGACCTGTGTGTGGCCCTGGATGGTGGAGCGACATGGCATGGCTGGCGGAAGCCCACAGTGCCCTGTGCTGCACTGTGTTCCCCATCACTCTCCCACACCCACACATCCCCCTCCTCTCCCCCTGCCACCTCCCACCCACCCTCCACCCCCTCCTCCACCCCTCCCCCCACACCCACATCAGACACACCCTCTCCCTCCCCTGCCACCCCACCACCCACCCCTTCCATGCCCCCATCAGCCCCCTCCTCCGCTGCACTCTCCACCGGCTCTTCATCCTCCTCCTCAGCCTCCACCTCAGGTTCCTCCTCCACCACCACCACCACCTCCACCTCTGGGACATGGTGGGCAGGGGGGTGCCTCAGGGCATATGCAGATGTGGTGGGCTCTTCATCGTTGTCATCACCCTCTGTGGAAGATGACAGTCATCAGCACATTATCAAGTGTGTCACATAACACATGTACATATGCAGGCACCACACAGGCTGGTGGGCCAATGTGACATTTGTTACTGGGCAGCAAGGTTGTCAATTCTCACCATCACGCTCTGCCTGTGCCGCCCTCTGGAGGCGGGCAAGGTAGTCGCTGTGATGGAGCCACAACTCGCACCCCTTCTTCTGGAGATCCTCTACCTGTGGATGTGAAAACAATGTGTGGGGGCATCAGTGACTGCTTACCTCTGGTGGGTGGGCAACATAAACAAACATCTTTGTGGCCAGCATCTTGCTGCTCCTGCTCCACTGCTGTGTGTGTCATGTACAGCATAGTTAGTCACGTGTAACAGGTGATCTCCAGGAACACCAGGAATAAGTCTTCACATGTGGGTAGTGTCGGTACCAACTGAGCCTGTGTGGGAACGCTCCCCAGCGTCCTATATGAAAGCTTTTGGGAGCATCACACAGTGCGTGCGTGCTGCCTTCCCGCCTTTCCCAAATGCCTCTCTCCAGTTGAGTTTAAAGCTGACACAAGGAGAGAGAGAGAGAGAGATAGGAACAGAGAGAGAGAGAGAGAGAGAGAGAGAGACAACCCGCTGGGGGAGATGAGTGGGTTGTGATTACCTCATCCTGCTGTTCCCGGAGATCACCTGTTACAGGTGATTAACTATGCTATCACCAGGAACAAGCAGGACGTGGTCATCACATGTGAGGACACCCTAGATGTAGATGCCAGGGAAGGATCCCCAGAGTGGTGAGGGCCTGTGGAGGGCTTCCACTTCCTCCCATGGATCTCTGGCATCCTGTAAGAGAGGCGGCTAGGAGTGGATTACGTATGGAAGAGGTGTTGGAGAGCAGCCTGACCAACCATAGCATGCCTGCGGGAGCCTTTATCCAAGCAGTAGTGGGCCGTGAACCGAGGACCAGGTAGCTGCTCCACAAATGTCGTTAATATAGGCGGAATGGAGGTGAGCCTGTGAGGCTACAATGACTCTCACATTGTGAGCGGGAACATGGGCCACCAGTGAATGGTGTTAGCTATGATAGATAAAAGGTAATACATTGAGCAATCCAGTTGGATAGAGATCTTTTTGAAACTGCTGTACCCAAATGCGAGGGATCAGAGACTCAGAATAGCTGAGGGGACCTTCTGTGTTGCTGGGTCCTCTGCAGATGAAAAGCCACAGCTCTTTCACAGTCCAAGGTATGAAGAGTCTTCTCTGCATTTGAAGCGTGCGGCTGTTGAAAGACTACAGGTAACTACACCTCTTGTTTCAAATGAAAGGAGGAATCCACCTTAGGCATGAAGTGTGGATGTGTCCTTAGGATTACCTTATCATGGTGAAACGGTGTGTAAGGTTGATCAGCCACTGGAGCTTGAAATTCACTGATACGACTTGCTGATGTGATTGCAAGAAGGTATTTTACTTTCCAGGTCAGAGACTTTAAGGAAGTAGTGTCTAAGGGCTCAGAAGGCGGCAGCATACGCTGCCCTAGAAGCAGATTGGGATCCCATGCCTCTGGAGGTGGTCTAAGGGCAGGTTTCGGTAGATGCAGGCCTCTCATGATTCCAGATATGAGAGGATGGGATGAAATGGGTTGTCCATTGATGGGTTCAGAAGGAGTAGCAATGGCACTTAAATGGACTCTGACTGACTCAGTTTGGAGACCATTGTTTGATAAGTAATGGAGTTTGTCAAAAACATGTTTATATACGGATGACAAGAGGGTTGCAGGCCTTTTGTTATCACCAAATGAAATGTCACGTCCACCTGATGGCATAGGACTGCCTTGTGGAAGGTTTCCTGGAAGCATAACGGACATCATGCACTTCCTGAGTGAGGGGAGGGCCAAAGCAGTTACAGCCGTCAGTAGCCAGGCTCTGAGGTGCAGAGATGGGGGGGTTTGTATGCCATACATTCCCCTCCTCCTGCAACAGTAAGTCTAGAGCTGACCCTACGTACAGGGGTGGAACCTGGGACAGATGTAGAAGCAGAGGGTATCACACCTGTTGTTGCCAGAGTGGGGCTATGAGGATCATGTTGCCTCTGTCCCTCAGGAGTTGCAATAGGGTCTTGGCAATCAAGGGAATGGGAGGAAAGGCATATAGGCATTCCTGCCCCCAGTTGAGGAGGACAGCATCCCTCGCTTGGTAGCTCTGAGCTGGGATTCGTGAACAGAACCGGGTAGGTTTGGCATATGATGGACTTGCGAAGAGGTATGAATCTTGAGTTCCCCAGAGTTGCAATACTCTACAGAGTTGGTCCATGTGTAGAGACCATTTGTGCGGAAGCAGAACACGACTGAGTTTGTATGGCTAAGAGTTCTGATTGCCAGGGAGATAGACTGGCAGGAGATGGATCTGCTGCTGTCTGGCAAACGACCACAGTTGAAGAGCTTCGTTGCAAAGGGACAGAGAGCCTGTTCCTCCTTGTTTGTTCACATAGACCATGGCTACCTGATTGTCTGCATAAAGTAGTATTCCATTGACCTGTAGAAGGGAATGGAAGACATGAAGAGCCAGGCAAATTGCTCAGAGCTCAAACAGATTGATGTGGAAATGACTCTCCTGACAATTCCAGGTGGCTTGGGTGGAGGTGTCCAGTACATGTGCAGCCCACCCCACTTTGGAGGCTTCTGTTGTTAATGGGATCTGAGGAGGGGTTTGCAGGAAAGGTGACCCCTCCAACAGGTTTTGTGCTGACCACCACCAGTCCAGGGACAGGGTATGGCGGTTTGAGTTTACTATTACATCTGAGAGACAGCCTGTTGCTTGCGTCCACTGGGAAGAGAGAGCCCATTGGGCTGGTCTCATGTGGAGACAAGCATAGGGGACCAGATGCACCGTAGATGCCATGTGACCCAGCAGCTGATGCATCTCTCGAGGCGAGAGGTGAGTCTTTTGTAGTGCTCTCCAAACACGTTGCACAATGTGAGGACAGCGAGGCTGAGTCAGGTAGGTCTTTGGCAGTCTGGTATCTAGCCTTGCTCCTATGAGCTCCAGCGTTTACATGGGAGTCAGAAAGGATTCCACGAGATCTCTGACAGGGCCTAGATATTGGAGTTCATGCATTGTGTACGAGAGAGAGGCCTGGGCATGTGTTTGTGGCTGTGCCTGGATGAGGCAGTCGTCCAAGTAGGGGCACAAAAATATTCCCCTGGTACGGACCAAACTGGCTACCACAGACATGCACTTTGTGAATACTCTGGGTGCTGAGGCACGGCTGAAGGGAAAACATTTTTTGGATAGTGGTTTCCTTGATGGGGGGACCAAAGGAACTTTCGCTGTGCTTGTTGGCAGAGAAGATGGGTGTACGCATCCTTGTGATCTAGAGAACAAAGGCAGTTCTGCCTGTGTAGGTCAGGAAGTACGTTTCCTAGAGAAATCATTTTGAATGTCTTTTGGAACAGGAACTTGTTCAGTTCTCTGAAATGTCAGATGTGTCTGTGACCTCCTTTTTCCGTTGGTATGAGGAAATTGGGGGGGTAGAACCCAGAACCCTGTTGGAGATGAGGTACTTCTTCCATTGCTCCTTGAGGTAGAAGATGTTTTACCTCTGGATTCAGTTGGGGGGACGTTTGAAAACTGAATGTCCTTACTATTGTAGGAGGCGGCAGGCTATGTGAATGATGCCTGTACCCTCTTCTATGATGGACACAGTCCAGGGTTCTGATGTTATTTGCATCCATCTGTTGATGAGGTGACCTAATCTTCCTGGGATTGTTGACGGTTGCTTTCCCTGGAGGGCCAGGAAGGGTAGGTACTCCATCACAGAGTCAAAGGCCCTGTGGGGGCTGAGGCTGCTGGGTCTGCTGAGGCAGAGTAGCTCTTGGCTTTCTCTGCTTAGTAGCTTGTTGACCTTTTCTAGCAGCTTGTACTGCAGGTTGTCCTTGCTGAGCATAGGACTGATAGTATCCTTTCTTTTTGGAGAGCTTTTCTAAGGCTTTCATCTTTGCAGGATCTACAATATTTGAAAGCCTTGTCAAGGTATAATTGTCCTGCCGGTTTTTAAAACCAGTTTTCACTACTACAGGGGGTGTTGGCCAGTTTATCCTGTACCCAGTGTTCCAGGTGAGAGGCTTGCAGCCAGCCAAGTTTCCTTGCCCCAATAGCAATGGCAGAGACTCTGCCTTTGCATGAAAAACAGTCAAAAGCTGCCCTGTTCACAACTTTTGAAATGTTCTGGGCATGCTTGACAGGTGCTACATAGTAGTGACCTCTGTGATCTGCGAGATGTGGACTTACCAGTTGTAGATCTCGTGTGACCTCCGTCAGGAACATTCCCATGTACATGATATAGGAACCTGTCCTGTCTGAAAGCTTGAATGTATGGACGACACAGCGACCAAAGGCATCTTATGTCTTACACTCCCTACCAGGAGGGTTGGTGGCATGTTGTTTGTAACGTTTAATTCTCCTCCTAGCACACTCCACCATGATGGAGTGATCAGGTAGGTGTCCTTTCTGCAAACCAGGCGATGGAGGCACACGATACATAATAGGCACATGTGAGAATGTGGAGAGGTGGTAAGAGGAATCTTCCACATTCTCAAAAGAGGATTCCTTAAGATCTGATGTATTGGCAGGATGTCTGCCTCCTATGGAGTTTGGTGATATTGGTGAATCTCTGTCTCCCGTGGCCTGTGCTCACATTGAGTTACTAATGAAATGGAGAGGCCCTTGACTACATGTGTGTGGAGATCCAGGAAGGACATATCCTGAGGAGGGGACATTCTCCTCTTGGGAGAGGCAGGCTTGTCCTGGAGAGGTACATCGTTACCCTCTGAGCTGTCAGAGTCATCAGACCCCTCAGGAGATTGGATGTATCTTCTCTACGGAGGCTCAGGTAAAGTGAGGTATCGGTACCAATTGGCCTCAGTATCGGAGTGACACGGTACCGGTGTGTGGATACCGGTACTCATCAGCACTAATGGTGCATTTGCCAATGCCGGTCCTGCAATTGCTGAACATACCGGTGCTGCACTTTGCAGGGGCTGGGGTGGAACCAAGGTCTTTGATGCCGCAAGGAGAGCTGCCAGACTGCGTTTGATGGCCACGATCCTCTGGTCAATCAACACTGACGATGTCTGTGTATGACTACTGGCCAAAGCCAGGACCCCAGAGCATAGCACCAGGTGGTCGGACCAGGTTGAGACCTCCAGAACTTCATGGAGTCCCAAAGTGGCTTTGGAGGCCAGGGACTCCCACTGGGGCTGTTTGCCCGGAGCGTGCTCCTCAAGGGCAATGCCAGTGGCAGTCCGATATTTCGAGGGGGATGTACCCTTTCAGGAACGGACAGATTTGTGTTTGGTTACCTGAGATCCACGGGAGGAAGAGGAAGCCCTTGCCGACATGGCTGCCACAGAGGCCACGTTGGAGGGAAAGAGGGTACCGAGCTTGGCTGCTCTGTTCTGCCAACCACTCTTGGATAACATCCCACAGGCCAAACATTCAGACATGCATTGATCTGGCCCTTAGCATTTGTGACACCAATCATGGTTGTCAGTGACTGAGAAAGTATCGGCACATTATCAGCATATGTTCTGCAGCCGAGGAGTGCTTTTCCATGATGGAGGAGGGATTAGGGCCTAATGCCAAACCGGGGGGAGACCTACAAAGGGGATTGTTGCTCTTTTGTTAAAAAGGTTTCTTTGTGTGGGGGAATCTGACCTTTTAGAAAATAAAATTAGAAGACCAGTGGTACCAGTAAAGAAAAACAGGCACACACTGCCACAGGAGTGGCACTACAATAGCTGTTTTTCAGCAATGACAGGAACAATGACCTGCTGGCTCTGTGGAAAACAATGAACTGGAGAGAGCCATTTGGGAAAGGCAAGATGGCAGCACACAGGCGCTGTGGGGTGCTTCCAATAGCTTTCCTATTGGACACTGGAGACCGTTCCCACGCAGGCTCCGTCGGTACCGATGATATCCAGATGTAAGGACTACTTCCTGCTTGTTCCAGGCGATTACCTGTTCCCAGTGCCACCTGCATGCGTAGCTGTGTCTCTGGACATGTGTGCAGTGACACTTATGTGCAGTGTGCGTGGCACCCTGAACACATCATTCCAGTCCCCTGTGGCCCCTTGCATGACATTGCATGACCATGCCACATTTTGATTGCCAATGATGGTGTCCATGGTAACCCCCCTAACCCCGTATGTGGTCTGGTGAACACATTTGTGTTGTCATGATCTACGCACATCCTCGAACCCAACTCCACTGGCAACATGATATCCTAACAATCATGGGTGCTGTGTCCATACATGGAACATTGTGTGGGTGGCCCTATTCACCTTGCCAGGGGCCACTACCATGACATTTGGGTTTCTACAAGGCCCAGGATAGCAATGCTTGACCCACTACAAGCATTGTGTAACGTGTCTCTCTTGGGGATACTGCTAGGTACGTATAACCTAGTTTGGACACTGTTGCAAACAGCATACTGGGCGTGAAGGACGAGGGAATGACCCAGTATGGGCTATCTTATGTTGTTATGTTCCTATGACCTGGGCCTTGTATGCTTATGGCAGATGTGGTTGCCAACACCAGGGGCAGGGGCCATTGCACCAGAATAGGCTATTGCCACCTGTGCTCATGTCAGGGTTTCTGTCTGTGCTGTGCAACCACAACAGGTGCATGTATCCTTCCAACACCATCAGTAATGTTCATCTGCAACAAGGTTTGGGATTCGTAGCAAGTGGGCAGATGTGTGACCTGACTCAGCATACATTTATGGGGACATGGCTCTGTTACAGGCCTTTGTAATCAGATCTCATAGCTCATGGGGGTGGGGTGCTGTTACACACATCCACATCTGCACCTAGCATACCATCTGGATACATCAAAGACGTGTGTGATGAGGTGCTGACCTCACAGACTACGGGATATGTGCAACCTACCCGCCATAACCTAACACAATATCTGAATGACATACCCACCATTGCAATCAGGTCTCTAGCCCCTTGGGGGTTGGGTGTCCTAGCACACATCATCAGCTACATACACCATAGCAACAGGGTGACTGACAGTACACCTTACGCAGGTCTCAGGACTCCTGGGGATAGGGAGAATGTATTGAACTGTTTAGGCACACAGAACCATATCACCAGGGTGAGTCATAGCCCACTTTGATGGGCTCTCAGGACTCCTGGGGATAGGGAGAATGTATTCAACTGTCTAGGCACACAGAACCATATCACCAGGGTGCCTGACAGCCCACTTTGATGGGCTCTCAGGACTCCTGGGGATAGGGAGAATGTATAGAACTGTCTAGGCACACAGAACCATATCACCATGGTGAGTGATAGTCCACTTTGATGGTCTCTCAGGACTCCTGGGGATAGGGAGAATGTATAGAACTGTCTAGGCACACAGAACCATATCACCAGGGTGCCTGACAGCCCACTTTGTGCTGGCATACAGACCTAGTGGAGGTAGGTGTAGCACATTGGTTGACAAATTGCCTGAGGGTACAGGGGTCATGGGTTCAATGCAACATTGTGGCTTTTGCATATGACTGCCTGAGACATTACCCTTTAATATCAGCAGTGCTTTGTGAGGCATTTGGATTTTTGTATTTAATTCTGCTGCCAGCAAACACACCCTCCCATTGGCATACCCTAAGGTGCCACATCATGCACCCTATGCGGCACTCCTGAGGACACATAATAAGGTGCACTGTCCAACACGGCACCTTATAATGTTCCCTTTGGGGCACCTTATAGGGCGATTTGGAGGCACCTTCAGGCTACAGCACTGAGGGTGTTGGTGGTGGCAGCACCAATTTAAATTATAACAAATAATTCCTCAGACAGCCCTATCACATAACCCCACTGTGGGATCAAACCCATGACCTCTGGCTCCACAGGCAATGCAGTCACCCGTGGGCTACATCTCCATAGCTGCTAACAAACTCCTGGCTAGCTACAGTTGGACTGCAGCCCACCACACGAACTGTCTGCTGTGGTTGGCAGGATAGGGTTAAACCACACATACCCATGATGCACTGCACATGCAAATCAACAGTCTACAGATAACCACAGGATGGGGTATGCACCCCCACACCACCTCAGCCTGGTAGGGAGTACTGAGCATGTGTGTTACTGGCACAGATAGGTAGTGACCGTCACATTGTGCGGGTCCTGTGCTCACCCTGAGGGTGAGGTGGGCCACCCAGCACCATGTCCACAGCACGTGGCTTAGCTGAGATAGGCTATGGTGCGAGTCTCCATCAGTGCCAGTGTGTGATGGGTTGGTCTTGCAGCTACACTGCCAAATACACCTGTGTCCATCTTTGATTTCTCAGTCAAGTTTAGCCCTTGAGCACTTTGATGCACCCAGAATAGTGCATATCCTGTGTGGGTGCCATGGCCACATGATTTATGTTACGGTGACGGGGACGGGGCGGGGCGGGGCGGGGGGGGGCGGGGGGGGGGGGGGTGGGGGGGCGGGGGGGGGGGGGCGGGGGGGGGGGTGGGGGGGGGGGGGGGGGGGGGGGGGGGGGGGGGGGGGGGGGGGGGGGGGGGGGGGGGGGGGGGGGGTGGGGGGGCGGGGGGGGGGGGGGGGGGGGGGGGGGGGGGGGGGGGGGGGGGGGGGGGGGTGGGGCGGGGCGGGGCGGGCGGGGGGGCGGGGGGCGGGGCGAGGGGGGTGGGGGGCAGAGGAGGGGGGGCGGAGGCAGGTGGGGGGAGGGCGGAGGCAGGTGGGGGGTGGGCGGAGGGGGCCAGGCCGGGCCAGCTCTTTGGACCCATAGGCGGATTCTGTAGTACCACCCAAACTGCCCTCTGGAGCTCAGGATCTCCCACCAACAGATCCACATTCAACATCATTGCAATGGTGCTGGTAGAGGGGACCATCAACCTCAGTTGAGCTGGGGGACAGACAACATACAGGGCAGTCCATGCATTTCTGTACGCATCCATACGGTGATAGCAGACAGACAGACAGGAGGCCTGGAAATGTTCAGCTGCCCCCCACCACTATCTGACATTCTCCAGCAGCGAGCACAGTGAATCTGCAGCCGCTGCACCCTGCAAGGTGTTCCAGCCTCACACATACTAACTGCAAACAGTCTGCTAGCTAGTCCATAGTGCATATTACTGGAAGAAATGTGTGCGCCCAAAACCGGGATGTCAGCACACCCACCAAGCAGATAGGTTAGTGATTGGGCCCCAAAAAAGGCAGCCCATAGATATCACTTGAAAGAGATGCTATTAGCACTATGGGGGACCTAGCCATGCCATGGTGACTGCTCAGTCAGGGTGAGAGTGACCTCCCAGCAGGACATGCAGGGGCCACCCTGTCCGTGCAGGTGATGGCCGGCCACTACAATGTCCCAGCCATTGCCCTATACCCTGTGCTCATGTATCCTGCCCAGGCCACCCTGTCCGAGCTATACCCACAGTACCTTGATCCTCATTATACACATTGGCAAGCTAACACTGGACACAGTGCAAACAGTGTGGGCTGAGTAAGGTGTTGCAACCACCACACACTGGATGGACAGACACACACTCCCACACCTATGCCAGCATTGTGCTACTATAGAGAGCTTTTGCAGTCCAGGCCACCTCACCAGTCCTGCACACAGCGCAGGCATGGCTATGGTATGCAATACTGTTGTGGTCTCTCCCCAGGGTGGTGAACACTGTCAGAAACCAGACCTGAAACACACTCCACAGACATCAGAGATATTGATATGATACAGCTCAATGAGCATATTGTGCTTAACTTAGGAATTGCTATCTGCCAGTAATCATAGCAATCTTTTGATATATGTGTACCATATTCCCAGGTTTATGGTGGCATTGGTAAGGTATGCACGTACTAGTATTGTGAGATGTACGCAAGGCCCAATATCCTGCCTCTCCGTGGGCTTTCCATAATGGAGCCTGTGGGTGCGGTTCTTTCTGCTCCTGTTGGCCGCTGCTCTAGGGCAGAGGTCCACAACTCCAGTCCTGGTGGCCCAAACACTGTTCATGTTTTCCTGCTGTCCCTAATGAATATGCATGAATACATCTGCATACCATGGAGGCGGCGCATGGAAATGAAGCACACACATCTTTATTAGATACAGCATATACGTGAATGATTTGTGGTCCTCCAGGACTGCATTTGGGGGACTGTGCTCTAGGTAATGCGCATGTTTCTGGTGTCTGTGCTCTGTAGGGTAAAATGTAGATGTTTTGGGCATGTTTACGTTATATGCACTAAAGGTTCTGTCTGTATTATCACATTTTTGTGGTGGGTAAAATGTGGGGACTGGGATGGCAGGAGCCCCAGCTGGGACTTGAACCTGTGACCTTCTGCTCCTGAAGGCACTGGCTGTGTGCGCTGCACCACTGTCTTGGCACAGAAACAGTGCATTCCCTGGGGAGTCCATGGCTGTTCGTCAGACAGGGCCTGTCTATTGCAGTGCACGGCACCCACGTGAAGAGGGCTCGGCCATGGTGTGCTGTGGGCAGCAGACACTGCCCCCTCCACCACCGGTACCCCTCCGCCACCATGCTGACATGGCCTTATATTGGAGACAGCATCAAACCTGAATGATTTGTGGCCCTCCAGGGCTGCATTTGGGGGAATGTGCTCTAGGTAATGTCCATGTTTCTGGTGTCTGTGCTCTGTGCATGCTTATGTTCTCTGCAATAAAGTTTTGTCTGTACTTTCACGGTTTAGTAGTGATTAAAATATGGGGACCGGATTGGCAGGAGCCCCAGCTGGGACTTGAACCGGTGACCTTCTGTGCCTGAACACACTGGCTGTGTTCACTGCACCACACTGTGGCCACAGAGGTAGTGCAGTCCCTGGAGATAGGAAACCTGGCCAATGGGGTCGGAAACCCTGCTCTGGACAATTTCACTGTGGGCTCATTCACCTTGTATGGGGACGGGGCGTAGACCCTTCCAAAATTCATTTCTTTTTTTTGGAGGTTTTTTGGGAGTGTTTTTTGATGTTTCCCATTGATATCACTATTGGCCAGCTTGGTTATGTTTTTTTTCCATTTTGTTGAGGTCATTTTCACTGTTTGCCCTTTTGTTCCGTGCACATGTATCACACTTATCACTTTTTGTAGGTTTCCCTGGTTTTGCTGTACATTGCAGACGGAAATGGTTTCTTTTCCCTTTAAATCGGCTGTAACGCGAGGGTTTCTCTGGCGATATTTTTTTGCCTCAGATTTCACAGCATTAGTGTGCGGGGAGCCTCTCCCCTCCCACTCTCCACCCATTGACCCCTTCTCTCCGCCCCTGGGGAGCCTTCCTCTGCCCTCTGGGAGCCTTTGCCCGCCTTCATCGCTCGTTTTCGCCGCGGCACGCATTATCGCGCAATAAGGTACCTGTGCGCCGCAAGATGCGACATTATCACGTGATAAGGTACCTTATCGCACGATAACGTTACAGAGCGCACATTAAGACGGTTTAGTAAACATACCCCTATATTTATTTTCTCACACTGTTGCCATCTCAGTGATGAAAAAACGCTCCCATTATGGGAGTTCTCTTTCCAGGTATGGTTGTAATCTATGAATGATATTGAGTAGAATCTTGTTGGCGTGTGGGATCAGAGTGATTGTGGAATAATTTCCACAGTCAGTCAGATCACTTTTCTTCAGTATTGGTATGAACATATATCTTTTCTAGTCAGTCGGCCATGAAGTTGTCTTCCAAATTTCCTGGCAGGGCCTTGCAAATATTTTAATTGCTGTATTTGATTGCCATAATACTTCAGTGGGAATGTGTCATCAATGTCTGGTGTTGTCTTTGATAATATTTCAATGCTGCTTTGACTTCTTCTTTCATCACTTGATTGTAAGATCCAGGCTGAAATGCCTGTCAATCCACTTGACCATTCAACATGGATCATTGAGTATATTTCAACGTTCCAATTTGAGGCTGGAATTTTCTCTTTAAGTCTTTTAGCTTTAGGAAAGTTGACCTTGTTCTTCCTCTAATAGTTTCTGATTGTATTACCTTGCATGCTTCATTGTAGTACTTCTCTTTGCCTTGTCTTATTTGACCTTGGAAATCTCTGTTTAGATCTGTGATTACCTCTCTTTCTCTTTTGGCTTTAGCTTCTCTACATTTCTGAGCAATTTTCAGAGTTTCTTCAGTCATCCATTTTGGCCATTTTTATTATTTTGCAAAGACTTTTTACTTTCTTTGAGCACAACTTTCTTGATGTCATTCCATAACTCTTCTGGTGCTCTTTCATTTGTATCCAAAGCAGCAAATCAATTCGCAGTCTTTAAATTCTGGTGGTATATTCTCATGATCATACTTGCTACATTTATGAGTGGCTTGCTCTTTTTCAGCTTTACCTTGAGTTTGCATATTAGTAGCTGGTGATCTGTACCACAGTCAGATCCAGGTTTTGTCTTTGTTGAGCTTTTCCATCATTGACTTCCACAAAATGTAGTCAATTTGATTCTTGTACAATCCATAGGGTGAAGTCCATATGTATAGTCGCTGCTTGTGTTGCTGGAAAAAGGTGTTTGAGATGAATAGATTGGTCGTTTTGCAGAATTCTATGTCTTTCTCTGTTTCCATTGCCAAGCCCATATTTTCCAACCACTTTAGCACCTTCTTTGTTTCCAACTCTTGTGTTCCAGTCATTCATGACTATCAATATATCTTGAGTGCATATTTTATCAATTTCAGTTTGTTCTTATTCATAGAACTGATCAACTTCTTCCTCTTCAGCAGCTGTTGGTGCATATACTTCATAAGAGTTGTGTTGATGGGCATTCCTTGTAGACGAACAGAAATTAAGCCTTCATTCATTATATTTCATTACAGTTCTTGTAAGTTTCTTCTTAATTATAAATGCAATACCATTTCTTCTTTGTCTTTCATTTCTGGAATAGTAGACCATGTGATCATCAGATGCAAAGTCCATTTCAGTTAGCTGACACCCAGCAGACCGAGTTGCACATGTTCCATTTCATTCTTGACCACCTCTAGCTTCTCTTGGTTCATGCTTCGTACATGTAAGACATCTTTGCAACGTCTGATTCTCATGGAATGTGCAGCTACAACAGAAGTCAGATGTCCTGAGGGCTTTGTTCCAACCACACCATATATGCTGGTTTGACTCTGAAGAGTCTTCAGCTCTGTTCCAGTAGATCACCAAGTACCTTCCAACCAGGGCCAGCCCCGATGTTGGTCCAAGGTGTTGGCACCCTAGGCAAACCTTAAGCCTTACATCTCCTTGGCTGTCAGAGTCTATTATTTAACTTTGAATGCCCTGCTGTCCCTCCCCCCTCCAAGTTGCCACCTAGGTGGCTGCCTAGTTTACGTAATGGATGGGTCAGCCCTGCTTCCAACCTGGGGGTCTCATCTTCCAGTACTATGCTGCTGTTTGTTTTGTTGTGACCATCCATTGGGATTTCATGGCAAGATACAGAAGTAGATTGACAGGCCTTTCTTCCACACAGGTAATGCCGGTGTTGCTAGAGTTGTCACTGAAATGTGATCCTCCAGGTATGTGGGATGGATGCTTGGGGGCCAGTGATCTTTATTGCCCATGGGCCTAGATCACTGTCAGTCTGCCCTTGGTCTAAATTCACCCCCTTCAAAACTGGATGTATCACTATATCTTACAAGCTGATGCATAAACTCCCTCAGTTGAGAATAAATATATCATCCTTACAGTTATTGGAAAAGAAATCTTGATTGCTTTTAACACTTAAAATGGACATGGATCTAATAGCAGTTGGTTGAGCAAACAGTAGTGATAAGTTTTTTTAAACCTAAGGTTAAGCTCAGAAAATTTGTCCCAGACTACTACAAGTGGTTAAGCAATCTCCATACCATGGAGTGGGGGAATAGCCTAATGGTTAGAGCAAAAGCCTAGTATCCAAAAGATTAGGGTTCAGTTCCTATTAGCACTCCTTGCGATGTTGGGCATTGGTAATTACCTTCCCAAGAATGCACAGTGGCTGCTGGGTTGCCAGGAGTCAGCATTGACTTGATGGCATTTACAAAAAAAAATATTATGGAGAGATTAATCACTATAGACCTGATTCTGAGTTGGCTGTGCTGGCCCTCTGTGTGCCAGGTCAGCCCCATAGGATGAGAATCACATCCAGGCCTGTAGGTGCAGTCCAGGACTCTGATTCTGGTTGGCCTGCAGTACAGGCCTTCCCCAGCTCACTCAGTCAGTTCTTTTTGAATGGAGCCACAATCTCCAGCCACCAGAGCAAAATGTTTATTCCTGACAGCCCAACCCCAATCTGACCTCCCATGGCCAGAGTTGGGCTGTGGGGAATTTCCTCTGCCCCCTCCCACCTTTTCTGTGCCCTGGGCCTGCCAGCTCCACCCGACTAGGGGAACTTATTCCACCTTAGAGGTGGAATAAGTTCCCCTGTTCAAGCCGCTGGCCCCGGACGTACAGGGTGGATATTGGAATCGGCCCTGTACCCTGGGGCCGACTGCCCAGTGCCTGCTCTCATTCCTCCCCCCACACCGCCCCTTTCCTGCTGCTGTCTAACCTCCCTGTACAACATATGGGGAAGTTAGTTGGGGTCAGCACTCGGCAGAGGGGCCGAATAGTAGGATAGACATCCCAATGAGAAATCTGTCCCTGCTAGTCACACCTCAGAATGACCCTTTCTGTGTAAAGAGAGATATGGGCAAGATGCTGGGAGTGTGGAGGGCGAAGTTGGGGAAATGAATGAATGGGAATTAGGTTGGAGGGACAGTGGGCTTTCAGGGCCACCTTGTTATGGAATTTGATGGAGTGACAGATGTCATCAGTTATGTATAAGCTTTTATTGTGTTGCAATTGACACAATAAATACAAAGAAAATTGGTGCCAGACATCTTCCTGTATTTCAGTATATGCATGTTACGTTCTGTGCTCTTCCCCCATCATTTGCTTTCGTACTAATGATAATTAACACTCGCACTGCACCCCAAAGCCGAAGGGACAGGGACAGAGGGGGCGGGCTGGAGGAGACCCCACCTCTGTGACGTCAGCGGCGGCGGCGGAGATGAGAGGAAGGGATGGGCACGAGCTGGCTCCGGGTGCCTGTCCGCGCGCCCACCCCAGGAGCTGGAGCACGCGGCGGCCGCCTCGCTTCTAGCAGCCCCGAGCAGGCCAGAGGGATGGTGGTGGGATCGGGCGGGCTGGCAGCCTCCTCCCCCCCGGCCCGGGGCATGGCGAGCTCGGAGGCGGATGTCGAGGAGCCCGCCAGCCCCACCTGCAGCCGGGCGGCGCACGCCCTGGTCCCGTTGCAGCAGGTAGGGGGGAGTCGCCGTTGCACGTCCAGATCCAGCCCGAAGCCCCATCTCTCGCTCGCTCCGTGCAAACCGTTAAGCGGAGAGTTTCCGTTAGCAGCAGCCGCCGCCCCCCTCCCTCCCTCCCTCCGGCGTCGCGCATTGGCTTCCGACGCTCCGGCCCCCTCCGTCCACATTGGTTCTCTGCCCATCAGCCTGGGAGAGGGTCCAACAAGCCCCCCGGCATGTCTGCTGCTAGGAGGACGAGTAACAGGGGCAGGGGGCAGCCGCTGTGCCGCCCTTGCTGGGAATGTGAAAGCCAGCCACTGCCCCCCTCTGGCGGCGGGGCAGGAGAGTAACACTAGGCTGCACGTACAGGGGAATCTTTCGAGTAGTGATATATGTACTGCCCTGCTGCAAGAACCGGTACCAGTCGGGGAAGCAGGGTGGATGCAGAAACTTAGCATTTGTCAGCTGTGCAAGCGATTTCTTTCAAAACTTACCAGACTTTCGCTATTTCTTTTGTGACTAGTGAGAGGAGATCCGGTGCATTTGTTTGAATCTTTAGCTCCCACTTATCCTAGACATTTCCCTGTCTCCAGAGCAGTTAGGCTTTAACTTTGCGCCTGAGGCAATGGAGAATGAACTGACTTGCCCAAGGTCACAAGGAACATGAGTGGGATTCTAGTTTCAAGAGAAAACTGAAACTCTAGTGAAGCAGATCCAGAAGGGTCAGAGTGTGCAATTCCCGGGGAAAGCCACCATTGTCTTCCTGATAATAGTTTCCTTATCAATGTTTTTCCTTCTGCAGTTTCCTGATGTGGTGCCGCTTAATGTGGGAGGCAAGCTTTTCACCACCAGACTGTCAACGCTGAGACGCTATGAGGACACTATGTTAGCGGCCATGTTTAGCGGAAGACATTCCATCCCAACGGATGCCGAAGGGAGATATTTTATTGACAGGGATGGCACTTACTTTGGGTAGGTATGTCTGTAAATTTCTATCACTGTGGTGCTTGTTGGATTCCTTTTGTTGGGGGGTAACAAGGGAGCAATTTCTCTTCGAGCTCAGTCAAAACTAGAGCTGGGATCCTGGTGCCTTTGAAGATTTTAAAAGGCTCTACTGCTTCCTCCTTTTCTGATCATGCAGGAGCCAGGCACCGGGACTCCTTCTGGACCCCTGTATCAGAAGCTTAATCCCATGTTCCCCTTAGTGGGGTAATTTAATAAGTGGCTTGAGCGTGTAAAGCTATATCTAATGTGCTCACGTAGGTGCTTTATAAATTGTCCCAGCTTAGATATGGATGCCTGGGTTTATATGATCCACGCATAGATACCTTCCCCGGGACAGTTTGGATAGAGCCAGGGTAGAGTTGGGACTCGCACGATTGCTTCGTAAAATATGCACACAGTCATGTAAGATAGAACGAGAAATGTGCGCAAGGCACAGAGTACTGTAGGTGTAAATACCTGTGCTGGCTTTCAGGGGGACGGTTTTATAAAAGCAGATAAATGTAACAAATATAAGTACTCTGATTGCGACCAGGCCTCTGCCCCTTCCCTACACTGTGTACGCCGCTCCTGGGGCATCTCTCGGCCTCACTGACCGGGGTTCAGAAATCACCCTGGGGATTTCCATGTGGAGTGGGCAGCACTTGCTACTGAGCCGCTGGACTGACCCCCTATAAAATATTTTCACTGATTTATTTTCTGAGTGCTGCTTTCAAAAAGAAGCATCCGGTTTAATTTTATATTCGAGGCGATGCAAATCGGGAATCAGGATGTGCACGGCGATGGCATGCGATTGTGCAGAGTGCTGTTCGCCATCTTCCCTTGCTACCGCAGATGTCAAGAGGTCTGCATAAAGGGCGCCGTTTTTATTAACAAAGGAGGGTTTGGCAGTGTTCTTATCTGTTACCTAATGCTTTCCTATAACTAGTTGGCATTCCTGTCTTACAATGTGTTTTTATACCCATGTCTAAGGCAGTATATCAGACTTTAATAAACATATTCAGCAGTGGTGGTTTTAAAGCCCCAGCTGCCACTGCCTTAAATACGTTCCGGCACTGAGGATCTCGTTTTGCTACTCAGCACCATCCAGAGCCCCCCCCCCCCCGTCATGCTGCCCGCCCTCTGCTGCCACTAATTCCATCTTGGAGGAGAGCGGGGTGGGGGCAGTGGCAGTATCGTAAAAGCGGCTGCTTTGTTGCCCATGGCAGGTCGTGTGCTTCAGTACACATGGCCTGATGCTTCTAATCCCCCTCCAATGCAACTTACTGTCGGAGGGGGTCAGAAGCAGCAGGCCAAGTGTACCGCTGGCAACAATGCAGCAGCACAAAGCCACCCTCCTGGGTCAGCTGCCCTAGGTGGCTGCCTAACTCACCTAGTGGATGGGCCGGTGCTGGCGCCATCACTGTGGTCAGCATCGATATTCAGCTGCTAATCAGATAGGGAAAAACCCGTTAAAGTTAGGACAGGTCAATGGCTGTTATCCGGTTAGTGGCTAAATGTTGCCGCTGACTGGAGAGCAACTGGGACCGCCCCTGATCTGCTCCAGTTTTAACTGGGCATTGTTTTGTGCAGTCTGTGGTAATATTCAGCAGCACTGTCTGGCTTTGAATATGCCCCCCGCCCCCCCCCCCCACCCCATGTTTCCCTTGCCATTACTTCTGATGGGCTGTGTGTGTGGAACTGTTTCCTTTTCAGGTAACCCATTTTGGTGTCTTGCACACAGGACATTTTTCTTCGCAGTAACTGTGCTGGAAACCAGTGCAAGTGAGATGCTGGGTGACACCATATGCCCCGAAAAACATATGGAAAAACTGCAACAGCACTTTTCCACTGAAAAACATACTCGGGTTTTATCTTTTCTCAAATTAGTTTAGCAAGTTGTGTGGCGCGATTTTATGTTTGTTTTTTCCTTTACACCAAAACCTAAAATTCCTACTTGATTATCCTAAATGAGGGCTCTGCTCATTAAGGGGCAGACGGGTCACTGGACATTGACTTTCGGCAGTAAGCATTTGAGATGCATCATGCAGGGTGAGCTCTCGATTCTCACACGTTAGGGCAGTGGCTCTCTGCTCAGTCCTGAGGGGGACATACAGAGCCAGTCAGGTTTTCAAGATCTCCCTCATGCACTGTCTCTAATCTGTAGATCTCCTTCATGCACATTCATGGTGGAAAACCCGACTGCCTGGATTTGCCCTGAGAAGTGGCTTGAGAACCTTCGCTCTAGGGGTGCGCGCTCCTTGTTGTCTAATCTGGTTTTGGCTGATCCCAGGGATGCCCACTTGCTTCTCAAATTGGTTTGTAATTCCCAGATGTTCACGATTAGCATGGGAAAGATTTTAGAGGGAGAGAGAGAGAACAATATACTATTATTTTTTCTTGTCGTAACATGCACGGTCCTCAGGTGTATTGTGTTGCAGGGGGCTAATGGCGCAAGTGACTTCTGCTAAATGTAATTGTGGAGTAAGAACTCTCCACAAATTCTTATTGCTAAATAGATCTGTGCTGTTAGTTGTGCATAGTAACATGGGAAATGATGGCAGGATGGTCCGTCTAATCTGCCTGCTAAGGTGGCTAGAGATGTGCCTGCCACTCCATGCAGGTTGCCCCCCCCCCCTTGTTTGTTGAAGTATAAAAGGTTTTTTTTATTTGTTTGCTTTGATTGCATTCTCTTGCTATATAGAGATCCTGTGGATTGGTGCTGTGCCTTTTTCAGTTCTGTCCCTGTTTTTGCCTCCATTGCGAGGGCCTTCCGGACGTCCACTGTGCTTTCCGTAAACATCCTTACACCTTTTTATACCTGTGGAAGGCAATTCTCAAATGGCCCATGTAGCTGATGACCTCCAAGAACTAACCCTCCCTCAGATCCAGACTCCTGTGGTGTTCCGTCTGTCCTGCCCTATGCCTGATATTAAACAGTAGCACTATAGCAGCATCTCCCAGCACAACTTAGCTATCATGCAACCATGTCTCATACTCTGCCAATTAAAGTGTTGTTAGGACCCTCGCTTCCCCCAACCCACTTTCCTATTGCAATCCCAGCATCCTCAAATGAACGCGTATTAATATAGCATGTCTGCTTTCTGCAAAATTTCAAAGAGAAGTTACCAAGTCTAAAGTATGTGTGCATTTTTAATGAGTGCCTATGTACTGAAGTGGAAACTGGGGGTGTTAAAAGGGTTACCTTGCACCTTCCATTAATGTGCACAGCAGCGAGTGGGCAACAGCATGTGCGCCACGGAACCCGTGCATCTTTTTAGCTGCGTCAGAAGAGGGCAATTTTCAGTCAGACTCATCTACCCCGGTGAACGCTTTTGGAAAGTCCCTGGTATTTCATGAGGTATTAAAAGTCTGCAATTCTGTGGTAGAAATAACCTCAAAAGTGCAGAATGCCACACAACCTGCTTTCCATTCAGGCCTTCCATTCCCTGGGTCAGCCTGGGATGTTTTGGGGACAGTGTTCAGACTCTTTGGGGCGAGCAGCAATGATCGTTGCTTAAGGGTAATACTTAGGGCCTGATTCTGGGATGCAGGTTGCAGGGCTGCACATCCCAGCAGGGACCCTGCCGCCCGATCCAGGCCATGACAGGCCAGTCTTGGGTCAGGCGGTGGTGGAAAAGGGGGGCCCATGTATGCTGGAGTCAGGGGCGCCTGTGGGGAAGATGTCCCTGCAGGTGCGGGCTGCTGAGCTGTCCTTGGGCCTGATTCTGGCTACCACAGAAACATTTTGTTCCCATGATCCAGAATCGGTTCCAAACAGGCCTGTCTTGCTTGGGGCCACCTGGACGTGCCCCTACTGGAATCGGAGCACAGGATTGCAGGGTACCTGGAGCCTAGTGCAGGACTGTTTCTGCCATGACTAGACTAGGTATACTGTAGAGGATATTAAAATAGGGGGAAAGCCCTGAATAAGTATGAATGACGGCGTATGGTGCCAGGTTGCAGCCCAGTTTCTGATTGAGGAACAGGAAGAAACACCATACACTCAAAGCATTTGACTGGCCAAGAGCTTAACTGAAACTTATCTTCAGCTATTGAATGGCAGCCTTTAAATTGGGGTTCCATGACCATTGTTCCTTTGGGAATTTTCTGTGCACACACCAGGCCTAGCCAGTAGATGTCACTGTTGTATGATGGTAGGGTGGGGGAGCGTACTCACTCCATGGGCAGAAGCCTGTAGCTGCTCAAGGAGCAGAAGTTGAGTCCAGGAATTTAAACCGGGTCTCCTACGTGGAAACATAATAGGGCTGGGTCGGGTCATCCATTTCTTTCAGTCTTCCGTGCCCTCCAAGCAGAATCCAGTACTTGTGTTACCCTTCATCTGAGGGGTCTTTCTCATTGGTCCCTTACGTGACTTTTCCACCAGTCTCCACACCACATATTTTTTTATCTTCCCACTTTAGAAGAGGAATGCACATGTAGTTCAGAGAGCTCTTCCCCCATGGCATTTACACCTCCTCTGAATCCCACAGAAGTGTGGGCTAACTGCTTGTTTGGACCTGGTGTTTTGAGGCATGAGGGCATGGACAGTTGTGATGAAATACCTCAAAATCCCCAAATTAGAGTTTTAGAACTCTGCTTCTCGATTGACTCCTCTTGTATGTATGGTTTTACCGAAATCTGGCACTTCCGTGTGCATGTGCCGCGACTTACACGTCTATTTACAAAAGATGCACATTTCAACCAGTCTTTTGTAAAATCCCCATAAAACCTCAAACCTTCCAACTTGGACAACCGTTTTCTGACCCAGACATCCTAAGCAAATGAGGCTTCACATGTGTATTAAGTTAATCCGTATAACACCCTCTAGTAGTAGTAGTTTTTTTTTTGTTTGTTTTTTTAGTTAAACTTTTATTGCCAAGAAAAGAGGACGCATGTGTCCTGGGGAGCTTCTGGGAATTGTATGCTGCTCTTCATCTGTCATCCTCCTGTTAGTGACAGGCTGCCATGATACCAGGTGTCGCTGGTCGCTGGAGGGGAAAAAAAGGAACACACACGCCTTTGAACTCTAGAAAAACAACCTTACAGCTCATTAGAAACCTGCTCCCTGTGCCGATGCTATCTGTAAACAGGGCGAGAAGCCACCAGGGCTGGGGGTTTGAGCATTGAAATACGAGTCAGACTTGCTCCTGGGACACAAGCGCAAAGTCCATGTCAGGTGGGATTTGCATGGACACATCTCTTTAAATGCTTGGGCCCAAGTTAATCTGAGAGTAGTTATATTTATCGTATTGTTCTCTCTCTTATCTCCAATTTGGAAACTTTCAGGTAGTCGGTAACAGAAATGCTCTTTGCCAGGACTGGGATGTGTTGGGTCCGAATCCCCTGGCTTGGGCTTGTTGTCTAGCTCTGTGAAGATTCTCAGATGACCCCTGGTTGGTCCTAGGCCCGTTTCTTTGAGGCACTGAGTGTAATAAAATGATACACAGAGGCAGGTGTTTGTAGAATAAAATGTGCTTTATCCTAAGAAGTAAACTTTCTGCAGCTGTACAACATTTGGCAAAATATGTTACAATGGAGCTGGTACAGAGTGCATGGGAGACGGATAGATGTACATGTGATGGAAAATATCTGTGCTGTTGTGTGTCTCTCTCAAGATCCCATCCAACCAGTGCTTTAATGCACAAAAGAATTGTAAAAGCGTTCAGCATTTTCCTCAGTTATCACATTTGTCCTTTTGTTAGGGAGAGATGCTTCCTCTGGTCCCAGCTCCACTTATCGGCATATATCTTTGATTACTTTGGTATTTGCAGCTCCAGGAGTTGTTAATATGCGAAGTAATGCTCCATTGGTTTCTGAATGGTCAGCAAAGGCTTGGAGACATTCAGTCTCCCTACACTGACATCACCTCTAGAGGTAAAGTAAGAGTCGGAGCCTTTGATTGTGCAATATTTCCCAAAAACCTTAGTCAGGTTAACTCTGGCCACTGAACTGAATTGTGGGTAGGTTTGTTGAACACTGCTGTGCGATACTGACATTTCCAATATTGACACCCTCCTCCTTAGAGTTTGTGTGCACGTGTCTCTCAAATATTGACCTTGTAAAGCATGTTGTGGTCCTGGCTTTGGGAAAGGCACCCCGTGTCAGTCCTGTACACCTGTGCTTTTAGCTTGGTGCTAGATGCATGGAATGCTGTTCAATGCATCCATGGCCATCTGACAGATTTTAATGTCCAGTGAGGCTCATGAATGTGGGTGAACTCATGTGTAACCATTTCTTCCCTTTCTTGTAGAGATATCCTTAACTTCCTCCGATGTGGTGACTTGCCGCCCAAAGACCGTGTGAAACCAACTTACAAGGAAGCACAATATTATGCAGTAGGCCCTTTGCTAAGCAGTCTGGAGGAAGTGCAGCCTCTTACAGGGGAAAAGGTTAGGCAAGCTTTCCTGGACCTCCTGCCCTATTACAAAGGTAGGTTGGAAACAGAAAATACGCACCTGTGACATCGCAGCAGCAACACAGCTAGGGAATCCCAAAAATATCAACTTATCAGCATTTTATCTACTGTATCCCTTGCATTTATTCTTGACAACAAAATATTTCTAGAGTTTTGGAAAATCTGCCACACCAACTGCAGTTGAAATTCCCCATTCCCTGAGTCAGCCCTTGAGCTGTCCACATACATACAGGGTTAATCACCTTTGTGAGGCTTAAGGGTTAAGGCTATCTCAGCAGCATCCACAGGTATGTAGATTTCTAATGGTGGGCGTGGCTAAGAGGGAGGAGCTTCCAGAAGCTATAGCCACACCTTTCTAAGGAGTAGATTTGAAAAGGAAGCAATGAATATTTCTTTTACCCTTTTTGCTTGCCACGTGGTGTACAGTTATCTCATTAAGAGAATGTATACAAAGCAGCACCCAGCAACAGGAACCCAATTGCCAACGTTAGTTGATCTTTTAGTAAGTGTAGCTTTGCCCGTCAATTGACTGGCCTTTTTGATCACTGTGGGTCACCTTGTCAGGGGCAAGAGGGCAGGTAACATCATAGAAGGCCTTCCACTGAGAAAAATCCCCCCCCCCCCCTTTTTTATTTTATTGAGTTTCAACTTTGCTACATTAAGTAAACAAATAAGAAAAGTAAATCTACAATCACCATATAAAGGCAAATTTACAAGCAACAAAACACACAGAATCACACAAGTCCACATCAAGGAAGGCACTAGACTGAATAAAGGACATCCGTTAATTCAAAATCCCTTTTAAACATTCTCAGCCAAGATTATAATAATATAAAATATTTTATATTACTTGGGGTTTTTATCCATCAAAAATTTTCCTAATTGTTGCCCTTCTGAAAAAATATATTTTATACCCGAAAAAGTAACTATACATTTACATGGAAATTTTAAATAAAATGCTGTGCCAACTGCTAGGACCTTAGACTTTAACTGTAAAAAAGATTTCTGACGAAATTGAGTGGCCTGTGCCCCATCAGGAAATACCATTAGAGGTTGACCACAAAAAGGAATATTCTTTTTTTAGAAAAGTATAGTCTCATAATAACATTCTTCCCCTTTCCGAGCACAAGGTAACTGGGAGGGTTACCCGCCTACTAACTGCATTAAGGGAGGACTCTTAAAAACTGAGTCAAATCCATTTCATCAACATTAACATCCTGAAGTTCATCATCCTCCTCTATGGGCCCTTGAAATAACCTTCTGAGGCAAATAATAAATGAAAGAAACAGAGGAATCCTCAAAACCCATATATAACAAAGTCTCCTTAACATGCTTTTTAAGCAGCTCAAGGGGGGGAGAGGAGACAAACAACTGGAAAGTTTTTAGACATCTAAGGTTCCTCGTCTGATGCAAAGTGCCCGATGCCAGTCCATTTCAGTTCGCTGACACCCAACAGATCAAGTTGTACACGTTCCATTTCATTCTTGACCACCTCCAACTTCCCTTGGTTCATGCTTCGTACGTTCCATGTTCCAATGTGTAAGACATCTTTACAGCTTCTGACTCTCATTTCATGCGCAGCTACGGCCAAAATGGATGACGGAAGAAACTCTGAAAATTGCCCAGAAACGCAGAGAAGCTAAAGCCAAAGGAGAAAGAAAGACAATCGCAGAACTCAACAGAGATTTCCAACGTGCAGCAAGACAGGACAAGGAAAAGTACTACAATGACACTTGCAAGGAAATAGAAGCAGAAACTATTAGAGGAAGAACAAGATCGGCTTTCCTAAAGCTGCGAGAGTTAAAGAAAACGTTCCAGCCTCGAATTGGAATGTTACAGGATGTCAACAATGAGCCGCCTGACTGAAGACCGAACACAATTTAGGATAGCTATCCAGAGGGTCGCCATGAGTCGACTCCGACTCGACGGCACTTAACAACAACAACAAGGTTCCTCGCTCTAGCATTATTTTCTAACTTTTCTAATTTTATTATGCAACATTAAAACTATCCTCAGTGCAAGAATTCCCCAAGGTTTGAACATTCCCGAACGTGCCCGCCAACTTAAGTTCTCGCCTCTAAGCTAGCAAGAGAATCCCCACATTGTTGCAGCCTCTTTGGAGAACCATGAGAAGACTCGCAAAGCTGAGTGATTGTGTCCTTAAGAACCCCTCTCCATACGGTTAATTGCCAACCATATATCTTTTAATGAAATATCACTGGGACAAGAGCCCGGTAAAGTCAATTCATTTCCCGTGGGCAGCAGAGTTACTGGAACCGGATATTGTACAGTCCTGTTTAAAACAGAACTTAAAAGTCCAAATTCATCCACAGGTAGCGGGGTGGAGGCAGACACAGAAATGCGTACAGTTATGGAGGACACATCGGGAGAAGAAAAAAACTATGAGCAATAGTTGGTTGAGGGGGAGAGAAGTACGAACCCTTGAACTCAAGGACACTTCAGAGGGAGAGACATTTCCCGAGCTCTGCACGGCAGATGTACAACAAGATCCAACATTCACAACATGCTGGTCCATTGGGCCTTTCACTGTTTTCAACACACCGGACCCCTTGCTCTTCATTTTCCGCTTGCCCATTCGCAGGTATAAGGTACAGTCACTGTCCTCAGGTGTCCACCACCGGCACTCCAAAAGGGCTCCTAAGGGGCACATAGGCCCCTTAGGTCATGCCCCTTTGGGTACGCGGTTGTGTGCCGCAATAGCATCCAATCTTTTATCCCCCGATGCTGATAGGAAGGAGGAGCTCTGAAACAGGCCGGAGCAGATGGTAGGAGGACCTCTGTTTCAGCATCCTCAGACGCAGCAGTAATCCTGTTGGGTGCCTTCAGAGTCAGCAGTGAGAACGCATCTCTGCAAGAGCTGAAATGCAGACCACACTCCTTTAAATTTTGCTGCTTGCTCCTAAGAATCTTCTCCATTTAACACTCTTCTTTCAGCAGAGCGTAAGTCTTGGCATTTCATTGAGAGAAGGACATGACACTAACCTTTTTCTTTACCAAGGTCAGAACGACAGGCAGTCAGAAGCTTCTAGATGTTTGGAGTGCGTGCACATGCTAATAGCGCCTTTCCAGAATCACTCTTTGCATAACAAGAAATAGACATTTTACAATGGGAAGCTACATCTGCATGAAAAATTTATTTTGGCTTTTACACAGGGGCAGATCCAAGACCCCCCAAAACAGCACACGAACAACCATGCCCCCTGTGCCTGATTTCACCCTCCAACCTTTCTGTTCCTCTATCACGTGGTTTCAAATGACGCTGATCAACCCCTAATGGTAGTCTTGCAGCGCTGCCACTAAGGGGTCGAGCTGTACTGTTAGTGGTAGTAGCAGAATTCCTTGGTACAACCACTGAACCAACCGAACCCGGCGCCAGACAGAGTAGAAGTGAGTAAGAATCGCTCCTGCTCCTCACTGGACCACCAGGAAAAGCCCCTAGTAAGAGGCTGAGGGGGGGGGGCAGGGGAGGAGCGAGGCTGTTAATCTGTCAGGAGGGTCTGCAGGGGCCCATTTTTGCTGTTGGGAGAGGAATCGGGGGAGGGAGGTTATTGATATGTCAGGGGGCACAGGATACTAATGATGGCAGGGGAGTGTTGGGGGGGGGGTCTTCCTTTGTCCAAGGGTGGGAGGTATCAATGCTGGACGCGGCGATTTTAAAAAGCTGCAGATGTGGAAATTTGGGGAAAATAGGATGCCCCCCCACCCCCCCATGTGCAGCTTTTTAAAATTGGCGCTTCCAGTGGACATCCTGGCCAATCCACATGCTATCTTGCACATTTTTGGAGGTATTTTACAATAGGCTCCATGTTTGTTAGAGCCTTTTGTCAGGCACGAGGGGAACTGTGCACATCCTATCTTGGACATCTCAATGCTATGGCTTTCATAGCTAGTCCTTCCTTTTTTTCTAATTCAGCTTTAATGCTTAGTTTCAAACTATTGCAGATTTTCTGTGGAGACCTTCACTGGCCCCAGGATCAAGGCATCTGAGTGCTATGAAACTCCCTGTACCTCCCACAGAGTTTGTGGTTGACACTTCTGTGCACCGCCACATTTAAAACTGTTTCATAGATCCTGCTAAAGGCCTAATTAGTGGAAGGACAGTTAATCCCCAGTAGCCACCAGAAAATCCCAAGGTCACCGTTACGGTTAAATGCATCCCCTGTGACTTGAAATGTTCAGACCAGTTCATTGACCTGTAGTTACAGCCCAGTAACAAGACTGTATTTCCCTGCATGCCTTGCAATAGTTACCTGTCGATCTTTTCTGTTGTTTAGAACATTTGGAACGAATAATTCAAATAGCTAAACTTAGAGCTATGCAGAAAAAAGCAAGATTTGCAAAGCTGAAGATCTGTGTTTTCAAGGAAGAGATGCCCGTTACTCCATACGAATGTCCTTTGTTCAACTCTCTCCGCTTCGAAAGGAACGAAAATGAGCCTAAACTGTTTGAGCATCACTGTGACGTCGATGTCTCTTTTGGTCCCTGGGAGGCAGTTGCCGACGTCTACGACCTCCTGCACTGTATTGTAACTGACTTATCAAGTAGGGACATTACAGTAGATTACCAGTGCATCGGAGTGTGCGATAAGCATCTGATAAACCATTATTATTGCAAACGTCCCATCTACGAATTCAAGGTTACATGGTGGTGAGCTTTGAGTCCCCCCCACTGAATGCAGGCATCTTGAATTCTCGTGGCATTTGTGCAGATGCGAAGGCTTTGTGGAAACACATAGCTATTGGAATGGTCACGCATCAATCGTATTGTGGAGATCTGAGCCACCGGCTGCAGAGCGTCTCAGCGGAGAGGAGTCTGCCTGAAACCGGGGCAGAAGATCAGTGACGCGAGGCGCGGCGTGATGTCGTATAAATATTCATCTCTGATAAGAAGCCAGATTTTGCCAGAAGCAGACACTGGCTCAACAGCATCCGTGAGTTTGGTTTAAAGTCAACGGCACGAACCTCGGTCTGTGAAATGCACCGTAGATGTGACTCTCTCCCCGGACGATACGCAGCATCTCTACATGTTTCCCAATGGACCATCCTTCATGAATACCGAAATGACGCCATTTACATTTCATTCTGTGCTCTGTCTCTGCTGTCTCAGTGATGTTGACCTGTGGTAGTCGTTGACCAGATGTAGACATTGAAGATGTAAATATAAAGTTATACAGGGGAGAAGAGAAGCATTTGTCAAACCAATATAGGCATTTAGTGGTTGCTTGGCTGGGTTTGCAGTCTGTTTATGAATGTATACACCTACACGAGGAAAAGTTACATTTAAAAGAAGCTTTTTATTTATTTTTTTAATTGGGTTAGTGCACCAGCTATGCATTTCCTGCACTTTTATTGTCTTTAAAAGTGGAAAGAAACAAGAAATCTATGAATGTCAACCATACTGTGAATCTCCCTGATAGGCAATAGTACAGCTTTTCATATATACTACAGTTTTTAATGATAAATTAAGTAGCACATTCAGTAGATTTTGAGCAATGTGACTCGTTGTAACACAGGGTATTAATCCCTTAGAGAGGTTCAGGTTTGTTCCTCCTTTTTTTCCAGCAGCACAAAAGTACCTAAAAAATAAACGCATTCCAGCTGGCAATGGCAATAATTCTTTTCCCTGCATTGGGTGTTTGCACTGAATTGTAAATCGGGCAGCCTATGAATGGTACAATGACGTTTTCTGATTGCCTACAGGAGCAGGCATTAATGAGCTGCAAGATGTTGATTGCCGCAAGCAACCTTCATTAATTTGCCTTAAAAAGAAGGACAGGTAATGTTTACCATGGCAAGAAAGCCATCAGTAGAAGACTGTAGCAAGTGTCGGCCTTGGAGGAATCCAGAGCCTGCTTTGTCGGAATGGACTCTGGTTTTAAAAGGGGGTGGGGACTCTTGTTTATAAGTGGATACGTGATTTTAATAAATGGAGGTGTCGCAAGAGTTCAAGAGCAACTGAATATACAAAGCAGTCACTAGTGTGAGGTGGATAACAAGATGATCATTGTTAAATAGCACTAGTATAATGTTAACTGACTAGAGGTATATAAATGTCCATATTGTATTTCTTGGCTTTTAGTCTTCATCTGAGTCCTTCCACAGCCATGTCCTTTCAACCTACATACTTCCTTCCAGTAATAGATTTGTGCTAGGTTTGTTTTAAACGGTTTTATTGTTCAGAAAGATTAGGTGACTTGTGGTCTGCGGGGGTGGAGTACTAAAGCACCTTAGTTTCAACCCTGCATTAAGAGTGTTACGATTCAGGGCCATTTTGCAGCCCATTTCCTAAAGAGTGCTAAGCAGTTAGTGTAGGTTACAGTTAATCCCACGCTGTGACCCACAATAACTGTTAGCACGGGACTAGCACAGTTTAGCGCATCTTGATTTCTGTGGCAACTGTGCTGTGTGCGTTGGGGTGGTAAGTGGATAAGTTAGGAGTGGAGTGAGGCAGGGTGAGTGCCTTGCGGCCAACGGGTCCTGTGCTAAGTTCAAGGGTGCCATTAGTGCAGGTGCACTTAACTACCCCCCCCCCTTCTTCTAGGGTAGAGGTAATTGCACCTGTGGAATTTTAGGCCACGTTAGAGCTTTCCACACTCCTGACAGTTAACACAGGGCTGTTGCACCTATTGTAGCTTGTTTTGAGATTATGGTCACGTTTGGGTGTGATACTATCGTGCCCTGTAGTAAAAGACCCCTTTTGCTTTTTTGCAAAGTGAGCCAAATGTAGCTATGGGGAAATGGCTACTTGCCGTCTGCCTCCCTCTTCTTCTTCTCTTAATTGTCCCACACCCCGTTCATAATTTTGTAGCACCTCCATGCAGGTCAAACACAAGTGTTTCCGCCATCCTAAGCAGACTCTCCATGCTGCCTTCTGAAGACTGCGGTGCTGCCCCCCCCCCCCCTCTCACAGCATCCATCTTCTCACCTGGGGGTGGGGAGGGGGACAGCATAGCGATGCCTCTACTGTGTCAGGCTTTAAAGTGCTCACGCTAGCGCACTCATGGCCTTCCGCTCCTACCCTCCTCCAACGCAACTTCCTGTTGGAGGGGGCAGGAGCGTCAGACCATGAACTTGCTAGCAGGTACTCTTTTTTTTTTCCTTCAATACTTTATTTAATAATTTCCGATACATGCCAACAACAGTCATTCACGAGTCTCTGAGCGAGGTGTATTCTAATCCCCGCTCAGAAGTTATTAACCTGTACATGTATTGCATATCCAATAACACAATTTCGCAAATCGTTTATGATTGTAGATTTCTCCCATTTAACCCCCCCCCCTCTGGAACCCTCTCACCCTCCCCCACCCAGTTGCAATCGCAGTCACCAACTGAAAACCCTATTCTGCCACTTGACCCACCCAGCCCAGTCCCATCTTTCCCCCCTTACTTCCACTGTATGTGTTACCCCTTGGGAGCGCCCCCCCCCCCTGTCTCCTAGGAACCCACGTTCAATATTTCATTTCTGCATCATGGGCTCAAGGTCTGAATATATGGTTCCCACATCAGCATGAAGAAGGACCACCTCCGCACACTACCTTTAGCCCTCCATCGTTCCGCCAACATCAGTTGCTGAAAGCTATTTCGCCATTCCCAAAAGGACGGCAGATCCGAATCTCTCCATCTGTGAAGTATCGGGCCTTTCCCAACTACACATGCTTTCCGCACCCAGAGCCTAGCAGGTACACTTTAAAGCCGGACGCAGCGGAGGTATCACTGTGCCACGCCGCTCCCCCCTGGTGAGCAGATGGATGCTGCGAGGGGGAGCAGCGTGGCAGGCCAGGTGGTTTTGAACTACTGTTTTGCTGCAAGGAGCTGATGCTGACCCCTGGGCCTGCTGCTCTAGGTGACCGCCTAGTGGACGGGCCAGCACTGCCTCCATGGGTCACTGAAGGCATGATAAGGACAGGAGGAACAGCTCAGTAAAGTTGACCTGCATGGAGTTTAAGAATGAGTTTCAGAAGAGGCTGGTGCTCACGGCAGCCGTGGGGATTAAGGAGCAAAAGATGTAATATTGAGAGGGGGGGAGAAGGGATATATGGTAACCGGTCAATATTCAGTAAGCAGCTTTTTTAAAACTCCAGCCATGATGTTTAAAAAAAACAACACATTTATTCAGTGCTGCTATATGAATAGACGGCACTGCTGCAAAAATATAGACAGCGATGGCATGCACCTGGATTAAGCTAATTCTGTAATAGTTCTATCCTAACTTAACCCGCTTCACTATATGGCTAGCCACTGAATCGCTGCTGTCTGTGTAGACAGGCAGAACCTCCTATACAGATATTTCCGCTGACTGCTACGGTACCATCTGTATAGTGCCTCTGAAAATTCATGGATAGGGGACCAACATTTAGCAGTCGCAGCTCATGGTAGGAGTCCCTATAAATATCCAGCTCAATAGAAGCTTATTGGCTGAGGGAGGGAGAAGATGAGAGGTTCTCGGAGGGACAGCGCAATGGCAGCCACAGCCGGGCAGCAGAATGGGTGAAACAAATGGTTCTTTTCTGCCAGCATACACTGTTTCTGTGGCTTTTTCCGATTCTCCTATCTATGAGTCTGAAGATAGCCGAAGAGGCAGATCCAGGCTTGACCGACTCTCTTACGGTCTGAGCACCGGTTTCTAAGCAGGATCGGTGACCTGGGTTGGTTGCTTCCATTCGTCAGTCACTGTTTCTCCTGCTTCCGCCCTTCCACATTCTTTTGCCATTGTTTGGGTTTCAAATTGGTCAGATCCATGTATCAGATTCTTCTTTCATTTGGGGTGGGTCCTGGTCCATAGTCTCACATGTCTTAGTGTCAGTACTGTGCATTTTCATGTTGACCTTGCAGCATTTTTCACTGTCCACCTTTTGGGTCCCCATCTGGGCTAAAATAACACTCACTTCAGGAGTCTGACATCCTAATGATGTGATCAATCCAGTGAAATTGGCATCAGATGAGCGTGCCTCCGTGCTTATGGCGTTTGCTTGCAAAAAGAGCATTAATGCCTAGCTGCTGACTTACCTGGTTCCAGTGGGGACATTTTAGGCCAGTTCTAGTTTTCAACTTGCATTCCTGATGTGGGACAGTGTTTATAGTCCCTGATTGTACCTATTGGAATGACTGCTGACATCCTCATGGGATAGTATATCAGGATAGGGTTATCAGAAAGTCAGGAATGGAGCCGAATAATCTGGCAAGCTATGCTAATATTGGTGCCTGTATTCATTAGCTTATTAGTCATCATAGAGTTTATATCCCACTGAATGCTTCAGGTATATACTCTCCTAAGCCAACCAAAGTAGTGCTGAATAAATGAACATGGATCCTATAAACCAGAGCTTGACAAACCCAAGGCAAAGGTCCGCCATGAGGACTAAAAAATCAGACCTGGCACCTGGGGTTTCAGAGCACATGGGCGGAAGTGCAAGAGAAGGTCGTGATAGCAGATAGGACCAGCGATGTGTGCTTGTGGGGATCTCATCTCCCAAGACTTGCTGGTGCCGACCTCAGGCAGAAGTGCTGAAATTGGCCGTGATCATGACCGATTCTGGCGGTTCTGCCCGAGCTGAGCCTGCAACAAAAGGTTAGAGATGGCACAGATGCCTGAAGAAATGTAAAAGGGCAATAGGTTTTAGTAAATAATGAATGGTGTGGGGGGGGGGGGGAGAAGAGAGAGTTTGGGAAGGGGGTGGAAGAGCGCATGGGAAATAAAGGGCACAATGTGTATGTGCAACAGGTGCACCCCTCTCCCCCAAATTATCAGATAATTATAGAGATAGAGGGTATCCTCAAACGATAATACAGCGAGCATATCGTAGAGCGCTTTATAATAACAGAGCGCTACTATTGGAATCTAAGAAGGAGAAAAATGAAAGTAGGGAAAGTATAAATTTAATTACAAAATATTCTCCATTAAGTTTTAAAATTCAACGTATATTGGCTAAACATGCAAATGTATTAAGTAAGTAATTTATATAGGAAAAAACAACCCAGCCATTTAAAAAACGAATGGGGGAACACAAAAGTCATTTAAAATGTAAAATCAAGGAAGCACCATTGGTCCAGCATTGTCTTGAGAAAGAACATAAGTTTGAAAACCTTACGTGCTTTTGCATAGATAGGGTGTCGTCAGGTAGAGCAGGGAAATCACAAGAACAGACACTGATTATGCAGGAACAAAGGTGGATTTTCATTTTGCAGTCATTAACCCCAAAAGGATTAAATATGCAAACTGATTGGGCGGCTTGTATATAGGACAATGAAATGGTTAAGAAACTCTTTAATTAAAAAATTCTTTAACAAAATGTATTTTTAATTTAATGTGACTAGTAGGGGGCAGTTAAATAAAATCATAAAACTTATAAATAGATAAAGGTAGTAACTCTGAAGAGAAGGATAGTCATTTTTCGCTAAGCACTCTTATGAGTGAATCAGTTTAAGGTGGATTGCCATTGATGGCGTTTAGATAACTGAATAATTAATCTTGATGGTTTTTTGAATGGGTAGGGTGCTTTGAGATGTTGAGGAAGGAGCATTTAGGGTGCATGTTGGTACGCATGCAAGGCGTTTTTTGGCAAGGAAGACCGATAGAAGGCTGTATGCCTCACGATAATGTCTGCAGCATCATTAAAACTAGTAAGTGGATATATATATATATTTTTTTATTAAAATAGGAATAAAATAGGGCTATGATAGAGTATAAGAGTATTGATTTTAGTAGTAGAGGTTCTTTTTTGTATTTATAGAGTATTGTGCCGTGAAAATCTTGCAGAAACCCCTGAAGAAACTAGGAAGAGTGAAACGCAGTAGAGGCGCTGGAAAGAGGCGTTGGGAATTAAAGATTAGCATTTTTCAAGCACGCTATAAGTTTACTGGTTTATGTGTAACGGTGTTTGAGAAGGTCATTGATGCAAATAGGCACTATAGATAGACATGAATGAAGTCTAGCAATGCGTGCAGGCAAGTCTGAGACCTCTCACACTTTTTGGTATAAACGACCATGAGAAAAGAATAGACTGAGAAACAAATACTATAGAATTTTTAAGGATCTATAAGCCTTTAGGATATATATAGAGTGAATGAACAACATCGTTTGAGACAAATGTTATCACTCTAAGAGAAGACCAAATCAATTTGTTAGTTTACAAAAATCTGTGCTAAACAATAGCATGCAATTTGTTTGGTTAAGGGTATAACATGGGTACTGATGGTGTGTTGCAGTTAGTGTGAGTGTTTTGGGCACATGCCAAATGTGCCTATTGCCGTTAGGGTGGGCACACATAAATGCCATATCAATGGTTGGCATGAAATTCGCTCATGTGCCCATTAGCCTGGTGCTACATGTTAGTATCATGCTATTGGCAGGGACAGATGCACACACTCCCAAAAATTAGCACGGGCCTTGGCACAAATTCAGCAGCACAGTTGCATGCTACCGGCTCGCACCTTAGTAAACGTGCCCCCAAGTGTCCCTGCAAGACATTTGTGCCTTAGTCACAAGCTACTGCCCAGAATTGTATAGGTCTCAAAAAATCCATATAATCAACTAACCTAAAGCAACTAAAACCAGCATTGAGCATATGTTTCATAGAATTATTTCCCCACAGCCAATGGTTTCCACCAGACATGTCTTCTGGGGAGGGGGATGCAGAAAGCACCACTGGGGGAGAACCCCCTCCCTCTCCCAGGCCCATGCCACATTCAGGTAGGCCTAACTGCTTCAGCTGCAGGCTTCTAGTTTATTCGATATACTGCAATCGACTATGTTATCTAAGCAGTTTAGAAAATTAAAAAAAAGAAATCAGTCCTGACAGCATTCAGAAAGTTTTGAAGGGGAAATATAATGAATTTCAGGTTGGAGGCAGACCGACCACAATTTTAAAGCAGGGGTTCTCAAAGCAGTTCTCGGGACACACCTAGCTAGTCACAATGAATATGCGTGAGAGAGAGCTGCATATAGCAGAGGCAGAACATGCAGAACTTTCTCATGCATATTCCTTGTGGTTATCCTGAAGACCTGACTGGCGAGGTGCGTTCCGAAGACTGGGTTGAGAACCCCTGGGCTAGAGCAAAGTATCTCAAACTATATCCCCACTTAGCAAATAAAAAGTGCACCTGTATTTCACAGTGCTCCATGGGGCAAAATAGATAACAAGGCATTCATACTGGCTCTTTTCGTGCTGTGGAAGTTATTGTTTGAAATAAAATACAATCATAAACTTCCATGTTCACAAATACAACGTTAACATAATTTTCTTCCCCAACCCTCCTCCTCCCAACCCTCCCCATCCATAATCTCAACATCTCTGCAAGTACATAAACAGAACAGACCATTCTCTCTCAAATTTGTCCAATATTTGGGGTCCTTTCACAGTCAGCTTTTCCATTAGTATAACCACTCTTAACCTAGTGATACGCTCAGCAAATTGGGGGCTCCGATTGTCACCACAGATATGCTATTTCACAACAGGCCGACTCATAAGGAACCCAGTTGCCAGTATGTCATTAGGATCCAATGGGATACCCAACTCAAAAATCTCCTTCGGAAAGCTCTGGTTTTCTGCCAGGATAATTCTATTTTTAGGCACTGCCGCCAGATATGAAAACAGGAACCTGTACCGCCACAGGCACGCCAGCATTGTGTCGATACCGATGGGAACATTTTATTCAGTCGAGACGATGTTAAATACCATCGCACAACAATTTTTTCACATTGATACTGATACAGCTTAATATAGTCAAACATCATTCTCTCTTGCTTTTCTGTTAACTGCTTCCTCTCCCGTGCATCCAGATTTGCAAATTTCCTGAAGCTTGGAGCTTGCAAAGCCGTATAAAGAACCAAAATAAGATCCTTCGATCTTTTCTTCCCATACCATAGGGATCCTTTCACACTGATGTTTCCGTATACATACTGAACATAATCTGTGTTGTGCAAACTCATCCTTCAGTTCCTCAAAACTAATAATTTGCTTGTCATCTACAAATTGCTAAAAAGCCTTTAAGCCCAAATGTTTCCACCTAAGGTATACCCAACCCTGAGGCAAATTACTCTGTAAATTATAATGGAACTAATAAAGGAAAAAGCTTGACGCCTCTATATTTTGGCCAAAATTGTTAGTGCATGTCCTGAAAATGGGTTAAGTTCACTCTGGGCACACTTAAGTTTCTTCCCCATCCACAGCAATTACTACAAAGGACATCCCCTACAGGTTGCCTGCTCCACCCTCACGTATCTTTTCCAATCCCTCCTTCCCTCCAGTCCAGCAGGTGCTGTAATTGCACATCAGCATAACTACCCATCGCACGAGCACCCCTCTCTAGCTCAGAGCATCTCCTACCCCACCATCTTAGACACCCACCATAACTCAACCCGCTCTGCTTTTCTCCACATGTTTTAAACCCCACTCCCAAAGGGTGGTCTGATTAATGTCTCTTTTTACTCTGTTGTAATAGCTCTATGGAAATTTGTTGTAACCTACTACTATTAAATGTTTGTCTACACCTTGTTAACTGTTCACTGTTTTGACTGGTAGAAAAACGGTATACTAAAAATCAGTTAAATAGGTAACCTCAATCCCCCTAATTCTTTAGGACTGTGCATAATTTTTTGGGCAACTCTAGGTGGCTGCATCTTCCATATGAATTGAAAGGCTGTCCTCTACAAGGTTCTGAACTCACTAGAAGGAATAGCTATGAGCAAGGTCTGAAAATGAGTACAGTAGTCTTGGCAAGATGTCGCCTACTGAAATGGGTATCTTTGCTGCAAATCTTGTACCACACTGGGCGTCAGACTCATGTTAAGAGTCTCAGTTTGTTCCTATTTATCTTGGACCCAAAGACTACCCCATAATCCTGAAGCTCCCAAATCAACTCTGGAATCAACTTCAACGAGCCCATCAGAACCAGAATGACATTGTCAGCAAAAAGTGATATCACATGTTTTGCTCCCTCTAGGAATATCATTCTCCTGAGTGAAAGGTTCCATGACCAGGGCAAATAACAATGGAGGGAGAGGGCACCACTGATGGGTCCCTCTACCTAGTGGGAAGGAATCAGTATAGCTCCCATTTATCTTTATCCAGGTTCTGGGTATGCAATAGAGCGCTTGGATCCATTGCAGAAAAACAGGCCCAAGGCCCACCTTCCTGAAGACTACAAACCAAAAATCCTAATGCACTCTATCAAATGCTTTCTCAGCACCAACTGAAAGCAGCCATGGTTTCCTCTTTCTCTCCCTTGCTTTTCATACAAGGTTCACTGCTCTCATATTATCAGTCGCTAATCTCCCATAAATAAACCCTGTTTGGGTCTGTCTTAATCAAATCTGGTATTAACTTGGCTAGTTGATTGATGGATATTTTTGCCACTATTTTTATATTCACATTAAATAGAGATATGGATTGATACAATCCACAACTGTGACACTAGATCTCAGCCTGACTGAGCTGGAAGTACGAAGGAGTGCGAGGAAACTGCTGGGTAAAAATAAAATGTGAACATCACCACTTCCGTGTGGCTGGCTTCCATGTATGCTGTAAGTAAGGTAGCAGCATAAATAGACCCTTCAAAAGAGTAAACGAAACGAAAGGTTAGGTCTAGCTTTAGATATGTTTGTTGCTTTTCAGGACAGGAGTTTCCCATCTTTGACCTGAAGAGCTGCGCTACTACACAGTGACAGATTTTTTTATTTTGCTACCTCTATGGAGTAGGAGTGTCTATACACCAATCATCTGGAACTCATTACTGCTCACTCTAAGGAATACTGAGGAAACTAGAGACTTCAGAAAGAAACTAAAAACCTCTCTCTTCCAAGAGCACTTCGGCACTGAGACCCCATAAAGTAGACACTGTCAACATAACCAACCCACCTCCCTCCAGAAACTGTCACAAGCCCTTATCAAACCATCATCACCTCCGCAAACCACTTCACCTGAAACATATTGCATCCCCAACAACCTCAACTGTACATAGTTTAATCCTTTATACCCATCCTTGACTCTCCAAGTTTTATATTCCATGTTATATGTAACCATTGTTCTACTAAAAGTTTTATATACAGCACTGTGCTCCATGTAAACTGTTTCAACTAGTAGAAAAAAAGTATAAAAAACCCCTGTTAAATAAATAAATAGTTTTATGAGTAGCAGTTTGCCTTTTTATTAAGCCTGACAACATAGGCCAAGAGCAGCATTATCTGGTTTCATCTCAGTTGCCCTAACGTCTATATTTTCATCTGGCATTACCAGCAACCTTTTTGCTTCAGAAAGTGAATCAGCAATCTCATATGCATTTGTTAATTAGGGTTAATGTGCACTAATTGATTTTTTGAAGCTTGTAGACTTCCATTATGTCGTTAGGTATGGTTGCTGGTGCACCTCATTCATTTGAATTATGATAATTTGTTGCTGAATCTGCATCATAATTACTGTTAATTAACACGTTACCCTTTTAGTAATGTCTAATCATCACTGAATACTTGAGCTGCTTGAATGTTGTACATTTTTTCTCAAATAGTTAAAAAAGGTTCATATTTTTATACTGCTTTATCATTGTAGTCAAAGTGGTTTACATTGTAACTTGAACTTGGTAATGTACATTAAACAAGGACATTGATAACTTGGATTTTTCTGAGGCAATGGAGGGTTAAGTGACTTATCCAAGGCCACAAGGAGTGCTAGTAGGAATTGAACCCTGGTCTCTTGATTCCCAAGCCAGTGCTCTAACCATTAGGCTACTCCTCCACTCCATATTTGGTGAGATCACAATCAAGACAGACCTTGTGTTACATGTGCCTTACAGAAAAGCATTAGCAATCTTGTCCTGATTCATTTCCACAGCATGCTTATTTGGATTCTATATTGTCTTATCAAAATGCAATTTTTCCTGAAAAAAAGGTTTATTTTACTAAATTAATTCATATTACTCCATGATTATCAGTTAATCATTTTTTTGTCGTTGAAATTCTTGCTAATAGTCCATTATTTTAGGAGATAGGGAAGGGAGGGAACCTTTGTGAAAATGACTGGCTAGCTGGGATAGTGGAGTTGGCTGGGGGGTGTACCAGTCCTCCCCAGACATCTCCTGATGGGGATCGGAAGCTGTCTAGGGGGAATCAGCACTGAAGGGTGGAGGCAGGAACTTCTTTAAATATTATTGGTGTTGCAGATCTCTACAGGTAACACAGGTCTCCATGGGAAATCCAAAACCTCTATTGTATCTGCAGGGGGGAAGCTTTTCCCATAATGGTTATGTTCCTAATCACCAGTTGGGTGCTACGTCAGTCTGCAAGACAGACTTGGTAACACATGTCCAAGAACACAGAAGTGAGGAGACAGTGAAGAAGAATGATTTGTTAGCCATTTCTATTTATTTATTTATTTTATGCCACTTTAGTGACAAATGACATTCAAAATGGTTTACAATCCAAATAAAATACAATAACAGAAAATATACAAAAATAGAGTGCATTAATACAATAAACCAAAAATGTACTACTGTTACCTGCCTCTCCATTTTTAACGAGCCATCGATGAAAATGAATCCTCTACTCTCATCCCAGCAGCAATTATAATCTGCAGGAAATTTTAAAAAGGTTTTAACCTCTTTTCTAAAAGTCAACAAATTCATCTTCTTGCTTAGATTTGCCAGTAAGCTATTCCAATGGTCTGGACTAACCGCGCTAAATGCTTTAGCTCACCAGACTGTCCTCGAGGATGATTCGCACCCTTGGGGGGCCCAGATAATTACCCTGGGAGGATTATAAATGGCTCCTAGGAACATCTATATTTTTAAATACAAGGGCTTGAAATTTCTTACCACCTTAAAATGTTAAAAGCAACAATTTTTAAAGACACACCTCTCTTTGATAGGTAGCCAATGTAATTTTCCTAACAAAGGGCAAGCGCTCATATCGCTTCTCTCCCAGTATAAAACCTAGCTACTGCATTTTGCCCTACCTACAACTTTTTCAACAACTTTCCCATTAATCCCATTGCACCAGTCTAGAATACTTAGAAACATACTAATGATAACGGAAACATGGCTATCTTCCTGCGACAATGTCATCCTCAACCAGATGACACCCCCAGGTTACTCATTCTTCGCTTGTCACAGAGCCAATCAAAGGGGAGGTGGCACTCTCATTATTGCCAAATCCTCACTCCAATTTAGACTGAGTAATACCACAAGTACAACTCACCTAGACACACTCTCCATAACAAATGATACCTGTACCATCAACCTTTTATACCGAGCTCCCACTCCATCTCCAGATGACCTTCCCTCCATAATCAACATTGCTGGTAACCACACCAACCCACGCACCCTAAACTGGTTAATAGGCGACTTCAATCTGCCATCCCTACATGACTCGCACTCATCAGCCTTCCTCGATGCAATGAACCAACTTGGCTACAACCAACTGATTGATGCTCCCACCCACAACAAAGGAAACAAACTTGACTTGATCTTCGCACCCCACGCTGCTATCAACTCCACTGAGAGTCTGTTGATCTCAATAACACCCATTCCTTGGTCAGATCATAACCTACTTCTCTTTGACATACCCAACATCCACCCCGGCAACAATTGTAAAATAGTCAACATACCCTTAGAAACACGATAGCACGCTATCAACCTTTTGATAAGAATGAAGTCCTTGAGAAGATCTTGCCTCTCCTTACCAATACCTCTACAGACCCTGACGATCTAGTATCGAACTGGAACGATGCGTTCAAGGAGGCTGCACACCTACCAGCCAACACCAAGAGACAATCAAAACGCGAGCATGCACCTTGGTACTCCCAAGATATACGAAAGTCTCTAATCCAGCTCCGCAAACTTGAAAGACATTGGCGCCGCTCACGGACATCTGAGGCTCTATGTGCATATTCTGCACACCTACAAGCTCACAGACAGATGACAATGGAAAAGAGAAAACAACACCACTCTGAAACTTTGAAAAGATCCATGAACAGGCCCCGTGACCTATTCTCCATTGTGAAAACCCTCACAGGTGACTTTACCCCTCCCCAAGACCAAATGCCTCACCCACAAATCTACTCAAACTACCTTCAGTCAAAAATCATCCAAACCAACATTAACGCCTCCCCCACATCCCCCATCCCTGCAGACATCATCCCGCAACCAACTGTGCTGTCACAATTCCACGAGGTCTCTACCAAACAAATCGAAGAAATCTTCTCTTCTATTAACCTTACCACAGCACCTAATGACCCCTGTCCCTCCAGCTGGATCAAAGAATTGCGATCTACCCTCAGCCCAACCATAAGCAGGATCCTCAACCAATCCTTTACAGCAGGTTCCTTCCCACAAAGCCTGAAATTCACATAAATCCGCCCACTGCGAAAAACCTGCAAACTCGACCCATCCAAAGTCGAGTCATTCAGACCCATCTCAAGCATCCCTTTGTTGGCAAAAATTATAGAGAAGGTAGTTCAACTACAAATTCAACAGCACATCGACGCTGAAGCACCACTGGACCATTCACAACATGGATTCAGAGAAGCACATGGTATAGAAACCATCCTTACTACCTTATTCAACAACCTAGTCATGGGAATTGATGATCTACACCAAGGATTCATCCTTATTTTCATGGATATTGCGGCCGCGTTTGATTCTGTGAACCACGAGACACTATTACTCCGCCTCAGAGACAAAGGTATACAAGGTCTGGCCTTAGCATGGTGCAGGTCATATTTGAGCGACAGGCCACAACAAGTCAGAGTAGGATCCACTACATCTGACCCATTCATACTCAAACAAGGAGTCCCCCAAGGTTCATCCCTTTCATCTCTCATGTTTAATATATATATGCAACCTATCTGCGACCTGATCCGCTCGTTCAACATTCAGTGCTTAGCATATGCAGATGATATCCTGATGTACTCATCCTTTAAGCTTGACCAACCAGATTTCTCAGCAATAACAAAATGCTTCGATGCAGTTTCCGAATGGCTCCTCTCCCAAAACTTACGCATTAATCACAGCAAGACCGATGTCCTTTTTGTCACTCGAAATCAGAACTTCATACCACCGCCATCCCTTCGAGTCAACAACTTCGACCTCACAGTCAAACCTACCATCCGGTACTTGGGCATCATCCTCGATCAAAAGCTGGACATGTCACCGCATATCAAGAATATCACTAAATCTATCTAACACAAGATACGGTCAGTACGCCACCTTCGACCACTACTTGACCCTTCTGATTTCCGCTCCATATTCCAAGCACTGGTAACCCCCCACCTTGACTTTGCCAACATTATCCTCCTTGGGCTCCCACAAGCAACATTGAACCCACTTAGGCTAGCCATGAATTCTGCAGCAAGAATACTCACCGGAACATCTAGATCGGACCACATAACTCCAGTCCTGATGAGCCTACACTGGCTGCCTCTACATGCTAGAATCATATACAAAGCCCTCGTTCTAACTTTCAAGGCCTCAAAAAATCAGCCCCCCACCCCGCTCACCAAGCTCATCCAACCTATGCCACCCAACAGAAGCAGACGCTCGTCATGTTTGAACAAACTAGAAATGCCTAAAACACTCACGAAATGTTCAAAAACAACATCCAATAGAGCCTTCTCACTATTTGTACCAGGAGCATGGAACTCTCTCCCCCCAGAAATTCGTTCCATCACTAATATAATTTCATTCAGAAAGGCTATCAAACATCATCTGTTCCTAAAATACTATTCCAATCTCATTCCCCCCAGCCAATCCCAACATAATGCACATCTTCACCAAAACTCACACTTAACACAACCCCAACTAGAAAATTCGTTAGCCTGACACTCCTCCTGTTACTTATCCGTTTCTCACATTACAATACCTAACCATGCCCTTCATATGATGTTTAAACCTCTACTTACATAACACTGTACATAGTTTTTCACCCCTGTTCATCCAAGTTTGTATCCACTGTTTATTGTAAACTCAGTGTAACATGTTACATTGTTGTATACTTTGTTCAAATGTAAACCGCACTGATTGTAATAGCGCGGTATATAAGAAATGCAAATAAATAAATAAATAAATAAACATAGAAACATAGAAACATGATGACAGAAAAAGACCACATGGCCTATCTAGTCTGTCCTTCCATAACAACTACAACAGTCCACTTTTTACCTTTAGAGATCCTCTGTGTTGGTCCCATGCTTTTTTGAATTCAGTTACTGTCCTCATCTCTACCACCTCCACTGGGAGACTATTCCATGGATCCACTACTCTTTCTGTAAAGAAATATTTCCGCATATCACTCCTGAATCTATCTCCCTTCACCCTCATCCCATGTCCCCTCGCAGCAGAACTTGCTTTCAATTGAAAGAGGCTCTCTCCCTGAACATTTATGCCACGGAGGTATTTAAACATCTCAATCATATCACCTCTATCCCGCCTTTCCTCTAAGGTATACATATTAAGATCCTTAAGTCTGTCCTCATATGCTTTATAATGAAGCCCATTAATCATTTTAGTAGCAACCCTCTGCACCGACTCCATCCTGTTCACATCCTTTTGAAGGTGCGGTCTCCAGAATTGCACACCATACTCCAAATGAGGTCGCACCAAAGACTTATACAGAGGCATTATCACCTCCTTTTTTCTGCTAGCCATTCCTCTCCGTATGCACCCAAGCATCCTTCTAGCTTTTGCCGTCGCCTTTTCTACCTGTTTAGCTACTTTAAGATCATCAGACACAACCACGCCTAGGTCCCGCTCTTCTTTAGTGGACAAAAGTACTTTACCTCCTATACTGTATTGCTCCCTTGGATTGCTGCAGCCCAAATGCATGACCTTACATTTTTTAACATTAAATCCCAGCTGCCAAATTCTAGACCATTCTTCAAGCTTAGCTAGATCCCTCCTCATGTTATCTACACCTTCCTGGGTGTATACTCTATTGCTGATTTTGGTATCATCTGCAAAGAGGCAAACCTTACCCGACAGCCCTTCCGCTATATCACTAACAAAGATGTTAAAAAGAATCGGACCAAGGACAGATCCCTGGGGCATACCACTGGTAACATCCTTCTCCTCAGAGTGAGCTCCATTTACTTGTACTCTTTGTCGCCTCCCACCCAACCAATTTCTAACCCAAGCAGTAACTTTAGGGTCCATCCCTAGGGTGCTCAGTTTGTTTATAAGTCGCCTGTGAGGAACAGTGTCAAAGGCTTTACTGAAATCTAAATACACCACATCTAGAGCTCTCCCTCGGTCCAACTCCCTGGTCACCCAGTCAAAGAAATCAATCAGATTTGTCTGACAGGACCTGCCTCTGGTGAATCCATGCTGCCTCGTATCCTGTAATCTGCTGGACTCCAGAAACCTCACTATTTTCTCTTTCAGCAGCGTTTCCAATAATTTACTTACCACCGAAGTTAAACTAACCGGCCTGTAGTTTTCAACCACATCCTTACTTCCGCTTTTGTGTAAAGGCACCACATGAGCCTCTCTCCAGTCCTTTGGCACCACTCCCGACTCCAACGAGGCATTGAAAAGGTCAGTCAGTGGAGTTGCTAGAACGTCCCCAAGTTCCCTCAGTATTCTAGGGTGTATCCCATCTGGTCCCATCGCTTTGTCTACTTTAAGTTGAGCTAGTTTCTCACGAACACAGTCTTCTGAAAATTGTTCAAGATGTCCCTCGCTTCTGTTCTTATTTGTGGGTGTTTTCTGAGGTCCTGCTCCTGGTTCTTCATCTGTGAACACAGAACAAAAATATTTGTTGAGCAATTCCGCTTTATCCTTATCAGCTTCTACATATTCCCCCCCTGCACCCTTGAGTCTAACAATACCACTTTTGCCCTTCCTCTTCTCACTAATATATCTGAAAAATGTCTTATCCCCCCATTTTATTGCATTGGCTATTTCCTCCTCCTTTTGAATCTTTGCCTTCTTGACTACTTTGCTAGCTTCTCTAAGTTTTTCCAAATACAGATGCCTGTCTTCCTCTCTCTGTGATCTCTTGTATTTCATGAAGGCCTCCCTCTTTTTCTTCACTTTTTCAGCTACTTCCTTCGAAAACCATAGCGGTCTCCTGTTCCTTTTGTCTTTATTTACCATTTTAACAAAAAGGGTGGTTGCCTTTAAAATACCCCCTTTCAGTTTTGCCCACTGTTTTTCTACATTCCCCGGCTGTTCCCATCCCACTAACAACTCCCTGAGGTATTGGCCCATCTTCGCAAAGTTAGTCTTCCTAAAGTCTAAGATCCTCACCTTGGAATGGATTCTAACAGCCCTAGTCCTAATACTGAACCACACCATCTGGTGATCACTGGATGCAAAATGATCTCCCACTACAAACATCAGAAACACTTTCACCATTGGTAAGCACCAAGTCCAGTATGGCTCCTTCACGTGTGGGGTCTGTTACCAATTGCCTGAATAGTTCTCCTGTAGAGAATCCAGGATCTCCTTACTTCTAGATGATACTGCAGCAGGAATGTGCCAATCAACATCTGGCATATTGAAATCTCTTATCAGTAGCACTTCCCCTTTCCTAGCAATGCTGCGTACGTCTTCAATTAACTCTCTGTCCACCTCTTCCTCTTGTGAGGGAAGTCTGTATATCACTCCAATGCAAATAGATTTCTCTTTCCCTCTTTCTAGTTTAACCCACAATGCCTCCTCTCTCCCTTTTAAGCTCTGTAATTCCAAAGCTTTAATAGTAGTTTTTACATATAGTGCCACTCCTCCTCCCCTTCTTCCTACCCTGTCCTTTCTGAATAAAGTATAGCCAGGTATAGTTACATCCCAGTCATGGTTTTCTGTGAACCATGTTTCTGTAACTGCCACTAAATCCAAGTCAGCCACTCCCACCAAAGCTTCAACTTCAGGGATCTTATTTCCCATGCTACGGGCATTAATACACACTGCTTTCCATATGTTACCCCTGTTACCCATTTCCATAAAGGTATTTAATGTATCACCTACCTGGGGGCTTTCACTTACCAGGGGGCTTTCTTTACCCATCCCCAACGAATCTAGTTTAAAGCCCTCTTCAGTAGATTAGCCAGTCTACTACCAAAGATACGTTGACCTTTCTTGGACAGATGGATGCCATCTCTGCTCTGCAACCCTTGGAACAGCATCCAATGGTCTAGGAAACCAAAACGCTCTCGATGACACCATCCACGCAGCCATGCATTCATCTCCAGGATGCGAGCCTCTCTGCCTTGGCCTTTACCCTCAACAGGGAGGATTGAAGAGAACACCACCTGTGCACCTAACTGCTTCACCCTCTGTCCCAGAGCCATGAAGTCACTTTTGATACGTTCCGAGGTATACCTGGCAGTATCATTTGTTCCAAGATGGATTAGCAACATTGGGTAATAGTGGGCTTGATGAGTCTCGGCAAACTCTCCGAGACTCATCAAGCCCACTGACTTAATAATAAAGATTAATACTTAATCATAAAGATTGAGCTACTATCTGTAATTCCTTCTCCCCTAAATAAGATTTAAATTGCTGGCATAGTTTTTATTTTAAATATATATATAAATACTGCCCTCGTTACACACTGGCAATGGCTGACCCTATCCCTTCCTTCCCAATCACAGCTCCTAAGGAAGGAATTGCTTGAACCTTGGGAATTTGTGTATTATCAGTCATAGGTAATACTTGCAGTTCATCCTTCTCCGCACTTCCCCATTCTCAAGCAGGCCACTCTGTTCTAACCAGCAACTAGGGATCTAGTTACTAAGATGTGCTACCGTTAATGTGCATTATTAGTAACTAGACCCCACCGAATAACATGGGACCTGCGCTAAAATAATAATGCTCTCTGGAAAAGAGACGGCTGAGGGGAGATATGATAGAAGTCTATAAATTAATGAACGGAGTGGAACGGGTAAACGTAGATCGATTGTTTACGTTATCAGAATATAGAAAGACTAGGGGACATGCAATGAAGCTACAGGGTAAACTATTTAAGACTAATAAAAGAAAATATTTTTCACTCAACGTGTAATCAAACTCTGGAATTTGTTACCGGAGGATGTAGTAAAGGCTGTTAGTGTAGCTGGGTTTAAAAAAAGGTTTGGACAAGTTCCTGGAGGAAAGGTCCATAAACCATTATTAAGAAGGGACCCAGGATATCAATGCTTGACCCAGTACAAGCATTGTGAAACCTGTGTCCCTTGGGGAAACTGCTAGGTACGTATGACCTAGATTGGCCACTGTTGGAAACAGGATACTGGACTTGATGGACCTTGCTCTGACCCAGTATGGCATATCTTATGTTCTTATGTTCTAAGTGAATTAATGCTTGTTAACGTTAGCTTCTTTTCTCCATCAAGCGGGACTAATAACTGAGGACCTGATATTCCAACCCTTATGCAACGGTAAGATGGCAAAAAAGGGGTGTTATTTGTGCAAGTGGCACATATCTGGGTATCCCGCATTCTCAGGTCAGACAGACAGATGAATATTCGTGCAGTGTGCATGGAGTAAACTGGATATCCACAGGGGCGTAGCAGGGCATAATGGGGGCATGGCCACAACATACCCAGTTAGCAAAAATATTCAGCGGTGTAGGCACCAAGCTGAACACCATAAACTGCGTATCTTTAAGGTCCGGGTTTAGGGTGCATTTGGTCTGGTGATACATCAGTTCACATCATGCAGAGCAGTGGCAAAAATGGGTATTAGCTGTACCTGTGAACAGGAACTACCTGTGCATGTGGGGCCTGCACATACTGCAATGGAGGTGGAGACGCCACCTATGTGCCAGGGGACAGAGGTGGCAGCACAATGTGCAGCAGCAACAGCAGCCATTGACCTAGTGTGAGAGGCACAGATACCATCCTCCATAGTTATACAGATCGAGGATAACATGCTTGCAACTGTTGGAGGAGGAGGCATACCGATGCTACCGGTTGGACAATGAACTATAACAGAGCTGTGTGGGATGCTGTGCAGGGAGTTGGAACCAGCCATTACCTGAAGCCATGCGCTGCCAGTGGCTCTGAAGGTGACCACTGCACTGGGGTTCCTGGCCTCAGGAAGCTTCCAGCATGTGGTGGGTGCCACCACTGGTATCACCCAGTTTGCCAATGTATTGGTGCCATCACCACTGCCCTGGTGAGGAGGATGCAAACCTACATCACCTTCTCCACCATGCCTGAGCAAAGACAGGAGACGATGCAGGCGTTTTATGATCTAGCTGGCTTCCCATCTGTCACTGGTCTTATAGACTGCACAAATGTTGAACTGAGGGCACTGGGTCAGGACCAGAGTGCATTCCAAAACCGCCACAATTACAACTCATGAATATGCAAGTGATAGTCAATGCCCACATGCTCATCACTGACATCTGTGCCCGTTTCCTGGGCTCCTGCAACGATGCCTTCATCCTGTCATAGTCTGGCCTGGGACAAGCAGCAGCCACAGGACATCTTGGAGATGCATGGTTGCTTGGCAAATGGACACAGCGGTGAACAAATGTGATAGAAATGTGCATCATATAACTAAGTGGGGGGTCACCCCAGAATGGTACACAGTAGAGTGGGCACATGCTATCTGATATGCCCCAAGACACAGGTGCATAGTCAGACGGGAGATTTCCAGAGCCAGGATGAGAGGCTGCACATTAGTGATGCAGTCACAAGGGGAACAGTAGCAGGGGACTCCAATGGAAAAAAGCAGGCCAGAGGTGGCAAAGTCTCAGAATGCTCTGAAGCAGTGCATCTTGAAGACATGGCATGAGTCTGAACAGCAGCCAAGCAATGACATGCTGCATAGGGCTCTGCAGGAAATATCACCAGAATGCACTGCCTCATATCACAATCATGTGAAAGGCAACATAAATATGTCCACCATCCACCCATCCCTCCAGTCCCAACACACCTGGCACAGTTGCTGTACTGATGTGTGCCTGTCCCCCTGCTCCCACAGGTGACCATGGATACCCTCTCCAACCATGGTTACTGAAACCTGTGCGCCACCCACAGACCCTGCAAGAGGAGCGATACAACCAGGCACACCAGACGACTAGGGCAGTGGTGGAATGGGCAATCGGGGTCCTCAAAAGCTGCTTCTAATGGCTTGACCGCAGTGGGGGAAAACTTCTGTAAAGCCCTGAACATGTGTGCAGGATCTTCACAGCATGCTGAATCCTATATAACCTTGCTATGTAGCGTGGCATCCCATTCCCTGAGGATGAAGTGATAGAGGGGACAGATGCTGCAGAGGCTACAGAAGAGGAAGGGGCACAGAGGAGAAACCAACAGCAGTTGGCATTAGCACTCTCCACCAGGAACAGATTATCTGTGAAACCTTCTAGAGTAAATTCTGTCAGATTTATTACAGTGCAGTCAAACAAACATTACATAAATGGTACCCTCTTACCACCCCCACTACCCAGCTCGTGATCAGGCCCTGCCCGCTTCTCCAACTGGGCGCTGCATTGCATTGCACTGGCTAGTCTTCCCATGGTACCAGGAGGCCATGCAACATATGTGAGCAGCCATGTGCCCCCCCTCATGCTGTGTGCCCACTTCCATCATTATCTATTGCATGGACTCCCCACAACAGTACCACACTGCATACATGGGCATGCATACATATGTTGGTGTGGAGGAGTAGCCCAATGGTTAGAGCATTTGCTTGGGAACCAAGAAACCAGGGTTTGATTCCCACTAACATTCCTTGTGGCCTTGGGCAAGTCACCTAACTCTCCATTACCTCAGAAAAATCCAAGTTATCAATGTCTCTGCTTAATGTACACTACCAAGTTTAAACTACAATAGACACTGTCCATGCTCTCACCTGTGTTGCAGTACACCCACACCCAAGTATGTGTGAGACAATGCACCCACCCAAATGTGCAGTTCCCATCAGCAGACTGACATCTCACCAGACTACACCTGCACCCTGGCTTACAGCATACTCCATTCCTATACCTCCCCAGTCCACACTATATGGGTCCCTCAGCCTTGCCATTGTAGGGCTGCTGGCTTGGCCACCACCTTGGCCTGTGCTCTCACACTCAAGCCCCCACTGGGCCAGCAGCCGCCACAGGCCATGACCTGTACAGTGCACCCCAATGTGCCAGACACCTGCCTATATTGCAAGAGGCAATGATGACACCATGAGTTACACAAAACAGCCTTTATTAGCAAAACACAACACTCTCTTCACATTCCCATTAGCTCTGACATTGCCTCTCCCAGCTTTCCCACACATGCCACCCCCATCCTTTCCCAGATACATGTAGGGCCCCTGGGGGCCATAGCTGCAGCTCTGCAGGGCCTGGGCTACAACTTGTAGCCCTGTACAAATGCCCCCTGCAGACTCTGCCACTGCCTCCCTCAGGAGCTGCAGCTGGTCCACCAGAGTGGTCATCACCACCACCAGCTCCTGAGGGGGGGGGGGGGGCAATGAGATGCCCGGGGAAGGGTTTGCAGGCAGCATAGGTGGGATCTGCTGGTGCAAGGGGCCCTGGGTGTCAGCAGCATCCCCAAGACCACCTGACACCACCCATGATGGCATGTGATGGCACAGGCAGGGCTTGGAGGTCTGCTCATGTGTAGGAGGCTGTGCTGACATCCCACGCTCCTCTTGTCATTCCTCCTCAATGGCCTAAGCAGGCCTGGCTGTGGCCCTTATCAGAAACTGGACGTATGTGCCTGCATCTGTGGACCCATCCCCTTCTCATTCATCCATCGCTAGCCTGATTGCACGGAAACAATGGAGAGCAGGAAACCCACGCAAACAATGGGAACAAAAACAGAAGGCCGTGGACAAGTGGAAAGGCTCTTTATTGACTCTGAACCAACCCCTATGTGTTTTGGCCAGAGGCCTTCTTCAGGGGGTGCAAACCTCAAAAATAGATAAATTAACAATGAAAAAGACAGTAAAAAGTAATACATATATTTACAACCTATATGCCACATCATTCAACAGTGCAAATTAAAATATGCAATTTATGCTGATGATGTTATGATTTATCTCCCTATGGACATAGACTCCCTGGACTTCTCCAATATCAAATCATGCTTCACTAAAATTACGCAATGGCTAAATGAACATAATCTACACATTAACTTCAAGAAAACAGAAGCATTATTTGTTTCTAGAAATCAAAAATTTACCCCCCCCCCCCAACAGAAATAAAAATTGAAAACATAAGCATCCCCATAAAAGATGAAATAAGATACCCTGGCGTTATCATAGAACGTTAAGTCTAACAACACACATCAGGAATACAACAAACACAATATATAATAAATTAAGATATCTTAAAAATCTAAAACCATTATTATCAAATTTGGACTTCAGATCAGTCCTTCAAGCCCTGATCCTGCCTCATTTAGATTTTAGTAACATAATTCTTCAAGGTATTCCAAAACATGCTTTACACCAACTAAAAGTAGCACAACATATTGCTGCAAGAATGCTTATAAATGCAGGTCCAACTGAACACATAACCCCTATACTGTACAAACTTCACTGGTTACCTATACAAAGTAGGATAAAATATAAAGTTATCATAACAACGTTCAAACTGATAAGAGATATAGCCCCATCATATCTAACTGATCTACTGACAATTCATTCAAGGACCAGAACAGTGAGACAAAGGAACCTGAACACACTACTTGTTCCAAACAACTTTTCAAAACTCAATAAAATTACAACAAATAGGGCATTCAGCTTCAATGCTCCTTTAATATGGAACGCTCTGCTGGATAAACTCAGAGATATCACAGATCTTTCAGCATTTCGAAAAGATCTTAAAACTCACTTATTTATAGAGTACTTTGGAGACTCATTCACAATAGATGAAATATTTCCCACTTAAACTCATGTATACTCATATTCATCAATTCACAACTTACTTTTTCCTTTTTCTTACTCTATCTTACAATACCCAATTCTCCACATTATCACATTTACTCTTTACACTAATAATTCTAATGAACTACAATACATTTTTCCTTGCTCAGATAACATTTTTGAAATTTGTAAATATTTAAATTTGTATATATGTTTAAATTATCTATATACCTAATCAGCATTTACTCAGCATTGTAACCCTCAAATTACCATTTTTATTGTAATTTCAATTGTTTGAATAAGTTTCAATGTAATGTTCAAGTTTTGTTCTATGAAAACCGCTTTGATTTTTCTGAAAGGCGGTATATAAAACCGTTCAATAAATAAATAAATAAAATAAAATAATTAAAACATTAAAAGTACAAAACATAAATAACCTTCTTGTTTAATAAATAAATAACTAAAAGTGTTAAAAACCATTAAAAACATACCCATAAATATAAATATAAATGAATATATAAAGTAAGTGCAAGACTGACATAAAACAGTAATAAAAAAACTCATATTGGAGTGGAGGAGTAACCTAATGGTTAGAGCACTGGCTTGGGAACCAAGAGACCAGGGTTCAATTCTCACTAGTGCTCCTTGTGGCCTTGAGCAAGTCACTTAACCCTCCATTGCCTCAGAAAAATCCAAGTTATCAATGTCCCTGTTTAATCTACATTACCAAGATTAAGTTACAATGTAGACCACTTTGATTGAAATGATAAAGCAGTATAAAAAAACTATTAAATAAAATAAAATAAACATTGGCAAGGCAAGCAGTGGAATCTGTGATAAAAAAAAGAGTACTGCTTAAGTAGCAGGGGATGAGGAGGGCCAAAAAAAAAAAGAGGGGGGAACCTTGTACAAGGACCAATGTACATAAAGGCTGTTCAGTACCTGTATAGACTGTATAATACGTTACCAAGTTTAAGTTACAATTTAAACTGCTTTGATTGAAATGATAAAGCAGTATATAAAACCTGTTAAATAAATAAATACCTGATATTCAGAACAAAGTGTCAGGACACTAAGGGGTATGTTTACTAAACTGTCTTAATGTGTGCCCGGCGTTAGTGTGCAGGATGCCATAAAAGGAGTGGGCGTTCCAGTCAAAACGTAGCAAGCGTGCGATAATGTGCGCCGAGCCCATTAGCGCCCAAGAAAGGGATCAGCGCGTCAACACGCGTTAATCTGAAGTAGGCGCCCTGACCCAGAAGCATAACAACAGAGGTGTAGTACAATGGTTAAGACACTGACTGATGGTACAGGGGTCATGAGTTTGATTCCCAAGTGGGCCTGATGAATAATAATACTTTTACCCAGTGCTGTCTGAGGCAGTTTCCAGTTTAATTTAAATCTGTGCTGCAAGCAAACACACCCTCAAAGTGCTGTAACATAAGGTGCCGCATCAGCCGCCCTATAAGGCACTCCAGAGGGCATATTATAAAGTGCACTGTCTGCCCAGGCACCCTAGAATGTTGCCTATAGGGTACCCTATGAGGCCCCGCAAGCTTACAGCACTGTTTTTGATGGCAGCACTGTGCATGTTAATGTATGGAAATCCTAAGTAGGCGCGCTGACATGCAAGCAGGAACAGCAGTGTAGCACAATGGTTAATACACTAACTGATGGTGCAGGGGTCATGAGTTCAAGTCCCCAGTGCGCCTAATGAATAAGTTTGGCAGAGGTAATCCCTTTTTCTGCTTGCAACTGTACAACAATCTGTGCTGCCATCTAAAAAGAAATGCACCCTAGTGCCATAAATTAATGCACCTTTTAGGGTGCACCAGAAGACACATCCTAAACAACCACGTCAGCCAAGGTGGGTGATAATGTGCCCCAGAGGCCATGTTGAAAGGTTGCCAACTCCCAAGGCACCATAGTAGGCACCCCATAAGCTGCCTGAATCGAAGGTGTGTGTGGCGTAAGATGCCCCAAGGATGTATAGGTGAACCCAAAAACGTTGGCCAAGAGCAGTAAGGTCCCCCAATTTGAAGGGCAAGAGAGGTATGTGCCAAACACACACGTAACCCAAACACTGCACAGAGCAGCAAGGAAAGACAATGCATAAGTAATGGAAGGACGTAGATCAGAGCTGATGGACCACACAAATCAGCCTCCAGTCCATTTGGCAGCTAGAAAAATGGACAAACATATCGGGGGCAGCTGTAGCTATGCACAGAGCGATGGTAATGTATCATGCAATAATGACAGTGTGTGGCAGAGGATGGGAAGATGTGTGCAGCAGAAGAGGCAGAAATGGCAGGATAGGTGGAATGTCAGGATGACAGTGGAGTAGCAGTGCTATGCAGAGCACACACAGGAGAGGCAGCCAGGGAGAGCTGCAATGCAGGAATGTGTAGGAGTGCAGGACGTAGGGTAGCAGCATGTACATCAGGCTTGGATGGCACACAGCTGGCAGACACACGTAGATGGACAGAAGGATGGTTCACAACTGTGATGAGGGTACAATGTGCTCAGAGCACAGATCTTCACAGATGACTGTCACAGGAATGAAAAGTAGTTCTGCAGGACAAGCATACAACTGAAAGAGAACAGAGAGGAATCACACCTATGACCACTACCACAAATGGCAATGCACAAACCAGTAGGCCACGCCACCAATGTGAGCTCATTAGCAAAGGCTGCATGCAAAAATAGTGCAGGGCATCACACAAGATGCCTGCTGGCTATCAGGACAGGCAAACCCCCAACAGTAACCATGACCAAATGCACATGCAGATCTGCTGTGTACAGATCAGATCACAGTATGTAATTGGGACCAGAGACACATAGAACTACATGCACACACACAATGAAATGTTATGCAGTGGATACAGCATGCAAAAGAGGAAAGAATCTAAACCCCAAGGGCAGCAGAGGATGCTCTGTGGAGCTGGTGCAAAATTTGGAACAGGACAGGAGAGAATTCAACATGCAAACAGGTGTACCACACACCAGCTGAATCACAGCAATACCAAACCCCCAAGCGCACTGCCATGTAAACACCATAAAGAAAGAGACCTATGTGACAAAAAATATGTGATGGCTAGGCAGCACAGAGGGCACACCTTGGTGTACAGTGAAGAGAGGGAAGGGTGTGTGTAGAGGTGATGAACCTGCTGGTACCTAATGGTCAAGTTAGTACAACAGAAAAGAAAAAGATAAACCACATGTGGGGATCAAACCTGCAACCTATGGCGTTATAACACATGCCTGTAACCACTACCCCAAACAGCACACTGAGCACAATGCAAAAATACTACCCCAAAGGGAGGGTGTGTATGGGAACCTGTAATACCCAGTGATGTGGCAAATGGCTGGCAGATACACAGCTGCCACCGTACAAGGATGTGAGCACAGGTGGGCCATGTACATGACCAGCAAATCAGTAGATACAAGTGTCAATGTGATCAAAGAGTGGAGGAGTAGCCTAGTGGTTAGAAAACTGGCTTGGTCACCAAGCAACCAGGGTTCAATTCCCACTAGCAGTCCATGTGGCCTTGGGCAAGTCACGTAACCCTCCATTACCTTGGAAGAAAGACCTGACATCTACTTCCAGTGGACACTGACAAAAAAACCCTGGAGTCTCTGGGTCACAAGGAGTCAGAACTGACTCAAAGGCACACATTGTATTGCACGTTTGTCACCATGATCAAGCAGCAGCAGAGACAAATGTATATCAAACACATATTTTTATTTGGGTTCATCTTCACAGATAGTGTAGATACCGCCATCATAATATCAAGGTGAGTGGATCCAAGGTGAAAGACCGAAACACATTTAGCAGGGCAGCAACCCACATCCTACAGAAAGGTCACTGGCCCTTCTACAAATGAAGGGCAGGAGACATAATGTGCAGCACGTGCATGGTATGCACTATGCATTAGGCCCCCACCCCCCACATGCTGTTGCACACCTCAAATGTGTTACTCACATATGAGTGCATGTAGACAGTAGGCGGTGCATGATGAGGGACCAACACACATCAATCATGATCTGTTCCCTAAAACATATCTATCTGGCAACACAGGAGGCACTCAAATGATAACAGCATATGTTGTTGAAACGTTCTAACTTTAAAAACACAGATTGAAAGTAATGTTTCAGCTATCACATAATGCCTGATATAGGAATCCAAGCTGCAACAATGTAACCCTAAACAATCATCAAATGCACAATGAGGATATGCTAACAGGTAGCAGATGAACATGAACACAGAGAGAATTCAAATGAAAACTATTTTCAGAAACATGCAGAGATAACACCATGCAGGAGGTCCCCCTGCACTGGTTGGTGTGGATACAGTGTCTGTACACATATATCACGGTACATGGAATGCACAATTGAAGGAAGACAACGGACACTCACACTGTGACACTCCAAATATAACGTGGCAATGTGAGTGACGTTACCTCAGGGGATAAATAGGACTGTGCAGACATGCAATGCAAGGTTTGTAAATCAATGCAGAGCGTCACGTCTGTACAGTAAACAAACACAAGAAACAGTATATAGAGATGGAAATTAAGGGCAAACATGTTACAGTAAACCACACAGAAGCCATATTGCCATGTGCTGTGTTTCGCCAACATAGTCAGTCATAAGCCATACACCATCGACATTTCAACATATTCAGTGATGCCACACATGCACGCAAAGACCCTTGGTGATTGAAAACATCAATCCAGGATGCTGGTGTGCATTAAAGAGGTGTTGTGACAAAACCTGTATCATGTCCAGGTGGAGAGTAGGTGGACATAGACAACAGGACCTCTCCATCGCTACCCCTATGCCACACGCATGGCTGTATGCTTGTGTTGAAACAAACAGATGAGCGTATCCTGTGTTCCATGTCACACACATGGCCAAAAAACAACTGTGGAGGAATGTGCAACATACAGTGACAATGGCAGTCCCTGATTCACACGTGGGGACCAGTACACAGTGTGCAAAGTCCAAAGCGTATCTGCAATCCAACACGTCAGATTAAGACTATCCTTGCAACCCTGGGCATGCATAGTCAAGTGTCACATCCCAATATGCCACAGTACATGAAAGGTCCTGCGTGTCTCCTGCAATGAGCATGACTCCCAACCAGAGCACGGCAGCAACAGTGTGTTGGACAGGTCTGTCATGGCCAAAGTAGCAATACAAACATAATACTGTCCATCCTAGGCATGTGTCCCACTCGCAGAGGTCAAACATCCTATGGCACCATTTTCCAGGGAAAGTTCCATGGTGTTGTGTCCCCCAACAGGTGGGTGAAGGCGATGCCAGATGCACTGTAATAGATGTGTCTGGTATGTTCTCTGCCCTGTGTCAGAAGAGGAGAAATATTGTATTGATATGCGCCTTGCAACATCAGCACAAATTGCAGAGAGTCAAACATTAAGAAACACATCATAAAGGCACACACAGGCAAACATAACATGATCACAACACAAAACACATTGCACGTTGGGGACATTTTGAATTGGAACCGTACACACGGGTGTCACATGGATATGGTTCTGTCCATGCCCATGTGACACAAGTGTTTCACAGCTCCATCCTATGTGCATCAGCGTTCGTGAACACAGAGCCAACATGAAATGTATATGAGACAAACAGTAAATCATTAACATGTAAAAGCTGATGTCATTCCCAAAAGAACAAAGGTGCAAACTACCTTGTGCTTGCATCAGGTGTATGTCTCGGATCCCCTGAGCCACTCAAAGGCCATAACAGGTCACAGTGAAGGGAGACAATGTCAGTGAAATATGTATAATCACCATGTCACGCCAATATCTGTGATACAAAAAGCAGGTCAACAGTGGTATGTCAGAACACAAGACACAGTTCTGTTCCCAACACACAACACCTGTCCACAATGGTCACACGGTAAACAGCAGTAAGGTAGAGATAGCACAGTCACCACCGCCCCCCAGGTATACAGACCCCTCACACCACATGATAATGTAAAAAGCCTGAACACTGTATCATCACACAGTCAACACAAGAACACACACACACACACACACACACACACAGTATGCTAAGGGCAGCGTGCCAGCAGTAGCATACGGCCTGTATGTCCACAAGTGGAGATTTGTACACATAAAGGCCCTGTGAATTGCAATGATACCCTGGTGTTGGCTGATGGTACAATGTCGGGGAAGGGTGCATGTGTAGGCCACCACCCAAAAAACCTAGGACCTTCACACACATGCAGCTCTGTTGGACATGTCCCAGAGACAGTGTTGCAGAAGACATACTCGACAGGAACACATGGGGATATGTGTGCCAACAGAAAGATATGGGTTAGGGAGGTGCAGGCAAAAGAGGTGAACCACATCTGGACAATATGACAGATCACCGAGGACATGTGTTCCCCCTGACTGCTGGCACAGACAATATAGCTGTAGGTCCACCTACCCCAGACCACAGCATGTTGGCTGATGTACAGTCCCCTGTCAAGCACCAGGAGCTTCAACAACTATGTCCTGTGCATTGGGAAATACAAGGGAAACATACATATGTCATGTTCTAGCTGTGCAACACACACTGCACCTTCCTGTCCCCAGCTTCCACACACCCCAACATCCTTTACAGACTGACTGTTCACCATCACACTGTACACATCTCTCCCATGTGAGAGGCATCAATGACATGTCTTTGCCAAACTACAGGGGTCCGTACTCTGTCGGTCCCCTCCCTCGCCTCTCTGTTGTCGTACACACTGGTGAACAGAAGTGTTTGCTCCCTACCGTGTTCCTAACTGACTCCAAGGCTGCAGTATTATCCTGGGTCCCCCATATTGCTCCCAATGCCCCTTCACTGTGTGTACTGGTGTCCCAATGTCGTCTGCTACCCTGCTGTCAATTGCTGTAACACACGGAAATATGCAGGGGCACCTCCGGGATCCTCTGTCTAAACACATTTCCTGGTGTGTATATCTCATACCTTGACTAACATTAACAGCTGTGTGCTAATGAGTTGCTAAACATATATCAATGTCTGCGTTATGTCCGCTAAACCACACCCCGATGTCTGCTTGTGACCTGACCTTGATGGCTGCATGTCATCCCACTGTGTGAAAGTGATAATGGCAAAGCATGGATAGCCTATATGTGCACCTAATAACCCCCCTCCCATCAGAGCCTCTTTGTGTATGTGGACATAACTTTCCTTCTCTAGGGTATGCAATGTAGCTGTTGTCTTGGACTGCACTCTCCTCCTCTACACACTTATACAGCCTGTAGTTGAGTCATGGGTTTATGTCGACATGTCATCAGCTAGATTTTGTGAAAACAATTTGCTGAAAACAATAAAAATAATTTCCTGAAAACACCCCTAAAACCCAATCCACCCCCACATTCATCTCTCTGCTAGCCTACTGTAACCTACACCTTGTTGATCTTGCCTGAATCACTTCTGTTTGTGTGTACATATGCAACACTGCACTGCATGGCTATTCTACACTGGAACCCCCCCCCCCCCCCCGGCTGGACACTGCACAGGTTCCCTATCCTTCACCGCATCCATGTTAGGGCTACGCAATGACTTATACAGTCAGCCACACTGTGGTGTTCCACTAACTCCCCTTAAGGTTTTTAATTACCATCATGACAATAGTACTGAGCATGTATATAGTGCTACATATCACATGTAGCGCTATACAAAAATTACAGACCCACAGATCCAGCTTACAAGAGCATACCACACACACAATCAGCTCAAAATACCAAATGAAAAACACGCACAGCTGGACAAGTGGCCCCAAACATAGTCCTCTCTCCCACTGTGAAACTCAAATCACACGCCTCTCACCTTGCTGCACCCAAAGCATAACACCAACTAACTGTGGTTGCACAGCAGCCACTATCACAATCATCCACAAACCACGAATGTCACCCCAAAAACTCCCACAAGCCTAAAACCACCCACCCACATCATCCACCTCAACACGCTGTTCTGCCCTGCCCACATCGTTTGGTTCTCAGTCATGCTTATATTTGACGTTGGGATGGCTAGCCAGTGTCTGTTACATGTCAGTGCAGTGTTGCATCCTACTGATATTGGTCTACAAATGTTAACCTGTATTAGCACTACACACATATACCAACAAATGTAGGTGGGAACATATGCAGTACGTACATGAGAAGAGCTGTGCAATCACCTGCCGCCTTATTGCTGTGCCCTCACGTGTGTCACCACGGGCACGTACAGGGGGACATGTCGGATCATCCTCCAGACCCTCATTAATCTCGGCAGGGATATTGTGCTGAGAGCAATGTTGTGCAGGATGCAGCGGGCTAGGATGATCTCTGCCACAGTCTGTGGAGTATATTGTAAGGCGCTGCCTGTCCTATCCAGACACCTGAAGTGACTCTTTAAAATGCCAAAGGTGCGCTCTATGACAGAGCGGCTGGTGGCATGGGCCTCATTGTACCTCCGCTCTGCACGTGTCTGTGGTTGACGCACAAGGGTCAGCAACCAGGGGCGACACCCATATCCTGCATCACCTGTAGAAAGAAATGAGGTAAGTTAAATCAGGAGCTCATGTCCCCCCAAATGGACACAAGTGTATATGTGCAAAACAAATGCATTACACATTCTGAAAGAAAAATATGGCATCACAACTATGCAGCATAGCAACATTGAAATATGATGACACAAAAGGACCACATTGCCTATCTAGTCTGTCCTTCCATATCAACAAGTACAACAGTCCCCTTTTTATCTTTAGAGAGCCTCGGTGTTTGTCCCATGCTGTTTGGAATGCAGTTACTGTCCTCATCTCTACCACCTACACTGTGCGAGTATTCCACGGATCCACCACCTTTTCAGTAAACAAATATGTTGGCATTTCACCCCTGAATCTATCTCCCTCCACCCTCATCCCCATGTTCCCTCGTAGCAGAACTTGCTTACAATTTGAAGAGGCTCTCTCCCTCAACATATATGCCACGGAGGTATTTCTACATCTCCATCATATCACCTCTATCCCGCCTTTTCCCCAAGGTGTACATATTAAGATCCTTCGGTCTGTCTTCATATGCTGTATAATGAAGACCACTAATCATTTTAGTAGCCACCCTCTGTACCGACCCCATCCTGTTCACATCCTTTTGAAGGTGCAGTCTCCAGAATTGCACACTGTACTCCACATGAGGTCGCACCAAAGACATATACAGAGGCATTATCCCTTCCTGTTTTCTGCTAGCCATTCCTCTCTGTATGCACCCAGGCAGCCTTCTAGCTTTTGCCCTCGCCTTTTCAACCTGTTTAGCTACTTTGACATCAGCAGACACAACCACGCCTAGGTCCCGCTCTTCTGTAGTGGACAAGAGTACTTCACCCCCTATACTATATTGCTCCCTTGGATTGCTGCAGCCCAAAAGCCTGACCTTACATTTCCTACCATGACATCCCAGCTGGCAAATTCGAGACCATTCATCAAGCTTAGCTAGATCACTCCTCATGTTATCTACAGCTTCCTGGGTGTCTACCCTATTACAGATTGAGTGGGGGAACCTAAGAAACACCAGACAAGGGATAGCTGTATGGATTGTCGACAACATAATATGTAACAACCACACAAATGCTCGCATCCAATCAACCAGCATCACACAGCACCATAGCAGGGCGGATTTGGAGGGCACCAACCCACCCCTCCCCCTATATCCTACACAGGCAGATGACACACACAAAGAATGAGGGATGTACTCCAAGACAGACATTTGGACATATGCGTAGTCACATCAACACCATGTGCATGTCAGAAATGGGAAATACCCACCCAGCAATATACAGTCCGCATACTGTCCTGCTTCAAATTGTCTGAATAGTGCCGAGTGATGCAGGATATAGGCGTCATGGGTGGACCTTGCAAACCTGGGCATCACATTCAGAATATGCATATTTGCATCACATACAACCTGAACATTCAGGGAATGGTAGTGTTTGCGGTTGCGGAACGCTACCTCCCTGTCTCTAGGCGGGACCAGGGCAACATGTGTGCAATCAATAGCTCCCATCACGTGTGGTATCCCGGCTAATGCCTCAAAGGCCTGGTTCAGGGTCCACCACTGTTGCCTAGTGTGTGGAATGGCAATATAATTCCGCACCCAGCTGACCATGGCACGCAAGTACTTGGTGGAGACAGCGTGAGAAGGTGGGGCGGCTCATGCCACCCACTGCGGCCACAGATGACTGGAAACAGCCAGAGGCAAAGAAATGTAGGGCAGCAAGGAGCTTGACCAAATCTGGTATGGCATGTGACCGATCAGTCAGGGGCTGGAGGTCAGGTCTTAGATCCTCATAGAGCTCCCTAATAGCCCGTGTGCTCAGTCGGTAGAGGGAGATGACCTGGTCCTCTTGCATGCCCTGAAGCTGGGCCCTGGGCCTATAGAGACGTGGCTGGCGAGCCTGCACCTCAGCACGCCTCCTGCGCCGTGCGGGCACAGCCCCTGCCTGCCCTGCCCCCACAGCTGCAGGTCTGATTTGCAGCGGGACTACACCCATACCCTGTGCCTCAGCCCCATAGACACCATCTCCCCTGTCACACAACCGCACCACCTGCCCACCTCCCACTGCAGCTGCAGCAACACAAAGGCCGCCATAACCTCCACCCGTCCTGCTCCTCTAACCCACTCAAACACAGACACCACTTCACTAACCAAGACACACACCTTACACACCACACAGACACACAATACAACCCAAGACCAAACACAAACCCAGTCACACTCCACAATACACCTGATTCTGACTCGCTCCTTCCGTCACTGCCAACGCACACCTTCTCTCCCTCGCCTACAAAAAAACCCTCAACGTGCAACATGTGTTCAGGACTATTTATAGGGGTTTTTTATATGTAGCGCGTGTTGCGCGTGCGCAGTTGCGTGAGCGCGATGACTGCGCATGCTTAGTTGGCTGTGCGCATTGCATATTTATTTATTTATTTATTTAACAGTTGCTTATATACCGCTACCTTCCACAGATCAGGTGCGGTTTACATTGAACAAGGAATGAACAGATTTACAAGTCTGTTTTACATGGAACATTTGTTAACTAGGTACAATTTAGCTGTTTTACATGGAACATTTGTTAACTTGGTACAATTTTGCTAAATACATTAATCATGAATGACTAAATATGGTAAAACTTGTTAAATAACAGACGAACTTGTTAAATAACAGACGAACTTATTTACATATTTTGATCTATTACATATATCTATTTACAAGATTTACAAGTAGTTATTTAGTCGATTTAATTTTATGCCCCGCGCACATGTGTGCATGCAGGCGCACTGCGCATGCGCCACGCCTCACGCGCAAATGTACACACGCACGCACTTCCCGCATCTGCGTGGTGCATGCACAATGTGCACAGCCAACTATACATGCGCAGTGTGCGCGGTGGCTGCGTGTGCGCTGCGTAGTTGACTGTGCCCATTGCGTATGCGCCGCGCTTAATGCGCAAGCACGCACTTCCCGCTTCTGTGCAGCACATGCACATTGCGCACAGCCAACTACACATGTGCAGCACGCGCAGCCGCCATGCTAACGCAACTGCGCACGCGCAACGCACGCAACTTCAAAAAACCCTATAAATAGACCTGTACACGTGCTGCACGTTGAGGGGTTTTTGGTAGGCGAGGGAGAGAGAAGGTGTGTGGTGTCAGTCAGAGAGAGAGAAGCAGGTGTCTAGTAGAGCTAAGTTAGTGTGTTGCGGTTCAGAGTGGTAGAGGCTGGGTTGTGGAGGAGAGGTGTGAGGTAGAGCAGGGGATACAGAGAGGAGGGGAGGCAAGGAGCAGGTGAGTGAGAAAGGAGGTGAGGTGAAGAGCAGATAGCAGGGAGAGGAGGGAGGTGTGAGGTGGAGCTGAGAAGGGCAAGAGCAGGAATGTCTGACAGGGAGGGAGAGGGCAGGGAGATGGAGCCACAGGACAGGGCAGGAATGGAGAGGGAGAGGGACAGGGAAAGGGAGGGGGGCCACCTGTTGGGGAGGACACAGATATGGCAGGGAGTGTGGTGGCGGCTGCAGGCCCATTGGCCCAGCCCACGCAGGGTCCTCTCAGTGCAAAACGTAGGCGCATACCGGTGCCAGCTCTGCAACGGAAGAGGGCTCAGAAATTTACCCAGCAGGAAAACCACATCCTGCTGGCGTGTGTCCTTGAAAATTATGAGGTCCTATACGGACGGCTAAGCAACACCACCACTGTTACAACACGCACCCAGGTGTGGGAGGAGGTGCAGGAGGCAGTTGCACAGGCAGGGGGCCCAAGCAGAGACCTGGACAGCCTCAGGAAGAGGTTCAACGATATAAAGCGGGGTGTGCGTGCACACATGGTGGCAGAGCGGCAGCATGCCATGGGCACTGGAGGGGGAGGCCCCTTTACACCCTCCCTAACACCCCTGGAGCAGGAGTTGGCAGAGCGGCTAGGGCCAATCTACCTGTATGGACTGCCAGAGGCACTGGACACTGCCCATCCCCAGGCAGGTAGGTACCCATGCTCCCAACCCATAGAGTACCTGCCCTTTGGATATGCATTAGGCTTCTTATTAACATCTCCTCATACCTGCTCCCCTGGATCATCTCCTACCCTCTGCCTTTGGCTCATGAGTGTGCTGTCCCCCATTCCACCCCTTTTACTCTGTGTTTTTCTGCCCTCCAACCACGTTTCATTAGCATCATCCCTTTTTATGTCTGCCCTGCACATGTGGCTACATGTCTGCTACAAGCCCCCTCTCAGACCTGTACGTGTTATGTCTGTGTCTAATCTAAGCACTGCTGAGCAGGGATGGTCCTTCTGTGGGATAATGGACACCAGGGGTCTTCAAACTTTCTAAACAGGGGGCCGGTTCACTGTCCCTAAGACCGTTGGAGGGCCGGACTATAGTTGAAATAAACACTATGAACAAACTCCAAAGCACACTGCATAAATTCAAAATTAAGAGAGATTTTTCTACCCTTTTGTTTTTATTTTTTCCAGTGCCAATTGCTCTAGCCACGTTAGCCTGGTTTCTTTGTGTCTTCTGCTAACTCCCCATCGTCTGCTTTCCATTTGTCCTTTCTTCTCACTTCTAGTATTTTTTCCATTCTCTCTCTACATCTGCTTTAACATAGTAATCTTTCTCCGCTCCCTTCTAGTCCGTGCATCAGCCCATTTCCAGTCTTAGCCCCCCCATCAGCCCATTTCCAATCCTATCCCTGGCCCACCATCAGGCCATTACCAGTCCTAGCTCCCCATCCATTTCCAGTCCTATCCAAGTCCCTCCATAAGCTCATTTCCAAACCCCAGCCCCCCAACAGCTCATTTATAGGCCGCTCCTAGCCCCACCATCAGCCCATTCCAATCTTAGCACCCCCAATAGCCCATTTACGAGCCCTATCCTAGCCCCTCCATCAGCCCACTTCCTGTCTTAGCCCCCCACTCCGCCCCGTTCCAGTCCTATGCCCCCCATCATCCCACTTCCAATCTTACCACCACCCATAGCCCATGACCTGTCCTAACCCCCTCCCCCCCATCAGCCCACTTCCAGTCTTACCTCCCCCCCCCCCATAGCCAATTACCAGTCCAAACCCCCTCCCCCCCCATCAGCCCAGCTAGGTTAAAAAAGAAACAAAACACGGCTACTGCTGCTGCTTCCACCGTGGCAGCGGCAGAATCAAGCATCCTGTGGGGCCTCCCCCTGCTCTGCAGGGTCCTCCATGAGGCTTCAGTGTGGGCTTTTCAGAGCCGCGTGAAGGGAGAGTTTCCCTTTCTCACGGCCATGTTAATCCCGCTACGGGGCTGATGGAAAATCCCATCAGTCCCGCGGCGGGATTAACAGAGCCACAAGAGGAGAAGCTCTTTCTCTTTGCGCGGCTCTGACAGCCAACACTGAGGCTGCATGGAGGACACTGCAGAGCAGGGGGGTGCCCCGCGGGATGCTTGATTCTGCCGCTGCCACGGCGGCAGCGGCAACAGCAGGTTTGTAAGTTTTTTTTTTGTTTTTTTTTTAATATATTTTATTAAGTTTTCCACCAATAAACAAAATTGACACAGTACCCCTTGGAACTACTCCCATACAGAGTGATACATAGGCCATATTCGTCCAATAGCAGGCCTCAATCCCTTCCATCCTCCTCTACCCAGCACGATCCTCCCGTCCCCCATTATACCCCGATAGAGAGGAACCCAGCAAAATACAACAGGAAACAAAACTTCCAAGACTCCAACAATTACTGCTACCAAGTTACACAACTACTAACAGACTTAGCTCGTATACAGCCAGACACTATCAATGCTTAACCCCAAACCCAACTACCCCCACCCCCCTAGTACAAACCCCCAAGTTTCATTCCAGGAAGTAACATTAGGTGCAACACAGTAATCACCCATTGTACACAGTTAGAAGCATAGAATTTCCCTCACCCCCGCATACCCCCTCTTTATTCCCCCCACCCCTCCCCCACATAGAACCTCTTCCCCCATATTCCCCACCCTCCCCTGCTATATCCATCTCCGCACTTACTATCCCCCTCACCCCCTCCCTTCCCCCTAACCAAATATCATACCCCTTCCATACTCTCCTAAAGGCCCCCACTTTATGATCCCGATAGGCAGCAATTTCACACATAGTGCGCAAGCTATGCAAACGGTGCACTATCTCGCTCACTGATGGTGTTGCAAGACCTTTCCAGTGCGCCATAACTTCCCCCCTCACAGTCCCTATACAATACCCTATCAGCAACTGCAGCTCCCTCTCCCCCTCTTCCACCATTTCATTCAAGAGCACCATAGCTGGTGTAAGAGTAACCCAAACCCCAGTAATAGCCCTTATTACCCCCTCCCACTCCTTCCACATCCGCTGCATAGCCGGGCAGTCCCACAGGAGATGCTTTAAATCCCCTTTCCCGCTGCAGCCCCGCCAACACTCTCCCAATTCCTCCCGTTTAAAAGCCCTCATCCTCCATGGCGTCCAGTACACCTGGTACCGCACTTTCAAGCTATTCTCCAAATACGATGTGCCTGGTGCCAGCCTTTTGGACCATTGTAAATGGTACGCCACCTCTCTTTATCCCAACTTCCACCCAGGGCCTTTTCCCATTCCACCTCCCCCCGAATATCCGCTAGGGTCCCTCCCTGACCCCCTCCCCCTCCCGTGGACGTTAACTCCGCATACAATTGGGCAATGACCCCCTTTCTACCCCCCCTCTCCATTAATCTCTCAAAGCCCGTAACCCCCCTCTGAAAATCCTCTCGCACCCCTCTTTTACTTAAAAAGGACCCCACCTGCAGGTAGGCAAAGTACTCCACATCCCTTAACCCAAACTCCCCCAACTCTTCACCCCCCCTGCCTTAGTTAGAAACTGCCCTATAGCTACTAACCCCTTGCCCTGCCAACCCCTATGCACTCCCCCTTCCTGCCCCGGCAGAAATTCCCCCAGCCCCATAATACGCATACTCCTAGTATACCGCTTCCCCCCCAGCAGATGGCTCCTGGCACGCAGCCACAATTCTTTCGTATATGCCCGAAATGGATTAGTCCCCCTCCCTCCTCTTTCCCCCCCCCCCCCGGGTCCCAGACCCACGCCCCCAAACTCTGCCCACCTTGCTGGTGCTGCTCCTGCTCCAAGTGCACCCACTTGGGCAGTTCTTCCCCCCTGTGCCAACTTTTCAGTGCCCGCAATTGTGATGCCAAGTAATACTTCTCCATCCAGGGCACTCCTAAGCCACCCTCCCTCGTACCTCTGTACATCATACTCCGCGCCACTCTGGAGACCTTCCCCTCCCAGATGAACTCCATCATCACGCTCTGAACCTGTTTCAGATAATTCCGGGGTGGCCTACACGGCAAGGCTCCAAATAAGAACAGAAAACGAGGAAGTACATTCATCTTTAAGACCGCTATTCTACCCAACCACGTTAGATATAACCCCTTCCATTTTTGCAAATCCTTCCTCACCGCCTGCAACAGCGGCCCATAATTCCATTGCCCGAGATTCTCAATACGTTTCCCCATATTAATTCCCAAATAGCGATAGGTTCGCTCCACCCACTTAAACACAAAACCACCCTTCAAACTCGCGATCAGTTCATCACTTAAATTAAACCCTATAATCTCCGACTTGCTCATATTTATTTTATAACCCGCCACCCTACTATATCGCTCTATTTCCCTCATCAACACTGGCAGAGAAACCAACGGTTCCCTGATCGTGAATATTACATCGTCCGCAAAGAGAGTAATCTTAGTTTCACTCCCACTCATAATTATCCCCTTGATATCTGACATCCGCCTCACCTTTTCCGCCAGATGCTCAATTACTAATGCAAAGAGGAGAGGAGATAAGGGGCACCCTTGTCTAGTCCCCCTCGCCAACCTAAAGGCTTTAGAATACCCTCCATTTACCCGAACCCTCGCACGTGGTCCCGTATACATTGCCTGCACCCACTGAATAAAACGGGGGCCCAACCCCACCTTTTCCAATACACTAAGCATGAACGGCCATTCCACCCTGTCAAATACCTTTTCAGCATCCACAGTGAGAAACACCGCCTTCTGACCTGTCCACTGTACCTCCCATGTGAGGTTACACAGTTTCCGGATATTATCCCCCCCTTGCCTTCCCAGTATAAACCCTGCCTGATCAGCATTAATTATTTGGGGCATAACCTCCTTCAACCTACTGGCCAACACCTTAGCCAACAACTTTGCATCAACATTCAGTAAGGAGATAGGCCTGTATGAGCCACATACCATAGGATCCTTACCGGGCTTGGGAATAACAGTTATCCCCGCCTCCAGCATCGACCCAGGCACCCCCCCCCCCTCCGTTAACACCCCGTTAAACACCTCCACCAACAGCGGGCGTATTATTGGCTGGAACACTTTATAAAATCGCCCCGTAAGGCCATCCAGCCCGGGAGCCTTACCCCGCTTTAAGGACTGAATCGCCTCCTCCACCTCCCCCTCAGTTATAGGCCGATCGATCCACTCCGCCTCTTCCCCTGTTATTTTGGGCACTGTACACTCCCCCAGATATGCCTCACTCTTGTCCTTCCCCCCCGCTACCTCACTACTATACAACTTTTTATAGTATTCCTCAAATGTTAAACGAATTTCATTATTGCCATGAACTAACCTCCCCTCCCCATTACGTATACTCACAATGTTATTCTGCGCCACTCTCCCCCGCATCCTCTGCGCCAGCCGTCTCCCCACCCTGTTCCCTCCCTCAAACACCGCCTGCTTAGAAACATTCAGATCATGCGCTATTTTACTCGCCCTCAAGTGGTCCGCAGTTGACCCCTCAAGGCCCTAAGGCTCCTCCCCCAGCACCTCCCCTTTTCTACTCCGCTGGTGCTCCCTTTCTAGTCTCCCAATATCCTCCAATAGTCGTCTTTCCTGTGCCTCCTGCTTCCTGCGTTCCCTTGCTGCCTCCTGGATTAAATGCCCCTCACCACCACCGCTTTTAATCCATCCCACACCATCCCCAATCCCACCTCCCCATGCAGATTAAAGTCTTGATAGTCCATGTATTACTTCCCAATCCTCTCCACTATAGCAGGCTCCTCCAACAAAGATTCATTAATCCTCCAAAATTTAAGTCCCTCATCCACATACCCCAAACTAAACCGAGCACTTACCGGTGCATGGTCCGACCATGTTATAGAACCCTGCTCCACCTCCACCACCCTATTCACCCACCCCCCTCCCGCCCAAAGCATGTCTATTCGGCTGTAGGTACCATGCAGTGCGGAGTAGAACATGTACTGTTTGCGCCCTGGGTTCTTACACCGCCATACATCTACCACCCCCAAACCCTCCCTCATTTTCAATAACTTTCCCCGATCAAAGCGTTTACCCACTCCACTGCCCCCCCATTATCCAACCGTGGATTCACCGTCAGGTTAAAATCTCCCCCAATAATTAGCGATGTCGTGCCCAAGCCCTCCAATTCCCCCTTCATCCTCTCAAAAAATTCCCCCTGCCTCTCATTAGGGCCATACAAGCTCACCACCCACACCTGTTCCCTCCCCACCTGAATTTTCCAATCCCACCGCTCTACCTTTTTTATCCATTACTCCCCCACCACCCTCTCCACCCACTCCTCCCCCACCATTATACCTACCCCCCCTTTCCGTGACTCTGCCCTTTGTCCCGCTAGTACTACTTTCGGATATTTTTTAGTTTGCAACATTCGCTCCTGCCCAACTTTCAAATGCGTCTCTTGTAGACACAAAAAGTCCGCCCTTAACCTCCCCCCTTCCCGCTCCACCAATCTCCGTTTCCTCCAAGTCCTTTCACGTTTAGAGTAGCCACCCCCATGTTGTGCACCTACCTTCTTACCCACTCCACCGTCCCTCTCCCCCCTTTACCCTGCCCCCTTATCCTACCCCCCTACCTCCACCCTTCCACTCCCCCCCATCCCCCCTACCTCTCCCTCCCTCCTCCCCGTCCCCTCAAACCCCCTCCGCCCCCGGAGGCCTCCTCTAGAGTAGTGCCCATCAGCCTGATGCAACCCCCTCCCGCATCACTCCCCCTCCAAACCTACTACTACACCCCTTTACCCCCCCAGCCCCCTACTACCTGTCCCCCTACGCGCCCTTCCAGCCCCCACCTCCTTTAGTCAACCCCCTCCCGACGCCCCAACCCCCCTAATATCCCTTAATTCCCCTGCCACATACCACATGTACCTGAAAGCACCCATCTCCTCCACCAGCCTCACTAAAGCAGCTATTATTTTCCCCGCTATGCTCTTCCCTGTTGTGTGTGTGTTGTTTTGTTTTGTTTTTGGCCCCCTTCGTGCTGTATTGCTATTACCTCCCATCTTCCCCCACCTCCCTTAACCCCGTCTCCCTCCTCCCCCTCCCCCATAACACACTTAACCACAGTCAACACAGGAATCCCTTAAACCCACCCAGAACCCTTAACACAGAGTCCTTTGCAGTGATGTTGTCCAGAACCGGCTCTCTCTTCTCTCTTAAGGTCTCTTCTCCCTCATTATGCTGTCCAGACTGCACCGATGGCCAGAATCTCGGGGCTCCTCCCTCTCTTCCCCTCTCGCCGCTCAGCCACAGTCTTATCCACCTTGGAAGCGCCTCCCAATGGCCCTCCAGTCAGACTGCTTCCCAGCCCAGCTTCGTGCACCGCTCTCACAGCCGCTGCATAAGTATGTACTGTCCAGTTTTTAAGGCCCACAGTAAACACTAGTCCAAAGGGATACAACCAGTGGTACCTTACATTCTCCTTCCGCAATAAGCTGGTTATGGGCTGCATTTCTCTCCGGCGCTGCAAAGTCCCTGCTTCCAGTCAGGATACAGTTGTATGGGATAGCCCTGCCACACAAAATTACTGTTCCGTCTCATCATTTGCAAGATTTTCTCCTTGACCTTGTAATCTGCCACACAAATCACAATATCTCTCGGCCGATTCCGGCGGCTGGGCCCCAGAGCGCGGTGCGCCCTCACAAGCTGCACCTCCAGCCCCTCCTTCTCCTTACCCTCCTCGTGCAAGATACCTCTGAATACAGCTTGGGCCACTTTCTCACTGTCCAGAAATTCCCTCTCCTCCGGGATCCCCCGAAGTCTCAGATTATTACGCCTTGATCGATTCTCAAGGTCTTCTAATTTTAAAAGTACCTGCTCCCTCCAAATCTCCATGTCCTTCATCGACCTCACCCCGGACTGCTTTGAGTCCAGCTGCTCCAACTTCTGTTCGTGTTCCTCCGCTCTCCTTGTCAGCTCTCCCACTTCCTACCACAGCTCACCGTACAGTTCTCCAACCTTCGCTTTCACCGCCAGCAATTCCGACTTGATTTCACCAAACCAAGCACGCAACTCCTCCCGAGTCACGTTCTGAACAACCATCTCCGCCGCCTCCTGCCCCACGCTCCTCGTTCCTTTTCTCTCCAATACATCTCCGCTTCCCGCGCTCTCCGCCGCCATCTTCTCAGCTCCCACATCCTTTCCTCCACCATATGCGAATTCTCGCAAATCCGCTGCCTTTTTGCGCGTTGTCATATTGTCGGCAATGTGCTCCCCACTCTCACGGGGCGTTCTCCCCACTTTTTACCACCTCTGAAGGGGGATATTTCCCAACTCCTGGATTGCACTCCGGAGCTCTCCTCCTAGGCTGCCATCCAAGCCAATGACGTCACTTCCTCTACTCGGTTTGTAAGTTTTTAACCTAGCTGGGCTCCTGCTCAATGAACGGGCCGGCCCTGGGTAGAGCTGCCCCTGAGGACTGGCAGCGGTGGAAAAAACACCCGGCGGGCTGCATAAATGTCCTTGGCAGCCCGCATGTGGCCCTCGGCCCATAGTTTGAGGACCCCTGATGTACACATTGATGTGTGTGCTAGGTACTGGCCTATATATGCCTAATAGTGGTAGCAGGAGCTGTAGTGGTAGCTATGTAGCACATGTACGGGCCACGGCCAAACACACATTGATTGTGGGGTGGATGTGTTACACAGTAGTACGTAGTTGCACCGTTGCAAACCTATCTGTGCTGTGTATGGTCTTCCACAACCCAGGTGACTACACAACCATGGCCCCAGCTGAGGAGGAGGAGTGCAATTGCCACCGGATGTGCCAGAGCCCAGCCCACAATGTCCGGGGGCAGCACCAGTAATGGTGATGGGATGCCAAGGACACACGTGAGGATGAGCCAGAGGACCACACCCCAGACTTCACCGCCACAGAGGGCTCCGAGGTCATCAAAACCAACACCCCATGCATGCGCCAGGGCCAGAAGAGAACCCTCCACCAGACATGACCCGATTCCTTGCAGAGCTGTGGGAACACACTGCTGCAGCACAGCGCAATGCGGAAGGTGGGTAACAGCATACCCCACAGTCTCCATGGGGTTGTCATAACATCCACAAAATAATTGCATATTGCCCACATAGCATAGCGTTCTTATGTTGGGGGGATTGTCTTATGTCCTCTGTGTTTCTACCTCCTGTAGCATGGCTTGTCAGGGGTCAGCATTTGTGAGGGGCTCAGACACATGCACACTGTGCTTGGCCATATACCCCACGTAAGCCCAAAGAGGAAAGCAATGATCGCAGGTCACCCAGACACCCTACGTGACAGACACCTCGTCATGGGTATTGTCACGCAGCATCATTTGACAACATTATCTGCAGTGTGCGCCAGCATTATAGAAATGGGGGCACCCCAGATATGTGTATGTGTGTCATGCCCCCTCAGATCATCTGACCTATCACAGACAGCAGTGTGCAGACCAGGCATTGACATATTAAACTGCTGCAATGTTGCCATGTGTGAGATCTGTGATTCTCATGACCCCTCATCCAGACCCCTTCCAGACATGGGGATGGCTCATGGGAGACATAGATCTAAGCAATGCTAGGTTTGGCAGGCATGACTGTTCTGCAGACTGATCTTGTGGGATAGGCGTGACATGTGTATGTATGACGGTTGGTTACTGGAGAGGATCTCACATATCACCCTCTGTCCCACCCACAGGCACTCCAACGCATATGTGCTATGGGGGATAATGCCAGGGAGCTGAGGCTGCTCCGGGGAGGAGATCCGTTCGGGGGCACTTGCCCGCATTGCGGACGCCATGGAGGACATCGTGGGCTAATGCGGCAGCCCAGCACCAGTAACGCACCAGCCCTGAGGCGCCAGGACAAGGTGCACAACTGCGGGGGGTTGTGGGCCATGGGAGGCGCGTGGGCGGCCACCCAGGAGGGGGACTGTGTGTCTAATAAACAGCCTTTAAGCAGTACATACGTGTGTTTTCCAATGTGTGTCCCTGTGTTCCCCATAAGTAGTGTGCAAATGCATGTCGTGTCCCGACCATATGGAGCCACACACAGGCCCCTCGCTGGTGAGGTGTCTGTACTGCCAGGTATCATTGCAAAGAGCGCCATCACATGCCGTGTGTTGCCATGCACTGTGTCAGGGTCCAGCCCCTGGGCCACCGTGTGGCGGTTTACACATACTCCCGGGTTGCACAGGGGGAATGTCCTGAAGCTACAGGTGCAGTGTTGGCATCCGTCACAATTTTCCTCCCGCATACCCCCTACATTTGACGCACATGTGTGACCATTGTCCCTGCCTGCAACACTGCCTACATGCCTGCCCCCCCACAAGGCATGCATGTGGCACAGGCAGACAAGGGTGGCTTGCCTCGTAGGTCCGCTGCTGCTCATACCCACAAACCAAAAGTTACTCCACCGACCATCCCTGTCACACTATGTATTGTCCCAGGATGCACACAACCAGCTTTACCTCCTGAGTAGGTCCTGGGCACAGCAGTACAATGTACCCTGCCTGTGCAGAAGTAGTGGTTTGCCAGTTCTACTATTGGCACACAGGCATGTTGCATCAGAAACGGTTCCGACGGGGGGCGGAGCCAGCCGCGGAGCATAATGGACGTGTGAATCTGAGCTCCCGTTGCCAAATAAGAATCCTGAGCTTAAACCATCGTAGATAGTCCCCCAAAAAAGGGAATACTGGATTGATATTGAGCAGTTGAAAATGTCGACGCTAAAACCTGCACGACTGGAGTATCCGCAAAGCGCCAGCTCAGCGCCGAAATGGCTGAAACCAGAGGTCGGCTCCCCACAGAAAATGGCCGTGGCCGAAAAGGAAACCGCGGAGGATGGTATAAAAGAAATTCTGGCGGAGCTGAGAGGTGTGAAGGAGTTGATCATGGCTAACACATCATCCCTGTCCGTGATACAAGAGGATTTAAATGAAGTGAAAAGCAAAATGCAAGATATGAACACTCGATTAAGTACCACGGAAGGCATAGTGCAAAAGCATGGCGCCATGCTCGATAGTCTAGGGTCTTTGTCCAAGCGCGTCAAGACAATCGAGGCTCAACTAGAGGACCAAAACCATCCGCTCATGGACGCAACGCCATCCTCCTGGTAGGGGTCCCAGAATGAGTCTGAAGGGGCGAATATGATAGCATATCTAGAGCAAAATTGTCCCCGTAGCTCCTACAGATTTCGTTTCACTAAGGCCTTCGAGACTTGAACGAGCGCAATCGAGTACCTATGCACATTCAGAGAACAGTACAATCCCCCCGTCCTATCGTGATGAAAGTTCTGCGCTACCCACAAGTGATACAAATTCTGCAAGCATCAAAGCAAGCAACATCGCTGATATTGCAGGGACGCAAGAAGCGCCTTCTGTCCCAGTGATCTAAGCAAACCAACAATGGATCGCCGGAGGGAGTTACTCGCATGTAGGCCGCTTCTACAAAAACTGCAGGGCCGCTATGGCCTCTATTATCCCAGTACAATGCGATTAACGCTGAACCATTCCTACAAGGAACTTTGTGGAGGCTGGAGCTTTAAAAGCATTTTTACAAGATAGCATCGCTATGAGACCTGAAGTGCCAAACTGAGACCTGCCTGTCGAGTCTCCTCCCGCTACTTATCTGAACGTCACTTCCTCCCGAAAGGGAGAGAATGTCCTGTGTTTCTATCTGGAAGAGGGAATATTATATATGCCGCTGAGAGTTTAATCGACATAAGCTAGACCTGTGTCAGATACTCCGTACTGGTCATAGTGCCATTGTCATTATAGCCTCATTTAAGTGCAGGAATTGATGTTAATAGGCAGTACGATCTGTTCAGTTTGTCCATGCCATTGGGGTTCGAATTACACGATATCTAAAAGTAAATTGGCAATGTTTGGTGTATCTAGATCAGGATAATCTGCCGAGGTAGGGTGGTTTCCACCAAAAGATGTTTAATTGTACTGTTTAAATGTTTGCAGTGGGTAATCCAGTCCAATGAATTGCAGTTCATTGCAGAGGTCTCGTTATGGATATCTAGGGTAAAGCTCTTATGTTCAGCTATAGAACCACAATAATCCCATACAAAGAGTAAGTTAGTATTGCTCACTCTGACTGGTAAAGGGGGTCACTAACCCAGTAAAGCCCAAGAAGATTCTCACATATTGTCAACAGAAGCACTCTGACATAGTGTAACCTGCAGGAGACGCACCTGCCCGATGCAGGAGTCCTGTAAGGTAGTCTCGACGTTTTATCAAGTAGTCACCTGCGGCACCAGCATTCAGAAGAAAAGGAGGAGTTTTGATATTAATGCTGAAGTCCCCTGGCCGCCATGGTGACGGAAACGAAAGTTGACACGGAAGGCCGGTGAGGCTCTTGCCACCCTGGACATTGCCCAGAAGCCCTAATACACTAATAAATCTATATGCCCCAACTAATGATGAGCCCCTATTCTTTGCGACAGATCGCCAAGGACCTGATTTGACATGTCCCCTCATGACTGAAATGAATTATAGGTGGAGATTTCAATCTGATCTTAGATCCATTGATGGATATGACCCCATATCGTCGCTCCATAAAGTGAAATCATACGCACTAGTAGCAGAGTATGATGAAAAAGAATTACAACTTAATGATGCTTGGCGTCTTTTAAATCCTACTATAGGGATTATACATATGAGTTCTCCCCCGCATGCTACCCAGACGAGAATTGACTAAAAACCTTCCTTGTAACAAGTGGGTTGGTTTAAACAACTAGTAGCATCTGAAATTAGTGTGGGAACAGTCTCCGATCCTTCTGCAGTCCATTTTAATCTTGGATACTGGTCAGACGCATCAAGCCACCCAATCGGTGGACGTTCAAACAAAGCCTTACTAGCCTGATAAGGATTTTGTGGCATACATGAATAAAGAGATCGAGGGCGTATGAGCTAGTTAATAACCCTTTAGAGACGTCGACATGGGCCTGGGGTGAGGGGGTTTTAGGCGACCATGATCTCACATATCACAACTTATTTCTATTCAAAAGAGGCAAAGAGCCCAAAAGCAAGAACAAAAAGATTTCGAAGATCAAATAAAAGCGTGTAGAGCGCCTAGATGGCGAAGAGAGCAGATTCCATGATACTGTTGAGGCTTCAGAAACTAAGAAGCAAATACGAACAATATCCTTTCTGTAAAGGCACAAGCATGTTGTGCCGAATGCAGCAACGTAGCTATTATCATGAGATCAACCGCGCTGGTTCCCTCCTGTCGAAATTGCTAAGGGCAAAAGAGAAAGCTGACTCATTATATCGACACTGCGTCTTGAAGATGGTGAACTTCTCCTGCACAGCGACCACATACTGGGACGCTTCAATGAATTCTTTGAGAAACTATACAATTCTGAAGTATGTTGCGACGCTTCAAGTTTCCAAGAATGGGGGGGGGGCGGTTTCAGGCGTATTGGGCCCCAAGTTATCAAGTACTCAGGTGCCCATGCTGGAAGACGATCTCACTATCCAAGAGAGACAAAAAGCGATTGGTCAGCTAGCTAAAGGAAAGGCCCAGACAGAATTCCACTTGCGTTTTATCATAACTGTCCAAGCACGATTAGTTCCTCTGTTGCACACTTACTATACTGGGTTATCTGCTGAAGCTCCGAAAGTTGGTGCCTTTGCAGATGCGACTATGTGTGGATTCATCCCATCCTGGACGAGACCCGCAGAAAGTTGAAAATTACAGGCCAATCTTCTCAGCGCAATGCGGACTACAAAATTTAATGCAAATATACTTGCAAATCGCCTCAAACAAAGTTCGCAGCTCTTTTTTTGGTACACGTCGACCAATGCGGTTTCATGACCTGGTAGGTCCAAACTCAGACAACGGCAGGCTTCTTGCTCATGTTCTTTGCTTGTGCAGCGGAGAAGACTTCTGAACCATCTTAGTTATTCGGATCTAGTCTGGGGGGGGGGGGGTTCGCCTCTCGCCCTTTGTGCCAGTACCCTCTCGCCACTACTGTCCCTAGATGTTTAAAAGGCGTTCGACAGGCTGGAATGGTCCCTTTCCTTTTTCAGCGCTCTTATGTTTTTTTTCTGGTTTGGAATCGAAGAAGCCTTCCTCAAGAGAGTTGCAACTCTTGTATGCTAGCCCCACTGCTCGGATATCAACCAACCTTGATATTCCCGGAACCCTTTGCTCTACAAAGAGGTTACTAGGCCAGGATGCCCTTTATCCCCGCTACTTTTTAACCTAGCTCTGGAACCACTTCTGATCTCCGTCCGACAACATAATTGGATTAAGGGAATAACCCTGGCAGACGGTCCATGTAAATTGTCGGCCTACGCGGACTATCTTCTTCTTTTTCTTCAGCCAACCTCTTTACCCGCAGTTCAGAAGCTGATAGACAGCTACGCAGCAGTGTCTGGTTTGAATGTCAACAATGCCAAAGATTTTACTACTATCGTTCCTTTAAACTCGTAAGGCCACTGCAGATCCTATTTGCCGACTACTCATTTCAATTTTCGCAATCCTCCTTCAAATACTTAGGAATCGAATACCGTCCACACAATGTCGGATACATTGAACCGGTTGACTGCTGTTCTGCAAAGAACTATTTAGGTCATGTGCTAGTAGCTGGTCCCCTTTAAAGTTTACCTGGTGTGGAAGATTGGAAACGCTTAAAATGGGTACTCGGACCAACACTCAGTTATGTGTTTGGTATGTTCCCCATAAGTTTGTCCTTCCGGCTTCTACACAACAACTAAACAGTATGCTAATATCCTTTTTATGGCATGCCAAAGTCCCTAGAATAGCGGCGTGGAAACTCAAGTTGCCTAAAGAGAAGTGAGGAGTTCATTTTCCTGATGCCTGAATGGTTACCCTTATCCGCTTTTGTTGAAGCAAAGTCTGCCATGGGCGACAGATGGGGATTGTAATGGAAGCTCCTCGATGGAGACATGTGGAAGAAGCCATGAACTCTTGCCGGATATGAACATGATGATTGGCACTTTCAGTCTGAGTCAAAATGAATTTATCTTGGCAACCCAGCAAGCATGTCGGCTCTTTATTCCGAAAGTGGACTGAGGCGCAGACCATGTCCTCTTGGGAACACCATTATGGCTGACTCCCAGCCTTTGTTATCCTGGGTAAACCTCTCCTTGTGGAAGACACTGTCTGAATAGGTGGTATTGCCGTCCTAGGACATCTAATACAGCTGGAGAACTTAAAAAAACTTTGACATGCTGGATCAAGGGAATTTGATTTACCAAGGATTTGTTATTTTTCAGTGGTGGCCAACTGCGATATTGGTTTAAGTAAACGCAGGAGTTTCCCTATTCTTTTGAAACAAGGATGGCCCTTACTCCAGAAATTTAGTGAAATACACTCGGGAACACGTGCTGTTTTCAAAATTTCTGGACATTTTCATGACAGGGTGCTAGCAAACTGTGTGATGGTGTGCAGTCTGCTTGGATTAGTGAATCAGGGAGCACATATGCAACAGGAGCGTTGGGGATTCCTTCTGGGATCTTACGCTAGTCACTAGAGCCGCCATCCCTCATCACATTCATTGTACTTCCTCTCCCATAGGCCCTTTTTGACTCCTGTTAATATAGCGAAGTGTGCGCCACAATCGGGTATAGATGTTGGTCCTGGTACACGGCGATGGGGACGTTAGGATCAGTCTGCTATACTATTGTGAGCATCTTCAAGGATACTGGGAGTGTGTGATTGTAAGCGGATATCGACGATTTTTTGGCTTTATAATACCCACTTCTTATCACATCATTATATACAAATCCACTACGGATGGTCTTCTCTTGGGAAAATCGGATAGTCTACTGCTGGACGTGCTTCTCAGTATCGCTATTAAAGTAATCCTGCTTGTCTTCTGGACAACTTTGAGAAAGTACACAGTCACTACTGGTGGAAATCTAGTATGCCAGCACAAGATATATGAGGTAATTATATGTGCTTAAAATTCCTGGACTCGGCTAAGCTTCTCGACAAATGGGAACTCATGAACAGATAGTTAGAGCTCATTATTGGGTCCCTAGCTCTTCCCCCCCCACCCCTCTATTGTAAAGCGCTGAAAGGGATTTTCTTTTAGTCCCAACATCAATTGGGCTCACTGACAACCTACCATAGCCATTTCAATGACGAATAAGATTGCTCAGTAGTGTTAGGGAGACTGCTCGGCACAGGGTTGGACCGGATTTTACCCACTAGTTTGGGTTTGTAGAATGTTTCTTATTTCCTGTTGTATGTTATTCTTTCCTTGCTTTTGCAACATGCATCAGTTATGGAAGTTATAATATGAAAATATTTCCGTTTATTTGTAAAAGGTCTAAAGATAACAAATAAAAAAATAAAAAAAATAAACGGTTCCGACCACATTGCACACAGCATGAACGTGCCTCAGTATACTGGGCCGTCGTCTAAATTTCTGCCTCTCAGGGTCCACGCTGGTCTCACACACCTACACACATGGTCATCCCCCACGACTGCATTGGAGCCAGTCCAACGCATGATAATCCATGTCCTACCTTTACAGCATTACCTGTCTACACACATATCCATGCTTTGCATCCATAGTGTTTTGCTAAGGAGACATGTGACCATTTTGCAATGAACAAACAGTGTGTATATTAGCAAAAACATATAATCAAAAACATAAAATACATATACTACAAATATATATAAAACTTTTGGAATGGGGAATAAATACCCATCACCCTCCCCCCAAACCCCCTCCCTCCTCCACCCTTTTTTCCAACCCTACACGCCCCCCCCCCCACCCCCCCCACCCATCCCCAAGCCACATCGTCGGGACCCCTTCCCCTAAACGGCTGCCACGACCCCACCGCCGCTCCTATACACCCAATAAACACCCCCCCAAACACAACACACACCCACCCTCCTCCACCCCTCCCCCCACCCCCACATACAGACACACCCTCTCCCTGCATCTCTGGCATGCCCAGTTGAATGGTAACACAGGACAGCACAGGGCACATGTGTGGAGGTCCACAGGAGCCATCCAATGACTCCTATGACGCTCCTCAGGGAATGGCCCGCCAACATGGCAGCCGGCTCCACCATCGGCGATGGCAGCTGCCTCCAAGGCATCCAGGGCCACATACAGGTCCCGCCACACACCTGCCACCACACACACACCTGGTCCCAGGGATCTGGGTGTTGGCAATGTGCATGCGACCTGTGTGTGGATCCACTGGATGGTAGGAGCAACCATGCAATGGCTGGAGCGGGAGCCCGACAGTGCACTGGTTGCTGCACTGTGTTCGCAACATCACTCTCCCACCCCCACAAGCATCCCCCTCAACCCCCCTCCACCTCCCCACCCACCCTGCCACCACTCCTCCTCCACCCCTCAATCCCCACACCCACATCCAGACAAAACCCTCTCCCCTCCCCTGACCCAACCCCGCCGCCACCCACCCCTTCCATGCCCCCATCAGCCCCACTCCTCCGCTGCCTCCTGCACCGGCTCAGCATCCTTGTTCCTGCTGCCTCACACCTCAGTGTCCGGCCCTCCGCGCACCAGCCACCACCTCCACCTCTGGTGCATGGTGGGCAGGGGGACCCTCGAGGGCATATGCCCTGGATTGTTGGGCTCTGGCATCAATTTGTCAATGACCCTCTGTGGAAGATCACAGTCCATCAGCACATTATCAAGTGTGTCACCATCAACACATGTAGCATATGCAGGCACCTACCCAGGCTGGTTGGCCACATGTGACATTTGTTTACTCGTCAGCTAAGGTGTCAATACTCACCATCACCCCTCGTGCGCTTGCCCCTGGCCCTCTGTAGGCGGGCAAGATAGTCATGGTGGTGGAGACGCAACTCCCGCCTCCTTCTTCCGAGATCCTCTACCTGTGGATTGAGTGAACACAATGTGTGGGGGCATCAGTGACTGCTTTACCCCTCTGGATGGGTGGGGCCAACATAACAAACCTCTGTGTGGCAGCATCCTGGCTGCTCCTGCTCCACTGCCTGTGATGTTGTCATGTACAGCATAGTATTAGTCACAGGTAACAGGTGATGCTCCAGGAACCACCAGGATCGTCTTCACCTGTGGGTGGCGTTGGTACCAACTGGGAGCCTGTGTGGGAAACGCTCCCCAACGTCCTATTTCAAGCTTTTGAGTAGCATACCCACAGTGCGTGCATGCTGCCTTCCCGCCTTTCCAAAATGCCTCTCTCCAGTTTCAGTTTAAAGCTGACACAAGGAGAGAGAGAGACCACCACACACACAACCTCGCTAGGGGAGATGGGTGGGTTTTGTGAATTACCCTCATCCCTGCTGTTCCCTGCAGATCACCTGTTTACAGGTGATTAACTATGCTATCACAGGAACAAGCAGGTACGTGGTCCGTCACATGTGAGGAAACCCTAGATGTAGAAGCCAGGAAGGATCTCCAGAGTGTTGAGGGCCTGTGGGAGGGCTTCCACTTCCTCCGCCCATGGATCTCTGGCTATCCTGTAAGATGGGCGGCTAGTAGAGTGGATTACTTATGGAAGAGGTTTTTCCAGAGCAGCCTGACCACCATAGCATGCCTGCAGGAGCCTTTTTCCAAGCAAAAAGAAAAAAAGAAATCGTAGTGGCCCGTGAACCGCGGACCAGGTAGCTGCTCCACAAATGTCGGTTTATAATAGCACGGAATGGAGGTGAGCCCGTGAGGCTGCCATGGACTCTTACATTTGTGAGTGGGAACATGGGGCCACCAGTGAATGGTGTTAGCTATGATAGATAACAGGTAATAATTGAAGCACTCGAGTTTGATTAAGATCATTTTTGTGAACTGGTGTAACTCGAAATGCAAGGGATGCAGCGACTCACGAAATAGCTGAGGGGACCTTCTTGTGTTGCCTTGGGTCCACTGCAGATGACAAGCACAGCTCTTTCACAGTCCAAAGTATGAAGATTCTTCTCTGCATTTGAAGCATGCTGCTGTTTGAAAGACTACAGGTACTATACCTCTTGTTTCAAATGATAG